>OW052111.1:1500000-2985000 GCA_932526535.1 Caradrina clavipalpis | reverse complement strand
GTGTTACATAAAAAAAAAAAAAAATTGTGTTGTTTAAAAATAAAACAATGTTATCCCACCGCAGTATGAGGGAAATGTGTGTTTGTGTTTACGAACGCGTCCGACTGGGTACTCGTGGTGCGGGTTTTCGATACCAGTCTACGTACCGTCAGAGGACGCGACGCGAGATGTACAACGCGCGCGCGCGAATTGAATCGCGCGCGCGCGCTTCGACCTCTGTTACGAACGTTCGATATATACATTGGATGTATGTTTCAGGATTGTTTATTGCGTTCACGCGCATCGTGCACACGGGGTACACGCGTAGCGTTCAACGTTAATGATCCTTCCGCAGGTTCACCTACGGAAACCTTGTTACGACTTTTACTTCCTCTAAATGATCAAGTTTGGTCAACTTCCCAGCAACGCCGACGGCCGTGAAGCCACCGCGTGTCGGTCCGAAGACCTCACTAAATCATTCAATCGGTAGTAGCGACGGGCGGTGTGTACAAAGGGCAGGGACGTAATCAACGCGAGCTTATGACTCGCGCTTACTAGGAATTCCTCGTTTATGGGGGATAATTGCAAACCCCAATCCCCAGCACGAAGGAGTTTCAGCGGGTTGCCCGGGCCTCTAGGCCAGGGAGAACATGCTGATTCCTTCAGTGTAGCGCGCGTGCGGCCCAGGACATCTAAGGGCATCACAGACCTGTTATTGCTCAATCTCGTGCGGCTCGAAGCCGCCGGTCCCTCTAAGAAGAATTTTAATACGTCGCCAGTGAGTTGCGCGACACGTGGCCGCGCACACCTAAATGACGACGCCTATTTAGCAGGCTAGAGTCTCGTTCGTTACCGGAATTAACCAGACAAATCGCTCCACCAACTAAGAACGGCCATGCACCACCACCCACCGAATCAAGAAAGAGCTGTTAATCTGTCAATCCTTCCGGTGTCCGGGCCTGGTGAGATTTCCCGTGTTGAGTCAAATTAAGCCGCAGGCTCCACTCCTGGTGGTGCCCTTCCGTCAATTCCTTTAAGTTTCAGCTTTGCAACCATACTCCCCCCGGAGTCCAAAATCTTTGGTTTCCCGGAAGCTGCCCGCCGAGCCATTGTAGTAACGTCGGCGGATCGCTAGATGACATATTTACGGTTAGAACTAGGGCGGTATCTAATCGCCTTCGAACCTCTAACTTTCGTTCTTGATTGATGAAAACACCTTTGGCAAATGCTTTCGCTGATGTTCGTCTTGCGACGATCCAAGAATTTCACCTCTAACGTCGCAATACGAATGCCCCCAGTTATCCCTATTAATCATTACCTCGGAGTTCTGAAAACCAACAAAATAGAACCGAGATCATATTCTATTATTCCATGCACGAAATATTCAAGCAGCATTTTGAGCCCGCTTTGAGCACTCTAATTTGTTCAAAGTAAAATTGTCGGCCCACCTCGACACTCATTGAAGAGCACCGCGATAGGATTTTGATATTGAACCGACGTTTGACCGACGGCTCACCGACGATATGCTCCGCAGACGTGTCAGTATCACCGGGATGCGGTGCACCGACAGCGCGGCGCACAAATGCAACTACGAGCTTTTTAACCGCAACAATTTTAGTATACGCTATTGGAGCTGGACTTACCGCGGCTGCTGGCACCAGACTTGCCCTCCAATTGTTCCTCGTTAAAATATTTAAAGTGTACTCATTCCGATTACGAGGCCTCGTAAGAGTCCCGTATCGTTATTTTTCGTCACTACCTCCCCGTGCCGGGAGTGGGTAATTTGCGCGCCTGCTGCCTTCCTTGGATGTGGTAGCCGTTTCTCAGGCTCCCTCTCCGGAATCGAACCCTGATTCCCCGTTACCCGTGACAACCATGGTAGTCGCAGAAACTACCATCGAAAGTTGATAAGGCAGACATTTGAAAGATGCGTCGCCGGTACTGGACCATGCGATCGGCAAAAGTTATCCAGATTCATCAAAATTAACGACTTCGGACGCGAGGCCCTCCGCCGATTGGTTTTGATCTAATAAAAGCACTCATCCCATCACTGGTCAGAGTTCTGATTGCATGTATTAGCTCTAGAATTACCACAGTTATCCAAGTAACTGAGTAAGATCTAAGGAACCAAAACTGATATATTGAGCCATTCGCGGTATCGCCTTAATACGGCTTGCACTGAGACATGCATGGCTTAATCTTTGAGACAAGCATATAACTACTGGCAGGATCAACCAGGGAGCTTCGATATAAGCGATATCGTGACGAACGTACCGCGCGCGCGCTCAGCACACGAATAGTGGCCGACACGCGCGCGGCCCGCGCGCACACAACATACTCAAGAACCCGTGCGTCAACGATCACGAAGACGTCGACGCGTACGGGCGAGCTCTGATTTGAAATTTTTGAATCGCACGCGCGAACCTCCGAACGTGTAATATCTCAACACGTCGGACGCGCTGCGCGTGCATAAGGGCGTTCACACGTCAATCGTACATCGCGACAGGGCGACTAACGACGAACAAGTAAAGCCCCCATTGGGAACGTTCGTACCGAGACGAGTTCACGTGTTTAAAATATGTTAACACATACGCGACATCATATACGATTCCGCCCGGAATCTATAGAGCGCCTCACGTTAAAACATTGCTGAGCACATACTCATAATGACGCGGACGAACACCTGACGCGTCCGAGCGTCGGCGTCGCCGCACACATGGTTTCATACAACGACCGTTTACCTTTTACAGTATCACGAAAACGCATTAGATACGATCCGTCGGTCCGCACAGTTGAACAGCACATCGTCACAAACGGAGAATCTATCAGGACAACACATAAAAAAAAAAAAAACCCCTTATTATGCCCAGGTCGTTTCGTAAATGTCACAACACACGAGACTCTGCAACTTGACACTACCAGCGACAACGTTCGAAAATCGCGTTTGTGCACAAATACAACGACGTGTTGCCCCGATTATTTCTTCCGTCTAAGTTTTCGTCACTTTTGCTGATATTCATTAAATAATCTAGAAAACACTACTTATTTATATTTACTATATATAAAAATCTTACACAAACTATAACCTTCAATTATATCTCTCGGACCTTCGTCGTGTGTCACTTTCACTGCTCGTGGGCCACGCGCGTGCGATTTGTCTTCGCTGGATTACCCGTTCGCGCCGCTCCATAATATTGCGGCGCGTATAATTGATCTGATCGGCCACTACTCGGCGACGCACACACAAATTCGGGATCCACTCACGCCGTAACGGACCCAACGACATAAACGTTGTACGTGTCTTCGTACTTCTCAGCTTGTATCCAGTCAGTTACAATTC
This sequence comes from Caradrina clavipalpis, assembly GCA_932526535.1. NCBI lineage: Eukaryota > Metazoa > Arthropoda > Insecta > Lepidoptera > Noctuidae > Caradrina > Caradrina clavipalpis. The sequence continues at coordinate 2,981,681 of OW052111.1, read as the reverse complement.
CAAAAAAAAAAAATTTTGGGGACATACTTTTTTTTTTTGGAGTTATCCAGTTCGTGTATTAATAAATTAAATCACTGTATAGTATAAATACGTATCTGTCCCTATGTATACTTAGATCTTTAAAACTACGCAACGGATTCTGATGCGGTTTCTTTTAATAGATAGAGCGATTCAAAAAGAAGGTTTATATGTATAATACATGCATAATAGAGTAATGAAACAATGATCATTTTAGAGGTTTCTCATGTGTTTTGCGCATACATTCCAAACGCTGGCTAAACCCTACAAGATAGTTCAAAATAATGTACTACAGTATTGTACGCCTTAAAAAAGTCTACAAAAAACTCAGCGATGGTATTTGTTTATCTCTCAGGCGCGGGACAAATATAAAAGGCGTCTGGCGGAGGCGAGGCGCGGGCGTGGTGCGGGCGCTGCGGCAGCATAGGCGCGCTAACGGTGTCGGAATGGCGTGGCGCGGTCGAACACAGTGGATGCATTTGGGGCATTCTAGTGTTTGATTTTGCCACTGCTAACTGCGGGTGCGCCGAGGGCGAGGAAGCGGCACCCGCTCCACGACCGCGCCCCGCCGTCTCAGTGTCTTGCGCTCCACCTCTTCTATACATTTTGTAAGAAATATCGAAGAAGTGGCGTCGCACCCGCGCCGCGCCCGCGCCACGCCCGCCACCGCCCGACGCCTGTTGTATTTGTCCCGCGCCTTAGGGATAACCCACAATAAAAAAACGGTAATTTAAAAAACTAAAAAACCCGACTGCTATTCTTTAAAAATCCCTAAAACAAGATAAATTGTAGCAGTCGGGACCCATTCTAGAAATGGAGGATTAGTGAATTGAGAGCAGAATGGGTCCCGACTGCTACAATTTATCTTGTTTTAGGGATTTTTAAAGAATAGCAGTCGGGTTTTTACCCGACTGCGACAGAAGGAGGGTTATGTTTTTACCCGACTGCGTCAGAAGGAGGGTTATGTTTTTCGAGAGTATGTATGTATGTATGTATGTATGTATAATTGTTTGGCACGCTCTGCAGCCTGAACGGCTCAATGGATTTTAGCTTGAGAGGTGTCGTTAGATTCGTATTTACTGTGAGAGTGACACTGGGTATATCAAAATAAAAAAAACAAAATGGCGGATTTTTGGCGCCAAATTTAAATGTTTGGATCGCTCTGCAGCCTGAACGGTTCGATGGATTTTAGCTTGAGAGGTGTCATTAGATTCGTATTTACTGTGGAAGTGACAATGGGTAAATAAAAAATAAATAAAGTAAAAAATAAAAAACGGTAATTTAAAAAACTAAAAAACCCGACTGCTTTTCTAAGTATTTATGAAAAAGCCCTAAAACAAGAAAGTCGTTGTACCCGATTGCACTTAAAATTGTAGCAGTCGGGACCTATTCTAGAATAATTTAAAAAACTAAAAAACCCGACTGCTATTCTTTAAAAATCCCTAAAACAAGATAAATTGTAGCAGTCGGGACCCATTCTAGAAATGGAGGATTAGTGAATTGAGAGCACATACCTATATTACATTGCAGATGGTCCCGAATGGGTCCCGACTGCTACAATTTATCTTGTTTTAGGGATTTTTAAAGAATAGCAGTCGGGTTTTTTAGTTTTTACCCGACTGCGACAGAAGGAGGGTTATGTTTTTCGAGGGTATGTTTGTATGTATGTATGTATGTATGTATGTATGTATAATTGTTTGGCACGCTCTGCAGGCTGAACGGCTCGATGGATTTTAGCTTGAGAGGTGTCGTTAGATTCGTATTTACTGTGAGAGTGACACTGGGTATATAAAAAAAAAAAAAAACAAAATGGCGGATTTTTCGCGCCAAATTCAATTGTTTGGCTCGCTCTGCAGGCTGAACGGCTCGATGGATTTTAGCTTGAGAGGTGTCGGTAGATTCGTATTTACTGTAAGAGTGATACTGGGTATATTAATTTCTTTTTTTAAACACTAAAAAAATAAAAAATAAAAAACGGTAATTTAAAAAACTAAAAAACCCGACTGCTATTCTTTAAAAATCCCTAAAACAAGATAAATTGTAGCAGTCGGGACCCATTCGGGACCATCTGCAATGTAATATAGGTATGTGCTCTCAATTCACTAATCCTCCATTTCTAGAATGGGTCCCGACTGCTACAATTTATCTTGTTTTAGGGATTTTTAAAGAATAGCAGTCGGGTTTTTTAGTTTTTTAAATTACCGTTTTTTTTAAATTACCGTTTTTTATTTTTTATTTTTTTAGTGTTTTAATAAAGAAATTAATATACCCAGTATCACTCTTACAGTAAATACGAATCTACTGACACCTCTCAAGCTAAAATCCATCGAGCCGTTCAGCCTGCAGAGCGAGCCAAACATTTGAATTTGGCGCCAAAAATCCGCCATTTTTTTTTAAATTTTTATATACCCAGTGTCACTCTCACTGTAAATACGAATCTAACGACACCTCTCAAGCTAAAATCCATCGAGCCGTTCAGCCTGCAGAGCGTGCCAAACAATTATACATACATACATACATACATACATACATACATACATACATACATACAAACATACCCTCGAAAAACATAACCCTCCTTCTGTCGCAGTCGGGTAAAAAACGGTAATTTAAAAAACTAAAAAACCCGACTGCTATTCTTTAAAAATCCCTAAAACAAGATAAATTGTAGCAGTCGGGACCCATTCTAGAAATGGAGGATTAGTGAATTGAGAGCACATACCTATATTACATTGCAGATGGTCCCGAATGGGTCCCGACTGCTACAATTTATCTTGTTTTAGGGATTTTTAAAGAATAGCAGTCGGGTTTTTTAGTTTTTTAAATTACCGTTTTTTATTTTTTATGTTTTTAGTGTTTTAAAAAAGAAATTAATATACCCAGTATCACTCTTACAGTAAATACGAATCTACCGACACCTCTCAAGCTAAAATCCATCGAGCCGTTCAGCCTGCAGAGCGAGCCAAACATTTGAATTTGGCGCCAAAAATCCGCCATTTTGTTTTTTTTATTTTGATATACCCAGTGTCACTCTCACAGTAAATACGAATCTAACGACACCTCTCAAGCTAAAATCCATCGAGGAGTTCAGCCTGCAGAGCGTGCCAAACAATTATACATACATACATACATACATACATACATACATACATACATACATACAAACATACCCTCGAAAAACATAACCCTCCTTCTGTCGCAGTCGGGTAAAAAGAGGCTTAGTGTATTGAGAGCACATACCTATATTACATTGCAGATGGTCCAGAATGGGTCCCGACTGCTACAATTTTAAGTGCAATCGGGTACAACGACTTTCTTGTTTTAGGGCTTTTTCATAAATACTTAGAAAAGCAGTCGGGTTTTTACCCGACTGCGACAGAAGGAGGGTTATGTTTTTCGAGGGTATGTTTGTATGTATGTATGTATGTATGTATGTATGTATGTATGTATGTATGTATGTATGTATGTATGTATGTATAATTGTTTGGCACGCTCTGCAGGCTGAACGGCTCGATGGATTTTAGCTTGAGAGGTGTCGTTAGATTCGTATTAACTGTGAGAGTGACACTGGGTATATCAAAATAAAAAAAACAAAATGGCGGATTTTTGGCGCCAAATTCAAATGTTTGGCTCGCTCTGCAGGCTGAACGGCTCGATGGATTTTAGCTTGAGAGGTGTCGGTAGATTCGTATTTACTGTAAGAGTGATACTGGGTATATTAATTTCTTTTTTAAAACACTAAAAAAATAAAAAATAAAAAACGGTAATTTAAAAAACTAAAAAACCCGACTGCTATTCTTTAAAAATCCCTAAAACAAGATAAATTGTAGCAGTCGGGACCCATTCGGGACCATCTGCAATGTAATATAGGTATGTGCTCTCAATTCACTAATCCTCCATTTCTAGAATGGGTCCCGACTGCTACAATTTATCTTGTTTTAGGGATTTTTAAAGAATAGCAGTCGGGTTTTTTAGTTTTTTTTTAAATTACTTCGAGGGTATGTTTGTATGTATGTATGTATGTATGTATAATTGTTTGGCACGCTCTGCAGGCTGAACGGCTCGATGGATTTTAGCTTGAGAGGTGTCGTTAGATTCGTATTTACTGTGAGAGTGACACTGGGTATATAAAAAATAAAAAAACAAAATGGCGGATTTTTGGCGCCAAATTCAAATGTTTGGCTCGCTCTGCAGGCTGAACGGCTCGATGGATTTTAGCTTGAGAGGTGTCCGTAGATTCGTATTTACTGTAAGAGTGATACTGGGTATATTAATTTCTTTTTTAAGACTAAAAAAATAAAAAATAAAAAACGGTAATTTAAAAAAGTAAAATACCCGTCTGCTATTCTTTAAAATTCCCTAAAACAAGATAAATTGTAGCAGTCGGGACCCATTCGGGACCATCTGCAATGTAATATAGGTATGCGCTCTCAATTCACTAATCCTCCATTTCTAGAATGGGTCCCGACTGCTACAATTTATCTTGTTTTAGGGAATTTTAAAGAATAGCAGACGGGTTTTTTATTTTTTTAAATTACCGTTTTTACCCGACTGCGACAGAAGGAGGGTTATGTTTTTCGAGGGTATGTTTGTATGTATGTATGTATGTATGTATAATTGTTTGGCACGCTCTGCAGGCTGAACGGCTTGATGGATTTTAGCTTGAGAGGTGTCGTTAGATTCGTATTTACTGTGAGAGTGACACTGGGTATATGAAAAAAAAAAAAACAAAATGGCGGATTTTTGGCGCCAAATTCAAATGTTTGGCTCGCGCTGCAGGCTGAACGGCTCGATGGATTTTAGCTTGAGAGGTGTCGTTAGATTCGTATTTACCGTGAGAGTGACATAGGTTTTTTTTTTTTTTTTAAAAACACTGAAAAAATAAAAAATAAAAAACGGTAATTTAAAAAACTAAAAAACCCGACTGCTATTCTTTAAAAAGCCCTAAAACAAGATAAATTGTAGCAGTCGGGACCCATTCGAGACCATCTGCAATGTAATATAGGTATGTGCTCTCAATTCACTCACCCTCCATTTCTAGAATGGGTCCCGACTGCTACAATTTATCTTGTTTTAGGGCTTTTTAAAGAATAGCAGTCGGGTTTTTTAGTTTTTTAAATTACTTTATTTAGTTTTTTAATTCGAGGGTATGTTTGTATGTATGTATGTATGTATAATTGTTTGGCACGCTCTGCAGGCTGAACGGCTTGATGGATTTTAGCTTGAGAGGTGTCGTTAGATTCGTATTTACTGTGAGAGTGACACTGGGTATATGAAAAAAAAAAAAAAACAAAATGGCGGATTTTTGGCGCCAAATTCAAATGTTTGGCTCGCTCTGGAGGCTGAACGGCTCGATGGATTTTAGCTTGAGAGGTGTCGTTAGATTCGTATTTACCGTGAAAGTGACACAGGATTTATTAATTTTTTTTTTTAAAACACTGAAAAAATAAAAAATAAAAAACGGTAATTTAAAAAACTAAAAAACCCGACTGCTATTCTTTAAAAAGCCCTAAAACAAGATAAATTGTAGCAGTCGGGACCCATTCGAGACCATCTGCAATGTAATATAGGTATGTGCTCTCAATTCACTCACCCTCCATTTCTAGAATGGGTCCCGACTGCTACAATTTATCTTGTTTTAGGGCTTTTTAAAGAATAGCAGTCGGGTTTTTTAGTTTTTTAAATTACCGTTTTTTTTATGACAATCTCCTAAAATTTGACGAGGATGTAAATCAACACCTTGTATAACAACGCGTTTGAAACTGCGGGGCACAGCTAGTTATAGCATATGATAGTATTTAAGATTTTAGATGGTTGGAAATAAAACACCATAATTATTAACTTGTCAACATTTTATTTATCCAATGTATTATCAATCATCATACACTATTAATACATCGTCTAAAAACTGAGCAGGAGGAAAAATATTTGATTGATGCCGTGCCTATCCCGAATACCATATCACTGTCATGACATTGGCACAGCATCCGACAGTTTGATGGCCAACAATACAAGTAACAATGTAGGTCAATGTTGGGAAGTCCCTTATATTTTCCCTGGTTACACTAATATTGTGAAAAACCGCCCTAGCTCTATTGAAATTATAATCCCTAACATAATCGGACAGATCATTGTTGATGTTCATATTTCTTTGAACTATTTCGATTATTTCAGGGCATCATCCCTATCCCTCAATGCCCACTGGATGTCCTGATAGGATTATAAATTGACTGTAGCAATAAATCCCAAGAAATGCTACAATTTACTGATAAGAGAGAAGAGATAAGAGAGGAGTTGCTACAGATAAGAGTATATTCAGCAGTCACATAATAATTGTAGTCTCAAAGTAAACTCACACAAAATATTAATACATCCAAGAAAGAAGCATTGACGTTGTGCGTCAGGAGCTCTAATATAATTAGGCAATTGTATGCCATGAGATGTATTTTGTACTTCAGCTTGCATTTGAGAAGAGTCTGTGTCCAATGATGGGAGGCTTGGTACTGCTGACTTCGGCTCTAAAGTTAAGCGTGAAGCTTCTCTTTCAGTCCTGGACCAACAGGTATGACAGAGATAGGCTGATCTTGGCAACTGTTGAAAAAAATAAACAACTGATATAATGATAACCTTTTCACATCACACAGCAATAAATAGGCGTGCTTCTAACTCGCTGTAGTAAATAGAATTGTAGTGAATAGTATAGTTTGTTATCTAACCTGACATGGTGCTATTTGATGTACAATCACCCTCCTTATTTGTTCACCCTGTGGTGTACCACTTTTCAGCAAATGTGACCTTTGTGTTGGAAGAGAGATGCCACAGCTAATAGACATAATGTGGCCAACAATAGGCTCTGTTGACTGTTGACTAATTGGCTGCCTGATTTCACTCCATGCATTGGTCCAACATGCATGGCACACCAAATCATCACTCGAAATCGGCTGAAACAGTACGAGAATATGTAAGTACATGCATGCATAGATGAACAGGTGTCTTATTCGGAGTATAAAAACTCGAAATAATAATATGCTCACCTTATTTGCATATTTTTATTCCAGTTGTAAAACTTATTAAAGCTACCTTCCTGTCCAACCCATCTTTGTATGAGAGATCGAACTTCAACGATTTCTAATGGATGAGCATCCAATTGTAACAGTTTTCTGTGAAAAACTCGAACCAGGTTGAATGCCGGGGTCATCGATAGGTACTGACATTAAATCCAAGTTATCGCGGGGGTTGTCGTTATCAGCAGGAGCGCAATACATATTCAGGCCGTATTCGTCAGGTTTAGGAGAGTCACCATAGTCAGTATTCATGGTCAGAAAAGTCGAGCAAAATACACGCACAGATCACAATGATGCAAAGGCAAGCAAAGTAATATAGATAGCTATTGATATTTGATTGACACTTCTATGACAACTGACAAGTTTTAGTGTTGCCATTACATAAAAAAGTATCGATCGGCGCATTATGTAGATCATTGAATTTATTATAAAAGTATTTTAAGTCGATTGTAAATCGCTATTATGATTTAGGATTATATTTAATTGAAACGGTGATTTTCTATTTACAAAATAAACGTAATTCCACTTTGTTGAGTTCATCCACAGATACATTATGACTAGATCACTATAGACATTTAAAATATCAAAATCGTAGGTAATAGTAGGAGATCCGTAGAAGAAAAATATACCCTCATCCGTTATTTAATAATGATAAGGTTTATATGCAAGATCAGACATAGATTGATACATCGCACATGGGTTGCCTAGCTAAATCGCGTACCAAAAGTGTTAAATATTAAAAAATAAGGGCCAATTTTCTAGGTAAAATCCCCCCATCTGTTATTTAGGTAAATCGTGCATTGAGCTGATAGAATATACCCCAAGGAGTCAAAAAAAGTAGGGCTGCCTAATCTCATCCGGGGCTAACTGTAGGGTTGCCTGGTTTGAAGGTGGGCAAAAATGGAGTAAAATACCCCCATCTGTTATTTAATCGAATTCGAGATGTATGTCAAATGGAAGGTTTTTTTATTCCCAATCCAACTGTATAGGGTTGCCTTATCAAAAAACCCCCAACACCAAAACCTAAGTTCCCTTTAAAAAGTAAAAAAATAACAAAAAAAAAACGTCACGTTGGGGGACCGCTCGGGACGATCGTATCCTAAATGCAACATCGGTCCCCCAACGTGACGTATTTTTTTTGTTATTTTTTTACTTTTTAAAGGGAACTTAGGATTTTGTGTTGGGGGTTTTTTAAATTTTTTATTAAATTTTTTATTTTATACTTTTTATAGGTACCTACTTATTATAATGTCGATTTTGTTAAGTTTGAGATATAGTATGAGATATTTGTATATTTACAGACACTCGGTTTTTCTTCCCTACTTTCACCCCCACAACTTTTAAACGGCTCGACCGATTTTCATCAAACATGTCTAAGAACACTCGCACATAGGTCACCTTTAATACAAAAAAAAACTAAATTGAAATCGCTTCATCCGTTCGGCAGCTATGATGCCACAGACAGACAGACAGACAGACAGACACAGACAGACAGACACACAGACAGACAGACAGACACGTCAAACTTATAACACTCCCCTTTTGTGCGTCGTCGGGGGTTAAAAATGGGGTTAAGTCCATGGTTGCCTAGATTTTAGTAGTAAAATTGTCATGTTGAAAAAATTACACCTAATAGCAGTTTCGGTCAACATCTCCTTTCTAACTCATTTTACGATATAAACATGTTAAACAAAAAAACGGTAATTTAAAAAAAGACAACCGCCTTCAAAAACTAAAAAGAGAAAAATAACTTTAGCTTTGGAAGTCGGCGGCTTTGGTTCTGTTTGTTGTTTTGTATTGCCGCCGACTTCCAAAGCTAAAGTTATTTTTCTCTTTTTAGTTTTTGAAGGCGGTTGTTTTTTTTTGTAAAAAAGTTTTTTATTTCTCGCTTTTTAGTATCAATTCTTTTATCCAAATCCATGAAGGAACTGTCATGTCATGTAAATTAACATGACACCGCAAAAAAAAAGTCATAAGAAAGCAGAATACGCGATTTCGTTAACTTAGATGAGAAATTTTCAAATATTACTGTAAGTATACATCTGTGTAACTCTTTCGAGTGTACAGGCGCGATGTTATGATGTGTAATTGCGTAAACAATGCATATTTATGCGATAGCAGCAATCGCGGTTGATTTGCTGAAATTTTTTGAAGAGTTCCGTTGTCTGTCTCCGTAATCCATCATCAGATCTATATGAAATTTAAATGGAACCATTTGGGAAGTTTTCCCTTTCCAACAAAAAAAGAATAATCAAAATCGGTTCATAAACGACGAAGTTATCCGCGAACAAACATAATATAATAAAAAGTCCCTATCTCAAAAACTACTACCGTTAAGGAGTACTGTAGCATCATCATCAGGACAGCAGCATCAGATGTTGACACCCTGAAGCATATACCTGAGTAAGACATGATTACGTAACAAAAACACCATACGAGCATACAATTTTCGGTGGTTGCCCTCGATTTCTTCTGGATTCCATCATCAGATCCTGGACTGGTGAAAATGGGACCACCTCAGAAGTGAACTCTAACCAACAAAAAAAAAATTTTCAAATCCGTCTATAATTGACGAAAATATCGGTGAACATACATAAAAAAAAAAAAAAAAAAAAAAAAAAAAAATTATACATACAGACGAATTGTGAACCTCCTCCTTTTTTGAAGTCGGTTAAAAAACCCGACTGCTTTTCTGAGTATTTATGAAAAATCCCTAAAACAAGAAAGTCGTTGTACCCGATTGCACTTAAAATTGTAGCAGTCGGGACCCATTCGGGACCATCTGCAGTGTAATATAGGTATGTGCTCTCAATTCACTAAGCCTCCATTTCTAGAATGGGTCCCGACTGCTACAATTTTAAGTGCAATCGGGTACAACGACTTTCTTGTTTTAGGGATTTTTCATAAATACTCAGAAAAGCAGTCGGGTTTTTTAGTTTTTTAAATTACCGTTTTTTTACCCGACTGCGACAGAAGGAGGGTTATGTTTTTCGAGGGTATGTTTGGCACGCTCTGCAGGCTGAACGGCTTGATGGATTTTAGCTTGAGAGGTGTCGTTAGATTCGTATTTACTGTGAGAGTGACACTGGGTATATGAAAAAAAAAAAAACTGGCGTACAAGTGCCGCAAAGTGTACTTCAACATGCATTTTGGCCAAATAAACTTTTTAGCAATATTTCATCATTTACTTCCATTATTATGTATTTATTTGATCTTAAATTAAAATGCATTTAAGTCATTGATACAAATAAATACCAATAATTGACTTTAGTCCTAGAAAAATAAACCAACATTTCTCTCAATTTGTACGTAATGATTTTGGATATTTAACGCTGATTATTTTTAACCGACTTCAAAAAAGGAGGAGGTTCTCAATTCGTCTGTATGTATATTTTTTTTTTTTTTATGTATGTTCACCGATATTTTCGTCAATTATAGACGGATTTCAAAATAATTTTTTTTGTTGGATAGAGTTCACTTCTGAGGTGGTCCCATTTTCACCAGTCCAGGATCTGATGATGGAATCCAGGAGAAATCGAGGGCAACCACCGAAAATTGTATGCTCGTATGGTGTTTTTTTTTGTTACGTAATCATGTCTTACTCAGGTATATGCTTCAGGGTGTCAACATCTGATGCTGCTGTCCTGATGATGATGCTAAAGTACTCCTTAACGGTAGTAGTTTTTGAGATAGGGACTTTTTATTATATTATGTTTGTTCGCGGATAACTTCGTCGTTTATGAACCGATTTTGATTATTCTTTTTTTGTTGGAAAGGGTAAACTTCCCAAATGGTCCCATTTAAATTTCATATAGATCTGATGATGGACTCCGGAGACAGATAACGGAACTCTTCAAAAAATTACAGCAAATCAACCGCGATTGCTGCTATCGCATAAATATGCATTGTTTACGCAATTACACAGCATAACATCGCGCCTGTACACTCGAAAGAGTTACACAGATGTATACTTACAGTAATATTTGAAAATTTCTCATCTAAGTAAACGAAATCGCGTATTCTGCTTTCTTATGACTTTTTTTAGCGGTGTCATGTTAATTTACATGACATGACAGTTCCTTCATGGATTTGGATAAAAAAAATTGATACTAAAAAGCGAGAAATAAAAAACTTTTTTACAAAAAAAGACAACCGCCTTCAAAAACTAAAAAGAGAAAAATAACTTTAGCTTTGGAAGTCGGCGGCAATACAAAACAACAAACAGAACCAAAGCTGCCGACTTCCAAAGCTAAAGTTATTTTTCTCTTTTTAGTTTTTGAAGGCGGTTGTCTTTTTTTGTAAAAAAGTTTTAACTTTATAAATACACTCTCATCTGGTATTTAATCGAATGTTGTATCAAATGAAAGGTTATTTTATTCTCAATCCAACTGTATGGGGTTGCCTCATCAAAAAGTTGGCTAACTCCAAGTTTTTTTGCTTTCAATTTTTGAACATTACTTTTACTATTAAAAATGGATTAGTGAAACAGCTTTTCTGGGCGATATTATGTTTTCCGACCTCCAAGAGTGCGAAGTTGTGGGGTACAACAAATAATTACTTCATTCAGAATGCGGGTTCAACTCAACGCATTCCAACCGCTTATTGTGTTCCTATTGCAACATTAATGGACATTTATACCGTTCATTGTTTAAACCACGACTAAGGGATTACTTGAATGTTTTCCATTGAGTGGTTTTACATTACGCCACCAATAGGTCTGCAATACAGCGACTTCGATACACGACTCAATCGCTGTCCCTGAATCAAACTCACGGTGATATTGTGTACGTAGGTACTTACTGATCGTGGAATAAAGAATCTGAGAAGGTTTACATTAGCAGCGACGACTGAGTATATTGAACCACATAAGAAATACGCTTGATGTATTTTATAAATGCAGAATATACTGGTCTATTTGGCATTAGCCGATCTTTTTCCTTTTTAACAGACATAAAAAAAAAACCCGCCAAGTGCGAGTCGGACTCGCGCACGAAGGGTTCTGTAGAATTTTCTATAGAAACGGCAAAAAAAAACACGTTTGTTGAATGGAAGCTCCCCTTAAATATTAGTTTTATTTTAATTTAATTATTTAGTTTTATAGTAAATATATAACAAAATATTCGTTCGCTCATAAGATACAGCCTGGTGACAGACGGACAGCGAAGTCACAGTAATAGGGTCCCGTTTTACCCTTTGGGTACGAAACCCTAAAAATCACCCCCTTAGGAGTTGAACTTCAGGTCAATCAGTGAGATTCTTGAATGGACCTTCTGATTTTGGTACAAAATTACAGTTGCACCTATTGTAGCTCGAAAGCGTGGCGCGATGCGAGTGGTGGCAGTCGCTAATGGATCTGCCATTAACCACTCAATGCTCGGTATACTCGTGTTATAGGTCTCGTCTTAAGAGGCTATCCGAACATAGGACATTGTAAAACACACATTTTTTTGTCGCATGGTCTGGGGTATTGGTACATATTACAAGCCTGAAAAAAACTCAGTTCTTTTTTACCGACTTCAAAAAAAAGGAGGTTATCAATTCGACCCGTATGTATGTAATATTTCCAGAAATATTACAAACATACGGGTTCGGACTGCTACAATTTTAAGTGCAATCGGGTACAACAACTTTCTTATATTAGGGCTTTTTCATAAATACTTAGAAAAGCAGTCGGGTTTTTTAGTTTTTTAAATTACCGTTTTTTTTTAAAATGAAAATTTCTTTAGCGGCTTTGTGCACTTTTTTTGGAATGGGTAAAAAATGTTAAACTCGCGTCAGGACACGTGACCCTGATCGAAAATTCGTAAGCGGCGTTGTGCACTTGTTTTGGAATAGGTAAAAAATGTTAAACTCGCGTCAGGACACGTGACCTGATCGAAAATCTTACGAATTTATCGTACTTGTCATATTTTGATACGTCTTTAGCGTTTTCACTTCTGCCGGCACTCCCGGAGTGCAACCCGTCGTTTTTTTTTAATTTCAGTTTACGATGAAGAACGAATAACAATTGCTCAGAAAAAACTGCAAGACTCGATTCCCGAAATATTTTTAATATTTACCTACAAATTTTTACGGAGACCGGATTCGCACTTGTCCGGTTTTTTATATACATTTGAGGCCGCAGGTATTTTTTCCAAAATCGTAATACAGTAATTATGTTAGACCGGCGGCGTCCTGTAAACTGTGTAGTTCGGGACCCTTACTGTGCCAGTATAAGTTGCTATTGGCCAAGGTATTTCCTTTAATTACGCATTAACTACCAACGCGGATCGTGATGTGTACACAAATCAAGTTACGAATCTTCATCCATTTGTATGAACATAGATTCTAACTATTTTTCTAAGTCTATGATACAGAAAGTTTTATTCTTCCAAAATTCTCAAGCAACACATAGATTAGAGTAGGTAACTTGTTTGATGGCAGTCCGCCGTCGCCGCTAAATGATTCGGAACGAGCACAAAGTGGCTCAGACGAACGTCAAATTTATTTCCGACTATTAGCGAATGTCTTTGAGAGCGTCTCTAATGGGAAGCCTATTATTTTATTTTCCGTTCGCGAAATTGCCTTAATTTACTACAAAGAATTCTCTGTAGGAGTGTGGGTAATTGCGGGTGGAATATGAGTGCTAAACTGATTTGGATCCGGGTAGACCATGGCTTATATCAAGATTTACTACATACGGGGTGCAAAAAGACACATCATATCATCAGCAAAAATAATTGCTGGTAAGTTACATTTTTTTTTTTTCAAAAAATCACAAAGTTTTTGTTATATACCATGCAATGTTATACACGCAAATTACTGTACTAATGGTTACAGTCGTGGGAGTATTTACCCGACTGCGCCAGAAGGAGGGATACCCATTCTAGAAATGGAGGCTTAGTGAATTGAGAGCACATACCTATATTACATTGCAGATGGTGCTGAATGGGTCCCGACTGCTACAATTTTAAGTGCAATCGGGTACAACGACTTTCCTGTTTTAGGGATTTTTCATAAATACTCTGAAAAGCAGTCGGGTTTTTAGTTTTTTAAATTACCGTTTTTTTTTAAAGTTTAGTTTGAACATTTAAAAATTGTTTTCGTAAATAGTAAATAGGCGGATTCACAAGAATGACATAGCAGAAAAATAAAAGCTTGTAAAATGATCGTCATAATAGGTAGAAAATATTTAAGAACACTTAATAAAATTAAAAACTTTACGTAACCCCCGACAAAAGAATAAAGGTCCTACCGCAGTCACCGCAGGAACCATCGCTAGGAAACCTTCTAAAAAAAACGCATTCAAATCGGTTCACCCGTTTAAGAGCTACGGTGCCACAGACAGACACACAGACACCACTCTTTTTGATTCGGGGGTTAAAAGTAAACCCTAGTGGTAGTAACTCGGCACCGACGTTGATATAAAGTGTCCAACCCTAAGTCATGTCTCGTCAGTAACGTTCAAAGCGCTGTGTAATGGGGACAAACAATGCCGTTCTTGGTCGGGAGTGGGATCACTCTGCGGCACTAATTTGGCTGGTTCCTTCCTTCCGGCAGGAGAGGGCGCTACAGTCACGTCGCCTGTGATTTAATCGTAGTTTTCCGTTCGCTCTGTACAGGATCATATCTATTATCTGGTAGTCGTTTATGGTTGAAAAAGAACTCGTTTTATAATGTCGTAATTGATGGGAAGTTTTGAGCCGGGCTAGATTTTGAATGTGTCCCGACTACCCAGTTACTTAGCAGAATTCTACACAACTGGACTTGTTTTTTTTTTTCTTTTTTTTTTTTTTTGAGTTCATGTTGTAGGTAAGCAGACGGGTTTTTTGATTTCATAAATTGAGTTTTTTATTTTACCCTTGTGGGATCCTGTGTAAATGGTCAAACGAAATGACAAACGATAAGAGAAACCTAAATATCGCTTTCAAATACCTAATCAATAATACAGCACTTAACGTAGTTCCTTTGATTATAACAGGTATATAATTAAAGCGTAGTTCGTTGACTTCCATTTCTTTATTTTTTAGGGTTCCGTCCCCAAAGGGTGAAACGGGACCCTATTACTAGGACTCCGCTGTCCACCCGACTGCCTCCGTCTGCCTGTCACCAAGCTGTATCTCATGAGCCGTGATAGTCAGATAGCTAAAATTCACAGATAATGCATTTCTATTGTCGCTATAACAACAAATAGGCACTAAAATACAGAATAAAATAAATATTTAAGGCAGCTCCCATGCAACAAACGTGACATTTTTGCTCGGTTTTGCCCGATATTATTAATGGCAACAGTAAACGCTTGAAATATTCACAGAATATTTAGTAATATATTTACTCGAAAAATAATTTAGCAAATTAAAATAAAATGATATTACATTTAAGGGAGCCCCCTTAAATGTATATTACAAACGTGATTTTTTTGGCATTTTTTTAATAGATAATGGTACGGAACCCTTCGTGCGCAAATCCGACTCGCACTTGGCCGGTTTTATAGATAATGGTAAGGAACCCTACGTGCGCGAGCCCGACTCGCACTTGGCCGGTTTTACAGATAATGGTAAGGAACCCTACGTGCGCGAGCCCGACTCGCACTTGGCCGGTTTTATAGATAATGGTAAGGAACCCTACGTGCGCGAGCCCGACTCGCACTTGGCCAGTTTTACAGATAATGGTAAGGAACCCTACGTGCGCGAGCCCGACTCGCACTTGGCCGGGTTTATAGATAATGGTAAGGTACCCTACGTGCGCGAGCCCGACTCGCACTTGGCCGGGTTTATAGATAATGGTAAGGTACCCTACGTGCGCGAGCCCGACTCGCACTTGGCCGGGTTTATAGATAATGGTAAGGAACCCTACGTGCGCGAGCCCGACTCGCACTTGGCCGGGTTTATAGATAATGGTAAGGAACCCTACGTGCGCGAGCCCGACTTCGCACTTGGCCGGGTTTATAGATAATGGTAAGGTACCCTACGTGCGCGAGCCCGACTCGCACTTGGCCGGGTTTATAGATAATGGTAAGGAACCCTACGTGCGCGAGCCCGACTCGCACTTGGCCGGGTTTATAGATAATGGTACGGAACCCTACGTGCGCGAGCCCGACTCGCACTTGGCCGGTTTTATAGATAATGGTAAGGTACCCTACGTGCGCTAGCCCGACTCGCACTTGGCCGGGTTTATAGATAATGGTAAGGAACCCTACGTGCGCGAGCCCGACTCGCACTTGGCCGGTTTTACAGATAATGGTAAGGAACCCTACGTGCGCGAGCCCGACTCGCACTTGGCCGGTTTTATAGATAATGGTAAGGAACCCTACGTGCGCGAGCCCGACTCGCACTTGGCCAGTTTTACAGATAATGGTAAGGAACCCTACGTGCGCGAGCCCGACTCGCACTTGGCCGGGTTTATAGATAATGGTAAGGTACCCTACGTGCGCGAGCCCGACTCGCACTTGGCCGGGTTTATAGATAATGGTAAGGTACCCTACGTGCGCGAGCCCGACTCGCACTTGGCCGGGTTTATAGATAATGGTAAGGAACCCTACGTGCGCGAGCCCGACTCGCACTTGGCCGGGTTTATAGATAATGGTAAGGAACCCTACGTGCGCGAGCCCGACTCGCACTTGGCCGGGTTTATAGATAATGGTACGGAACCCTACGTGCGCGAGCCCGACTCGCACTTGGCCGGTTTTATAGATAATGGTAAGGAACCCTACGTGCGCTAGCCCGACTCGCACTTGGCCGGTTTTATAGATAATGGTAAGGAACCCTACGTGCGCTAGCCCGACTCGCACTTGGCCGGTTTTTTACAATATTGCGTCTGATTGTCGCCATATTGAATTTTGATTATTATCATGTCTTTAGTGAAACTTGCAAGTTTTCAAGACAAAGCGACAGAAGTAAAAAATTAAAAATTTAAAAAACCCCCAACACAAAAACCTAAGTTCCCTTTAAAAAGTAAAAAAATAACAAAAAAAACTTTTTTACAAAAAAAACAACCGCCTTCAAAAACTAAAAAGAGAAAAATAACTTTAGCTTTGAAGTCGGCGGCTTTGGTTCTGTTTGTTGTTTTGTATTGCCGCCGACTTCCAAAGCTAAAGATATTTTTCTCTTTTTAGTTTTTGAAGGCGGTTGTTTTTTTTTGTAAAAAAGTTTTTTATTTCTCGCTTTTTAGTATCAATTCTTTTATCCAAATCCATGAAGGAACTGTCATGTCATGTAAATTAACATGACACCGCTAAAAAAAAGTCATAAGAAAGCAGATACGCGATTTCGTTTACTTAGATGAGAAATTTTCTAATATTACTGTAAGTATACATCTGTGTAACTCTTTCGAGTATACAGGCGCGATGTTATGTTGTGTAATTGCGTAAACAATGCATATTTATGCGATAGCAGCAATCGCGGTTGATTTGCTGTAATTTTTTGAAGAGTTCCGTTGTCTGTCTCCGGAATCCATCATCAGATCTATATGAAATTTAAATGGGACCATTTGGGAAGTTTACCCTTTCCAACAAAAAAAGAATAATCAAAATTGGTTCATAAACGACGAAGTTATCCGCGAACAAACATAATATAATAAAAAGTGCCTATCTCAAAAACTACTGAACCGATTTTGATGAAACTTGCAGTATTCCCTAAGTTGAACAATACCTAGTACAATAAAAATCGAATTACTTAAATCGGACTTGTAGTTACGGAGGTACTTATGCGCGAACAAACATAAAAACATACATACATAAATACACTGTTGAAATTTGGCACATTTGTTCAGACGCTGATATAGACTAACATATATGAAAACTGGGCAATTCTGGCAATATTATATACATACGGGTCGAATTGATAACCTCCTTTTTTTTGAAGTCGGTTAAAAATACGTCACGTTGGGGGACCGCTCGGGACGATCGTATCTTAAATGCAACATCGGTCCCCCAATGTGACGTATTTTTTTTGTTATTTTTTTACTTTTTAAAGGGAACTTAGGTTTTTGTGTTGGGGGTTTTTTAAATTTTTAATTAAATCTTTTATTTTATACTTTTTATAGGTAAGTACCTACTTATTATAATGTCGATTTTGTTAAGTTTGAGACCCCACCTCAACCGATTTTCATCAAACATGTCTAAGAACACTCGCACATAGGTCACCTTTAATACAAAAAAAACTAAATTGAAATCGCTTCATCCGTTCGGCAGCTATGATGCCACAGACAGACAGACAGACAGACAGACAGACAGACAGACCGACAGACAGACAGACAGACAGACAGACACGTCAAACTTATAACACCCCTCTTTTTGCGTCGGGGGTTAAAAATATCAGAATCGGCGCGTTTGGTCTCTTGCGCACCACAAATTAATAAACGTTCACATATACAGCGTGTTACGGAAAGTTTAATAGTAATAGTTATTTTATAGTACAAATCAAAGGCACGGATTCTTTTGGTGTTAACTAACCACATAGCAACATTTTTTAAATATAACACACAAAATTATAAAGTTAGGTAACATTTAAGTGAAACATCGGCTGCCTTACTTATAAAGTAGTCTCAAATATTTGAGAAATCATCAAACATTACTTAGCGACTCATCAAGACAAATCTCACCTATAATCGTTAGTCAGCGTTGAGAAGTTGTTATGTGATTGCTAAGTGACAGATACATTTAAACAGCGGCGACCCATTATTTAAGTCCAGTTGAGAAGTAAGATGGCGGGTGGGATGGACATTTTTGTTCTATGGATTCTATTGTTAATTTGAGATTATTTTATGAGTGTGACGTTAATGTGCCAAAGTTAACATGAAAATTTTGACAATTGAGCATGATAAGTTCGTTCGATTTCGTTTCTTAGTCTAATAATTTGACCATGCTCTATGCTGACTGCCTAAGTATTGATAGATTATAATAGTGTTTTATC
Organism: Caradrina clavipalpis; assembly: GCA_932526535.1. Taxonomy (NCBI): domain Eukaryota; kingdom Metazoa; phylum Arthropoda; class Insecta; order Lepidoptera; family Noctuidae; genus Caradrina; species Caradrina clavipalpis. The sequence goes on along the minus strand of OW052111.1, from coordinate 2,962,708 downwards.
TTTCAGCGAGCGTTCATCTGAGACACTGTTGAAAGTGGTTTATAAGAGAAAAAGTAAAAGTTTGTCAATTGGAAGGTAGCTAAGTATTAGTTATCGTAATTTTTATGAGTAAGGCTGATAATGTTTCGAATTAGGTTCTACACATCACTACTCCATGTCAGCTGATCGGTGTCAATAAACTATACACTTAGAAACTGCTTCGTAAAAGATTTGTTTATCCTGACACGTTTGTTATGATTTAAACTCAATAAACTACTGAAATAATAAAAATATTATGCATTTTGAACGTTATTGCTTTTGAGTTGAAAGTATAGAGATTCAGTACCGGAGCGGATACACTCTTCACCCTATTTGTATGCCTGTTTGTATCCTTACCGCCTTAACTGCCTCGTAAGCCTAGTGGTCATAAGCGCGACTGCTACGCTAGAGGTCTTGGGTTCGATTCCCAGGTCGAGCAAAAAGTGTTATTGGGTTTTTCTATGACTTTCTCAGTAGCAGCCGGAGTTTGGATTTGTGCCCAGTTGATGGCAATAGGCTCGCCCCCTATTACATGGGACCGAAAAACATGCCGGCGAACAGTAAGTGTACATTGGTACACCTCTGCCTAACCCTTCGGGGAATACAGGCGTGATTGTACATGTATGTAATATACCCTTACCGTAACACGCTGTACATAGGCTGATAAATACTTTACCCTTTGCGTCGCGCGGTCGGGTAACACGAGCTGACTCTGATGGCGTCTTATGACTTTGATTTCTATATATATGTTCGACATTACTTTTTACACGACGACGGAAGGATTTGTATTATAATCTACCGGCCTACGATATAATATTAATTCATGACGTATGACTGTGGCTTACAAAAAATTAATTAATTATTAGTCTAATATAAACGGACCGATCTTAGGACCGTCGTTTTGAAGTACCGATTTTCAGACCGTTCATTAGAACCATAGTTTCGTGGGACCGACTTTTTGTAGGACGTGTGCGTTTGTATATTGGATGATTGGTGGGAGCAGAGCAGACCAAATACATAACATAAGTCAAACGAACGAAATTGCGAGCAATTCGCTGGTGTTTTACAATTTTTTACCGACTTCAAAAAGGAAGAGGTTTTCATTTTTTTTTAATGTATTTTCGGCCATAACTCCGATGTTAGGCAATACAAAACAACAAACAGAACCAACGTCGCCGACTTCCAAAACTAAAGTTATTTTTCAGTTTTTAGTTTACGTAGGCGGTTGACTTTCTTGTATTTTTTGTAATAATAACTGAATATTATACAACAAAATGCCGAGTATAGTTTTGTTTGTACGATCTCCCGGACTACGAAATAAAATACAATACTCTAGAAAATAAAAAATAAAAAATCTGATTTAAAAAGTTATTTAAGAAAATTAATTATAATTGACCATTAGGAATGACTTCACCTTATCTATACTAATATTATAAAGCTGAAGAGTTTGTTTGTTTGTTTGTTCGCGCTAATCTCAGGAACTACCGGTCCGATTTGAAAAATTCTTTTTTGTTTTTTGGCTTTTTAGCCCATTTATCGAGGAAGGTTACAGGCTATATAACATCACGCTACTACTTACGGGAGTGAAGCAGTATTAAAAAACGTAACTTAAGGCGGATGAATAAAGCCACGCAAACGAAGTCGCGGGCAGAAGCTAGTTTCGAATAAAATCAGCAATTACAATCATGTAGGTACAGAGCTTCGTCAGTAATCGAACTTTACTTCTTGAATCATCGCGTGATACTCATAAACTTAATCCATTCATCGCCCTCAACTTGTTCATCTTCATCATCGACCAATCGCAATGATGAGGCGGAGTTATAGAGCGAGACAACTATACTTGTATTTTAATGGGTGTGAAAGAGGCGGATTATTTAGTACTGCTGCGTCTAGAAGCGGGCGTTGAGGAAGCGTGGTACGAGCTTTTAACTTAGTCGTCAGTCAATGTTTGCAATTTGAGCCATTAACTCGCGGTCGCATTTCACGGGTTAACTATTTACGCAGTTTGTCCAAAATTTAGTAAATAAAATAAGTGATTAACAGTGGACGGTTAATTGTTATAAATAATTTATAAGAACTTTTATTTCGACAGATCTACATTATTTTTCTGTAGTTTCTTACGTTCGGAACAAAACTAAATGTTTTAAACAATAAGTGCAGTGTTGTGTGGCCGCTATGTCAGAAACTGGTCGTCGCGGTACAGCCTACACGATAGATAACATACTAGGACACACCGACAGCCAACGGGGTATGTGACACCACCACAGGTCGTCATCATGTTAACAGATGGAACACAACATTTTTGAATTGATTTCAATTGCTTTAGTTACAGGAGCGCGTTTGTTAAATTATTCCAAGCTGAACAACCCACTGCCTCGTTAGTCTAGAGGCCCTAAGCGTGACTGCTACGCTAAAGGTCTTGGGTTCGATTCCCAAGCGAGCAAAGTGTTATAGGGTTTTTCTTTTAAATTCTCAGTAGCAGTCGGAGTGCTAACTAACTGACGGGCACGAATGCTAATTTGTGCCCGGTTAATGGATTGCCATTAGCGGGCACAAATCCTAACTCTGAAGTCTCCCCAAGTCTTCTCAAAAATCAGCCCTAGACGCATAGGTGTAAGTGAGTAACACAATGTCGAATCGTGGCAAAAAAGAAATCAAAATTTGCAATACCGTGGAAATTAGACTATACGATGATATTTATAAAAAAAAACTTTAGTAGTAAACAAACATTAATGTTCATGAAAAATAAATCAATCGTATATTACTTTATACTACATACTTAGTATTTACTAGCTTATGCCCGCGATTTCGTTTGCATGATCGCCTGTTATCACGGCGATTTATCTTTTTTGTGCGGAACCCTAATTTATTTCTCTTGAAAAGTAGCCTAAGTCACTGTTTACAACATCAGCTACGTGCCAGTAAAAATCAATAATAAAGAAGTTATTTTTTTTCTTACCTAAAAAGGAATAAGCTAAAAGCATGTACCTACTTAAATGTCTCGACAGTGGATGGATGCCAAATTTGGTTAGACAATTACTATTGCCATAAGAAAATCACAATATTTTTTTAAAGCCATCTGATTCTGATAGTCCTTTATGTTTGTTTGTTCAGATGTTTCTCTTATCTTCTACGCTACTAGGCGGTATTTGGTGAAGTGTCCTATAATATCGGTTTCGGCCCATACCACACTGAGCAGTCATAAAAACGGCCTCTGATGTGTTGTAATTACTGTGATTTGCGAAATAATCCTATGTTAGCACCCAAAGTAAATGTACCCAAAGTAAATCCAAATGAAACAGTGTCAGGGATTTGTTATAAAAAAGATTACCACTTTAATTAATATAGCTTCATCACAAGGGTCGCCCAGCTAACTTTTTAATTTGATAATTTATTAATACCGTACGGTATAGGTCCAAAAACTCCTGTGTGCATCTAGATAGGGAACATGTTGTGCGAACGTAACTTTTGATACAATTTTAATGAAATTGTAGTTTTACCGTCGTGTCAATGATTTTTTTTAATATTTTTTATTCTTACATGTGTGTCATATAATTGATATGATAGAAAGCTGTAATTTGGTAAGATAATCGCGCCGACAATGTGGTGAAATATATATTGATAACTTTTATCTTATGAGATTACCTGTCCTCCGGTCAGATTTATTTTCTAGTCTATCCCATGTTGTGTGTTGTCGTTAGACAGGTCGTTCAAAAATATTGTGAATGTATGAAAACAATTTTTCGATTAAAGTAGGTATATAACGAACTGGCTTCCAGCTGGGAACCGTACGTTTTTCCGGGATAAAAAGTAGCTTAAATATCTCTTTGATAAATTTCATGGAGATTCGTTCGTTCAGCCGTTCTGGCGTAATTAAGTAACAAACATGTAATCATCCAAAGTTTCGCAAATTTTTAATATTAGAAAGATTTAAAAGGAAAACTATCACAGCCTTGTACTCGTGGGCTTTACAAGTTAGAGTCTAATACGTAACTGTCTAGTTACGTATTGTACGTACGTTACGTATTGTTGTTGACCGTCTGGTCCGTCCAACTACGGAACCCTACACTGGGCCTGGCACGACACGTACTTGGCCGGTTTTTAAACAGTACATCACCGACCCCACGCTGCTACCATAATAAGGTACCGTTACACAATAATACAATAGTTGTAATCCTCAAAAGGTTAGTCAAGTGTGATAATAACTCAAAGCGCGGCATTATGTCGGCTTTATGAAAATCATAATATTTTGCAATTCATTATTATAACTATGTTGTTGATAAGTAGGTAGGCATAAGGCCGACTTACTTTGGGGCGGTGACTGCTGGTCAGAATCCAAATATTCACAAGTTCTGTAAAGGTTTACTAATTTGAAAATTAATTTGTAAAATAATTCCAAATAATGCAAAATGAATAAGATAAGCGTAAAATCTATACTACCCATAATCTATACTTATATTATAAAGAAGTAACATTTGTCTGTAAGTTTGTAAGTTTGTATGTAGGGGGTAATCTCCGGAAGTAATGAACCAATTTTAAAAATTGTTTCACTGGTAGAAAGCTACATTATACGTGAGTGCTATAGGCTATATAACATCACGCTACGACTAACTGGAGCGGAGCATCAATGAAAAATGTGGCAAAAACGGGGAAAAATATAATTTTTTGAGGGCTTTAGTTGCGTGCGCTGCGTGAACAGTTAAAGTTACGCAAAAATGATGTATGAGAGAATTGTTCCTCTTAAAATATACTAAAAGAAAGTCCGCGGTAGTAAATGCCTAACTTTTAAGGTTGACTCACTATAGCCATTTTTATGGCCAGAAAATTTGTTTTAAAATAATGAATTATTTGCGAAGGTGTTTTTATGGAAATAGTATTAATCCTTATCAACATAAATACGTTATTTATCACAAGTGTTTAATTTTGAATGAAATTGCCCTTTACATCATTTAATTTCAACGAATATCTTAGGAGATATCACAGTTTTAAAATAACTTGACCGCAAAATAATGGCTCTTCGAGACATTCCGTAGCTTATACATCAGAATAACATAATTATTATAGGCTACATAACATCGCGCTATGAGCCACGGAACGGATCAGTAACCAAGAACCTAACGTTACGCGAGTGAAACCGCGGGGCACTGCTAGTAATATTATAAAGCTGAAGAGTTTGTTTGTTTGTTTGTTTGTTTGTTCGCGCTAATCTCAGGAACTACCGGTCCGATTCAAAAAAATCCTTTTGTGTTGGATAGCCCATTTATCGAGGTAGGTTATAAGCTATATAACATCACGCTCCGGCCAAAAAAATAATGTAGAAGAGAATTGTTCCTCTTAAAATATACTAAAAAAAGTCTGCGGTAGTACATGCCTAACTTTTAAGGTTGACTCACTATAGCCATTTTTTACCCGACTGCGACAGAAGGAGGGTTATGTTTTTCGAGGGTATGTTTGTATGTATGTATGTATGTATGTATGTATGTATGTATGTATGTATGTATGTATGTATGTATGTATGTATGTATGTATGTATAATTGTTTGGCACGCTCTGCAGGCTGAACGGCTCGATGGATTTTAGCTTGAGAGGTGTCGTTAGATTCGTATTTACTGTGAGAGTGACACTGGGTATATAAAAAGAAAAAAAACAAAATGGCGGATTTTTGGCGCCAAATTCAAATGTTTGGCTCGCTCTGCAGGCTGAACGGCTCGATGGATTTTAGCTTGAGAGGTGTCGGTAGATTCGTATTTACTGTAAGAGTGTTACTGGGTATATTAATTTCTTTTTTAAAACAATAAAAAAATAAAAAATAAAAAACGGTAATTTAAAAAACTAAAAAACCCGACTGCTATTCTTTAAAAATCCCTAAAACAAGATAAATTGTAGCAGTCGGGACCCATTCGGGACCATCTGCAATGTAATATAGGTATGTGCTCTCAATTCACTAATCCTCCATTTCTAGAATGGGTCCCGACTGCTACAATTTATCTTGTTTTAGGGATTTTTAAAGAATAGCAGTCGGGTTTTTTAGTTTTTTTATGATTTGATTTAAAATGATGCATTATTTGCGAAGGTGTTTTTATGAACATAGTATTAATCCTTATAATCATAAATACTTTATTCATCACAAGTGTTTAGTTTTGAACAAATTTGCCCTTTACATCATTTAATTTCAATGAATATCTTAGGAGATATCAAAGTTTTAAAATAACTTCGCAGCAAAATAATGTCTCAGCGAGACATTCAGTAGCTTATACCTCAGAATAACAGATTAAAGGCTACATAGCATCGCGCTATTTACCATTAGAACGGATCAGTACCCAAAAACCTAACGTAATGCGGGTGAAACCGCGGGGCACAGCTAGTAAAATAAATAAAGTAAAATCTAACAGACATTTTTTTACTTTTTTAAAGTCATAGCGAATCCTTTTTTGCAGACCATATACCTAACTGTCAGTGTTACTTATAAGACACGAGGCGCAAACTTAGCTTGGTCGAGTTGCGAGCTAGGAAATTACTAGCCAGTGGCCTATGAATCAACAATCAACATTTAATTAGGCATCTAGACACGTGTCGGCGGTACGTCCGCGTCCCATCACCGGAAATTTCCGAGTGTTCCCGAAGTTATGAAAAGTTAATTAATTAAAAATTAAATAGTTAAATTAATTTAAATGCCCTCAAATTAGTTCAGAAGTGGATAAAAATTGTTCATTATGATGCAAGTGAAGTAAATTTGTCATTACGGTCGAAGCTAAATTGCAAAACAAAAAAAAGCATTATAATTTAATCAAATTATTTATTTTTAACCCCCGACGCAAAAAGAGGGGTGTTATAAGTTTGACGTGTCTGTCTGTCTGTCTGTCGGTCTGTCTGTCGGTCTGTCTGTCTGTCTGTCTGTCTGTCTGTCTGTCTGTCTTGGCATCATAGCTGCCGAACGGATGAAGCGATTTCAATTTAGTTTTTTTTTGTATTAAAGGTGACCTATGTGCGAGTGTTCTTAGACATGTTTGATGAAAATCGGTTGAGCCGTTTAAAAGTTGTGGGGGTGAAAGTAGGGAAGAAAAACCGAAAGTCTGTAAATATACTCGAGTGGGGTCTCAAACTTAACAAAATCGACATTATAATAAGTAGGTACCTACATTAATAAAAAATTAAATTAAAAATTTAAAAAACCCCCAACACAAAAACCTATGCTCCCTTTAAAAAGTTAAAAAAATATAAAAAAAAATACGTCTTTGACGGGCCTGTTGGTCTAGTGGTTAGTGGCCCTAACTGCTAAGCCGGAGGTCGTGGGTTCGATTCCCACCCAGGACAAACTTTGTGTGATGAGCATGATTGTTTGTTCTGTGTCTGGGTGTGATTTATCTATAATATGTATGTATTTATAAATTATATAAGTATGTATATCAGTTGTCTGGTTACCATAACACAAGCTCTGCTTAGCTTGGGATCAGATAGCCGTGTGTGAGTTGTCCCAAGATATTTATTTATATTTATTTATTTATTTAAACCTCGATAGGAAACGCTTGTTATTAAAAGATATATTGTTGAGGACTGCCTCGTTAGCCTAGTGGTCCTAAACGCAAAAGCTACGCTAGAGAACTTCAGTTCAATTCCCAGGTCGAGCAAAGTATTATAGTGTGTATTCATGAAATTCTCAGTAGCAGCTTGGAGTTAAGATTTGTGCCCAGTTAATGGCAATAGGGCCGCTCGCTGATACCTAAAACATACCGGCGGAGGTATTCATAGTATAGGTGCTTTGTGTTTTTTTTTAACCCCCGACGCAAAAAGAGGGGTGTTATAAGTTTGACGTGTCTGTCTGTCTGTTTGTCGGTCTGTCTGTCTGTCTGTCTGTCTGTGGCATCATAGCTGCCGAACGGATGAAGCGATTTCAATTTAGTTTTGTTTCTATTAAAGGTGACCTATGTGCGAGTGTTCTTAGACATGTTTGATGAAAATCGGTTGAGCCGTTTAAAAGTTGTGGGGGTGAAAGTAGGGAAGAAAAACCGAATGTCTGTAAATATACTCGAGTGGGGACAAACTTAACAAACTGGACAAAGCTACAAAGGACAAACAGTAACAAAATCGACATTATAATAAGTTGGTACCTATAAAAAGTATAAAATAAAAAATTAAATAAAAAATTTAAAAAACCCCCAACACAAAAACCTAAATTCCCTTTAAAAAGTAAAAAAAATAACAAAAAAAATACGTCACGTTGGGGGACCGCTCGGGACGATCGTATCCTAAATGCAACATCGGTCCCCCAACCGTGACGTATTTTTTTTGTTATTTTTTTTACTTTTTAAAGGGAACTTAGGTTTTTGTGTTGGGGGTTTTTTAAATTTTTAATTTAATTTTTTTAACAGTATAAACAAGGCCGATGTGGACGATGCACTCGGTAGGGTTATTGATAATCTGACAAGTGACTTTAGACTGTATTCCCTACACATACGACTCAAAACATGTATCATGATTTTTATTGATGTAAAGAGATCCTGGAGGGCCAATTTGGCAGGATTAATATCGAAAGAGTATGGGCTCTGTGAAGGTACACACTAGTCAGAATCCATGTCCTGGAGATACTTCGCAAAGCCTTAAAATATTGTTGTCATTAACTACTCATCTATACATTACTACTACATACAAATAAATAAAAGTGAATGTTCCTTTTTTAAAATCGAAATAACAGCTTGTTACTTAATTTAATATGAATGTTGACACTGGACTTATACCGAAAACCAATTTTTAAATTGTTGTCTGTCTGTCTATTTGTTCCAGTTAATTTCCAAAATGGCTGGATCGATTTTAACGGGACTTTCACTGGCAGATAACTGATTTTATAAAGGGAAAGTTAGGAAATACAATCAAAAGAATGAAATTGTAAACAAAATCCGATGTAGTGGCAACTGATTGAGTTCTTCTCCATAGAGACCTACGTTTTGGAACGAGCAACTAGCTTCAACTTTTACTGTAACTTCTTGACAATTCAAAAGTGCCTGTAAATGGTCTAATTGAAATAAATGCTTTGACTTTGACTTTGTTAGAAATGTCTCAAATTCTTTTTCTTCTTCTTCTTCTGGTTCTTTTGACTCAAAAATAATTTAGGAACCGCGCTTATAATAAAAGCTATTATTATCGTTGCGCATGAAACGGAAATAATACTATAAATTGGAACAACCGAGCTCTGGAAATAATATTCAAGAGAAGACTTATTTCATACTCCTATCACAAAAGCTGTTAGGGTCTTTAAAAATATCAGGATTACATACAATTATCAACGGCCGTTTTACAAGTAATCACGTTCATTGATTCATCGCATTGTACCCGTATTCTGACGTTTCATTCAATTGTATCAAAGCTCTTATAAAAATAGAATTAGTATAAATAAATAGTGAATAAAAAGCGACGTTAAGTGCTTAACAATACGCGTGTTTTGTTAAATCCTGCTTGTTTAACAGGGGTCATGTGCGTCTACAATGGAATTTGAACTAAATCGCGATGCAGTAAGGTCTGCTTTTCAGTGAACGTATTTAGTTAGTTGAAAGTGCACATAGGGCGATGAGACTTACGTGGGACTGATACTGAACAGGAGCACCGGATTACCGGATCGATGTCATGTCAGTCAAATGCGAAGCAGTGGTAACAAGCAATTAATGCAACTTTAAACATTTTAATATTTAGTTGACTAAGCGACAAACACCCGGATTACAATCAATTGTATATTATGTTAATACCTTTGTACCTACCTACCGGTGCCACATGATATGTTTTGTTTAAATAGGTATTCTTTAACAAGCACTTATTAAGGTAAATATTCCAAAAAGTAAAAAACAAACGTAGTAATGTAAATATAGTACTTTGAATTAGAGCATTTGATTGAGCATCAATTTGTTTAATACTTTGATGAAAAACGGCAAGTGCTAGAGTGGAGACCACGGACTAGCAAGCGCAGCGTAGGACGTCCACCAACAAGATGGACAGACGACCTAATAAAGGTCGCCGGAAGACGCTGCATGCAGGTCGCTTCCAACCGGTATATGTGGAGATCTAAAGGGGAGGCCTATGTTCAGCAGTGGACGTCCTATGGCTGAGATAATGATGATGAAACGGCAAAACCGAAAATGACAAACTTGCTTCATTTGTATTAAAATGTAAATACGTACTATAGTTCGACTTTTAATTATATATGGCCACATACCATCACGCTTAACACCACACCACACACCACACCACCACACATTACCACTAGGGCGTGCAAACCGGATACCCGGATAACCGAAAAAACCGGTTAACCGACTGATTTGAAAACCGGGCTTTTTATGATAACAAAACCGGTTTTTTCGGATTTTTCGGTTTTGCTTTTCAAACAAAATCTTAAATTTATCACTGACAAACGTCGACAGGACGGCAAAACGGCGTTAGTTCCAACGGCACTAACGACCAGCAACGTTAATTTATACCGAAAAATCATATAACACAAAGGTGACTGACTGACTGACTGACATAGTGATCTATCAACGCACAGCCCAAACCACTGGACGGATCGGGCTGAAATTTGGCATGCAGGTAGATGTTATGACGTAGGCATTCGCCAAGGAAGGATTTTGATAAATTCCATCCCTAAGGGGATAAAATAGGGGATGAAAGTTTGTATAAATCTTCTTATATTTTCGACTGATTGAACTGAAATTAAAGATTGGAGCTACTATGATGAAGATGTCCGTTTAAATAGGATTTTGATAAACTCAACCCCCATGGGGATAAAATAAGGGATACGCGAGCGAAGCCGCGGGCAAAAGCTAGTGTAAAACAAAGAAATGAAATTCTCAAAGTGACAGTTTAGGGTTACTCAACATTTCCCTAGTAATTCAAATTATTGAATTAGTTCTTAAATTGTATTGGTTTTGGAAGAACTATGATATGAAATATAGCCTAAGGTTAGTCCTAATATTATAGGAAAGGTAAGCGAAAGGAATAGGTACTAAAGTATTTTTTTTGTTTTAACAATTTACGTTTCGCTATTAGAAAACACTAAATGAAATGTAAATGTTTATGACCAGACCACTGCCATATTGCATGTAGAAAAAATAAGAAAAAAATATTTGCACGATTTTATTGCAAACAGCTATAATATATTATACTTGGATCGTCGTTTACGCCACTTAGTTTAAAACTGTGTGTAATATTATATTTTAATTGTTAAAGATATGCCTACAATTTTAGAACTATGTAATAGTACTTTTGGGCAAACTGCACAATTGAAGTTATTATTTAAAATTGGCAACACCTTTATTTAAATTTTTGATCTCGAATTCGTTTTTTTTGTCTAGGATAGATCATTGTCCCGCTACTCTATGCCACGCTCACGTCATTTTGATTAAACTTTAGCATTTTTATTTCTTTACACACGTATTTCTGATTACTTCAATAAAAATGGAAAAAAAACCGAAAAAACCGATAAAACCGGTTTCACCGGTTTTGTAAAATAAAAACCCGAAAAAACCGTGTCCTTTAACCAACCCGGTTTTTGCATGCCCTAATTACCACACATTTTGACTAAGGTGAAGAACTTGTAAAGTTAGGGTGTGTAGAGTTAAAAGCTTGACTCTACATGAGGTCTGATAACTTTTGACTGTGCGAGCCACATGGTCTCGTCTTGGCGACGTTATACTTATAACAGTCATACAAAATTGCAAGTAAAAAACTAAAAAACCCGACTGCTATTCTTTAAAAATCCCTAAAACAAGATAAATTGTAGCAGTCAGGACCCATTCTAGAAATGGAAGATTAGTGAATTGAGAGCACATAAATATATTACATTGCAGATGGTCCCGAATGGGTCCCGACTGCTACAATTTATCTTGTTTTACGGATTTTTAAAGAATAGCAGTCGGGTTTTTTAGTTTTTTAAATTACCGTTTTTTGTTTTTTTTGTGTTTTAAAAAAGTCTCACAGTAAATACGAATCTAACGACACCTCTCAAGCTAAAATCCATCGAGCCGTTCAGCCTGCAGAGCGTGCCAAACAATTATACATACAAATATACATACATACATACATACAAACATACCCTCGAAAAACATAACCCTCCTTCTGTCGCAGTCGGGTAATAATTTATGAATAATGGGGGAGGTAGTAGAAAGTAGTTCAACAAAAAATCAATGTTCGATTTTCTTTTCCAAAATTGGCTGACATACAGCTTCCCTCTCTAGATAATGTATGTATATTACACACCTGTAATGCAATAACATGTTTTCTTCTCCTAGATCGAATAGAACTGAAAAGTGAGAGCATCGCGCATTCTGACTCGGAGCACGAGCACGAGCACGAGCTGAGCGAGCACAATGACCTCGAGCACGTGCACGGTGAGCACAGCGAGCACGGCGAGCATTTAGAAGCCTTAGACGCTGGCAGACCACGCAAGGTAACTTGATCTGAATTGATGAATTAATTATGATCTACCATTCTTTACGACTTCACCGAGGCAGAGCGAAAATAAATGTAGGTAGAGTACTATTGGTGTTTCATAGGAAGTCCGCTATGAACGATATACTTACGAGTATTAGGGTTGTGTTATTTTATATTTATTTTGTCTTGATGTCAATAATAAGTAATAATAGTTTTATTGAATAAATAAATAAAGTGAACAGTAGATAGCTGTTAAAAGCAAACTATTTTAAATATTATTGGAAATTTAATCCACTGGAACAGGTATTTGAAAAGTATCTGTCTTAATCCACGCCGTAAGCCACGTATAAGTAAACTCTATACGTATGTTTTCCCTTTAAATTAGTTAAGCTATTTATTTTAGCATAACTGATTAACTGGGGATCTGGGCCTTCACATTAAACCGTCGTTAAGACAGAGGGGCAAAGGGTAAATAACACAAGCAGTACATAAATAGTATCGCGTACAACTAGTGAGTGTAAGTTCTCCCATCGACCTGCACGCTGTTTGTCAAGCAGGTGCGCCGCAGCCGCACCACCTTCACCACGTACCAGCTGCACGAGCTGGAGCGCGCCTTCGACAAGACGCAGTACCCCGACGTGTTCACGCGCGAGGAGCTCGCCATGCGCCTGGACTTGAGCGAGGCGAGAGTGCAGGTGAGCATGCTAACACACGTTACAGAGAAACTTGTACACGCTTACTTTTACATCGTTCTGGAACCAAAAGTCATAAGCTCTATTATAGTAACATAAACTATTGACACTATTATCCTACTAATGTTATAAATGCAAAATTTTGTTAGAATGGATGGATGTTTGTTTGTTACTCTTTCACTCTTAAACGGCTGAACGGATCTGGACGAAATTTGGCACTGAGATAGATTGTAGTCTGGAATAACACAAATATGATACTTTTTATCCCGGAAAAATTTACGGTTCCCGAGGGATACATAATGAAATTTTTAGCGGACAAAGTCGCGGGCAGAAGCTATTTTTCAATTAATAACAAAAAATTGTAGTAATAGTGGAAATTCGAAGTAACGCCTCCTTGCAGTCAATGCATATTTGTGTGTAAACCTAATCGACTACACATGCAAACGGTAGAAAAAACCATTCATCGACTAGACAGAAGCGCTGCCGAATGACAAAAAAAAAAGTAATAAACCATCTACTTTACATTATTCGATGGGAGTTCCTGTGTTTCGGCTCCAGAACGATGTAAAAGTAACCGTGCTGTAAAGGGTTAGTGCCAGCGGCAGTGGCATTAGGGTAGGTGGCATACGACCACCGCTATCCTCTGAACGTTACTAACAATAGCTATTTCAGATGAGATTGTTTTCTTGTTTCATAATTTTTAGATCGTGATGTTTTAGTTGGTCGGGTTTTGGTTTTAAAACTTAATTTGTATTGTTTTGGGGTATAAATTATGTGGAATTTCGAAATGTGCTCATTAAAAATTTCATTAGACACCACGTATGGTAGAATTACTCAAATTTTATTTTCTGTTTATTTTTTTTGTGTCCAGGGGGGACACAAAAAAAATATAAGCCACAGGCTATAAGGGAACAGATAAACAAACTTATACACCCACGTACATAAATATACTTACCGGTCAAAATCATAACCCTCCTTTTTTCGCTGTATTCGGGTTAAAAGTGATGTAAGTCCTTTCTTGGGGTTCAAACTTACCCCGTACCAAATTTTATCAAAATCGGTTCAGTGATTTCGGCTCGTGTAAGCGTTAAGGACAAACCGAGTTACTTTTGCATGCAATAAGATGTAGGTACTATTTATTTCAACTTTATCACTCCATTATTTGATCACAGTAGATGGAACATAACATAGCGTTTCATCATTCGTTACGAGTCTGTTCTCATTAGTTTATTGACAAACTGTAAAACATTCACCTTTAATAAACAGCGTTTTAACTAGAGTTACACATTTATACCTACGCAATATTGTGGTTATAATATATTCTTACAACGAATATTAGAGGTTCAACAAATCATGAACTAACTAATTAATACATTACATTATCAACTTTGTTTTTTTTTTTATTGTCGATTAACGTTTACTGTGAAATGTTTGTTACACCGCAAATACCGATATATTGGCTAAATGAATGCTGCTAATTAGTTAATTTAATTGGATTTGTTATTTTGTAAGATACTAGTGAATTACCCGCGACTTCGTTCGCATGGCTTATTTAACCCGCCATAAGCTAGTCTTTTCTTAATGCTTCGCTCCCGTGTGTTGTAGCGTGATGTTTTATAGCCTATATTACTCAGGAATAATGGGGCTATCTATTGGTGAAAAAATTGATAAAATCGGTCCAGTAGTTTGGCAGCCTATTCGTTACAAACAAACAAAAAAATCTTTCCTCCTTCAATTCTGAGTGATCACTGTTGATAATTGCTAGCAAAATATTATCCCCAACTGAAATATTCTAACTTTAACCTTGGACCTTGGGCGTTTCTCTATGAAAAACCAGCAGAAACCAAATCTGTTGTAATGTGCAGTATTCCATATCTAAATAATGTTTCCATTGGTATTTCACCTAGTATATATGGAAAGCGTCAAAATTGTGGTCATAAACCGAAGCAAAACAAAAGGGAGACAAAAAAAAAACAAAAAAAACGGTAATTTAAAAAACTAAAAAACCCGACTGCTTTTCTAAGTATTTATGAAAAAGCCTAAAACAAGAAAATCGTTGTACCCGATTGCACTTAAAATTGTAGCAGTCGGGACCCATTCGGGACCATCTGCAATGTAATATAGGTATGTGCTCTTAATTCACTAAGCCTCCATTTCTAGAATGGGTCCCGACTGCTACAATTTTAAGTGCAATCGGGTACAACGATTTTCTTGTTTTAGGCTTTTTCATAAATACTTAGAAAAGCAGTCGGGTTTTTTAGTTTTTTAAATTACCGTTTTTTATTTTTTACTTTTTTTAATTTTTAATATACCCCCATTGTCACTTTCACAGTAAATACGAATCTAATGACACCTCTCAAGCAAAAATCCATCGAGCCGTTCAGGCTGCAGAGCGATCCAAACATTTAAATTTGGCGCCAAAAATCCGCCATTTTGTTTTTTTCATTTTGATATAGCCAGTGTCACTCTCACAGTAAATACGAATCTAACGACACCTCTCAAGCTAAAATCCATTGAGCCGTTCAGGCTGCAGAGCGTGCCAAACAATTATACATACATACATACATACATACATACATACATACATACATACATACATACATACATACATACATACTCTCGAAAAACATAACCCTCCTTCTGTCGCAGTCGGGTAAAAAGTTTTGGAAGTCGGTGGCAATACAAAACAACAAACGGAACCAAAGCCACCTACGGCGTAGCAAAGACGGGAGTTGCGATTTTTCCAGGTATGTATGTCCGTATGTTTATCTGCAGCCTCAAAACGGTGACGTCACATTACCTCACATTAAAATGGCGGCTTACAGCGGTCACAATATATTTAGCCCCTTATTTTACCGCCTTACAGGTAAAGTTCTCTACTATAATACTAAACTGTTAAGTTTGAACTTCGCCCTTGTCTCCCCTTTAGGGGTTGAACCTCAAAACCAAAATCAAAATCTTTTTTACCCGACTGCGACAGAAGGAGGGTTATGTTTTTCGAGAGTATGTATGTATGTATGTATGTATGTATGTATGTATGTATGTATAATTGTTTGGCACGCTCTGCAGCCTGAACGGCTCAATGGATTTTAGCTTGAGAGGTGTCGTTAGATTCGTATTTACTGTGAGAGTGACACTGGGTATATCAAAATAAAAAAAACAAAATGGCGGATTTTTGGCGCCAAATTCAAATGTTTGGATCGCTCTGCAGCTTAAACGGTTCGATGGATTTTAGCTTGAGAGGTGTCATTAGATTCGTATTTACTGTGAAAGTGACAATGCGTAAATTAAAAATAAAAAAAGTAAAAAATAAAAAACGGTAATTTAAAAAACTAAAAAACCCGACTGCTTTTCTGAGTATTTATGAAAAATCCCTAAAACAAGATAGTCGTTGTACCCGATTGCACTTAAAATTGTAGCAGTCGGGACCCATTCGGGACCATCTGCAATGTAATATAGGTATGTGCTCTCAATTCACTAAGCCTCCACTTCTAGAATGGGTCCCGACTGCTACAATTTTAAGTGCAATCGGGTACAACGACTATCTTGTTTTAGGGATTTTTCATAAATACTCAGAAAAGCAGTCGGGTTTTTTAGTTTTTTAAATTACCGTTTTTTTATTTTTATTTTTTTTATTTTTTTATTTTGATATACCCAGTGTCACTCTCACAGTAAATACGAATCTAACGACACCTCTCAAGCTAAAATCCATCGAGCCGTTCAGGCTGCAGAGCGTGCCAAACAATTATACATACATACATACATACATACATACATACATACATACATACATACATACATACATACAAACATACCCTCGAAAAACATAACCCTCTTTCTGTTGCAGTCGGGTAAAAAGCCCTAAAACAAGAAAGTCCTTGTACCCGATTGCACTTAAAATTGTAGCAGTCGGGACCCATTCTAGAAATGGAGCCTTAGAGTATTGAGAGCACAAACCTATATTACATTGCAGATGGTCCCAAATGGGTCCCGACTGCTACAATTTTAAGTGCAATCGGGTACAAGGACTTTCTTGTTTTAGGGCTTTTTCATAAATACTTATTAGAAAAGCAGTCGGGTTTTTTAGTTTTTTAAATTACCGTTTTTTACCCGACTGCGACAGAAGGAGGGTTATGTTTTTCGAGAGTATGTATGTATGTATGTATGTATGTATGTATGTATGTATGTATGTATAATTGTTTGGCACGCTCTGCAGCCTGAACGGCTCAATGGATTTTAGCTTGAGAGGTGTCGTTAGATTCGTATTTACTGTGAGAGTGACACTGGCTATATCAAAATGAAAAAAACAAAATGGCGGATTTTTGGCGCCAAATTTAAATGTTTGGATCGCTCTGCAGCCTGAACGGCTCGATGGATTTTTGCTTGAGAGGTGTCATTAGATTCACATGCCCATACCAAGACAAACGGTTCCCTTTCAACTTTTCTGTCACTGGCGCTACTTTCAAACTTCCTCTAATATACTCATTCCTTACCTTATCCATTCTGGTCACACCACACATCCACCTCAACATTCTCATCTCCGCAACATGCAATCTTTTTTCATCCGTCGTCTTCATGGCCCAACATTCCGATCCATACATAACGACAGGTCTTATCACGGACTTGTATATTTTCCCCTTTAACTTGAGAGGCATCCGTGGGTCGCAAGTGATTCCCGTGACCTGTCGCCATTTCATCCACCCAGAGTTGATCCGGTGCGTTACGTCTCGGTCTACTCCGCCATCTCCTTAGAATGTGACCACCCCATTCCATCCCGTGGGTGTCGTAAGAGCCGACTAAGGGAGCGTGAGACCTTGTGCAGACCACGAAGCACCTTGGGTCAACCGCGTGGTGGCGGGTAAACCACCAACAAGAGCATTCCCAAGGAGGGTTGGTGTCAGGCAGGCGGCCGACCATAAAACATTTGCCAAACCTCTTTTGCAACATGACAAGTATAAACGGAATGCGCGATAGGGCTAGGGCGTCCCCCACAGGCGACGCGCAGGGGCAGCACCCGGCTCCTGTGGGAAGTGGACAAGGGTTGTTGCACCACCCCGGGCGGGGGCAACGTAAGAAGCAAGCTCGGGAAGTAAGATTGAGGTATGCAAGTTGGAATGTTGGAACGATGACTGGAAGAGCCAGAGAGTTAGCAGATGTACTCAAAAGAAGACGAATAAATGTGGCGTGTTTGCAAGAAACCAAATGGAAGGGAACAAAAGCGAGGGAAATTGGTGAAGGATACAAGTTTTTCTATTGTGGAAGTGACGGCAAAAGAAATGGCGTGGGCATAGTGTTAGACAGTGACTTGAAAGAAAGCGTGATGGAAGTGAAAAGGATTAATGATAGATTGATAGTTGTGAAAGTTATGTTAGAGAATGTGATGTTGAATGTAGTTAGTGTGTATGCACCCCAGGTAGGATGTGATGAAAGCGTGAAAGAGAAGTTTTGGGAGGACTTTGACTCAGTCTTGATGACCATCCCGGTGCAGGAGGAGTTAATCGTCGGGGGTGATTTCAACGGACATGTGGGAAGAATGAAAGGGGCTTATGGAAGAGTACATGGGGGATGGGGGTTTGGAAGTTCCAATGACGAGGGAGAGACTTTGCTGCAATCCGCTACTGCATTTGACCTGGCAGTAGCCAATACGTGGTTTCAAAAGAATGACAGGCATTTGATTACATATAAAAGTGGCAACCACAACACCCAGATTGATTACTTCCTTGTCAGACGCCACAACATTAGGCACGTCAGAGACTGCAAAGTGATACCAGGGGAAGATCTGATCTCACAGCACAGACTCCTGGTAATGACGGTAGTTCTAATAATACCGTGCCCTAAAAATAAACAGCGTCCCCCCCCTAAAATTAAATGGCATATGTTAGAGAAGAGTGAGTGTGCGATGAAATTCAGAGAGCGAGTGGTAGATAAAATGATAGAGATGGGAGATATGAAGGAACGGAGTGTGAATGAATGCTGGAATGAAATGGCTGGATGTATTCGGTGTGCAGCGAAGGATATTTTGGGAGAAACGAGAGGAAAGGGCATGATAGATAGGGATACATGGTGGTGGTCGATAGAAATACAGAATGTGTTGAAGGAAAAGAAGAGAAAATTTAAGGAATGGCAGAGTGTTGAAGAGAGTAGTGTTAGTTTGAAAGCTGAAAAGAAGAGTGAGTATGACGCCCTTAAGAAGAAAGCCAAGAAAGCCGTGGCCATAGCGAGAGCGAAAGCCCAGGACAAACTGTACGAGGCACTGGATAGTCCAGCAGGCCAAAAAGACCTGTACCGGCTGGCTAGAGCGAGGGAAAGAAAGGCGAGGGATGTTTGTCAGATAAGATGTATAAGAGATGAGGCGGGAATGGTTCTTTCGGATGATGAGAAAATTAGGGATAGGTGGAAGAGTTATTTTGAAAGACTGATGAACGAGGAGAATGACTGGAGTGGTGTACTTGAGCAGAAACCGATGAATACGGGGTTAGTGAGATTGGTAAGTATGGATGAAGTGAGAATAGCAGTAAGTGGAATGAAGAATGGTAAGGCAATAGGTCCAGATGGGATACCTGTTGAAGTATGGAAGATATTACGAGCTGATGGATGGACGTGGCTGGCTTCATTTTTCAATAAGTTGTTGCTGGAAGAAGCCATACCTGATGAATGGTGCAACAGCTTGCTGGTGCCCATCTTTAAGAACAAGGGTGATGTGCTGGAGTGCAACAACTATAGAGGAATAAAGTTAATGTCACATAGTATGAAAGCTTGGGAGAAAGTCATTGAAAGGCGGCTGAGAGAAGAGAGTGAGATTTCACAAAACCAATTCGGATTTATGCCAGGTCGAGGTACAACGGATGCCACTTTTGCTATTCGCCAATTGTGCGAAAAGTACAGAAGTGCGCATAGAAACTTGCACATGGTGTTCGTTGACCTCGAAAAGGCATACGACCGGGTGCCCCGTGAGGTTTTGTGGTGGGCCCTTAAGAAGAAAGGTGTGCCTGGGAAGTATGTGCAGTTGATCCGTGCAATGTACAGTCGATGCAGTACACAAGTCCGGTCTGCAGTGGGGACTACCAGCAACTTCCATGTGGCTGTCGGCTTGCATCAAGGGTCGGCCCTCAGCCCTTACCTCTTCCTGGTTATAATGGATGCTTTGACGTCGGACATCCAGGAAGAGGCGCCCTGGTGCATGCTGTTTGCCGATGACATTGTGCTAGTTGCTGAGAGTGGTCTAGAGGTCCAGAGCAGGTTGGAGGTGTGGTGGCAAAGGCTAGAGAGTGTTGGCCTGAAATTGAGCAGAACCAAGACAGAGTATTTGTTTTGCGATTTTGGCGGTCTTTCTAGCCCTGCGTCAATATCTCTCGCCGGAACGCCTATACCAACCTGCTCCGACTTTCGGTACCTCGGGTCGCTTGTCCAAGGAGATGGCGGAGTAGACCGAGACGTAACGCACCGGATCAACTCTGGGTGGATGAAATGGCGACAGGTCACGGGAATCACTTGCGACCCACGGATGCCTCTCAAGTTAAAGGGGAAAATATACAAGTCCGTGATAAGACCTGTCGTTATGTATGGATCGGAATGTTGGGCCATGAAGAAGACGGATGAAAAAAGATTGCATGTTGCGGAGATGAGAATGTTGAGGTGAATGTGTGGTGTGACCAGAATGGATAAGGTAAGGAATGAGTATATTAGAGGAAGTTTGAAAGTAGCGCCAGTGACAGAAAAGTTGAAAGGGAACCGTTTGTCTTGGTATGGGCATGTGAAGAGGAGGGATGACAAACACGTGACCAAAAGAGTAATGAGTATAAATGTGGATGGATGGAGAGGAAGAGGGAGGCCAAAGAAAAGATGGATGGATTGTGTGAAGAATGACATGAAAGAGAAAGGAGTGAGTGATAGCATGACGGCTGACAGGATGGTATGGAAGAAGAAAACGTGTTGCGCCGACCCCAAGTAACATGGGATAAGGGCAGGAAGATGATGATGACGTGCATAGAAATATCTAACCACACGTTTAACCAAATTGCAAAGGGTCGTCCGTAGAGGTGCGAGGGTAATTAAAATTAGTTCTATTCTCATTCCGCGGCGGCACAATGCGCGCAAATTGTCGTTGGTCTCGCGCTCACCGCAACGTGTCACTATAGCTAAGCTGGCCGCACACTAACCGTTCCTTAACTAGTATGCACATTACCTGTTTATAGGTGTACTTTTAGTTGCCTAACTTGGAGATTTCGTTGGTGTTTGAAACATGCAAGAATGCGTCAAAGTCGACTAGATTTGTTTTTTTTTGTGCATCGTCTTTTCCGCGACAAACTTTTTCTAATCTAAATAACGTTTCAAAGATTGCCTCCCAACAGTGTAGTTGTATTATTTGACATAAAATAAGAGCACAGTTAATCGCATTAAGTGCACAGTCGGTATGACGTCACAGCGGCGCGGCGCGGCGCACAATGCGCGTTAATTCGCGTGTCATTACGCTCTTGTCGCGAGAGCGCTAATGTTTGCAGCGTCGTCAGCGCCGCATTATCGCGACTCCTTCGCTAATTGTCGCAGATATTGTAATTAGGCCTCTTGCAGACTGCAGCGTTTTGTACAAGAATGAAATTATTAAGTTCCGTTAAAAGATAATAATAGCCAATGTGCATTTACGCCGTCCGTTCTTTGCTACTTGGCGAATGGAGGCTGCAGCTGTAATTGTTTTCTCCATTGCTAGCTATTATCGCGTCTCAACTGTACTTGCGAGTGTATTTTTTTTCTTTCTTAGTATTTTGTTAAGGTAATAGCTGCTGATAGATGTCATGTCTCTTAAAAGCGCTAAAGTCCAATGTGCCGTGAAACAGTAGAACAGTAAAACCATGTTAACTCTTTAATCTTTGATATTTAGACAAGATACTTGTCGATAGTTCTTATAACAATCGTCTCATTCTAGTCTTCTCTGAGCATGTTTGACTATCGAGCAACACCAAGCAACACACATCATCTCCTATTTGCGAAGAAAAGGACTCAAACATAACCTTCACGAGAATATATAAAAAATTATTTATTTACTGTCAAAGACCATAATTTAGTCCTTTGTTTTGTTCCCAAATTCTTTGTGCGAAGAGTTGTCTGGGCAGACAATTTGGCATCATCGTAGGAGAGGGTTGCCTAATCCGAGCAACTGGAGGCTCTTCGTTGCTCGTTACACCCATTCATGGATCGCAACGTTGCCGACGCGTCATTAAAATATTAATTTTAGATGTTTCCGGGGTTTTGTACAAATAGTGTCATAGGAAGAAGAATATTTTGGAGTTGCAAAATTATTAGAGGACAAATCAAAGGTGTGTGTAGGAAGGAAACACACATAGGCATTTATAACCTAAAGGATCATGGGCGTTTTTCTATGGACATTGGGCGTAAAACCAACAGAAACCAAATCTGATGTAATGTATAGTATTCTACTTCTAAATAATAATGTATTTCACCTTCTATATAGATGGGGTAGTCATGAACCGAAGCAAAGAATGCTATGAAATTCGCTATAGATTTTCAGTCACTCAAAAAAAAAGAAGGATAGCTAGGATACGTATATGAAGGCTAACTTTTATGTGTCGAACCCCTACTGACTAAAACCTCAGTGTTCCACCATATACCATTGGCCGGGGCATAGATATCGCTCTAAGCATTCTTCCGCACCCCGGCAGGTAATCATACACCACGCCTGTTTCACTCTCGGGCATGTGTTTGTCCGAGCGACGGACTGACCTCCGTATGCCGCCCGCAGGCTCTATTTCACGGTGGCCGGAGATTATACTGCACCCTCCGGTACCTGGTGCGTCTGCTGCAATTGGAATAGGAGGGGAAGTAGCCTCTCCTGTTTCATCACCTCCTTGCAGAAGGAGTCTAAGACATCACAAGCACTCGCTCCCGACCATGGACAGAACATCGTCCTGGAGCAAAGGGTGCCTGTTGCGCCAGCGATACAGAGACGAAAGGAGTTATGCATCGAGATCTCAGGGCGATGTCCCGGCAAGAAGGTTAGTCGCGTCATAGAAGATCGTATGGTATCCCTTAATTACTCTGCTGGCCATTGCTCGCTGTGGCCTTCGCAGCACAGCGATGTTTTTAGCCGTCAGATTGTCCACCCACACTGGCGTTCTGTATAGGGTCATGGATCGTACGAGCCCTACAAGAGCCTCGGGCAAGAAGAATTAGGCCTTCCGAGATTAGGCAACAGTCGCGCGAGAGCAGCGCAGTGCCCATTAATTTGAGATCCAGCCGCTGGAAATGCGGCCCGAAATCCCATCGGCTATCGAGGACGTGTCCCAAGTAGGTACTTCATCGATGGCTCGATGCTAATGCGGACCACTCCTACTGCTATGTTCGAGCTCGAAGGCTGCCCTTTTCTAGGCCTCCGATTCGTGCAAGGCCACCTCCAAGCCCAGACGCCGGATCCTTCTTCTCAGTGTGACTACCGGACGAAATAAGCCACGCGGAGGAATTTGCGGGCAGTTCGCTAGTTATAATAAAATTGAAATTTCGCAAGATAAAAATCAAGACACAAAAGACACATAATA
The DNA here is from genome assembly GCA_932526535.1 of Caradrina clavipalpis. NCBI lineage: Eukaryota > Metazoa > Arthropoda > Insecta > Lepidoptera > Noctuidae > Caradrina > Caradrina clavipalpis. Next base: position 2,939,038 of record OW052111.1, on the reverse strand, counting down.
TTATTGTGATGACAAATTGAATCATTATTAAATCCTTTTTATAATTATTGCAGCACGTTTAGGGTCACAAAGCGTGTATATATCGATTAGCTACCTAATTAAAGCCTACTGCACTGTTCCATAATTACTCGTAATCTCAATAACAATGGTTAAATTAAGCGCGGTTTGGCGCGGAGTGCTCTTTAACTGCAGTTAAAGCGAGCGCCTGCAATTTGGTAATTAGGGACTTCATGCGCGGTCTGCGAGGGCTGGGGGGGGGGGAGTATAATAGTAAGTATTCGACACCACACTTGAGGGATTTGTGGGAAGTTTCGGATGATTTAGATGTCTGTACTTATGATGATGATCCTTTAATTTAGCTTAGGCACAAGGCTGAAAGTGTGCTCTAATTTAGGTTGTTATTTAAGTAGCAGTTGTTTGTCAAAAGAGTTTTTGTTGGAAGTAAACTAAGGCAGTTAATAAGTGGTCGACATTTCGTGCTAGTCTAGGTCGATAGGCTGCAGGGGCATATTTTGGATAAGACTTGAACAGTGTAGGTACATAAACAAAAAAAAAATACAAATATAAAAAGTGTCTGCAAGTAATGACAAAACTAACAGCTTCATGCTAAATGCAATGAATGTTTACGCGGAACTGTAATTCAACGCGTTGTAAACTTTAATTTTTGTTTATCATAATTTAAAGTAGCGTCCGTCTCTTAGAGAATAGAGTCAAATAGAGAAGAGGCCTCAATAGAGTTTCCATTTGACTTATACAACTAAAGCCTCTACATCACACATACCTCCTGATGGTATTAATCATCATCCACCGAAATAACTGGACTGGACTGACCGGATTTATCATCTTCTTCAATGTGTTCTCCATGGAACACGTTCGTCATCTCCTCCTCTGCAGCACTGCTGTCAAGGCAGCTGGCGTCATCATCATCATCATTGTCATCATTGCTGGAACAAAATATATTTTATTTTTGTCTATCTGTTTGTTGCCGCTAATCTTCGATTTTAACGCAACCTAACCTAGTAATACTAAAGGAATGCAAGTAAAGATTTATAGATTAGTAAAGACTTAGAAAGACATTTTGATAGATATGTTTAAAGCGTAGATGACCTCTTTGGTGGACTCTTGTAAAATCATGAGCATCATTGGTACTGGATGTTATGTGATGAGCGTGAAGAAAGTGTGATAAGCTATGGAACTAACCGCTTTCTTTCTTCTAGCCTGATCAGGTAACTTATTTGACAGTGAAATCAGCAAAAAGTCCTCTTTAAAACAGTATTCACAAAATACAAAAATACCTACAATAGGAACTTAAAAGCTAAGGCATAAGAGCATTCGTATTTGCAGTGGTTAAGTACCAGCCCTATTGGTATTTAAGTATTGGGGGTGCCACACAGTTCTTAAATCACACTCAACGCAGTGCAAATTGCTTTTAATCCACTTCATAGATGCCGTTCGCCGACAAAGGATGTAGTACTTATGTTCTTTCTCACCGATTTAAAATCAACCTTGTAGTAGTAGCAGTAAGGCTCGTGTTCCCGTGAGCTTTTTAAAGTTTTAAGTTGAGAATAAAATGGAGTGAGTCTTAATAAAAATGTCTAGTGATTGCTCTATGTAATCGACACGAGGCATTCTATTCAGTGTGAGTAGTACTTGACGAGCCTAATGAATTAAGTCCATGTTTAATTGATGAATTTCACTGCTGGCTTGGGAAAGCTAAATGCACGTCTTCATTAAATTATTTTAAAAAGAGAGCAAAATGCGAGTAACTAATTGGCTAACTAGTTGATTATTATGACAAAAATCAACAGTGCGCTCATCGCATCATTTATAGTCAATACTAAATACTCAATATATTTATTGCTTTTCCATATGTATTCTTAGGTGGTACTTAGTTAACTAACTAATTAGTGCTTAGTTAGGATATTACTATGAACTGAAATATGCAACATTATCGTACAATATTATTTTTCTCTGTTGTATATGTTGCAGTCAAAACTCTTAACCAGTCAAAAGTACTATTGACTAGCAAAATCAGTCAAAAGTAGTTTTGACTGAACAGGTTGGTCAAAAGTACTTTTGACTGCAAATGTGCGGTCAAAAGTACTTTTGACTAAATGATTCCGTCAAAAGTGGTTTTGACTGGTGGAATCAGTCAAAACTCTTAGAAATCTGTCACTAATCTACAATTAATGATATCTATTCCTTATAAAAGTAAATTATAGTATGCAAGAGCGAGCGAAGCGAGCTCGGGACTTCTTATTCTTCTTAGCGTTTCGATGACAAACTATATTGTAATAAAAATAAATAAATTAGTGTCCGACCGAAACTGGTTTTTACGACCAAAACCGAAACCGAAAACGAATTTCGGCAACGGTCTCAGTTTCGGCCGAAACCGAAACCGAAACTTCCTAACAAGGATCATGTCAATGTTGCACTCGGTTTTAGTTTGGGGGTAGGTATTAGATACTCGTAACGTTTTAAATCGAAAAACAGAAATGAAATAATACTTTTACTATACGGATACCTAGGCAGGTACCTATTTAAGTGCTAATAGTGCGTGTTAATTTAAAAAACAAAAGAAACACAATTATGTACCTAGGTCTAACTATACTTGCCACTTGTATACCTTGGTGAAAATTATTCAAATGAACTTTGAAACTCTGAACCCTTAATATTATCACCACTAATGCACTAAATTAAGTACCAAGTACCTAACTAGTGTTTGTTTAGGTATAGGTAATGCTATACCTAAACAAACACACACATATATATTTAACTTAAACATATACAGGATAAGTTTTTAACCAGTGCGTAAATTTTTTTTGGTAGTTCAGTGTCAGTAATGGAACACATTTCCGTGTTTAGTTAAAAAAAAAATTAAAAAAAAATTCATCCTTATCCAAGTTTGAAATAAGCAAAACATGGACATAATCTATTCGCCATACTATCAATGAAAGCTCGCGGCCGCCGCCCGGGCGCATGGCTGGGGTGAGGGGGTGGGGAATGCGCTAGCGCCGAGTGACAATAAAATATGGTTTTTAAGTAAACATGTTTCGTAAGCGATAACTTTTTTTTTTAGTACTAAGACATATCAAAATAAAATATACGTGTTTATTAAAACGTGTTGAAGTTTATTATGGCAAAATTTACGCACTGGTTAAAAATTTTTCCTGTATATTTAACTTAAAAACTTAACGATCTAAAAATATTTAGATCGTTAAGTCAAACTTGATTCTACTATGATCCATGTATTACTTTGTTATGTTTATTGTTCCGTACCTCAACAATATAGATTTACTACCTAGTAAATTACTACCGACTCTTATGCTATATCACGTGATAAAACTTACCGAATTCAAAATAAATCACACGAAAACTCACAAAAAACAAAACTAACTGCAAACACAAGCCTGTCACGACATGATTAGGCACGTGGACGCGGCAAAATCTTCGACGCTTGGATGGAATTCACCGCAACGAACCTGACCGAGCAGAGCGCGAGAACTCCCGAATGCAGTTTCGGTTTCGGTCGTAGTTTCGGCAGGTTTGCTGCCGAAACCGAAACTAAGCCGAAACTCGTTTTTTTGCCGAAACTCGACCGAAACCGAAACCGAAACCGAACTTTCGGTCGGACACTAAAATAAATAATATATACTATTATTATAAATTATATTGATGCGGCCCAGAATTTGGCCACCAGCTCGGGACTTGGGGCACCCCGAAATGGACAGGTTAGGTTAGAAGGGGATGGCGGGGTCTAGAGATCGAGCGAACAGACCCCGCCATCCACTTCTAGGCCATTTTCTTTGTCGAGGTGCCCCGCTTCGTGGGGCTCCTCGACTATGCCTTTTAAGCCGCTAGGGCAATCTCTGGCTCTATCTCTAGGGCAAGAAAGTATGACAATTATTTCACGTATAATCAAGTAATACAATTATATCACTAACCTTGAACCGTATTGAAAGTAGCGCCAGTGACAGAAAAGTTGAAAGGGAACCGTGTGTCTTGGTATGGGCATGTGAAGAGAAGGGATGACACACATGTGACCAAAAGGGTTTTGGACATAATTGAAGATGGATGGAAAGGAAGAGGGAGGCCAAAGAAAAGATGGATGGATTGTGTGAAGAATGATATGAAAGAGAAGGGAGTTAGTGATAGTATGACGGCTGACAGGACGGTATGGAAGAAGAAAACGTGTTGCGCCGACCCCAAGTAACTTGGGATAAGGGCAGGAAGATGATGATGACTAGCCTTGAACCGTATTATAATCATATATTTGGACAAATGAATATTATGGTGAATAAATGGAAAATAACAAATATCGCAAATAAATTTATGGATTAAAATTATACACTACTTGACACTTGATAGATGACTACCAGTGAAATTTGTGAAAATGATTTTATGTAATTTGACGATTGTGGCAACTGAAGCGTTATTTCTAATAAAATTATGGCAAATAAAAGTATGGAATATAAAATGATTGCAATTTAAATTATGGCAAACATTAGTAAACCGTTTTCTTTGTATTGATTGTAATGCCAAATTTTTCGTAATAAACGATGTCACGTTTAATAAATATATTTTTTATTTACATCTTACGAGTTAATAGTGCTTTTGACTGACACTTTTTGCAGTTAAAAGTACTTTTGACGAAGAGAGTCAGTCGAGCCAGGCATAGGAAAAAAATAGAAGTGGATGGCGGGGTCTGTTCGCTCGCTCTCTAGACCCCGCCATCCCCTTCTAACCTAACCTGTCCAAGTCGGGGTGCCCCAAGTCCCGAGCTAGTGGCCAAATTCTGGGCCGCATCAATATAATTTATAATAATAGCATATATTATTTATTTATTTTTATTACAATATAGTTTGTAATCGAAACGCTAAGAAGAATAAGAAGTCCCGAGCTCGCTTCGCTTGCTCTTGCATACTATAATTTACTTTTATAAGGAATAGATATCATTAATTGTAGATTAGTGACAGATTTCTAAGAGTTTTGACTGATTCCACCAGTCAAAACCACTTTTGACGGAATCATTTAGTCAAAAGTACTTTTGACCGCACATTTGCAGTCAAAAGTACTTTTGACCAACCTGCTCAGTCAAAACTACTTTTGACTGATTTTGCTAGTCAATAGTACTTTTGACTGGTTAAGAGTTTTGACTGCAACATATACATCTTTAGCTTATTTTGACCTGTAACAAATGGTCGTGGTGGTGGATCGATGGCATCGATCAACCACGATCAATTGGTGTGGTACTACCCTACGTAAAAACCTAACAACGCCGTGTTGAGTAATATTATAATTTTCTCGCGGCTTCGTGTACGTGATTTTTGCGGACGCAGATGAAATCCGGATATAAAAAAATTAAACATTTAAAAGTTTAGCAAACTGTACGAAATATCTAAAAAGTGAGTTCAAACAATACCGACTACTAAAAAATCACGCATTAAAAAGTATGAAACAAGAGAATATTCATATCTAAAATTATTATTGTTATAGAAGTTCAGAAGATAGCCGTAATCGCATGCCACTTTCCTCTAAAGTTATAGGGGTAGGTGGCATACGACCACGGCTTATAAAGCCACAGTTTCAGTAGTCACTCTGTCTGACCACCCTACATTACTTGGGAGCTAGTTGTTCTTAAGAAAGGCTAAGTGAGCCGGACCCAAGTTTTTAGATCATAAGGATTTAGAATATGAATTAAAAATCAAAGGGTTATGTTTCAAATACGTAGTGTGAAGATTAAGTTAAGTAATAATAAGGTTGTAGCATTTTGTAGGCAAGTCAGTCCATTGATCCCAACTTCGAATGTGAGGTGTTTAGTCCGCCGTAATTGTCGACTCGACTACCATTGTAAGAATGCAGCGACTCTGCAAAACGGTCTCATTTGAAAATTATGAAATTACACCAATTTTTCCTTCTACAATGTCTTTTTATTAGCGCAATGTGGCTCGACTAGCTCAATTTGTTTCTATTCTCCATTGCATTACATGCAAAAGTGGACTTTACGGCAATGGTATAAGGTGTATTATGGTACATAGTTGTGAAGGAATGGAAACCACGTATGCGTAATTGCTTTTCATTACGGTTCCATTGTAGTCGAGAGGTGCGGACGAGTGGGGGGTGAGGAACGCGGGAGGGCGTCAAATTGCCAACAATTACACAATAAAAAAATTTAACAACTCGTATTGGAACCATTATGCGGAAAGACTCAAGTTCTGATTTCTGGTGTAATGTTGAAATGCTGACGCGTTCCATACGATGCAAGTGCGTAATAAAATCGAAATGATCATTAGAGACGTTCACATAATATCTCCTATGTCAAAGTGGATACACGAAAGTTACCGGTTTTATTATCTGAACTGTAATAATAAATATTATTAATTTTTTGTTAAAAGTACGTGTAAATTTTCACATGCATATAGTAAAAAACTGTTATTAAGTAATTACAAGGACATTACTATTTAATTTATTTAAGATATTGTTCGCAGGTTTGGTTCCAAAACAGACGCGCGAAGTGGCGTAAGCGGGAAAAGGCGCTCGGTAGAGATCATGCACCATTTATGCACCATGATCATGGTAAGTAATCATCTCACTTTAATGGTTTATAACACTGACACATAACACTCATACCATCACGTCTGTATTCCCCGAAAGGTTATGCAGAGGTGTACCAATGTACACCCACAGTTCGTCGGTATGTTTAGGTTAGTTTTAGGTTTATTACACTGATTCTATTTATAATGCTATGTACAGTGTGCCTGATAGCTTATTTAGGCGTAACGAAATTTTAGGCTGGCACAATATTGATGCCCGACGACAGGCAAAGAAAATAATATCTACCGCCTTTCAAAAAAAAAAATAATTATCTTACAGGAAAAGTTTTTAATATTATGCGGTTTTTTTTGGGTCGTCCAGTATCAGTAATAGAACACATTTCCATTTATTGTTTAATATTTATTTAAACAGCAACAAACAGTACAAAAGCGGATTTAATGCCTTAGGCAACAAATAAACTAACTACTTTAATGTTTTTTTTTTTGCATTTTGGAACTGCAATTACAACTGTTCAGTTTGTAGTTGATGAAATTACCGGTCAGTAACCCGCCGCCACGCCAGACCCGAGAGCACAAATAACCTAACGCGCCACTGTCACTCGCCGGCGACGGCGAGTGCCCAAGAAAAAGTTAAAATAAGTAAAGTAATTAAGTAAAATAAGTTTCAAAGCAGATACTTTCGTAAATAATAACTATATTTTTATTAATAAACCATATCAAAATAAAAAGATCCTATTTCGAAATACATGTATTAAATGAGCATTGATAGTTCATTCTTAAATTCTGTGAAACACCCGATTTACGAATGAAACGTGAAATGTTAAGCTACTTAAATAGTTCCTATTATTTTTAAAACAACATTAGTCCAAAATAAACACATATAATTACATTGGAAAAATACTTTCCCTGTCAAACGACACATATCCCTCTACCCTATAATGACACAAGGTACAGTCATCATCAAAATTCACAAGTTATATATTTCACGTAATTGGTGCCCGTTTATCGGCCACAGCGTGGTAATGAAATACGAACGCGATTACACCCGATGTTTACCGATCATTTACCGATCGCTATCGGCGGTGCGAGCAAGCAATCTGTACATAAACTAGGGTTGATGATCGTTTGGAAACTTTTTATAATTGCCCAATTAGGAGTTGTTATAGTTTTACAGGGTTTTTGTAATTTGTGGATTTAACACGAATAAAATCACCCCTAAATGAATTTGGTTTTATGAAACTATAGAAATCCTTATAGGCGTAATCATTATTATTGTATTGCATTAGTTTATTAAACTGAATAGGTATTCGACGGTATTCGAATTCAACCAGACAAAAAGCACCTTATAACAGAATTGCTTCATAACTGAATTTCTTAGATCAAAGGAGCAGGGTCCGCTGTTTTGTGATGTGGAAACCCTAAAATGCATTATGTCGCGGGTTCGTAGAGCGGGTGTCAGTCACACCAAAATCACCGACAATTAGTAGCAATTGCAACGTAATTGCTAGTCACCCCTACACACATCACACCCTCTGGTTTAAAACGCTACTTTAAAAACTCTACATGTGCGCATTACCTACATATTGATTTACATTTTACAATTGTGGTCGTATTGGTTCTTTTTCAGTTGACATTAACACAATTTCTTCAAACGCGGTGTGACTGTGTTGGTAGTTATTCCGTTATTTTATGGACAAGATTGAATTGTTTTAATTAATTGATGGTTGTCCATACTTAACCTTTGTATACTCGCGCCCTTCGATATCACACGTGTACTCGCGCACGGTCTGTCAGACCGAGATTTGATCCCGTTTGTATTATTCTATAATATTTGTTTTTTAAACATTATTTGTATTTATTATACAGAAGAGGGTATAATTGAATATAAAATAAATAAAAAAAATCGGGACTATAACTTAATTTAGTAGAAACAGCCTATTTATACAGCCTCTGAAAAAAGAACAAAATATTTGGCATTCAAACTTTGATTTCAAAAAATTAACTTTTTCATGTGTTGATTACAAAAATACCCTTACATGTTATAAATGAGTATAAAAAATAATAAAATAATAAGTATTTATCATCAATAGCTTTATCAGAACAGACCATAATAGCTTGTAAGAAACAAGAATAGTTTTTTCAGTTCTCATGGAGTTGGATCGGGTCTTGCAATTTTATTTTTTATGAGCAGAATGAACCACGACCTTCTGGATGATTACCCGATGATAAACGTTCAGGATTATCAAGTTTGCATATTTCTAACAACCTTTATCTCAGTGTTCTTATAACAGAATTCATATTCATTCTTTTCCCATTGTGATAATAAAAATGCCAAAAAATAAGAAAAAATGGTTCTAAAATAATGTGAAACATTATACTAAATATGTGTTATACACCACTAACATAAATAAATAAATTTATTAGACTAATATACAAAAAATAAATTTTTGTTCCTTACCTAAATAGTTACACTTATACTCGCATCGGTCTCACGGACCGATAACACTCATAAAGTGGTACTTATCCAATGGGCACCAGCGCTTTTGCCACACGAAACAATGTCTAACAACAAATTAGGAAGGTACTGAAGACCGCAAAGTCCCAGCGTTGTTTATTTCTGAGAAAACATCGAATTATTGACTTGTCGGTCTGAGAGACCAACGCGCGAGTATACGAAGGTTAAATGCTGAATTCGCCTGATCAGATCACCTACTAAAATAGTTGCCCAATTACTTTCTTGTTAGTAATGCCAGCATTAATGACATCATCCGTCGTGCTCTTGTCTCCGCCGGAGTGCCAGCTGTTTTGGAGCCAGTTGGCCTGGCACGCGACGATGGGAAGAGACCAGATGGGATGACTATAATGCCTTGGAAGTTGGGTAGGCCTCTGGTGTGGGATGCTACATGCGTCGACACCCTTGCGCCATCCCATCTTCCTTGCACGACGTGTTGTGCTGGGGCGGCTGCGTCTGGTGCGGAAAATCTCAAACGGCGCAAATATATTAACCTTCATGAAAGTTATATGTTTGAGCCGTTTGGGGTTGAAACACTAGGGCCGTGGGGACCGAGCGCTCATCTAGTTTATCGCAATATCGCGAAGCGACTGGTCGATTCTTCACGTGACCAGAGGGCTGGCCTATTCTTTGGCCAAAGAATCAGCATTGCCATACAACGTGGCAATGCTGCCAGCCTTCTGGGCACATGTCCCATTGACAGCGATGCGGATGAGTTTTTTGATGCCCTATGTCCTTACTTTTTATATTAACTGTACATACTTAGTTTGTAATTTAATTATTATTTAGTTTAATTATAGAGACCAAATAAATATACTAAAACAGACGTTAGTAATTCAGTAACTTGGCATTAATTTAGTCGGAAAATGGCACAATCATAACAATATATTTATTTCGTTTTTGTAATAATTATACGAATTTTACAAAATATCCACCTAACCACAATCAAAGCTGCGTCAAAGCGACAACACAGTAAAAGTAATTGTTACGGAAACTCGCTTAAATATCGCTCGATAGAACGATATTAGAGCGTCATTATACTAATGCGCGTATAATGACGCTGCCCCGTTTACGCGATGCCCCGATAGCGACAACTGCTGGCAATCCGTTTACCGGCTGATATATTGACTGTTAGCACTTGTGGGTGTGATTGTACGTGCTTACGTGGGGCTATAGTGTGTACCTTTATTATTGCGTGTGACGGAGAGGAATACTTTCACCTTTAGATTAAAATATCTGGTGTCTGGTGTTTGAGTTTTGTTATAATTTTTGTACTTGCCTTTTGGGTTACATGAGAGATATCTGAAATCATCAAATGTCATGTACTACTTGTATATTACGTGTGCGTGTCTTGTTACCCAACACGCAACAAACACGGTAATTGCTTATGATTTATATTGATACGCTTCTTCATATTTATACAAACTGGCGGCCCGGTCATGAACGTTACTACCATACCTAGGTTCCTACTAAATTTTTTACCGATTTCAAAAAGGAGGAGGTTTTTAATCCGTCGGGATATATACACGCTTACTTTTACATCGTTGTGGAACCAGCCTTAAGCTCTAACATAGTAACAGAAACTACTGACACAATAATTAAAAAAAAAAAAACACAAAAATGTAACTTATCAAAATAGTGGGAACTCGAAGTAACGCTTCCTTGCAGTCAATTCATATCGACTACAGAAGCGAACGGTAGCGTTCGAAAAATCCATTTATCGATCAGACAGAAGCGCTACTAACATTTAACACGATATTCAAAAGAATTGTGATACATTTTCAAGGACTTAGAGACTTCTTAAAACAAATAACAACGCCAATAGTACCTATTGCTCGGCTGGAGTTCCTGTGTTTCGGCTCCAGAACAATGTAAAAGTAACCGTGTATATAAATTTAGGACCAATTTAGAAATTCTTTTTAATATACGTAGTGTGGACAAGTTTAATAGTCAAATGTCTGGGGCAGGTGTAGCCACGACACTACAAGGGGCTCACTGTCCTGTGAGCGATAGGTATCTGCGCGTTATCACCTGCCTAACCACATTATACTGAACAAACATTACATTATTTATCTACTAACTGTACTTATGATTTTGTCAAAGGGTGCTTTTACTTGACTACGTAAAGTGATAACAAAAAAAATACGTCACGTTGGGGGACCGCTCGGGACGATCGTATCCTAAATGCAACATCGGTCCCCCAACGTTTTTTTGTTATTTTTTTACTTTTTAAAGGGAACTTAGGTTTTTGTGTTGGGGGTTTTTTAAATTTTTAATTTAATTTTTTATTTTATGCTTTTTATAGGTACCTACTTATTATAATGACGATTTTATTAAGTTTGAGACCCCACTCGAGTATATTTACAGACATTCGGTTTTTCTTCCCTACTTTCACCACTACTAATCACCACAACTTTTAAACGGCCCAACCTATTTTCATCAAACATGTCTAAGAACACTCGTACGTAAGTTACCTTTAATACAAAAAAAACTAAATTGAAATCGGTTCATCCGTTCGGCAGCTATGATGCCACAGACAGACACACAGACAGACAGACAGACAGACAGACACGTCAAACTTATAACACCCCTCTTTTTGCGTCGGGGGTTAAAAAGAGGGTCCCTAGCGCACGTTCCGCATCAAATTGATAAGTTCTGGTAAACATTTACAACTCTAGTTATATCTCCGTACTGAGTATTGCAAGTGTAGCTTTAAGCGTATATTGCATCGTCCCAAATTGATAGTTGCAACAACTTTAGTTTGACAGTAACTTCCACCTACCAGTTCTTCAACGGTCATTAATTTTAGTTCTAGTTACGTTATCCACATGTGGAAATATTATCACAAGTATCCTTCTAAGACCCACTTGACCACATTAGTTGCTAAAACGAAGTTAAATAATAAAATATCATATATAATGGGCCCGTGTTAGCTACTACTCTAAGTTATATATCACGGATGTGATAACTGTTTATGTTATCATCTAAATTTTATTATTCTAACAAGTAGGTAAAATCGTGCGTTCGTTTATTACCTAAGGCCCACTTTCACCAAAAGCACTAAACATATTTAGTGCCTAAACGTGTTTAGAACATCATTGCATCCCTGTCACATTGTTAGAAGGTGACAGTGACAGAATGATATTTTAAACACATTTAACGCTAAATATGTTTAGTGATTTTGGTGAAAGTGGCCTTAAATGTTTGTGAAAGGACCTCTGGAAGTGCTGATAAGATTCCAAAAATCCTTTCTGTTCACACACCGTTTTGCTTCCCCAGTAGGTAGGTACCTAGGTGAATTTTCATTTCATGCCATGGTAATAAAGGGCTTGGAATGGTATCGAGGTTGATACCTTCGTTAAATATACCACATGAGTGAATTATTCCAAATTCTCTGCGGGCGAAACAAAAAAAGATAGTTGGAACCTGCTGTTCATTATCACACTATATCAGCATAAAGGCGAAAGTTTGTGTCTTTGTCTCTTCTTCACGCTCAAACGGCTGAACGGATTTAGATGAAAATTGGCACTGAGACAGATTGTAGTGGGTAATAACACATAGGCTACTTTTTATCCCGTAAAAAAATACGGTTCCTGTTGGATAATATAAATACTAACTTTCACGCGAACGAAGTCGCGGGCGGAAGCCAGTTCTGCATAAAAACACGAAGGATTTTAAGTCATGATTGATGCAATGAAGCATTATTCATTATTTCATATTACTAATTAGTTATTAGACCTGGAATGTTCAGGTAATAATTACATCATCTGTTGTTATAAATACTAATAATGTGTATTGTTTCAGTGGTAGGCGAGTGGGGCGGCGGTGGTCCGCCCGGGGGCGAGTGGTGGGCGCTAGGTCTCGGCGCCGGACTGGGGGCGTTGGGCGTCCCGGCGCCGCTGTGGCACGACGCTGAACCGGCCGCCGCGTTCAGAGCGTTGCTGCATAGGTATTTATGATGTTATTGCAAAATGGCGGTGCACCCTCGGTTACGATTTCCAGATCGGGCTAAATTTAATTTTGTTTTTCAGCCAGGAATTTCTCCGTCACACTCGGTCTGGATTTTTAATACTGCTGACGGTAATAGGCATCAGCCCTGTTCCTTCTTGTGCGTTCCGGGGGCGCGGTATCTCTTTCGAACAACCCGCAGCCCTAACGCAGGCATGACACTATGATACTTAAATAACGTGACTCTCTCCATCAGGTACGTCCTCGCTCTTCCACCACCAGCACTGCGCCCTCCTGAGCCTGAGCCGTCCCCGTCGTCTCCCCCGTCGCCCCCCTCGCCGTCCCCCTCGCTGGCCCGGCTCGCCAGCGCTGAGGCCCTGCGTCTCCGGGCACACGACGCGCTGCTGCAAGACCGCGTCGTCCTCCAACACAACAACAAGGTCCACACGTAACCTGAAGCGAGTCAGTGGGAGTTCGACCCCTATGTGTACGCACCGAGACATTCTTAAATGCGTTGCTGTTAACATCTATAATGGTGTGTTTGTGTATGTTGATAGGTCCTCAGGATTATCTATTTGATTTGGTCTTCTGGAAATAGTGGATTGGATCTTCGGAAGATTGAGTAACACTAAATGCTCTTGTGAAGTTTGGTCTTGGTACATGGGTTCATTTAAATGCTGCAATTATAATACGTAGGTAAGTACAACTGCGGACTGCTTATGATGTCCGACAAAGTGTTACTGCACTACAACACAGCCATCACTTTGATTCTTACCGCAGGCTTAGGATCTATCCTCAAATCCTTTAAATAGATGCCACTTGGGTGTACAAGAATTACTACTACTGAACTGTCAACATATATTGACCATCTGCAACAGTATGAGTAGTTCTTTAGATCACGTAACATTAGTGGCTGCATAGTTTTGTTTACAGTGAAGTGTATTCTCAAAATACGAAAATAATATTTGTATACTGCACATATTTATTCTTGTAGATTATTATAGTTTATAACTGGAACAGTATTGTTCTGAGTTTTGAAGCTAAAAACCGAATGAAATACTCGGTCCAATTATAATAAAACGCACTTCTATAAAAATCATGCTCCATCATCAAACATGCGTTTAGTATGAAAATTATTAAGTACTTACTCTGTTTTCATGATTGTTACTTTTAATGAAGTTTTTTAGAAAATCAACGTATTTATTTCTAAAAGGTCCTGTACGCATTGGCTTCAAGATTTTTTATTAAGACACATTGTGTTGTAACCTAAAAAGAGTTATGTTTTCATAGAGTTAAACTAGTCCAATTTAAGTGATCAAAGAAATGGAAAGTCTTGCGAACGACGTTACAATGCCGTTCCCCGTTTGGGAATACACTTGGGGCACACATAATGTAGCAAAGGTTTTTTTATTTGGTTATTGGAATGTGTTTAAAAACGACAAACCTTAAAATGTAGTTATGCCATTGTGTGAAGGACCATGCTATATTATTAAGACGTGTGCCTTAACGTTCGACGTTATACTTATTTATAATAAACGAAATTATCGTTTTCTTAACATTCCATCAGATCTCAACGTGTATTGTAGTCATGTAATTTAGCAATAGTTATTGTTGTAAATAGATGCGTATTATTTAAGACACAATCAATATATGATAAGAGCAGGTTTCTGTAATACTGTAGTTGTTTTATAGCGTGTTCATTTGACTGATCTATCCCACCGAATAAATTATTATAAATTAATAACTACATCTATTTATTAAGTACCTACTTGTGTAGACATTAATATTTTAAAGAAACTTGATTAATGATCAGAGTTCTGAAATGAGCACCATTATAATTAAGACTTCAGTTAATATTATTGTTTTACAAAAATATGCAAATGTATGAAATGGTGTTCATTGTGTTTTGAATGTAAATATTGATTAAGCTTGTACTTAAGCGTGTCTGTGACAAGAGGCAGAGCCACACAACCAGCGGATAAATAATTGTAATTGCATCAAGGCTTAATTTGTGTATTTCCACAACTAAAAATAATAAATAATATTTATAAAATGTAGTCAGTTTTAATAGCTGACTTTATTTTCTCTTTAGATGTTTTATGTTATCTCACATCTAAAAACTAAGAAGAATCATATTTATTGCAGAAACATAACCGACACGCGGACGAAGTCGCGGGAAAATGCTTGTTATCAATAAATAAATGAAAATTGTTCGTGCATTTGCTGTTCTATCTGCACCACTACTGTGCGCATAATATTATTATGACCTGTCCACTCTTGTTATTCTTTGTGTTGGGATTTATAAACGACTATTTCACCCGCCTTAGGTACGTTACGTCTTTGGTTACTGCTCCGCTCACGCGAGTCGTAGCGTGATGTTATACAGGGTGATCTGAAATTGCTCGTATTCCTCTCGGGAGAAGAAACTATGACTAATTTAGAATGATTTAACCCCTATCACTTGGGGGTCGAAAATCCGCACATTTTCGAGAAAATCTACTTTGTTTTTATTTTTAGAAAAATCCGAATTTTGGTAATTAACATTTAATAAAAAAAAAAAAACACTTTTTAGCCAAAAATTTTCTATGATCTGATAGCTTACTAATTGACCAACCTCTCTAAAGCTGAAAACTGTATAATTTACTGTTAGATTTAATGTTGTATGTTAAAACTTGCAATAAATTAAAAAAGAAATCTGATAAGTGATGAAGTTTTTTTTTTATTAATTTTTAATTATCAAAATTCAGATTTTTCTAAAAATAAAAACAAAGTAGATTTTCTCTAAAATGGAGGATTTTCGACCCCCAAGTGATAGGGGTTAAATCATTCTAAATTAGTCATAGTTTCTTCTCCCGAGAGGAATACGAGCAATTTCAAAGCACCCTGTATAGCCTATGACACTCGCAAATAACATGGCTTTCTATGGGTAAAAGAATTTTCAAAATTTAATATATAAATTTAAAAGGGTTAGTAAAAATATTAGTATAGATTAGTTCGCTGGCGGTGTAGCTACGCCTCTGGTTTGCGCAGCTCAGTGTATATAGTGTAAATGGTAGCGTTTAGTTATAGTGCACTTACACGCATTATGTACCGATATAATTAATATTTATTGGATCGATTAGTAGTAGTCAGTTTGCAATAATGTGTCAGTGTAGTTGTGTTAATAAATACAGAGTAACATCTTTTAAGCTGTTTTTGTGGTTACCCTATACCCTCCCACGTCCACACCATACATGTATTTAAACATTTCCAGAAAATGTCCGCAAAATGTGGCAAAGTTGGGCCACAAATTTGATGATCGTTGCTGGTTTGCCCTTAGCAGTGCCGGTGGGGACGTCGCAGTTGGTCAGTGGCAAGTTACTGGTATTTTCTTAATACACACACAATAATTTCCAATAACATCCAATGTTTATTAAGGAAGTATGCCTCCACAAAAAGCGAAAGACGTCATTTTTATACAATGTCAATTCAGAACAGCACAAAAGGTATATTTGAGAATTTCTAGAATCATCTGCTTAATACCAGGCCATATTTTTTTTATGCAGAAGCTGAAGTTGAATATAGGTGGTGAACTCTACAGAGTGTTTTATGTTGTTTGTATGTACCTACTTCACCACCTTTCTATTTACCGCTCGTTAAATCTTTAATAAGCAGAAGAACGTTTTGTTCAATCGTCCTTCAATCCGGTCCCTCACAGTAGGGTGTGAGGGAGATGTGCATACATCAGTTTCTCCGTCAATTGTTCCACAAAGAACTCAAGTGTTTGAAGAAAGATTAATTTGGTAAAAATTCGGCAGTCTGCCGGGGAGCGAATTAAGCCATGCCACACATGTCGATGTAGATATCTACCAGCTAAACCGGTCTGCTTGGTATGAAATCCTAATTTTTGAGTTTTTTGGGAGCAATAGCAATTATAGACTAATTTAAATATTAGACATGTCACTGTAATTGGTCTATCTATATGGTATCAAAACTGTTTATTGAAGCAAGGTGAAAAGATTTTTGTTTGTACACATCTTTATCTGGATTACTTACCTTTAGGAGTAGACGAACGTTACTGCTTATTATCCTTACGAATGAAGTTGTAGGTGATTCCTTAGTCTTCTTTTCTGCACTCACGTGTGGTGATGGTGATCTGATACTAAGAATATATACCCACAGTGCACTGGTAAAGGATTAATAACAAAATACTTAAAAAAAAAGTTGCCTGTAAACTGGAACAACAAAAGATCATTTCTTATGTCACTTTTGACAAGAAACGTTTTTAAAATACAAACGGGT
The DNA here is from genome assembly GCA_932526535.1 of Caradrina clavipalpis. NCBI lineage: Eukaryota > Metazoa > Arthropoda > Insecta > Lepidoptera > Noctuidae > Caradrina > Caradrina clavipalpis. The sequence goes on along the minus strand of OW052111.1, from coordinate 2,921,743 downwards.
ACCAAGTTAGCAAATAGACTATAACGAAATAGGTTTTAATCTTTAACACTATGGAGTTATTCTTTGACAAAAAAGTTCATTTTAATGTAAATAAAAATTGGGTACGGCTGTGGCGGGGCACTCGTGTAGTATTACATATTAAATCCAATTTTGTTACAGTTCATTTATATCATCATCATGTCATGATATCAGACGTGCAATTCTCGTATTCTGATCTCAGTTTCAATCTGTATTTTTTTTTTGGACGCTGCTTGTCGATTGTAATAAGGAGACAGGGTAGGTGCTTTAAGCCAATGGAAAAACAGTTCTATTGATATATTTTTTTGAACAAGCTTTCGTATTGCATTGTCATGAGATAAATATTCCAGTTCAGATAGGAGCCCCAGAGATTAAACCATTCTTTAAACACAAAACCAAAATAATACAAAATAATTTTGAAATTCAGTATACGAAACCGAATAACGAGTAGGTACATCGCCCACCTACTTACATAGGCATTGAATAGTTAAGGAGTTCTTAACTCGGCCGGGAGCCGTCGTGGCATGGCGTTGCGTCGATCTGCTTAGCGGCGCTCAGCCCTCCCGTAATCTCCTTAAACTGTTACTTATTGTTCGACGACGACGCCGGGGGTGAGCGAGAGGAGGCGAGGGGGAGGATCACGCCCACTCGGCAAATGTCTTCGACGAGCTTGTAATTGGTGAACATCTGACACATTTATTTCGCACTTTCAAAGATACTTTGTGTGAAATGAGTTTGGTAGAATTGTAATTAAGAGGTGCTCGGTGGAATTGTATGAGACTTATGTGCCTACGAGTGTTCGTACATTATGTGTGCGAGGGGTTTGTACGTTTGAGTCTAAATTGATTTTGGTTAAAGAAGATCCGCTTTAACCTTGTAAACAATTTAATTAGACTGCTCGGTAGCTCGTTTGACTCAAGTATTACCTAACAGGCCTTTACAGATATTAAAATTCTTCAAACTCCTGTATGTTATGTATGTTCAGTAAATAGTTTGCAACTTATGATAAAGTGTCCGCACTTTATCATAATTATTGGCTGTGCTCCGCGGTTTTACCCGCATTACGTTAAGTTACGTTTTTGGATACTGCTCCGCTGCCAAAGGTCGCACCGTGATGTTATATAACCTAGTTACTCAGGAATAAAGTAGCTATCTATTGCTGTTTTTCTATTTTAAACGGTCCAGTAGTTTCCGGGCCTATTCGTTACAAATAAACACAAAAAAATCTTTTCTCTTTATAGTATTAGTATAGATCAAGTCTTCATGTGTCTCAACAAGATAGCGGTAATATTGGTCCGTGTGTCACGTCCGCTCCTAACTCAGTTAACTTCATGATGGACTTGGATAACAACAGCGTGTGCACAGAGGATTAATATCCGAGGCTGTCTGTAAAACGCTTAAAGATCCTTTCATTTTGAGGTTGAGTTGCTCTTGTAAGCCTGTTTTAGGCTACAATGGAAGGGACATCCTATTCTTATCCATGTATGAAGTAAGTTAGATGAAATGATTATACATAATTGGCAGTAGCATATTATAGACTGCCCAGTTGGTCTAGTGGTCTGAATAGCTTGGGCCCTGGGTTCGATTCCTAGGTCGGGAAAAAAGTGTTATTGTGATTTTCCAATTAGAAGATTTTGAAGAGTTTGAAACTTATATGGCGTGACACCCCGTGTCTCGCGAAGCACATAAAGCTGTTGGTCCTGGCTGTCATTCGTAAATCTTTGACAGTCTTTACGGATAGTTAGAAGCCAAGAAGTCTGACAACCAGTCTAACCGAGGGGTATCGTATTGCCCAGTGACTGGGTTGTAAAGGTCAGATAGGCAGTCGCTCGATGTCAAACAATGCTATTCAGCTGCAACCGGTTAGACTGGAAGCCAACCCCAACATACTTGGGAAAAGGCTAAGCAGATGATGATGCAGTAGCATATATAGGTACCATTACCATTGACGTTTCAAGTGGTTTAGATCAGTACTGGGCACTACTTTCCGCGCGTAAAGAGCAACCAGCATAATTTTCGGAAAAGGTTGCAAAGTTCACCTAGAAACGACGGAGATGGGAGTTGGGTCACCGAGGGGATGATACGATAGCTAGGTACTCCTTTGTTACGTACTATTAACGTAAATCTATCTAACGTAAAGCCTATAATTCGTTCATCGCTCTTATTTTTAAAAATACCTCCTTTGAGATCATGTTTAAACCCATTCACAATCAAAGGTCTTTAGTCTGAGTCATAATTTAAAAATGTATAATAGATAAGTATGTATTTTGTTTAATGGCGTTGTTTCAGAAACATCTGTTGTAATTGACAATATCAACTGACGCACAATGCTCAGCGAGATGTCAGGAGTCGCGCTCCTACGACAGGAACAACAGAAGGATCATGTTTACTGTGCAATATTCAAATACATTCTGTACGAACTCTTTAGATTTTGCCTAACAGGTGTTCGTCTGTCTATATTTATATCTTCAGTTAATATTATGGTAAATCCGCAGTTTTAATTATTTGACCTTATTTTAGGTACTCAGTAATTGTTAGGGCCTTGTTTGCAAGATCACTGTTTGCATTATGTGCAGCGTAGGTGAGTTTTATAAAATACTGACTTTCTGCCCACAACTTTATCCGCATCAAGTTTGATATATATTATCCCACGGGAACTGTACTTTTTCGGGATAAAAAGTATCCTATGTGTCCACACTACAATCTGTTTCAGTGCCAAATCCACCCAGATCCGTTCAGCCGTTTAAGCATGAAACAGTAACAAACATTGAAACATCCAGTCATCTAAATCTATCTATCCACACACACAATATTAGTAGGATTAGTAGGATAGGATGATACAAATGAACAAAATGTATGACAAGTCATACTGTACGTATACATATTTTTACCGTGTAAAAAGTTATCTATTAAAACAGTCAAACCCTCTTCACTTGAGGTGTTCCTGACTACCGAGAGATATAACATTTTGACTTACTGCCATATCTCTGCTTCGCGTCTGCTCCCCGGGTCGCGAAAACAATGCGCCTTCACCGCTGTGCCTGTCGCAGACATGCAACCATTGTTCCTTGTTTTAATTACTTACCGGAACACAATAAATACCTTTTTAAAAAGTACGTGTTTCGATCGGGTTAGTATTGAGATGGGTGGAATTATGGTTTACCAAAACAAAATTACTAGATTTATTTATTAATAATAATTCAACTACAAAGTTAAAACTAAATAATAATTAAATTACAAACTAAGTATGTACAGTTAATATAAAAAGTAAGGTCATAGGGCATCAAAAAACTCATCCGCATCGCTGTCAATGGTACATGTGCCCAGAAGGCTGGCAGCATTGCCACGTTGTATGGCAATGCTGATTCTTTGGCCAAAGAATAGGCCAGCCCTCTGGTCACGTGAAGAATCGACCAGTCGCTTCGCGATATTGCGATAAACTAGATGAGCGCTCGGTCCCCACGGCCAAAGAATCAGCATTGCCATACAACGTGGCAATGCTGCCAGCCTTCTGGGCACATGTCCCATTGACAGCGATGCGGATGAGTTTTTTGATGCCCTATGACCTTACTTTTTATATTAACTGTACATACTTAGTTTGTAATTTAATTATTATTTAGTTTTAACTTTGTAAAACAAAATTGCGATGTCTTAGCGTCTCCCCACACGACCGATTCTCGGTCGTTTCTTCTCGCTGACGAAGAAATCTGTCAAAAATCGGCCCGATAATCGGTCGTGGGGGCAGACCTTTAGGGCGCATGTTTCCATACAATTAAAAGCGTAGGTAGATATTTAAAAAAATATATTGGTGGGGTTGTGTCATGTCGGTGAAAATTGGAACTTATTTCGTTGCAGTTGACTTTTCTGACTTGGTACCCGTATGTGATTTTAAAGACGTTTTAATTACATCAAAACCTTATTCCTGTGACTTTTAACTGTTTGATGGTTTAGATTCTAAACCATCAAACAGTTAAAAGTTCAATGTTCTAAACTTTAGAACATTGAACAGCAACATCAACATCGAAAGCTTAGTTAAAGTACCTATTGGCTCTACATTGTAATAGCATTATTAGTCACTCAATTTATGTTGATGAATTTATGTTATGAACTTTAGTTTACAAAAAATGGCAATTTATTGTTACCTATAATTATAAGATGGTCTTTTTACATGCCCGAAATATGGGAAGATCTTCACAAAGAAGATTGGTTACCTAAGCCACATGCAAGCACACGAACCGCAACTACAACAGAACTGAAGCGATATTGTCCGAAATCGATATAATTAACACTCTTATCATAAGTCTGTACCTACAATAATGTTTACGAAGACCTCAACAATATAAACGTACCATTCTCACGCAAGAAGTTTAACAATAGTAGTAATGACCTGAAACCTTTCCTTAGGTCATTAAGTACCCGAAACAACAACCAAAAATAACTCTTTTTCGAATTCACAGCTCATTCATTCGTCTCATTGTTAGTTTTATATCGTGTATCCTCTCTCACAAACACATGAATAATCCTTGTCCCCGTACAGCTTAATTACATTTCGAACGCCACCCCACTGCAAATAATATTGTAGAATTTTATTAAAGAAACTTCACAGAATTTCCGTGTGATTCTTGGTGAGGTTACTTAAACAAAATGTTGGGTACTGTAATTATTTTTCGGATTTTGTTAATGAGAATTACTGTGAAGGGTAGAAATTAATGTCTGTTTGTTATTTGAGTTTTAATATAAATGTCTGTAGGTAATGTGGTCTTTGGGTACAAATGTCAGAAAATGTTCGTGAAGTATAGACTGGATTAGATGAGTGGGAAGAACTACTACTACGACAGATTCCAATCAATTCAATCTGTTTTAAATATGCTGCAATAAGGAGCCAAATCCGTTGAACTGTTAATTGGAAAACAGAGTAAAAGGATGAAGCCAGGCTGAATCCAAGACGCCTTCTTTGAAATACTTAGCAAACCACGGATCCAAGATGAAATTATCGGTGTAACAGCAGCTTATGACCGGAATCAATACGCGATGATGGCAATAAAAGCTAGATGTTTGCCGTCCCCCCCCCCCCCTGCGAGCGCGTCACCCCCGCCCCGCCCCCGCGGCGCCCGGCAATTTAGCCGATATTAAGTTTATACAGCGATTTGTACCCTTCTTTACACCGGCCTAGGTTTCGGAGCGGCGGATACAAGGTTCGAGAAACATCGTCATGACTTAAGTATTTTTATTTAATGGTTGGTTTATCGGTAAAGATGTGATTAGGATATTGATTACAGTTATACTATGCCAAATTTTAGTATTTGCACATAATGGTGAACGAAATGGTCTTTAATTTTTTAACCCCCGACGCAAAAAGAGGGGTGTTATAAGTTTGACGTGTCTGTCTGTCTGTCTGTCGGTCTGTCTGTCTGTCTGTCTGTCTGTCTGTGGCATCATAGCTGCCGAACGGATGAAGCGATTTCAATTTAGTTTTTTTTGTATTAAAGGTGACCTATGTGCGAGTGTTCTTAGACATGTTTGATGAAAATCGGTTGAGCCGTTTAAAAGTTGTGGGGGTGAAAGTAGGGAAGAAAAACCGAATGTCTGTAAATAATTATACTCGAGTGGGGTCTCAAACTTAACAAAATCGAAATTATAATAAGTAGGTACCTATAAAAAGGTATAAAATAAAAAATTAAATTAAAAATTTAAAAAACCCCCAACACAAAAACCTAAGTTCCCTTTAAAAATTAAAAAATAACAAAAAAAATACGTCACGTTGGGGGACCGATGTTGCATTTAGGATACGATCGTCCCTAGCGGTCCCCCAACGTGACGTATTTTTTTTGTTATTTTTTAATTTTTAAAGGGAACTTAGGTTTTTGTGTTGGGGGTTTTTTAAATTTTTAATTTAATTTTTTATGCTCACTGTCAGTTGCAGTTAAGTCTTATATGGCTTGGGAAAACTTATGCATCATTTCGGCGTGTGCCTCTTAAGTGGTTACATTTTTTAAGAACAGCTTAATACTGGCTGGCTGGTTTTTGCAGTGGAGTTTGAACTACCGCCGTCTGCAACATAAGAACAAATTATTACTTTGGAGACGGCAAAAACGCTTGTAATATTGAATTACAAATATCAGTAGAAATCAGACATAGTCTAGTTTCATCAAAAAGGAAAAGAGGAAGGCTGGTCGTTCTGTGTCCGTTGGTCCTTAAGCCTCAGTTGGTGAACGTTATTATTGGGTCAATTGCCCCTCCCCTGGCGATATTAGTTCCACGCCCGCGGCTGATCGGCCAAACTCACCTTATATTCATTATTACAGTATTATATTCAATATACTTTATGTATTCAGCGGTGGATTAACGATTGATTGAATTTTTATATGACTGCTGTGAACGCTATGATTCTTCATCTTTTCATTTCGACCAGTAGTAGGTACCCAAGAAACAAAATTTGGTACTATAAAGGTCCTGAGAACGTTTTAGAACGTGCTAATTAGTGTTCATGATTAGTACTATAATGGTGTTGTAAACATTTACAAAACCCCAATTAGGCCCTAGTATTATCACTGATTTATTGTATAGACATTACATAAAGGCTCTCACGGTGATAAGTCAGCTCTTTAGTTGAAATGTAAAAGTGTCGAGAAACGCTCTTTAGTACTGAAATAGCCACCAAAACATGTTTATAGTGCTATTTTGCACCGTAAACGATTCCAGTGATCTTTTTTATCACACTGGTGATCATTTTGTTTGTGTTGTGATCGTCAGTCGTGAGTGTTCTTCAAGAAAACAAAATATATCGGTAAGTTATGCTTTATGTCGTTTGCCATTGTTGCTTAACATAACATACTATAAAACATGCAGGGACCGATATGGTCTTACTCTCCCATAACTTGCTCTTGCGAAAATTATTGTATCGATAAAATCAATATGCTGATTTCAAATTTGACAATGCGCCATTATAATTTACGTGTTTTAATTAAATTAAAATTAATAAAATAAGGACTGGTCCCGAATATGGCTGCTATAGTATACATTGGCTTCAGCCGTGCTGCTAATGTGCTATCATGGCCGAAAACAGCAGCCATATTTTTACCGAAAACGAATTAGGGTTCGTTGTCCAAATATAAAATAAACCTTTTTTTGTCATAATGCTGGAAGTAAATGTACAATTGCGTTTGTTTCAGTGCTTTACCTGCGTCGTAACATACTAAATGTTAACTATGGCATATATAAAGGACGTGGATTGTTTCCTGAGACAGATTTTAATGTTTAATTTTTTATTTATAAAAATGATATGATAATTATGTTGTTAAACAAAAAGATGCGTACAGTAATGTCACAATAATTGTGACATTAGCGTATGCATCTTTTTGTTGATAGTTATTCTCAAGAAGGCGAGATTATGCCCGCCGAAGTGTTTTTTTTTTCTATAATTGTTATGTTTTTTTTTTTATATTACTTATTGTGATGTCAACCGTAAGTGCCCCTATTTTTTCTAGGTTTAGAATATATATACATTAAAACACATCTTGCCATAGATCATGTTTATAATTAATAAACAAATAAGAAACATTAAGTCTTTTTTTTAAACACGGAACTAGTTTTCCTTATCATAAAGTGTGTAATAATGGGACAAAATTCTTATGTCACTGCATAATTGTTCATCTTTATTGCTCTCCTCATCGGAGCATTCCGATGTTGGGGAACTTTGAACAGAGGTGCTCTCCCTCTCATATTCTTCATCCTTATTCCTGGCCAGAGAAAAAGAAACATTATTGCTACTCAGCCCTGTTGTGGTACAAAACAAATATTTTGTACAGAACCATGTGCTATATTTTCTGGACCCGCTTGACCAGTATTTACATTTGCTTGTTGTATCGATGATAATGCTTGTGTATATCGATTTTTCATCTTTTTTTTTATAACTACCATCACTTTATACCGACGCAGAGATTTTAAATCCATTATTAAACCTTTATTAGCTTAAATTTTTAACCAGATTTCTGAACAGTCGGCAGTGTGTCACCATTTATGAAATACTAGTCATATAATTGATTCTGAAAAGCTAGTATAGATGTAATTAGTCCAGTAATTATTCATTTTAATCCTTTTATGTCACGCTTTAGTGTCGTATGAGTAACACAGACTCACTTATAGTGCTATTTAGAATGGTTAAGTATTATTTAATACTATAGAAGAGTTTTCATGACTTTTACAGAACTAGCCCCATAGCAATACTGAGGGAGCTTTTAAAAAGCTAAAAGGTTACATAATAGTTGTGCAAGCTGCTTTCATAGTGCAGATTAATCCTGTAATTATGTTTTTGATACTACTACAAAACTAGTACTATAAAAGTAATTTTGACGCATTATTAGTGCAAAATAGATACATGAAAGGGTCGGTAAGGTCTTCAATAGTACTAAATAGTACCATAATCACTTTATTCATATCTATTATAGTGCAAAACTTTAACGATTCTTTTGTATGGTCCTGTAAGCGTTCTAAGAGCTTAATTATAGAACTTAAATGCTCTTTATCTTATAGAATCAAAACGCTTTGTTAAAAACCTTTATAGTACAGGCAGTCATAATGGTTACCATTACAGGCCTACTATAACACTGATTGGTGACAAAACGCCTTGGTTATAGAAGCTTTTGTTACTTGGGTATAAGTCGACTGATAAACACGGGGCTTTTAAAATAATAGATTACGTTTGTCAGGTGGAAGGGTACCGGATAAATGATTCCTGGAAATCATCGTAATCTTGTCGTTAATTTAAACTTGTGTTGTACCGGGCATGGTGAGAAAGTTCACAGATTCTTTAGAGCTGATATTTTGGCCTTAGTTGTTTTTAGGTTTTTCAAAAAGAAGCAATTGTGCTAATTAATAATAATCAAGGTGCACGCAGGGAGATTTAATGGCTGTCACCGACAACGCAGTTCAAGTGGCCAAATTCTGGGCCGCAACAATATAAATAATAGTAGGTATTGTATTATTTATTATCGTATCGTATTGTATTATTTGTTCGTCATCGAAACGCTAAGAAGAAGAACGTGCAGTAACTATTATGTTAGTCAAGGAGTGTAAAGAACTCTAATTATTGCTTCCACCCGACACACACAACATTTCATAGACGCTCCCATTTCAAGATTTGGGTTTAAACGTCTTTTCCCTATGCACATTTCTTCCGTCCCCAAGGACCAACAAATTAAATCAACAATGACTTCTCACGAAAGTCAATATTCACTGAATTGTAGTTAATGTGTGCAAATACGCGCACGTACAGCTGACCGGGCACTTTGTACCGGACTGTTCGCGAATTAACCGGGTAATGTGAACAGGGGTTAATGATGATGTTGTGCCAATAGTTTGGCGTGGGAAAAGGGTCTCATTGTGTACCAATTATTTCATTTTCAATGCAATTGTATTGTGAGCAGTTAATTTATTTAAATGTCAATAGCACTGTGATTGGTTGGGTTTGGTGATAATTTAGTTAAAGGGAAAATTTTGGAAGGTTGATGTTTAGTTTTATACCGGTGAACTGTGGGTGAACATTGGAAAATCTCTACCTGACCCTCTAAGAAAATCAAGCGCAATGATATAATGGTTAGATTTTACAGCAGATATTGTTAAAATTATTAATTATTTTATCCTTAGGTTTACGTTGAAACTCTAAATATTATGCAAAACTAAAATACCTTTTTTTTACGCTGGGAAATCATCAAATGACTTCTTGCGCTTTGGGTGGAGCAGAAGGGAGTGTCAGACTCTTACCGACTCAAACCTATTCGTGTTCCTCCTAATGCTCTTCGCGTTCCAGGGCCGCGGTAAAAACTGAAATACCTCCTGGTTTGGACAAATTAAAATAATGTTCATACAAGACAAAGACTAAAAATATTGACTAAATAGTAATAAGATTGTCGTAAGTAAGACTCAATTGATTAACGAGTGAATAGGTACGATACAGTTATCCGATTCCACTATCGATATAATACCATATTATCGATACACAATATTATCGCGCCGTAGCACGTGGACACTCCACCCGTGAGATTTGCCGCGTGGCTGATAATCTAGCGATTATCTGTTTATACACCTGAGGCCTGAAGACAGAGGGTTTCAGCTGATGTTTGCTTTGATAGAGAAGTACCCTTTTATTTGTTTGAACGTAACAGCTATACTCATCAACCATTATTTACGTTTGTGTTTGATTGACAGTTCCAGTTTACTGTTTTAAAGAACGGACAAGAGAAATGTTTTAATTGTTTTAATCGATACCTACTTCTATACTAATATTATAAAGAGAAAAGATTTGTTTGTTTGTTTGTATCGAATAGGCTCCGAAACTATTTGACCGATTTCAACCATTTTTTCACCAATGATAGATACACTATTCCTGAGTAACATAGGCTATAATATCACGCTACGACCCATGGGAGCGGAGCAGTAATGAACGAAATACGTAACTTAACGCGGGTAAAATAACACCGCGACGACGACGCGGGCAGTTCACTATAGTCTGAATAGTGAAGGTACACGTGTTACAACCTACAGATCACTTATGTACCCAACAAGTTCTTCAACCGATCATCGCACAATCCAATATTATCTTTTCTTTTACAACAATTTATCAACGCCATTACCTTTTATATAAACATAAAAACTGTACATACATTGTACGAGTACAACAGATAGGTGTCAGCTGTTGTTTCCCGCCACATGATCGATGGTGCAGGTAATAACACCATTATCACTATATTAAATTTACACCACTATGACGTCACAAATTATCAGAAAATGAGCTTCATTACACTCCAGTGATAACGTTCGCGATATGAGTGTAATTGGTCCTTAATATTGCGTTTATTGTTTTAGGGCGATATTGTGTATATTGGTCTTGATGAGTAATCGCTTTCGGATAATAATGTAACGAAGTTGTGTGTTATGATGAGATAGTCCTGAGTACTATATACTGTTTTCGTAATTACATAGATGGATCTTCCTTTAAAACATAATTCTGAAAGTAGGTTAAAGGCAGTGGGTTCATTTCGGGGCTAAAGAGAATATACTTTTCCTGTTATGATAAACGCAATAGTGAGCACAAATGCTTTGCCGGGCAAAACTATAGAACTGAAACAATATTCTTGGAGATTCGTAACTCAGGGCCTCCCTAGTACGGATTATATTCTCTCGCAAAGGAGCTTTTGTTTGTTGCACTTAGTATTTTAATCCTTAAGGTATTAATGATAAGTCGACCATTGAGAAAAGTGAAATACTATTCCTTTTTTGTTTTCAAATACATATTAAACAATACAATGAAAATTATGCAAACATAAACTCGAGTTTTAAGAGCTAAAGTGTTAAAGAGTTTTTTCGTGTAACTTAGTTACTAATGAAGGTCACGGACAAAATATTATCATTATTTTCATAAAACTAATAGGTTTACGCCCAAAAATATTATGAGTATTGGCTATTCAAAAACCAGCTGAGTGTGAATCAAAATTAGACATATTATTGTAAAAACTTAAAATTCCAAGTTTGCCTAATATGGTTTAAAAGCCCTATGACAGATGAATGTACATAAAGATAGCGGAATCTTAGTAATCGGGTTCCGTTTGGCACCATTAGTGTAAGCAACCCTAAAACCAAAAATATACAAAATAACGCGCTTATGGCAGCCCTGGTATCTAAAAATCACATTCGATCGTCAATTAACCAATACACGCGCCGCATGACCCTCGTGCACACAGTCTGCTAAACCTGCAGCCAGCGTGCAGTTAATCTGCAACGTTAACGAGAGGCATACAGCGCTTAATTGGACAGGTACACCGAACATATACAGCGTGTTCTAAAGTGGTTTTTTTCACCACTGAACACTGCTTTTCAGTTTAATTTAAAATAGTCCGTAATAAGAAATAACTTCCGCAATTAAACATTGGGTTTATTTATATTTTTATTGTCTTTCAGAACATGTCGAGTGAAATGTGTGTACCTGTTACCGGCCAAACCCGATTTCAGGACAAACTAGTTTTGCCTAGGCTAAACTAGTTCGTCCTATACACGATCGGATGAACTGGTATAGCCTAGGCCAAACTAGTTCGTCCTAAGACCAATAGGATAAATCAGTTTAGGCTAGGCCAAACTAGTTCATCCTAATATTAGCACGCACAGAACCAGGATAAACTAGTATGGCCTTTTCTAAACATTTTAGAATACCTGGAAAGGCAAAATAAATTGGTATATTATTAAATTTTAATTCCATTTATTCTTCAAATACACATATAAATTACATTTTTAAATATTAGTATAAAAAATATAAAAACATTTAAAAATATAAAAAATAGTAGCCCACCGGCGTCGGGAACAGGGTCCAAGCCACCGGTAGTCAGGGCTCCTGAGAAAGGAATCTCCTAACGATACGCGCCGTGTCTAGGAGAACCGCTTTCTGAATCAAGCCCTTGATCCAGCTGCCCAACGAGAGCCTCCTAAGATGTTGGTCGAGGCTCTTGGCAATTAAGCCATTGGCTGAAACGACTATCGGCACAATGATCGCTGAGTCCACATCCCACATGTCGACAACCTCGCGAGCCAAGTCAAGATACTTGATCTTCTTATCATTCTCGGCCTTCACGAGGTTCACGTCATGTGGGACTGTTATGTCAACAATCATTGCGCGCTTCTCTAAGCGATCCACCACCACTATATCAGGCTTATTGGCTACAATAGTCCTGTCAGTGATGATGGATCGGTCCCAGTACAATGTGACATGGCTATTTTCGAGAACTGGGTCGGGCACATACTTATAGTACGGTACTTCCGATTCTACAAGGCGGTATTTCAGAGCAAGTTGCTGATGGATGATCCTGGCTACAAGGTTGTGCCTATGCAAGTACTCTTCGTTAGCTAGACGAGAACACCCAGAGATAATGTGGCGGATTGATTCCCCCGGCCGGTGGCATCCCCGACAAATGTCAACCGTGCCATCCTTCACAATAAATCTCCGGTAGTTATTCGTCATGATAACTTCGTCCATAATTGCACAGACAAAACCCTCGGTTTCCCCAAATAGGTCACCGAAGCGCAGCCAGGATACGGACGCTAAGAAATCTACATCGGGCCCATGTAAGGCCCGGAAAAAGCGTCCGTGAAGCTCCTTACTCTGCCATACCTCCTCGCGATCTTTAGTCTCCAGCACTACTGGTTTGCGCCAGTTCTCTTTAGCCAAGGAGAGCGGGGTGAGGCCCTTATCCACTGCCACAACATCTCGGTGCATCCCCACGTCGGCTTCAAGGAAATATTCCCTGAGACTGCATATCTCGCGGTTGTGGAGAGACTTAGCATTTAAAAAGCCACGACCTCCACACTTCCGCGGAATATACAGTCTCATCACCGATGACCGCGGGTGATGCATCCGATATGCCGTTAACAATGTACGGACTCTCCTATCCAGGGCGTCGAGTTCCGTTTGAGTCCATTTAAGTATGCCGAAAGAGTACATCAATACCGGCATGACCCACCCGTTGAAGGCGCGCACCTTATTTCCACCTGACAAAAGACTATTAAATACTTTTTTCAGGCGGCCAAAGAAGCGCTCCTTCAACGATTGCTTCACGTCAACAGTATTGATGCCTAACGCTTCCGACATACCTAAATACTTATAGGACTCCGTTGAAGAAAGGGATCTAAGGTTTATGGATTCCGAGAGTTGAACTCCCTCGGACTCCATAATCTCCCCTCGCTTGACATGCATGACCGCACATTTGTCCACACCAAATTCCATCCTGATGGCGCTACTGAAAGTTTCTGTTACCTTCAGTAGCTTCATCAGTTGCAAATTGTTGGGGGCAAAGAGTTTCAGGTCATCCATGTAAAGAAGGTGAGATATTACCTGACCTCCTCTCTTCAACCGATAGCCTAGACCTGAATCCTCCAGCAGTGTGCTTAGGGGATTCAAGGCTAAGCAGAACCAAAGCGGACTCAAGCTATCACCCTGGAATATACCGCGCTCAATCCTTATCGGTTCGCTATTCCTTTGGATATTTCGACATCCTGGATAGCGAAGGACCGTGCTCCATTGCCCCATACACGACATCAGGAAGGCGCGTAGAGTTGCATCAATTTTATACAACTCCAGCACCCTCATGAGCCATGTATGTGGTACCGAGTCATAGGCCTTCTTGTAATCTATCCAACATGTCGACAGATCCTTCCGGGATCGGCGAACCTGTTGGCTAATAGCCATGTCAATGAGGAGCAGCTCCTTAGTACCACGGGATCCAATCCTACATCCATTCTGAGAGGGGGACATGATAGAATTAATCTCAATATGATTGTTAATTTTAGCTCTCAAAATGGATGTAAGAACCTTATAGACCGTCGGCAGGCATGTGATCGGTCTATAATTTTTGGGTTCCGCAGTACTACCTGATTTATGGAGCAGGTGGGTTATTCCTGTTGTTAGAAACTGGGGCAGCGATCCAGATTCCAAGGCTGACTGGAATCGGGACGCCAAGCAAACGTGCGATCCTCTGAACCATTTTATCCAGAAATTATGCAGCCCGTCCGGTCCAGGGGATTTCCAATTAGGTAATGGACGGACCGCACGAGCTACATCTTGGGGGCGGATGGTAATTGCCCCCATTTCTGGAATTGGGTCGCACGCTCGCTCGATATCCCGAGTCCAATCACCCTCAGTGTGACTGACAGGCACCGACCAGATGCTACGCCAGAACGAACACATGGCGTCATCATCCGGCAGGGGCGTATCAGACACACCTTGGTCCGGTCGCTCCCAATCCCTATAAACCCACCTTTCATTACTCTGGAATGTACGATTCTGGGTGTATCGTTCCACTCGCCGCTTATACCTACGAATACGGCTTGCCCATGCATACACCTTCTGCTTCAGGAAGTCGATGCGCTCTGTGACCTGGGACATATAGTCTCGAGGACTGATATCAGTCCCCGAGAATGCCCGTCTCACAAAGCGCATCACTCTTGGGCGAGTATTGCCCTCCCTAAAGCAGATTAATTTGCCGATGAGCACTCTGGCCTCACTAATACGCCGCTCAATTCTGCACTGCCACACTGGCACAGCTGGTCGCGTAGCTCTGTCATTATTAGGGAATTTGACGTGAGCTACACGACACGCCGCAACAGCCGCACAGTACAAAATCGAGTGCGCATCAGCAAGGTCTACACAGCTATCAAAATAATTCGATAACTGTGAATCCAGAGCACACACCAACGCCTTATTTTTGTTATGCATGGGCAAACGAGGTAAGCGTGGTCTGAGCTCGAGCGGCATTAGTCGATACTCCCGAATCGCACCCTCCAAAGCACTCCTCAATTCCTCACTGCATTGGGTACTTACATGAGTAACCATGTCATCACTTTCCCCATCCACATAACTGGATGTTGGGATGGATTGTGGCCGTGCCACATCCACAGTCTGCGATGGAGGGGTAATGACATGGCTCCTTTGCATCTCAGTTCGAATGCGATCAAGCACAGTATCATCCAACATATGGTTACGCAAGATGACACGCACCTGATCCGATAGTCGTTGTGCCGTAACGTTGACAGCTGGCTCAAGCACCTGAAACAGAGAGAGCATCCGACCACGGTACGCAGTCAGGTTACTTCCCCCCTCTGTAGCCCCAAAGTATGAGCGCATGACACTTTCATTAATAGACTGTGTCCATCTCATGCGCTGCACACTTCCACCGGTAGCGGGGACCCTATCAGAGGCCAATGGGCCTCGAAGTCCTAAGCTGGTCGGCGGCCGGCGTCCTCCCCGTCGACGTACAGGTGGTGGCGTCGTCGGCGGAGAGAAGTACTCGTCGCTAGAGCTCGACGCAACTGCCGCGGTCGGTGTCACTGCACTCACGGGGAGGCTGGTTTCCGACGGCGGCGAGGCGGAGCTGGGCGACGAGTCCGGAGGTGGTGAGAGTGCATTTCTGCGAGCTCTGGCTCTTGTCAACATTTTCGTTCGTAATCATTTTCTTCCTTCATTGGGAGATCATGTCATGACGGCCTTGACAGCCGTCATTCAAATTTTATTTTCTTATGTTTTTTCATAATATGATATTTTATTTTATAGTTTTAATTATTATTGGTAAAATAAGATACTCCGTAATTCGAAAATAATCTTATTTATTAAAATATAATATTTTGTCGTTAAAACTAATGGTACTAACAGTTATGGTACTTAATACAAACAATCACAGTATCGATTATTATTACTTCACTTCGAGCTGTCAAAATCTTAATGCACTAATTGGAATCAAGTAAACTAAACAAAAAATACTCCGTAATTGGAAAAAAAACATACTTATTAAAATTATTCAGATTTAATCTTAATAATTTTAATAAATAAGATTATTTTCGAATTACGGAGTATCTTATTTTACCAATAATAATTAAAATTTAATAATATACCAATTTATTTTGCCTTTCCAGGTATTCTAAAATGTTTAGAAAAGGCCATACTAGTTTATCCTGGTTCTGTGCGTGCTTATATTAGGATGAACTAGTTTGGCCTAGCCTAAACTGATTTATCCTATTGGTCTTAGGATGAACTAGTTTGGCCTAGGCTATACCAGTTCATCCCATCGTGTATAGGACGAACTAGTTTAGCCTAGGCAAAACTAGTTTGTCCTGAAATCGGGTTTGGCCGGTAACATACCTATAGATACACATTTGCCAAACCCGTCAGTAAAAGCAGGCGTGATGTTTTCTTATAAGTTTCCTGCATTGCAGAGTCAATAAATTGAATAGTCGTAAATTAATATAGTTACCATGTTGAAACAAAGCACCATTATTATTTTGCACTAAATAACTTCTTGGCAATTCCGCGAGAACGTTTAAAACGCCGCGTAGTAATATTGAAGTGTCATCCTGTACGAGTGCTTTACTTAGCCAATCGAAATAATTGGTGTATAACGATCAATTAGACGGCTTTCTACTTTTCCCTCATACTGTATCACATAGTGGTCCTTTGAGGCGCACCGGATCGAAGGACCAGCGAGCGAACTGGCAAAGGAAGCATCTGATTTATGTGCACACACAATGATTCGGTATCTCCTGTCATTGGCTGGTTTACTGGGTACCGTCATGGGATATGGTGAAGGTAAGAGGACAAATTAATATCAATACAGTTTCAGATCATTTTTGTGTATTCAGGTAAAACATGGGTCCCACAAAAAAAACATAGAAAGATGACTAAACGGGCACCGACTTCCACGCGACGCCTGTGATGATCAACAAGCTACTATAATTTTGTTTTATAATGTTTCGTTGCTTGAATTTATTGAATGTGAAGATATTAAGTTATTTTTTTTTATCAGATCCTCACGTGGGACGGCGAGGCACACCCATGCCTGGCCCGCTGAGCTCTGTTGGCGGCGGCGGCGAGGAGTCACCCCCGATATACCGGCCAGGCAGTCAGGCGTAAGAAATGTCTAATAATTATATTATGCAGCCTACAGCTGATAAGCGAGAATGTCTCGGATTCTCGTACGTAGGTACTTTACTTATTAAATCTATACTTAATGTTATAAAGAAGTAAAGTGTGTGAGGTTGTAGGCGGTAATCTCTGGATCTACTGAACCGATTTTGAAAACCACGTTATTTGTGAGTGTGGCCTTATAACATCGCGCTATGACACGGGAGCAGAGCAGTAACCAAAGATGTTACTTAACACGGGTAAAAACATCCACGCGGACGAAGTCGTGGGCAGAAGCTAGTAGTAATATAATCTTATTTAATGTCATAAGTGACGCAGAAAGTACATCATAGTTCACATTTCCCGTCTATAAAAATGAACGTATGACAAAATCAAACATAGCTAGAAGTATTTTGCTTCGAGCTTCGTCATTATAAGATTAAGTACTGACAGTTCTCGCAATAAAGTATGTTGTTTATACAGCTACGTCGTCTCCCAATTCGTGAAGCCGAAGGCTCCTCACCAGTACTGGGAGGAGGAGACTTCCCTGACCATCATCCCGGAGAACAAGAACTGTCTGCTGTGCGAGGCGCAGGACACGGGCGCCTGCCGCGCCATGCCGTCGTGCGTCTTCTGCGAGCCCACCGTCACTGCCCTATGTGAGAGGAGCACGCCTTGCCTTAGGTGTACTGGTAAGGATCACTTACTTATATCTATCCTGTAAGGCACAGCAATCTGGGACCCGGGGCAATGGTCCTGCGAGTCGACAAAAACAGTAAACATAATATTTTGTGAGGAATTGGACTGCTCTATGATCAATAGCGCTTTTTCCCTACAGATGATAATCCGTCAGTCATGTGTCATGCCAAGAATCATATTCCAACCAACAGTAGGGGATGTATTACAGTTATCTACTTAATTTAACTCGAAAACAAAAACTCACAACGCTGCATCCATAGTTTTTGACAACTGTTTGTTTGTGTTTTCTTGCTAAAACTCTTTCATCAGGCGCCGACAGTATGAATGCAAACACCCAATGATGAAAAACTCACTTTAAAAATCACTTTTTTTCTATGGACCTTAAAGAAAGATTGTATATTTTTTTTTAAAAATTGATTGGGGATATGTGTGGGTGTTCTATTGTGTTGTGCTGTTTCAATATTTAAATTTCTAAATTAAGCAATGTAGTGTGATCTTGAGAAGTTGATTAGTCTTGAAAACTGGTGTGAAAAGGTTTTTTTTGTAGCGCATTCTTGGTAGCAGCGTATCAGTAATGTATATAATATCGACAGTCACATACGTACTGCCTCGGCTTTAGATATTATTCAGATGTTACTATGGATTTCTTCATGTGTACCTAAACATGATAGTACATTATGAAACAGTGGTAGTGTCATTACGGTCCTAGCTGGATTGCAGAATGGAATGATGGAGCCAAGAGTGTAATATATTGTGGTAATGTGGTGTAAAAAGCACCAGTACACACAACCACCGTGTACTTAAATAATGACCCTAAAAACAGTGCAATAAAAGCCTCTTTAGGAGCACCGGCTGCTTTTGAAAAATCATTTTTATTTCCAGTGATCAAGAACCCATTCTTCAAGTGCATTCCTGGCGAGAAGTACATGGACGAGTGCGACTCGTGCCGCTGCACCGACGGCCATGACGGGTGGTGCACCAACCAATACTGCGAGTTCCGCTCTCTCTACCTATACGCGATGAAACTCAGCGATGGAGAGTTCTATTGAATACCAAAATATCTAGTACTAACAGTCAGTTCATTTGATATCTGTCCGACCTAGTGATAAATGATAATCTACTCAACTGTACATTAATTTTAATAAACGTGAGTCTAGCTTAGTTTTCTTATCTTAACATTCATCAGATTGCAAATCAGTTAAACACCAACTTTAATCCTTAGTAAAAAGAGCGCATTTCTAAGTATAGGCACCAGTAAAAATGAAACAATGTGCCCTACATTATATGCGGCTAAATATGAGGTTAATGTAAATACTATAACGTTGAATATCGTGGGTAAAGGTTTTCCTATTTGCAACTATTTCATTCATTCATACCTACAAATAAGTAAAAAAAAAAACAAAAACACTTCATCGGTCCGCAAACACCTTCAATATTGAAATCTTATCAACACCCTACCGGAAATCCTTCCTTAAAATATCTCTCCCTTTAGATTTTACCGACTTATTGGTGTTAAATTCACCATATTCGTCGTCAAAACATTTTAATTACGACTGACAACCCTACCGATCTTGCCGCCACACCTCAATACCCGCACTAAATTGAAACGATACTAATTGACACAAATATTTACTTCCATACAAATTATTCGGCCATTCATCCGAACTTCCGATACGAAAGACTTATGCCGAAGGAATGAGGTACATATTCGCTTAAAAGGATTAGCACGACCAAGGTGGGTGGTCAAAAAAAGGATTATAGGAAGTAATTACTGGCTACCGTGAGATAGTTCGCCGTAAGCCTCAACAATTTGGATAACACTTTTGAATGATATTTTTGCAATTAAAGTGAAGCTCTTTGTAAATTGGTCTTTAGAAAGTGTTTTTAAAGAAGTATTCTTATTTTTTGCAAAGATTATGAACTTAGTTTATTTTAATACAGTAGTTAAGTAGCGTTTGTTGGATACTTGAGATAAGGGATGATGCTGAGATAATCAGAATTGTGGGAACTAAATATCTAGTAGAACACAGACAAGGCTTTTATTACTCATCTATTAATTGTAGGCTACTAACAAGCAGGTAATGAGTATGGACTCTGGTCCTTAGATCCGTAGCAAAAAAATCAATTCCGTCATTTTACAGAGCATAATATCAATACTTACTCAAGTTTTACTTACGTTATTCACGCTAGAAAATCTCTAAAAAATACTAACCTGAAATATCAATTACATACCAACAATGCAACAATTGTATACTGTCGCACATGTCCACGAAATGACTGCTCGTCTCACATTACCTATTAATTGACTGTGTATGAATGAGTGTATGACATTGAATGAGACCGGATACGGCAACAATATGCAACAGTTTCGGCAATAAGGTTTCCTTTTCCATAGAGTAAGGAGTGTGAATAGATGCGACTGATTGAAAACGGGAGTGTAGTGCGCTCCGACTTCTAATGTGACAAGATATGTCTTACAAATGTCGAAGGTCTCATACTATTCGACAAATTTTAAAACACATATCTTTTCAGGGCGTGTTTTATTGACTATTAGTTAGATAATCAGGTTGTCAATAGGTAAAACATCACAAATAAATCGAAATGCATATCGAATGCAATTTGTAACAACAGCCATTATAGTTAGGCTGGTATGTGAACAATAAATCCAATCGTATTCCCCATTGACTTTCTTGTCTCCAATGCTCTACCTGCTGAATAATGAACCTTAATACACACACATACATACCATCACGCGTGTATTCCCCAAAGGGTGAGGCAGAGGTGTATCAATTTACACCCACAGTTCGCCGATATGTTTAGATCCCATGTAATGAGGGGCGAGACTGGGCACAAATCCTTGCTACGAGCAGATACTGAGAATTTCATAGAAAAATCCAATAATATTTTGTTCGACCTGAGAATCAAACTCAATACCTCTAGCATAGCCGTCGCGCTTAGAACCACTAGGCAAAGAGGCAGTAAGTTTAGTAATGAACTTTAATCTAACTGGTAATTACAGTTACTGTCGTCATCTCAGCGAGCTTCTACCACGAGAGGTCACCATAAGCCTCTCTATAAAATCAATATCCCCACATGTCGTCCACAGCACTTCGCCCCAAGCTTTAGGAACTCTTCACCACACAAATTGCCGTCCTCATTGTACTCACACAAGGACCGCCCGCTGACATACATTGTGCGTACGCGCATAAAAACTGCTTGTAAACCCATCAGCCGTCATTAGTGCGGTTATTATGGATATAATAATGTGTGTAGCAAAATAAATAAATATTAAATATGAGGGGATTGTGTAAACGGGTTATTATTATACTTTTTTGTGTAAATGTTACTTATGAGATTTTGAGTTTTAATAGAGTTGTGAAATTGTTGTAGGGTTGTTATAATAGTTTGTTGAAGAAAAGATACACTCAGATCGTTAAGTACGTAATTACAATAAGAACCACATGCCATTTTAAGCTTATCTTATTTTTAGCTTTCGAGAAACATGCTTCGTTTACTTAAGTAGACTTCTGGTGGAGCGTGTTCACAAAACCCCTAACTTTATACCTATTAAGAATGGTTTTCTTAAACTATGAAATATCTAAATTATATAACTCAAACGTGACTAACTGACTGACTGACTGACTGACTGACTGACATAGTGATCTATCAACGCAGAGCCCGAACCACTGGACGGATCGGGCTGAAATTTGGCATGCAGGTAGATGTTATGACGTAGGCATCCGCTAAGAAAGGATTTTGATAAATTCCACCCCTAAGAGGATAAAATAGGGGATGAAATTTTTAATACTTCTTAACGCGAGCGAAGCCGCGGGCAAAAGCTAGTTGATCCATAAAATTCAAACCTCAAATTGTGCTTAATTTAGAACGAGTTACTTATCTCCTTT
This sequence comes from Caradrina clavipalpis, assembly GCA_932526535.1. Lineage (NCBI taxonomy): Eukaryota > Metazoa > Arthropoda > Insecta > Lepidoptera > Noctuidae > Caradrina > Caradrina clavipalpis. The sequence goes on along the minus strand of OW052111.1, from coordinate 2,899,687 downwards.
GCCGTGTGTAGGTACTTACCCAAATAATCTTAGAACTGTAAAATGAACAATGCAACCTCTCAAGATGTACATTCAATATGGTTGCTACAATTGATTTCATACAAATGTAATAAATGTTGCGATGCTCATGACAGCACGCTTCATATGTTTGTAATACATTATTATGTCACTGATAGACACATTTCGATAAATCCTGCAACAAAAAGAGATTACTTACACTTACTTGCACAAGTATTTGATTTTTAAATTGTACTATTCCTAAAGTATTTACCCATATTTTCTAAAAGTCTAATCAATAATAATATCTGAAATGAAGATCTAGTTAAAAGTACGCTAAACGTAAAGAAAAACAACCCTTCCCCCTTCGTCTTTTATGGGTAGAGGTTGCAATATAACTGTGCTAAGGACTCCTGCATCAATTAATTACCCTAAAATCTAAATAATTTCAATGCAGGGTGGGTATGTCATTAATGCATCCGGGAACCTACAGATATTTTACCGCAATATATTAAAGTAATGCCGAAACATCAAAATGTTGTTACTTTGTCCTTATATTGCACGTGAGTGTACGCCCAAATAACCCAGAAACCGCATTCACACGCACCGACAAACGCACAAAAAAAATGAGTATCGATGTCGCCCGCTGTGCTGCGACAAATTGCTAAAGGAATTGTCGGCTATCACCCACAACTCGCTGTAACAATATCCTAGTGTTGGCTTGCTCGGCCGTATCACATTATGCGATTTTTTTCAGGTTTATTGTGAAGAATGCTCAATTGCCAGTTGACATTATTATTAAGTTTCGAATTGTCGTATACCAAAAAGCGTTAAGCGGGGTTTAATTTGCTGTAAATGGGCGGCGGAAACGCATTGTTGTGAGTCTGTTTACGACCCTATTATAAAGGTAGTACAAAGGTGGTACATAGCCGCTAAGGAACTAGCACGATAATAATCACCTAACTAACCTGCTACGCTGGTTTGGTCTACCATCCAACCACGACAGTAGGTAAAGTATGATTAGAAAGGTTTAATGACAAACACTATTTGGCTGATTGACAACTATTTCTTTGTCGAAAATACCTGTTCATTTCCACACAATTTAGTTTCATTGAAATTGAGACCGATATAGATTGAAAGAAAATTAATGACGGGCGTCAAGTGACCTATGTTGTTGGACTGATTATACAGCAGTGCAATTATTATAACTTTAGGTGTTTTTTATTGTTTTAGTATTTTATTCTGGTCAGAATATAAAGAAGGTTACACATCACACATACCATCACGCATGTATTCCCCGAACGGTTAGGTAGAGTTATGGTTGAAAGTATGTTTAAAAGAGGTTACCAAACGCTAAATATGTTATATACTACACAAAGCCACCAATCGCTGAACGTAATTTAAATTAATATTCAATGAAATTTCAATGAAACACAAGCTATAATTTTGCACAGATGAGGAGCTGTCGGTCGGAACAAGTATGCTACTTTAAATATAGCCAGTACAGCTATCTATAGAGGAGGCCTATGTCCAGCAATGGACTTCGTTCGGCGGTAGGATGATGATGATGATAAATACAGTCAATCTTGAACATGATCTGTGATCAAAAACAATCATCGCGATTGAGATTTACAGTGTAACAGCTGCAAATTGATTTTCATTGCAGATCGCGATCGAGATTAACTGCAAATGAGTGCTAATTTAATCACAACGTTTACGTAAACAGACACCATGCCGACGGCGCAGATCCGGAACGTTGAGCGATTCACTTCCATCCAGCGGAATAGATACCTAACATCTGACATTTATAAACACTATGACGTCAGCAACCCACTTTTTACTCTTTTAATATCAAAGATGTTTCAAAATGTATGAAGCAACACCGTCAATACTGATCCTCTAATATTTCTTAAACACGGCACGTGGAGTTGCACATAATTAGCTACAAATCAACATGTACAGGTCAAGTTTCCAGCACAACCAGAAATACACAAACAAGATTACAATCAGAAAACGTTTGAACGTCCCCAAAATAATCCAAAGTAATGTTTTCTAACGAAGTCCAGGGTTTGAAAGCCATCTAATTTAGAACTGATGCAGATATTAAAATCTTTGTAAATACAACAAAAATATTTCAAACTAAATTGATGTGCGTTGAGCTCCAGTGTAGAAACGATACTGAAATTACTGAATTCTGAAACATGCGCGGGAGTTGGCGGGTGACGGCAAGAACGTTCGGTTAAACCACGATTGGTTAACGCTAGTTTAAAAATCAGTTTACGATTTACTATATTTGTATAGCGCTTGTAAAATTATGCAAATTTTTGCTTCTCACGAATTATGCCACCAGACCAATTATTAAGTTAAATAATTCGACTTAATTTAAGTAACTCTTGGGTAAAAATGTTCAATTGTTATCCAATAAGAAACACTTACTTAAAAAACCTCTTGTTTGAATACTTAATTTCGCATAAAGTATAGACCTAATTAGACTCGTGTTCTGATTGCTGCTATAGACTAATGAGCAGATAAAATCTCATCTCAGCTAAGATGATGATAATGATTCCTTGAAAATAGGATAAACTAACGTTGTTTTGCGAAATTTTGTTTGGTTGAATCAGAAAGGTGTAAAGTGTGTAAAGTAACGCTAACTCAAGCCTTACATGTACTTATTAACGGGTCGGCGTACCCTATAGTCAGTCCTACTACCAAGCTAGCAAACTGACTACTTAAATTCATTGTTATTTATTAGCTTTTGCCCGCGACTTCGCCCGCGTGGATTAATAGTTCCCGATCCCGGGGGATTTCCGGGATGAAAACTATCCTATGTCCTTTCTCGGGTCCCAGACTATATCTGCACCAAATTTAATTGAAATCGGTTCAGTGGTTTAGGCGTAAAGAAGAGACAGACAGACATACAGAGTTACCTACTTTCGCATTTATAATATTAGTACGGATTCTTTTATTATCCACTCTCTCTCTCTCTCACAAGTCTGTCAGATAGTTAAATTATTAAGGTCATAAAGAATGCAGGAGGTTACCTATTAGAATAACTACACTCGGCATTATACCAGGTGTTAGTTAAAACAAAGAACGTACTTTGAGATAGCGTAGAGCTCATGAAAATAAACCACATTCGCATTGAAATAAAACTTAAAATTGCGAAAATGAATCATATGTCCCTTACATGTTGTCGAGTCATGCGAACGTAAATGTATGGGCAAGTTTTTTTTTGCGATTTTACGGTTCGTGCGAAGTAAAAGTTGTTAATTTTCGTGAGTTCTACCTTAAAGTAATTCCCTCGTTCACCCTAACACCCCGTATTTGCAGACCTGTTTGAGAACAAGATTTGAATGGTGTTTAAAACCGAATTCAAATAAGAACCATCATTGAATTTTTAGAGTACTTGAATTATGGCTAACACGCTCTAATAAGATTAAGTTGAAACTGTAGTGTTCCGTGAATAATTAGCATACTGCGGCGGGCACTAAAAAGTTATAAAGTTTTATGAATGCTTGTGTCTTTGACATAATTTGATCTGTTAGAGGCTAAACAAGCGCAAGAATTTAAACAACATCGTACTATCAGTGAATATTAATGACACTAATATTATAAAGGTGAAAGTTTGTGTGTTTGTCTCTTCTTCACGTTCAAACGGCTGAATGGATTTGGATGTTTGGCAGTGAGATAGATTGTTTAGAATAACACATAGGATTATTTTTATCCCGGAGAAAATTACAGTTCCTGTGGGATAATATAAATATGAACTTTCACGCGAACGAAGTCCTGGGCGGAAGCTAGATAGCAATAAATATAAAAAAAACGGTAATTTAAAAAACTAAAAAACCCGACTGCTATTCTTTAAAAATCCCTAAAACAAGATAAATTGTAGCAGTCGGGACCCATTCTGGAAATGGAGGATTAGTGAATTGAGAGCACATACCTATATTACATTGCAGATGGTCCCGAATGGGTCCCGACTGCTACAATTTATCTTGTTTTAGGGATTTTTAAAGAATAGCAGTCGGGTTTTTTAGTTTTTTAAATTACCGTTTTTTATTTTTTATTTTTTTAGTGTTTTAAAAAAGAAATTAATATACCCAGTATCACTCTTACAGTAAATACGAATCTACCGACACCTCTCAAGCTAAAATCCATCGAGCCGTTCAGCCTGCAGAGCGATCCAAACATTTAAATTTGGCGCCAAAAATCCGCCATTTTGTTTTTTTTATTTTGACATACCCAGGTCACTCTCACAGTAAATACAAATCTAATGACACCTCTCAAGCTAAAATCCATTGAGCCGTTCAGGCTGCAGAGCGTGCCAAACAATTATACATTCATACATACATACATACATACATACATACATACATACCCTCGAAAAACATAACCCTCCTTCTGTCGCAGTCGGGTAAAAAACTATTCTTTGAATCCTGTTATAAACGGATGGACAGACAGAGAGCAGAGTCTTAGCAATAGGGCTCAGTTTGGCACCCTATGGGTACGGAACCCATAAAGGCAGACTTCAGCCATCACATTTTTTTTTTATTAATAGAAAACTCGTCTCCTTTGGGTTTTTCTGGTTGATTCAGCTTAGACTGTCTTTTATTATCTCCCACTTAACCACAGATTAAATCACACTAACCTAAAACGGTTCAACTGAAACAACATACACACACATACAAGCCCTCACCCACACATGTTAATGGCACGCAACACACGTGGGGATTGCCCACGCGCTTGTTACCAAACACAGCTGCGGACAGACCAGATAACCTAGATCCCCCGCCTCCTTCTCTCAGTTGTAGATTTGAACGAGTGCAGGGGAAATATTGAACGTGGCAGAGGTCTTGTGCTATTGGCTGTAGTGTTGGCTTCAGCGCCGCTGTAGTAAGACGCGTACGCACCTTATTTAGTGGTCCCGGGGAACTTTCAGAGGCTCGTGGTGCAGTAGAGAAGTCGAACGAAAAATTTTATTATAATATTTAATAACTAATTGCTATGTTAAAAGAGAAAATTGCGATCTACTAAACTTTCTCAAAGGTATCGTAATACATAAAATGGTTCCTAATATCCTTCAGTACATGTTGTTCTTCAGAGAAGAAATACCTTTATGAACTGTCATACAAATACTACACATAATCGTAAATTCTTATTTTCTTGTTAAAACACCACCGAATGACTATTATTAAGAAAATTAGGTTTTTAGAGACTCCGGATGAATGAGCCGAATACAAACTCTTTGAAGAAGTTTATGTTATGAGATAGATGCTGGATGTAGAATTAAGCAGAGAGTGACAGACCGTGACTACAGCTGTTAAAAGATTTAAACTAGATGTAAATGTAAAATAATAACATTTGGTTAGCGTAAAGATATATAACGTGTTTCAATAATAGTAGATACCTCCACCTCTACAGTGCCATAATCGTCTGACTTACTGCCTCGATAGTCTCGCGGTGCTAATCGCGACTGTTGAGCATGGGGTCATGGGTTTGATTCCCAGGTAGGGCAAAAGTGTTATTGGGTTTTCCATTAGGAATTTCTCAGTAACAGCCGCAGTTCGGAAGTGGATGATGTGAAACCTCCATGACTCGGAAAGCACGTAAACCCGTTGATACGGCGCCTGATCTCTCGTCGATTTTGTTGAATTGCCATTGTCATTGATAGAAGGATCTCTATAGGCACTATAGTCGAAGTAGTAAGTAAGCTTTGTGAAGGAGCTCGTCCGGTAAGTACTACCACCATAACTAATTCTGCCGCAAAGCAGCTTTACTGTGTTCTGGTTTGAAGGGTATGGGTGCCTGTGTAATTACAGACACATAAGTCATTTGAACTTTGTCTCTAAGATGGCAAAGCATCTGCAAGGCCTCTGATATTGCAAACTGGAGGGCCGTCGGATTGTTTGCCATGCAACATTATATACATACCAATACCAACACACCTGTATTCCCCGAGGGGTTAAGCAGAGGTGTACCAATGTACAGTTTGTCGGTATGTTTTAGGTCCCATGTAATAGGGGGCGAGCCTATTGCCATTAACTGGGCACAAATCCTAACTCCGAGCTGCTACTGAGAATTTCATATAAAACCCAATAAAATTTTTTGCTCGACCTGGGAATCGAACCCAGGACCACAAATTATTTAAAATGTAAAAATAATGAATCAAAAGTTAAGTTACAGAATTAATAAACCAGACTGCATAAAACATGCACTTTAAATAAACACTGAAATTAAAAAAAAAACAAGTCCAATAGTCTAGAATGCTTGTAAGGAACCCATTTAGTATTTAAGGGACCCATAATTTAGTGTTCAGGTCTAGATTTTTTATGGCTCCCGAATAAAACGTTTAATTGGTTTGGGGGACCCACAGACAAAGGTTTTAATAATAAATCTGGTAAAACTTTTAATAATAAATCTGGTAAAAACCAAACTCGACTTGATATTTTTTTATCCAAATAATAATTATAAAAATATAGTTATAATTTATTGTTATTATAATGTTATTAGTCTGTAAGCTTTCCTAAAACAAAATAAATAAATAAATAATGTCCGATTGCTCCTGCACTGCACCGCGAGCCCATTTAGACTCTCCAACCAAATAAGACGGTCCTCCGCGCATTCTGCAACATTCTATTAATATGTTACTTCACCTGTCCCGACACACTATAAACAATCTTATCAAGACTGCATAAAACCTATTTCAGCTTATATGGCTCGTTCAAACCTTCTTTTTACCTGACGTGTTATTATAAATTGTATCTCATGGGCATAAGTGCGTTTTCCACCAACAGTTTGTGTGCAAGCTCCTCGCAGGACATGACACACACTGTGTCGTGGGCGCTGTCTGTGTCGTCATCGCGGAAGCCGCCTTAAATATTGTGAATACAGCGGGCCCCTGCTTCCACCGCTGCAATATTTATATTGCACTTTAAACTTTCGGCGGTTGAAATGAAATTTGTTCAACGGTGCTGTGTAAATTCAGAAATAACTCGTTTGAAATTGCTCACACCAATTTCCACCTTGTAACTTTTACGTTAAAGTTTCAATTACATTACATAAGTTTGTAGAACTTAAGCCATATTTAGAATCGACACGTTCCGAGCTTCGCCTGAAATGGTGTCGCGCTGCAGCGGTTCTGTCTCTTTCTAACTAATAGGTAGTTACATGTGGAATTACATCTGTCTTTGTCTAGCTAAATTGGTTGGTGGGCATGTGTTCGTTTTAGTCAATAGAATATTTTGAGAGTGCGTACCGCGGATAAGTTTGTGTTTACGTTTTGGAGTTGTTCATTAAACGAGAACTATTAATACACGTGTTGGTAATGGCAACACTGGCCGGTTTCATGAAGACTTTATGAATGTTATTAAGATCGTGTTACGTGCGATTTTGTGGCCATAGTTCATTACACACTAGCCATGTAAAAATTAACTGAAAACCGATCTATTGTAGAATACACTTACAGAGTCAGTAAATAGAGATTATACTTGATTGATGGCCAATAATTATTAAGTCTTCCTCAGTCTAGCAACAAGCTATCCAAAAGCAAAAATATCAGCCACACACAGTAGACAGTCAGCTGTCTTTCCTGTCCTAATGGAAATCAGTCACAATTCGCTCTTTCAGAAACAATTGGTCAATTTGTCAAAATATCAATCTACAAAGTACCATCGAAGAGTGAATGAGCCCCGTAATGCATACCTAACACTCATGCGATTGCTTTTATTTCGTAGACTACAATACACAAACGGGAACAACATTAATGCTTGCACTTTAACTCGTGAACCAACTCGCTTCCTATAGGACGATAAGTGCCCTACAGCGTTCTAAGAATGATTGTTACAATGGACTTTTATAGCTTGAGTAGGAATAAGACAAAGGGTATGCCTTTAACACAGCTCAATTTGGGAAACATTTTAAGCTCGGTTAAAAGGCTAAAAGGTTATCAAAAGAATGGATACTCAACCTCTTGTTTGGGAAACTCAATTTCTATACGGAAAAATCGAACGTCGTGTAACTGTTCTTTAATCATTATATTATTGAAATGTTCATTTCAAAACATTCGTATACTTCTAGTGAACACGGTATTGAGTGTGGTTTTTAAGGGATATTTCCTTAATCACGACGGTTGGCAAACGGATTAGTAATCTATATCTATCTATACATATAATAAAATCGTAGCGAAGTCAAAACTGTACATTCAATATTTTTGAAAAAAAGTAATTGCTATGAGGTCGGGGAACGATTCTAATGCCGAAAATATAGTTTTTAGATTTTTTGTCTGTTTGTCTGTTTGTCTGTGCGTTTGTGCACGCTAATCTCAGACACGGCTCAACCGATTTGAATGCGGTTTTCGCTAATGTATAGTGGTAAGCTTAACTTAAAACTTAGGCTATAAATTATCACGCTATTTGCTTTGAGGGATGAGCAATGTTGCATTACGTTCGTATTCTTCTACAAATTCTTACGGGATTGAAAAAGACGAGATATTATGTAAGAATGTTATAGATGGCTGCGGATTGAATTTCTAAAATGATTCATCACGCCATATCTTTATGGAGCGAAGCAGTTAATCAGGATTTTGACGACATGGCATTGAATACTTAATTTCTTAAGTTATACTTATGTCCACGTGAGCGTAGCTGCAGGCATCAGCTAGTCATTAGTAAGTAGTTAGGTAAGGAACATAGGAACAGGTTGTTATCAGTAAACAGGAAGACACGACTGTCTGTCTCTTTGCTAGTCTCCTTTAGTGAGACATTTTACAAGTTACCAATGGATAGGTAAGTGGAGAGAGATGATCTTTGACAGTAATTACACCGCCCTTTTTTGATCATTAGGAGTCTCAAGCAACGCGTATCTGCAATTAAAGATAACGATCATGAAATAAGAATGCACGTTACATTTATGACAATAAAATACAAAGTACCTACCTAATTAATGATACTTGCACCCTTCACCAGTTGTTGTTCTACCGATCACAAAAGTGTCACCACTCTATAAACAATTAATAACTGCTATTACTCATTATGACTCTAATGCCTCTGGCTAAATATCACAGTCGCTTTTACTATGTATTGGTAGCCAGAGTATCTTGAAACCTTAGGGCAGCGCTGCTTGATAAAGCAAACATCAACCGTAAGCCAAATACAAATTATTTAGAAATAGTCTCTTATACCGCCGTAGGTCTAGTTATGCTGGGCACAATGATTGCAAACAAATGACAAACAGATGAACAGGTGATGCGATTTTGGCAACCGCAGTGCGATTTGTCGCTAGATTTCGTTGTTATATTTACCCAGCAAAAACGTGAATGTGTAAAAAGAGCCAAGTTCAGTAGCAACATTCAGTTTACTCGGCGTCACCATTAAAAGAGATGAGATCAAGTATGTCAGTTAATTCATTTCATATAAAAACCACGTAATAAATTACGTGAATAAATTCTCTTACGGGTTTTAGATATAAAATTTCTATTAAGTAGTTAGTTAATACAATCAAGTGACAAGATTAATAGTTAGTTAATACCAGATAATAGTAAGTTAAGTATTAGTTGGATTGGTCAATTTTTTTTACTGATAACTGAAACTTGCCAAGTTATACTGCGAGCTTTGACTTGGGCTTTTGTATACTGTATTTTTTATGATTTAACTACAAATGCTTAGTTTTCAGATTTTTCTTGTATTTGTAATATAAGTCGATATTACTTAGCAATTTTAATTGTACTAGGTCAACAGAAAGTACCCTATAAGCTTGGATTCTCTTGAGAGTATCGAAATACTCTCGAGAGAATCCAAACTTATAGGGTATTTTGTATATGCAGTTAAAATATGTAATTTTGTGGCATAAACGGTGGTATCTTTTTTTACGTTAACTTAGAAGTTTTATTTTTTCACAGCTTCGTCAGAAGTGGATCAAAATGATTCACTCTTAGAAGGAAACCTTTTTGATCCATTGTTCGTTGAACTTGGCCAACACACTGCCGAGTGTTGAGATTAGCGGATAAATCAATTAGACACTTGAACGCTAATCGTATAGTGTATTACAAACGATTGCACTTAGGATTAATTAAAAGTACAAAGTTTACATTAGGAAATTCACAACTAACATAAAATGAAAAGATAAAATTAGTTTAAACACTGAACCATTACAGATTTTTCATAAACAAATCTTAAAAAAAAAGGTAATTTAAAAAACTAAAAAACCCGACTGCTTTTCTAAGTATTTATGAAAAAGCCCTAAAACAAGAAAGTCGTTGTACCCGATTGCACTTAAAATTGTAGCAGTCAGGACCCATTCTGGACCATCTGCAATGTAATATAGGTATGTGCTCTCAATACACTAAGCCTCCATTTCTAGAATGGGTCCCGACTGCTACAATTTTATTTATTTATTATTTATTTATTATTATTTATTATCTACACTAATATTATAAAGAGGAAAGATTTGTATTTTTGGATTTTTGTATGTAACGAATAAGCGTTACAATACTGGACCAATTTCAACCATTTTTTCACCGATAGATAGGTATCGTTATTCCTGAGTGATATAGGCTATATAACATCACGCTTTAACCCACGGGAGCGGAGCATTAAAGACGTAAGTTATGGCGAAGCGACGCGGATGAAGTCGCGGGCAAAAGCTAGTGTAATATGAAGTCATTATTACAATAGCTTTAGAGAAGTTTCAATCTTGTAAATCCGCTTGCTATGAGTCAGCGGGAGATGCGCGCTCCTATACATGTATGTATGACTATATCCGAATTATTTAAAAGAAAATCTGGCATTCTTCGCTCCAAGTATTCTTACATGTCAGTCGTTTAGTTGTGACCGACATTATTGTCTCTCTCATTTATATTTAACAACTTTGTGTCCAATACTTTTCACCTAGTTTCTGTCATTGTAAAAAATTGTTTCTAGTTTCATGTTTCTTGCTGTTCTTCGTGATTCTATTAATGGTTTAATGACAATGAAAATGAATAATCGAAGATGCGATGTTATAGAGATATCCCTCCAAGGATAAAATTCGAGATGTTTAACGTTATTTAGCATCAGTTCCAGATATTTATGAAGAAATGTTTCGAGCTCAGTGTGTCAGTGAAGCACCGCCCACTCGGCAGCGTGGGAAAATGTAAATCGTACCACATTATATATAGCGGCGCTCTACTACATGATATTTAATACGAGTATGCAGGAACGACTGTTCAGGCTGAAACTACCAGCAATGTACACTGGGGCATTTATACCTTAAGGAATATGTTTCCATGTTTTTCGAACCTCGAATTTTGGAAGTCAGTGCTTTTGTACGTGTTATCAAATTCACGCGTGCAAGTGAAGAGGCCTATGTCCAGCAGTGGGCTGTTATAGGCTTATGATGATCAAATGCATAGTTCTGTATAATACCTAATAAGTACTAATAACTACCTTATTGAATTGACATTTCAATCCAAATGTCGAAAGTGAATTTATTTGATCTCCTACGTTTTTTAAATTTAAACTCTACGTGATATAACGCAAAATATTGTTTGAAATAAAATTAAAATCCATATACAACGAGGATACGTTCACACTTTTTCCTTAGGGGTTAATTATCTTTAATCAACATTAAACCTATACTATTCGTTGCCCTCACAGGCACATGAGGAGGCAATCCAGGCTATGGGTTGTTCGAAAGAGATACCGCGCCCTCGGAACGCAAAGGGCACAAGAAGGAACACGGATGGGTTTTAGTCAATAAAAATCTGACACCACTCCTGCCCCGTCCAGGGCGGTAGATGTCATTTGATGATTACCCATCTGTAAAAAAGAAAGAAAAATGAGGTGGCAATTCTAGCTATAGCTTTAATCCTTGGTGAAGATCATGTTTATCTATCAACAAACGATATGTTAAGCTTTGTGTGTTACCAACTATTCAGGAGTAGGTACCTACCCTCGGAAGGCTCTTAAGGCAACATGAGGTTATTCCCATCAATGTATACCTACATAATATTGTCATCAGAATCAAAACTGAATAAGCATGCAATTTCAAAGTCGTTAATGGTCAATTGGAAATGGTTTTTTTTTTTAAATTAGTATTGATCGACTTCGTACGCTTGGCTTATTTCACCCGCTTTAAGTTATCTCTCTTTGGTTACTGCCCCGCTCCCGTGGGTCGTAGCGTGATGTTATATAGCGTAGCCTATGACGCTCACAAATAACGTGGTTTTCTGTGGGTAAAAGAATTTTCAAAATCGGTTCAGTTGTTTCAGTTATTACCCCCTACAACCTCACAAACTCACATACTTTACCTTTATAATCCTACTACTATTATAAAGGCGAAAGTTTGTAAGTATGGATGTATGGATGTTTGTTACTCTTTCACGTAAAAACTACTGAATGGATTTGAATGAAACTTTACCACAATATAGCTTATACATCAGAATAACACATAGGCTATAGCTTATACATCAGAATAACACATAGGCTACAATTTTTGACTAGACGGGACGAACCTGAAGTCCACGCGAACGAAGTCGCGGGCAAAAGCTAGTATTAGTATATACAGAAGAAGGAAAACTCAACCCGGTCTATGTTGTCGGTTAACAAAAGAATGTAAAACCATCAATCTCTTTATAGTAACAACATTAACAGTAACCGAGTTATTTGCTCTGTTTGCATCGATCTGTGGGAACGTCACTGGCTGCCAAATTATTTGTCGCATCTAGTTCAGTCGTTCCTTTTATTCGTATTCATCAAGTGAGAAATAATTGGCAATAAAAGTAATTAAGGAATTCATTCTCATTGGCCGTCATTAAAGATTTTACGAGAATAGTAACGTGATAACTTATTTATTTATTTATTTATTTATTTATTTAACCATATTTAAACTATCTTTACAGGCAACCCAAGACGATAGTTAAACATACACACTCACATATATAATATTCTACATTTCACTAGGTACAACATACCCTACTAACACACAGGTACATATATTACACACTTCTGTAAGAAATTATAAACATTGCCACCTTTGTGAATTCATTTAGAGTACAGCTGAACAGATCTATGTCCCCTGCTATAAGGTTGAGAGTGCGCAGTGCGCGCGTCAGAGGCGCCTCGCTCAGGAGGTACTTGATTGATTGTACTCTTATTTTCTTAATCAATTAGATAAGGGCATTCATGATACAGATAGTCTCTATTTTAAGAAATAGGCAGATGGATATCTATCAATTAATTTCAGTAACACTCGTTGAGTTAAACTATAACATAATAAGATTCTGATAACAATAATTAAGTTAGCGGACTAACAGGCAAATGTGTTGCGTTATCAACTTACGGACAACACTGAATATTTTACGAGCTCATTTAGCCACGCGAAGCAATTCCGAAATATCTTTAGCATCGTAAACGGTTTATAAGGAAAATGCCATCACGACTAAATAAACCTAATAAGCTAAAATTGTTTACCTCACCCAGCCCAATAAACTCAATAAATCAGATACGGCAATTCAATAAGTATGTACAATAAATCTGTCACATGTAAATCTACATTAGTGAAGTCCCAAAGGAAATATTGCCAATTAATTGAGCAAACGAGGCGCGAACGACCGCTTATTATACGGGGATAGAATCAACATAATAAAGGACAAATTAAGTACACAGCCCCCGTCCGACGATCATCGCGCAGGGGATTAATGACGTGTGCGCACTTTACACGCCGGGACACGGAAACTGGACACTCATATTATAACTAGTGTGACAATTTCTGATAGCGTACTTTTAGAAAGAAAATTTCTGATGCCTATTTAAGGAAGTGTTAAGTGAAAGTATCACTTTCGATTACATTTTTTCTTCTTTATCAATACTAATATTAAAGAGATCAAGTTTGTGAGTTTGTACGAGGTATTCTCTGGATTTACTGTACCGATTTTGTAAATTCTTTTACCCGTAGCAAGCCACGTTATTTGTAAGTGGCATAGGTCATATAACATCACGCTACGAGCCACGGGAGCAGGCAGTCACCAAAGACGTAACCTAACCGAAGTAGCGGGTAGCGCTAGTGTTTAATAATTCAATTGGTCGTATTGTTATTTACAGATGTAATTTCACTAAAATTATTTTGCGAATTCGATTTCAATTACTTTCTAGATAATTATACGATATACCTAAGTTACACCTTCTGTAAAATGTTATTTTAGGTGTTGAACTCAAAATAAAAAATCTAAAATCAAAATTTAAAATTACCCACATTTCACCGACTCAACAATTAGTTAGCTATAAATCAAACTATTTCACTCCGGGATTGTATCCCTTTATTCTGTCCTGCAGTGTACTGGGCAGCAAATCGTCAATTAGTGCTATGATTGCAGCGCGCCACGCGACCAGCGATGTGCACTTTGTGACGCCCCTTGTGGGATACATCTGATATCATAGACCAAGCCAGACCAGACATGCAACACTGTATGCAGTCCACGCATCATTATTTGCCTCGAATTCTTTTTGAGATGATTTTAAAGTAGGATTAAATTAATAGCAAGAAAATATAACTAAAGTACTGCTATAAAACTTCTATGGTGTAAGTTATATGAAGTATTTCTTGATCGTATGGTAAGTACACAAATTAGAATGGTACAGGAGGTCGATTTTATACAACAAGTGAAAACGCAAGCCTTCTAGCATCCTAGATGAAAAACTTTGTTTTAATTACTTGCAGCCTTTACAACAATTAAACTTTATAAATGAGCATCATTACGGTACAGACATCGCCCAATTTAAAGGTGCCTCGTCTGCCAAAATGACATGAAGAAGAATAATCTGTGACAGCGTAGAGCGTGTGACTCGACTTATGATTTAATACGCTCACTTATTTGATCTGTCCTCTCTGCAGAAATCAGATTTTATTAATTTTGCTACAGCGCATAGAATTTTCATAACGAAAAAGTACGACACGATGAATGAAGATATGCAAAGAGACGCAGTGTTTGAGATATACAGCATTTTATTGCGAAACATAAAAATTTACTTGTATTGAAAACATTTTTCATTCCAGACGTTACATGCTTGCATTTTCAGTTGGTATCAAAACTTGCCTAAAACTGATTGTCATAGAGAGAAACCGAGGACCACGGAAAGGCAAGGATTTCTGTAAATTTTTATTTCTTGCTACTTTGTTGAACTAGATTCTAAACTGGGAAAATAACACCCCTAATCAACTGACATACTTTTTATGAGATGTCAAACGCAATTCCCCCGATAGATTTTGTATGAAAATAGTAAACTGTGACGTCGCGTTAAGTCATCTCGATTCACTATTTATTTGATTTCAAAGTAATTAAGAATCGAATTTTATAGTTATTAATTAATAATTGATGATTTTCAAGGCTAAAATAAAGTGTTATTTTAGTAAAGTTGTGTCTAGGACTAATTGTTTCTTCCCAATTCTTGCGTATTCTCACAAAAGTTTTCCAATCCAACAATTTGTGTAGTATCATTTTATTCAGCTAATTATATTCATAATTATTTTATTATCGCGGCATCAGCATCAGTCTCACGTCATTGTGTTATGCCGCGATCACGATAACAAACAATATGCACTCGACGACTCGCTACTATCGAATAACACGCGTACAGATAATACTAATAACTTTCAATGGCCGGGATGCATCCGAGCTACACTCCAAACCGTATTGACGTAACTACCGCAATGTACAAATTCAAAGTCGACCTTGTTATTTATGGAATAGAATTGTTATTTTATTGTCGGGGGATTCAGTATGATTGATAAGTGTTTTGCAATCCCAGTGAAAAAGATCGTCGGATGGGGTGCGCCGACCACTCGACCGGCAAATATCGTAGATTAAACTTTTTTACGAATCAATTTGTACGCCAATTAGGGGGATGACGCGACCGTTTTCATTTAAACAATTACGTGGATCAGCGATGCGAGCTTTATCTGCTTTAATGCTACTGTGACTAATAGTATTTCGATTTTATTCGCGTATGTTTTAAAAAAATTATATAATTTTAAGTGCCTTTACGAGCCAAAAGAGAGTGATTTCATTGTCCGTTTTACAACCAGCAGGTTTGGTTTGATCCAACATTACGTAACGTATTTTGACAAAGTTGCAACAGATTGGCCGAGTGTTGAACTTCCATTGCAACTGATAGTATAGGTTGCTCATTACTAAAGGCTTCTAACGTAGTAGTTGGAATATCTGACAACATTAATATTTTAATTAACTTGGGAAAGTTTTTGTATTAGTATTTTAAATTTTAGACGTGGCATTCATGTCGTGTGTTGTCTGCTGCATCAAATAGGTATTTAATAGATTAAATGCCTATTTGTTATAGTTTATGTGAATAATTTTTATATTTCAATTAGTTTATAATTATTTCATGGGAGTGCATATAATTATTAAATCAAATGACATCGATAACCATGTCAGAGGCCCTTGAGGCGGTTTAGAAACTCTGACACTAGGGTGTGTTGGGTCGTTAGACCTTACTGCCCACACGTTATAGAAGAAAGATTATTTAATGTATAAAGTATGTGAATCTGTGAAACTTGAAATAAAATGTGAAAGATAATTAAGTAATAGCTAACAAGAAAACAAATAATAGTTGTTTCTAGTAGCGTACCCGCGAACAACAGATGTTCTTCGCGTTGGTTTGTGCCTATAGATACAAAGTGCGCAGACGATGTGCGACCGGCTCCGTCGCTCGTGTGCGGCCACGACAATGGAGATGGTAACATAAATTATTATGTTGTTGTATTCTCCAGACCGATACCGGCCACGGCGGCTAATCTTAATGCAGACTAGCTAAGTACGCAGGAGATATATATATGCACAAGTCTCTGCGCAAACACGGCTGCACTCCCTCTTCCCTTACTCTCATAGTCCGAAGGAACGGCAAACCGACACGACCGGGGAGAGATGAGGCGCAGGACCAACGGTTTTACGTGTTTTTCTAGGCACGAACGGTGTCACACAACTGACTCCTAAACTTCGGGCTGTTACTGAAAAATTCCTAATGGAAAACCCATTAACACTTTTTACTCGACCTGAGAATCGAACCCAGGACCCCACGCTCAACAGTCGCGCTTGCCACTACGAGACCAACGGGGCAGTAATGCTGATACATCATAAAATGACGACATTACGTTAGGAAGCAGTGTATATTTTGAAGCTAAATTAAAAGTTTTTGGCTTTCTGCTCTTAAAGCAAAACACTGTTGTATAGATATTGTGAGAATGGCCCTTGTGGCAGTTTTAAAACTCCAACACTAGGGTGTGTTGGGTCGTTCGTCCTTACTGCCCACACGATTAAGAAAAAGAAGTTAGAATAACAAAGCTAAGTCTAGAGTTCTGTCACAAACAGATGACTGTTGTCTAGACAGCGATCGTCTCTCGCCGCCTCTGTGGCCCCGCAATGCGTACGGATCGGCAGTGAACTTGCGCTCCTATTTATAATCCTCCCTACTGTGCCTGAAATAAATACATTACGCCGTCGATACTGATCGAGCAGTCGACCTGGACGTTCTAATACTTGTGTTTCACTAGGAGTACATTGTTGCAGACATAACTCATAAGCGGCTTGAGTACCGAAAAGGGGATTTACTGGTTATAGGAATATTATAAAAATATGACATTACAATAACATGGAAAGTCCTTTTGGAAATCCATGGGGGAAGCCTATGTCCAGCAGTTGACGTCCTGCGCCTGATATGATGATGATGAATGACATAATATAAACACCAATTTAAAGACAAGTTATCTGCGGGCCCGGCAGACGTTGTTCTGCCCTGAAAGTCCAGTTCTTGCCTACCCTACCCCACCTAACTACTCCATCAACCTACCTACCCACATACTTACTCTACCTACCTATCTACCTACCCTACCCCTACATACCTACTTACCTTCCTACCCTACCCCTACATACCTACCCTACCCTACCTACCTACCTTACGTACCTACCTACCCACCTACTTACCCTACCCCTACATACCTACCTACTTACCTTCCTACCCTACCCCTACATACCTACCCTACCCTACCTACCTACCTACCCTACCCCTACATACCTACCCTACCTACCTACTTACCTTCCTATCCTACCCCTAAACACCTACCCTACCCTACCTACCTACCTACCTACCCTACCCCTACATACCTACATACTTACCTACCTACCCTACCCCTACATACCTACATACTTACCTACCTACCCTACCCCTACCTACCTACCTACTTACCTACCTACTTACCTACCTACCCTACCCCTACATACCTACCCTACCTGCCTACCTACCGACGGGATAAAAAGTATCCAGTACCTGAACTTTGTAGACATTTTACAAAAAATAAATTTCTGAACACACACATGATGTCTTCAGAAAAAAATAAAGTTGTGGCTTAAAGGTCTCAGCAAAAAAAACGGTAATTTAAAAAACTAAAAAACCCGACTGCTATTCTTTAAAAATCCCTAAAACAAGATAAATTGTAGCAGTCGGGACCCATTCTAGAAAAGGAGGATTAGTGAATTGAGAGCACATACCTATATTACATTGCAGATGGTCCCGAATGGGTCCCGACTGCTACAATTTATCTTGTTTTAGGGATTTTTAAAGAATAGCAGTCGGGTTTTTTAGTTTTTTAAATTACCGTTTTTTATTTTTTATTTTTTTAGTGTTTTAAAAAAGAAATTAATATACCCAGTATCACTCTTACAGTAAATACGAATCTACCGACACCTCTCAAGCTAAAATCCATCGAGCCGTTCAGCCTGCAGAGCGAGCCAAACATTTGAATTTGGCGCCAAATCCGCCATTTTGTTTTTTTTTTTTTTATATACCCAGTGTCACTCTCACAGTAAATACGAATCTAACGACACCTCTCAAGCTAAAATCCATCGAGCCGTTCAGCCTGCAGAGCGTGCCAAACAATTATACATACATACATACATACATACATACATACATACATACATACATACATACATACATACATACATACATACATACATACATACATACAAACATACCCTCGAAAAACATAACCCTCCTTCTGTCGCAGTCGGGTAAAAAGGCCATAAGCTCCAAAAAAAAAAATTGTTACTACACTATTTGACAGGATTGGACAACAAATGTTTGACATGTAATAAACAAATCAGCATCTATTGAAATGATTAATTATTTATTACACATATCGAGTTTTCATTGTTTTTAAGATGTATTCTGCTATTCGGGACGGAAACAAATTCAACAAATCAAAAACCATGGCAATCGGTCCAGCCGTTCTCGAGTTATAAGTGTTGTAACAAACACGACTTTCTTTTTACCCGACTGCGACAGAAGGAGGGTTATGTTTTTCGAGGGTATGTTTGTATGTATGTATGTATGTATGTATGTATGTATGTATGTATGTATGTATGTATGTATGTATGTATGTATGTATGTATAATTGTTTGGCACGCTCTGCAGGCTGAACGGCTCGATGGATTTTAGCTTGAGAGGTGTCGTTAGATTCGTATTTACTGTGAGAGTGACACTGGGTATATAAAAATAAAAAAAACAAAATGGCGGATTTTTGGCGCCAAATACAAATGTTTGGCTCGCTCTGCAGGCTGAACGGCTCGATGGATTTTAGTTTGAGAGGTGTCGGTAGATTCGTATTTACTGTAAGAGTGATACTGGGTATATTAATTTCTTTTTTAAAACACTAAAAAAATAAAAAATAAAAAACGGTAATTTAAAAAACTAAAAAACCCGACTGCTATTCTTTAAAAATCCCTAAAACAAGATAAATTGTAGCAGTCGGGACCCATTCGGGACCATCTGCAATGTAATATAGGTATGTGCTCTCAATTCACTAATCCTCCATTTCTAGAATGGGTCCCGACTGCTACAATTTATCTTGTTTTAGGGATTTTTAAAGAATAGCAGTCGGGTTTTTTAGTTTTTTAAATTACCGTTTTATATATATAGATTACAACATGTGAATGGTCTTGGGTAGGTAATATTAAATTGTTAATAAATGGTAAACAATAAATGACGAGCTGCTGCTGTTTTTCTTAAAAAAAAAATCCATTATTTGACAATAAATAGAAAACACAGAAATCGACTAACTGCCTCGTTAGCCTAGTGGTGCTAAGCGCGACAGCTACGCTATTCTCAGTACTAGCTCGGAGTTAGGCAGCGTTCCCACTACGCCGGACCGGCAGATCTGCCGAAAACCGGACACCGGACAGAGTGTTCACATTACATCGGATACCGGAAGAAATTCAGACAGTACCTCAGTTGAATTTCGACCTGCGCGCACAATGCACGACGAAATTGTTGTGTTGTGGTCAAGCGTGGACAAGCGTAATTAAAGTTTCTGCTTGAATATCCATGCTAAACGTCTACTTTTACCAGAAAATGCGAGCCGAATGACGTGAGTGGAACACGGGCAGGGCGAGAGGAGCACGAGCGGGGCGAGCGGGGGACAGATACCGGCACAAACTCCTTCACATTACTCCGAGCCCGGTCGTTCTACCGGCAGTTCGTAGTGACAAAACGCTCGGTAAAAATGCCGGGCTCGGCAAAAATGCCGGACCCGGGATAATGTGAATAGCTTCATATAAATTGTACAGCCACTAGCCCTTCCGGCAGATATACCGGCGCGGCAAATCTGCCGGTCCGGCGTAGTGGGAACCTGGCCTTAGGATTTGTGCCCGGTTAATGGCAATAGGCTCGCTTCCTATTTCTTAGGATAAATCCTAACTCCGAGCATTTACTGATAATTTCATAGAAAACCCAATAACATTTTGCTTGACCTGGGAACCGAACCCAAGACCTCTATCTAGCGTAGCAGTCGCGCTGCACCGATACGCAGACTGTGTTGCTCAGCGGTGTGTTTACTGTATGTGTACAGAAATTGAATATGTTTTTGGACATAAGGGCTCTCGGGCAAGTACCAATGTGATTTTTTCTAATTCATACGTACTTTCTAAGTTTATCTTGGACATCACTGATATCTGTAACCATGTCAGAGGCCCTTGAGGCGGCTTAGAAACTCTGACACTGGGGTGTGTGGGGTCGTTAGACCTCACAGTCACACGATAAAGAAGAAGAAGGACTCTTGGGAGCGATTGGAATTGTATCACACCAAGGTACGCCAAGGTATACCCTAAAACCATCTCTCACGATCATGAATATTCCTTCAACTTGTTTCGATGTGCCGTCTAACTGTGTAGGAAGCAGGTGGGCGGCTCCAGCACACTCTCCTTTTACGACTAACGCGATGATTACATCGAGAGTACGCTATGATTCATATTCACCGATGTGGCTCTGTAGTATAGCGCGAGAGCTTTGCCAATAAAGCCGGCAAACAAATGAGCTGGTGTCAAAACAAAGTTTTTGTATCTATTTGATCTGTGTTTACAATATTTACAGCATGGCTTCCATAGATAGGATTACCAAATATTATGAATTATATGTGTATAACTTGGAGGGGGGAGGATTAGACTGAACTTGATGGATTCCTCCAAAAATGGAGGGATGGGCCTTGGAAGCAGGCAAGATGGAAGGAATGGAGGGAGGCCTTTGCTCAGGAAAGGGACAAAATAGGCAGACAAAAAAAAATGTATAAAAAAAACATACCATCACGCCTATATTCCCCGAAGGGTTAGGCAGAGGTGTACCAATGTACACCCACAGTTCGCCGGTATATTTAGGTCCCATGTAATAGAGGGCGAGCCTATTGCCATTAACCGGGCACAAATCCAGACTCCGAGCTGCTACTGAGAATTTAATAGAAAAAACCCAATAACACTTTTCGCTCGACCGGGAATCGAACCCGGGACCCCTTGCACAGCAGTCGCACTTGCGACCACGAGACCAACGGAAAAACAAAAACCACAAACCAAAAAAAATGTGTATCTTTGTTACAACACAGGAACATAAAGGCTGATATGTCCCGTGGATGTATCATAATACTGCCTTTAGATGTGATTAATGAAAGTGACATAAGTATTATCCTATCCTACTTCCTATAAACCTATTTAATATTAGGTATAAATGCGAAAGTTTGTGAGGATGAATGGATGTTCGTTACTCTGCCACGCTCAAACGGCTGGACGGATTTTGATTAAATTTGGCACTGAGATAGATTGTAGTGTGGAGTAACAAATAGGATACTTTTTATCCCGAAAAAATTACGGTTCCTGTGGGATAATATATCAAATTTGATGCAGAGAAAGTCGCGGGCAGAAGCTAGTAATTTATATATAGTAAGTGATGTAATTTACTTCTTACGATTACAACAACATAATTTGGATACCGAACCAATTCTCTCACCAGGAGAACGGCAAAGTTTTCAAAACTTTTAAGAGCGATCGTTGACGTCTGCGGGCTATAACTCCTGGCCTACTTCCAAAGTACGGTTTACTCAACCATACGAGCAAGCCGATAGAGGTAGATGGCATTACTGAATGTCAAACAATGCACTCCTAAAAATATCTGCCTTCTATTTGTAATCGCGCCTAATAAGCGCGCGCTTGATCTTCTGTAGTAGACGTAAATAGAAAAGTGCATCATGGTGATAGTATGTTGCGATACAAATTGTTTACACATTTCAGAAGCACTTTGTAACAACGGGTGGAAGTGACCTCATCACGAAAACTTTTACCAAAGATTCAATACATGTTTCACGGTGTAACAGCTGTTTTTTTTAATAGCCTCGTAAGCCTAGCGGTCCTAAGCACGACTGCTATGCTAGAGGTCTTGGGTTCGATCCCCAGGTCGAGGAAAGTGTTATTGGGTTTTTCTATGAAATTCTCAGTGGCAGCTCGGAGTTCGGATTTGTGCCCGGTTAATGGCATATAGCTCGCCCACTATTACATGGGACCTTAAACATACCAGTGGACTGCGGAATACAGGCGTGATGGTAGGTTATGTAACTGTGGACCCTGGCCTTCCAAGATCCACAGTTAGGTAGGTTTAGGTCTTTCCATGATATCCATGATAAACGTCTTCATTACGATATCCTATTAGGTCTTGCTTTTGGCTTTAAAGACGTTCATAAAAGAGATCCTTAAAGTTAAGATAACCGAAAACATCCTCTCTACTCGCATGTAATATAAGGAAACTGCGGTTTGAGGAAAATGAATGAATAATTGTGCCAAACAGGTCAAGCTCAACATTTAGATATGGATCTGTACTTACAAGGATGAGGTGACATCCGAGTCAAATATCAATCGTTGAAGTAAAAGCGTATGTTGTATAGTCTACATCTATACCAATATTATAATGAGGTAAGTTTTTTTTTGTTTGTAACAAATAGGCTCCGGAACTACTTTACCAATTTTAACCATTTTTTACCAATAGGTATCTACTTTATTCCTGAATAACATAGGCTATATAACATCACGCTACGACCTACGGGAGCGGAGCAGTAACCAAAGTCGTAACTTAACTTTAACGCTAGTTTGCAAATTAAGAAATACTTAGCAGGCTCAATATAGAATTCCATTTTGGTTGGCAGATTTGCTGCAAAACAGTTATCTTCTAGACTACCATAACTTGCGATTTCCCAAGTTATTTTAAACGCCGCCGGGCGCCGCACTCAAATTGGTTTGCGTCCCGTTTCACTCACTCGAGATAGAGAGCATATTCTAACACCCAAGCATCGGCGCAATGATTACACGCCTCACACCTGTTACCACAAATAGACGCGGCCAATGCACCCGATGCACTTGCATCATACTTGTAACGATGCACTCTAACCACTACTACTTCATCTCTCTATACAACATGCATTGCTGGTGTAAAATGCAAAGTAAGGATGAGTACTGCAATACAGTCGTCGATGGTAATAAAAGTTAGCGATGCCAACAGATGTTTCGAAGCGATCAGTGATGACACAGTAGCGGTATTGGTATGCAATTGAGAGAATCAATGAATGGTGATAGTGACAGTTCGCTACCGTGATCCAAATATATTCTGTTTGTTGTCGTAGTACAATTAAACTTGACTAATGAACTCAGTCAGTGTTACAGCAGTGCCCTGGCGATCTCTTTGCTGAACTACATCTCAAGAGTTACTGTTCCAATGATTTTAACTACTCTCGTTGATGATTTCGGGGTCTGGTTTGCTTGTCTGGTTAGGCATAACATAACATACTATCACGCCTGTATTCCCCGAAGGGTTAACCAGATGTGTACCAATGTACACCCACAATTCGCCGATATGTTTTAGGTCTCCTGTATTAGGGAGCGGGTCTATTGCCATTTACCGGGCACAAATCCTAACTCGGTGTGATACTGAGAATTTCATAGAAAAACCCAATAACATTTTTTGCTCGACCTGGGAATCGAACCCTGACCTCTAGTATAGCAGTCGCGTTTAGGACCACTGAGCTAACGAGGCAGTTGTGATAGATTTGCCACAAGAAACAACAGATCATTATAAAAATCGTATGAACAATCAACCGGCTCAACATTCGTTGTGAACACTAACATCATCATGATATTAAAACCAATAAGAAAATATTTACTTACTTATTTCAAGCCATAATGTCGTGATGGCCCAGTGGGTAAGGCGCCCGGCTCTCATGCACGAGGTTGTTGGTTCAAAATCGGGCACGGGCAAGTACCAATGTGACTTTTTCTAATTCATATTTACTTTCTAAGTTTATCTTGGACATCACTGACATCGGTAATCATCTCAGCGGCCCTTGAGGTGGTTTAGAAACTCTGACACTAGGGTGTGTGGGGTCGTTAGACCTTACTGCCCACACGATAAAGTCGAAGATCAAGCCATACACGCAAAGTGGAAAGTAAATGGCCTATCGAGACACTGTAGGCAGGCACTGATGTAATTGAATTAATCTGTCTAGAGGTTGGTACCTCTTGACCCAACTACCTCCCCAAAGCAGGATGGCCGTGGGCGCAAATCGACCAATCAGAGCGCAGCCACATTTTGTTTGGCGCAGAGGCTACGGCGTAGCGCCTCTACAACCTTCGTAGCAGGCTGTAGACGTGCTACGCCATAATTATGTGGTTAGCACCACATAATTATGGCGTTTATATGCATATTTTTTTATGCATTTGAAGATATCAGTTTTCTTTTGATAAACAAAACGAGAAATGGTACCATCTTGCAGGCTACGTCAATGCTGCGTTTCTATCCAATAAGTAAGAAAGACAGTGTAAATACATTGTTAATTATTTAAGCCATTAGCCAAATTGCATTCAAAAAAGTTACTTATCCCATGGTGTTAAAGCTCAAATTACTTTCAATTAAAAAAAATAAGTTCAAATTAATTATTAAATTATTATTATCTACGAGTAATAGGTAGTTGGTTACTTATTAAATACCTTTACTTCACGTCATGGTTATGCTCTATTTAGGTATTTTTCGCCACAAAGGACCAAAAACACGACGATTCAGAAGCTTTTCAAACCTGATTTATCAAAGAACTAATCCTTTATAGACTAAATCCTACTAGAATACTGTTCTCACCAAGAAGAGTCAGCAATTACACAACTGTTTATTTGTTTAATCATTGTTTCTTACTTAACATCTCATCAAAACATAACATCGTTTGCAAACTACACACATTTTAATCCTAATACAATTAATTGACTAGTCGGTATTTATTGTCTTCAAAGCCACTTAAAGCCGTCAATTCACCACACAAGCCCTCCTATTCTCACCTGTACTATTAATCGCAGACTCGCCGATCAAGAGATCAATTAGCGCAGACATGCCACACCTTGTTACGGTAAACCAATTACGAAGAGTATCCCAACTATTCAGGAGGCAAATGTATTCAGTGTAATACCTCACTTGAATCATGAGTTAATTGAAACAGATTATTCTTGTGCAAACAATTGTTGCCATAGTTTTAGAGAAATAAATTAATTGTAAGCAATTATTAATATGTTTTTTCTCTAGACTTTCAATTAATTACTTTGCAATTTTATGTACCCACTAGCGAACTGCGGCGACTTCATCTGCGTGGCTTATTTCACCCGCGTTAAGTCTTTGGTTAATACTCCGCTCCCGTGGATTGTAGCGTGATGTTATATAAGCCTATGTTATTCAGGAATAATGTAGCTATCTATTGATGAAAATGGTTAAAATTGGTGCAGTAGTTTTGGAACCTATTCGTTACAAACATAAAAACAAGTAAAAATTTTAACTCTTTATACCTAATATTGGTATAACCATTCTCATTTTAAGTCTCTCATTAATTCATTCCAAGGGCACATGAAGGAACATAGGTGGGGTTTTAAGATCCATCCATAAAAAAACTTTTTTTTTTTCAAAATCATGTTAGAATCTAGGTGGATTCTAGATGGTTAGACAACCATCTATGAGTAACAGAAAAATAACGCAAACTATTAGGTTTAAAATCTGTGTATCTAAATTATTATCTTTATTACAATAGTTACGTATTGTGAGTTGCAACAGCTGCACAACACATTGCAATAATAGTCATCTTTCTGTAGGTACTCCCGGTTCCCAGTAGCAGGGACTATGGGAGAAATGAACATCTATGACAATTAATTACTGTTAGAGACAGAATGTTATTGGAAAGCACACAGACATACCATCAAGCTTGTATTCCTCAAAGGGGTAGGCAGAAGTGTACCAATGTACACCCACAGTTCACCGGTACGCTTAGGTACGGTTGTTTGGTTATTGTAGAACTAATAATATTAATATCTTTGGTATGGTTAAAACAACCGGTAAGATGAAAATAAGTTAGGTAATGTAATTAGTAACATCTCTTTTTAACCCCTGATTCAAAAAGAGGCGTGTTATAAGTTTGACCTGTCTGTGGGTCTGTCTGTGGCACCGTAGCTCTTAAATGGGTAAATCGATTTGAATGCGGGATTTTATTTGAAAGCTAGTTTCCTAGCGACGTTTCTTAGATAACTGCCTCGTCAGTCTATTGGTCCTAAGCGCGACTGCTACGCTTGAGGTCTTGAGTTTAATTCCCAGGTTGAGCAAAAAGTGTTATTGGGTTTTTCTATGAAATTCTCAATACCTAGTAGCTCGGAGTTAGGATTTGTGCCCGGTTAATGGCAATAGGCTCGCCCCCTATTACATAGGACTTCAAAACATATCGGCGAACTGTAGTACTGTCTGTCTGTGGGTGTACATTGGTTACACTTCTGCCTAACCCTTCGGGGAATACAGGAGCGATGGTATGTTGTTATTGTGATTTTTAGATATGTTATATCAAAATTGGTTCAGCCGTTACAAGGTTATCAGCTTTTTGTTAGCTGCGGCAAGGATCTTAATTCTTCTGTCGGGGTCTACTTATTTTGTTTTATTGCTTGTTGTTTCGCTATATTGGTAAGCCGTACGGTAATTATGACGGCTACTCCTGAACTGAATGAATTGTTTTAAAACACTTCTGAAATAAATAAATACTTTTTATAAACAATGTATTATTAGTTGCACTATTATTTTGTTTGTTTCGTGTTATGTTGTTTTTCTATTAATTTGTAACGTAACCTGTTTCATAGCTGTTATAATATCTATGTGTATTGACATGATGTGCTATATGAACACATGCGAAACATAATCATCGTCCATTACTCATTAAACTCTATTGACCTAGTAACTCCACAATTTGCAAACACTTTTGTCGTCAAAGTATCGCATTCTATTATCGTCCTTTTGGCATCGTAATAAGAGTTATTCTGCTTTGTTTCATAGTAAGGAATGATGTTACTAAGTTAAAAACTTGAGGGCTTCTACTTAAAATAATTAAGGTTAACATTAATATCATATCTAATCTACGATTTTATGACGTAACTGTAGAAATTTTAAATTTATAAAATCTAATTTAATGTATAAGACACATTGGATCCTTGATCACAGTTCTGATAGTACTTGCAATTCAAAAAGCTATAAAGTTAAAATTCGTAGTTAAACGTCGGCGTCCGCCCATCGCCTGAAATGGCACAAGGCGGGCGGGCCGGCGCTCGCGCCTGTTACGGCGCGCGCCGCTTTATACTAAAATATTGACTGAAAACCCTTCCTATAACCCCAGGGAGTGTGTAAGGGTTGATAAGATGGATTACAGTTAGTATATTTGTGTAAAATATGTAAAGAAAGGCGGGGGCTGTCCGCGCGAGGGGGCCGGCGCGCTCGCCATGTATGGCGCGCGGCGTCTGCGCAGCTGCCCCTATATAAGATTCCGCGACCGCTGATCGCCGCACTCGCAGTCTCGCTGCCGTAGAGTCAACATCCACCGCGTCCCAAACCAAACACAAACGCCAAAATGTGCGACGACGATGTTGCTGCGCTTGTAGTCGACAATGGCTCCGGCATGTGCAAGGCCGGTTTCGCCGGCGACGACGCGCCCCGCGCCGTCTTCCCGTCCATCGTTGGTCGCCCACGTCACCAGGGTGTGATGGTCGGTATGGGTCAGAAGGACTCCTACGTAGGCGATGAGGCCCAGAGCAAGAGAGGTATCCTCACCCTGAAGTACCCCATCGAGCACGGCATCATCACCAACTGGGATGACATGGAGAAGATCTGGCACCACACCTTCTACAACGAGCTGCGCGTCGCCCCCGAGGAACACCCAGTCCTGCTGACTGAGGCCCCCCTCAACCCTAAGGCCAACAGGGAGAAGATGACCCAGATCATGTTTGAGACCTTCAACTCCCCGGCCATGTACGTCGCCATCCAGGCCGTGCTCTCTCTGTACGCCTCCGGTCGTACCACCGGTATCGTCCTGGACTCCGGCGATGGTGTCTCCCACACCGTCCCCATCTACGAAGGTTACGCCCTGCCCCACGCCATCCTCCGTCTGGACTTGGCTGGCCGCGACTTGACCGACTACCTCATGAAGATCCTCACCGAGAGGGGTTACTCTTTCACCACCACCGCTGAGAGGGAAATCGTGCGTGACATCAAGGAGAAGCTGTGCTATGTTGCCCTCGACTTCGAGCAGGAGATGGCTACCGCTGCCGCCTCCACCTCCCTCGAGAAGTCCTACGAACTTCCCGACGGTCAGGTCATCACCATCGGTAACGAGAGGTTCCGTTGCCCTGAGGCCCTCTTCCAGCCCTCATTCTTGGGTATGGAATCTTGCGGTATCCACGAGACCGTGTACAACTCCATCATGAAGTGCGACGTTGACATCCGTAAGGACCTGTACGCCAACACCGTCATGTCCGGTGGTACCACCATGTACCCCGGTATCGCCGACAGGATGCAGAAGGAGATCACCGCCCTGGCTCCCTCCACCATCAAGATCAAGATCATCGCTCCCCCCGAGAGGAAGTACTCCGTATGGATCGGTGGATCCATCCTGGCTTCCCTGTCCACCTTCCAGCAGATGTGGATCTCCAAGGAGGAGTACGACGAGTCCGGCCCCGGCATCGTCCACCGCAAGTGCTTCTAAGCGTGCACGTGACCCTCGCGCATGCGCGGAGCTCCGGCGCCGCTGCTGCGTGACCCTAGTGCTGTGTATTGTGGTGCTCTCGTTCCGCAAGGAACTCTAGCATTTGTACGTTGTACGTAGTGATACCTGACAGAACTGAACATCTAAGATAACGCCATCTATTGTAATGTAATTTATTGTAAAATTTATATAAATTTAATTTTCTTTTTTTTATTTTTATTATATACACGGGATCGTTATGGATCTCACGCCAAATGTAATTAATAAATAAACGGTTAATTTATTTATTTTAATTACATTATTTCTTTTTATACAACCGTTGACTTTGGTTTTTGTTTGGAGTCCCGCACCCGCATCCCCCCTGCGGTATAGTGTTTCATGAGACAGCTATGTGAGTCAGTGGATCGCACCTGTCTATATCTGGGTCACACTCACTGCCAACATTCCGGCGATCAATCGCCACCTACTTGAAACTTTTTAAATTCATTGGAAACACAAGGAAGCATAGCTAACTCACTAGAGTAGGTACACTTCCCCTGGAGAGAGCGGGGTTCGGAGTTATAATTAGAAGCGGAGGTTACCACACGCATCAGAATTAACCACCGCGTGCACTACCATAAATAGTAAAGACAACTCCCGCGGCCAAAAGCATTTTCTAAATTTAACATAATATCTTGGGGCGGCGCTGCCTAACCTGCCATACGACACTGGTCCTTAGGAGCTTACGATAAGCTAAACATTTGCATAAACCACATGTTTCCGTAAATATCGCGAGAGCCCGCTGGAGTAAAAGAAACCATCGGTTCGGCTTGTCTATTAATACAACAGACTCCCGGCGTGTTCAGTTTACATGTACGACGAATATTAGGAGCAATACGTCGATATGACGACAACTCTTGTTTACCACCGCGCCATTAGAACTGGTTAATAATAGTCATCGTTTGAAACCGTATGAATGTGGCAAGAATCCAATTCGTTATCGGGTTAACGCTTTAGATTTTTTCGGTGACAGGAATTTGTATTGTTGTGGACTCTGACACTTGTGGTGTAACTCAGTTCATTCAAGTTCATGACTTAACAGATTGAATGGCAGATGAATTAGAATGAATTACGTATTAACACGGAAGCAAGAGGTTAGATAACCCCAGCGCGTCTTCCTCAAACGGTGTTTAATATCCGAATCTATTTCGGGAACTTTACATCAGTGAGCGCAGTACTCTGGTATCTCCGCTATAAGCTTCAACGCATGGTGAGTAGTGTTTTGGTATTTAGGTACATGTGTTGCTTAGCTTCTTCTTTTACTGATACTCATGCTTTTTATCATACAAGTTGACGTCACGACACACATCATCAAACACATGGTCATCAAGTTTCATCACTCTTAGCCAATCAACTTACATCCTATCATCTATCACATAACGCATTAACTGTCATGGACACAATATCTTAAATATCATTTATTACACATTAACCATCATCAGGTATTACTACTACATATTAAATATCATCTATCATGAGCTAATTATAGCGTGCTATCATTAACTAACACCGGGCAGGAATTATTTCTTTGCTAGTTCCCAGTGTTAGTAAAAGGGGGGTATCGCTTCATTTGCTGGTTAGGTTTTAGTGTAACCGTTTTTTTAACGTGTTGGGATGATTACCAACCAGGTATTTAAAGACTTTAAACAAAAAAGACCACCTCGTCAAAAACTATAAAGTAAAAATTAACTTTACTTTCGGCAGTCGGCGGTTGTGGTTCGTTGATTTGTATTGCCACCGACTACCGAATGTGAAGATTACGTCTCAATTACACTTTGTTTGCACTGTTCATCGATAAGGAGTTCTATGGGGAATCTTAAAAGACCACTGATAGGCAACTAATCAGCAGCTTTCTTATAACTTTAGTACAATAACCAAATTATAACCTGTATTGTCCGTAATTGACGATTTCCATTATTTTAATGATTACGGGATCATTCAAAATTTTGCTCTTTGAAATAAAAATTATAAACTTTTACTGCACACCCACGATAACAGGTGTGTTATCTATTCTTAGCTTGTGATCTAACTGGCTGAATATATCAAACAACGCAAGTTTTATTGTTGCATGGCAAAAATTCATCACATGTACATCGCAATGAGAATAATCGTGAAATACCAGCCGCTTGCCAACACTTTCATTACTATTCAATAGCCAACATATTTTTACATTGTTTGCCGTTCAAATATACCTCTTATTATCTACGGTTTAAGGTTCATCAGTTGGTTCGCTATTGTTTAGTATTAATTGAGCATTTGACTATTAATTACTTTTGGTATGTTTGTGACCAGTTCAGCCAGTCGTGACAAAACAATATATGTTCGACATAACACATCTCAAAACCAGACGACTGCAACACGGTGTCATAAAATTTCAAAGGTTTTATTGCAGCAATTTGATATAGACCAAATTATACTGGTCCTACTACTTTTCTGACATTTCCCAAACATTCTGACAATGTGATAAATACATGAAAGTTCATTAGTTGGTACATTCTAATCGGATTGTCGTTGATGGCACGAATGGTGGCGAGTGGCGGCGAGCTAATTGAAATAGCTGCGCGTTTAATATTCAGCTCTGTTACATAGCGCGGGAGCTGTTGCTCAGCCACATTCAGTACGAACTGTTCATAAACTTGATCAAAGCACAGTACCTCAACTCATTAAACCTTCATTTCAAAACATCTTTTTTTTTTTTTTTTTTTTAAAGATGGTAAAATCATCAAATGACCCCCCCCGTCCTGGGCGGGGCGGGAGGGAGTGTCAGACTTTTACTGACTAAAAACCATCTATGTTCCTTCATGTGCCCTTTGCGTTCCGGGGGCGCGGTATCTCTTTCGAACAACCCGCAGCCCCGGCAGGCCTTGGCCCTTAGTGGCCCCTTCCTTGTGCTGACACCTCTTTTTCAAAACATCTGGACGTGATATTTTCATCTATACTTCTATACTATCTATACTTCTATACTAATATTATAAAGAGGTAACATTTGTTTGTAAGTTTGTATGTTTGTAAGTTTGTAAGTTTGTATGTAGGGGGTAATCTCCGGAAGTAATGAACCAATTTTAAAAATTGTTTCACTGGTAGAAAGCTACATTATTCGTGAGTGCTATAGGCTATATAACATCACGCTACGACCAATTGGAGCGGAGCAGCAATGAAAAATGTGGCAAAAACGGGAAAAAATATTCTTTTTGAGGGCTTTCGTTGCGTGCGCTGCGTGAACGGTTAAAGTTACGCATAAATAATGTATGAAAGAATTGTTCCTCTTAAAATATACAAAAAAAAAGTCCGCGGTAGTACATGCCTATCTTTTAAGGTTGACTCACTATAGCCATTTTTATGGCCAGAAAATTTGTTTTAAAACAATGCATTATTTGCGAAGGTGTTTTTATAAACATAGCACTAATCCTTATCAACATAAATACGTTATTCATCACAAGTGTTTAATTTTGAACAAAATTGCCCTTTACATCATTTAATTTCAATGAATATCTCAGGAGATATCACAGTTTTAAAATAACTTTGCAGCAAAATAATGACTCTGCGAGACATTTCGTAGCCTGTACCTCAGAATATTAGATTATAGACTACATAACATCGCGCTATGAGCTACGGGAACGGTTCAGTAATCAAAAACCTAACGTAACGCGGGTGAAACCGCGGGGCACAGCTAGTCAGAAATAATGAAATATTCTGCAGTTGGTACATGTATGTTTTTGCATCGATTCGATAAATCCTATTGAGAAAATGATAGTGCCGAACAAAATAGAAGAAATTGAAGCCATTTGTATTAAAGAGTTATTGATACCTGATGCAGTTAAGACTCTCGCAAAGAGGTATGAACCATACATCCAGCTGTTGGGTGACAACAGTAAGGATGTGTCTGTCTTATTATTATGTACAATGTTCAAAACTTAATAAGTACCTCTTTCCATGTAATACGCTAGCTTTCCCTTGATTCTGTTAGTAACAATCATCATGAACCTAACGATCTCTGTGTAAAAGCTAAAACTCTGACTACAAAGTAACGATAAAATTACAGTTCCACGCTCCCGGCTCAACTCCAACCACGAGTATTTGCGAGCTGCGATATTAGACAAGTTGTCGCGGCCGCCTCATTTAGACCTAACGACTACTAAACTATATTAATAATCATTATTAACCTGCCCCGGCACGTCCGGGGGGGCGAAGTGGGATGAGGGACGTGAGGGGCGACGGAACAAGCGACCATTGTTGGAATCTATCTGTCAAAGGATAGACGAATTTAATTGACGCGCGCTCAATAAGGGCTGTTATCCCGTAACTGTGATGTTGCTCTTTCGTAGCCGGCGAACCGGAGGGAGCGACAGCTTTTTATTAATTTCGCACTTAATAACTTTCAGATGATATTCGACTGTGAAGTTTTTCATAGCGACACAATAGCTCGGGTCGATAGAATTCGTTTGATGTTCACGTTTTTGTTGCTTGTGCTTTCTGTTAGTATTTTATTGATTTGTCGAAAAATCTGGTAATTGGCTTTGCCGCTTAGGGCAATATTGGAGAAATTTTTGGGACTTTTGATTGACTTGATTTGGTAAAATGTTCTTATATTTCTTACAAAATTAAAATATGTTACCCAGTGTTTTGTCGTGTACATGATTTCCATTATTAGCAAAAAGCACACCCACCAATTCACGCACCTCACGTATTTGTCATTAATGTTTAGAATAGATACATTATTTCATTTTGTGCTTAATCTGTGAGCACTCAATATTTAGGTAGTTTAATGACAAAGACCGCAGGAAAAAACTGGATGCAGGCCGCTTCCAACCGGTCCTTATGGAAATCTATGGGGGAAGCCAATACCCAGTAGTGGACGTCCTGCGGCTGATATGACATAATGATGAATGATTGTTGTAATTAAACCCGTTTGGAACACAGAAAACAGTCCGTCTATGTGTGAACCACGACCGTTTTGTCCGAGCTGCACTACTGATGCACATGTTACTAGCGTGTTTAGACAATTCATCGGTTGTTCACACAATTTGTGTGGTAAGGATGGCAAAGTTTTTATACGTTCGTTCATATTCAGCTATAGACACGCAACTATAGACGCGCTATTGGTTACGCAACTTATCTTTTCTAAGAAGGAACAGGCTGTAATTTTACCACACAGGCCCGTTTTGATAGAATGTTGTATTACGTACGAACTGCCTCGATAACCTAGTGGTCCTAAGCTCCACTGCTACGCTAGAGGTATTGGGTTCGTTTGCCAGGTCAAGCAAAGTGTTAGGATTTGTGCCCAGCTAATGGTAATGGTAATAAGCTCGCCCCCTATTACATGGTACCTAAACATACCGGCGTACTGTGGGTACTGTGCGTAACCATTCGGGAACCATACAGGCGTAATGGTATACGTATGTTATATTACGTCGTTGAATTTTTTGGTTTCTTACGATATTTTTCTCCGCTGTTTAAAACTCTATAGTCACAGAAAGATTTCCGTAACAATGTTAATATTTTAGAATCAGTGTGAAAGTTTTTAAAATGTACTAGGCCAGACGTTTTGTAGGATATTTTGTTGACAACAACTATGTCAGTGTCCGTTGGCTTCCGGCCAGCGGACGGACGCAAGCATGCTGCTATTGAAGCAGATAAAAAGACAGATTGTACAAAAAATAAACTACGAAACAAATTTAGCTATGCGCAGTTATTCAATTACTGACATCGACAATCCTGGGTTAATTAGGGATCTACTTAATATTTTTAACCACCTTAAATAAAGGACCGGTTCCTCAGCTCTACGCGTGTTTTCTTTTCTCTGTGTTCATTCCCTTAGATCTCCAATATTTTCACCCGAATTAGACAGTTCTTTTTTTTAACACGCTTTTATTAGGTCGACCTGTATGTGTGAAACTATGTAATCAAATCTAAGAAAACTAATTTAACCATCTTCTAAAGATCGTAGCGTTATGAAAATTGGCAGTTGTATGTGATTTTGATGACAATACAATAACATGGTACTGTTGAGCTGATCTGATGATGGAGCCGGAAGATATGAACTGGAACTTCATGATGGATGATCGTATTATAGCCGTGTTTGGACTTGTTAGAAAGGTCTCGTAATGAACTTTCAAATCAAAATGAACTTCGACCACGATTAGGTTTTTAAAAGGACGTAAGAGTTACACGTTTTGTTTTTACGGTGCCCTCCAAATCCAAGAAAATTGCTAGACAGTTACCTATCCTTGAACAACAGCTCATGGACTTACACCATGGAACTTCTAAATGATGAACAATATGCATACAGTCAAGGAGGTGGTAATAACAAATTGCGATTTGCAGTAGATAATCATCTTACTAACGTAGTGATTAGGGCAACCAGACTCAAACACACAAATACACTCGAAGCAAGTCAACATTATTTTTGTCAAAAAGACACATATCAGGCAACAATTTTCTGTCTTAACTTATCCTGCACTTAACTGACCTGCGAACGATCAAGGGGCCCATTAAATACGTAGGTGATTTTCAAAACAAGATGGCATTATTAACTTTAGGTAGTTACTTATGAAAATTTAATAATTGACAAATTTACGTGGAAGGTCTCATATTATTTGCCAGAGGTTTTCATCAACTGACTGGCACGATGATAATCCCTTATAATCCAAGCACAAAATTAATTATATACTTACAAACCAACCTTATGACAAAAGTCATCCCTCTTACGAATGGAATCAAACTTCAGCAAACATATAATGTAATTTGAACATAGCGGGGCGGTGGGGTGAGGCGGCAGGGCGGGAGGGGGGGTTGCAGAATTTAATATTGGCAGCGCGCGCGGGTTAAGGCGGCGTGCAAATAAAACTCTATGAAACCGCACCCCCGAGCTGTTAAGGGGTTGAGCTTTGCTGGTAATTAATTTATGATTTGCGTTAAACTATCTTTCTAAAGAGAGCATAGTCTATTGCCAGAATCAGAGTATCATTAAACTTTCATGAACATTGCAAACCACATTGTTGTATTCAGCACTGTTCGGTGATCCATCTAAAGAAAGAAGCATCTTCAAAAGTACTAGGTGTAGACTGTCGGCCTGTCGGTAAGTGTGTTTAGTAGTGGTAGAGCTCTTTGTGAAGAAGCTCACACGGGGAAGTACTACTACTACAACTATACCTATTTCTTCCTCAGCGTTGCTGTGTTCCGTGTATAAGTAGCAGTGACCTTTTAAAATCAGGTGGGCCGTGAGCTTGTTTGTCATCTAGAGGCATAAAAACAGTGTGTGCACCCGAGGTGTCTACAAAGCTCCTGGCTACTGGGAGTTCCTAGTGATCACGTAATGCCGTGTACCACAAAGATGAGGGGACCCTGCAATAACCTATACTTTATTAGGAGGACCCATGTCTAGCTGTGAACAGTGCTCGTAACAAGATACGGTTGCGAACCTTCAAAATAGCATACATTACAATAAACACATGTTATGTTAAGCTCAAAAGCTCGTGCGATCTTCCCCTTAACCGTGTGTCTGCGGATATTTTTTTACAAACGTTATTACTGTGCGGTGCGCTTTAGCTTTCTTTATTAAATTGTCGTTAGGGGTCGCCGCATTAGCCGCTCCGCTTTCGGCTTTCAGCTCTCGGTCTCGGCTCGGCAAACGGCCGCGGGCAGCGCCGGATGAATTGAAAGGAACAATATTGTGGGTGTTATGATCGTAAGCGGTAAACGATGCTAAATTGTAATTAAAACGAGTTTAAATGGTGGGTTTATTTGATTGTGTATTTTTTGCAAAATGTTTATGTGTAACTATTGAATGTGAGTGTCTATTAACAAGATGTACATACATACGAGTATATGTATGTCTATACTTTGACACGCTTTTCTAGCCTAAACATCTTGATAGAATTTAGCATATGAGGGTATCACTCGATTTGTCTTGATACCGTGACTGAAACTGGATAAAATAAATAAAAAAAAACGGTAATTTAAAAAACTAAAAAACCCGAATGCTATTCTTTAAAAATCCCTAAAACAAGATAAATTGTAGCAGTCGGGACCCATTCTAGAAATGGAGGATTAGTGAATTGAGAGCACATACCTATATTACATTGCAGATGGTCCCGAATGGGTCCCGACTGCTACAATTTATCTTGTTTTAGGGATTTTTAAAGAATAGCATTCGGGTTTTTTAGTTTTTTAAATTACCGTTTTTTATTTTTTATTTTTTTAGTGTTTTAAAGAAGAAATTAATATAACCAGTATTACTCTTAAAGTAAATACGAATCTACCGACACCTCTCAAGCTAAAATCCATCGAGCCGTTCAGCCTGCAGAGCGAGTCAAACATTTGAATTTGGCGCCAAAAATCCGCCATTTTGTTTTTTTTATTTTTATATACCCAGTGTCACTCTCACAGTAAATACGAATCTAACGACACCTCTCAAGCTAAAATCCATCGAGCCGTTCAGCCTGCAGAGCGTGCCAAACAATTATACATACATACATACATACATACAAACATACCCTCGAAAAACATAACCCTCCTTCTGTCGCAGTCGGGTAAAAAAACAGCTCAGTTGATTTTTAATGGCTTTAATAATTGTACGTTATATTGTATTATTAAATTGGTGACAGTCAGACGAGGTCGCGGCAGGCCACGAAGGAGATCGCGAATGGCGGGACGAACTGAATAGATTCCTTCGAAACTGGAGGGTAGAGGCACTGATACGTGAAGGATGGTAGTAGTGGGGGGAAGACTTGGCCCAGGACAGGGACAGAACAAGCTAACAAAAAAAAATTAGATATTCCGAAAACAAAAATCACTAAAAGTTACAAAATAACCGGTTATGAGCATGGCCAAGAGCGTGATGGGCTGGTACAATTAGAAGTCGAACCAAACTACACTGAGCAGTCAATAGAACGACCTCTGTTTTGCCTTATTATTGCAATCATTGCTAAAATGAACCTGACATAGAGGTGATATTGCATTGCAACTTAATAAAATTCGTTTTGAATATCTTTCACGTGAATACTAAAGTACTTACTGACATTTCCGCCTCATTATTGCACCTAATAATCTCCTTTAGAATACCGGTTATTTGTATTGTTTGAAAATCTGATGGTCCGTGGAAATAAAAATTATTTCAGCGTCATTGTCACGATTCTTTTGGTTTTTTTTTGAGTGATTGAAAATCTAGAACTGGTTTTATCAAATAATTGTTTTTCGGTTCCAATTAAGTTTTAGGCACTTTGAGTGAATCTTCACTCGAAATGACTGTATGATCATTCGACATACCTATACATTTAGCCCTTAAACTACAAAAGTCGTAGAACATACAAGGCAAGCCTACAGAGAGGCTTCCAAATTTTTCTTTTGGACGTCGTTATCTGGGCGTAGAGTAACTAGAACAAAAAATATTGGGTCTGCCTCTACAGAGATTGCTTTGAAATGATACGTAATACCTAAATCTCAAAATTAATTTTAAAAAATCCTTTTGATCTCTAACTAGCAATCTGTGTGCAAATAATTAAAACCTAACTCTATGCGTAACTAATACCTACGTTCAATAGCCATTGAGATAAACTTTAGTGGCAGACGGAAAAAAGTGATTTAAAAAAAGTTCCGTTCCCCCTTAAAAGGGGGATATTTTAAATTTTATATTATTATTGTCAAATTGTTGTTGATGCCTTTTTAAGATCGCTATCATCGTTACGGAACCCTAAAAACAAAATATAATAAATCAATACAGTAAGCAGTTTGATGTATTTTGTGGAATTTACTTTAGCTCAAGTTCAATATTTCAGATTTGATAAGTTATTTTTCAATCAACTGACTGCAATAATTAAGGTAAAACAATGTGTCTATGACCAAATTTAGCAAATGGTATGGTGATCGCAGTAGGTATTATAGTACCTTGCCGGGGCTGAGGCTTGTTCGAGAGAGATACCGCGCCCCCGGAACGCAAAGGGAACTAGAAAGAACATGGATGGGTTTTAGTCAGTAAAACCCTGACACTCCCTCCCGCCCCGCCCAGAGCGGGGGAAGTCATTTGATGATTTATCATAGATAATAAAAAAGTATAGTACCTAGTACCTTTTTTTTTTTTACCTTCCGGTTACAGTACCTACTTAGTCTTGTGTGATGGCTCAATGGAGCGCCTTAACCACTGAGTCTCGCATGCGTGAGAGGCGCTGGATCGACATCGGGCAAGTACGAATGTGAGTTTTTCAATTCAATATTATTTTCGAAGTTTATCTTGGACATCGCAGACATACGGTGAGGATCATAACCAGCAATTAATTTTGATCTTCAGTGCAATAGACAAATCAAATTATGATTATCTACTGGTACTCATGAAGCGTTCCATTCTCTATCTATAATACTAGCGATCTGCGTCAACTTACGTCTTTGGTTACTGCTCCACACTCGCGTGTCTAGCGTGATGCTATATAACCTAGGTTACTCAGAAATAATGTAGCAAATTTATTGGTGAAAAAATTGTTAAAACCGGTGCATTAGTTTACTTTTGTATAAGTTTGGTTCGGAACCCATTCGGTACAAACAAACAAAATCTTTCCTCTTTGTAATATTTCTATAGATGTGGGTGTACGCAAAGGATATTCTCTCAAAATTAAATTTAAAATTTAAAAAACCCCCAACACAAAAACCTA
Source organism: Caradrina clavipalpis (assembly GCA_932526535.1). Lineage (NCBI taxonomy): Eukaryota > Metazoa > Arthropoda > Insecta > Lepidoptera > Noctuidae > Caradrina > Caradrina clavipalpis. Next base: position 2,859,620 of record OW052111.1, on the reverse strand, counting down.
AGTTCCCTTTAAAAAGTAAAAAAATAACAAAAAAAATACGTCACGTTGGGGGACCGCTCGGGACGATCGTATCCTAAATGCAACATCGGTCCCCCAACGTGACGTATTTTTTTTGTTATTTTTTTACTTTTTAAAGGGAACTTAGGTTTTTGTGTTGGGGGTTTTTTAAATTTTAAATTTATTTTTTTATTTTATACTTTTTATAGGTACCTACTTATTATAAAGTCGATTTTGTTAAGTTTGAGACCCCACTCGAGTATATTTACAGACATTCGGTTTTTCTTCCCTACTTTCACCCCCACAACTTTTTAACGGCTCAACCGATTTTCATCAAACATGTCTAAGAACACTCGCACATAGGTCACCTCACCACCAAACTAAATTGAAATCGCTTCATCCGTTCAGCAGCTATGATGCCACAGACAGACAGACAGACTGACAGACAGACAGACAGACAGACCGACAGACAGACAGACACGTTAAACTTATAACACCCCTCTTTTTGCGTCGGGGGTTAAAAAAATACCGTCTGATAAAGAACTTCGTTCCAAAAAGAATCATCCAGTTCGGTTGAGAAACGCCGGAGATATCTATACTAATACTAACTGACCTCGCAAACGTTGCTTTGCCATTTTTTGTTGGATCATGAAAAATAGGTAGGTACGAGGGCGGATCAAAAAGTAATGATAATGAAGATAAAACGCGGTAATTAAAGTTAAAATAATAATTTATTCTTCTACATAGTCTCCTTAGGCCGTTTGTCCACCGCCGCCGTCACCGGGACGTCAACGAGAACGAGATTATTTCGGGCCGAGTTTAAGATGACGTGACGGCGATCGTTTGTCCACCGCGCCGATATTATCGTTGGTTCATTTCTACAAGTTTGTATTGGGTGGTAGTCGCGTTATCCTTTTTAATAGAAATAAAAAAAACTAGAAGGATGGCTAGTTTCAACCGGCGACAATTGCTTGCTCTGCTTTTGTACGTTCGAAGGCGTCATGATTCTTTATTTGAAAGCTGGTGCTTTCCGTGTGGTCCCATTGTCACCATTTCAATATCTGATGATGGGATCTTGTAGAAATCGAGGGAACTCTTCAATAAATAACAGCAGATTAACCGCGATTGTTGCTATAGCATATCTAAGCATTGTTTACAAAGGGTAACACAGATATATTCAGTAGTATTCGAAAATTCGTCCTCCAAGTAAACGAAATCGCATAAGTATTCTGCTTTCTTATGACTTTTTAGTGTGACTAGTAAATCCTTCGTGGATTTGGATGACAGGAAGTTGATACTTAAAAACCAAAAAAAAAACAACCGCCTTCAAAAACTAAAAAAGTGAAAAATAACTTTAGCTTTGGAAGTCGGTGGCAATACAAAACAACAAACAGAACCAAAGCCGCCGACTTCCAAAGCTAAAGTTATTTTTCACTTTTTTAGTTTTTGAAGGCGGTTGTTTTTTTTTTGTTTAAAAGTTTTTTAAACAAGAAAGTGTCAACTATAAAAATCCCTTTCTACGATTTGTTTACCTTTAGTTAACTACCTAAACCTTTCTAGTATAGTGTTTTGTATTGCCGCGTTGCCGGCACAGGTCACGCCGATCTACTCGAATCTCGGCGGCCGGGATGACGGTGCTCGGGTGACGGACTTGCGGTGGACACGCGGCCATAGTAGTCCATGTACCAGTACTTCGGCGCCGTCATCTCGTTCTCGTTGACGTGACGGTGACGTCGGCGGTGGACAAACGGCCTTACAAATCAATATATTTATTCCATCTTTTTTCTAAACCCAGGATTCCCTTTGAAAAAAATATTTTTCTTGACTCTCTCAAAACGCCTCAAAAGTGACCATCACTTCGCTATCGTCTTCAAAGTTCTTGCCTCGGAGTTGTTCCTTGAGCCGAGGAAAGAGGTAGAAGTCACTAGGAGCCAGATCTGGCGAATAGGGAGGGAGTTCGAGCAGTTCGAATCCCGTTTCTTGAATGGCAGCCATCGCAACTGCGGCTTTGTGAACCGCTGCTTTTGCTCGTCGGTTAACATCCTGGGTACCCAACGCGCGGAGACCTTTTTTAACCCCCGACGCAAAAAGAGGGGTGTTATAAGTTTGACGTGTCTGTCTGTCTGTCTGTCTGTCTGTCTGTCTGTCTGTGGCATCATAGCTGCCGAACGGATGAAGCGATTTCAATTTAGTTTTTTTTGTATTAAAGGTGACCTATGTACGAGTGTTCTTAGACATGTTTGATGAAAATCGGTTGAGCCGTTTAAAAGTTGTGGGGGTGAAAGTAGAGAAGAAAAACCGAATGTCTGTAAATATACTCGAGTGGGGTCTCAAACTTAACAAAATTGACATTATAATAACCTACCTACCTATAAAAAGGTACCTATAAAAAGTATAAAATAAAAAATTAAATTAAAAATTTAAAAAACCCCCAACACAAAACCTAAGTTCCCTTTAAAAAATAAAAAAATAACAAAAAAAATACGTCACGTTGGGGGACCGATGTTGCATTTAGGATACGATCGTCCCGAGCGGTCCCCCAACGTGACGTATTTTTTTTGTTATTTTTTTATTTTTTAAAGGGAACTTAGGTTTTTGTGTTGGGGGTTTTTTAAATTTTTAATTTAATTTTTCATATGCAACTCGTTCGCAAGGATTTTTTGAATGCTGCCATATGAGATCCCTGTGACCTCAGCTACATGCCTGATGGTCACTCTTCGATCTGGCAACACAACATCTTCGACTTTTTTCACGTTGTCTTCAGTGAGGGACGTGGATGGGCGTCCTTCGCGATGTTCATCTTCAGTGGATGCTCTGCCCAGTTTAAATTCCTTGGTCCAGCGTGCAACTGTAGAATATGAAGGCGCAGAGTCCCCCAATTTTTCCACTAAGTCACTGTGTATGTCTATTGTAGAATTTTTTTTCAAACAGAGGTTCTTGATGACTGCTCTAATTTCGTTTTTCTCCAAGTTGGTGTTATCTCTTCGACAGTTTGTATTCAAATGAATATAACTCCCGGAAATCGTGATATATGTATATGATTTTTTTAGGCTGAAGTAGTGAGTACATAAGCAAGCAAAAAAAACTTTTTTTGCGTTTTTATGCGGACCTGAAGTAACCGATTCTCATTACTTTTTGATCTCCCCTCGTATTGGCCGATTCTCAGAACTACCCGATATGAACACAAAATGTTATTGAAATCGCTCAAGCCGTTTCGGAGGAGTATGGTAACTAACATTGTGATATGAGAATTTTATATAGGTAGATACATATTATGATGAAAGAGGTTAATTTTATATTTTTAAACATAAAACTTACTTAAAATAATAATTGAATTACAATAATAAAGAGGAAATATTTGTTTGTTTGTTGGCTTGTAAAAAAAAGACACAGGACCGATTTAAAAAAAAATCGCCTATAGATTGCTTCATTATTCCTGAGTGGCATAGGTTTTAACCAAAGACGTAACTTATGGAGGGTGAAATAGCCACGTGGACGAAGTCGCAGGCAGTTCGCTAGTCACTTATAAACATAGAAAGACAGAAACCACAGAGCATCATATAATACAGGTATAGAGTGCCATCTCGCGGGAATTTTATGCCAACCTGTCAGTAGTAGCGCCACCTGGATTTCTTGTTCCTAACTAAACTAAACTATACATACCTACATACCTGCTATATCCTTCATTTTCATGGTTGCTTTGCAAATATTGCCCATAGTTATAGATTAATTTATGTAAAACCATGTTTGGTAGTGTAAATTAATTTTACAGTAGTTTGAAAATATAAACCACTCCACATAAATATTAATCAATCTATAACCATGGAAAATGTGCTCATTTATGCCTTAAAATACTTTGTAAAGGTTAATTTAGTTTTGAATAAAAGCAAGCTTGTTGTTGAATACTCTTTATTTGTGTTACTGTACCTATATTGTTCATGTTTACCTATTCTTGTGCACATTTTTCACTTCAAACATGTCGGCAATCCTATTTACAATTATGTAAAATATTATTAAATAATGACATAAATATTGGCAAAATAAAATACAACTAAACAGTTAGTGCCAAATAAATATTCTATGTCAAAATTAAATAATAATGATGATGATGAAATTTTCTCACTAAAACCACGGTAATCTAAAACCATGTTTTGTGTTCTTCACAGTTAACAGAAATTACAAATAGTTTCAATTATGTTTAATAAAAATAATTAATTAATTACATACATATAAATTGGTGATAAGAAAAGATTACTATTTACTTAGTAAAAATATATTTATTTTTCAATTCCATATTTTTTTCGTTTATTATAGTATTCGTGAGCATATTTTTTCATTTCATCATCACCATCATATTTCATTTTGCCGCTTAATATTTTATTAATTATTCGACACCAACTATAAATCAAAACATTAACAGTTTTAGACACAAAAAAAATCTTTAACATTGTTTTGTGTTTTTTGCATTGAAAAGGAAAAGTGACAAACATGTCAACAAACATTATTATATTATTCCTTAAATTTATGATTGGAACATTATTTTTTAATATTGATTCTGTTATTTTTTGTATTTCCGCAAATAAATTTGTCACCTCTATCGAGGGATATATAAGCCATTTCTTATCGTATTTAAATTCTTTTGCTCTTATTAAAGCATTGCTTTCAATATCTTTAGTGTCAAGGAAATCTTTTTTACATTTTTTACATGATTTACTGACATGTTTTAAACATTTTGTGATGACCCATCCACAAACATAGCCTCTTTGTCCAGCTCCTTGCATTGGTTGTACATTAGTATCCAACAATAACTCTTCATTTATAATAATTTCTTGATTTGGGAAATCTTTATCCTTCTCAACATCATTTTTTTCGTTGATCATAAAATCTAGCGACTGTAAGTACGCTCCCATGTCCTCCTCACAATTCGATTTTATTGAATGTGAGGACGAAAAATTATTAAGCAAAAGTGCTTTATAGGCACCTTCAAAGCCAATGCTGTTAGGGGACACATTTCGAGCGCCTACACTTCTTATTCTGCCAAAAAAGTTTTCTATGGGATCTTGATTGAAATTTCTACAAAACATGACGTAAAAACCATATTTTTGGTTTAAAACCTTCCAAATGGCCTGCATACCCTCTATTGTTTTAATAAAGTTTTTAACAGATGGAATATTTTTTCTTTCAATCATTATAGTTTTCTTGCCATCTACTTTCTTTTCGAAAAATTTTAAATTTTTTAAAAATCGAGTGGCCTCTGTCCACAGCATATGATGGGGAGAATTTAGTTTCACACCTGCCCTATAAATTTTTCCATCGACCTCGCAAAAATTATGACAGTTTAGGGAGTCAAAAAGGTTGTCAAACATTTTTACGAAAGGTATGACTTGGCGACACGCTGGGTCCACTTGCCCAGTCCTGGTTAAGTGGTTTGCTGCCACGGCAACACTGTGGCTTAATAACTGCGTAGCGATTTTTACCTTCATTTTATTCATCTTTTCTACATAAACATGCTCTTCAGTTAATCTGTGTAAAATTTTTAACTCTCCATCAATTTTATCTGCTTCGTAAATGTTTTGGAAATATTCCCATTTAACTATTTTTTCTTTATCTCCGTCATTACAATCTACGTAGGTCACGTCTTTATTTAATAAATTATTTCTTATTCCCTTTATAAGATGCGGGACATCAAAAATTGGTATAATAGATACACCATCCACAATAAAAATATCATGTCGCCATTCCTTACCTTTTCGTAAATATGACCTTTTGGCATCCCCCACTAAACTGTCAATTGCAGATACATTTACCCGGCTTTGGTCACAAACCGTAGCTAAAATTTTCAGACCTGCAGAATTTATTTCATGCACTACTTCTTTTATAGCTGATTTTAGCTGTATTGCATTAAGGCAATTTGTAAAATAATATGCTACAGGTTGCTTATTATTATTTTTTATGGTTTTCACCATAAAAGTTAGTGCATGATCAGCAATTTTACGGTTATTGAATGAATCAATTCCTTTTATTTTATCCTCCCTTTCATTATAGTGAAGTTGTGGATTAACATACATTTCGTCAAACATTAAAATGCACAACCTTTCGTCATTTGGAAGACCCTTAACATTTGACGCTAACTTTTTAAATATGATAGGATTAACCCCTTCTTTAATCACTATTTTCGCAAGAAGATTTTTTAAAGATTTTGCCGATGGTAATGTGAAACACTTAGATAATAATGCATAGCATTTCGGGCTTCTTTTATATAGAGAAAGTGCCAATACTTTTTCTTCCTTGAGAAATCGCCGTCCTTTTGGTTTTTTACTGCATTCCCTAAACTGCAAAACAGTGAAAATTTTTGCTGGTGAAGACATTTTCTTTGTTAATGTTTGTAGCATTACTTTGCTGGACAATTTTTCAGCTTTTTGCAGTCTGTCCTTAAAATGTTTTCCCCCTTTCCGTAGCCGACATATTTCGCTTCTGAGGTTTCGTAATTGTTTTCGAGTATTTTGATAAAACTCCACTCGCACTGATGACAATTTGGTTCTTGAACCTGGAAATATAAAAAATACACCATAAATAAAATAAACACTAATATGGGTAATTGGGGTAATATTATAAGAGTTTAGTTAGTTAACTGATTATAATAGTTGTTAGTTAGTAGAGGGTTATCTCTGGAGCTACTGAACTGATTTAGAAAGTTCTTTTAGTGACAGAAAGCTGAACTATAATTTCCGAGTGCTACAAATAAATCATCATTTGTATGATTGCTATGTAGACTAACAATACATTTGATACAGTCACTCCCTGGGGATGGAAATCTACATAGAAGGATTTGCAGGCAAAAACTAGTTGTGAAATTTCTAATGCGGAGGGTCAGACCATATTTTCTATAAAAAAGAAATGTTTCGGTGTTTCAAATCTGCCAGGCGTCCCGCGATTGCTCATTTTTTTTAATAACTTCTAATACCAAAAAGTACTTACGTGGGGTAAGTGATGCTTTAGAGGTTGTAGGCACAGGGTCATCGCAAACATAACATTCCTTCTGGGTCAAAGGAGTTGTTGCTCCTGAAAAGATTTTTAATTAGATTTTCAAAAATGTTTCAAAATGATATTCAGTGTGTGGCATTAAACAAATTTTTTATACATAATTAGTACTAAATTATATTTACAGCCTTAAAATTAGATAAAAAAAAAAACTAAAACTAAATGGCATCAAAAAACTCCTCCGCATCGCCGTCAACCGGAAAAGTGCCCAAATGATATTGCATAAAAAAATATTTAATCTGGGCTGCAAAGTAAAATAAAAAAAATACTTATTTACCTGAAATTTGAACTGATGTATTTGAGAAATCTGATTGTTGGTTCAGACTTGCTTTAGATGCAACAGGTGGAAGTGGCTCTGGAAATAATAATATGAAATAGGTGTAAAAATTTATTTATTGTTTACCAGTCATGGTTTTTTTGTTTACTTTTATTAAATTACCTGAACTAACAGTATAGACAATGACAGCCCGAATCACACACCGGGTAAGAAAAAAATAAATCAAAAGTTCATTGTATGGGGAACCACTTTAATTTTTAACTTTGTGTTATTTTTTTATTTGTTGTTATAGTGGCAATAGAAAAACACAATCTGTGAAAATTTCTACCTATGGCTATTACAATACATGAGACACTGCGCACTGACAAGCAGACAGATGGACAGCAGAGTCATAGAAATAGGGGTATGTTTGGCACCCGTCTGGTATGAAACCGTAAAAATGCAAGATGGTATGATTATACAAAAAAAAAAAGTAATGAGTACACTTATAATTTACATAATTACCTGAAAGTTGACCCGATGTACAAGGTGAATTAAATAGTAGGTTCACACTTCCTGTAGATGCAACGGTTGTTGATGGCTCTGGAAATAGTAATATAAAATAGGTATTATAATCTAAAAAAAATTTTCTTTGTTTTTTCCAGATGTGTTCCTTGTTACTTATTTAAATTGCGATTGTTGCTAGTACAGAATAATGGGAGAATGTGATTTAGTTTAAGCAAATTGGTATTCCTATTAACGTTTTATGCATGAATCATTCACGTAAGGTACTTACTTGGTATATGCAGGTGAGGAATAGCTAGAGCATTCAAGCGACGATTACGATTCTTGTCCTTTTCTGCAAAATGCTTGTCGCAGACTTTCCTGTTATTATATATCTGCATATCGGTCAGTCCACTGACTAAGGCACCAGCTAAGCCAACCCATATCCGAAAGCGCTCTTGGAACATTCTTGGATTCGGAAAGTTGTGGATTGTGACACCTGCAAATAATTTAGTTTAAAAAAAGAATTTTTAGTTTAATTACACTGTAAATTAATTTATGTTAGTAATTCCCTTCTCACTAAGCAGGCAGCTGTAACTCCTCTAAAATTTAGAAGAGCTTAAGGTTATTTAAGAGTCTAAATTGTCTTTACTAATACTCATTACATTGAGCATAACTGTAATTTTAGAAAGCCCATACCGCTAGCAGCATCACTATCCAGAGATAGAATTGTATTCAATTACATGAGCATTTGTATTTAAATAAGTAAATAATAATAAGCAATACATTCTCAGCTAACAATTCTGAGACAGTATAGGAGATGGGTTTTGGGGGGCGCCGAGAAATCTTACCTGTAGTGTCGCATCCAAATACACATCGTCTCGTAGAAGGCATAGTAAACACACCGAACGATTGTGTTCACTACCGCAACAAAACTTAACTAATAGCGTCCAATATCGCAACACTTAACTAATAGCGTCCAAATATCGCAAAAAACACACCGAATTCAGTCGGCCTTCGCGCCGCGGATACACTCAACGCAAGGACGAACTGACGAATCTGATGACGGACTCTTCAAGCCTTTACGGAGAAGCAGAAGCTCAACTCAACGTATTAGCAGCAAAGAAAACAGCGTAGACAACACGAAAACAATTCAGCGCACACGCAACTTTGAACTTGCAAAACTAACGGCCATTTTCTTTTGACATTTTGTTTTTTTAAAGCAACAATCGATAAAATAAATTGATAAACCAATTTTTTTTTTTGGCCTGTAATTTTATTCTTTCAAATTAAACTAAAATAAGGAAAATAAATTAGAAATTAAAATAGCAATTTTCAACAACTGTTAGGTCTAAGTCGTTAAGTAGAGACATCTAGTACGTCCTATATGAATTATTTGCCTTTAGTAAGGAACAAGATTCATAGATGGCGCACCTAAAAATATTGCTCCAAAGGTGAAGGTAACTTTACCCCCCCTGACAGAAACGAACTGAGGGCCTTTCCGTTTTGTTAAAATTAATTTTATGATACAACTTAGCATAGCGCCATCTATGAAAACGTACGTAAACTATTAACGCACGACGCTACACCTACTAACCAATAGATGGCAGTAAAAATTTAAGTTTGCTCCAAATATAACCTTTATTATTGTACAAATAAAAATATTTATAACTTTGTTATTTATTGTTCAATTATTAAGATAGATGACAATTAAATTAAATAAACCTACTTTTAAAAATTCAAGCTGCACCAAGCCTTAGAGATTGGACTACACGCCATCTATTGGTAACTATCGAATTTAAAGTGAACTAAGTAGTATAGCTACTTCCCGACAGATGTCAGTAAATGAAACCAAGAAAAGAATAAGCAACCGGAAAAGATGTTACCAATTTTCCATAAAACTTTTTATAATAATTCTTTAGTATTGACATTTGGTATTATTATAATAATAAACACGAACATTTGAGAGGATGGGTGAATGATTTTTGTTACTCTTTCACGCTTAAACAGTTAAACGGAATTCCATTAAAGGCACACGTTGAGAAACAGAGATTAATCTAACGTAACAGATAGGAGAATTTTAATACAGTTTGTATTCTTGTTCTAAAGTCAACGTAGAGCTAGAACAATCAAAAAATTAACTAAATGAAAACTTTGGCATTAGTTAGTTAGTTCTTCCCTATGATTACATTACAGGTTCGTACTATACCGAGTACTTCCATACTTGCTTATTAACATTGATACTGTTTATTTATTATCACTAGAATAATACTAACAATCCTATATTTACATAAATAATCCCATAATCATACATAGGTGTGCATCCTCTAAAATAATCCATTAAATTGCCCAAATGATCAAACAACCCTCTAGAAGAAAATTAAAACACCGCTCTCTCAAACAAAGAACATAATTACATAAAGCGCTTCAGGACAAAGGCTATTACATACAACACTGCACCGAAAAAAACCCAGTGAAGTTGCACTTGCAGCGCCTTAATGAAGCGGTTACATAAATTTCTCTCTTTAAAGAGCCCAATAAAGCAATCCAATAAGCAGTCGGGGCGGGGCGGGGCGGCCGCGGGGCGCGGGGGGTGCTCAATAAACCCTCATATCTTCAGCAATTACGACAAAACAAATGAGAGCTAACGAAATTCACCTCCGAGAGAGATCGACCGTGGGACAGGGCGGCATGGAGTAGAACTGTGAACAAAAGTTCTCCTGTAATTTCAATTAAGTAGGAAGTACCAACTAGACCTATTTCTAAGCTACATAAATAACTACAACTGTCCAGCTGATACTATTTCGGATAACGGTATACGTACTAATGCCAATAAATGCTGTGAAAATGCTTTTGCATGGAACCTGCTTAGCACAATATATTTTTTAGTTTTCGATTGAAGCTATCAACATTTCATACTTGTCTAGAACAGATAGCTACTAGACATCTAAATAATAATCGTACCGAAGAACCCAGGAAAAGCGGTAGGACGATTTGACAAAACGGTACTAGTGTAGGAAACATCTAGTATCTCGTAGTAGTATCAGGTAATTAATAACCAAAAGTACCTTCATTGTTTTAATACATTTCTATTAATAAAATATTTTTACTGACATATTACACAAACATAAAGCTGTTTATATTTTACCCTATTAAACACAATAAAGTCTCTAGATAGTGTCTCTACACATTTATTTAAGTAGATTACTCTGCGATTACTCTTATCTTATCTATCTGCGACAATTCAACAATAATTATAATTCAATACATTCTAAATTAAGAAAAATAAAAATCATTGATATTACTGAAATAATGTAGATAGAAATAGGTAAGTATACTAATATTAAAATAGGTACCTACTGATGTTTTCTGAAATATTTACAAATGTGTTCCATTACAGCTCTGTTCCTTGTTCCCCGCGGAGTGCCAAAAGGCTGTGTGTCGGGTGTTTTAGGGTTTTTTCAGCGGCTTTGACTTGCAAATTGTCGCAACGCCCGCAATCGCCTGAGGCGCGCGCGTAATTAAAAATCAGAGGCAACACTAGCGCTACGGCGGCGAGTAGCGGTACTACAGTAACATAAATCGCCGCTAAAGTAAAAAAATACTTATTATTTAGTTATTATCTATACAAGAAAACATCAGAGAGAATAATAATATCAGTATTTTATATTTTGAGAATGTTAAATAATAGGTTTTTATTATTTTTCTGAATTCTATTTAGTTGTTTATTTATTTGTTAACAGATGGCGTTCCAAGGGTAATATTGCAGTGACGTTTTATGGTTCTATGCCTAACCGGCTTACAATTATATTTTTTTCAACTTATTAGATAGATTAACATTACTTAGGATAATATTGTTTATTAGGCCAAATAAAAAGTTGTTTATAAATTTTGTATGAAGTATGAACCTCGGGTTAGGTGGTGGGATCTTCGCATGGTGGCTAGTTGTAATTTCTGGGGTTGATCAGCCTAACCCACTTAATATAAACACTTAAGTATTATAAATATGAAGTTGATGTTTGTTAATCAATCAGAAGCTGGATGCAGGCCGCTTCTGTGGTGCTTGGCAATCTAGGCTTCTCCAAGTTGTAAACATCCCTTTGTGCCTATTGGCTTAATTCTGTTCTGTCTCCTGCTTATTTGGAGGGAAGTGGAAATTACTTTTTCCTTACTCCTCCGCTAATCTTTTCTGATTAATTTCGTTGCGGGATCCAAGACAGTTGAATCGTTTTTCAGGGATTCATCGAGCTACATTGTCTCGGCGCTTTTCTTGTAGTCGCCACTGTTGATTCTGGCTTACAGGAGTTGCAGTGGTTTGGGAACAGTGTGGCAGGCTTGTCCCATAAAAACAAAAAGAAGGTCACTTCCAATCGGTCTTTTTTGAATTTGTGGGAGAGGCCATAGTCCAGCAGTGGACGTCCTGCGGGTGATATGATGATGATGAATCCATCAGGTCTCAACGGGCAGACAAGACTTAGATTAGGACATAGGGTTCTTTATCCTGATAGTATTCTCGACCTTCACCCGGCCGAAGTCACGGGCAACTAAACTATGTAGTTGTATCAATCCAGCTTTCATATTTATGAGGTTACTCTGATCAACTAATGAGTCCGTTCGTATTGTTTTCAGGGTCACCTTAATTAATTACAGGCTACAGGAGGCAATAACATTAGATTTATATAATTCACGTTAATACCTAAAAAGCTATTAAACAAATATTTACACAGAACTTTTCAGATACGATCAAGAAATACTTTTTCGACGATTTTAACTATAAAAGTGTAGGAAAGCCGCAGCAGTAATTAATAATGGTGCTTAATACAATAAAGGTTGAGTCGACGGCGCGGCCCAGTCACGACACGCCATAATTATACACTACACTAATTGTTACCGAAGAAAGTGAATAATTAGAACAATAAAATTCGTATAAATACTACATATTTCATTTGATATGAGTGTAGTATTGGGGTGCCTGGCTCATTTTTAAGGGTCCCGTAGCCCGGGCCTTACTAAGGAGTTTTAGAGATTTTTAAAACCGATTTCAAATAAAGGAGGAGGTTATCAATTCGTCGGGTTTTTTTTGTAATGTATCGCAAGTAGAAGTGTATTCTGGATTCTATGTTTAGCTTAGTCTAGCATCTTTCTTTGTGTTTGTGCATGGCAGTGTTTAGGGAACAAGAAACCGTAGAACTTAATATTTTAGATTTACAACGATTGACTTTGACTGTGCATCGTATGACGTTGGAAGACATCACTCGATCGCGTTTTTAACCCCCGACTTATAAGGAGAAGTGTTTTAAGTTTGACGTGTCTTTGTGTCTGTCTGTGGCACCGTAGCTCTTAACCGCGGCACCGATTTGAATGCGTTTTTTTTTTTTATTTGAAAGCAGGTTTCCTAGCAATGGTTCTTTATCTAAGAACCATTGCTAGGAAACCTGTTTTAAATTTATTCTTCTGACTTTTTTTTAAGCAATCGATGCAAAGAATAGCAAAAAAATCTTCTTGTTGATACCCGTGCCGTAACTAGGGCGGTGCCAGCGGTGCCCAGGCACAGGGCGCATACCCTGGAGGGGCGCAGAAATTTACAGACCAGGACCAGTTTTCTTTTTAAAGGCGCAGTTATAGAAACTCGCACCGGGTGCATAATAGGCTAATTACGGTAATGGTTGATACATTTGTTGTTGATACCTCTTTTTCGTTATACAGTCGAGCAAAAGCCAATGGTGAGGAGGCGTCGCTAATGCATCATGAGCATTGTGACCGCACCACAGTAGTGCGTCGTGTCGCTAATGCGCGCCTCCCGTGCCCGCGCGTATCAGCGGCTAATAGTCGATGACTGCGACCCGCCCACGCTTACCCACGCTTTCAGACCCGGAGGTAGCTGTATCCTTTTGAACGTTACCTTGTAGTGCTTGTAAGTAGCTAGATAAGTCTTGCTACGTTTTATTAATCCTTACAAAAAAAAAAAACAATGACTGCCTTGTTAGCCTAGTGGTGCTGAGCGCGACTGTTACGCTAAAAGTCTTGGGTTCGACTCCCAGGTCGAGCAAAAAGTGTTGTTTGGTTTTCCCATGAAACTCTTAGTAGCAGCTCGGAGTTAGGATTTGTGGTTAATGAGAGGCTCGCCCCCTATTACATGGGACCTAAAAAATACCGGCGAACTATGGGTGTACAAGGAACACCTCTGCCGAACCCTTCGGAGAATACAGGCGTGTTCATGTGTTATGTGGTATAAACTTTTTTTTTAATCTAGCTTATAATAGGTACCTTTACAGATTTTTGTAATACAATATGGTTTTTGGGAAGTATAACACATTGGTCCCATGTAAGTAGACAGATTAAAATTAATTTAGTAGATGAGACCAAAAATAGTAGTCAATAAGTTTCCTAATAAAACAAAGACGACGTGGTCCTACGTCCTCTCTTCTCCTGTACTACAACGTTGTAATTGTTATGACTGCTCGTTAATTCCGTGATTCAGTTAAACTAACCGACGCAGATATATTGTGACTAATGTCAGCACAACCTGGCAGCTTTACGTTCATTACTTCTTCGTTCTTTTAGTTCAACTGTTTTGACGTACACATTAACAGGTTTCTTAATATTATTTTCATTCATCTTTGCTTCTTATTACGTCACGATACGACTTTTAAAGGATTGGCCAGTCGCTAGTCGTGGGGACACAGCTAATCAATAAAAAGTTCTCTTCCAAATTGTCATCATCATTGTGTTGTGACATCCCTTTCACTGAGCTCGACGGACACCTCGCCACTTTGCATAAATTAATGATAATGTTTACATATTTCATGTATAGCACCGTAACCGACATGACTGCCTGTAACTGAATAGTTGGTACAATTATTATCCATTGAAGTTTTTATTGAAGTTGCACACGGCATCAACGTCATCATCATAACGTTGGACGTAAGTCTCCAGTAAAGATAGCCACTATGACCGGTCTTGCGCTGCCCGCATTCACCGACCTTTACTAGGTCATCGTTCTTCTAGGAGGGCCTTCAAACACTGCGCCCTCTGCTGCCTAATCGCCACTCGAGAGCTACACACATGACACACACAATTTCGACGAAATTTGACCTTATGAAACAGTGTTAATTTACAACAAGCCACGGAACAATAAGGTACACAGTCAACTTGACAGTCATAGGGTTACCGCGGCGATAAATCCAAGTGTCGAGCGAGCACGATGCACAGGATAGCTCGACTGATGGGAATGCCGGGGCTGGTTTTATAGGAAAAGTCGGGAAGAAAAATATGTGGAGGTATGTGTGTTCTTTGTCGTCCTACTGTTATATTTATTTCAATTTTTAACCCCCGATTCAAAAAGAGGGATGTTAGGTATGAGTTTAACGTGTCTGTGTGTCTCTGGGGTCTGTGGCACCGTAACTCAACGGGTGAACCGATTTGAATACGGTTTCTTTTCAGCAGGTTTCCTAGCTTTGGTTCTAAGACAATCATGTTGTATCAAAATCGGTTCAGCCGTTTTCACAAACCCTCCACGAGTAACGCTAAGTGCTGCGCCGATCGCCAGCCTGTTATCTGTTATGTTCAAGAGTTCATATTGAGGTAAGTCTTTCTCATGACGCATATTGTGCCGCCACGGATGGAACAAGACTTCGAAATCATCGGGAAACCTCTTTATTTATGCCGTATATACAGGAAAAAAATTTAACCAGTGCGTAAATTTTGCCATAATAAACTTCAACACGTTTTATTAAACACGTATATTTTATTTTGATATGTCTTAGTACTAAAAAAAAAAGTTATCGCTTACGAAACATGTATACTTAAAAACCATATTTTATTGTCACTCGGCGCTAGCGCATTCCCCACCCCCTCACCCCAGCCATGCGCCCGGGCGGCGGCCAAGAGTTGTCATTGATAGTATGGCGAATAGATTATGTCCATGTTTTGCTTATTTCAAACTCGGATAAGGATGAAATTTTTTTAATTTTTTTTTTAACTAAAGACGGAAATGTGTTCTATTACTGACACTGAACTACCAAAAAAAATTTACGCACTGGTTAAAAACTTATCCTGTATATTCGACTCTATAATTTAATATTTATAATAATCTATCGTATGCCCGCGACTTCTTTTTTGATAAATTATCCCACGGGAACAGTCCATTTTTCCGCGATAAAAGTATCCTATGTGTTATTCGACATAATCTACCTCAGTGCCTCATCTCTCTCATCTCATTCATCCAGACCTGTTCAGCCGTTTTTGCGTTAAAAAGTTACAAACATCCATCCGTACATCCATCTATCCATCCTTACAAACTTTCGCGTTTATTGTAGAATTAATCTATGTTTAATGTGCACTTGCTCATACCGCCATCCCGAGGCAACGACAGGCGCGACGTAAATCATGGCTAAGTCTCGCATAACACACAACTATGTGCCACCGCGGGCTAATTGCTACTGATTTACATTTTAGGCAACAGCCCCCATATTTGTGACTTTTCCTTATAAATTGCCCTCACATTTGTGACTTTTAATGTGCTTTGACTTCATAATCAGCTCGTAAACTTGCATTGAGGAACATTGGATAACCAATGACTTAAGTATTGCAGTGAACGGTGAATTGATATGAATTCCTACCTTGCCAGAATTATTGTTGTTCTCACTACACTGCTTTACCCGGCATTTGTACATATTTACATACGGATGAGAAATGATGGTCTGACAGTACTCAACCTATAACAATGACCTTTGGTAGACTGAAAGAGTTTAAATAAAAAAAGACAACCGCCTTCAAAAACTAAAAAGAGAAAAATAACTTTAGCTTTGGAAGTCGGCGGCTTTGGTTCTGTTTGTTGTTTTGTATTGCCGCCGACTTCCAAAGCTAAAGTTATTTTTCTCTTTTTAGTTTTTGAAGGCGGTTGTCTTTTTTTGTAAAAAAGTTTTTTATTTCTCGCTTTTTAATATCAATTTTTTTATCCAAATCCATGAAGGAACTGTCATGTCATGTAAATTAACATGACACCGGTAAAAAAAGTCATAAGAAAGCAGAATACGCGATTTCGTTTACTTAGATGAGAAATTTTCAAATATTACTGTAAGTATACATCTGTGTAACTCTTTCGAGTGTACAGGCGCGATGTTATGTTGTGTAATTGCGTAAACAATGCATATTTATGCGATAGCAGCAATCGCGGTTGATTTGCTGTAATTTTTTGAAGAGTTCCGTTGTCTGTCTCCGTAATCCATCATCAGATCTATATGAAATTTAAATGGAACCATTTGAGAAGTTTACCCTTTCCAACAAAAAAAGAATAATCAAAATCGGTTTATAAACGACGAAGTTATCCGCGAACAAACATAATCTAATAAAAAGTCCCTATCTCAAAAACTACTACCGTTAAGGAGAACTGTAGCATCATCATCAGGACAGCAGCATCAGATGTTGACACCCTGAAGCATATACCTGAGTAAGACATGATTACGTAACAAAAACACCATACGAGCATACAATTTTCGGTGGTTGCCCTCGATTTCTCCTGGATTCCATCATCAGATCCTGGACTGGTGAAAATGGGACCATCTCGGAAGTGAACACTATCCAACAAAAAAATTTTTTTTGAAATCCGTCTATAATTGACGAAGATACCGGTGAACATACATAAAAAAAAAAAAAAAAAAAAATATTATACATACAGACGAATTGAGAACCTCCTCCTTTTTTGAAGTCGGTTAATAATATACTGGCAGCTCAATGGACCAAATATTACTATTATTAAAAGTTACATCAATCATAAGACGTACGTATCTCCGATGTTCCACAACTAATTATAATTCATTGTTAGAACCTGTAACTGTCAGTGACTCCGATAGCGCTCGGAGCTCGGAGGCGCGTAACCGCTACGCCGTAGCTGCTCGTAGTCCGGTACTACGATAAACCGAAAACAATTGCATGGAGGGACTCAGTTACCTGCGGGCAACTTTAATAGTACCAGTTCCATTTATTCGGTTACAACTCTTATCAAAGGAACTAATGTTCAGTAATTCAACCATATATAAATCACTAGCTTCCTCCGCGTCAAAGTTGAGATATTAACCCTCGGGAACCGTACACAGTTTTTGGGATAAAATGTACCCTATGTCCTATATATATCTGTATGATCTATGTATGTCTTAAATTTTATCCAGATCCGGATGAAGTTTAACACAGAAATAGATTATATTCTAGAATAGCACATAGGCTACTTTCAGATCCGTTCAGTCGTTTTGGCGTGATTGGGTAACAAACATCCATCCATACTCACAAACTCTCGCATTTATAATAATAAAAGAAGCCGGAACGTTCCTAGCACGGTCATGGTATGATACGGTTTGGTGGGTCTACATTACTTGTGTAACTGACTCTATCTAAAAACTCGGGTTGTAATGCTTTGATGTATGTACTCTCGAGACGGATTCCGGCCACGGCGGCTAATCTAAAAGCAGACTAGCAAGAGATATATTAGTGCACAATTGTGTGCGCAAACACAGGCGTAATCCCTCTTCCCTTACTGTCATAGTTCAATGGGACGGCAAACACAAAACGGCAGAGATCAAGCGTAGGACCTGTACGTTTACGTGCTTTACGAAACACGGGGGTGTCACACCACCACAACTTCCAAACTCCGGGTTGTTACTAACAAATTCCTAATGGAAAAAATCAAAATAATTTTTTGCCTGACTTGGGAATCGAACGCCCTACGCTCAACAATCGTGCTTGACACGAAACCAATGGGGCAGTGAAATACTCGGGTTGTAATCCTATTGGGAATGTGAAAACAAAAGTCTGTCGATGAAAGAACACATTTATTAATCTCTCGTTATGTATAGTAATATATCTCTTAACTACAGCTACCACTCACGTATATACAAACATATAAATAGTACAATCATTACATAACTATTTACAAGAAGTCCTTTCTATTACCGATACTCTAAGTGCGGAATGTTTGGTCAGTACCAATAGTACTAGTGGTACAATATAAAGCCTGCTACACACAATGGAATTTTGATTTAACTGACTTTCAAAATATGGCAGGAAATAATTTGTAACACCACAGCTTCTTTATCTCAGCCTTATTATTATTATAATTTTGGAATTTAAACAATCTATATGAATTTTATTAAGAGGAAAGATTTTTCTGTTTGTTTGTTTGTAACAACTACGTTCCGAAACTACTGGAGTGATCTTAACCATTTTTTCACCAATAGAAAGCTACATTATTCCTGAGTAACATAGGCTACATAACATCACGCTACGACACATGGGAGCGGAGCATTAACCAAAGACTTAACTTATGGCGGGTGAAATAAACCATGGGCAGTTCGCCAGCTTTGTATATTTTTGCTGTAAACATTCCGTACTCGAGTAACCACACTCTAACACACGCTAACCATTATCACGTCTTTAGCCCTTCAGGGCGAAGTTCACCAATGAGCTGTGACTATCATTATACAATAATTGTGATCTGTTTCATTGCTGAAATTCGCCCCTTACTTAATAACACAATGTTTTATTTTTCCAAATTAAGATTCCTTACTAAGTTTATTTACAAAGCTTATTATGTATATTGTTACATCAAATCATGAGAAAGTTTAATTAAAAATAATGCCTACTGAAATATATTTTTAAGTAGATTTGAAACAACAATATTGCAATTGGCTGTTTCTATAAACGTGACAAATAAGACATAAGTATATATAAATTCTGATACACTTCTAATTTAAACACACTTCACGGGCTTCCATATATTACATACATAAATAAAATACTCATGCAATTCATAAGTGGCAAGCTCACAAAACTTATTCAGCATAAAGTAGTTTATAATAAATATATGTTTGCGACTTATCACGGGAGCAATCGTTTACAATTAAGTACCTACTTACAATATTTACATCACTTCAAACGTCATAGCAAAATCTATGATTACGTAAATACACTTTCCACACATAATTATTTATATATAGATCTAAAGAAAGTAAACGTAGATTTACAAAGTCGTAAGGTGTACATGCTTATAAGTAGACACACGGACTTACAATTGCAAGAAATAATATCAACGTTGATATTTAAAGTGAAAAAAAATGGTGGTATATACAGGAAAATTTTTTAACCAGTGCGTAAATTTTGCCATAATAAACTTCAACACGTTTTATTAAACACGTATATTTTATTTTGATATGTCTTAGTACTAAAAAAAAAAGTTATCGCTTACGAAACATGTATACTTAAAAACCATATTTTATTGTCACTCGGCACTAGCGCATTCCCCACCCCCTCACCCCAGTCATGCGCCCGGGCGGCGGCCAAGAGTTGTCATTGATAGTATGGCGAATAGATTATGTCCATGTTTTGCTTATTTCAAACTCGGATAAGGATGAAATTTTTTTTTATTTTTTTTTTAACTAAACACGGAAATGTGTTCTATTACTGACACTGAGCTACCAAAAAAAATTTACGCACTGGTTAAAAACTTATCCTGTATAATACACTGTTGCTTTTACATCAAACAATCTTTTTCTGGAACCGAAAGCCATAAGCTCTATCATAGTAACAACAAAACAAAACTATTAGCACTATTATATTCAATAAATAACAAAAAATAAATAAAACGAAAATTTAAAATCACCTGTCGATTTTTTGTGAAATTGTGAGAACCCGATGTAACGCTTCCTTGCAGTCAATGCATATATCGACACTACACATGCGAACGGTAGCCTTTGAAAAATCCATTCATAGATCAGACAGAACTAAGCGATACATTAGTAAGTTCTTTAAGAGCATCTTTAAAAAAATAACAACGCCAATAGTAACCATTGCGCGACTGGAGTTGCTGTGTTTCGGCTCCAGAACGATGTAAAAGTAAACATGGATAATTGCAAGATATCTTCTCATACAAAAAAAACCTTTAATCATTATGTTATCATCTATATCCTTAGCTATTAATATTTACAAGTACGTATTGCTTCGATACACTAATCACATTATAATTTTAATATAGGGAAACAATTCTCTATATTATGACAGATGGAATGTGTAGTGTAAAAATATGAAGATTGAATATTATAATATATCAAGATAAATAATGTGAAATAATGTAAACATTTAAATATTTAGCTTCTGAAAACGAGCATATACAGTTTGATATGTTTATTGGTTACAGAAGTCATTGAAAATATAAATAGATTAAATAGGTACAAACTAAAGTTTTTATGTTCAAATGCCACACGTCTATTATCAAAAGAACGATAATTCATTAATTTCATATGCAATTGATGGTGACTTTGGGTTTTAGTCAGCGGTAGAAATACAACAGTTACTTTTTAATTAATTAGTTTTGGATTAATTAAATGAAATTGTATTCATTAAAAAATAATATTGATTAAATACATATATATTTCAAACAAATTTTCGTTCGTTCAAAATTTCAACTCACTTGAAGCTAGACTTTGCTTTATTTTGACCAAATTCATTCACAAAGTTTATATATTTTTCGCAATACAATTAAAAAGTACCAAAATTATTATCACATTGCTCTGCTATTTGTGTGGCGCGTATCGTAAAATATGTCTGGACTTTATTCGAAAGTAACCAACTCGAAATTAAGACCAAATCTTATATGTATACTGACTCTTGTAGCCTTAGCTATACTATGATATAGTTCCGATAATATTAGACCATTTGCAGTCCTTTATTGAGGCTCTCGACGTGTTCCTTGGCCTTCATGCGGAGTGCCGCGATGGAGGAGGAGCGCGGGTCCGGGGGCGCGCCACTGGCGGCCGGCGCCGGCGGCGTCAGGTAGCTCGGGTAGCCAGACGGGGGGTGGCTCAGGAAACCTGAGGAACATCGGCACTTTCTTTAGTATGCTATAACCGCTCATCTGTTACTTTATTGAAGGTCCTATCACTGGTGCATGGTCTTGGGGTATGGTTAGATCAGGGATCACACTTGTCGAGTACCTAGAAGTTAAACCATGTTTAGTAGCCAAGTAAATTTTCCAATAAATCATGATATGGGTTAACAGTTTTTAAATAATTTCCAAAAATGAGGTCAGATGAACCCTTTTATGTAGCCAAAGATAAAAGTTTATGCTAAGAATAGAAATTATAGAATTTATAGAAATTAACAAATCTTGTCACAATGCCGGGGCCGTGTGCCACTGAACTGCTACTGCTACCCTTCATTTGTTAATTTACCTGGTAGTGCGGTGAGCAGTGGCGGCGCAAGCCAGGGGTCGACAGGAAGCCCCAGGCCTCCTAGCCGCGGGATGCCGCCTCCCGCACCGCACCCGTACTCCGACAGGCCGAGGCGAGCCGCTTCCATCTTCTCCTGACGACGCCACTTCGCGCGACGGTTTTGGAACCATACCTGTAAAAGGAAAAAATACTTTTTAAAGATATTTAAATATAGTATGACCTGCACTATGACAGCAAATAATGTTTGAAAACATCGAATCTGGGTAATGTGTAATGCCATTTTAAAAATAGCCCTGAATAAGGAGAAACTTTTTTTAATATACAAATCAAGAATTGATAAAATTTTGCAGAAGCCATCGTAACACAGTGCTGCTAACATCTAGTTAAGTTTGGAAAAAATAATAAGTAAGTATCATGATCACAAACATTTCTCCAAGTTCATCGTAATTTACACAGTGTTAAAGTAGTTATCGTGAAAATTATGGTCTGTAACGAAATTTGTTTATCGGTATTAACGCACCACCTATTAGAGCATCAAACTTTACGATCGACGGCAATAAAACCCCTAAAAGGTTTGCGCTTAGACAATAAATCAGAGAGTGAACACGTCACTTCTAAACAGTTTGTGGAGGCAGACATAACAAAACTAACTTTGAATACGGCAAAGCATGAAACACGAACTCAATCACATAAATGGTGTACCATCATTGTGCCATCCACCTTAGAGGCTTCGTCGTGGCGTCGCAATATAACTTCTAAGTAGGTAAAAACAAAGTTTACTTTAGATTATTCATGGCTAAGATGTATGGCATGAATGTGGTGTCAAATTGTAGTGTGAAATGATATATTCAACTGGGGTCGGTTGAACGGTAAAAATACGCGCGGTTCGCGTGACCGTTTCGATTTCAGTGTAGGAGACAGCAGGTTAGGGGCATGCAACGTTTGATGACTTACCTGTCACAAGTATTAAATTTGTTCAACAGTGAAATATCAGAAATCGTTACGGACTCGTCTGTTGGCAACTTTACGAGTAGTTAGTGCGCAGAAAACCACGTTCAGTTGAAGACTCGACGATATCGGATATCGCAACGACAGGAACATGACACAAGTGAGATGACGAGAAGGCTACATGAAGATTACCAACACCTATAGCATTATCAAACTTTTTTGAAATCTTTAACTCCATCCATGATGATTATCTCGAAGCTTCAACCTCTAAACGAGAAATTTTCCCTTAACCTGTCAATAATACTTTATATAGTCGAACAAATGAAGATATTCCTAACCTAACCACTTGTGTTTGTGCTTGTCGTACCGCGAGGTGTGTAATTGCGTCACCCAACGTGTCACTGCTACGTTCATTGCACAATTTATTAGCAGCTAATTATCATAATGAGCGACACACTATCTCGGGCTAGACATATTCATAAAAGTTATTCGATTAACAAGTCGTGTGCGGGCGGCCCTCACAGCGAGGTATGAAGTATGGTGTCGGGCCGTGCCACGAGCACCAGTTACCCATGTACCGGCTTCAGTCTGCTCCATGCCGTTTTATTATAATATTGATTCTAATAGACAATGCTGAAGAATATGTCTGTATGTCTTGTTTCCAATATTTGCCAATTTGTGAAGCGGAACTGTAAAAAGATTTGAAGACTTGATCTTCCCATAATATGAGCTGAATACGGTAGGTTAGCAGTGGTACTGGGCAAGTATAAGGCATAATGACCTCAAACTTTATAATTTCACAGAAAGTTCATATGAATACCTATACATCATTATAACGTAGGTACTCTATGCTATTTTTGGCAACAAGCACAGGCGCTTGAAGTTATAATAAAAATAAGCATTTAGATATGAAACCTCGTTAACCCAGGTTGTAAACCAGAATGGGCATTGTTCCGTTAATTAACAGAAACGAAAACTACATTAGAAATCATAAAACGTCTAATTCTTAGTTAGTGAGTGTTCGTTGAACACGCAACATTTTGTCCACGCGCGCTTAATGTCACCCACTGTGCATCGCAATAAAAATTATTCAAACGATCGTCGACTTGTTCTGTTCAAAGTTGTTTGTTTCGTGTTACTTACACTTTACACTGCGAAATTGAATTAAGACTTGCTTTGTATTACTCGACAACGAAATTGCCCATTTACTGCGAACCTTGTTTGGTTAGTCAATCAATTTTGAATATTACTTAAGTTTCTTGAAACTTTATAACAATACAAGTTTGGTAATTAATTAAATCGAACGGTTCGTGTTTGCTTTGAAAGGCATACATACATACATGCTTAGGTAGCTACGTATCGATTGCTATAAGTAAATAGTGTGGAGTTGAAATTCGTTGAGTTTTAATTTGCAAAAGTAGCGAGCACCCCTACACAGCAAACGCCAAAACACAATCATTGTGCGCCATTCTTGTCACTGACAAATAATGAACAAGAAAATCAATGCGTATTCGTACGCGTTGTTTTACTTAGTTGCGACAGATTCAATCAGTCGGAACAACAAAACAAAATAACCGAGAGGACGGCCGCGCCAACTGTCGCGTTTCAAAAAACGAACGTCACAACACTAACAATGCGGTTCAAATATGACAGATGTCAGATTTGCGCGTTCGGGCGCCGAGCGCGCCCCGCGATTGGTCGGAAACACTTCGTTTAAATATTATTCGATTGTGTCGAAAGCCGATCCCGCTGTTTGTTACATTGGATTGCTCGTAATTACATTACTCTGCGCTTGTATGATGTCTTTTGACTTTAATCGAGTGTCAAATTGACTTTGCGTGCAATTATTTTCATAATTGAAATAACATTCTGTTTTATAGTACCTATCTATTGTATTACCGTCTCTGAAACGAACTGCACTTGAACAAAATTTAATTAGCATTAGGTATTTTCTTAACAAACAAGGTTTCATGACCTACGTGTGACCACTTAGGTCGCTTCACAGTTGAACAAATTTAATTTTTTATTACGACTGTGTTATCGCGGGCGCAAGAGGGTTGGCGGGGGTGAGGCGGGGGGTACGGACGAATTAACGTGTTATTGGGGTGAAATTAAAGCGGTTAAACAGTTCGTGCTCGGAATTGTTCAGCTAATTGGTCCCGCGACACACGCGCGTCGCGACTCGTCGCACACAGTCTAGCGCTGAGTGTGACTGTGTCTCAGCTCGCTACACTGTGTTTAGAATTCAAATTGAGAACAAGGTCGGCCATATTATGGCAGATTAATATACTGTACTAAACAAAACATCTTACTCTTGCAGGCAAACAAAGTCATGTTATGTAATGCCTGGCTCCCTTAAATCATCCTATCTACCATACCATCACGCCTGTATTCTCCGAAGGGTTAAGCAGAGGTATATCAATGTACACCCACAGTTCGCTGGTATATTTAGGTCAAATGTAATAGAGGGCAAGCTTATTGCTATTAACCCTGCACAATAACAAACTCCGAGCTGCTACTGAGAATTTCATAGAAAAACTCAATAACACTTTTTCCTCGACCTGGGATTCGAACCCAGGACATCTAGGTAGCAGTCGAGCTTAGGACCACTAGGCTAACGAGGCAGTCCTATCTACCATTGATTGTTATATTATACGTAATAATGTCGAAGAGATATAACCTAACCTTCATAGTTTGAACCTAACTCTATATAGCACAATAAAGCGTGGTTTTAACGTCTCCATACAATTCTCATATTCTTTGCGAGAAGCGTGCGGCGTGCTGGCGCGGCAATACATCACCCAAATTATGTTTGAGAGGCACACAGTGACGCTCCAACTGAACACGACACCGCGCACGGCTAGCGCCACCACTGTCTTTGTCAGCCAACATACACGAAATACGTTTCAATATAGTAGAATACTTCTTTATGAACTTCTCCCTCAGTATTTGGCTTAAATCATAAGATACATAGTTAAGGAAGAAACTCGAATTTATACTAACGTCATAAATGCAATAGTAACTGCCCTTTCCCCCTTAGTTCATACTTATATCAATTTTGATGTAATTTCTAAT
Organism: Caradrina clavipalpis; assembly: GCA_932526535.1. NCBI lineage: Eukaryota > Metazoa > Arthropoda > Insecta > Lepidoptera > Noctuidae > Caradrina > Caradrina clavipalpis. Next base: position 2,833,580 of record OW052111.1, on the reverse strand, counting down.
AGTTAAGTTTGAACTCTAAGAAAGGACTTAAAGGTATTATTGAATACGCGATTTCGTCATCCATCATCACGCCTGTATTCACCGAAACGAATATACACACACAGTTCGCCGTAATTTTTAGGTCCCATGTAATGGGGGCGAGCCTATTGTCATTAACCGGTCACAAATCCTAACTCCGAGCTGCTACTGAGAATTTCATAGAAAAATCCAATAGGTAACACTATGCTCCACCTGGGAATCGAACCCAAGACCTCTAGTGTAGCAGTCGCGCTTAGGCCCACTAGGTTAACGAAGCAGTCAACGGACCTAATCTTGGATGTTTGGGTTGGGTAATAATAAGTAAAACCTGAGCAAAGGCTGAGTTTCCTCTTGTTTTAGTCGATTGACATTTAACATCAATTTTGGAAACGGTTAATTCTAAAAACCAGTTAATTACCTATGCCTCAGAAGGCGGAGAACACCGCGTAAGACTAAATTGAAAAAATGTGAAAACCGCCCCATAAGAATCTCATCAGTAACATTGGCTCATCATTGACGCAACTCTAAACCATTTGTAACTTTACGTCCGATACGAGTCAATATGACTCCTCAGCTCTTCGCCTTATTAAATCGGAAACGCGAGCAAGTAAGGCGTAGACAGAGAGCCCGGGGGGAGGGGGGACGTCAGGGAGGGGGGAGCCACTGACACTTCCGCGAGGTAACGAGATACATTTCGCTTATTTGTGTGCCGACACACCTGTGAGAACTGGGCTTGTATTATCAGAGACAGTTTACTTCGACGGAAAAGAAATTGATAAAGGAAGTCAGAAGTTAACTTTAATACCATCATCATCACGCCTGTATTCCCCGAAGGGTTAGGCAGAGGTGTACCAATGTACGCCTCTAACAATGTAACTTTAATAATGTAAGTATTTGCTCAAAACACGGAGGTGTTACGATAAAATATGAGATCATAGATGTTATAGAACACACCAACCTTTTGTCAGAGCATGCGCTTGGAATTGGTAATACTACTCAATACTCAATACTTTATTGCATTCCATAATGTAACGTTTAACCCCCGACTCAAAAAGAGGGATGTTATAGCTTGACTGGCTTCGTTGCTCCGTAGGCTCTGTGGCTCCGTAGGTCTTAAATGGGTGTACCGATTTAAATGTGGTTTTCTTCATTCGAAAGTAGGTTTCCTAGTGATGGTTTTTAGCTGTTTTATCAAAATCGGTTCAGCCGTTTCTATAATAATTCTTCTGCCGGGGGTTACTTAAAATTTAATTTTTTTTACTTGGTAAATTTTGATAAAATTTATTACTATTTCGCAATAGATAAAAAGATATAGCCGATCAAAGATTTTTATTTATATTATTTTATTGCCCTACAAGTAAGTCAACATATTTTTCCAACTGTTTCAATTGTAACATCCTTGTCCGCAGCATGGCGGGTCTCATCGCGGAAATATTTTTATTGTGTCCGTCAACTGTCCGTCAATATCGACTTGGCATGCAAACTAAAACAAAAGAAGCACGCTGCCCCTCCGGATAGGAATGGCAAAAACCGTCGGAGTGGTGGCAAATAGAAACATGGAAAACTTGACGTACCGTCTCTCGTGTCAAATATTTGTACCATCGAATGCCTCGGTTGTGTCCAAAAAAATAACTGTGAAATCGAACCCGCACGTGTAGGTACGTTACGATACTTTCTTTTTCGAAATGAAGATGGAACAGAGAAATTTGTGACAAAAACGTTGTTTCGTTTGAAAGACATTGATGGGAAATGGATTCCTGTTTATCATTTGTTGTAATGATTTAAAATTGTTACACTTTAAACATTTTCTTGAATACAGTATACTTTTAAATACAGGGACATCTATCCTTAAACTTCGCCAGTGCACTCAAAACGCTATTTTGACTTCAGAACAACTGGAATTTCTCGCAGGAAAATTTTGAAATTTTTCGCTTTTTTCGTAAAATCAAGTTAGAAAAATTGGCCTGTTGCTTTCTTAGACGTCCCTAATGGCAATTACTATGTTTGTTGATCTAAAACAAGAGCAAAATATTTTTTTATCAAATAAGGAATAACAGCGAATTTTTATTAAACAGAAAAATATTAAAAATCTTCATATCTATTTGCTTATACTTTCCTATTAAAAAATCTTGCTGTCTGATACTCAGCCCAGAATAGAGAATTCATGGTTTCAGATTAAGGACCTTACACCCGATATAGGTTAAAATAGAACTTGAACCGTACTGTTTACGAACTTTTATTTCTTCGGTAATCTGAAGACAAAGATGAATTAAGAGATAAAGATGAGAGTAAACATTCAAGTGTGTAATATGGTATACTAGCTTCTGCCCGCGACTTCGTCCGCGTCACAGTTGATGTGTTATCCTACGGGTACCGTACATTTTCCCGGGATAAAAAGTAGCCTATGTGTTATTCCAGACTATAATCTATCTTTGTGCCAAATTTCATCCAGATCCATTCAGCCGTTTAAGCGTGAAAGAGTAACAAACATCCATACATACATCCATACATCCATACATACAAACTTTCGCCTTTATAATAGTAGTAGGATAGTAGGATAAAGAGGCACGGCGACGTCGCCGGTGAAGTTAGTGTTAATGTGTGTGCGGGCGCGGGCGGCGCGCTAATCGAATTGTCTAGTTAGCGAGCCAATGGCAGCGCGCCCGCTCGCTCAGTGGGATTAACACTCTGTACATATTTGTTCATCTTGGTTACATAAGTATACATTACATACTTTAGTTTATAAAGGTCAGGGAAATGATTAAAACTTATTTGCTAGTGTCTTCTGCAAAAACTCTAAGTATTAACCAGTTCTATCGTTGCGCTTGAAGTAACCGTTTACTTCAGCAAATAACTGCTCGAACATCATTGTTAGTCATTGCAATAGCTTAAATTGATGGAACAGCATGTTGCAGGTGTTGGGTATACCGGTTGATCTTTAATTTCATCTATGTTTACGAGATCAAATCGAAACAAAAACAAACAAGAGGGAAAAGTTAAGCTTTGGGTACGTTAGATATTCAAAAATTCTGTGGAATATGGATAGATAAATAGGAAAAGCAAAACACCGTTTTGCAGCGTTCTGTAGCAACCCTAGCTGGGCCTACGCCTGGCCTACGCGGGCTCTACGTCAGTTCTACGAGATCCGGCTCTACGTTAGGCCTACGTAACACCTTTCTTTGTAATCAAATCATGGTTAAGCAGAAAAACTAATGTAGGTACTAGCCATAATTTGTGGCAAAATGTTCGATATTCTTATCATCTCGAAGTCTCACTAGAAAATGTTGGTATTGCAACTTTCAACAGAGTGGTTGCTGTTTATATAGTGTTAATTTAACAAATTACATAAACGTGTTGCAGCTATCGAGCAGCATCGATCGTCTCCGATATCTCTTTGTTTACACTGCAAACGCAATTGACTTCTACCACACTCTCTCACTCTAACGCCCTACATAAACATGAACAAAAAGTACTTCGCCTTCTTTCTGTTACGCAAGAAAACAACAGAGACAGCACATACGGCTGACACGCATGAGAGAAAGAGATAAAACACATCGCCATCTTAGATGCAGCCCGTGGACCAGAAGTTAGCCAATAACCCACTTTGTGGGACGAAAAGGAGCTTATCTTAAACACAATTGCCGAAGTAAATTGAACTGTATTCTTAGAAAGTTAAAGTTCAACATTATTTACGAGGGTTGGAGGTAAAATTAATAATAACGTTTGTCGGAGGCTAGGGAAGTTCTTAAGGGGAGGGCTCATGCGACGTGCGGAGAAATAATGATGGCGTGTCTTTGATGGGACCTATTGTGATGGAAGTCTGGTTTTGAAGTGGCCTTTAATATAATAAGGCCTATTAGTTAACTTGAAATTGTATTTTGTTCCGCAACTTGTTTAGGGTTGCGTAGAAAGCCAATTACGAACTTTAATCCCTAGCTAATAATATACCAACAGGAAATATGATGAAGTTCTTTTTAAAGTCGGTTACTGACAAGGTTTAGTAGTGACAAATGAAACACTCTTGCTCTATCCGCAAATGGAGCTACATCGACAACTTTCTAACAGACAAAATTACCTAAGAATACTCTGTTCAAAATCTTTGAATCCTCTCGCCCTACGCGTGTGGGCCTTTATCAAATGTACAACAACATCAGAAGCCAAGTCATAGGCCACAACACACAACACATACAACAGAAAAACTAACAAGCGCGCAACAAAATCATCTCGCCGGGTTCCGCACAAAAGCTCTAAACGCCGGCAAACGCATCAAAAGCGAACCCAAAAACATCAATCACTCAAACTGAGTTAATCCACAACTAAATTAACTCGCGGCAAACAAGACCACACTCACCCTTAACTCACCAGTTGACGAAACATAATTGACTTTATTCTTTAACAGTAAAGTCCAATTTCGCATGACCGACTAAACCACCGTCTGTTACGACCCACAACTTTATCGTAGTGGCATTACGATTTAGAATCGAATGTAACACAACGTTTATCTCTTGATTTCGTTCTATCTTCACATCATTTAGTTCGATGCCGCTTCTAAAAGGCTTAACTGCCGTGCGACAATGGAATATGTGCTTTATTACTGGTGTGTAAAGTTTGTTTAGATTTGCAAGAGTTATGTTGGGGTTTTGCGGGAAGAGCCGGGTCGAGTTTTTATTTCATTCATTAGAGAGATATTTAAGAGCTATTAAGGCGTAAATAAGCGCTTCTTTTGTGCGATTCGATGTAGTGGGTGAGGTTTTTCCGGATCATTTCCGCGAAAACGTTGGGTTACATAGTCCAACCATGTAGGAAAACATTATGTCAATATAAAACTTAAAGTGTATGTTCAAAAATAAGGTTAATTTTCGCGTTCTTCATAACCTTTGCATTAACAATAATTATAAGAAAGTGAAAATAACCAGTCTTCAGTAGAGACAAGACAATCTTTACAACTAGATCTAGATCCAACACCTAAACAGTCTAAATAAAAGATTCTCCTCCCACACAAACACTCTCCGCTCGATATATCCGAACAAATTCAATAAAGGCCCGAACAAACAACTCCAGCGTTTATTGCATAACGCATCTTCTAAAACGCAGGGTAAACGCTCCGGTTGCGGGGTGGCGCCCTCTGTTTATACGGAGTGCGCCCGACTACTTAATAACGACTTATTTATTTGCACAAAGGATCGGAGCTAGTAATTGCGTGGCCGATAATATGAGAACTATTAACTGGTGCACGCGCCTCAATGTTTGCCGAGACACTGATGACGGCTTGTTAGTTTTTAAGTAAACATAGTTTTCTATTTGTCCTGGGACTTTGATTTGATCAAATGTTTCGATATTTCGTGGCCATTATTATGTTCTGATATTTTTATTCAAGGATAGGTAACCTTCTTCTTCTGCTCTGGGTGGAGCGAAAGGCAGTGTCAGATTCTTACTGACCCATCCGTGTTCCTCCTAATGCTATTTGCGTCCAGCGGCGCGGTGACTCTCTCTAACAAATCTGCAACATGTTCTGATACTACATACAGCGGTTCATACGGGTTAAATTCCAAAAAAGATACAATAAAAAAATAATATTCGTCAACTAGCTGCGATCATGGCCAAAGGTCTTTCTCACATGATCTTTGACCATGATACCTAGTCCTACTATTTTTTAATACCTACATAGAATAAAATGTAGCACGATTTGACATAATCAGACAAAATTAATGAAACCTAACAAGTCAAAATAACATCAACACGATCAATAAATTCGAACGTTGTTAATTGAAAATGACTACAAATCTATTGTAAAACTTATTCAATATGTAAATCAAATCCAACCACAGACACAAAATTGGTTTTTAATAAAATTCCGCGCCGTTCGAAAGCAATTACAGTATTAAGTAAATTATAAAAGGTTCCGTTCTAAAGGCGAACTTGATTAATTGACTCGTCGGCGCAACCGACTTTATAGAATTGCTCGAACACGACAATGGCGCCCGATAAAAAGGGCAAAATCAATCGAAAACAAATTACTTACAGAGCCGAATAAAATTGAGTCGTTAGTAACATTGTGTGTCGTGAAAAATAAACGAGAGGCAATCGAATCAACTTTGTAGAGGAAAATTAAAGTCGGGGCTACACTGTCGGTGATGTGGACTGCGCGACCAATATGTTTTTAAATTGCTTCTTTCTTTATGACCGGTAAAGGCAAATTAATTAATTGTTCGGTATGCGCTTTTATTGCGCCAGGCAGTTGTTTGTGTAGTTGTACTCTGTTGGTTCGCGCGTTTATTGTGTTTGCTTTGCTGTAATTTGATTTGGTGCGAATAAAACCCAGTTTGCATTTTATAACAAATTCAATACAGAGTCAAGTTTATTTTAAAATTTGATTACTCTAATCAGTATACTTATCAGGTTAATTTTTAAAGGCATTTTCGAAAACTAACGTTCTAAGTAGGTAATCTCTCTCTTTATACGATTCTTAAACAGCCAGCATCAAATTAAAATGTAATACAAATCGCGGAACGTGACAACAACACGACTCCATTGAAGCCTGGCCTCCATTGTGTCAGTCAGTTCTCACCGCATTCACAACTAGCCATTAGCTGTCCCTCCAACAAGCACAATAGAACACAATGCGATGAATGGGGTTGCAATTACATGTTCCTAATTCGCTCATTTCACCCTTGAGATCCGCGGAAAAGAGTGTAACAGTTACTAATGGAGTTAATTATTTTTATATTAGCTTTGTTTGTCCCCTGAGTTTGCTAGTAACAGATAAACTAGGAGCCTTTTTACGTAACATGGTAAATCTAAGCAAAGGATATTTTGCTCCCAGTCGTTTCGGTCGAATTCGACAATTGTACCTACTTAGAGAGCTGTACAGGTTGCTCAAAACTGGTCGGACATAATTTGAAACGTCAATTGACACGAAGAAGAAGAGTTCACTAAAAGACCTTGTAAATTCAAAAGAAAAAATACCCGTTGAATTAAATAGTAAAGTAGTTGCTTTTTGGCATATACTTAACTTCTTGAACAGTTGACATGAGTGACGTTAAATAATAGAGTATCGTTGTTGTCATTAGCGTGGCGGTGGCGGTCGCGTGGCGGGTGCGTGGCGGGTGCGTGGTGGTCGCGTGTTGCGTCGTATGGCCGCCCACCCTACAGCCAATCTGACGTAACTCAGTTTGCAAGCAACGGTGTAAGGTTACACCAGAGACGAGTATTATTTTTTTTGTACTTCTATGTCAAGCTCATTTTATCTTAGAGAATTAACATCAGGGAGATCTTACCATCATTATCGTCAGCAAACTGATTCCCCCAATGACAATGAAGCAAAACAGAAAATGATAAATATTATTATGGAACAGCACTGTGTGTCACCACACCAAACTTACTGTTGTGGACTTTACTGTTGAAGAATAATAAATATTGGTTAAAAGAAAAAGGAAAAGAGTATCAAGATAAAATATTTGCAAACTTCCAAATCTATACTAATATTATAAAGAGGTAAAATTTGTTTGTAAGTTTGTAAGTTTGTAAGTTTGTATGTTTGTAAGTTTGTATGTAGGGGGTAATCTCCGGAAGTAATGAACCAATTTTAAAAATTGTTTCACTGGTAGAAAGCTACATTATTCGTGAGTGCTATAGGCTATATAACATCACGCTACGACCAATTGGAGCGGAGCAGCAATGAAAAATGTGGCAAAAACGGGAAAAAATATTCTTTTTGAGAGCTTTCGTTGCGTGCGCTGCGTGAACGGTTAAAGTTACGGAAAAATAATGTATGAGAGAATTGTTCCTCTTAAAATATACTAAAAAAAAGTCCACAGTGGTAAATGCCTAACTTTTAAGGTTGTCTCACTATAGCCATTTTTATGGCCAGAAAATTTGTTTTAAAATAATGCATTATTTGCGAAGGTGTTTTTATGGAAATAGTATTAATCCTTATCATCATAAATACTTTATTTATCACAAGTGTTTAATTTTGAATGAAATTGCCCTTTACGTCATTTAACTTCAATGAATATCTTAGGAGATATCACAGTTTTAAAATAACTTAGCCGCAAAATAATGGCTCTGCGAAACATCAGAATAACATATTATAGGCTACATAACATCGCGCTATGAACCACGGAACGGATCAGTAACCAAAAACTTAACGTAACGCGAGTGAAACCGCGGGGCACAGCTAGTACTAGATAATGCTAGTAGGTAAACCAGATAGAAAATCTAGGAAAAAGAGCGTCTGTGGAGTTTCTTGCTCGTTCTCCTCCATAGAGACCCATTTAGGTTTTGTAACGAGCAACTAGTTTTGACTTTCTGTCCAACTTCTTGACAATACAAAAGTGCTTGTAAATGGTCTAATTGAAATAAATGCTGTGACTTTGACTTATAAAACGAATGAGACGATCAAGATTATGGTGGTTTTTAGAATGTTATCGTTTCCATTGCATTGTCAAAGATAAAACAGTAATGTATTTAAAATATTTTTAGATTTTACAAAATCTTACTCCCAATTTTATTCTCATTAGATAGGTAATTTGTTAGATAGTTGTTAACTTTCTTGGGCATGCTGAAGACCACAGCTTCACTATAAGTTAAGGAGTACACCAAAATATTATCTTTTGTTAAATATTGCTTGTATGTCATGATTTGTGTTAATCTTTAGTTGGAGATCCTAAATAAATAAATAAATAAGTAACACTGGTCGAGTTACAATTCATATGATTTGCCATCACGATTAGCTTTTGACTAAGTTATTTTTCTTTTTGGAAAGTTGAATATCCAAGTACAATACATATGCCTACCTACACACACTGCATGCTACTCTATACATTAGTATAGAGAGCATGCAGTAACATGTGGGTAATCATGTAATTCATGTAAACAGTCATCTTATACAAGTACATACTTATAGGTTTATGTAGGCGGTACATAAACGGACAAATCGCTCGCGCCGCGGAGCCCGCGTTAATTAATTTATTGTGACGACCGCCACTAGGAGTGGAGACGGCTTTCGTCGCTCTCGATTCATTTTATGCGATTTTGTAGAGTGATACTTTCTTGATTAGGAATAAAATAAAAGTCCTTATCGTTACACGAATTATCATAAGCCTAGCTTAGCAACTGCCTCGTCAGCCTAGTGATTCTAAACGCAATTTCTACGCTAGAGGTTTTGGGTTCGATTTCCAGGTAGAGCAAAGTGTTATCGGGTTTTTTATGAAATTCGCAGTAGCAGCTCAGAGTACGGATTTGTGCCCGGTTAACGGCTCACCCCCTTTTCTATTACATGGGACCTAAAACATACCGGCGGACTGTGGATGCACATTGGTAGGTATACACCTCTTCCTAACCTTTCGGGGTATACAGGCGTAATGGTATGGGTGAATTGTTGTTATTATTAAGAGCTTCTGTACCTGCAGGCTACATAATTACATAAGCACTTAAGTTTATTATGGCATGATCTCAATAATTTTCTACTCCCAGCTCTTTTCTTAAACTTCCCTAGTTAGCTACTTAAGGAGTAGATCCTGATAGATTATTTTTACGGATTGACTTATTAAGAATTTCGATAAACAGTTGCGTCTTGAATTTTGAGGTTAAAAAAGTTTTAAAAGTTATCTTGAATTCTATGAAGAGATTTCGTTATCTCTAAGAATCGAAATCTTTTTATGATATTTCAAAGAAACATTTCAATTTGTCTAACGCAACTTACTTGAAATCCCTAATTAAACGCACTAACGCGAACCGCCGCCATGCTTGTCTGACTAAAAGGTTAATTTAGTATTTGTCAGCTGTGGCCATTCGCGCTAAACATTATAACCGCCACTCTGCTCGGTTGGGAAGAAACGACCTTATTGTTGTACAATTAAGTTGATTTTTGCTTGTTGCGCATTATAAAAGCAACTTTTCAAATTGCGTTAAGCCAAGAGACGGCGAGCACGTTAAGTTTGCAGAATCTCTCGTTGACTTATTCTTATTAGGCTCCATTAATGGGCTCGCTTGAGTGGCGAATTGTAATTAATTCTCGAGCTTTGTCTTAATTGAAGTAATTATGTAATTAAGAGATGATTTATGTCGTTCACTCGGCGTGGAGGCGCTGGCGCGCCGTTGTTTAGCTTTGAGATATTTTATTAGGTGAGAATTTATTATTAGGTGCGCGTAAGATTAAGTCGGCGAACTAATAAAGACTTTCATTTCGGAGAATTAAAACAAGATTAGATTAAGGGACGGTCATTCGATTTCGGAGGTATATTTTTATCGATGGCATAGCAATTTGCTTTAACAGCTAAGGGTCGGAATTAAGGTTACTTTATACCTGATGTAAATGAAGCGACACCATTTATTATGAGTGTAGATGAAACTCTTAACGCCTACTGCTTACAGATTCTCGGTAAAGCAAGTCAAAAGCACCGTCTCGAGAACATCTTTCACGAAATTAGCCAATACTATAATCCTGATCCCTGGCAAAGGTCCCAAGAACTTAATACATCGGGCTTTGAAAAGAAATCCCTAGTCTCAGTGACGGTCTCAAATATCACTTGCACAATGCAAAATTATACAAAACTGGGATAAAAACCTTAATACTGAAGAAATAGAGGCGTTAATCGATGTTTTTGAATTTGATAAAATGTTGGCGGATGAATCTTTCAACGACCCGCCACTCGAAGCCGAATTGTAAAGTTTTCAATTGAAATGAAAGTAGTATTTGTATTGAATTGTTTGGCAAATTGGACGGATAATCCGCTTGTGCGCTTGCGCAAGCCGCCATTGTTGATGACAACAAAATGGCGTCGGCACGCTAATGGCGCGAAAACGAGACACTTGAATTGTTAACGTCATCGCAGATACACGCTTTTGTTCGACGTTAATTATAATGTTTGACAATCTTTTGTGCTTGGTGCTCTATCATACTTAATTAGGATCATGAAGATGTAATAGGCATGCACGGGACATTTTAGTTTTAATATGCTACACAATAAAGGGTTTGAACAATAGCATAAAAGTTTAATTTGATATTCATGTAGCCTACTTTGATTTTTCTGCCCAAGCACCATAGTAAACATCAACATAATAAATCTAAACCTAGGACAGTCTATAAACGTACACAATATAAAATAAGTAAGTATAACATATTCACCTCTCAAATAACAACAAACAGTTTATATTTAGACACTATTCGATAAATTCACAGGTGTGTTTAGCTAATTAATTTTTGAACATAGATTTTAATATAATCTAGAATTAATATTTATCCAAGGGCAGACGCTAAAATAAATAAAAGCTCGCGAAGTGAACGGAAATATCAAGTTTAGAGTTCCGCCGGTCCTTCGCGTAATCTACACCGACATGATACGTATGGAACCTACTATTAACCATTCATTGCATTATTCTTTCATATTTCTTCTTTGTCCAACCTCCAATATAACTCGACCAAGGGATGTAAAATCAGAAGTTCGTCTCAGAGCTCAATATAAACTGGCTGCTATATTATAAGCTGTAATTGAATTACCCTTATTTAGTTGTTTCCTGTTATTTAAAAGGTTTTTTAACAGGATGGAGCCGTCAAATTTTAATCAAATTATTATCGAACAATAGTGCAGAGTTATGATTACCTTCGTCAACTATTGAACTGGTTTCGCCTATTTTATTAGGGGCTCAAACATAATACACGTCTAAGAATTAAGTATAATTCAATAATGAGGGCTATACATGTTTTCGTCTCGCTTGATGCCAATCATTCATAACGGTATGACCTGTCAGTATAATTACTTCACGTGGTAATTATACTTGTCGTGATTAACTGAAGACTTGATTCAACACTTTAGCAAAGGTCATCGGGCGGGACTCTCTTGAGAAAGATCAATAATATGGTGATTTAAATCCTCTAATTTTTATAATTTAGTCATAAAAGTGTATGATGAAAACTTTGATGCGGAGAGTGAGATAATTATGTGATTAAAACAAGGTCTAGAACTAGGTTAAGAAACTGCCTAATTTTATTACAATCTATGCACTACTTCTACGCAATCTTCAATATAACCTACTACAAGCTACCAATCTATGGAAAGCTACAATAACAATAGCGCCCAAAAAATTATCGGTACAAACGACGTTAAGGAATCAAACAGAGCAAGGGAGCAGGGCAAGGCAAGGGATCAAATGAAAAGAAACGGGAGTAAATGATGTGATCGCAATAAACACAATTTCCCGTACTTGTGAACAAATTGCCGGCACGCCGCCGCTCCCACGCGACTTACGACCTCCCTGTGTTCGGGAATCGTATTTAAATTCGCTTACGGTGTTAAATGAGCAACCGAAACAGTGTATTTAATCCATCGGCTTTATAAGCAGTTGAAATATTGAAACAACCGTGTCTGGTTTGATTTCCAGAATAAAATGGTCATTCAACTTGAATACACGTTTTGCCCAAAACATGAACGCAAAACATTCAGATAAGGATAGAAGAACGAACGTGAACAACGAACATGAACGCAAAACATTCAGATAAGGAATGGAATTGTTGCAATATTCTAATACTCAGCGGATTAAAGTAGACTCCCAATTAACGACAGTCCAAATTGCCAAAACATAAAAAGCCGAAATTGACTCATTGAAGTATTCTCACCTTTCGTTTTGAATAACGTAAAAATTGTCAAGAGAACTTCTACACACTTCTTGATCTCATCCAAAATATATATTTACTTAGCAACACATCTTGAACAATAATTGTGTTAAGTGTATAGTCTGTAATGTATCGAGTGTTCGTCCATGCTGAGCTCAAGTTAAGTTAACACCGCTCCGAGGCGATAAGCGAATTACACGAGCACACAGAGTACGGAACAACTACGAATAGATCAAAGTGAGCTATGGATGTGAATCCAGAAAGCAAGAGTGAATTAGAATTGTTTTTTTGCACTTTTGACGTTAAGCGATTTGGAAACGCTTAGAAAAATAACTTCGAAAGTGTTATAATTCTCAAAAAATTGGCTATGATTTTGTTTGAATGGGAGAATCTGATACGTTGTTTTTAAGGACGGTAAATCATTAAATGACTTCTCCCGTTCTGGGTGAAGCGGAATTGAGTGTCAGACTGTTACTGACTAAAACCCACCCGTGTTCCTCTTAATGCCATTTGCGTTCCAGAGCCGCGGTAACTCTTTCGAACAAATTCCGCAACCCAACAATCTAATACCTACCCATTCTATACAAAATTACTGAATTGGTATCTTTGGCTGATAAGTAACAGTTAAGTTGCAACCATTTCAGAAGTTTGTTAGTGTTGCGTTTTCTCATTCGGGTTTCTTCTAAAAGTTTTTCTAAGATTTTTTCAATTTATTCTTTTAAATTTTTTGCTTTCCGCCTTGTCTAGTCGCGTCTAAGCTCACAGCTTCACGTGTCTGGAACGTGTGGGATTAAGTTATAATAGTTATTAATTGCGCACTAACTCGATCGGCGACGACGCTCCGTGCTAATCCAATACCACTCTACACTGTTAACTCATTATTGTGGAGCTTATATCAACGTGTTTACTTCGATTTTTGGGAGGAGACTTGTGATACATTATCATGTTACTAATATAAATCACACAGATTTCTTGGCAGGTAATTATGTTGACAATTTGATTGAACTACTCAATTTTGGTCCTTTAATGTGTATTATACTTGTATTTACTTTCGGAAATAAATTTGCCCAGTTCTTGAACCAACTAAATAGGGTGACAATGGAGTTTAGAATGTAACCTACCAACATACATGTGTAAAGAACAATAAAGCACGTAGGTATGTGCAGGCTCGCGAACGCCACAGCTGCATACGTTTACACGAGGCGAGTAGGGTGACCATAATCCCGCGTCTCGCTATCTTTACCGGATCGGTCACAGGATTATCGTTGCACGATTACGACCGTGTAAATTGTGTTTATTTAACCACAATAATTGGGGCTGTCTGAGCCTATTCGTGATGATAGGAAATTGTAATTGTTTTAAGGTAGTTGTAGCTTTTTTGTACAACAATAAATAAAGCTAAGCATAACTATTAAAATCTAATAGCCATACCTATTATTTAAGTGAAGTTATTTTGTCAGTTGTAATTGTAAAACTTTTGTTTCAAGCAGTCATTGAGATCAATGTTCGAGCCGTTAGAACTCGAACAAAATTTAATGCCACGTGAATTTGCGACTCATGTCAAGACAACTATAAATGTGCAGCTGGAACAGATTTAGAGAATCAGTAATGAAGTACTGCGACGGTATCACGTCACGAATCACTTAGTGAATCAACAAAAGTAATTATAACGAGTGTCGGAAGCTAGACGCTAGACAGCGTTAACGACGCCGTGACGAAACAAAAACTCCTAATGGATATCCACGAACCCTTTCTTCTGGTAAACGAAACTGTAATTACTGCTTCAGAGCTGGAAAATTAAGGGCTTTCTTAACAGCTGGCAGTAATTAACACCTTAATCTATTACCGTTGTAATTTTCTTTCAGTAAAAGTGATTTTTGTTATGGATAGTAGCAAAGGGTTTAATAATGTGTTAGTTGATACTATGCAACATTTTGTTGTCATAGAATCTTATACTTGTAGAAATAGTGTAATAAACATACGTACGCAAGAGGTCTTGAGTTCGATTCCCAGGTCAAACGAAGTCAAACGAAATTTGGGATTTGTGCCCAGTTAATGGCAATAGGCTTGCCTCCTATTACATGGGACCCAAAACATGCCGGTGAACTGTGGGTATACATTGGTACACCTCTGCTTAACCCTTCGGGGAATACAGGCGTGATGGTAAGTTGTTGCATACGTAGACCAAGTACATAGTAGAACAATTAACTTGCACTACGTAACTTATCACGATCATCCACTTAAAAGCAAATATAATAAGACTAGACAAAAGCAACAAACTTCAATAAAAAAAATCACTCGTAAATGACTAAAAAATTAAAAGAATTTAATGAAAGTAGTAAGCAGGAAGTATTTTAAATAAAAGGCACTTACAAATTCGCACAAAACAACTTTGCACTCTAAACAAACATATTGAAACTTATTTTCCAACACCCTTCAGAAAAAAAGGTCCCATCACCACTGAAAATGACATTTTATGTCCTTCAAAATAGAGTACATATTCGTGTGGGGTGATATGCATGGGGTATCACAACCGGGGCGTTAGGTACGTACAAAAACGTTTATTAGCACATTTTGTCGCAAGTGGAGCGTGACGACGATAAGTGACAAGCTGTTGAGATGTTTGGGGTGGCAACTAATATAGCTGCAAATTGGGATATGCGCCAAGGAAACTAAAAAAATATGGGCACGATATATCGATGCAAAATATGCCAATATGCTATGAATAAAAATATTATCTACTGAACATTGAGTTCAATAAGTTCGCATAAACAAATGAGGAAATTGTAGTATGCGAACTGCAGTAAGTTTATTATTACAGATGAGGCTAAAACGAGGGCAGCCGACACTGTAATGATAAAATGCTCACGGGTTCATACGACGTTTTTCAACACTAATGGAAAAAAATATTATTAACATATTTTGTTTATATTTATTGATAAACTTCATATTTTAGACATAATACATGACGGGGTGGAGTAAAGAATCCGCCAAAAAGTCTCATTTAAAAAATAAAAGCTCAATATTTTTGTAAATAGATAGTTTTTTTATCAAGAACCAATTTTAACAATTTGATGATATATTTATTTTTATTATTGTTTGTAGCATTTCATCAGTACATTCTCAGCGACATTACTTGGGATCAGGCTGCATTGACAAACTCACCTCACTTGTATCATAATGTGTTATTTTCTCATGTTTAGTCTATGTATTTGAGTGAAAACCTAGGTTTTAAAAAAAAATCTAAATGGACTAAACTAACCATTGCTATTTCTATATTAAATCGTAATATTGAATTTTACTAAATCGTAGTCACCCTACAACGATCAACGCAGTGAATTCGATTACCATCGCTTTCTCATTGTTGTCTATTTGACGCTTAATGCAGTCCTCTATTGTTACCTATCCAGTTTCAACAGAGCCCTCATTCTTAACCACTTTAACTACAAGAGAGACCAGCGTATTTTAGCTAGAAATTTGGATAGGTCAATTGAAAACGGCCAATGAAAACAGAACCCTAATTTAAAATAAGTCGTTCGTTTCAAGGGGTCTTTTTAAATTGGTGAGTGACAAAATAGAAGTGTTTATGTGTGACTGACTTTATAAAGCTTAGAATCAATTTGTATGGGAGATCTGATAAGATTATGATAAGGTCGCAATTGTTAGGAGTTGCTTTAATGGAGTTTGCATTTGCAATGCGTGTACTAGTAATGTAACGGAAATTATAAGGGTTAGATGGTGCTTATTGTGTTTGCTTAAATAATTATATGTTACCCATAATTCGTCGCCATAAATTAATTCCACGTTTGAAATTGTTCCCACTGCTCTAACTGACTCCTCTTGGCGAGAGTAGGTAGGTATAAGGATCCCGTTATCTACCACGCGGGCCCAATGCGAGTGATGCATGTCAACGAAATATTTATTTTAGGACATATCAATTACGTGACCTACTCACAACGTTGCAAATATCAAGATTGTTCTTTAGTTGACATGAGACTTAAAGCAAAAACACATAACACCACGCCTGTATTCCCTGAAGGATTAGGCAGAGGAGTACCAATGTACACCCACAGTTCGCTGGTATGTTTGGGTCCCATGTAATAAGCAAGCCTATTGCCATTAACCGGGCACAAATCTTAACTCTGAGCGGCTACTGAGAATTTCATAGAAGAACCCAATAACACTTTGCTCGACCTGGGAATCGAACCTAAAACCTCTAGCGTAGCAGTGACGCTTAGGACCACTAAGCTATCAAGGCAGTCAAGACCAATATCAAGACTGTTCTTTAGTTGATATGATATGAGACTTCAAGCAAAAACAACGAGCAAATTACTATTTCAATTAAAACTGATTCTAGTGGTTCCCTGTAAAGGGCTTGTATCTAATAATGAACGTAAACGGGCCCTTCAGTATATCCGCACACGGCTGCGACTGAACTGTGTTTATCAAAAACACGGTAATTACCGACGCGTCCACCGTGACGTTTCAATTAGGAACCCTTTCGTTCGGACGATCTTACGCCAAAGGATGGCTATCAAAATACAAGTCCCTTCTGCTTCTTGGTGTAGTGGTAGATTTTTTTGGAAAGTGTACCTATTTTTAAGTCTTATAGTACCCAGTTTATCATAGGTACCTATTTACGGTAAAAAATTCATTTACGATAAGATTTTGAGTCATGGTAGTTAAACTTTAACATTTCCGTATGTCAAGTAAAAAGTTTTAGAAATTTTTATTTGTATGCACAGCATCTGCACGAGTAACATTCTGACGTTCCAAATACTTAAACAAGAATGTATTGATATTTTAAAACTTTTGTACTTATTTAGGTTTCGTAGCTCAACATGGGCACCTATCCATGAATTAATCATAGCTATTATCTAGCCGCTTCCAGCCGGTCCTTTTGGAAATCTATGGGGACACCTATTTCCAGCAATGGACGTCCTGCGGCTGATATGATGATGATGATTATCATGGACAAATTAAACCTTCAGATCACAAGCCTCTACTTAACCATAGGGTGACGAGGTACACCGTAGAACTAGAACTAGAATTAACGAATGCCACGCAGTAAAAGATTAGTAAATTGGCGACAAATACTGATCAGTATAGATATGCGAGTATGCAAGAGTGCAGCACCTACATCAGGTAGTGAGGTGTCGGTGTCTGGCGCTAGTTTAAGCGAATTACCGGCCGCTTCCGTGCCAGACGTGCCCTAGCGACACTACGTGATTACGCCACTACGCCGTATCCAGCTAACCTTCGATTTTAGCATTTCAGAGGAAGAAATCTGCTACGAAGGGTTCTCAAACGTAACAAATTAGAATTAGGAATAGATTTTGGTATGTTTTGTGTGTAGGTAGATAACTTGTTCTGTTGATAGAATGGTAGAACTGATACTCGTATATTGCGACTGCTTCGTTAGCCCAGATGTCCTAAACGCGACTGCTACGCTAGAGGTGTTCAAGCAAAATGTTATAGTCAGATCGAGCAAAATGTTATCGGATTTTTCTATGAAATTCTCAGTAGCAGTTCGAAGTTAAGAATTGTGCATGGTTAATGGCAATTAGCTCGCCACCTATTACATTTGACTTAAACATACCGGCGAACTGTAGGCATTGGTACACCTCTACCTAACCCTTCGAAGAATACAGGCGTGATGGTACGTAAGTGTGACATAAATAAATAAATAAATAAATAAATAAATAAGGTAGCCAAAGCTATCACCTACGTAGAAATAGAAAACAGGAATGGACACAACATGTACGGCAGGTAAGCAGCTGAAAACAACAATGTTATTATGTAGTCGTTATGCGCAGGATTAAAGGTTGACACAACAATCTTGCCAACCTTCATGCAAAAACTACATGCATTCGGTACAACAAATGAACAAGCAGAAGTTATCGCAGTTCACAAAGGACATGACACTTTTATTGCACACTATTAAAATCAGCTTATCCTATATTGAAAACCAAGTGTCAGATTAGTCCACAACCGCATTATTTGGCAAATAGCAGTTCAACAATCTTATTTTTGCATTATATGGAGACTCTGTTCTAAGCGAATAAGGGCGACAATACTTTGGACAAAAACGTTTTGCAGTGGCTTAAGAAAGCAATTAAGAAACGACCAGTTTAATAAGATCTCCAGAATTGGTAATGTTTTCTGTAATGCATTAGTTTTTGTTCGTTTAGGAGAAGCGGGGAGGGTCATGTTATTTGGTGGGGCATCAATACGCCTGACATATGTTCAGCCTGCAAAGCCAAAGGGGATTGAGTGGCATAAGCCCCTTGGGTTCATTATTGCCCCTTTACCCTTCCCGTAGGGCCCTTCATTCAATGTTTGCAAAGTGTACTTATTTCACTTAATATAAGAGAAAATTTCATTTAGCCTGCTTTGGTGAACGTTAAAAGTTAACTAAAGATATTTATAACACAATGATACTATATTTAATACGTGGGTAACTATAGTTTAATACGTGTCCAAGAAATATGAACTATTTAATTTCCAGGTTCATGTAAAGTTCCTTGAGACTGTAATATTGAATAATAATAGCACTTTGCTTGACCTTGATAACGAACCCCCTATTACATGGGACTTAAACATACCGGCGAACTGTGGGCTTACATTGCACCTCAACCTATTCCTCTCTCCTTATTTATTATTTTACTGTGCCCAACAGGGTCCATAATTGTTTCTATTTATTAACCACCACCACCACCTGTATGTTCGGATGTTCCCATTATGGATTGCAATAAAGATTTGAAATTTGGAATACAGGCGTCTCTTCTCTTCTATCGTGTGGGCAGTAAGATCTAACGACCCCACACACCCTAGTGTGAGAGTTTCTAATCTGCCTCAAGGGCCTCTGACATGGTTACAGATGTCAGTGATGCCCAAGATAGACTAAAAAAGTATACATGAATTTGAAAAAGTCACATTGGTACTTGCCTGTGCCCGGTTGCGAACTCACAATTTCGAGCATGAGAGGCGGGCGCCTTAACCACTGAGCCATCACGAAACACAAAGCACAATACAGGCGTGATGTCCATATTATGATCCGTGATTACGGCCGTGATGTAAATATTATACTTAAATAAATGCTGTAGTTTATCGACTAACCTGCACCCTAACTTCAGGCAGGTTGACTTTCATGGCGAGTTCCTCCCGGGAGTACACGTCGGGGTAGTGGCTCTTCTCGAAGGCTCGCTCCAGTTCGTGCAGCTGGTAGGTGGTGAAGGTGGTCCTGTTCCGGCGGTGCTTCTTCTTGCTGTCGGCGGCGGAGCCCGGGCGCGCGGACTCGTCATCGCTGCCCGGGGGAGACTTGTCGTCAGTCGGGGTCCGCCCGCTGTAGCCGTCGTTGCTGTTGCACGAGCCTTCGCCTGGAATGTGTGGGTGATGCGTTAGTTTGTAGATTTGATAAATGTGTTTGAGGTTTGGATAAGCTGGTTAAGGATAGTTTTTGTGAAAATGTATTTTGAGATTCTAGTTTTTTTTTTGGTATTTTACTAGAGATAGACACAAAATGGTGAACAGTCATTGCTTCGGACAAGATTGCGTCCTGTGCAAACCCATTTTTTTGTTCTGTTTGTTCTTTACATTTATTTTATGTAAACAATATTGAGAGGATGAGTGAAAGGCAACTAAAAAAAGGGATTTATGTGGCAGATGTGAGTGGCAACGCCGGGAGGGGACGCCCTAGAAAGACAAACCCTGACCTTATTGGTGAGGTTCTTTAGAAAGGTCGGGTGCGCAGTACTCGTAACCGGCGTGCTTGTATGCCCAGATGTATGAATGTGCACGAGGCGAAAGGAGTATGTAAGGATCGTACCAGGTGGCGTTCTGTGGTTTCTGCCTACAAAGACGTGAGTTTATGTATGTATGTAATAATAATTCCTGCCCTTGTTATCTAAACAAACAGAACCTCCAATTTATATCGCTTACAGTCGGCACTGCAATTACGCAGCGATCCAACACAAGGAAACAGCATCATAAATCAAACGAAACAATTTGAGCTTGCGTATGCTAATGTTGAGCCGTGTCTTGACGATAATGCAATTATATTCAAATATACCACGCACAGTGCGCCGAGTGAAGAATAGCTGGACGAAATTAATACTTGTAAAGATACAATTATGTGTTTCAATATAAAAGTACCTACTAGAAAAGTTGGTAGGCGATGATGATGATTTTTAGAAAAGCTGTAATCAAATCATTAGTCGAGTAATCTAGCTAGTTATGACTAGCTAGATTTTTTGTTACTCGTTTTTTTGTTGTTCGTTTTGTTATCAGATTCAGATGAATTTATTGCATCCAAACATTGCACGAAGGAAATACTAAACTTTTTCACTTTTGTGTTTTATATCATAATGAGAGTCAACCGTGTTATTGTGGGCAATTATCAGAAGACGTTGAGTGCACTTGTTAGTAATCTAAAATAATCTTACAAGGTAAATACGTCGAAGTACGCAACATTTAGATATATCTCAACAATTAAACATATCAAACACTAAACAAACAGTTAAAATCTGATTACCAGTAATTCTACTAACAGCCTGTAAGTGATATAATCGCACAGTGGGCTAAAAGCACTCCGTGGCAGACAATAAATCTGAACACAACTTGTATCATAATATATCATCGCGTATCGCATGATCTGCAAACCAAGGCCTTCCTTACACGCCAATTATTTCTGACTTGGAAAACATGATCGTTTAATATTTTGATGTTAGTTTTAAGCCATTTATTTTGATTTATAAAATCGCCAGATTTTTTTTAAACAAGGTTTAGTGGTGTCAACAACGAGATAGCATTGATGGCGCCGAAAGTTTTCATAAAATATGAGGTTGGATGTGTAAGGTGACCTATAAAATTACTGTAAATAGGCTCAACTGCCTCGTCAGCCTAGTGGCCTAAGCGCTACGCAAAAGGTCTTGATCAGATCAGATCGAGCAAAGTTTTTCTGTCAAGTTCCGAGTAGCAGCTCGGAGTCTGGTTTGTCCCAAGTAAATGGCAATAGGCTCACCCCCTATTACTTGGGACCTACATATACAGGCGAACTGTGGGTGTACATCTGTACACCGCTGCCTAACGTTAAGTTATGTTATGTTAAATAGACTCAAACCACCGATAACCGATCAAGTACGATTACTTACTCAACATGTACCCACCACCCGATTCTTTAATAAAAGCGTGACGAATGTAATGTAGTACCACTTCCACCAAAGTAATTCCTTATCGGATTCGAAAGTTGCTAAAATATTCATACTCCATATAACGTGGTGAAAATCATGTTCCACCGAGGGAAGCTAGAGGGGTAATTGTTTGCGGAAACTCTGCATTTATCACTTCCATTATTTTGTCCGCGGTGAGTGATTGAGTGGCCCACTGGGTGGGTGTTTAATGCATGTGTATATTTCTTTCAGAATAGGTATTTATTACTAGCTTTTGCCCTCGGCTTTGTTCGCATGAATGTCGATTATCGCAAACTCAGAGGAAGTCACGAAATAAACAGTACCCAGCCTATGCCTTTTCTTGGGGTAGGTACAAACTTACCCCGTACCAAATTTCGTCAAAATCGACAGACAGTTTGCATTTATAAAATTAATAAATAAAGGTATGGCTATGAGTAAGCTGTAATGGTTCCAGTAGTGTATTTGTTCAACACGGACTACTGTACATCTTGGCTCGTTTTATAAAGAGGATAGCGCCATAAATATTCAATACGTCATCTGTCAGTTGTACAAATGATAGAAATCAAAAGTGTACAAGACATACAAAACATCGATGCACGTCGCAGTAGATTGAGCGATCAAAAGTCACAACATAGCGGCGTCTCAGTCACTCTCGTCGGTTTTAACGTCGAGCGAAAGAGAGCGTTGTGTCACATTTAGATTACTGAAGCAGATTACAAGCGGCATACAAAACAAATAAAAATATTGTGGGCAACGCATTAAGACATTTTACACTTATCACGATACGATCTGGAACCGTATTTTTTTTCCTTTTTGTAATAATTATCGATAATCTGGCAACACTCGCGAGCATTATCGTCTATAATGGCTTGTCTCGTTGTTGTTTTTTAATGTGGTAACCCTAATCATGTGTCAGATTTGCCGTGTTCGTATATATTAAAGCTCTTCGCGGCATTAATGATTTTTTCAAAATGGATTCATTATTGAATTACTTATGGAAGGTTTAGAGATTGAAGAAGAAATCACACTCAATCATTTAATAATCGTTCGAATATGTCTCTTATTTATTTTTTATATTAAAAGGGGTATAGCGGTTGAAATTCATTAAGTACATCCACATATTCCTGAAACGTGTATCTACCATGCTGACGGCAATGATATGACAAGTTATGCGTCATTGGCTAAGACTATGCTCATTTCCAACTGTAGGTAAGCTTACCTAAAATTCAAAAGTCCAATTCCAATTCATGGCACTTATAAGCTTAATTAGCTTTATAAAGATTCATTTTATAGCAACTCTCGCAATTAGGAGAGCCCCTCCAAAATAACAGACATAAGAAATTACACAATAATAAGAAATTAGAACCTAAAATGCGTTGTTTATTTGTCACGGAAATACTAATAAATTCCAAATCTATTCATCATTATTGCCGTACGGAACTGCTGAACATAATGTCCGTTCACTTATTCCTACATTTTCTCATCGCCTGCTCGTTAATTGATATTGATTAAGATGATGTTTTTGCTTTGCCTTCGTATCGGTTTGACATACTACTTCTGAAATGAAGTGTTAATTACGAGTATATTTTGTTTCACGGCTTTAATTGATGTTTTTAAGATTAATTGAACTTGCACATACGTATGTATATGTTGAAGAATTAACGAAATATGACATACTAGCGAATTGCCCGCGATTTCGTGTGCGTGGCTTATTTCACACGCTTTAAATTACGTTTTTGGATACTGCTTCACTCCCGTGTGTCGTAGCGTGATGGTATATAGCCTATATTATTAAGCAATAATGTAGCTATCTATTGGTGAAAAATTGTTTAAATCGGTCTAGTAGTTTGGGAGCCTATTCGTTACAAACAAACAAACGAACCAAGAAATCTTTTCTCTTTATAATATTAGTATTTATAGAGTATAGATTATATAAAAATGGCTTTTAAATTTAACTAGGTTACACACTAATTAAATCAACAAAAATTGGAGCAAATTGTAATGTAATTAAGAGTAGGTGAAGTAATTTAGTCGAGCCTTCAGTAATTCTACCAAGATGATCTTACGAAACGACGATACGAGTATAAGTATACCTAAGAAATGTTTTCAATGTACGAAATAACGTTGCTGAATGTTATCTTTCATAAACAAACAACGAACAGTGATTATCTAAACAAACATAACACAGATGATGATTTAATGACAGTTCAATTATAATGTGTGTCCGCTGTCCGCCAAATTCAAAAGCATACACGAAACAAATGAATGCAATATTTAAACTCGATATAACGAAACGAGCTTAGTTACGGACCAATGAAAGCTTCATCACAACCGCTCGATTACGGGAACTCGATTGTGCGGCTCACAATCGATTTGCAATCGCTATTACGAGCCAATATTCGATTATGTCCCCCTGCGGTGCTGACCGCATCGCTAAACGATCATTCGATCACTATTAATGGCTTCTAGGCATAGCTCACGTTTATCGATGTGTGGTATCGATGTGCATTCTAATTATTGCAGATTTTTAAAATTGTTATTGACGTGAATCGTCTTTCAAAACAGTAGGGGTAATTTGTTAAAACCGATGAGACAAAAACACGTCGCCTCGGCGAAGGCTGTAGCTCTGTAACAATGTATCATACGCAATTCATTTATATGTCTTTGGATAGAGCAAAGTAGCCATTACTCAGACCGTAACTTAATTCGTGCCGCTAGATGGCACCAGAGTCGTGTAATACAATGCGCAGTTTCATATAAAAATTTACACTTACAAATGACTTTTCACGTTAAACCAACGGTTGTGTACCACGACACAGCCTCACACGTTTTTGCATCTCTGTGCAAACACTAACATCTTCTTTTTCTTTTCCACCTTATAATTCAGCCATTTCTTCGATTACCACAAAGTTTAAGAAGTCTCATAACGCAAGTCCCGAGCCCTCACAACAGTGTGTAGTGGGCGCGCACGCCACCACAGATGGTGCCGATAGCGCACTAACTCGATTAGCTAATTAATAATTTCACACAAATTATAGTAGCCAAGTATTCGTGACCTCGTTAGCTTTTATTTCGAGCAACGGATTTTATTGGTATCAAACATTTTTGTATTTAATTATTGTTTGACCTTACAGGCTGGTGCAAAGGCATGGTCGCTTTGCGCGATGCTAAAGTTTTGTTGAATTGTTGTGCGTGGGTTTGGGTGATGGGCATTAACTAATTATGAGTCGTGAATTGGTTTTTGTTGTTATTCATTTGCCGTCATTCAAAGGTATTGTATTGATTTATTCTGATACTTTATTTAGCATGAAATGTTAATGTGCTGGAAGGTATTTTACTGAATTACATTTATATTATTTTGATTTATTTTTATCGGAAGTTTAAAGAATAGGTATTGTTTTGCAATCTGTGTAATGTTAACCACTATGTCCCGCTTGTGGCAGTTACAGTTATCATCCGAGTTAGTTTCTAACCCGGCCGGGCCCTTATGACATGTTTCACATAAGTAACTAACCTAACTTACCTAGCTAACCTCGTGTCAGCAACTTAGTGTGAATTAAATTTTAGCGCAAGCGAGTGGTCCTAATTAATTGATAATTTGAATTGATAACTTTTTTTACCGGTTTTTATTTAGAACCTGTCATTTATTTTTCTTAAGGTAAACAAAATACGTCGCGTATATTTTTTAAATCCGTATGTTACTTTGAATGTAATGATTCGATTAAATAAATGATAATTAATATTTAGTTAAGTTAAATTTTCACTTGTCTGTGTAACACTACAATGTAAAGTTTGAGTGTACCTAAGTACACTCAAACGTGTACCGCAGATTTGTGTTGCATCTGAAGAGTAGTCTATAGGTACTCTATATTATAAAGAGGTAAGATTTTTTGTTTGTTTGTTTGCATCCAATAGGCTCCGAAACTACTGGACCGAATTTAACCATTTTTCCACCAATAGATAGCTACATTATTCCTGCAGTTATTTAGTAACATTGGCTCTATAACATCATGGTACCTACGACTCACGGGGGCGGAGCAGTAACCAAACACGTAACTTAACACTGGTGAAATAAGCCACAAGACGAAGTCACGGGCCGTTTACTAGTGCGTAATACTTACAGCAGTGTAAAATAAAAAATAAACAGCTTCGCTTTACAAAGTGTTTAATACGTAGATAGGATCTTGTGCGCCACAACACAACTCAAGCTACAAGGTGCATTAGCGAGTGGCTACCGGCGGCGCTTGTATAGCGTGTTCTGTTGCCGCATTTACATTCATTTCATCCTATAAAATATTATAAGTTGAGGTAATTTTCATTTGTTTATGTAATTAATCACTTTTAATTAAAAGTGTAGATGTAGATTAAATTAGCTTATAAGACGTGGCATTGCTTTAAGCTTGGGTCATCCTAGTAGGGGATTGCTTAGGCAGGTAATAAATCGTGACGACTGGCCCATAAATTTACTACAGAATTATCTATAAACTGCCTCATTAGCCTTGTGGTGCTAAGCGCGACTGCTACGCTAGAGGTAGGAGCTTGGGTTCGATGCCCAGCTCGAGCTAAGGTTTATTGGGGTTTTCTGTGAAATTCTTAGTACCTAGCAGCTCGGAGTTGGGATTTATGCCTGTGTATGAACTGTGGGTGTACATTGGTACACTTCTGCCTAAACCTTCGGGGAATACAGTCGTGATGGTATGTATGTAATCTTTACAAACGATAGAACTGTAAAAAAACCTAGAAATCCAATTCATAAAATTATTCTGAACAATACTAATATCAAACAAGTTTATTCTTTGTTTGTGACGAAATATATAACAGAAACCTTCAATACATCACTTTTCATTCGAAACTCTTCTACAGAAATAACAACATCCTTGTGCTGACGATGTATGCGCTCCATTAGGAGCGGAGCACAGATGCGAGGCCGATAACGTCTCGCGGTGTTGGAACTAGTTCTACTGATACAAACACTAACTCAGGCAAAGTTACATAACTTGATTATTACATTTCATAATATTGATGTAGGTACATAAATACATACATTATACCATCGCACCTGTATTCCCCAAAGGGTTAGGCAGAGTTATACCAATATACACCCACAGTTCGCCGGTATGTTTAGGTACCATAATTATACTTAGTACGGGGCGATCCTGTTGCCGAAATCATCTTAACTCCGAGCTGCTTCGGATAATTTCATTCAAAAACCCAATAACACTTTTCTCGAACTGGGAATCGAACCCAAGATCTCAATCAGCAGTCGCGCTTAAGCCCACTAGGCTAACGAGGCAGTTTGGCTAACTTGATTATTACATTTCATAACTAGGTTTTGCCCGCGACTTCGTCCGCGTGGATTAATAGTTCCCGTTCCCGGGGGATTTCCGGGATGAAAACTATCCTATTTCCTTTCTCGGGTCCCAGGCTATATCTGTACAAAATTTCATTGAAATCGGTTCAGTGGTTTGGCGTGAAGAAGAGACAGACAGACAGACAGACCGAGTTACTTTCGCATTTATAATATTAGTACGGATATCTAATACCAAGTATGTCTTCAGAGTAAATAGTTACTTCACATCTATACTTTTATCTACACATTTACAACAACAATGCTCGTCCTCGA
The DNA here is from genome assembly GCA_932526535.1 of Caradrina clavipalpis. Classification (NCBI taxonomy): domain Eukaryota; kingdom Metazoa; phylum Arthropoda; class Insecta; order Lepidoptera; family Noctuidae; genus Caradrina; species Caradrina clavipalpis. Next base: position 2,806,135 of record OW052111.1, on the reverse strand, counting down.
TAGCGAATAGCATTATAATGTACAGCCTATAAACTGACCAAACCTGTAGGGAAAATCATGGAACAGAATCTGTGGCAGTATTTGCGTGATGCGGCAAAATGCATTACTTCGTTACGATTTTATTACATGCTTTTTCATAAGTGCTGGAATGATTTCTAATTTACTGACACTAGGCATTGACTCAGAGTTAGAATTTGTGTCCGGATAATGGAAAGGTTCGCGGCCTATTACATTGCACCTAAACATACATCGGCCTAACCCTTTCGGGAATACAGGCATTTTCGAAACGAACTCCAAAGTTATAAGTTTACCATGGTCGGTCATTTTAATTGCTCTATTTACCCGAGTGCCCTAGAAGAAGGGAAATGCGTTTCCTTATGCCTTCCACAACTCACTATTTATACATATACTTCATCTAACTTTCCAACACAGGTCCACCAAACGAGCCTTAGATATTGAAGTACCTCAGCGGCGTCTCCAGCAAATACAGCATACTTTGTACCAATCGAAGGGCGAATGCTCGATAAGTTAGAACATATCGCAACTATAATTTCATTAATGCTCTAATGAAACACTAATCTCTGGCTAATGCACCGGATGCGGCATGTCAACGCTGTGCCCACTCCGGTGATCATCGGGACACGAGTGTTTGTACAAACTGCCGATCAGCGCATTAGTCGATCGGTATGATAACTGGTACTCCGGCATCCGCTTGTGAAACTTGTGTTGCATTGAGAGCAGTTATTAATGTGATTATGACTATTAATTTTTTTGTTTGCACCTTTATGGTTGATGGACGGTTTTGGAGATCGGTATGTGGAATTGGGGAAAAAGGCAAAGTATTATTTGTAAAACTCACTATCCTACTTCCTTCCTACTAATATTATTAATGCGAAAGTTTATGAGGATGGATGTGGATCTTCCACGCATGAACGGCTGAACTGATCTGGATGAAATTTGGCACTGAGATAAATTGTACTGTGGAACTATGTATGGTCCCCGTGGGATAATATATCAACTTTGACGCGGACGAAGTCACAGGCAGCGGCTAGTAGTTCTATAATAGCTTGTGAAGAGATTATCATAAGAATTCGGTATCAAACTACTTTACAATGATTTATGCCTTCCCCACGTCCAACTTTTTGTAGGACCGATTATCGGACCGTTCAATAAATCCATAATTTCGACCGGAGGACCGACTTTTTGTAGGACGTGTGCGTTGGTCTATTAGAATTCATAATGTTCCATTCCCACCGACAAAAAAATCGGTCACCTGTCGTGGGCCCTGCAAGAGACGTTAGACGCTTGTTGCGTCGTGCTTCTAACTTTTGTAACTCTGAAATCCGCTGCAACATAACCTTAATAAAGTCAGCATTCCTGTGACCAAAAGGTATGAATTCTGGGCCGCAAAACAAAATTTATAATAATTGTATGTAGGTATTATTTATTTATTATAATATAGTTTGTCATCGAAACGCTAAGAAGAAGAGTATAAATTCACTATACAGAACCCCTAATGCCGTTACCGTAACGTAAGACATCGCATTACTAAAATCTCTGCATCCAATAAATTATGTCTCAATATTAAACAGTAGCCATTTGATTTGTAATTAAAAGTCTATTTATGTTGCAACAAGTTAGTTATTAACACTCTGCAAGATTTTCCGACTATGTTAGGATCGGCTTCGTCTAACCGGATGGAGCTGAATACTAGTACCTACTATATGTTTCAGGGAGCGACTGCCTGTCTGACATCTACAATCCAGTTAATGGGCACTCCTTGGTAAGACTGGTTGTCAGACTATCGGTCTGTTGCCTGCCCTACCTAATTGTTGTTACATATAGAAGGCACAAAAACATCGTAAACAAGATTTTGTAAAAAATCAAATTGAAGGAAAAGAGTGCCCATGGAATTTGTTGCTCGTTCTTCTCCATAGAGACGCACGTTTTGGAACGAGAAACTAGCTTCAACTTTAAACTGTAACTTCTTGACACTACAAAAGTGCCTGTAAATGGTCTAATCGATATAATTTTTTTGACTTTGCCCCGTTTCCACTCCACCACCACAGACCGTCAAAGGTCTACGTAGGAGAGTCGGGACCAACAGCTTTAAGTTCTTTCCGAAGCACGGGGGTGACACACACCCAAGGGATGTGATTGGGATTATTTTGGAAATTCGCTGGTTTGTAGGGTTCCTAACCTATATGGAAAAGCGGAGCTCTTGCAAGATCCGTCTGTTACAAAGCGGTGTTTGGTATTTCGCCTCATTCACATAACCAGAGCAAAAAAATGTTTAGGAGCTGTACGATCCTAAGAATATAAGTATAAAAACTTTTAATGAATTGGTACATCGTGCAAGGTACATTTATATAAAACTAGCTGACCCGGAAAACGATATTTTGCAATTTTTTGTGGTCTAAAAAATAGATTACGACCGATTCTCAGAACTATACATTTCATAAAAATCCGTCAAGCCGTTTCGGAAGAAACGACTACTAACATTGTGACACAAGAATTTTATATAAAAGATTTATTTTATTTTATTCTATGTATATATTTTTTTTTTATTTATAGTTACATAGCTCGAAAATTGCACAGATTTACCGTTCCCTCCGTATCTTCTAGGCTTCTAAAGCTAATGATTTGATTTTAGTAGGTTTAATACACCCAGGTTTTATTTTCGGAGTTTTGTAGGTCTATACACCCGTCATCCTGATATCTATTAAAACTTAATATCCCAAACAAAAAGTTTCATTTTATGCGAAACTAACACGAGAACAAACAAAAGAAACTCATTAAAAATTTGGTAATTCAAGTTTTGTAAGTAAACAAGAGGCCACGGTATTTACTTGCACCGTGTTCCTAATGTTAGACAATGTTCGCTGTATTTACCGTGACATGTGTGGCCATACAATATAATATAGAAATAAGTAGAAATGGTAGTCGAGCAAAAGGTGTTATTGAGTTTTTCTATGAAATTCTCAGTAGCAGCTCGGAGTTAGGATTTGTGTTCGGTTAATGGCAATACGCTCGCCCACTATTACATGGGAGCTAAACATACCGGCGAACTGTAGGTGTACATTGATACACCTCTGCCTAACCGTTTAGGGAATACAGGCGTGATGGTATGCATGTATATAATTATTTAGGTAGAGATGGTGAAGCGGGCTGTGGTCATATATACCTATTGCGAATAGTCTGATATTCCAAATACATGTTTTTAACTTTTGTCTTCTACTGGAACGAATAGGTTTCAACGGTTCTTTCGTTGGCTGACCTGGATCATCACAAACATGACCATTTATAAATTCTAAAGATAGCTTAAACAATGTCAATTAAGGTACTTATAATTTTATTTATTAATTGTCAGAATTATGAAAGCCTCTTATACCTAAATTATTTACACTCGATTTTTATACTCGATTTAAAGAGAAAATAATGGTATTAACATTGCATTATTCTACCTATTTGTGGAAGAATATTACAATAATAATACAAATTACTTTTTTTTGTGTAAATAAAAAGTTGATTTTATTTATTAGGGATAACGGCTGGAACATTTTTTGATAAACTTTTGCCGTAGTAGAGATTTCGATTTTTCTATTCAACGTTGCTTAAATATGGCGGAAAATCAAACCGAAGCAGGTTAGCAATAAGTACTAAGTATATAAAAACGATTTTCATGTAAGATTATCCTGGGCAATGTTAAGATAATAGTCAACCCGTCGGCTGCGGCGGTCGGCGGGCGGGCAGTTTCGCACTCGTGCGGGCGGCGCTTATATCGCAACGCCTATTCGCAATGTGCAATTCATTGTGCTAATACATAATGCGGTTTTATTATAATTGATGCATTAAAAATATTGTTCGTTCTTTTGCTTAAGTATTATTGCCATTAATAAATGTATATTGTTGTACTTACTCAAGTAAATAAATATTTTGAATTAATTACTGATTAAATATCAAAAAATAATATTACTGGGTTGTGGAGGTCTGATAGGCAGTCGCTCCATATAAAATACTGATATTCAGCTGCATCCGGTTTGACTGGAAGCCGACCCTAACATAGTTGGGAAAAGGCTAGGCAGATGATGACTGATTAAATATCAATCTGAGCATTGATAGTCCTTCGGTCCAGTAAAGGATTACCCAGCATTAGATGTGTACTATATGCAGCTTTCACTGGAGAACTTAGCTGCCGATCGTGCACAACCACCTGCACTACTCGTATCTAAGATCTAAACGAGGCTAATGTTAGAGCTGTACAGGTTGCTCAATACTGGTCGGGCAAAATGTAATGAGTCAATCGATACGAAAAGAAGAAGGCTGGGGAACGAGTTCCTTCAAAAGTAACTTCAACTATAATAAACAAAATTAACTTCGGTCAGAAGAATGTCTACTTTTGCTTTAAACTGAGGATAGCCGCACACAATACAATTTTACTGGAATTCAGATATCCTGTTTTTTTCCCTTTAGATAGTGCTTTTATTTATATTTAAAACATCTACACGTGGTTGGAAAAATACTAAATACCTAACTGCCATTTGCAAGATTTCTCTAATGTTTACAGTTGTCGGAATGATCAATTTCATGATGAATTCTCATGCCAATCCGCTGAACATACTTCGGTTTTACAGATATATAGAATGTAAAGTTCACCTACCAGCACTCTCGACAGCTCCTGGCGACACCGGCACAGCCTCACACTCCTTCTCTTCTCTTCTTTGCTCAAACTCACTCTGCACTCTAGTAACTTGCCTCTGGCCATTCAGTCCTAATATAGCGTCTATCGTATGCCTCGGCCCTGGGTTAACACTCGTAGGCACTTGTGTTAAGCCTAACCTAGATTTGACCGCATCAAAACTTTGATTTAGATGCATTTGTTGAGCGTGAAAAAACATACCCATTCTGTTAAGTGTCTCTAAGTTCTGTTGGTGTTGCGAAAGTGATATTGATTGATCCGTCACATTAATAGAAGAGTTGGAATTGGGACTACTCATTTGCGAGCGCGGACTATTCGTGTCGGAGCGGTCCGGCGTCTGGTTGCCGAAGTATCTGTCGTCGGGCGCGTCCATCTCGCAGCGTTACGCGTACGTCACTGGCGCTCGGAAACTACTACTAGAGTCGGCGGGGAAGAAGGAGGCGGGGCCTATTGGAAGGGGGGCGAGCGAAATTGCCCATTGAAAGTGCGAAATTTGGGGTCGCGAAGTGATTTTGTTTGGTAAGAAGCAAGAAGCGGCGTATTAGCATTTTCCCCTCGGAGTTTCTTTGAACGGTATTGAGAGTTGGTGATGGTTGAATAGTTTTTTTTTCTGTTTGATTGGGTCGATTGTGCTAGGTGTTAGAGTGTTGCCGGGAGTTTGTTAGCGATTTCTTTGAGGGTTCTCGACGCGCTTGTCGGTTGTTACTCGCTTGTTGCTTCCTAGCATTCTTTGAAGAAGTGCATAGTTCATGAAATTGATATAATTTTAAATTCGACTGAATTTACAACAGGTATTATTTGTCAAATCTGCTAAGTTTACTTAAGTAGGTACATAATTTGAAAGTTTTCTCTTTCCAAAAGCATAATTAAGTAAGAATTCAATTCAACACAATAAAGTAAGTATTCAATGTTAATGTTAAACACACAACTTTCACCAATCAAATTAAGCTGAATAACTGGGTACTTACTCAACGTTCTCGTTTTTGCATACATTACTCACGATCAAACAAAGCAGCAAAAAACAAACTAAGCGCACGGTGTAGTAGTGAGTCCAAACTTCCAATTACGCAAATGCTAATGAACTCAATTCTAATTAATCACACTAATCAATACGGGGCCAATCAGACGCTACCTGTCTCAGCGGAGTGCGGGGCGAGGGAGCGAGAGCACCGCCGGACATCTGCCTGTTAACACACAAATTTAACCAAATCGGTTAACCCGTAACCAAACAATAACAGCTTTTCCAACTGACCAGAGCAATGAGTGCATTGCGACCAATAAGCTCAAGCCATGCATAGGAAATAAGACCTTATTATAAGGCATTGAGTCTGAAAATGTTTTGCGCTGATTTGGTGACTTAAGTCGTTAAAGCATCAGTGCGGGAACCGTCAATATAATTTTGTCTTCTTCACACTTACAAAGATCTCGCTCGCTCTCATCTCAGGTGTAGCGACGGTTGTTAGGGGGCGGGGCGCGCGGTGACGTCACACGTCGATCGACCAATCGTGTGTTGGGTTTTGTTTTTTTCTTAGCGCTTCTTGTATTGTCGATGCGTTTCTTTTGTCCGGCGCGTTCAGTGATTGTTCGCGGGCGGCAGTTACACGGTTAACTTTAGGAATAACAAGCTTCCGACTTTTAGATAGAGATGAATCCACTAGCTTCTTATTTTCATTTTACTAACTTAGAAACTGTTAAATAGCTGCTGCTATTACTAACAGCAACTTCTGCAACCTCAAAAGTCTACCAATAAATTAACGAATAAGAAAATCAATTATACAGTTTGGTTAAAATTTAATTGTTTAATCATGTAAGATGTAAATAAGTAGATGTTATTTAAATTTTCAAGATAATAAATTTTCACGAGGGTGTTGAAAAAATCTAGATTAGATGCCAAATACTACAAATATACGTAGAAACGTTGTTACTTAATAATCTAGGAATTAAACCTTGTTCAATTATACCTACGTTCATAAAAAGTTTTTGTACAGTCTTAAAGTCAAGTTCATCTTTATCCCAGAATCAAGTGGTAGCTATAGTACACTACTTTTCACCCTTATTTCCTATTACCATGTTGAAACAGAATAAAACTATTTAAGTAAAATTTATAACAAGTGATTATGTCCCAGAGAAATGCCTAATTTGTAGATCTGTATTAATAACCCAGTTGATACATACTGCCTCGTTGGCCTAGTGGTCCTGAGTGCGACTGCTACGCTAGAGGTCCTGGGTTCGATTCCCAGGTCGAGCAAAAAGTGTTATTGGGTTTTTATCTGAAATTCTCAGTAGCAGCTCGGAGTTTGGTTCTGTGCCCGGATAATGGCAATAGGCTCGCCACCTATTACATGGGACCTAAATATACCGGCGAACTGTGGGTGTTCACCGGTACACCTCTGCATAACCCTTCGGGGAATACAGGCGTGATGGTATATATATATTTGGTACATAGTTGCATGTTGCATACCTTTCGAACTTACCCACAGAACAAGCTTACATTTTATTAAAAGAGATATTTTTATTCGTCCGCGTCAAATTTGATAGATTATAACGGAAAATGTACATTTTTCCGAAATAAAAAGTATCCTATGTGTTTCCTATCCTATCCACATCACAATATATCTCAGTGCTAGATTTCATCCAGATCTGTCCAACAGTTGAAGCGTGAAAGAGTAACAAACGTCCATCCATCCATCCATCTTCATAAACTTTCGCATTTATAATATTAGTAGGATTGGTATGGTTATAGTAGGATATTAGGTTCAAAATAAAACAATATGTTTTACCGTAACGTTGCCTGCATGTTGCCCACTGTGCATCAATACATTACAGTAATTGGCGCTGAATATTTAACGCGCTCACAATCACTACACACTCTTCGCTTGATTGAATGCACGCCACTACTGCTATTGAATGAGTTTTAATTGCACGTTCCGTGTTTTTATGTTTTAAAAGCATTCATAATGTTGTCACACTGCAACTAACCATTATGTCGTAGACTTTCAATTTTTATGCTGGCAATATTGCCTAATGGATTGTTCTAATCAAGTTCCCGGTATCAATCAATATGTTTAATGATTTGATCTTGATTGGAGTTATATTGGCGTGCAAGTGTTGAGTTGCATGTTAACTAATTGTTACATACCTTCACGCCCGTTCTCCGAAGAGTTCGGCAGGGGTGTACCACTGTATACCCTCAGTTCGCCGGTATGTTTAGGTCCCATGTAATAGGGGGCGAGCCTATTGCCATTAACCGGGAACATATCCTTACTCTGCTACTGAGAATTTCATAGAAAAAACCAATAACACTTTTTGCTCGACCTGGGAATCGAACCCAAGATCTCTAGGCTAACGAGGCAGTTAATTGTTATATACTTAAATAAATAGTTGAAGTTACAAATTGGTAGGTTTGTACCTAACCTAATTTGTGGAAACAAAAGCCGTGAATCAAAATTCACAGGATATTCAGATTTTGACTAAGATATCAACCAGTTCGTTCTCCAGTGCCGACCGAGCCCATGTTAGAGTTCCACAAACAATTACGGTTTGAGTACAACACTTGTGACACAATTTCCAGTACATACGCTTCTGGTTAGTAGAATTTAGACAAGGCTTGAGTGACTATGTGTGCCGAAAATCGTCTAAAACAACATCAGCTGTATGCATCATACTACAGCGAAAACTTAACTTACACTAGAGTCAAGAGCTTACCCATCTCGGTGAGATGAAAAAACGGTGATGAACACCGGAGACCTTTACAGGACAACATATAGTAAATCGCTCGAGCTAGTCATCGTATAAATTTTCTGCAGTAATTGAAGTACATGATTCTTCTGAAAATCTTTAGCTAAGATTGCATAATACATGTCGATCAGAAGAACTTTTCTATAGGGAATTGTTACTTTTAACCCAGAATAGGTACTGCAATCTTATTCAAACAATTAAAAAAATTGTATTTAATATCAGAATAAACTAAATTGACAAATTTTATTGAAATCTACAAAAAAAAATGGTTTTGTGAACCGAAAAGCAATTAAAACTCTCCGAGATAACAGACATGAATTTACTAATTCAAAGCTCAATAACGAGACTAAATATAATAACGATCGCTAATGCTGGATTGATGCTTAAATTAAGCGAGTTTGCGCTGGAGATTGATTGGGATAAGTGTGGGAGGGGGGCGGCAGGAGGGGGCGAGGGACCGAGGCGGGGAGGGGGGGTACGAGTCCGGGACACGCTAATCTAGTACGACCATATAACAATTTGTTGACAGTGATGGGTTATGTCGATGTGAGTAATTAGATCATAGGGTTAGGGGTGGTACGTGAACCTTAATTTAGGTAACGTTGGTAATCGTTTCCAGATTGAAGTCCAACTATAGATATCTCCCCGTCGGAGGTTCGGATCATGCGTCAATCGAATAGGTACCGGGCTTCTGACTAACAGGTAACAGGAGGAACTGTGGGGATTTCGTTTTATAAACTCCGATATACCTCTCAGTTTGCCCCAATCGGAGGGCATCCATGAGGAAATCCACAAAAAAGAACAAAAAATTACTATAGGTATTTCTACAGATTAAGTAATGCTCCAGCAACAATCAATATGCCTGGTTCTTATGTTTTTAGGGTTGCATCCTTAAAAGGTGAACGGAATATGTAGGTACGGTTCTTTAACAGTCTACTAGTGCACGATGCATATTCACTGTCATTGAGATTCCCTCACAGTTAGCGAAAAGTCTATCAGAAAAAAAAAAACACTTTTTACCTATTGCTTCTTGTACCTTCATCCAAGTTCCAACATATTTCTTCTCATGTTCAGGTATCGACAGCAGAACATCCCTACGCCACCTGGCTGCTGACAGCGACCTCTGTAATTGTTGAATGAGCCAGCATTAAAGCGCCAATTAACCAACATTGATTGGTTTTGAACACCCCCCTCTCCCTCCACCCTTCGCATCCCTCTGTGACCCTCACTGCGGTCCCGGATAATTCTGGATTAAAGGGCTAGCATGGATGTGTAGGATTTGCGTATACTATAAAATTGAGGTTATGCCTCACCTATGGGTATTCAATTATTGGATTTTGTTAGGATCTATGTCGTAAATACTTCATAATTCATATTCATCATCACCAATTCTTTAGTAATTAACCGAGTTAAAACAGATCCAGAAAATTGTGACCTAGTAACAGTACTTATTTGAGACCTAGTTAGTTACTACGGTAACACTGTTGATATAAATAACAATTACTTATTACAAGACAATAGCTCTTATTTTAGGTTTAACTCTAGTTAACAATTCTATTTTATTTAGAACAAAGGCGGCGACAATAAATAATTTGACTAGTTTATTTAAAGTTACCACAGAAGTTGAACCTAGTTGTAACACTAATACACTGTATAATTAGGTCTTCTGTCGTCACAAAACGTTTTCGCGTATAGGTGCATTCTTCTTCTTTATCGTGTGGGCAGTAAGGTCTAACCACCCTATACAGAGTTTCTAAACCGCCTCAAGGTGCATTAATTTACTATTTCTAATCTAAACTCAACAATACACAAACAAGATTTCAATCCTTCCTAAAATATCTTCTGCAAATAAATCGAAAGCTTCCCAATTCAAATCAATCAAAAATAGCAATTGATTAAACAACAATCCCGCAAGCTGCCAGTGTCCAGTCGCCGCAGTGTCCAGCAAGGGACAGAGCAACAGAGGTACCCTTGAGTTAATTAATATAGCTGCTCGTGATCTATTAATGGTGGACGCAGCGGGCGGTGCGGGGTCCCTACGGTGGCCGGAGCGCGGATAGTCCGGGTACTGAATACTGAGTCGCTGAAATGCTAAGAGAATGGTATCTGTTGTATGAACTTTGGAATGCTTCTTGCCAATCTTCTATACTCTCCTTCCCTACTTTTAAATTTATCTTGTTCTATCCTTCTATCCTACTACTATTATAAAGGCGAAAGTTTGTAAGTATGGATGTATGGATGTTTGTTACTCTTTCACGCTTAAACGGCTGAATGGATCTGGATGAAATTTGGCACAAAGACAGATTATAGTCTGGAATAACACATAGGCTACTTTTTATCCCGGGAAAATGTACGGTACCCGTAGGATAACACATCAACTGTGACGCGGACGAAGTCGCGGGCAGAAGCTAGTAAAATTATAAATGCGAAAGTTTGTGGGGATTGATGGATGGATGTTTGATAATCTTCTACGCTTAAACGGCTGAATGGTTCCTGGATATTTGGCACTGAGATAGATTGTAGTGTAAAATAACACATAGAATCCCCTTATTTTTATTCCGAAAAATGTAGGTACAGCTCCAGTGGGATAATCAAATTGGATGCGGATTAAATCGCGAGCAGAACCTAGTATGATACAAATGTACTTTCTTGCAAGTGTCTTCTATTGACCAGTTTATGAAAAGCATCTTAATATGACACACTAAGTATCGACATAATATTAATGACGAATCGGATCGTTTAGTCCCTATTCTTTATTTATTCCAAAATCCAAATTATCGATATTCCCATTCGCCCCAACGCATGGCCGCCTTACAACACCTGTGTTTGACGCGCTTTGATCTCCTGAATTATCCTTTATCTATTCGCTGTCCTCAGAACAAATCCATTCCATTACGGCGCACCTTGTTCAGACGTGATTGTTACCGTTCTCATTACCGTTACCTAATTACCACTTAGACTACTCAAAGGGTTTACCAGTTACACTGAAATGTTTTATAATAAGCTTTTAATTTAACTCGGTTTACCTTTAAACAGCGATGTTGTGACGTAACAAGAGATTTTAGTAACTTTATAATGTTTTATGTTTCTAACTGAAAAAGTCATGATAAGGATAATGGTGCCTAACTGCCTCGTTAGCCTAGTGGTCCTAAGCGCGAGAGGTCTTGGTCTTGGCTTTGATTCCCGGGTCGAGCAAAAAGTATTATTGGGTTTTTCTATGAAATTCTCAGTAGCAGGTCGAAGTTAGGATTTGTGCCCGGTTAATGGCAATAGGTTTGCCCCCTCTTGATCTAACCTAAACATATCGGCTAACTGTTGGTGTACCTTCATTGGTACACCTCTGCCTAACCATTCGGGAAATACAGGAGTGATGATATGTTTAATATCACAGAGCGTTAGGACAAATAATAACACAACACAACGATGCCAAATAGGACACTTCTGTCCTTAATTGAATCGTTGTTGACCAGACCATTTCAACGTAATAACCTGTCGACGCCTGGCAGTAATGGAATGGTATAGCCGTAGTATACAATGGTCCAATCAGGTGGTCGCAACGTCCGGCACAAGACACAGCGGCTCATCTCAGCTGGCAATCGAGTTACCGCGCTGTTACGCGCTACGTGCTCCGCTGGACACACGCATAGAGTACGTGTGAAAACAGAGGCTGCAGGTATCATAGTTTCGTTAGATAAATGTTGTGAAAGAAAAGCATTGGGTGAGCGAAGGTTTATAATTATATCCTTGGTGTAAATAGAAGAAAGGTTGGATGCGCAATGCTTAGTACTCGTAACCGGCGTGCTTGTATGACCAGAAGTGTGGACGAGGCGAAAGGAGTATGTAAGGATCGTAGCAGGTGGCGTTCTGTGGTTTCTGCGTACCCCATGGGAAAAAGGCGTGAGTTTATGTACGTATATGTCAATAGAAGAAGCTAAAGGAAAACATATTCACAATAGAGTAATGAAGAAGGTTAAATATTAAAAACCTGAATCTTTATATATTGCTGGTAGAGTACATAAGCATCTCGATTTGTATCTACTTTCACGGGATAATAATTGGTATGATGAGTCAGAAGTTTTTGCAAATTTTTGGATTTTGTAAAATTGATTTTGGGTGCCAATATTCGTAGTACAATCTTCGTAACCTGTTGCCATGGTAGTGACATTTACAATTTCGACATTTACAATATCTGGCGGGTCTGTCTTGTTGCAGGATCTGGCGCGTTCATTGCTCTGTGCTACCTCGACATGCAATCACAAGACGCGGAACAAGTAACTAACTGACCGCTGCAATGGTGTTCGGCTGGACACTATCAGCTCACGTAACTCAGTTTACTGCTCCAGTTACACTTGCATTAAGGTGCGCATTGCGCATACCAACCTGTGCATGCATGCCTGCTTCACTACACATCTGTACATACATCAAAAAGCAATGTTGTTGTTGTTGTTTCAATGAGTACGAATTATTTCAATTATCAATGCACTGATTTATGAAAAGATCCGGGAAAAAAAATCAAAGTAAATACATAAAAAACATACGAAGAGTTAGGCAGAGGTGTACCAATGCACACCTACAGTTCGCACCGGCGAACTGCCGAAAAACCTACCGAGGTTTTTAGGTTCCATGTAATAGGGGGCGAGCCTATTGCCATTCTAGGGATGCAGCATAAAATATGCAAAGTAGCACACAAAGTCACGAATTTTCTAGAGAAGGTATTTCATGGACAGTTAGCTGGATAATATTACTCCATGCTCCACTTCTTGTTTTCGTGTCGATAATATTTTTATAATTATTTATACGAAAGGAGCCCAGTAGCTGGCCACGTTTATTGCCGCGTCGGAGGCGCTAATCAGATCTTAAAGGGTGCAGGTGAATGGTCAATTGGGACACTCCAGTATATGGGGCATTGTCTGATCAGGGGCTCCGCAGTCGCACTGGGTGCTAGACGGATCCATGATGCCCCATTTCGTCTGATTATGTATGCAGCGGCCTATCACTGATGAATAGATACAAATATTTGTGAAGTTAAAACTTTTTTAGAAGCGTTGTGCACTTTTTTTGGAATGGGTAAAAAATTTTAAACTCGCGTCAGGACACGTGACCTGATCGAAAATCTTACGAATTTATCGTACACAAATTCATATTTGTGTACGTTTTTAGCGTTTTCACTTCTGCCGGTACTCCCGGAGTGCAACCCGTCGTTTTTTTTTTTTGGAAAACCAAGTATAACTCGCCGCATCTTTAAACTTTTTGCATTGTGCGAAAGTGAAAGATTTCAGATAAGAACACTCTCACTTATGCTCGAGACTAATTGGTTGTCCGTGATGGGTCAGCTGATTTGTAAGTTTTTGTGTAATAATTGTCACCTAAATCAATTGATTAGATTTCTAGTAGTTATTTCAGAAATAGCTTAAGTCTCTCTACTCTAATTCTCAAATAATAAATATCTTCTCCACTATAATTAATGTCGTAACTACTTATACCTAAGTTTTATTAGTCAGGAAGCTGTATTAGCTATTATTTATTACACCCAAATAGAATCACATATTAAAATTAATTAAATAGTCATAAAAACTTTCTATAACAAATGTCAAATAGTTGAAAATGTTGACCAAATCATCAAAGCAGCTCTGGCTCTGTTCCGAACATCCCATTCAATTAAACCTGATACTTATTCCAAACATTTGGACCAGCATTAGCCTAAAATGTTCCAAAAGTAAATATTCGCTTACTCATCCAATCCATCACCGCGGATCGTAATAACACTCGCTCAAATTAATACCTGCCCACTCAAAAATAGAATTGAAAAATTGATGTCCAACTTAATCAGACCCATCGTATTGCTCCACCATCATTTAAACATTCTCAAATGTCGTTCACCGAAGAAGGGTGACGGGTCTTAACAAACTGGTCATATCTTAATACGGGCTTATTACTGATGTTAATTTTTGGGTTGTTTCGGGTGAAAAAAGTTTCGAATGGTATTTAGAGTGCTTTTAGAATCGCCATCGATATATTTACGTACAAACTCGTAGTTTTATTTTACAAATTATTATCTTTTGGCTACTTCGTGCGTAGTAGTGACGTATAAATTAGTAGTTTGAGAGTTGATAAGTTGCTAGCATTTGTGTATAGCTTTTTTTAGCGAATGGCCGCATTTAATAAATGGTAGTTAGGTGAACTTCTGTGCTATTAAAATGGCAACTAGAAAAATACTGAAATTCATTGTTTTTTCGTTGCTGTTATCATATTTAGTTACAGCTATTTATAGAACTCTCCCAAAAGAGGTATAGTTATTTTATTTTTACATTTTATAATATTTTAGGTATTAACAAATAATAAGACTTTATTGTTTTTACTGTAAATGTATGATTATTTGGAATACCTTAGCCTACAGTACAATATTGATTTCTTGAAAAATAAATAAACCCTTCTGCATATACCTACGTAAAATTGCTAAAACGGAAAGAGCGAAATAATAAGTCCAAAGGCATTTTCTTAAACAGGCGTAACAACATTACGTACAAAACGACGAAATCGATGATAAATCAAAGGTAACAATAATAGTTACACGATTGAATCAAACAGCACTCAGGGTGAAGCGCCCAGTTGTCGGCGTGCTCGACAATTACGCCGCGTACAAAAAGGCTTGATTGTCGACTATTTCGCTGTTACACGTGTTTGGTAGATGCTTTTAATGTACAGTAGTTATTTCGTTTTTTTGTTTCGTATAATAAATGTTAGAAAATTGGTAACAATGAATTATTTCCGTGTGGTATTTATTATTAACCCCCGACGCAAAAAGAGGGGTGTTATAAGTTTCACGTGTCTGTCTGTCTGTCTGTCTGTCTGTCTGTCTGTCTGTCTGTCTGTCTGTGGCATCATAGCTCCCGAACGGATGAAGCGATTTCAATTTAGTTTTTTTTGTATGAAAGGTGACTTACGTACGAGTGTTCTTAGACATGTTTGATGAAAATCGGTTGAGCCGTTTAAAAGTTATGGGTGTGAAAGTGAGGAAGAAAAACTAAAAAATGATTTGTCATGTGGGTTATTAAATTACTAGGAACCTATGTACTTACAGCTTAACAAAATCGACATTATAATAAGTATGTACCTATAAAAAGTATAAAATAAAAATTAAATTAAAAATTTAAAAAACCCCCGACACAAAATCCTAAGTTCCCTTTAAAAAGTAAAAAAATAAAATACGTCGCGTTGGGGGACCGCTTGGGACGGTCGTACCCTAAATGCAACATCGGTCCCCCAACGCGACGTATTTTATTTTTTTACTTTTTAAAGGGAACTTAGGATTTTGTGTCGGGGGTTTTTTAAATTTTTAATTTTTTTTAGTTGTTACTTTTGATCCGCAAGAACATCACAGTTGAATAAATATTAAAGATTATATTGATGAGTCTTAGCCAGCGATTCTGTCACCTGAGAATTTCGTGCCTTATTTGTACTTTTTTTAATGCGTATTATCAGGAACCTCACTCCTGCGAGTAAGAAGTGAGCAAGCTATCAAAATTTCGTGGAATATCAAGAATTGCCATTATAATGGAAATACTCGCAGAATGTCCATTCATTCACAAGTGTAACGTGGACATACTCCCTAATCTCGTTTGAATAGTATAAATACGGTGTTATTATGTGTGTTGGATAAAGTTTGACAACAACATTAAATACTTGTAGCTGCACTATTTGTATTGTGTAAAGGATTAAGAAGAACTTGTTGGTTTGGACCATTGTAGTCAGAGTATTTGATATGCCTACAAATACCAACACTAGACAACTCGACGACCTATAGAAAACAAAATCATATTTGAAAACTTTTTTTTACAATGCTCGCAAATATCAGCTTCTTTCTGAAATTTATTTCATTCTCTCTTTATATTATAAATACGCAACAATGTGATAAACAAAGTCTAAAATTAAAGTGACTGATGTAATTGAAACATGATTAAGAGGCTCCTTCGTTAAGCAGTTGGCGTTCAATCAAAATGATTTCACGGAGATAAATTGAGTGTAAACAGAGCGAGCGAAACATAAAATAATCTTGTTTATAACGAAGAACGAACATCTCGCTCTAATCTTATAAAAGCACAGACTAATTTGTAGACAATTGCAGAGTTAAGGAGCTTGAGGGTTGCTACTAGTTCGGCACTTACTTCATTGAGGGCTCATTGTAATAAAAACCTGAACTGTTGTAGTAGATACATCTATTTGATTACAGCCGTAACATTTGATGAGTATTTTTTAAGTAGTATGTAAAGCATCACAAGAAAGTTCAAGTCACACTTCTGGATATCTCAAAAGCACCAAAATAAATAAAATTGCAGTAACGCAACATTTGGGTTAAAGAATGTATAAATCTTGACTGAATTTATCAATCTGCTCAAGACTTACCAATAAGACAACATACCTAACCTTGTGGTTAGGTGTGTTGTCTGAAAAGACCCAAATGCAGTTATTTCCCAAACAGTAGCCCTCCGTTTTGTTCCAGCACAATATAAAACAATAAAAAGCCTATTAAGTTGGAACAATATAATCTTTCCCGGCGTCCTCTCCCGTGCCCCGCGCCTCCCCCCTCGGGTCCACCTCTCCGAACACTCTGGCGTCCAGCGGACGGTAATTACCGACGCCTTGAGACTCAGTTAGGAAGCAATAGCGTTATTTAGCACCTTCACAATTTATTTCTAAGAAATCACTTTTATCTCATTATTTGTATTTGTTGTTTTAAACGAGACTTTTAAAATTGTTGTTTTGTCGAAGATTATTTTATTAGACTTTTTTTACGTCAGGTGTTATGCTTAACGGATTGGACTGAAAATGGATTGGACTATCAGAAGATTAAACTTTAGTGAATTCTAATGTTTAATACTCTAATTTTAGCTGAGAGAGTGTTCCATAAAACCTCAATATTTGTTATTTAAATAATTTTTCAATATAAACTGCATGTCAATTTTTATTTAAAGAGCTTATTTATGAATTCAAATATAATTTATGATTAAATACGACACCAAAGTATTCCAACGATTACGAATCAAAAATAAATTATAACTTGAATCATGCCCAAAATTCTAATGCAAAAGATATTAAATAAAGAAAATATAAAATTACAAAATAATACGGCAATTTGTCACAGAATGATTTGAGTCCTTTAAAATGAATACCAAATTGAATCGTAACAACTAACAAAACCAAATAATGCATCTAAATAACAAAATGTTATCAAAGAGAACAAAAACCTCTCAAACACTACGGGCATCTTCCATCCTTTTCGCTCGCGATATCGGTGTCCTGTTCACCCTAATCGTATTAAGCATCCATTTTTGTAAGCGCTCCGAGCCCGATCCAATTTCAAACTCATTTGTTAGAGCATAAAACAATTATTAAAAAACGCCAGTGATTTGGCGAGCAATTTTTGCCGTTTTACATCACTTAACGCTGGCTATAAAAAGCTGTGGAGATGGGAGATTGTTTTAAACACAACGTTGGTGCAATAATAACACTGGAAACTGCCTTGAATACTTATGTATGCCTGGGTTGTGATCTGTTTAGACATAAGAAAATGCTAAAAGAAAATAAAAATATTTTAAAAACGAGGCGTGGGTAATTTGCTAAACCTGGTATATTCGATTACCTGTGAAAGGTTTGAAAGGTTCCATTTAAGTAACAAACAAACTTTTCACTATTTTGTAAAAGCAATATTTCTACCTACATGCAATTTTTTTTTTCAAGTTTCTAATATTTTTCTTATTCATAAATTTATATTTTTTCAAGCTGTCTCTTTGCCCAGCGTTGTCCATATACGCAGGTCCTTTGTTTTTTCGTCAAAGTAATCGAATGATCGTGCGTGCTAGCCGACAACGGGTGCGCTCACCCCGCTTGCGCCACAACAACAATAACATTTGAGTGATGTCCTACAGAAATAAATAAATGTGATATAACATGACCATTACAGTTGTTACACAGTAAGTTTTTGGCGCGAAAAATTTTGTTAGTGTATTTTTTCTTAAGTTTACGTGTCCCTCTATCTTTTCGAGGTTCTGTACATTTCCACATATTATACATATACATACGATCAGGCCTATAATCCCTGAAGGGTTAGGCAGAGGTTTACCAATGTATACCCACAGTTCTCCAGTATGTTTAGGTCCTATATAATAGGGGGCGAGCTTATTGCCACCCAGCACAAATCCTAACTCCGAGCTGCTACTTAGAATTTCATAGAAAAAACCCAATAACACGTTGCTTTATATGGGAATCAAACCCAAGACCACTGTAGCAGTTGCGCTTAGGACCACCAGGCTAACGAGGCAGTTTTTCACTTTTCACATATACACTTTTGTGATAAAAATATGACCTGGTGTAAAACCAGGTAACACACAGAAATCCTTCACGTATAACAGTTTAAGTCTCGCGACTGACCCACAACGGACATGCTTAATCACTAAAGATATAACACGAGAACCGATTTATAAATATACTATCACCATCACGCCTGTATTTCCCAAAGGGTTAGGCAGAGGTGTACCAATGTACACCCACAGTATGCTGGTATATTTAGGTCCCATATAATAGGGGGCGAGCCTATTGCCATTAACCGGGCACAAATCTAAACTCAATATCATAAAAAAACCCAATAACACTTCTTTTTCTCGACTTGGGAATCAAACCCAGGACCTCTAGCGTAGCAGTCGTGCTTAGGACCACTAGGCCAACGAGGCCGGTTTATAAAGGCATATCGAACTATGAAATTATTAATTAAGTGTCCTCTGTGATTGTAATTACACCTATAATAGCAAAATGAGATTGTTTCGATAATATTTGCAGTTCATCCGGGCGGCGGGTGTTGCGCTCAGTCGTACACTGAACATGTTATTACGAACAAACGTGTCGTTTTCGCTGCGGGGCACCGCGCGACAATCTCCATGTATTCTTTTGTGTGTTTCCACTTTATTAGGGTTCCGGGGTGCAAAGGTGCGAGGCTTTTAAAACATTTGGCAGTTTCTTACAGCATCGCATAGACAGCTTTAAGCATCACAATCACATGTAAAATAGCATATTTGTATAACGATTCTGGGTTTACCTAAGATTATTCCTAACCCAAAAACATCAGCGGACCATAGATGTACACTGGTACACCCGTACACCTCTTCCTAAACCCTTCGGGGAGTACAGGCGTGATGGTCCCTATATATGTGTATTTATAACCCTAAAGTTACACAAAATGTGATTGAACCTTAAGTTTCCTAAAACACGTTTATTATTGTCAAGAATCTAGTTCCCTTCATTCTTTTTTCGCGTAGCGATAGTTAAAATTATACAGAACCATAGTACCGAACCAAAAGTTTAAAGTAACAATATTAGAGACGGGATGTCGCCCGCGGGTGGTGAGCCGTCGGTCCCGGGTTCGATCCCGGCCGGGGCGGGGCAACTTTTACTCTGTTACCAGGATCGTATCCCGGGGCTAGCAAACTGTTCAAATCAACTCTATAATAATGAAACTTTGAAGGGGAATTAGATTTTAAATTTAAATTAACTGAAGGCGCACACACATCGTGTCTTCATGCCCCAGTTATTAGATGAGTGGGTATTTGTAACGAGAACCACGTGAGGTAAATTCGTTAGAGAGATGCTAATCTAAGTTTGGCAAAAATAAAATCTACAGAAGAAAATTTTTTGAATCAATCCTACAGGATAGATTTGACCATTAACAACTTTTCAGGAATATGGAAAGTGACTTAATAGGTTATGACATATAACGATTTGGACCTATCAGTAGACTAGCTTAAGTAGCTACATAGGTTAAGGTAGGTATACTTGCAGAACCAAGTTTTCATTTTCGAAACCACGTAGGTTTTGCCAAAAGTCACTTCAAAATTCTGTTAAATAATAATAAGTACCAAAATATTATTGTCTCACTGCAGGGGCAAAGGCCTCGGCAATTTAGCATAATTGGGTATATCTTGTCTAGGTGTCATCACGATGTTTTCCTAAAACTATGTCAAAACATTTGCTGATGGATTGTGTCCGAAATAAAGAGAAACGTGAATCACTCATGATCGAGCTAAAACTTAATAGGTTAGATGTAGGATTAATACAGTCAATACTATCTTTACCATGTTCTGAGAACACTAAAAAATTTTGTGAGTTAATGACAGTACTTGTTGAGTGATCCATTTTTAGTATTATAGTTAATAGATATTAAGATAGATTAAAAACTTGATGTATGTAGATATTTTGTAAAAGGGTATGATGGGGTTGTCATATCTGAGATAAAAACCCCTAAATAAAAGCAGATTAAAAAAAAAAAAAAAAAAACTATGTCAAGAAATTACAAGCCTATTAAAGTAGCTATGAAATTGGACCCACGGTGATACTTACTCGCGCCCGGGAGCGCATGCACAACCACTAGGCCATCTCCAAATGTTAATTAACATAATACACACATTTGGCATGCTAGTAGAAACTAGCCATCGAACATACTGAACATACATTTCATTGGCTGTTTTTGTAGGTAATTTAATGTTAATTTGTATGTGAGAACTAGCCAAGTCAGACCTTAGGCTTCATTATAAGAATCTAATAATATAAGGGTAAATTATAAGAAGAAATGATATTTTAAGTTGTTATAAAGTATTTTAGTAGATATATTATGCATTTAAAGTATAAATTACAGGACTGATCACTGAATAATTGAGCACCCATTTAGATCTTATTTCTTTTGTCTTTACAGTCAACAACCAAGGCCATTATCATAATATTAAATCTGGCTCTCATTTCTCATTTATATTTTTGATGGGATGTTAATTAACATAATACGCCTATATTACATAGGTATTAATCACTGCCCAAAGTTGTCTCAAACTCTCAGCGCGCCTGATGATATGTTCGTTATTGCATTACACGCACACAAAGACGGCTGGTCGAATAGTAGAGATGTTATCACACCGATTAACTCACGAGCCGATCTCTAAACGATTGTTCGCGGCAAATTGCTCGAGCCTTAACAATCCGATCGTGTGATAACGTCCTAATAAGAGCCTATTTAGAAGATATTGTTCGTTTTTTGCGAGAGTGCGACAGCTGGCGATAGTTTTTGCGACTGTTGAGGAATCTTATAAAATTGTGCAATGTCATTTCTGTTTAATATGCCTATTAAAGTAAAACAGACCAACATCATACGTAAGGTACCTAAGACACGTACTTTCATAATTTATTTGACATTTTGATGAAAGCCGTTTACAAATATATCACTGCCTCGTTAGCCTAGTGCTCCTAAGCGCGACTGCTGTGCTTAGAGGTCTTGAGTGCGATTCCCAAGTCAAGCAAAGTGTTATTGGTTTTTCTATAAAATTCTCAGTAGCAGCTCGGAGTTAGGATTTGCGCCCGGTTAATGGCAATAGGCTCGCCCCTACATGAGACCTAAACATACCCGCAAACTGTGGGTGTACATTGGTACACCTCTGCCTAACCTTTCGAGGAATACAGGCGTGAAGGTATTTTAAATATATCACTTACAATCTCCTCCAATTATAAAATATGATAAGTAAGTACACCTATTGTGGTGCCCTTACATTATTTTTTCTTTGAATAACAAATAGTACCTACACAATATAACATAACCGCTATTATTAGCTCTAATCACTTCCCAAATAATACTCTTAAATGTGTAGGGATAACAATTGTAGCATTTACTCCGAGTAATGACGTCAGTGGTTCTGCAACTGTTTCTGATTTTGTCCGACTGCAACAAGTCAAATGAGATTATCCTATTTATTAACCGACTTCAACAAAAATGGAGAAAGTTATTTAATCTGAAATGTTTGTTTAAAAACTTTGAATAACTTTTGATATTTTTAACATGTTATAGAAATAATAAATAATATTCCATTAAATAAATTGCAGTAGCCGCAGATTCTCAAGTATTTTTTTTAAATTTCTAAACTATGTTTTATGGCATCCAGACCTCATTCTAAGATTGTATCCCTTTGCATATTTTACAATTCTGCAGATAAACATACTTTGCAAACAACAAATAAATGAACGCAGTTGTCAATGCACAGTGGTTCGAAACCAAAAGAAGAGCGACAAAAACTTTGACAATCGTAAACGGACAGAAACCACAATGCAACAAAACAAATCGTATTACACATTGCTAGCTCTCTCTAGATCGGACCTCTCACTCGCACAGGCTCCCCGCTGACTCGTTAGCAACGAATAAACCTTGTAATACAATAAAACAGAAAATAGTGTAAAAAATACTCGTTCCAAATTTGGCTGTGCAGATAAAGAAGCTTTATTGCAAAGCATTAAGGACTGCTATTGCCTAATTTCATGTTGGTGTAAGCTTGTTCTGCATGCTTAGAGTGACATTTGTTTGAGGCGTTCACCCAATATGGTGTTAGAGAGAAATAAAATTGTATTTTTCTATTTTTAATTGGTGCAAATTTTCGTTTACGGAGGGAGATGAATGCGAAAACAAATTACTTTTAACTAGTTTACTTTGAGGTGGTTATTGTTACTCAGCCCTTACTAAAAAACACGAGGTTGGAGAGCATGCTCTACGATATTGTTATTCAGACTTGTAATACAAGTTAGTGTTTGTGTATGAAAATTAATTTCAGGAAAATGGTGACTGGTTCGTTGCAACTTTTATTTAAAATAATAATTTATATTTTTTATTATTTTAAAATAATAATTTTACATTATTTGGGCCCAGTAGGTCAAGATTGTCAAGGGCACAGGTAAACGGACATCTGAGACACTAAGACAGATAAGTTCTTGGTTACAATTGGCCGCTTAGTGCAATATTTTTTAAACTTAAATAAAAATTAAGATAAGAAATCCTATTGTAAGTACTATACAATTAGTAGACCTTTAGGGCCAGTAAAAATCAATAATATAAGTGTATAAAAATATAAATAAATTAATAATATATTTAAAACTACAATATTGAAAACATTGTATTCACAACAACATAATGTTTTTACAACACACTTTATACTGCGACAGAAGGAGGGTTATGTTTTTACCCGACTGCGACAGAAGGAGGGTTATGTTTTTCGAGGGTATGTTTGTATGTATGTATGTATGTATGTATGTTTGTATGTATGTATAATTGTTTGGCACGCTCTGCAGGCTGAACGGCTCGATGGATTTTAGCTTGAGAGGTGCCGTTAGATTCGTATTTACTGTGAGAGTGACACTGGGTTTAAAAAAAAAAAAAAAACAAAATGGCGGATTTTTGGTGCCAAATTCAAATGTTTGGCTCGCTCTGCATGCTAAACGGCTCGATGGATTTTAGTTTGAGAGGTGTCGGTAGATTCGTATTTACTGTACCTAAGAGTGATACTGGGTATATTAATTTCTTTTTAAAACACTAAAAAAATAAAAAACGGTAATTTAAAAAACTAAAAAACCCGACTGCTATTCTTTAAAAATCCCTAAAACAAGATAAATTGTAGCAGTCGGGACCCATTCGGGACCATCTGCAATGTAATATATTTATGTACTCTCAATTCACTAATCCTCCATTTCTAGAATGGGTCCCGACTGCTACAATTTATCTTGTTTTAGGGATTTTTAAAGAATAGCAGTCGGGTTTTTTAGTTTTTTAAATTACCGTTTTTTTCGAGGGTATGTTTGTATGTATGTATAATTGTTTGGCACGCTCTGCAGCCTGAACGGCTCTATGGATTCTAGCTTGAGAGGTGTCGTTAGATTCGTATTTACTGTGAGAGTGACACTGGGTATATCAAAATAAAAAAAACAAAATGGCGGATTTTTGGCGCCAAATTCAAATGTTTGGATCGCTCTGCAGCCTGAACGGCTCGATGGATTTTAGCTTGAGAGGTGTCGTTAGATTCGTATTTACTGTGAGAGTGACACTGGGTATATCAAAATAAAAAACTAAAAATAATAAAAAATAAAAAACGGTAATTTAAAAAACTAAAAAACCCGACTGCTTTTGTGAGTATTTCTGAAAAATCCCTAAAACAAGATAGTCGTTGTACCCGATTGCACTTAAAATTGTAGCAGTCGGGACCCATTCTAGAAGTGGAGGCTTAGTGAATTGAGAGCACATACCTATATTACATTGCAGATGGTCCCGAATGGGTCCCGACTGCTACAATTTTAAGTGCAATCGGGTACAACGACTATCTTGTTTTAGGGATTTTTAAGAAATACCTACTCAGAAAAGCAGTCGGGTTTTTTAGTTTTTTAAATTACCGTTTTTAATATTGTAGTTGAAAACATTGAAGCTTACAAAAGTTTCAATGTTTTTTAAAAAATAGTGATCTTAAGTTGGTCGTAATGTAATTCTATAAAACCACTGGCGAATTCAATTCAACCAAGAAGAAACTAAACTGGTAACATCACACAGGTCGGCGTTTCTGTTTGTGAAACACAATCTGTTTAAGATCTAACATTGATATTAGTGGCACAATCGGTTATTGTGTCAATGGGAACGGATGTCTAACATATAATTATACTACAAATCTTACCACAGTTAAACGTACATACAATGGATTGAATGTCGATTTTTTATTGCTCAATTATAGGGCTTAATGTTAACAAGCTAAAATAAATTTATTAGAAAAATAAACATGTATTTTACCCGTAGTTAACAAAAATAAAAACAATTTTTAAATCTACATTCAAATATTCAGTAAAAAAACAAGCTTTAAATTTTTAATCCGTATCGCACTTGTAAACATACAGCTTCCCGCGAACGCCTCCGAACAAACCTTTGAACCGAAGCCGATCTAATAACGTGAACGAAATCCTTTTATACGTACAACAAAAACCCGAAACCACTAATAATGCCGCAAAATTTCGAAGAACCTTTTTTTCCAGAGTTATCGAGTAGTGACCACTGTGCGGCTGAGACGTTACAAGTACAATGAGCACAGATCGGTTTTGTGTAGGATTTCAAGCAGCTCGTATTACCGTGTGTAAGTGTGATGCACAATGAGACGAATGTAGCAAAAAGTTGGTCGTGAAATGACCATTGCACGGATTATGCGTTTGAAGTAGCACATTCAGATGCCTTTATTGATGGTTGTGATAAGAATTATTTTCTTTGCTAGGTAGGGGTTTCAATAAAAATTGGTCTTCTGTACGAAGGTCTATTAATGAATAATAGTCCAATAATAAGGAAAGGCAAATAAGGTCTAATAAGGTGTAATAAGGTCTATTAATAATTAATAGTCCTTTCGTACATTAACATGTACAACACATATTGGAAATTTTACTGATGATAAGTTTATTTCTACACATTAGATTTAAAGTTTTGCGAAAGTTAGAACTTGGTTTAAATATTTTGGCTCAATGTTTAGAACATAAATAGACTTTTCCGTCAATATAGTTTAGTAAACGTAGTATAAAACCCACACTACACCAAAATCAAAAAACAACATTATTTCTAACAGAATTATTGCTGAAAATTCGAATAACCAACTCGACGCATATTTACAGCGCTCAATTTTAGATATATTGTGTACATACATGGTCTCCACTGCCAGGTGTTCAAAGGTATAGAGTCAGAGCACGGGGGGAGGGTTAGAGGGGCGGGCGGGGAACAGGGAGGTGCCTGAATTCGATTCCGGGCTATTGAAAAGTTTCAAGAGGCGAAAAGCTTCGACAAACGAAGCTAAGTGAATTTCGAGCCCTCGGAAAAGCCAGTAGCGGACTTGGTACGTGGGAATTGTTGATAACAAGGAAAATATTATCAACAATTTGTAGCTTGTGAGAACAATACAATGAGCCAAAATGTCTATAAATATCGTGGTTTGTATACATACTTCTATTTCACCAAAAAACAGAAAACAGTACCTACAACTTCTACGAGTTTTTTAACAATTCTAGTTTAATTTCAAATAACTTTTCACACATTTCATTTAGTAGGTAAAGTATTATAATTACAAACTGAATTCAAAATGACACAATATGCAAAACAACGGCTCTGGTGACTAAAAAAAAATAATAATTAAAAAAATTATTATAAGTACTAAGATCAGTAGGCGAGAAAATAATTGAGTTTGAAAGGTAGATAGTAGGTAGTGCAGCGTCACGCGACAATTAAATTAGGGTTACTAGGTATAGATCACCACACATAGAATTATGACTAAATTATTATTAAAAAACGTAATCAACTACTTCATTGCAGCCAATTTCTGAAAAATATTTTGTGAAACAAAATAGCGATTAATTAGGTCCCTCTTACTTTAGTTAGCACATAAACAATTACTTTCACAAACCGAGTACGTCCCTGCGCAGGCGGCTTGGTTCCAATTTTTATCAATCCCATTTCATTTCCCCTTACGAAAGTTTTCCTCCAATTTCGCGCTCTCGCCCCCGCCCTTTTGGTGTTGGGACAACCGAACCACATTATAACCATCGATGTTTTGCTTCCTGGCCAATTATCTGACTACACTACATTAAGATTATGATAAAATAACAGACTAATCCATCTATAGGTACTTAGTAATATTATTACGAGGATTTGTTTTTTGTTTGTGCCATATAAATTTCTAAACTACTGGACCGATTTCAATATTTTTTTCACCAATATACAGTCACATTATTGCTGGAATATATAACATAGGCTATATAACATCACGCTACGACATATCTAGTCATTGTTTTTGAAGTCGATAGGTTAGCTGAAGTTGGTGAATAAGATTACAGGATTTGGCATCAAAAGGACACGGTTAAAAATTTTCAGTCAGGTCATGACAATTTTAAACACTACGACCGTGCTTATAACATATTTGAAGAAGGAATTATTGTTATAGTGTTTTTTAACGCCCGCCGGTGAGAACTAACTATAAATTGAAATAAAAATATCGATAAACCGTCACCACGGTACCACACTACTGTTACAGTTTAAACATTAAAGTATTTCTCGGGAGACGCGGATGTATCAAGCGATCATTTCTCTGTTATTACGCGACCGAATTCAATTGAGGACCGTTTACACCGACACTTGCTTATTATCTGACCCAGTGTATTTGATAGGATCATACACTACAAACAATACTATTAGCGCTTGTTTCCAGGTACCACGTTACCTTTTACCAATAAAGCATAACAAACGTCCAGTTGATTGTATCACACAACTTGAAGTCATTTTTTCTTACTGACAGTTATTGCTTGGTACCTAAACAAACTTCTTAAGATGCTACTATGTGATCTATAAAACAAGTTCTTGTCAAATGTTGTGCTCTGTGTTGTCAAAGTAAGTAAACGCAAGACTCTTCCGCTACTCTCTTCTAATTAATTTCGTTACGGGATGGAGCCCGTAACGAAAGGATTCAACCGACTTGGAAGTCGGTTGAATCCCTTCTCTGGGACTCGCTTTTCTGGCTTTCAGGAGTTGCAGTGGCTGGGAATAATGTAGCGAGCCTGTCCCATAAAAAAAAACACAACACTCAAAAGCCGGACAGTGAGGTGGTAACTAGCGGTCGGACTGAAAGTCCTAACGCGCCAAACATGCATTTCTCTAACGTACTAGTTTACCGTGTATTTGCAGAAGACGACTGTACAATGACTAGGGATTGTATAATCGAATGTACATATTTATTATGACTTAAGTTAATTTTTCACTAAAATAGTATATATCTAGAAATAATAGAATTGAAGAAAAAAATTAAATTTTTACGACAAAAAAAAAATTAACCCATTCAAAGTTTGCTAGGGAATATCACAGTACGTTATTATAGATCCGAGACTATAGTTTTCTTGACATCACCTGGATAATTACGTAAGTAGCTATACATTACAGCTCTTAACAAAATCTCTGATAACCTTTTACGAGACCCTCGTCATCAATCTATTTCACAGGTAAGTATAAAGTAAAACATAATTTCTTCAAAAACTCTTTTCGCTCTTTATAATTTGTTTTGTTGAGTTGAGAACCGTTTAGAGAGCAATTACTGAGTTCCCTCTTATTTATCGGACTCCCAAATAATTTAGTTTCTTTATAAAAATATTCATTTTTGCTTTTTTCATGAAAATCCGTGATTTCTTTTAAATTGGTTCGCTTAACTTAATTACTTATTTTTGGGCGAATTTAAAGTGTTACTTAAGGAGTGCCTGCCTGCGTAGATATATTGTTATTAAACCTGCCAACTTCTTGGATCGTAAATTTTATCGGAGTGGACAGTGAGACTATACCTAATTATCCTGCTATCCTACCTAGTATTATAAATGCGACAGTTTGTGAGGTTGGATGGTTGTATGTTTGTTACTCTTTTACGCTAAAACGGCTAAACAGATCTGGACGAAATTTGGTAATGAGATAGATTGTAGTGTGCAAAAACACATAGGCTACTTTTTATCCCAGAAAAAGTACGGTTCCGGGGGATATAGCTTTGACGCGGACAAAATCGCGGACAGAAATTAGTTTCTCATATCTTAAAGCCGAAAAAGTTTTAATTGGACGCTTTAGATTACGGTGTATACAGGCCAGTCTCTGTTGATGTTAAATTTATTTCTCGCAAACCAATAAAACCTTCTCCTTTTATAACATCGGGTAATATTGGACTTCAAGGGCGTCCTTGCACAGAGCTTCTGCTCTGAGTAATCTAATAGGATACTTCGATTAAGCACTAGCTCGACGAATGTTTTTTATCGGTTAAAAAACCTCGTCAAGGTTAGCTAGCTAGGTTAGGTCGAATATAATTGATTTAGGTATATAAATAATATTACCTATGTATTTATCATGTTCTTTTGTGTTATTGTATGGCATACAAGCCGACGGCGCACCTGATGCTAAGTGGTCACCGCTACCTATAGACATCTGCAATACCAGAGGCCTTGCAAATGATGGATCGTAATTGTAAGTCGGATTAATTACACCGGCACCCATACCCTTTAAACCGGAACACAGTAACGCGGCAGAAATAGGTATGGTAGTAGTACTTCCCCGGACCAACTCTTTCACAAACAGCTATACCTACTACTTCGAAAATTACACATAATTCTCTGCATTTATCGATCAGGCAGCAATACATAGCTAAACGCTTACAGAATTCCGTGCCTAGATTATTTCATTAGTTAGTTAATTAGGTAAACCAGGACTTACTCGTGAAATCTCCAGAAAAAATTATCCAACTTAACAAAAAGGTGTTAATGTTTGCTAATCCTTAAGCCCTTTTCACACAAAGCGGCGAACCGCAGCGTTTCGGCAATTATACGCTGTGATGCGTACCCATAATGTGCTCTATTGTCATACTGAGCCGGGAATATACATGGTGCTCCATTTTGTTACAATTTCTATGGGTCGTATACAACTTTACAAAATAAATCTTTTGAAAACATAGTTTTCATTGATAAGCTGTTATTATTTTTAGGTTTATTATAACTTTTTAGTAGAATTCAGAACTTGAATGTCCGTGCCATCTTTGACTACTTCTTCACATCAATACTGTTACTGATAGAGTTTAATAAAAAACCTAACCCAAGTTCAAACAAAGCAATAAGAAAATTACATAAACGTAGTTGTTTAGTGTTTCCTTATATCATCGTAGAACACCCTGTGCACAATAAAATCACCTTACGATTATTCCAATAATGACATCGGAACCATTAGCACCCATCATTCCGTGAACATTCTCATAATAATAACTACAACATTATAATCCTAATCCGCTCATTCACGGATCATAACCGTTCATTCACGAGCATATTCGTTCATTCAATGAACATATTATTTAACGGTTTAGCGATAAACAGCGGGAGGTCACGGATATCTGGTAAGTAGATTTTTTCTAGAGTTCTACAAATATAAAATTTTGATGGTTTTTGATCTGACTGTTCACTAATTTCCTATGACTCTGGTCATACTTGATCATGATTTCATTTTTTTTTACTGTACCTGATTTTTAGGTTCTTTTCGAAGCAGTCCTAATAACTTCTGCAATACAATATTTTAAACATAAGTAAAATAGAACGCAATAATTTACACGGAAATTGAAAAGAAAACGCATTCGCTCCTATGCAATTGGGTTGTCGTGTAAGTAAAAAGAACTGAGCGATAGATGGCATAATTAACTCTTGAAAGTAACTGTTTGCCATGATTGTATCTAAACCTAAACAATCTTAATTCTACGTAATCTTATAAATGCGATAGTAAGATTGTTTGTTTGTTACCTTAACCACTGAACTGATCATCCTGAAATTTTTATATATGTTGTCAGGTGTCTAGAAACGGACGTAGGATACCTACTTTCAAGTAATTCTCGAGTTAGCGTCTGTAATACCCATTTTTTTCTATAATACGAGCTGTAGAATCATGTGTGGACGTAGAAGTTGGGTACCTATTCATCTTACTATGTGTGCTCAAGACTAACTTCCTCAAACCAAACTTTCTAGTTATTTACACAACCGTTGACTTCATTATAGTCAACTGACTCGGATGCTTTCCAGCCCGCTTTGCTCTCGTACTTTGTACCACACATCGTTACAATGAATGAGTATCGTTAATCGCGTTATATTTTCCATTTCCAGTCGTCTTCAGAGGCATTTCCATTCCATTTCACTCATAATCAGCTGCTGCAGCTATTTACCGACCAGAAATTATCTTTTAACTAAAATGTATTAGGAACTCAATTCTCACGGGAAATTGATCAAGGTTTTGATGCAGTCGAGCGAGGCAGGCGATGAGATCGGACTTTGAATGTACTTCTAAAACATTTCATGCTAATTTCATAAGTCTAGTAATGTAACTGTTTGATAGTTGGTTACTATACTTGAAGTCTCGTCATCTGAACAGATTTTAATAACAGGCGAACTTAGGATAGATCGATTTTAGAAAGTAATAAAATTATGTGACTAAGTAATAAAGTTTACATTATTACATTCACCATTCGTTCATTGTCGTCCATTATTTAATTTAAATCTTACAGAAACTTTAAAGTTTCTGTACTTATAAAAAATTAATTTAAGTAAAGTAATTAATTAATTAAATTTTTAATTTTAATGAATTGAAATCTCAGACAGCCGTCTAGTTTCCTGATAGGTGAAGAACAAAAAAATGATGTAGTTTTTCCCACAGAAGCGTGGTCCAAAAGGCTAGAGATGCTAGTAGACAGATGATCATCATCATCATATCAGTCTATAGCCGTCCACAGCTGAACGTAGGCCCAAGATGACAGATTTACTATAGCAATCAAAAAATCTATCCTGGAAAAGGTCTTCCGAATCCTAACCTAACGTAGAGTATTTTAAATAAAACATGTTGTCAAATCAAATGTTCCCAAAGGATCCACTTCACCAACAGATCAAACGATATTAAAACTGAACACCAATTTCTTTCATCTTTGAGCGTATTGTCACTGGCTAATAACGCGGTTTGATCAAAACCTCTTTGTGAAATATATCCGTTTCCTTGTATTTCATACACGCTTATGATCTGCTCAACATGTTGTATAACACTTCACACTATTGTCTGACAACTCCTGCGCACTCGACAATTTTATTTTATTTTCAGCCTTCTGTCAAGGCTGTTAAGGTGGTCGCAACCGCAGAATGCATTTTTGTAAGTACCTATTCGTAATCCGCAAAAACAAATCCATTTGCGCAAACCGCCGTAACAACAAACTTATATTTGCGTTCGATAATTAAACGTTTTGAAGTTACTCCTTTGGAAATTACGTTACAGATCTGCACTTTTATTCTGGTTTTGACAATGCTTTTGTATGGAGGCGTTAGTTTTCACACAAAATATTTTTTGCGCGTGTTCTCTAGTATTTTGCGCAAATCTCGAGAGTGTATTATTATGTGATAGTTTGAACGTGTGTCGGGTGTCTAAGATTATGTTTTTTTTTGTGTCAAAATAATGCTTTCGGCGTGTGTTGTTGATGCTGATCTGTTTGTTTGTAATCTTCAAGTGGGGACACATGTTATGCAGCTTCGGCATAATATCGCAAGGTTTTTGTTGTAATGTTGCGGTACATAAAGACATATATAATATACCTTACACAAACTAAGATTTTTACACAATATACTAAATCTTGAAAAGCTAGGTATAGCTACTGTATGATAGTTAAAAGCACAAGCAATATCTTTGCTATACAGGGTGGCCCTAAATGCGGCATTCAAACGAAAATTTTAGAAGCTTAAGTATTTTTATTTTTGTTGCATTTTCTGACAATATCTATTTTTTTTTTATAATAAATCCTGAGAATGTAGTGTACGATTGAAAAAGAAACTGCCTATCCAATCATCTCCCTAATTGACAAAAACTTTTATTTAAAGCAAAAAAAAATGCTGTAGGTATAAAGTTCGATCCAGATTTTCCGTCATTCATAAAAAATACACAAAAAGGGTGCCAATGATACTAAAATAGTTTCAATAACTTCTATGGATCCTCTGCTTTCCAAAACAATACCTACACATCCGCGGTATTTTTAAAGACATAATCGGTGCAATTGAAGCTCGAACATAGTAAGGCGAAAATATCAATATTTTAGTATTCTAGTAATGCAATATTAGCTCTATAATAAATGTAATAAACACATCTCTAAAATATATGTAAGTTATACCTTAAAATAATGTCATTTGAAAAATTAAGTTAGTCTAGGACTGAAGTGAGACTCGACTACGACAAAAACTGTAAACAAGAGTTCAAGATAATTTTTAACACATTTAGGTTATAATTCACATAAGTAATATCTGAAAACAAAAATAAACTAGGTATCCAATTACTTTTTTTTAAGTCTTTATTATATTTATATATCTCTTCGGAGCGTGTTCGGAACATTCGATACCTATTTAATCAATAAACAGTGTTATACGCAAATGTTATACTAAATAAGTAATAAAAAGTATTCATTGATTTCGTTATTATTTACTCCCAGATCCCAGTGAAGAAAATAATTTAAGATTATAACTTCAAACAAATTAAATCGTCACAAAATAAACATCTAATTAAAAGGACGACTCAATCAACAGAAGTCGAAACAAGATTACCCTCACTGACACAAACTGACGACTAATTTCGCGACACGACTGTACGACAAACACGAAAACGCTCTCAAATAATCGTTCAGCAATTAAAACTGCTTATTTCCTTAATTCAGAGCAATCGGACGTTTAAAGAACCTTTCCAGTCTCTTCATACGAATTTCAACCTTATTCGGCAGTTTTAAAATACATAGTAGCGCGAACTGAAAGACTGATTTTCCTGTCAGTGTTTGTTGAAGCAAAATAAGCTTTAACAGACTGTATTAAGGTTAAATGTTGTGAAGCAAACGATGATGAGGTGAAGTAAATGGGAAATTGTGCGCTAACTCGCCGAGCCGTCGGAATAAAACAACTCTTTGCGCTAATAATGAGGAAGAATGCACAGAGCAGTGTCGAGTACAGATACTGCACAAGCCGTTCTTAGTATATTTAATATGTAAGTAGGTACAATCAAATCGTGAAATCAGTTTACAATACCAACCAACTTAAGTAATTATGAACTCATAATACCTAATTACTTACTAATACTAATTCGGAACGATTATTTACGAAAAGGTCTTGTACCGATTTCATACGGCTTTACTAATCCGTAGGAAAGAAGACATACCTACTATAGTAAGTAATGTGTTTTAATAACATCCTCGTTTAGCTGACTCAGTTGAACACAACAGTTATTAACTGTCATGACTGGAAATCTTCAAACCGTCTATGATGCTAGGACACGACGATCAAGATCATAATCATAAGATATTAGAATTAATTGACAGGTAGATACCTTGGTTTACAAGAACTCTGCATATCCATACCACTCCTGTATTCCCCGAAGGAGTAGGCAGAGTTGTACCAATGTACAGGTACACCCATAGTTCGGCGGTATACTTAGGTCCCATTTAATAGGAGGTGAGCTTATTGCCATTAACCGGGCACAGATCCTAACTCCAGGCTGCTACTGAGAATTTCATAGAAAAACCCAATAACACTGCTCGAACTGGGAATCGAAACCAAGACCTGTAGCGTAGCAGTCGCGCTTAGGACCACTACGCTAATGAGGCAGTCCAATCGCGACGGCGACGGCGCGGCGGAGCAATTCGACTACCTAACTTTTAGGAACAATTGCAATCTGATCGCTAACTCAGTCTGTCAAAAATCCCTATATAACTTTTTTTTTTTTTTGACATTGACTGTCGCTGAAATTAAGACTAAATAGACCTTCTTTTAAATGATTATCGTAATAACCTTTATTAATTGGGGAGATTTTCCCAGCAGTGGGACAAAACAGGTTGAGCAAAAAAAATATCATCTCATCTACTTAATAACTTCGTACCCTCTGTACGTTCGAGCTGCTCTGTGCCACTGATCGCTCTGAATCAAACGTCGAACATTAACCATTAGGGATGTGCACTCGGCACAAGAATTGCTTTCTTGCTTGATTACTTCGTTTGCTGTGCATGTGGCGCTCGTTTACTTGTTCATCTAGCTATTGATTGGAAGGTATTCTGATTTCCTTGTCATGACTCAATACTCAATACTCAATACTCAATACTTTATTGCTTTCCATTTGTACATATAGGTCTTATAAAATATTGTTAAGATCATAATGGACCCTGTCGGGCACAGCAAAGTTAGGAGAGAGGACGAAAAACCAAGTAGCAATTCATATTATGAAATTAATTATTTATTATTATGTGATGAATTACGAATTATTTTGATGTGTATTTTAATTAAATTAAATAAGCATGTAATTATGACTATGTATTAGCAAAATTATGTCAAATATTTCAATTTTTGTCGTCATTATTGTTAAATCATGTCAGTTATTTTCCTTGTTTTGTCATCATTATTATAAAATTATGTTATTATTTAAGTTAATTTGTCTAATGTCTCTATATAGTATTCAATTTTAGGTATTTTTGTATCGTCATCATTTTAAAATTAAGTTTTTATGTATTTAGATTAATTATTTATTAACTTTTGTAAGTAGGTTCATGTTATAGTTTATGTTTATCATTATAGTATTCGTCTACAGTGTAGTAGCATTTGTCTATTAGAAATTGTTTTAGTTTATTGATAAACATATTATTACTATCTGCATTTTTTATGAATTCTGGTAACTTATTGTATATTTTTATAGACATAACAAACGTACTAGAAGAGTGCATTTTCAATCGCGAAGTGGGTATGTTAAGTCTATTTTTATGTCGCAGTGTAATATTAGTTTGAATATCCCCTCTTTTGGTATAGAATTGTGGGTATTTTCTAACAAACTTGCAAATTTCTAGTATATAGAGACAGGGTAAAGTTAATATTTTTAGCTCTTTGAAGTAGGGTTTACAGGAGTCGGTATCTTTGACATTCATTAATATTCTTATCATTTTTTTCTGTAAAATGAATAGTATGGGCGCATCAGTGCTATTTCCCCATAAGATAATGCCATATTTGAGCCATGAGAATGCGTATGAGTAGTAAGTAACTAATGCTGTTTTAAGATCTGTTGTTTTTTTTATTTCCCTGAGAGCGTATGTAAACTTTGATAGTTTAGCTCTTATTTTTTGAATGTGGGGTTTCCAATCTATATGAGAATCTACGTCTAGGCCTAAAAGGGTGAATTTATTTACAACTTCTAAGTTGTGTCCGTTATAATTGAAATTGATATTTATAGGTGTTTTTTGTCGTGGGTAGAAAGTTATTATTTTTGTTTTAGTAAAGTTAATTTCGAGATTGTGTTCGTTCATCCAGTGTGTTGTAGTGTCAAGTGTGGCAGTCAATTTTTGGTTTAAGTCTATATTATTGTCACATGGTGTTAAAATAGAAATATCGTCGGCGAACAACACGCATGGCTCATTGATGTGGTTCGGCAGATCGTTGATGTAAATGAGGAACAGTAGACATCCTATCACTGTTCCTTGTGGTATTGATGCATTTACGGGTATGTTTTGAGATCGGATTAATTTAATTTCTCTTGTTTTGCAATCATAATATTCAATTTCTACAACTTGTTCTCTGTTCTTTAGGTACGAATCGAACAAATCATGACTTTTTCCGCGGATACCGATGTTGTATAGCTTATTTAGTAATATAACAAACTGAACTTTGTCGTATGCTTTCGTCATATCCAATAGCAATCCTACAGCATATTTTTTATTATTAATTATATTAAGGGCTTCATTAATATATTTGTAAACAGCCAAAGTCGTTGATCGATTTTTGCGAAAACCGTTTTGACTGTCGTTGAATATATTATATTTTTCACAAAACGCGTAGACGCGGTCGCATATTGCTTTTTCAAATATTTTCGAGGCCGTAGGTAACAACGCAATTGGACGGTAGTTGTTCAGGTCGGTTTTTGAATTCTTTTTATGGATAGGTTTTATAAGTGCTTTTTTTAACAAGTCGGGAAATATGCCTTCTTCAAAAGATTGGTTGACGAGTAAATAAAAAGGTAAAGTTAATTCGTCGGCGCAATGTCTTAACAGAGTAGGCGGAAGTTCGTCAATTCCGTGGCTTCTTTTGTTTTTAAGATTTTTTATTATTCTATTTACTTCATAAGGATCTACTGGACTAAGATACAATGAATTGTGTGTAGCGGAATTTGTGGGTTCTCCTTTTGGTTTATTGCCGATAGGTTTTGTTATACTAGATGTCCCTATGGAAGCAAAGAAGCGATTGAACGTGTTTGCTACATCTTCGGGTTTCGAAGTTAAATTATTATTTATTTGTAATGTTATATTGCGCTTTTCTTTTTTTGTTATTTTATTTGTGCGTTCATTTATAATTCCCCACATTGTTTTAACTTTATTGTTGGATTGCATCATTTTATTTTTATAGTGAATTTTTTTTGCAGTCGTTACAGTATTCTTCAATATTTTTTCGTATTTTTTATAGTATTTCGTTAATACAGGATTTTTCGTTTTTAATGTTAATGTTTTTAATAGTCTTTTATTTTTGCAAGATTTTTTTATTCCAGTAGTAAGCCAATATTTTTTATGATTTGTTTTTAATTTAATTCTACGTAAAGGTATATGTTTGTTAAGAATAGAAATAAGTATGTCATTGAATTTTTTATAATTATCATTAATGTCATTGTCTATGGTAAGAATATCATTCCAATTAAGATTTTTTAATTCGTCTTTGAATTGTAGTATATTTGAATTATTATATAGCCTTTTCGTACAGTACCAATAATTTTCTTCCGATTTTTGGGGTATTTTTAAATTTAAAATTGTGCTAAGGTGGTCTGAAAACCCCAAGTCTTCTGTAGTTGTG
Organism: Caradrina clavipalpis; assembly: GCA_932526535.1. Lineage (NCBI taxonomy): Eukaryota > Metazoa > Arthropoda > Insecta > Lepidoptera > Noctuidae > Caradrina > Caradrina clavipalpis. The sequence continues at coordinate 2,768,460 of OW052111.1, read as the reverse complement.
TACATATATTTATTGTTAAAGTTAGTAAATATTAAATCTAGGCAAGTCGCAGTGTTTGGTGTAATACGTGTAGGGCCTTTTACAAGTTGAGTAAAGTTATATTCCTGCATTACATTTAGAAATTGTGTAGTTTTTAAGTTGTCCGATAGAACATTAACATTAAAATCGCCACCTATAATTATATTTAATTTGTAGTATTTACTGTTTACATATTTTAGAATTTCTTTTAATTGCTGATAGAAAATTTCCTCCTCTCTTCTATTCCAGTACATTGTTATAATTAATAAATTTTCTTTTGGTATTGCCGTAGCACATAGTTCTATCACATACTCAATAGACATGTCAGAAATATCGCTTCTATGTATGCTTTCAATATGTTCTTGTAGAAATATACATACACCGCCACCTGTTCTGGTGCTGCGGCAGTATGAGGATGCACATTTATATCCACTAAATTTAATGAGATCTAGTTTTCCCTGAGTTAGCCAAGTTTCTGAAATACATATTGCTTTATAAAGTGAGTTTTCGTCAATAAATGCTTCAAGTATATCTTGTTTATTGTTAAGGCTTTGAAAATTTTGAAATAGTAACTTAAATGGTAAGTCATTGTTTACAATGTACATGTCATTATCAGCGAAAAAAAAGATTTGAGTTATCACTAGATTTATCATTTATAGTTATGCTAGATATTACACTATGGTTATTGTCACTAGTTTTAGAATAATATAGATCGTAGTCAATTAATATATTTGATTTTAATTGTTCAAAAATATGTCTCCATCCGAATTTGGTAATTTTACCTGTATTATATGAAAACATGTCAAGGGTTACTGTGCTATTACCGTCGAAAAAGTATGCATATTCGTGGTTTTTTATGTCTAAACAGAGGAGATTATTGAATAGCTCGACTTTATAGTTATGTATTAGCGCACCTCTTATGTAAGTAGGTGCGCATATAACAATATTTGTGTGTTTACAGTCACTCAGAGATTTTTTCAAGTTTTCAAGGATGTTTAAATAATCGCTATGTTTTATATCATTTTCTCCAATGAAGTCCAACTAAGGATGACAGTCATGTCATCCTTAGTTGATTCAGTAGGTAAAGTGCCTATTGATTACCTACATTTAAATCGACACCTTACATAATTTAGTCTAAAGCTTAAGTTTGGATATGCATAAGTACCAACCTAAATCTAAATTTGTATTGACGCTTATGATTGGTTTAAAACTGGGTGTAAATCGAAAAACAATATTTTCTTCTAGACAAGTTGTCATTTTCAGTAACAATCATAGTAATGCTTCATGTGCTGGCACGTACACCGTCACGCCTGTTTTCCCTGAAGGGTTAGGCAGAGGTGTACCAATGTACCTACACCCACAGTTGTATCGCCGGTATGTTTTAGGGTTTATGTAATAGGGGGTGAGCCTATTGCCATTAACCAGTTACAAACTCTAACTCCGAGCTGCTTCTGAGAATTCCATTGAAAAACTCATTAGGTATCACTTTTAGCTCGACCTGGCAATTGAACCCAAAACTTTTAGCGTGCTCCCACGCATTTTTTTTTACCGATGTCAAATCATCAAAACCCGGAGCGTCTTCCGCGGTGGCTGCTGGGACGAGAGATTCTGCGCCTCTCCCGTCCCGCCACCTCCTTCTCTAGCATTACAGTTTCGCAGAAGGAGATGACTGCTTCCCATTCCCTCACGCCCCGGACCATGGGTTGCACCAGTGCCGGACGCGAGAGATCGCCGCCGCGGATGGCCGCAACGAGGGCGCCGTGGCGCCAGTCTAAGCACCTCCTCAAAGAGGGGACTTACCGCCTCGATTAAAGCGATTAAAGCGTGTGGCACAATACCCAACAATCACGAGAAGTGTCAGAATATTCTTATTAGTTCTGTTTAGGAAATACGTAGAACAAGAATAAGTTATAATTTAATATTTTATTGTACGTTCAGTATACAAAATAGCTTACAATAAATTATATTCTTAATGAGCTAATTACATTTAGGTAAAAACGCGAAAAAATGACGTGTGTGGCCACTTTACTTAACCCTTATACATTTTCAGTTGATACCGTTATATTTAAGTATAAAAGATAATAAATTAATTGATACCTAAGAAATAAATCAATATAAGCATAATATTCAAAGACAACAAAACAATACAAGACATTTTCTAAAGTTATATTATTTTCTTTGACACAACTCTACGACACGACATCTAGCGTCGAATAGCTGCAACATATTTTGACAAAACAATAATAAAGCAGGATAGTTTCAAGTACTAGATATTATTTCAATAAATATTACGAAAAATACATCAATTATTACATTTTAAGATTTTCATAATAATAAAAAATGAAAATAATAATACATGAAAGTTATATTATACCTAGAACAGAAACTATAATTCTATGCCATCTAGCGGGTAATTAAAACAACCTAAAACAGTTTCTAACACTTAATTTTGTAATTTGTAACCTACGTTATATAACTTTATTTCGATGATTTATTATTACGCATTACATAACATATCACATTAAAACATAGTTTAACGGTTGAATTCATTTTTATGAACTCTAGAATAATTAAGTAAAATAAAACTGTAAATACCGCCATCTATCCTTCCGTGGCGAGTCTTTTCGGTTTCTGCAGCGTTCGTTGTTGCTCGTCGCGGATAATTTCCACTAGCGTCTGTACCGCAGTATCCATGTCTTGGAGGGGGATTTTACTAAATGTTAGCCGTAAATATGGACAGGGGGCGTTAGTATCGTACTGGAATGCTTGCCCTGGTACTAACATGAGGCCACGTTGAAACGCTGTTTGGAATACCTAGAAATAATAAAAAGAGTAAAAATGTTTAAAGATAAACAATAAAAAAAATAGCAGAATAGTTACACCGAAAAAAAAACTTTAATTTGTCATGTATCTATTTAATCAGTGGAACAGTTTAAAGCCGCCAATGGCAAAATTTTGACAGTGACAGATCACTCAGAAAAAATATGGCTATTCCGCTAATTATTTGATAGATTGTGTTTGTGTAAATATTGTGATACTTATCGTACAATGAAAAAACAGGCAACTTTCTTTGTGGTTATTAAGTTTGCTTGTTTAAAATATGATTCGACATTTTAATGTCCTTGCTCAAGTGAAAAGTTATAAAATCAATCAACTATGACAAATAATTAATTATTATTGTTGATTGTTTTTGGACAGTGCAAGCTTCGAGTGCGACCTTCCAAGTGAGTTGACTAGTCACTCACCTGAAGAAATACGTAGGTAGGTACCTAACTAATAACACGAACAACTTGCAAGTTGCAAGTTTGCAACAAACGGTTGGGGTTGGTAAGCTATTAAAATAAGTTATTGTTTAGTTTTACCGCGGCGTGACTTCGCGGTCTATTCGCAGCAAAGATTTCAATGTAGTGAGTACACAGACACACTCCGTCTGTGTACTTCTACCTTGGTAGGTACATATTATTTTCTTCAGATTTTACCAATGGCCACTCGCCTACATTATGTTCTATTTAGATTAGGTAGGTAACATTACGATTAAGTAATAGGTTGTTAAATACCTACCTCACTTGTGTTGATCTTAATCAATCAACAAATTAAGAAAGCCAAGTATGGGATTCAGAACCACAGCGTTAAATTCAAGATAATGTTTTTTCTAGATGTACGATTTATTTACGTTTAGTAGGTAGGTAGTAGGTACCTATTTGACCCAGCATGTATTAATTACTATCAAAGAGTAAGTAGGAACCTAGATGACTAGTCCATGGATTGCGCGACATTCGTAGCGTCATCGCTTGCAAAACGAGTAGGTACCTATTTAAGTGGATAAATTACATTACATTCTCTGTCTTACCATGTTGTGCACATCGTCGATACCGTTGACTCGCAGCCAGAAGAACAGGCCAGCGTGTGGCGTGCAGAACGTTGCCAGATCTTCTACAGGCTTGAGAGCCGTGTGTAGCGCGTCGCGGCGGCGCTGGTAGAGGTCGCGAGCATTGGTGAGATGGGAGGCGAGCGACTTGCGGCACTGCACCAGTTGCAGGAGGATCGCCTGAACCAGGATTTAAAATGTTAGGACTAATTTACTCTTTATAAAAGTTTATGAAATTTTGTTACAGGATAAGGTCGTCTCAAACTTCGAACATAGCGCCCTTAACCTAGTCAATTTTTTTTATGAATGCAATATTGTCTTCTTATTGGCCAAAATATGATTTCTCAGGCAATAAAAGGGTATGAATAAAAACGTGGAATAACACAACATACCATCACGCCTGTTTTCCCCCATGGGTTAGGCCATATAATGAGCCTATTGCCATAAACCGGGCACAAATCATAACTCTGAGCTGCTACTGAGAATTTCATAGAAAAACACAATAACACTTAGCTCGACCTGGGAATCGAACCCAAGACTTCTAACGTAGCAATCGCACTTAGGACCACTAGGCTAACGAAGCAGTTGTGCATATGTGAACAAGGTTCACTTTCCCTTCTCTCACCTGCGCTAAAGTACAGGAGTGTAACAGTTCAGCCTGTGTGTGCAGCTCCAGCCGCTCCAGCAGCGGCGTGGGCGCCGTCACCCAGGCGCCGCGCAGACCCGCGCTGATGACCTTGGACACGGAGTCCAGCCGCAGTACCCGCCCGCAAGTGTCCAGCGACAGGAACGACGGGATGTGCCGCTGGGGACAGGTGCAAGAGATTATGGTGGATAGGTATGTGACAGGATTTCGAAGTCAGCTAAGTAACTTTCACGAGCATAAACATTTAACACACACTTAGCAATATTCTGAAGAAATTTCCTCTCAAAGGATTGATTTAAATGTAATGGTGTTAAGAATATCATATTTTGGATGCCATACTAGTATGAAATCGGTCTTATCTTCAAATTACAATCGTTCATTCACGAGAAAATCGCTTTCAAATATTTCCGTATGTGTACAATTGTACATGTTTATGGTCATGACTGTACATATTAAAGTAACTACTACATAATATGTAAGAATCAGAAAATATTTATATTTTTTAGGCAAAACTGGACAGTCGCAATGTGTCAGTGCGAGCTTCGCAAAAACATGGACGCTTGTCGGAAGCGACATACACTAGCAATGAGTGACAGACTGACTCTTATTGCCGCCATACGAATTCTTGACACTTCCACAAATGAAACGTGAAGACTAGGTAAGTACATAGAAAAAGTTCTCAGTAGTATAGTAGTATCCTGCTTTTAACATCATTGCCGTTATTCCTGTATAATTTTCGAGAACTTCATAAACAAAACTGTTAGGTACTCACATCTGTGTAATTCAAGAACATGTACGGATCGTCTTCTACAATCAGGAAGTCGTATCTGCAAGCCAGTTCGTAGATTTGTCTGCGTCTCTCTTCGGGCAGAACTGTGCCCGTGGGATTGCTGCCCGTCGGTATGATGTACATCATTTTGGGCATCTTCAAACCTCGCCGCAGTCGCTCGCCGAGAACTGCGTCCAAGGTTTCTGGTAGCATGCCGTCTTCGTCTTCTGGAATGCCTAAGATTTCTGGCTGATAGGGTTTGAGCTGGAAGAAAAAAGGGGAAAGATGTTGTCTTACTATCTATGCTAAAACTGTAACATAAATAATAACTAGATCCGTCCACTGTCCAGTAACAACTTTATATCCACTTTAATGTTAACAATGTGCGCCACACGTTCCAGTAGAAGCCTCCTGAACCACGTCACTTGATTGACGATATTATTTTTATAACATCACAAATAAGTGCTTCTGATAACTGCGCTAATATTCCCCGTGAATAAGAAGAAGTCAATAATATGGTACATCCCCGTTTTGTTAGAAACGTTTAAGTAGCTTAAAGGAGAGGCAAGCCCAGTGCCAATACTGGGCATTAATCGTGATCACAACACTAGGGATCGAACCCCAGAGTTTAGCAGTTAAAATTCAACTTGACGTTCATATAAGAAAGCCACGCAATGAAGCTCACAGCGCTATGTATGCCGGTGTAGGCGAACTCGCTGGTGAGCACGGGGTCGCCCGGCTCCACCAGCAGCTCCACGCACTGGTAGATGCCGTGCTGGCTGCCGCTGGTGACCAGTATGTCGCGCGGCAACTCCGGCGGACGGTGCGTCTCCGACTGGAACGCGCGCAGCTCTGATAATAAGGCTGGCAGACTGGAAAACAAGCATACATAGTTAATGTCATTCGTTAGCCTAGTGGTCCTAATCGCGACTGCTACGCTAAAGATCTTGGGGTCGATCAAAAAGGTCATTAAAATTACTTGTTTTCAGATTTGCAAGAATCGTGTTTTTGGAATACACCTATCCTCAAACAAAAACCATGACGATGATGGTTGGCGTATCACCCACCCTTCATCATAAATGAAGATCAAAGAAGAATGGCACATAACACAATGACATAAAGCACTGACCCTTGTGTCGGCACGTACTGCAGCGCGGTGGCGAGATCTTTGCCCTCCAGCACGAGGCTGGAGTACCGCGTGTCCATGACCAGGCGGGTGAAAGGGAACACCTGCTCGTTGGGCATGCCCTCCGCCAGAGAGATCATCTGTTTGCCCACCTTGTAGGCGAGAGACGCTGAAACAAAAATATCCTGTTGAAGATATTGCTTTGTTCAAGGTGGGTCGGTAGTTTGACAATTTCAGAGTTCTAAGTGAAACTCTTTATTTAATGTTCCGTTAGGCAGCTAAACTGGTAATCTACATCTTTTGAGTGGTCGCCGTCTTCTTCTACTTCTTTATCGTGTGAGGTCTAACGATCACACACACCGTAGTGTTAGTTTCTAAATCGCCTCAGGGCCTCTGATATGGTTACCGACGTCAGTGATTCCCAAGATAAACTTAACCAGTCGCTGTCACAAAACAGACAACCGCGTGTCTATGACAACAATTTAACATTGATAGAGACTTTAATTCGTAGGCGTAAAGGCGGTGTTCGTAGTTAATTCTATGAACGTGTAGTACGTCTATACTAATAATATTATGAAGAGGAAATATTTTTTTGGTTTGTTTGTAACGAATAGGCTCCGAAACTACTGGATCAATTTTATCAATTTTTTTACCTATAGGTACATAGCTACATTATTCCTGAGTAACATAAGCTATATAACATTACGCTACGACACACGGCAGCGAAGAAGTAACAAAAAACGTAACGTGGGTGAAATAAGCCACGCGAATGAAATCGCAGGCAGTTCGCTAGTAGAACTAGGTTTAAAATTTAATTTTGAAATAGTTCGTTGGAAAATAATTTGTTATATTGTGCACTATACAATAAACAAAGTGAAATGCGCAAATATGGTTCAGCGCGGGCAACTGTGTAGATATCTGAAGAAGGTAAACTTTTGTGTCATCATCGCTCGTGAAAAAACATTGCGGAGTTTTCATCAAATACCTTAATTTTATCAGCGCACTCAGTTTACGTCATTGCTGATAAGACTGATGTTATATCATCACACACCTACTCATCCATCTAGAGTAATGACAATATTAGCTCACGAATTACTCGGCAAACATGTCAGAGAAAACGTGTCCTTGGGTTCATGTCAACAAACATTTTATAGCTAGTTTTCAAAATGTACATCAATCTGTCTCTTCAGCTTACACGTTTTCGTCGTTCGTCCTCGGCCTCTCCTTAGGGGGTAAACGTTAGTATGATGAATTTATTGCATTATGTTTTTTACACATTTTAAGTTTCTTATCTTATGATGAAGTGCTATTTGGACAGTTGGTAATCACATGAATCACAAAAGCCGCGCATCTATCATAAAGTTTTTGTCAATCAAACTAAATGCTGTCTAGATTAGGGAGTGTACTTTATCATGACGCTTTCTTTAGAAAGTAAGTAGGTATCATAAAAAAAATATATATATACCATCACGCGGATCACGCCTGTATTCCCCGAAGGGTAGGCATCATAATTCTGAAGATATATTAAAATAGTATCAGGAACCCTAATTGAAGGTTAAATCACGGATATCTAAACTGTAGGGTACTGAACTCTGCGTATCTACCCGATAACATCATTTCAGAGATAATGTACAATTAAGATCGCTGTATTGGGTAGGTACTACGATAACAAAAGCGCACATAATCGCGCGTTTTTTACTAGGTATAAACAAACAAAAGGGAAAATACGGGTGACAATAAATAATATGGTACCTAGGTAAGAAATAGAAAACTAAATATTTTTGTTTATGTGCAAAACATTCTTATCTTATTAACAAGGTTTTCTTTTCACTACGCAATGGATAAGTTTGTGCGTTTGTAAAAAAAATGAGTCATTATTTGTTTTATTGATTCGTAATTAGGTGTAGGTACTAAGTGTAGGTACCTAACATGTACAATGTATTGTTAGTCCCAGTATTAACATCCGTGCTTCTAACAGCAGGATTTCTTTTTATTCACAGTAACCCACAACTGAAATTTTCTCGTAAAATACAAAACAATAAACATTATACACAATGCCAAAGATACACCTGATCTCCACCCCCTCGGTTGACTGATAGAAGAGTGCTAAGTGGATAAAGTTTGTTAAATAAAAATATAACATTAAACATTTTCTATAAGTCAAGAACCCTATCTACTTATTTACGCAAAATGTTAGCATAGTAGGTACAACTATGCTCAAATCGATTCATTCATGTCAGACACTTATGCAAATCGTAAATAATTCAGCTAAATGAATATTTACATTACTTATTTAAATTATTTTAACAACAAAATCCATGAATGTCAGCGTAGGTACATAAGGTTAGTGACCATTTTCACAGTTGTATTGTTAATTGATATTCAAAACATCGAATACTTATTTTTATTGCTAAATAAAACATTGCTCTTGTTTTCGATAATTATATACGTATTTGACGACTGAAACATCAGTCGGGCGTTCGTTCAGAAATATATAAAATACTAGCGAACTAGCGTGATGTTATATAGCCTATGTTACTCAGGAATAATTTAGCTATCTATTGGTGAAAAATTGGTTAAAATCGGTCCAGTAGTTTCGGAGCCTATTCGTTACAAACTAAAAATCGTACCTCTTTATAATAGGTACTAGCTTTTACCCGCGGCTTCGTCCGCCTCAAAGTTGATATACCTATTATTCCACGGGAACCGTACGTTCTTTCGGGATAAAAATTATCCTATGTGTTATTCCACACTACAATCTATATCAGTGCAAAATTTCATCTAGATCCGTTCAGTCATTTTGCGGGCGTGAAAAAGAGACAAACAAACTTTCGCCTTTATAATATAAACTGCCACACTCAGAGACGTTTAACGGTTACTTAAGTCGCTCCTTAGTAAAGATCTCTCTTGGAAATCTTTACTAAGGAGCGACTTAAGTAACCGTTAAACGTCTCTGAGTGTGGCAGTTAGTGTGATTAGTATAGAGGTATAGATTTGAAAACAGGCTATCTAACTGCTTTCTTAATTTAAAGAGAATTAAATTAAAGTTAGTGCCTTAATTTTGTCCAAGAAAATGACGGAGTTTAAACTTATTTTCATTATCGTATTATCTAAATTGCATTTTAAATGACTAATTACCGCGAATGGGCGTGTAAATGGTAATACCACATGATAATATCTACAGTACATATCGCTGACGTATGAAATCCTGTTCACGAAATTGTATTAGTATTCACAAGTACCTAAGAGATTGAGAGAACATTAGGATTCCCCTTTATTAACCGACTTCAAAAAGGAGGTTTTCAATTCGTCGGAATCTTTTGTAAGTATGTAGGTTTCTCAATTCCTCGGTCAATAGTGAACCGATTATGAAAACTCTTTTTTTTTTTAAAGAGTAAGTAGGTATGCTCCTCAATTTGGTCCCATAGAAATTTTATCAAAATCGACGAAAAAAAATTGGATTTTAAATTAACATTAAGTACTGAAAAAAGTGTGCCAACCAAGTAAACGAAATTGCGTATTTTGCTATCTTGTGAATTTTCAGTGGTGATTATCTTTTAAATCTACGAAGAGTTACCCTTTCTTTATGGATTTGGATGACAGGAAGTGATACAAAAAAAAATGTTAAATTTCATTTAAGACTGCGGCTTTGGTCTTTGGTAAATATTAAAACTGTTTCCTTCAAAGTGTGGTTTTGTTTATCGTTATTGTAACTGTTGTTAGAGGAAACTTTTGTTCAAGCAATTATGTTGGTAAAGTATTAGACTGTATACTGTACACTACTGTACTGTGTGATGTGGCCTGTCTATGCTATGGCAATGGGCTCATTCTCTATTACATGGGACCTGAACGTAACGGCAAACTGTGGGTGTACATTGGTACACCTCTGCCTAACCTTTCGGGGAGTACAGGCGTGATGATATGTTATGTATACTCACTGATTTGTCTAGTAAGCGCTGGCTCTCGCCGCGAAGCTCTTGTGCTGAGAAACCTGTCATAATCGCGGCCACTTAGAGGCTTGTACTTGTCATCAAGTTTACTGTTGTCACTGTAGAACTTGAAGAATTCCTCCACATTCACTTCTTTCTGTGAGAACTGTTTCTTCAGAATCAATGTCAATGCGCGAGCTTCAAATAATCTCTTCGTCAATTCGGTGTTCACCTTCGCTAGTTTTGGAGTCACGAACATTTTACCCGGATTATTTTATATTACAATTATTTCTATTTTATTATTTTCGTGGTTGAATTTCGGTTTCCCGGTGTATAGGTTCGCACGGCAAGACGTTACCGACAGAATGTAACCAAATCAGTGTTCCCTAATTAAAATGCTTAAGATTACGTCAAATTTAATGATAGCGTGATTATGCGATAAGATGATAATGAAATACAAAACTGTTTAATGAGGTGGTAATGTTTACCAAAAGTCGCGCGTAACAGGCGACCAAGTTCGAGGTCTGAACGAAATTGAATGCTTTGGAGTGATTTGTCAATAACAAGAAACATTTATAAAAGCAACAAGTTCAAAAGGTTCAAAATTTCCAAAATAATGTTAAACAAAGGGTAAACAAAATAATGCAATTCTGAAAAACGAGTTGTGCATTTTATGATTAAGTAAAAATAACACTACAGTGTTATTTTTACTTAATCAAACATTCAATGCAAAATATGTGGAAAATTAAGAAAACTAAGAATTATACGGTACATTGGTACTTTGAACAGACACACACAACACGGAAAAGTCGAGGTGTGTTTATATGCAAACCAAAACTTCTTACCATTCTTACAAGTAGATGTTATAAAAGCGATTCCCAAATTGCCTGATTAATAAGGTAAAGAGGATGTTGATCAGCATCCTCTGATCTGCTTATATCAAAATTTAGCTATATAATTCTATACTAATATTATAAAGAGGTAAAGTATATGAGGGGCATTCTCTGGACCTACTGAACCGATTTTGAAAATTCTACATCACGCTACGACACACGGGAGCAGAGCAGCAACCAAAGACGTAACTTAACGTGGTTGAAATAAGCCACGTGGAGGAAGTCACGGATACTTCGCTAGTAACCAATACACCTGCCAAAAGTTATAATTAGGGCAATTAAAAATCCCGATCACAAGTATCGTTAACTAAAGAGGTCACATACATAGGTCCCATTTAAGTTTACTGTAAATTATAAAATGCTGCAAAAGCAATGGCCAGTAGTAAAAATATAAAACAAAAAAAAAATGTGTTTGACATTTAATTTTGTTGTCTTTTTCAGAAATATGTATGGTGCTGCATAGCGGAGGATATTAATTTAATTAAGAATACCTACTAAAAGATAATCTTCTGAATAATTATAACATGTATCCGTAAGTACTTTGAGTATTTTGTGTAGAAGTTACTGTTTGTTTGGTTACTTACAAAGGTTAGATATGGCAGCGAAATGTCTAAAATATTTTATGATATTTTACAAAGATTAAAATCTTTGGTATTTTAACATAATATGTACATACATACATACCATCACGCCTATATTCCCCGAAGGGTTAGGCAGAGGTGTGCCAATGTACACACACAGATCGCCGGTATATTTAGGTCCCATTATTACAGTGGCCTATTGCCATTAACCGGGCACAAAGCCTAACTCCGAGCTGCTACCGAAAATATCATAGAAAGCCCCAAAAACACTTTTTGCTCGACCTGGGAATCGAAGCCAGACCTGGCAGTCGCACTTAGGATCACAAGGCTAGCGAAGCAGTATCATTATATATTTTAAATTACTTTGGGGCTATATTTTAAGTTTTAAGTACACTATAAATTGGTATTTCTTTATGGTGATTTATTGATAACAAGAAGGCGGTGTTTGTTGTTTTCCAATATGCAGACTGAGTGGCGGGAAAAAGTAGTTATTCTTAAGTGTTATACGTAACGCTAACGAATGAAGTACACAAGAGAAAACTGCAATAAAAAGGTATCCGAGTACCTACCTATCCTACTAACATATAAATGCTAAAGTTTGTGAGGATAGATGAAAGGATGGATGTTTGTTACTCTTTCACGTTTAAACGGCTGAACGGATCGGGACGAAATTTGGCACTGAGATAGATTGTAGTGTGGAACACATAGGATACTTTTATCCCGGAAAATATGCGGTTCCCGTTGAATAATATATCAAATTTGACGCGGATGAAGCCGCGGTCAGAAGCTAGTTAATTTATATCTTCGTCAAGAATAGAGACTAGTTAAAAGTGTGATAAATAGTATGTCATAATAATTATTTGTTATCATCTGACTCCCAGCAATTGTTTGTGAACATTTTTGACGTGCAAGACAATTTATCATAATGTAAAATATTCTGTTGTTTCAGATCACCTGTTATCTAAGAATACTGAAAAGTCATGTGCGCCTACTTATGCAGATTTGGCGAGCACAAACGAAGAAAATTTCTATACCTACTTTAAACTACTTTAAACACCCGCAGTGCCAGTCAATGTGTTATAAAATGCATATTTGCGTTGTTTGTATGTAAAGAACTTAATACCACGTATCAATCCTAACTAATATTATACATGCAAAACTAAGTTTGCTTGTTTGTTAACTTTTGACGCCTAAACCACTGAACAGATCAACCTGAAATTTTGCTAACGTTGTCAAGTGTACAGAAACGGACATAGGATACCTTTCATCCTAAAAAAAAGAACTATTCCCAAGGGGAACATTAATAACGTTCTTATGATAACAGATGGAGCCACGTGTCTTTCAAATCATGATAGAATTTTAAATTGAAGTTGTTTCTCTGTGTCCGCTATATCTGAAATTTACACGGACGAAGTCACTGGCAAAAGCTAGTTGCAAATACATATAGTTGACAAAGGAGTGTCCGCCCGCAAGATTAAAATAATGTATCTGGAATTCACACAAGTTTTTTTATTGGGATTCATTAGGAAAACGGTCCCCACAGCACAAAAACAAGTTCTTAAACAATGTTGCGCAACTTTGTACGGACGCTAGCACATCAAGCTACTACAATCTGGCAAATTTCTTTGATAATAGATTTTCAACTTTATCGCTGTAGCATATGGTTCAAAGTTAATTGCAAAAATTTGACAGTTTCGGGTAGCTTGATGTGCTGGCGTCTGTACCTCAGTGAATTGGGGCATAACATGTCTGTTTGTGGTCAAAGACTTACTGTTTCATAATCTGTGACTCCTGCTGTGCCTTGGCGTCGATTTCTCGCTTCCAGTGGGTGTGCCAGCAACGCTCGAACCCGGGATTAGTCTGTAATCAAGTTATTCAGTGTTAGGTTATTTTTGATGTTGGTTTCAGTAGTTTGAATTGTTGAACGTTTTTTGAGCAAAATGGGTTGAAAATGGTATAGATAACGTTCGTTAGACAAGCTGACTCAGTTCGCTTAAAATTTAAATTTCTATTGTGTCTCGTTTAGTGTCCTTGGAAGTACTTAATAAAACAATAGTGAAAATGATTGACAGTTGGTTATTGCACTATATTTAGCAAAAAGTTGGTAGCTAATCAATCCAAGTTTAAAAACGTTAAAGTTCTCAGCAACCTAATGGTGCCTCTTAACAGTGTCACAAAAGTCGTATCCCAAAAAGAAGTAAATGGTCTACAGTTTCCGTGTTTGTTGATAGTATTGGAAGATAATTTTATTTTACTGAAACCTATTCAGTAAAATAAAATTATCTTTCTCCTTGTAGTCGCTATTTCGATTGATTTTATTTGATTTTCATTACCAATAAATTATTATAAAAACTATGATTAGTAGGTCGCACCTCATGACTCGTTTGTATTCGTCCATCATCTCATCGACTGGCTCCACTCGACTAGGGTCGTATGTCTTCAGCGCTAAGTATGGCGCGCCTGCAGACACGGCGTTTATCATCTGTTGAATAATATCAGCATAAAACTATTAATTGTAATTCATATTTTATTTATTTATACTGCTTGATTTAATGCGTGGCCGCCGCCGCTGATATATGTCAAAGAAAATTAACAAGTAATGTTCCAACACTCACTTTCACCACAAATCACTTGATACATTTATTTAGTGCCTAAACGTATTTAAAACATCATTGCATCCCTGTCACATTATTAGAAGGTGACAGAGACAGAATGATAATTAGGTACATTTAGATATGTTTAGTGATTTGTGGTGAAAATGGGCTCTAAAGTTCCTGCGTCGTCCGGCTTAAATAAAAATAATTTTAGTTTGAATAGGGTTATATTATTGAGCCGAGCAAATCAGAACAAATATCTAAGGAATTTGCGATACTATGAAAAAGAAACAAAAATACGTGTTTAGTTGCGATGGCCTTATTTATATAAATTATTAATCTTTATCAAATAAAAAACGTCAGTTAACTAATTCATAAGTATTAGATATTTTTTCCTTGTCACTGTCGTTTATTTGTTGTAGATATTCTGCGAAAAGGAAATTATGCGCTTATTACAATATTTTCAACTGACTGGCATTGAGCAGGTAGTTTGTTTTTCCACAAAAAAAACCATATTTTTCAGGCTTCATTTGGGTGTGCTTGAAATTGTATGCACAAAGGTCTATGAAAGCAATGTTCGTAAGAGTTTTCTTTATTTTGTTTCTTGTAAAGTCAAAGTCAAATCATTTATTCCAATTAGACCATTAAAAGGCACTTTTAGACGTCAATTAATTAAAACTATTGAATCTAGTTGCCCATTCTAAAAGGTAGTTTCGTATGGAGAAGAACGGGCAAGAAACTCCATACATACCTACTCTTTAAAAAAAAAAGTATTACATTATATTGTACAGTTCCATCCATTTCATAAAAAAATATGCTTATGTCAAAACGATCAATTAACAATAATGTAAAAAAAGCATTTTAGCTTCGTTAGTGAAAAAAATGGTTAAAATAAATATCAATCATCAGTAGTTGTGTGTAGTAGTGTCTTATTTGGGTTAGAAAATGTAAAAAATATATACAGGATAAGTTTTTAACCAGTGCGTAAATTTTTTTTGGTAGTTCAGTGTCAGTAATAGAACACATTTACGTGTTTAGTTTAAAAAAAAATAAAAAAAAAATTCATCCTTATCCGAGTTTGAAATAAGCAAAACATGGACATAATCTATTCGCCATACTATCAATAGTACGAGAGCCCACGACCAAAACCATGTCTCATAGCAATACGGCAAAAACCCTATAAAATCGTTAGATTGTATGATTCTAAACCCGACTAGGTGTGTAGTAACGGTCGAAAGTGTAGCAACTGCGTGGGAGGCCATTTCTGCTGTGTCAAAAAAAAAATACAGTCGGTATTATAGCAATACGTCTGATAATGAAAATGTACATAGATTTTATAATTGTATTACGAAAAAGTTTGTTTTCAGACATTTTGCGCGTAGCATATAGCCTGAGCGCATTTTTGAAAATGTCAACAAATTTAGCCGACCTGCATCATAGCTAGGGATTGCAATCCGGATTCTTCGAAATTCGAAAACAACTGAAAAATCCGGATTTTCTTGCCTTTTTTAAATCCGGATTTTCAGACTCAAATCCGCTTTTTTCGGATTTCAGTCAAAACTGATTATAACGCATAATATTTGTAATTAATTTTGATTATAATAATTATTTTGATTGTAATTAATCGGTATATCGATATTACCTACTTTAATGCGAAAATAAGAATAAAAAATAAATAAATTAAATTAAAAAATATTGGTCCATTGTTACAAGACAAAATAAACTTAAAAGTACTTCATATTATGGTATGCTATTCTAAGTTATAGCGAACTGCCCGCGACTTCGTACGCGTTGCTTATTTCACCCGCCATAAGTTACGTCTTTGGTTAATGCTCCGCTCCTCATATACAGGGTGGAATTTTATAATGCTACTTGGAGGGAAAGTACTCTTAATACTTAAGTTAGCAAATTTTACTGAAAGGAAACATTCCTTTATTTTTAAAAACAAACAAAACTGCATTTAAATAATTTTGAAAATACACTTGCCACGCCCGGGAATCGAACCGACTAAACTCCGAAAAAATAGCATCCTGTACTTTTATGGCACTAATCGATAGGGTCAATCATAATGATCAAATCTCATCATGAAATTTTAATCTAAACATATTTTATTTGGACGAAAAAAAACGAGTACTTTTATGCTTTTCCAGCTCCTCCCCACTGGAGTGCTGGAGTATCAATGTTTAAGTACAGTTTATGTTATGTAATGATTATGTAAATTTATAACGAGAAAAATTACTGATACCCAAAATTATTGAATATTTTAGTTGATTTTATTCTGTCGAGCTGTGAATTGAGCCAATTGATGCAGATTTCAATTAATTTATACTATTTTATATAAATTTTAACAAAATAACTTAAAACACCAAAAACTTCGAAAACTCCGGATAATCCGGATTTTAATCGGACGAGAAATCAAAAATCCGGATTTGAAAAAACTCCGGATTTTGCAGTCCCTAATCATAGCAATACGGATATTATTTTTTTTCAACTTTTCGTATTGCTGCCATGATTACCAAAAACCTGTTTTCAGACGCTTTAAGTGTAGCATATACTTTTTTTCAACTTCATCCCAGTTTCCTTTTGTGCGATTTATTTCAGTCCTTCAACTTCAATGTTACGGTTTCGGGTAAATTCTTTGTTAATTATCATCTAATAAATTCAGGGTCGCAACGTATTCATTGGTTTGTAACAGAAAATTCAAGATGCCTCAATACGATTTTTAAATGATATCTGAGTATCGAAAAGTTGTCTGATAGAGAAGGTGCTACACTTAATTTGTCTGATATAAATTTTTTGCACATGTGGACAACTTATTTTATCATGTCCAACAATTTTCAGACATATTGCTATGATACCGATCGGTAAAATTTTTTAACATTTTCAAAACGGTCTCAAAATTTAATGCGTTCACATTTCCGTCTGAAAATTGTTTTGTTCGCATCAAATAACCAAAATTTACTAATAAAAAAGATTTTCAGACGTATTGCTATGAGACATTTTTTTTGTCTCATTTTTAATTTTTTTAAGTGATTTTACGGGTTTGCGCTACACCACTAACGTCTGAAAAATATGTTTCCGGTATCTCTGAACTATCATTCAACTACAGTCTGCAAATCAGACATATTGCTATGATGCAGTTCGGTAATTTTTTTTGACAATTTTGAAAATTCGGTCAGATCAAACGCTACGCGGAAAATGTCTGATATTGGTATTGTCGAGTTCAGGATAATCGTATCTATCGATTTGATGCGGTTTTGGCCGTATTGCTATGAGACAAAAATTTTGGTCGTGGGCTCTCGTACTACAATGACAACTCTTGGCCTCCGCCCGGGCGCATGGCTGGGGTGAGGGGGTGGGGAATGCGCTAGCGCCGAGTGACAATAAAATATGGTTTTTAAGTATACATGTTTCGTAAGCGATAACTTTTTTTTTTAGTACTAAGACATATCAAAATAAAATATACGTGTTTAATAAAACGTGTTGAAGTTTATAATGGCAAAATTTACGCACTGGTTAAAATTTTTTCCTGTATAATTACTTTCAGCAGTAAATATACTGTAATTGAAAGACCACACGAGCATTCTGTCTTATGTAGTCTATAGGTTGGTTGTTCTAGTTTCTGCCTACATGAGGAAAAAGTGGTTGTTTATTACTTTTTACAATCTCAAAACGAATAGGGCAAGTTATAAGTTAGTACAAGTTTTGTGTTTTATTTCGATTTCAGTTGTAAAATGAACATTTGAGTCCTGTCATCTCAAAAGTTTAGTTTTCGAATTTCTTTATTGAACGTCGTCAATTAAGTATTTTAGGGTCAAACCAAATAAGGGGTATTGTAGCTGCGCGTATATGCTACCGAGGGTGACTGGACTGAGGTCGGTAAAAAATGACTCGATGACTGTTGAACTCCGTTTAATTAATATAAATTGTACCTTTACATTTATGAACATGTGCAATGGCGGTCGGTAGTCTCTGTTCTGTCAAATTGTCGATGACGCGTACGGGGTTCTCACGAAGTCTTTTCGCAGCGCAGCCAATTGCAGGGGTCGAGTAGTGTTGTGGTGTTTAGTAACTTTTAGTGCGGCAACAGGTATTTTATTATGTATCTATATGTAAATGTTCTTACACCATTTAAAAGTATTTAAGCGTTATTTGTTTTATTCATTTTAACCCTTAATTTGGCAACAAAAAAAAAGTAAGAAATACATAAATTTAATCATTGTAAGGCTTCAGGGATGTGCTAAAGACCCCTGAAAAAATGTTAATATAAATCCTGAGTTGCCCACTGTTGGGAAAATTCGTGTCCGTCACAGCGGACATTACCAATAACTTAACGATGAACGCATGTCCGCTGTGGTGGACTTTGCCAAATTATGGAAAAATATAAACGTTAATATTATTAAGTTTATTTTATCAAAATAAGAAAAAACGAAAATGAAGAAAACAGAAATTAAACTGAAAACGTTATTTTATTAGGTGTGAAAATTTAAAATATAGTTTCTCGGGGTTTTGCCTGTTTCAAATCATAATCTTGTATTGCATTTTATGCAATATACGACGGTCTTCTTTTGGCAGTATCTGAAACGACCTTCTTCAATAGTTGTGGGAAATTCGCGTGCTTTTGCTTCTTCCCCGCTCTCGTCTTCTGCACCATCAATTACATCTTCCCTTGCAAACCTAACAATCAGTACATCTGAAGACGAAGAATCGAACACTGATACTATTGATGTTATATCAGATTCTATCGTGCGCGAACTTGAAGAGTCTAGTTATGAGAATGTTCCATCCCTATTAATAATATTTTACCCTTTTTCTTTGCTGGTACTGTAGGTGGTTGCTTCCTGGGCCTTGTGTTTCGTGATGCAAGTGTAGAAGAAGAAGCTAGAGATACTATAGGCGTTGATGGCAGAGAGGGATTAGCAGATAGGGATGGAACATTGTCATAATTAGACTCTCTAATTTGGTGCACGATAGAATTTGATATAAGATTAATATTATCAGTGTTCGATTCTTCGTCTTCAGCTTCAGATGTACTAATTGTTAGGTTTGCAAGGGAAGATAATAATTGATAGTGCAGAAGAGGAGAGCGGGTAAAAAGCAAAAGCACGCGGGACATCATGCATTTCTATTTCAGAATCAGAATTTTCACTAGCATCGGAAGGTGCATGTACATTTGGCACCTAGGCGATAATTTTACTAGCACGGTTCAGGCTGTTCACAAAGAAAAATAAACTATACTCAGCACCGTAACCGAAAAAATACATATTAGGCTTTTTGGCGTAGTCCGCCACAGCGGACATAGTATTAAAGTACTACATCTCTATACAATTAGCAATGTTCGCTGTGACGGACAAAGCACTTTAGCAATAAAAAACACCATGAAAATGAAAAAGGGCTCATTTGTTTTTGGGTTATAATTATTTATGAAATCATTATCTATAGCTCAGTCGACATTTCAAGGCATTCATAGGCAAAAAAAGAGGAAAATGAACTATAAATGCCTTGAGCAAAACAGGTGGTCGTTTTTGCGCCAACATTTTGTGTCACGACTGACTTATTGCCGTATTGTATACTCAAAATATATTTTCTACTATTAGTTTATGAAATTAAGTAATATTTAATCTATTTGAAATCGATGAAAATCGAATAAAAAACTAGTGGGATTTATTTTTTGTTGACGTCCGTCACACCGGACTTTATCAAATTAAGGGTTAATATTTTTTCAAGATCTTTTCGGAAGGCGAAATGCGAAAACTGGAGTATTAGTTTATATTTATGTTTGTTTTTAAAAGTATATATGAAAATCTGTATGCTATTTATGTTTTGGGTCTTTGTTACTTGAAACAAATGGTATAATATTATTATTATTTTATTAATAATATTATGTAAATACTATCGGCCATTTACGCGTTTTTATTGAAATACATATTATTAGTAGTGTCGCAGCGTTCCGTCATTGTAATTGGGCGGCAATGAGGCTACCATGTTGGCAATGACATGTACTCCTTTAAGTCGTCCTTTTTTGTACGTAAGTTTCCCGCTTTGCAAGCTATAACAAGGCATGTATCAAATTAAGTCACACCATTCATGTGCATGAGCAACAGTCTCATATTTTCTTTGTGAGGTGTATTCCACCCTATTCCCTTTTTCTCAATTTGCCAGAGAATGCTTACATTGATCGCTGCAGGTTGATTATTTTTTGGCGTCGAAATAGCCCTTCACACGCCCAATGTTTAGGAATGAAACAAACTGAGTTACAGAAAAACTAAGTATTATATTGGATGCAGTTAACTTTTATCTTGCTTGGTCGGTCGTTGTTGCGCACATGACAGCCAACGCCAGCGCCGGCGCTTGGACAGCTCGTATCTCGCCCCTCTCCGCCGTCTCGCTCGTTGTAGTAGATACCTATTGCACTTTTCGTATTCAGTTCTGCGCGTGTACACCCAAGAATTGTCTTGTTGCGGTATTCGACTGATGTCCCCGTTCACCAGATCAATCAGTTATTCTAAGGTATCACCTACTCTACCAAGATTTTCTGGTAGTTCTATCTGGCCGTTCTCTGGTAGAGTGCCTTCACCAACATTTAAAAGGACATCGGAAAATAACTAAGCACGTGTATTTCCGCCAAGCTGAGCGCGCATGTTAATGGTCAAGCACGATCTATGAACCCGTAAGCACAGAACTGACCATTTTAATGAAGCATTCACCTCGTCAGTCCTAGTTCCTCGCGTTATGACAGGGAGTGTTTAGCGACACCAACCATCACGCGTTGATTCCTACAGATTTCCTGCAGGGTTCTGTCTACTGCCTCCAATGCCTTCCTATTCGCTATTGTACATTCATCCCATACGATGAGAGAGCAATCCCTGAATACGTGTCCCTTGTTACTGTTGCGTGATACTCCACAAGCAGGCATTTCGTTGCTCCATAAATCGATGGGAATTTTAAACATGGCGTGCGCTGTTTTGCGTTCAGGAAATAGTGTGGCAGCGATTCCAGGTTTGCCTTCTGACCTCTGCAAGGATGGCTGTGGTAATTAATGTTTTTCCTGTTCCACCAGGAGCATCCAAAAATGGTGTTAAAAACTTCCGTAAGCTCTGATGTGAACTTGTACTCATCATAGTACTCTTTGCGCCCATCGTGTAATTGGTTTCGGCAGCGTATTCCCGATTCTCACGATCTAGATGGAGCAATGAAAGAGAGCCCAAACAAACAATGTTCAAAATTCGGTCATCATTCTATTCAATGTCTTTCTCAGTAGTTCGCCTCAAAATTCGTAAAAAGTCTTCGGGCTGATGATGCAGATATTTCTATCACAAAAAGACCGGGTTTTTTATTTATTTCTTCTTTATTTTTATAAGAGGCTTTTATTCACAGTGGCATGTCAGCCTCATCATATCTTAAACTATTTTAACTCCAAATATTATTCTTAACCAAATCAGAGAGAACGTTTTGTGGTCTCAATAGTCCCTTGCGTGATCGCTGCCCTTGTTCACGTATTTGCAGATGTATTTTATCGACTCGATCTTGCGTATAGGGAATCTTTAAGAGCATCGCGGGATCGCCCGTCTTTCATGCATGGAGAATTTGGATTAAGTCCGCCACAGCGACCGTGTAATGTAACATATGACTTTTGACTATTTGGTGCAGGACAAAGTTGACGTCGGGGTCCGGCAGCTCAGTTACTTACTTATGACTTGATGGATCACGTTGAGCCTGATCTTTTTCTCCAACCGTAGCCTAACAGAAGATGCGCGTGAGGTAAGCCGCGTTTTTGACATCCAACCGAATACATATGGCAGCGAACTGCACCAAAGACTTTTGCCTTTGTGAGTAGATTCATGAGGCTCTTCAGTTTGAGATTAAATACTCGAGAGATCAAGTCAAGCCTGTTATACGACGCCTGTCCTGCTAGAAGCTCACTGGTTATTTCCAGCCACTTAGGGTTGGTGGTGATAGTGATGAAGAGGTCTGGCCGACTGAACTTTCTCACTTAATAAAAAGCGTCCTGTGATCGTTCGTGCATGTGCCGTGGTCCTCGTGTAAACGTGTATGGCAGAATTACCATCCTTCAACGTTCTCTGCATCTGAGTCATGCTGTATAGCGTCTTTAAGATGCACATAATTCTCAGCCCTCAACTTTCTTTGATTAGTCCTAATAAACATTAAACGATCCGTCTCGATTTTAGCGTAAGCATCTACCAGAAACTGGCTAAAAAGCCCACGGAAATAGCAGAGATGAGAGCTGTCGTTGACCCTGAGTTGGATTAAATAACTGTAAAACTGTAAGGCGGAGACCTTTCTGTTATTTTTTGGGGTACCTGGCTCGATTTACGTTATATAGAGCAAAATGGTAGCCATCCTTTCCACGGCGCAACATCAGAGAGATACTGGAGGGTATCGTAAGCGTGGTGCGTCTGCTGATTCTCCGAAGGCGTCATCAGTATATCCCATTTGTCGCATAGCTGATCGACTAAGAGAACAGCTACCTCATTCGTAGTTGAAGCATTGTACCGTACTTGATGTGCTGCGATTGGTCTTTTGTCTGCGCTGAAAACGAATTTAAAGTGGTGCCGCTCGTTATTAGGCACTGACTCCAGGGCGGCTTTGACGTCCCTTATATACGGGTTCACATTATGTATCATACTTTGTAATACCCTTATTAGGCCAGAGTTCAAGTTTGGAATAAGTCGGCTACGGACATTGACCGGTTCGTCAAAGTCTGAAATAAAATAATTTTGTTGGAATTTTGGCAGGTCCGTTGGTAAGAGGGAGCCAATCAGATTGTACACCTGACCCTGTTCTTTAAGTTGGTATGAATCCTGCTTCACTGATCTGATGGGCTCCGAACGAAGTCATCTGGAACGCGCTGTTATAAGAACGAATGTGTTTAACAGACTTCAAAAAAGAAGGTTTCTCTATTCGACCGTATTACGCTTTTATTTATTTTTTATTACCGGATTTGGATGCTGCTCGGATTGGATGCTCGCAATTTAACAGCACTTACTTATTATGTCAGATGATACTAGTTGTATCCGATGGTAGTTATCTTCTGTAGTGAATAAACCGTTCACTCAAACATGAAGATACCTCCATGTCCGGCGGTAGTTCTAACACTTAGTACCTACTTACTGCTAAAATGTTAATGTTAGTTTACCACTTGTTTATTTGCTTCCATTTCGGCTAGCTTTGTGTTCAAGTCGTTCTTCAGCCCTTGCATCAGTACGAAGTCCTTCTCCAAAATACCTTGTAGTCCTGCGGTGGATGAGAAATAGCGTCATATATTCTATACATCTCTTTGGGATGACAAACGCCTCGAGTATGTGAGTTTTTTTTTTGAAGTGAAAACTTCTTTAGCGGCGTTGGGTAAAAAATGTTAAACTCGCGTCAGGACACGTGACCCTGATCGAAAAAATTCGTAAGCGGCGTTGTGCACTTGTTTTGCTCGCGTTAGGACACTTGACCCTGATCGAGGATCGTGGAAAATCGTGGAAAATCGTGGATGGATGGGTGGACGGATGGAGTAAATAGTACACGTGCTTGGTTTAATGGTTTCTGTTGAAGTAAAAACTTCTTTAGCGGCGTTGTACACTTTTTTTGGAATGGGTAAAAAATGTTAAACTCGCGTCAGGACACGTGACCGGATCGAAAAAATTCGTAAGCGGCGTTGTGCACTTGTTTTGCTCGCGTTAGGACACTTGACCCTGATCGAGGATCGTGGAAAATCGTGCAAAATCTTGGAAAATCGTGGAAAATCGTGGATGGATGGGTGGACGGATGGAGTAAATAGTACACGTGCTTGGTTTAATGGTTTCTGTTGAAGTAAAAACTTCTTTAGCGGCGTTGTACACTTTTTTTTGAATGGGTAAAAAATGTTAAACTCGCGTCAGGACACGTGACCGTATCGAAAATCTTACGAATTTATCGTACAAGGAGTTGAGAGTTATTGGCAGAAAGCACATTCAACATAACATCACGCCTGTATTCCCTGAAGGGTTAAGCAGAGGTGTACCAATATACACCCACAGCTCGCCGGTCTGTTTAGGTCCCTTGTAATAGGCGGCGAGTCTATTGACATTAACCGTCCAGAAATCCTGACTCCTAAATGCTACTGAGAATTTTATAGAAAATCCCAATAACACTGTTCGACCTGGGAATTGAACCCCAGACATTTAGCATAGCAGTCGCGCTTAGGAGCACTAGGCTAACGAAGCACTGATGCGCATTATTATTAGTATATTACATTACGCCTGCTCTTAACACACTTTTCTTCTACTCTGCCTCCGGTTCCGGTATAGCCACCTCCGTAACGTTTAGATAACGATTAATATGGTGAATTATAGAAATAGACCAACCAGCATTCTCCAGTAGTGTATCGAGGTCTGTGAGCGGGAACTCTGCTGTGGAGGGCGACAGTAGCTGCGGGGCCGGCACTGGGGACCGCCGCGGTGCTCGGGGCGTGGTGGATGACGCTGTCAATCACACGGTGAACACCCGTTTAAGGGTTAGGTTCAATTTAAGGGTTCTATAGCTAAAGGGAAGGGAGAAACTGAACCTTTCTAGATTACTTTTTGTATTTTTGTCAAATCGGCTATTTTCAATGCCTATGTGAGGCAGGGTTTTTAAAATTTGGCATTGTGATTGGTTTTGATTACATGCACACATGTCGCCAGTCGGAAATTAGACAGTATTTATTTATATAAGAATTATGAAAATTATTAAGATCCAAAAAAGTAATTAATAATCGGTATTTATATAATATGTTTCAAATGCCTTTAATTTGCTTACATTTTTGACAGCATTTTCACTAAAATGAGATTACGAGTAGATTTGCAGTCAAATAAACGTGACTGACAAGCGAACGGGTAGTCGGCGTATGTGTAGTAATAGGGTGTCGTTCTCGCGATAACGGTTAAGATTAGTTAAAGACGACGTACTGCTGGGAGCGGGGTAGTCGGGGAGGTCCCAGGCGGAAGGGCGGCGCGCGCGCAGTGTGTCGGCGGGCGGCGGCATGAGGTCACCCGTGGCTGCCGCCAGCCGCAGCGTGCACACGAAGTCGCAACCCGACAATAACACTTCGCACCGATCGTATCGCTTGTACTCCCTGACACACACAATTTGTTTTAATGCATTTAATCGAGTGGTCTTTTTCTGGGCAAAATTTCTACAACCAGCGATTTGTCATTAATCATTTGATTCAGATTCGAATTCGTGTACTCGAAAAATATAAAACAAAAACATTAAGGGTATTGTTTTTCGACTGTCTGTGTTTTTCAACTGTCTGTGTTTTTCAAATTGCGCCAAAAGCAAGGGTGGGTCCTTTTGGAGCAATTTGCTATTTTTAACCCCCGGCGCAAAAAGAGGGGTGTTATAAGTTTGACGTGTCTGTCTGTCTGTCTGTCTGTCTGTCTGTCTGTGGCATCATAACTGCCGAACGGATGAAGCGATTTCAATTTAGTTTTTTTTGTATTAAAGGTGACCTATGTGCGAGTGTTCTTAGACATGTTTGATGAAAATCGGTTGAGCCGTTTAAAAGTTGTGGGGGTGAAAGTAGGGAAGCAAAACCGAATGTCTGTAAATATACTCGAGTGGGGTCTCAAACTTAACAACATCGACATTATACCTAGTAAGTAGGTACCTATAAAAAGTATAAAATAAAAAATTCAATTAAAAATTTAAAAAACCCCCAACACAAAAACCTAAGTTCCCTTTAAAAAGTAAAAAAATAACAAAAAAAAATACGTCACGTTGGGGGACCGCTCGGGACGATCGTATCCTAAATGCAACATCGGTCCCCAACGTGACGTATTTTTTTTGTTATTTTTTTGTTGGGTTTTTGTGTTGGGGGTTTTTTAAATTTTTAATTTAATTTTTTCCATTCCTATTCATATTGCAATTCAATTCATTTATTCATTAACACATAAGCTTACAGTTTACAAACCAAGTCGCTTATATCTATACTATAGGTGCTATTCATTTTAATTACATTACAATATTATAAGATAATGTCAAAAAGATAATGTCAAAAAATGTCAAAAAATAATAATAATACAATACAATAATTAAATAATCCAAATAATTCAATGATCATCATCATGACTAATTATAACTAAAAATATATTGTTATTATAATTATTATTTCCAATTCAAATACATTAACACATTATTATTTAGAACACGTGGTGGATCGAAAAATATATCTGCATCTGGATTCGTCTCAAGAAAACTATTAATGAGCTTGATAGCTCTACCAGTGGGAGTGTTGTCCGCTAGGCGTAAGGGCCACTCAGGTGGATGGGAGAAGAGTTTATGTTGTCGCCTGCCAATGCCACGCATATATTGGCTAGGCACATATAAATAAATGCTCTCTCGTATTGCAGGGTTGTCTACTTTGTTTGTGATTAGTAGGTTGCATTATTTTCATAAACTCTCTTCTAAATTGTAAAGTGTCGAGGCATACCACCCCTGACACAAACATCGAATAATACTGACGGTTCATCTTCAAGTCCTTTCTTGTCCAAATCATCTCGGTTTTCAAGCTGCAGCATCAGTCCGCCGGTCGACCCCTGATACACGCTGGACCCGCGTCGGGAAAGGACTATCGGCTCGTCATCCAATATCGATGCCTCCTCTTCGTCTCTACGCACTGGACCTGAGAAGAAAATAAATGATAAATCCTTTTAAATTAAACATTTTTAGTTGCCAAGGAGTTTTACCTCGAATTTCGTTGCTTTAAAAACTACAAGTTCTCTGTTTTCGTCGTATGGAAGTGGAAGTGATTCATCGGAATCAGGTCAGCTATTTTTAGGTTCCCTCGGCCCCATTGTGTTCATCCTGCACAGTTGACCAATAAAAATAAAAAAGCTCACCTGGATGGATGCAATAAGGGCCAAACTCGACCTTCTTGCCGAGTACACCCAGGAAAGGAAACTTGATCTTGATGGTCTGCAGCAGGCACTCTTCGTACAAGTCCCAGATGTGCACCGACTGTTTATCACATAAACATACAACTTCATTTATTTCATGTTTTCTTTTTTTCTCCGACTCAAAAAGAAGTCTGTCTCTCTTTCTATGTATGTGTGTGTGTGTCTGTCTGTCTGTGGCACCGTGGCTCCTAAGCGGGTGAACCGATTTGAATGCGTTTGTTTTTCATTTGAAAGCAGTTTATCTTTTTTGTGTAGGCACATATCGTATGTTCGTATGTTCATGTGTAATGGTTTGTATTTCGTTAATTCTGTGACTTACGAATACATTACGTTTCGTGCGACGACAACTTTATCCATGACAGAACAATCATTGAATCTCTCCAAAAGAAACAGTCTGAAATAATGTGTGAATTTCGGAGAATCAATGACCTTCCTGTACAAATTAAAATGGGTGATGTGGCTTACACAATTATTACAATACGCGATGACTAGCTCATGAGCAGCTACAATAGCGAGGTCGAGTATGGCGGGTGAGGTGGGCGCGACGAGCGTGGCGAAGGCGGCGCGTGCGCACGGGTGCCACAGCCGCACCGCGCCGTCGCACCCGCCCGTCGCCACCAGGTGCAGCGCTGACACTATGTGGAAGCAGGTGACTCCCTACAATGAAATTAAAGGAGAATGAAAAAAAGTGGTCCAAATATCCACCACTTACGAGACCTATATTGACTTATAATCCACAAAAATTGACAGTAACTTCAGTATGAGACAAAAAAAAAAGTTATTATCATTATTAATGTTTAATATAGGTGGTATACTTATTACCAAAAGTGACACCACTGTCAAATTGATGACGAAATGGTAGATTCAATCAACTCAATATACGAGTAGACTAGTATTAAAAGCTACAGCTCTTATTAATTCAATAGTGCACGATGTGTTTTTCTTTTGTGAAATTGCTGCGATAGCATTTTCTTTCATTTTCATTTTTTTTTGCTGGCGGCGTCTGTGTGGTATTAGCCAAAATTCCCTCAATTTTGTGGGTGGTTGTACTCTGTCTGTCAATGAGTTTTGATTACAGCCGTACAGTCGGTTGTCAGCATTATCTGACCCACCCTAAACACAATCGAAATTGGACCTTCTGCCTATGATAATAAGGTTTAATTTCAATTTATATGAGGTTATCAGTCAAGTGCTCGAGAACTGAGAAGGAATAAATACAATAAAAATACACACACGCAAATTTGATCTTTATCACGTTAGCATTGGGTTAAATCTAATAACAACTTGTTATAATATAATAAGTGTAATAGCTTATTTTAATGAGTTCGGTCAAGTAACTCTGGTCTCGTGGTCTGTGTGTAAGACTGAGAGTGACAAGTTGCGAGATCAAATCCCGCGACGAAGATATTGTTTTGCTTTCAATTTAGAATTTATTCTAAAAGTATTTCTTGTATTATTGTAAAGAACTATAGACGGATAATCTTCAAATATAAAGTTTCTAAAATGGTAATATTTTGGCATAACTTGTATTAAGTGGGTAGTTGAAAAATAAAATATTTGTATTCATTGTAAAACTGGTATTCAAATGCTACTAACTAAGGGTATGCAGTGCAAACGCGCAAACATATTTTTCCTTGCCTTACTAAATTGCAAAAACAACTTCTCTTTACAATTTATTTTTGTCTATTTTATAGGTAGTTTTTTTATTATCATGTCTTAATGGAGTGATCAAATAATAATGAAGGGATAAAATACAAAATAATCTATTTGCACTAGGATAAGGTTGGCTGCTTGTGCTGTGCAAGAATAAACTTTATTAAAGTATATATATGGTTTAAATTCTTTAGTCTTGTGGTCACTAATCGTTGTTTACGTTCGAAATCAAGTTTAACCTAAATATAGCTTCTGCTCAGGTGTTTCTTTTTTAATTATTTTATTATACTTTTTTTACAGTTCTTTAATGGACAACGCATAGAAATAAAACTAAACAATTGCAAATTTAAAATGTTTATTATTTCATTAAAACACTTAGGTAAGATAAAGTAAGTAAATGCTCACATATTTCCAAATTAATATACAATATATTATGAGGATGCCATAATCAAATCTAACCATTTATAAACATTAAAAAAGGCATGTTTTCTTGAAAGTTGGTTATCGAGAAAATTTATTTTATCTGTGAAATGCTTTAAAGATTTATAGCTGCCTATTATACGTAGTGAATAAACATGTCATTTAAATAGAAAAAAAAACTATTTATGACAATAACATCACCACGTAATTGGCAACATTTTAATGGTTTAACAATCTATCCATTGAGCATTTACTTACATGGTGTGTTTAAAAATATCCTAGATTAATTAGTAGCGGAGTGATGGCGCACCGTTCCTTGTTACGTTCATCTTTGTTCGATTTAAATGTTTTTTTTTTTCATCAGTGAAGATCACAACATTTTCTTCTCAATTAAAATTTAAATATTCCTGGGCAAAACGGACCCCTCTTCAGCAGGTGTCAATGCTATTTTCTGTGCCGGTTTATAATTCCTTATTCCAGCAGCGTGTAAATGCCTTCTCACTGTTTCCACTGAAATATGGTGTTTTATTGCGGTTACACTAATGGGCAATCGCATTCGGGACTATACTTGATGTTTTTTGCCCCTGGACGAATCCGCTGAATATTTACTTTGTCTCCATAACGTCTTAGCTACAGTCGTATTTCTCTAAAACAAAAAAAAAAACTTTTTTGGAACCGTTTATGTAACTTGTAAGGAGTGAATGTAATAGTAAAATAGCCAACTACGCGTTCATTAATCACAATCAATTAAATAAAATAGGTATAAAAAAAAACACTTACTGCTATATTAAGACGACGACCAATCTCTCTAATTCCAACATTCTGCTCATGTAAAAATATGATTTTATGTTTGGTATAGTCATTAAGCTGCGACATGATGCTTTTTTACACCAAATTGCTTAAAAATACTTAACGAGTTATGCGAAACGATTTACAAATGTGTGTGCACAGTCAATGCTAATAGGCGTAGTGTAACTTTTGTCACTTAAGTAGACGAATTTATTATCTACCTCACGAAGCAAATATATGTGAACTTAAACTTTTTTAATTTACCCACCTGTTTACAAGATAAGTTATTAGGCGTAAATCATATTGGCCGTTCTTTAATAATGCAAACAATTTTGTAGAAATGAAATCAAATTAAAAAAGAAACTGATAACAGGTGGACTGTGTTTTCGAACCCACATGTTGTTCCTCGCCAATCCAACATCAAACCGCCAAACCACAAGAACTTGTTAAGACTCCACGAAATTCAAGATTGGGTTCTAATTATGTAAGGTGACTTAAAAGGTTTTTAACTTTAATGTCAACGAGATAATGATTAAAATAGCTTAACAAAATGATAATTATAATGCCGGTGGCTCCGACAACGTTGGGTGGGTTTATGCGTGTCTGTATTCATCGATAAATTGAAATTAAACCTTATTATCATAGGCAGAGGGTCCAATTTTGGTTGTGTTTAGGGTGGGTCAGATAATGTTGACAACAGACTGTACAACCCGAGTTTTCGATTGCCCATTATACAATTCCATCGCCGTTGCCATGCTTCCACGCTGTTTTGAGTTCGCGGAAGACGTAAATTATTATTTCTTTCAGCGAACCAGAAACTAGGTCGAAACAAGGGTTGCAGTCGGGATATCATAATTTTACTATCTGATATGCGAGATTTTAATTGGCCCAGAACTCTGAAATATTTAGCAACAGCTTCTACTTCTTTTGGAATAATGCTCTTCCTCAACTGTTTATATACATCAGGTATATTTTCCGGAGATAAGTAGGCTAAAGCTACATAATATCGCATTTTCAAGGCGAACTCACCGTCTGTGCCATATCTCTCACTGAGCCCACTCCCTTGTATCTTTCTCCAAATGTTTTGCCCCAGACGGAATAAGCAACCGGACTGGATTGTGGCAGGAAATTCTATTCTGACTGCATTTATTATCGCCAATTCGAAATCGGACATTATTTGTTCTACATAGTTTTGAATCGACGTTAAATTCAGAATAATATTCTTTCAAATGTGGATAAATATAATAAAACATTCTTCCGTCTTTTTGTAAAAAAATCCGTGCCAACAATTACATGGACTGAAAAGATTTGTGTAAATATTATAGGGCAGGTTTGAAATGTCCCATCCACAAACTACACTGGAGATTCACTTAACTTTTGCAGGTTCATTTCAGATGCAAATAATAACAAACGACCATAATTATCCTCCGAAAAGTTACATTTTACCTAGAAATTGAGTACCATTAATTTATTTTTATTGATTTGGAATATTAACCATGGCGCTTAAGTTTGTAGGTTTTTTCCGATTATTTTTATTTCTTGCCCTCTTGATGATTTGGCGTAGGGCGTTTTTATTTGGTGTTGAATTTGTGCTACTAGAAGGAATTTCATACAATTTTTCTCTGATAATGATAGGGGTGCATCATTACTTTGAATTGCTGAAGTTTTCAAGGCATTTCTTAATTTGAGTTTTCAGATTGGAATATGCTATTCGCAACAGTGAATTTCAATGCCAAGACTTTCGTACTAGCGTACCATTCAACAGTTTTTCGAATCAGCCTGTTCGCGACAACGTCATTCGATACAGCGATTTTCGACTTAAATGTGTCTTGTACCACAATTTTTTTTTTAATTTTTAAATTGCCTGTGTCCCATTCGAATCTTCATATGACTCCCGTAAATATTCTTTACCCTCAAAACTTTGAAGACGTAGTCATCCATCTTGCCGGGCACGTGTCGGATGCGCACGCTGGCGGTAGCGTCGTGCGAGCACGTTACTAGGATCAGCCCGCCGCGACTGAACGCTATGCGCTTCACCGAGCGCGCGTGTACTCGCCGCCACCGCGTGATGCTGCAGTACGACGAGTGAGGGGGGGACGCCAACTCCTGGAACAGAGGCTCCTCATGAAACAAAGGTGTTCATTCCCTTCACCAAACTTATTTTGCGTCAATACTTAATTTCAAAGCCAAATTCGAAAGTAAAAAAAGAATAATAATATTGAATCTAGTTGCCAATTCCAAAAGGTAGTTTCATATGGGAAGAATGGACAAGAAACTCCATACAGAGGTACTCTTTCAAAAATTTATTACAATAAGTTGTACAATTACATTTAAATTTCAATGTTACGTGTAGTGTAAGGCCACTTTTTTAAATTTCTTTGAAAATGTGCTTAAGATTAAGTGAATATTCCTAAAGAATTGTGAAAGTTGGAATCAGACTTTGTGAAAGTCAAATAAGCGAGTTATGGACCGAAAAATTGGGCCCTCAGTTCTCACATAGAGGATTGAAGGCCCATCTGTACCTGATAAACTATAGACACTACAGAAAAGATAAATATTCCAAAATATAATCTAATGCTAATTGTTTTGTTGTGAAAACAAGATATTTTCGTAAAACGCTGTCCTACTTTGTATATCATCGTACAAAATGGGCCCTCAAATTTCTTATATCTAAAAGTTTGTTACGCAAATAATATGAAACCATTAACTTACAGCTTCTGTTTGAAATCCTATACGCTACTAAATAAATTGTGAAAATTTGTAAAAGCCAGAACAGGCACAAGAACAAGTATTTTTTGTTATAGCGATAAGAAAAATACATCGTCTGTGAAAATGTCAACTGTCTAACTATGAGATACAGCCTGGTGACAGACTGACAGACGGACAGCGAAGTCTTATTAATAGAGCCCCCTTTAGGTACGGAAGCCTAAAAAATACAGCATCCAGTCCACAGATATTTTTAAGTTGGAATTGTCTGGTCTCAATTTTTAACAGTAGAATATAAGTTACCGTTTTGCATGTGTTTAATTAATTTTAATATTTTACATGTATCGTCTGTTTTATCCTCTCCTTTCCAATTCTGAACTAGTGAAGGTTTATCTGAAAATTCGGATTCTTCAGTAAGTACTTCACTTGATACTTGGCCTTTGTATTTTTTTTTTTCAGAATACGTTTCCTTTTTTCTTCTTTTATAACTCGTTTTGTTCACAACTTTATTGGTAACTTCGTTCGCGAAGTCAACTTTTGAAGACTTAAGGTCACCTTCTATATATTGTGCAAAAATCT
This sequence comes from Caradrina clavipalpis, assembly GCA_932526535.1. Classification (NCBI taxonomy): domain Eukaryota; kingdom Metazoa; phylum Arthropoda; class Insecta; order Lepidoptera; family Noctuidae; genus Caradrina; species Caradrina clavipalpis. The sequence continues at coordinate 2,734,963 of OW052111.1, read as the reverse complement.
GAATGAATTCATCAATTCTGTATTTCTGTGTTCTTGTTTCGAATATCAAATGCCAATGCAAATGCATAACTGTTTTGAGAAAACTTTCTACATCCGCAGACGATGGAATCTTGTTGTCGGATTTAAAATGGGAAAGTAATATAATTGACTCTTTTTTTTATTTAGCCCATACTGTCCCATTGCTGGGCAAAGGCCTCCCCCAATTCCTTCCATTTGCTCTTTTCTTGAGCCACCTCGAACCAGCCCTCGTGGTACGCGTCCACATCGTCTTGCCATCTCTTTCTAGGCCGGCCTCGGAATTTGACCACTATGGAAGCTTAAATAATATCCACTTAGCGTTGCCCCAATCGTTGGCAAATAGAACGGATTATCATTTCCATCATGAGTTCCGTTACTATTTTTTTAAGTACTTTTTAGTCAAACCAATACAAGAAATTGTTATTGAGTTTATGCTCATTAATTTCTTCTTAGTGTGTCAGTCATTATTTTCTTCGTGGGTTTTAGAATGAACGTCGTCATTTTTCGAAACTAAGTCGAGCTTTTTTCTTGAGGATTTACTTTTACTGTACCATACGTTCAATATATCGCTAATAGTACATTTTAAATGATCAAAATCTTCTCATGAGAGTATGCACCTTATATAAAATAATTTAACTTCGATGTCAACTCCTTGTAGACATGGTAAATCGTGTATAGTTTTTATGAAGTGGCTCGTATCGAGTTTAACATAAACCGGTGGTATTTTTGTTTAATTCCACTCAAAATATAAAATAAATGTTCAATATAAGCTTTAGTAGAATTAAATTTAGTAGACGATGTAACTACTGCTGATATTAATGCTGCACAATCATCAGTTATGATTTCTTGAGGCTTTATCCCGTCAACACTCAAATTCCAAACGTTTAACCAATTAGGAATAGATTCCTGACTATGAGAACCAGTTATCATCTGAAAAATTGGGACAGAACGCAATTTTCTATCGCATGTGATTAGTCCTTGATACAAAAACAGTCTTGTAAGTAATTTCGGTACCATTAGGAAGCGAGTCTGCTTTTAATAATTGAGCCTGTAGCATCAACAGTTACCGTTGATCTATTTTTTGTTTCGCAGTGCATTTCGTAGAAATCAACTTGTTGTTGGCTCCACAATGGGACAGTGAAATTTGGAAATCTATTTATTTGGCTGAAAAAGCTTTTAAATCTGGTATCATGAGACATAGACAACAGGATAAAACTACATCAGTGTGAAATTGCTTGCCAATCCTTTCATCTGATTTAATTTTTCGTAGGGCAAACATAGTGGGTGTGCTAAAAATATTAAATTGTCAGATCCAAAGCTCTGTGCATTGCGACAGCCGCAGATTAGATTCAACAATTTAGCGTCTTCTTCGTTAGAAACGCATATACTAAAGGTACGAAATAACGATCTGTACCTGTGTCCACCAAACCATGTATACTATATATTTGTCTGAAAAGTATAGGACATGTTTCGAATGTACCATCCATCAGCCAAAGTTGTGATTGATTTAATAGTGTTAAATTTGACTTAGTTGCAAATAACATAACATAGTTTTCTTCAAACTTCGCTTTGCGCCCTAAAAATCCTTCACCATCAACTTTCTGCTATCTTTCGGGGACTTTTATATCATCCAAAGTGGTTGGTTCCGTTGGCTTTTATTTTCGTCTTGCTCGGCGTATAATTTGAGATGCTGCTTTTTTGCTCGGAAGCGCACACGAACTTGATTTTGAAATTTTGGCATCATTTGGCTCGGTCTATCAAGCGACCCAGTAGCTTCACTTTTTGTGGATTTCACATGCACACAAAATTTTAAAATTTACCTGAGTATATAAGATTATATTGTGATTTATTAGTAAATTTTGTGTTTTTCTTGTATTCTTTAAAAAATAAATCAGTATAATATTGATATTTCGATATAATAAACATGCGATGAATTGAGCGTTCGACCAAACAACCTTTCGATATTTTGAACACTCGATGTATTGAGTCTTCGATATAATGAATGTTCGATTTATTGAGCATTCGATATTATAAACGTTCGACCATTTCGGCGTTCGACTTATAGTGTTCGACCAATTGTAATTCGATTATTTGGCATTCGATTTGGCGTAGTACACCCCTAAATCTTGAGCATTTTTCAAAGAAATTTAAGAAGCCCTCACACCATTCTTACATTCCAATGAAACTAAACTCAACTTTCAACTGTTTCGTCAAACATGACGAATAATGTGACTGTAATCAATTCAAGGGTAGCTTACCATCCAGAAGTAATAATTGATGGCATCGGGCGTCTTGGTGTGGAATAGTTGCACCTTAGGCTGCAGGAAACGTACGAGCGTCACGTCTCCCAGCTCCGTGCCGAAAGCGAGCTCCGAGGTGTCACACGAGTGGGAAGACGAGGAGTACGCCAAGCACTGATCAGTAAGAATAATAAAAAGTCACTTTCAATAAAAAACCTAAATTAATAAAAAAAACACTTTTTTTAACATCAAAAAAATGTACAAAAAATCAGAAGGGGCTCCGTCGGGAGTAATCGGGACACACAGTCGATAGCTTGTGAAACGCTTAAGATCACTCTCTGAAAAAAATATTAAAATCGATCCAGTAGTTTTGATTTATTCATTACTGCCCGTGGCCCGCACGCGTTAAATTTGGAGTAAAACAATTCCCCTCTCCCTATACCATGAAGATTTCCTGCTATCTTTGGAATATCTAAATTCTTACACTACATGTTTACTTATTAACTTTTTACATTTTTACAACAATTAATATATTACAGAATCTCTTTATATACAACAATCACTGCTTTTTTGTCATTAGACAATACAAACATGTTTTCTCTAGAGGTTACTCTTGAAAGAGCGACATACAGTTGGCCATGTGAAAAACAGTCAACGCTCAAATCTAAGCCTGCAACGTTGAAGGTTTGACCCTTTTTTTATAATAGATGGGAAATCATCAAATAAATTCCCCCGTCCTGGGCGGGATGGGAGGGAGTGTCAGACTTTCACTGAATAAAACCCATCTATGTTCCTTCATGTGCTCTTAGCGTTCCGGGGGCACGGTATCTCTTTCGAAAAACCGCAACCCCGGCAGGCATCGGCCCTTAGTGGCCCCTTCCAAGTTTGCTGACATCTCTTTGAGGCGCGCGTGGAACACGAACGCGCCGTCGACACGGTCTGTCGTTAGTTAACGTACGGACGGTGAGCTACCCATTGCTCACCGTCCACAGACCCGGGTCTATGGTGGCCGGGAGTCGCCTCGTGGCTCCCGACGCCCGGAGCGTCCCCTGCGGCGGCTGCAGACGGGGGACTCTTCTCTCCCTCTCCCGTCCCGCCACTTCCTTCTCTAGCATTACAGCTTCGCAGAAGGAGGTGACTGCTTCCCATTCCCTCTCGCTCCGGACCATGGCCTGAACCAGTGCCGGACGCGAGAGTTCGCCGCCGCCGATGGCCGCCATGAGGACTCGGCGGTGCTCCGCCAAGGTATGCTCCACCGTGTCCCAGGGGCGATCCTCGCAATGAGAAATCCAGGCGTTTCCTCCTGCCCGATGAGGTGCAGGAACCTCCCGAAACATCCATGTCCGGTGAGGACCTGCGTCAGGCGGTAGGTGAGCCCTAGCCACTCCCCAAAGAAAGGTTCGACCCTGCGATTTATTAATGGTCATTGCAAAAGATGTCTTTACCGGAAACTGTAAACGTTTAAATTGGAAGGGTAAATCCGAAGGTATCAGCGGGATTCGGGGAATCAATACTCGTACATCTTCTCCGGTACCACATCCTGTGAATATTGTATAGGACAACCTACTTTCAACACCATTTTGTGAGGAGGGAGTCCAGACAAGTTCAAAGAGTTTTGAAACTGGAAAATTAACAGCTTCTTCCAAATCGAGAACAGTATCGACCGAGTAGTATATTTTCGTCGGCGCATCAATCTTTGAAAGAATCAAGTTATTTACCTTATCTACTTGTTCGTTAGTTGGTGCCAGAATCGCTCTTTCTTTAAACCAAGATAATATTGTCTTATGGCTAGCCGCACACACACAATAATATTGACAATCCAATATTGTCAGAATTTCAAGATCTATAGAAAAATACCGCAATACAGGCCGCACACACAATATTATTGACAATACGTACTTTATTGTCAATATTATTGCGTGTGTGCGGCTAGCCTATAACTTATGTTATCAATGTCAGGATAGACGTTGTTGACTAACTCTTGGATGTTGTCTAGGCAGGCTCCCGCCGGCGCCGCCCCGGCCGGCCGGCCGGTAGCGCCGCAAACGCTACGTCTCGCAATTTTTAAATTTGTAATATCTTCGAAATATTCATTTAAATCATATGATTTAAATGAATATTTTTATATTTTTTTTTATAATATTTTTTTAGTTATAGCATATGCTATAAAAGGCCATATAGATCTATATTAAATCAACAATGTATTTAAGGTATTTAATTGGATAAGGTTAAAATCGCTTCTAAAATTAGCCATTATTTATCGTAAAAAGTAAATGCCAAAAAAATGTTATTATGGGATATCCATAAGAGATAGACATATACCATCACGGAGTTTTCTGTAGATCTTTTCAATGTGTACAATACTTAGTAAATTATTTTGATAAATCTCGTAGGGTTCAGCCTGCGTTTGCAATGTTAATTACTTACGACATCACATTAGAAACCTTAAAAATAACCGTATTTCTCCACTATTTAATGGATGTTATTATGCATATAAACCTTCCTCTTGAATCACTCTATCTATTAAAAAAAACCGCATCAAAATCCGTTGCGTAGTTTTAAAGATTTATGCATAATTATGTATGCATATGTATGCATAAATCTTTAAAACTACGCAACGAATTTATTTATAATAGGGATATAGGGACAGATAAAGCGACTTTGTTTTATACTATGTAGTGATACGCTCCGTAAATACTGGACCGATTTTAACCATAATTTTTACCAATAGATAGTATTGGTTCACACGCGTGATTATTGGATATTACACTATTCATTCCCTATTTATTTTGAGTTTTATTGATTTTACCAGTGAGAGTCACGATGTTGGTTGTGCACGTTTCGTGATTGAATTTCAAGTGATTTATCCATTGCGCGGCGCTAGTATCCCAGCGTCCGCCCAACCGCCATCCACGTTTAATTGGGAAGATGACACTAACCAATAATTTCAAGAAACAACTTCACAAAAAACATTTAATTTTAGCACTAAAAACCCGATGATTTTTTTAAATAACTATAAAAATCGTTTTTTATTTGCTTTGAAATCAATAAATAGTTAGTGAATTGAGATGACAAAAAAGTGACGTCATAGTTGAGTATTGTCATAGAAAATCTATGGGGGAATGGCGTTTAGACAGTTCATAAAAAGTACGTCAATTGATTAGTGGTGTCATCTACCCAATTGCCGCACGCGCGTTCGTACAGACCGCGGCCGCTAGATGGCGTTGTGTTTTATTGGATGGTCGTAGACAAAATAAATTGTCAGGAAGTAACAGGATAGTTCCAGGACATACATGCATAGAAGAAGTTAAACAAAAGATTTTAAAATAGTTGCAGGTGACACGCTTCTTACAGTAGGTATATTGGGCAGTCCGGTGATGCAGTAGAGAGGCGTGTGTGACAGCGTGGCCGCGTCGTACATGGTCAAGCTGCGGTCCGACGCAGACATCACCAGGAACTGCGCGTCCTGCACATCAGAAACACACCATCACGACTATAGTCCACGAAGGGTAAGCATAGGCAGGGCAGCAGAGGTGTACCCGGGCTCAAATCCTTACTCCGAGCTGATACTAAGAATTTTAAAGAAAAACCCAATAACACTTTTTGCTTAACCTGGGAATTCGACCCAAGACCTCAAACGTAGCAGTCACGCTTAGAACCACTAGGCTAACCAGCCAGTTATTTTAATTTCTTCTGATAAATCACTCACCGGTAGATATATCGCATCAGTAATCCAGCGGTTCTTAACACGACCATGGCGCCCTGATCTATGGTAAAACATCTGTAACAGAACAAACACCTACCAATGTAGTGGTACAGCAATGTTGGTGTAGCGACATCTATCGCTCAACATGCGAACTACTACGACAAACTGACGTTGCCTAGATCGCGCTGTCAAAGTTCCCCGCGACGTTAGATATGTACAAAATCCCGACGACAACTATCGAGTGCCATCGACTAACACAACCATGTTCCTCATAATTCCGCACCAAACGTTGAAAAAAAACCCCCAACACAAAAACCTAAGTTTCCTTTAAAAAGTAAAAAAATAATAAAAACAAATACGTCACGTTGGGGGACCGCTCGGGACGATCGTATTCTAAATGCAACATCGGTCCCCCAACGTGACGTATTTGTTTTTATTATTTTTTTACTTTTTAAAGGAAACTTAGGTTTTTGTGTTGGGGGTTTTTTAAATTTTAAATTTAATTTTTTATTTTATACTTTTTATAGGTACCTACTTATTATAACGTCGATTTTGCTAAGTTTGAGACCCCACTCGAGTATATTTACAGACATTCGGTTTTTCTTCCCTACTTTCACCACTACTAACCACCATAACTTTTAAACGGCTCAAGCTATTTTCATCAAACATGTCTAAGAACACTCGTACGTAAGTTACCTTTAATACAAAAAAAACTAAATTGAAATCGGTTCATCTGTTCGGCAGCTATGATGCCACAGACAGACAGACAGACAGACAGACAGACAGACAGACAGACAGACACGTCAAACTTATAACACCCCTCTTTTTGCGTCGGGGGTTAAAAAGAATCTTACTTGACTGTTAGTTTTATGAATACGAACAGGATTCACTCTAGACCAATAATGCATCTTGTTTGAAAATTCCACCCTATAATATACGTATATCTTTTTATTAATTTTCCGTATGACTATGTATGTAATGTTTTCTTGTCTTACTATTTTTTTTCAAGGTCTAAAGCAAGCGTTGCAGAGCTTTGGTTCCTATTACCCACAACAGGGTAAAAGGGTATCCACCTAATAATAAAATATTTATCAACACAATTCACAATGTTACTACACACCGTCCACCATAAGATGTCCCCTGCTGTGAGGTTGGAACTATTGACTTGTGAGTGCAAGACAGATTGAATAGGCAATAGTGCCAATATTATGGCAGGGGGGACATCTTACGGTGTACGGTACGGTATGTACTCACTCGTACTTTATGGGGTATCCAGCAAAGATTTACCTCATACGAGTGCAGTAGCTGCATGTCTCCGCTGTAGACGCCGACGCGGCCGCCGCGAGACACCGCCACGTAGCAGAAGGACTGGTCACGCTCCACGCACACCAACTTCACCAATGTCTCTCTCTGACATGTGTTTCAATTCATTTGTTATCATGTGATATTGATTTTATTTTACAAGCTTTTTTAAATAAGACAGCATCGCTACAAAAATTGTACTTGGTTTAAACATCAACATCACTTGGCCGTTAACAAACTATCCACGAAACTAAGTAACATTGAGTAAAAATGGATTTGTGGAAAAGGCTTTTATTTTCTTTGTGATAAGTCTCAGTTTATGGCAGCGGTCAATGTAACCCACGTAAAACATTGAGCATGCAACAAATCAGGAGTCGTAGGTGTAGGTATGTATGCACCTAAGTTTAGTTTAAATTAAAAAAAAAACGTATAATCAAATTGGAACTTTGGCCTTTCATATCTCTGAGAGTAGAAGACTCAGTCAGTGAGAATAGCCACCGCGCACCAAAAAAGAAGGTATGGTCAAAAACAAAGAAACATATCTACGTATTAATAATATCGTTTACTTTTATTAAGTTTCAATAAATACCCGGATACCACATGTATGTTTAGGTAGGTGGATGATACATATTTATGAACACCAACTGTGTCTAGTTTTCAACCTATTTGAATATAGCTTCATACCTTGCAATGTTCTAGTCTCTTGACGTCCTGTTCTTTAAGTGGTGTCCACACTTCTGCTCTGGTGCTGGTCTTCTTGGCTCCAACAGCCACAAGCCTGTTGATTAACTGCCTCCACCACACCTTGCCATTGCTGAAGGTATCCAGTACTTGAAACAGCTTATGTGCGTGCGTCGTATATTTATGGTGACCTGCAGTTAAATATTGATAGATCTGAAAACTTAACATACCATCACGCCTGTATTCCCCAAAGGATGGGATAGAGGTGTACCAATGTACACCCACGAGTTTAGGTCCCATGTAATAGGGGGCGAGCCTATTGCCAGTAAGCGGGCACAAACCCTAACTCTGAGCTGTTACTGAGAATTTCATAGAAATACCCAATAATACTTCACTCGACCTAGAAATCGAACCCAAAACCTCTAGCGCAGCAGTCACGCTTAGGACCACTAGGCCAACGAGGCAGTCCGAAAACGAATACTCGATCTTAAACTTTAAAAATTGCCGCAAATTACCTTTTGAGGGATGAGAAACAGGGTGTACAGTTTCTCATTTTCCGTTAAAAAAGGAAGGATCCTCCGACTAGACGGGTGTTGTGTCTGGTGGAGTATTGCCCGACGGTTAATGTCGGGATTTTGTATATATGCTAATGTCGCGAAGAACTTTGATACCGCGATCTAAGCAATGTCAGTTTTTGCCGTAGTAGTTCGCATGCTGTGCGATAGATGTCGCTACATACCAAATATACTGTCTAGTGAAGTAACGAATCCGGTCTCGTCTAGCCACAACGTGTCTTGTGGCGGTGGTGCGGTCTCCGCGAACTCTATGCCTTCCTCAGCAGCCGCCGCACGCATCACCTCCTCCACTCGCCTTTAACATCCATTACAATTGTTTGTTAAATCATTATGTTTCACTGACGTTGAAAGTATACCTACCTTACAAGCGAACAGCCCGCGTGGCTTTTTTCACCTGCGTGATGTTATATATCCTATGACACTCACAAATAACGCGCCTTCTATGGGAAAAGGAAATTCAAAATACTTAGGTTCAGTAGATCTAGAAATTCTGCCGGGGCTGCGGGTGGTGTCTGCCGGGGCTGCGGGTTGTTCGAAAGAGATACCGCGCCCCGGAACGCAAAGGGCACATGAAGGAACATAGGTGGGTTTTAGTCAGTAAAAGTCTGACCCGTTCGGCCCAGGGCGGGGGAAGTTATTTAATGATTTCCCATCTATAAAAAAAAAAAGATCTAGAGATTACCCTCCCTACAACCTCACAAACTTTACCTGTTTATAATATTAGTATAGATGAGATGTCGTGAAGCTAGGTGCTAAATTAAACTCACTTGTCAATATCTTGCGCTTTGTTTCTTTCTTTGTTCTTCTTGAAACATCGCCTCAGTTTGCTCAGCACTGGCGGAGTCATCTTATTCATCAGTACTCGAGCCAGGAACTCGTCTTCATCGTCACTGTTGACAAACTTTGAAATGTAAAAGTAGCAAAACAGAGTTTATCTTCATTGGTTTAAAATCCAAAAAGCGCTTACCCTGACAAACTTTCATCCGACGCACTCTTCACTGAATAGCTCCTTTCTATTATCTCAGAACACTCTTCAAGCAATGATTTCTCGGATTTTATAGACATTTTGTTATTATGAGCTTAACAATAACCTTTGTAAAGTAAAGTTTGGGTTGCTATTGTTTTGTCAATAAATTAGCGGCAACGGGCAAATTTTCTACACCGCCATCTATCGGTTAATTGATGAACGCCAGCGAAAGTCAGACTTATATTTCTCTTTGGCCGTCTTTTGTGCATCGTGCTTAATGTAACTTAATTAGGCACTTGTTTTCACCAAAAAATATTTACTTATTCGTCTATAAAAACGTTTGAAACATCATGATCTAGTAATTATCTAAATTAATTATGTAAGTGTGTTAAGAACTTAGGTTCTATACTCTCCAACGTTCAGGTACTTGCACATTTAACCTAAAGATAAAGTAGTATATTATTTTTTATTTTTTTATAAAAGTACAAAAAGCAAGTCTTAGAAAAATTCAAAGAAATATAAAAGAAGCAAGTCTCAAACAATATTTTTTATTACATTAAGTCTGGTTTGAATGTTATTAAATTCTAATGAGGAATTTGTGCGTTTGTTTGTTAGTCACAGTCGCTGTAGCAACGGCAGCCCACGTGGCCAAATCCCGGGTTTATTTTGCATGCTAAATAAATTCAAACTAATCAAAGCGTTGATTTAGTTCATTACCATTTTGACCCTGAGAATTATTAGTGTTTGCAAAAAATAAAACACTTCAGTGAACATTGTCTATTTTATTGTATGTATGTATAATAATACTTATTACTATTACTGTAATTCTAAAATGTAGGCTATACGTACACGGAACGAGCGAGTTTTCATATTCAGTTAAAATATTATTTGTTCTAAACTTTATTAATCACTCAGTCCTTTACTTATAGAACAAATTATAAATTAGTAAACGGTACCTACATAATTTTCAAAAGGTGAAGGTACTGAGACCCCATTAGTAAAAAAAATATCAGGACTTTTACAAAGCAAAATTTTACATATTGTTAGTTAATTCAAATTAGTTAGGGTTCCCTTTGGTGTCTGTAAATAAAAATAACCATTATACAGATTACTTAAAACTAAGAGATTCTAAATAAAACGATGACGGCTCCGAATAATTATAGTGTAAACAAAAGCCTTATTACTTACACACAAAACAACGGACGGAAATAACTTCTTGGATTAAACAAAATTCAAACAAACAAAGAAATACAAATACGTGTGTATATAAAACAACAAAATGATCTGCCTCTTCGGAGCCCAAACATAATAGGAACTATCAACCACTTTCAACTAATACAAAAATGTTAAAAATACAGTGGCCGTGAGTTTCCGATTTTGTTTAACTATATTGAATATACCTAGCTATACATTTACACACATAAAACATACTTTGGATCAAAACGCCGTATACAGTATAAGGTCTGGATTATATTTCTTGAATTCTGAGATACACCGAGTCACCTATCAACTCAGAATTTTTCGTATAATGTTAAACACTGTACTAAATTACCCTCTTTTGTCATATAACTATTTTATCAGTAATCTAGAATCAAATTTTGGGGAAAACACTGTTTAATCGGTTTGTATTTGTCGGTCGCAAAGAGCTTTCCAACTAGGACACATTTATAATTACTACTATCACATTCCCTATTGCATAAAATATTGTATTTTGGCTGCACTAGGTATGTGGTATATTGATCTAATAGATTTCGGGCTCAGTCCTAATCATACGTTTCTATTTGTAAGAAATGCTGTTAATACTGATTATGTTCATCCTCAAGATCAATAAAACGATTTACGACGAAGCCCGAATAAACAAAAATATTTCTCTATATTTTTAAACGGTTGACTATTCTACATTATGAATTTGGAATGTCGGGAATCCGTATAGGTACCTAAAATCTATAACCTCGATTACAACAAACTTGCGTTAATACATTAATATTACCTGCTATTTAACACTATTTAATACTTTATACTCGTTACTTAAACAATAAATAGCTTAATATTAAACTATAATTTATTATTGTACGAATGCGTATACATGTATTTTCTCGAATACAGCTCACAATTTTATCGTAAGAAGGTAATAATGTCTCTGAAAAATTGCAATCAAAATTGCCATAAAACTGAAAAAAATATAAATATCTGAAGATGAGATAATCTTTTTCATAATAAAGATCGAACATTGCTTACGTCCTTTAATATAGGTAAAATGATCTCTTGAGTGAATCCCTGACGCGCCATCACCTACCTAAATTTTCCTTCATCTGTATTGTATCATAGAAACAAAGATATACCAGCTATCAACACAGCCCTGTACAATCGAAAGAAAATCAAGTCTTTATTTGACAATATTAACTCTTCGTATACCTAATTTGTAATTAGTATATAAACAGGTTCATTAAAAACGGAAAACTGATAGGTACTATTACAATCAATAGACTTTTCTGTCACCTCAGATCCGAGCTTACCCAAGAGAAACGACACTATCAAATCGAGTTCGTGTTTAATGTGCGTAGCTCCACTTTCGTATTCTGGTTATACTGGTGCACAATTCATATTAGAGATGTGCTGCGTGGTCATTACACTAGACAGGGCTATGAGATCAATGCACAAGGTGACTCATGAACGACGCTAGACCTATCGACGACCTATTGTCACGTAAAACTTTCAACATCCAGAAATTAGTACGCTTGCAAACTACAAAATCAATATAGATTGGCGCTGAAGGTCGTCTTCTTGAAAAGTGTTGCGACAACAAAATAATATTTCACAGTAAACAGTAGTCACGCCACAAGGTAGCCAAAGGTGTCATGCGGTTAAAAAACTTTGAGACAGCTTTATGATCAATTTGAGAAGCAGGGATCGAAATAACTGAACATTCATGAAGGCGTCACTTAAAATTGAAATGCTCCTTTTAGTAGACAGAGCTGGCCAATCAGAAGGGGTTGTGCGGTCAGGAGACGGGGTAGTGCGGTCAGTAGACGGGGCTGTGCGCGTCGTAGTTGAGCTGCAAGTACGGCGGGATGGCGGCAGACAGCTCGGACGCTCGCCGTCGCAGCGCCGCGATGCTGTGCCCGCGCCACACCTCCTCCTCGGGCGGTTCCCCGCCGTTACCTGCACCACATTCACCAAATAATAAATACCTTTTAGCATTGTAGGTCACATGACTCACATGTGACTAATATTCACACCTCTAATTACACCGAACATGCATGTTTTTAACATGAGTACTCCTCTGTATTTATGCCAACGATGTATTCCCCAGACCGTTTCCGGCCGCCGCAAATGCCGCTTAATGCAGACTAGCCAAGTACGCAGGAGATATTATAGTGCGCAAACACAGGTGCACTCCCTCTTCCCTAACTCTCATAGTCCGTTGGGACAGCAATCCGACAAAACCGGGGAAAGATCAGGCTCAGGACCAACAGCTTTACGTGCTTTCCTAGGCACGGGAGTGTCACACCAACAACTTCCAAACTCCGGGCCCTTATTGAGAAGTTTCTACCCAATAACACTTTTTTTTTTGGCCGACTTGGGTATCAAACTTATGGCGTAGCTTGCTACAACGAGACCAATGACGTAGTTCCAGATGCCAACGCTAGGGTTGCAACTGTTTTGTTGCCGAGTGATATTGTAGTACTGACCGGAGGCGGTGGGCGAGGCGTTGTTGTTCCCGCAGTGCGCCATGTGCGGCGGCGTGGGCGAGCCCTCCAGCGCGCCCTGCTGCTGCTGGCTGATGTTGTTGCAGTACGACATCATCGTGTCTCCTGCAAACGAGAACAACACTATTACATTTGTGTACCTACTTGTTTCTGACAACTGGTATTACTTGCTAGACGGCTTACACATTACTTTAATTAAAAAAAAATGAATTCATTTATCATTCAATTTGGTCGTAAATAAGCAGTTAAGTTAAAATTTTGGGAATTTTCGAAAAAAGAAAACATATAAATTAGGTTAAAAAAATATGGTAAGACTTTGTCGAAGACAACTGTGGCTTAAATGGTTCTAAATTATCTGTACTCACTTTACAAAAAAGATTTAGTAGGCATTATAAATAAAAGTGTTCCCAATAGAATCAATTATTTAAAACAAATATAACAAAATTATAAAAATTACTACTTTCTGATTTAATTACTTTGTATTCACCCACCCTACGATACCTATCTGGATGCCAAATTTTAACCTCCTAGGTGATGTGGAACTGGGTTACAATTTTGATGTATAGGTCAGTCAGTGACAACAATGACGATTTTTGCACGTTACTTCTAAATAACCGTTTGAAAGAAGCACATAATAATTGTATGTACGTCACAAGTCTCAATATATGAACCAAAGTTGACATGTTTACGTTTAATAATTTTTGAGATTATGAAGGGGACAAAAGTGGCTCCAAATGGTTCGTGTATATATATTGCACACGGTGCTGCTCGCCAGTTCTGTTATCTCTTATCTCTTCAACGTTGTTCTTGTTACTTACCGAGTGAGTTGAGCGGGTAATGTCCCTGGTAAGGCTGTCCGGACGCGACGGAGCTGATGGGCAGCGAGGGGTTGAGGTCAGCAGCAAGCTGTGGCAGTCCTCCCGCGCCGAAGCCGCCCATTGACACGCCTCCTTGCGATAGCTGACCAAGACCTGCAATTATGCCAATTCAGCATTTCCGTTAAATAACGTCAATTCTTCTAATCTACTTAAAATAATTTTAGTAGATTAAAATAATTCCCTTCCATCATCAGACATCTAGACGTACCTCAAATTACCATCCCCACCTTTTTGCCATTTCACCAAGTCTTATGTAATGCGTACTGCAAATTAGTAGAACTCTCTACCTGCATCTGTATTTTCGAACTGATTCAACCCTAATCTCTTCAAATTTAGGCTAGAGTTAACAGGCTTCTGAATAAGCTAACTCGTCCTCGACTTTTTCTATGTCACCTCTGACCTACACTAGAGCCAAGAGGTTACCCATCTCGAAAAAAAGGTTGTTCATGGTCAATAATTCACACCAGTTTTACTAATAAAGTGATTGGGAATTAACATATCATCGTCGAACAACTATCAGCGGTGCCTCAGCCCCGAAAGAGACCCAGAGCACTGATTTTCAACATTGACAGCTGTTTTGACCGTTTGAACTTGACATAGCGTTGTGCGTCGCCTCGCTAGTCAGTTACAATAACGACCAGTAATTGACAGATGCAGATGCCACACTGCAGTTTTAATGAATGCTACCAGTCAACTCACCGGCAGGCATCGACCAGGGTCTGTCAGCAAACACGCCAGGACTGCAGACGTCGCCGGCGCCAAACGGTGGCAAGCCGTGCGACGGCAGTAGTGCGCCGGGAGAACGGAACACGTTGGTACTCTTCTTACGCTTCTTCCACTTTGCACGCCGGTTCTGGAACCACACCTGCAGAGGAAAGAACAATAGTTGTGTTAGATGCTCATGCGGCTTTCAGCGCATAAAAAAAATCGGCCCGTAGATCTCAGAAATTCGAACTATATCATTTTATGTAAGTAGTAAAATATATATATATATACCATCACGCCTGTATTCCCCGAAGGGTTAGGCAGAGGTGTACCAATGTAGGTCCACCCACAGTTCGCCGGTATATTTAGGTCCCATGTAATAGGGGGCGAGCCTATTGCCATTAACCGGGCACTAATCCAAACTCCGAGCTGCTACTGAGAATTTCATAGAAAAACCCAATAACACTTTTTGCTCGACGTGTTTTGTAAGTAGTAAAATTATAGGGATTTTCATGAACTAAAGACATATCTACAAATTATTCCATTGAGCCGTGTATTTTATCTCAATTTAATGAAAACCGCAACAATTCTTGATTTTGGTGGTTATTCTAAACAACATCGCGATCTTGAACGTTATTTTTTGCCGCGATGCGTTTTGTCTTATTTGCTTACTATAAGGCCTTAATACCTTGCTGCGGGTTGTTCGAAAGAGATACCGCGCCCCCGGAACGCAAAGGGCACATGAAGGAACATAGACGGGTTTTAGTCAGTAAAAGTCTGACACTCCCTCCCGCCCCGCCCAGGGCGGGGGAAGTTATTTGATGATTTCCCGTCTATAAAAAAAAAAGGCCTTAATACCAGATCATCAAACTGTAAGGATTCCCCATAACTTATGTATATCACCCTTCCTGGACTATCATCTATCACTCAGAGAGCCCTAAAATCGACGCGTCCACGTGGGGTTTGTCTTAAATCGCGCGTCATTTGTCAGCGGGTTACAATTTATTGATTCCGATAATACTCGGATAAGCCGATATTATTTATCATTGTTTACTTTTGCTTCTGGCCTGCCGTTGATAATATTAGCTTTGCATTTAGGTAGGTTTCTTTGATATTTTTCTCAAAGAGTGGATTCGTTATCGCAAAGAAAAGTTTTTGCAAACGTTACTATTAGTAAAATACATTTATCTTACTACTAATAGTTTGCGAAATTTTAAATATTATATTCATAGACGAATACTGTTTGACTTTCCTTGTTGCGATCATCATCATCGCCGTTCGCCTTCCCTTCTTTTATATATCTCAGCTGCAGGAAAACTAAAGTAAAATATATGCAACCTTTGTATGGCAAAAGAATAAAGTGATCCAAGTTTTTGACCAAATAATCCAAATGAATTTTATTTTTATTTTTGACTCACGAGCAACGATATTCATCATGAATGGAAGTTGCATTACAACCTTAAACAACGAAACAAAAGAACCTTCGGCTCGCCACATGGAAATGTCAACCATATTAAAAATTTAAATTGTCGGTTGCTTAGTGATAAGCGGGAACGACAAACTTACAGTACGTTCTGTTTTATTGCAAAATACGAGGCGTGTGCCCAATGGAATTTCCTATCGACAACGTTTTAGAAAAGAGCGAAATATATAAGAACGCGTAAAAAGAACCGTATTTAACGCAATAGAGTTGAGAAAAATTAGAAACCATCCATGTAAGTCTGTCTCAGACTTTGAGAGACGAAACTGCCAAAGGGACCTTATTACTAAGAGTCTGCTGTCTGTCTGTCTGTCCGTCCGTCCATCCGTACATTTGTCATAGGGCTATATCTTTTGAACCGTAATAGTTCGTTGAATTAATCTTTCTGGGAGGTGTTGGCTCTTTGCTCTGCCTATTATTTAATTACTTTTATCCACATATCCTTTTATTATTTTTAGTTACACCTAAGCAGATGTAGCTAAGCGACCATATTATACAATCCAATCAAAAAATGAACTTCCTGAAAATCGGTTTCTAAAAGTTTACTTTTAATTCTTTATTCTTCCCCGCTTCCGCTAAAGTAGCACCGCAGCCTTAGCATTAGCGTTGCGAGAGGCAGACGAGAGAAAGAGAGAGAGATACTCATTTGGCAACTGTCACCGGCAGGACTCAATTATTTATGGTGTCAGTGGTCGGGATGCTAGCAAACATTCAGGTTTTCCCAGCATTTTGTTTGTTTCGACTTCGCGATAAACAAAAGTAGGTGCCTGCCTTTTACTGAAATAGAGGTTTCAAGATTTGTTTAAGCAGCTCAAATAATATTATTCAAGACTCTTTGTAGGAAAGTTTGAAATCATAGTATTTTTCTTTATAATATGTATCTACCTGTAGGTGGTTATGTAGGAGACATACGCTAATACTTATTCGAAAAATTAAAATCGGTGAACGTTACAGTCATACAATATCCCTAATCGAGTTTATAGAAAATTGTACATGTTGTACTACAAAATGCCATTGAAGCATTAGTAATAATGACCTAATGAATAACAAGGCACTACCTAAACATGGTAAATTATTCGCAATAATTACCAAATTAACAAGCATTTATATGACCTCTGTCAGGGTTACGGAGTTTGTTCGAATGAGGTACCGCGACACTGGAACGCAAACGAACACGGATGGGTTTTAGTCAGTAAGAGTATGAAACTCCCTTCCGCTCCGGCCAGGGTGGAAGAAGTCATTCGATGATTTCCCATCCATAAAAAAGCTATTTATGACCTAGCTATTATACCTACTTTCTTACTCAATATTTGAAGAATTCAAATCTTGAGTAAGAAAGAAAATTTCCTTAATGAAAAAGGAAAAAAAAATAGGAAAAGGGGTGTTTATGTATGTATGTAAAGATTTAATTCATGCGAGGTTAAGGCGTAATTGTATATCGTGAACAAAATAAAACCTTTTTCCTGAGAAACGTATTCAGATACCGAGTTCCAGAACAAAGGAACAACCCATTTATCTTGGAACACATACATTTGGTATGAAGTTGATACCCACGGGACCACTGATCCCGGTCGCTCTTCCCGGTGACAGTGACCCACGCGTGTGGTCACCAGCGGCGGTACGTAATCCTAATATCACTCAAGACTACGATTTGGCAGTTGGTGTAGATAGATTCCGCAGTCTTTGATAAAAATAAAGTGGTAGTGTGCTGTTGGATATTATTCAAACATTTTATCATACAAATGATACAAAACCAACTATTGATTCTAAGTAGGGATGCCTCGATACGTCTTTTTGCCGATACGATACCGATACTCTTATAAAAATATCGGCGATACTGATACTGATACCGATACGCTTAATGAATTCAAAAAGGAAGGTAGAATAAATAAAACACAATTAACTGCCCCGTTGGTCTCGTGGTCGCTAGTGCGACTGCTGTGCAACTTGCAAGGGGTCCCGGGTTCGATTCCCAGGTCGAGCAAAAAGTGTTATTGGGTTTTTCTATGAAATTCTCAGTAGCAGCTCGGAGTTTGGATTTGTGCCCGGTTAATGGCAATAGGCTCGCCCCCTATTACATGGGACCTAAATATACCGGCGAACTGTGGGTGTACATTGGTACACCTCTGCCTTACCCTTCGGGGAATACAGGACTGATGGTATATTTATATTTATACAATTAACTAATAGTTTTGGTAATCAAAATTAACGTTCATAAGATTTGAAAGGCGATTTCGCAAGTCTGTTTGAATAAGACCTGTGGTGGAAAATAGTTTCTCAGATGCGACTCTATATCTGGACTAGATTATTATTATTATTACTTTCTTTAACACTTTGTATAGTAACACAAAAATAATAACTCCTCATGTAGGTTTGACATAATGAAAGCTCCAAATAATATTATATAATTTTTTTGGAAGAATTCCTAATGCCATACTATGATTTTTGAAATATACTCTTTTAGAAACTTTAAATTTTAATCTTGAGCTAGATGCTCACCATATTTGTAAGCCTACCACTGGCATAACATAGCGCTCGGTTGTATCAATTATAACATCTATAATTTTTGTACCTGTGTTAACAAATAAAAGTGATTTGATTTGATTTGATTTGACAGAACTCATTTGGAAACTAAAGTATCGGCGATATTAGATATATCGCCGATACCGATATATCGACAAACCCGAAGTATCGCCGATATATCGGAATCGGTATCGGATGCATCCCTATTTCTAAGTATACGTCGGAGTTTAAGTGTGTATGTATGTAGTTAGTACTTTTTAGCTACACCTGCTACTACTACCTATTATATTGGCTATTTATTTTTGCCTTTTTATTGCAGCGAAATCCAGTCCAATTTGTTTCCATTAGCGCGTTTCCTTTCTTCTGTATTGCTTTTACTTCAAAAAGCGATATAGGAATGCCACGCGTTCTCTCTCCTTATTTATTTATTTATTTTATTTTAATATTTTGGGGTTCGGTGCAAACCAAAGCTGGCCACTTTGAGAGCGAATGATGCGCCGAATCCATGGTGCAGTTTACACAACTATAGCGTAATGGCGTCGTCGCATGTAATTACCTATATCGACACCGAAACATCAAAACTGATGTCCTACTAATCCTACTAATATTATAAATACGAAAGTTTGTAAGGATGAATGGATAGATGTTTGTAACTCTTTCCAGGAAAATGTACGGTTTCCGAGGAAAACAACAAGAAAGTTCTTATGACAATAGATGGCGCCACGTGTCTTTCAAATCATGATTGAATCCTACTACTATTATAAAGGCGAAAGTTTGTATGTATGGATGGATGTTTGTTACTCTTTCACGCTTAAACGGCTGAATGGATCTGGATGAAATTTGGCACAAAGATAGATTATAGTCTGGAATAACACATAGGCTACTTTTTATCCCGGGAAAATGTACGGTACCCGTAGGATAACACATCAACTGTGACGCGGACGAAGTCGCGGGCAGAAGCTAGTTTTAAATAAAACTGGCATTTACGCGAATGAAGTCGCGGGCAAAAGCTAGCTACCTATACATTGGTTTACACATATATTGAGACTGCGTAAAAGTTTATGTTGACATCCCTCGACCTTCGAGTTCATAAAACCATTAATATTGCAAAATGCACTTACAAATAAATAAATAAGTAAGAAGATATCTCTATCTACAAATACCTATTTTCAAGTTCGCATTTTCCAATCATAAGTTAAAGTAACGCAACATTTCCCTCGACCCTGTACCTATGTTTGAATGTTTGTGTAATACAATGAAATTCATAAAACGGGCGTTGCTTCTAATTGGGCGTACGGTATAGTTTCCCAAGCGTGCGCGGCCAGTCGTGAGCTTGCAGTTAACAGCCTGTGTTTGTACGTCGTGGCTAGCGGACGAGCTGTGCAGCTTTTGCAGGAGAGTGTTGCAAGGTACAGCAGTAAGCGGGAGCGGATACACTTAGTTGAAAAATATTATAATTCGTTTTTTGAAAAATATTTATATTCGTGATAAAATAGAAAAATAATCGTATCTGAACGGATGCAAGTGATCGTACGATGCTATTAGGCCGTCAGGTCACCATGAAACATAAGATAAGAGGTTTTTATTGACTGACCGACCACTGGTAATTACGTACATTTCAATGCCACTAACCCTCACTTAGCAAACGGTGTTGATAATTTCCTGCTTACAGCACAAATGATTAAATATCTAATTTATATTGTGCTCACCACAATTGGCAAATAAACACGTCTTATACCAGACTCGATTACTGATACTGTTCATCATATCGTAAGAGCCAACGTTTCAGAGCCATATATGTCTTCCTTGGCAACAGACACTGGTCAAAAACTTTCGGCTTTTTTAAGGCACTGAGTGGCTTTCGACGAGAAGACGTTACGCAGTTTTCCGGACGCTGCCCAGCCTAACTGGATTCAGCGGCTGACCTCTTTCTTTAAGTTGGTCCTACCTAGTTGAGCTGTTTGTCCTAGGTAGACATGCTACTGTTGTTGCTGCACAATTTTATTTGCCCTAATAACACACAGTTTGGTTTTGGCGCTAAAAATCTGGGCAACTTAAACAACAACATTATATTTGTACAATAGTAGTTGTGTACCTACTAGTCGTTTAGTGATCTGCACTTAGCTGCTAGATACACAACAGATAAGGTACGTGTGAAAAAAATATGCAAATGTGAAGGAAATCATCTCAAATACGAGTACATTGTTTGGACTGACTAGATTCTTGTAGTATTGCAACTACTGTTTTGTTTTATTAGACGTTATAGAAAAGTGATGTTTGAAATATTTAGGTATGCTGAACTGATTGAAAAATGTGAAACTTCTAATTTCAAGGTATTTTTGAGTAGAGCGTAAGTAAAAGTAAACATTCTGCTATCATCTTCATTCTATCTTCTTCAGTCTATAGAAATAAGTTTAAATGTGTATGTTTGTCATTCATTTCATATGTATAACACAGAACACGGTCAATAATATTTTTCCGGCTAATCTCCAAAACTGCTGGACCACCGATTCTGATGAGACTACTTTTATTTTAAAAAAATAATTAAGGTTTCTTGAAAATAAATTTAAACCCGCAGCACATGGAGGAAGTCGCGGGCATAAGCTGGTTTTCCATATCATAACGAAAGAAGCACTCTTCTGCGGCCTGATGTTTAGAAAATTTTGAAGACATAGATACATGTAACCTAATTCGTCCATACGTTAGTGCATAGATACGTCTTTAGCATAGGTACCTATCGAATTCCT
The DNA here is from genome assembly GCA_932526535.1 of Caradrina clavipalpis. Lineage (NCBI taxonomy): Eukaryota > Metazoa > Arthropoda > Insecta > Lepidoptera > Noctuidae > Caradrina > Caradrina clavipalpis. The sequence goes on along the minus strand of OW052111.1, from coordinate 2,713,431 downwards.
CTTTAGATGGTGAGTCATCTCAGCAAGGCTATAATGAATGTAGCACGCCAGCCATGGCGCCTATCAATTGCGCCAGCGGTGTGAGTTCTAACGCGAAGAGCAAACATGGAGTCACGGTAGCAAAGCTGTTACTACCCGATGAAGCACATCAAAAAATGAAAGACTAGCTATTTAGATGAATCATTTTGATTTAAACGAAGGATGGAGTAAATAACACACATACCATCACGCCTGTATTCCCCGAGGGTTAGGCTGAGATGTACCAATGATGTATAACGGTTAAGGTTCCATATAATAGGGGGCGAGCTTATTGCCATTAACCTGGCAGAAATCCTAACTCCAAGCTGCCACTGAGAATTTCATAGAAAAATCCAATAACACTACTTGATCTGGGTGGGTATCGAACCCAAGATCTCTACCGTAGCACTCGCGCTTAACACCTAGACTAACGAGAGAGTTAAAATGTTGAAGTAAATCATTTAAACTTAGTTATCAACCAAGAGACAAGGATTATGAATTTCCCAATTTTCAGACAAATCGCACAGATAGAGAAGACCCTTAAAGTTCTTGTTTTAATTAATAATAGCAGCGTACGACAAACATTCGATTCTGTCTTGAGCGTGGAGTACGAAGCCGGCACATAGCGCGGTATATACCCACCGCTCAATACATACGCGCGCACGCGTACACGCCCTGCCAGTGATGGCCTGGCGCTGTCGATGTAACCGACCACTTTTTAAAGTATTTTTTGGATCTGCCTTGCATAAAAGCAAATACGCCATCATTGCAGTGAAATTAATATTAAATAACAAGAAGTCATTTGGTTATTGAATTTTTTCGTCAATAATCTATACTATAAATTATAAAGAGGTAAAGTTTGTGAAGTTCTAAGGGGTAATCTCTTGATCTGCCGAACTGATTTTGAAAATTCTTTTACTATGGGTAAAAGAAAGCCACGTTATTTGTGAGTGTCATAAGCTATATAACATCACGCTACGATACAAGAGAACGGAGCAGCAACCAAACTTAACAAAGGTGAAAATATTCACGAGCACGAAGTCACGTGCAGAAGCTAGTTGTTTAATTTTAAACCAAAAAAAAATTTTGTTGGTCTACGCTCAGAATAGGGTCAAAGAATAACTACCAGAAAATGACTAATTATTTTGTGTCTAATTACAATCGGAACCGAAAACATTATTACATTGTCAAAGGAGATGATGATGGCGGTAACGACGGGTTTGTTTTGTAAGGAAAAAATGTTATCTGCGGAAATCTCTATGACAACATCGACTCTATACATATTTTTCTTTTCTAGACAAAAAGAAAAGGAAATGTTGAAGCTGTTTGAAAGGGGAAAATAAAGTGTTGGTTCTTAAAATGAGTCAAAATGTATTTGCACCTTTATACTTGCAACGCATAGGAATAGAAAATGCTTTGTAATACACATAAACTTATACGTGAATTGCAAAGCTTTTTCTATACGACACACAAGTTAATGCTAATGTGAATAGAATTAAATACATTGGGATATCAACACTAATTATTGAATCATGTCCTCAACCTCCTAAGATTCTACACATTCGTACACTTGATCAGAATGCTTGTGCAGTTTACACAAATACACATATTAAAGCGGAATCATCGATACAATAATCATGATTAAGGTAATCCCTAGCCGAATGGCCCCACCCACGGTCTGGGGCTATATACCACTGTAAATATACGTATACTTTTGATGCTTTCCGAATAGACGTTAACTGTATGTTTATAAATTCAAAAGATACGTTTTCTTTCTTTCTTTCTAAAGTGATTGCAATACCTGCCAATAATTGTGAAGAATTTAATGAAAAGCAATTAACTATCATCATCATCAGCCTAGCCTTTTCCTAACTAAGTTGGGGTTTGCTTCCAATCTAACTGGATACAGTTGAATACCAATGTTTTACATGGAGCGACTGCCTATTGACTTCCACAACCTAGTTACTGGACAACACGACACCTCTTGGTAAGACTGGTTGCCAGACTTTCTGGTTTCTGACTATACTCAACGACTGCCAAAAATTTATGAATGTGACCCGGGACCAACGACTTTTCCTGCTTTCCGAGTCACGGGGTTAGCAATTGACGAATTAACTTTAAATGGGACACAAACGCTAATACATCTTAGCATGGACGGACAATACACTTTCAGAATGAATGTGAGAGAATCTTGATTTGTGTCTATATGTTTTAGAATCAGAACCTAGAAAAAAAAAAAATTGAAATATTTACTGAGTCAATTTGTTAAGTTAGCGAATATGTGGGTCATTGTGGGTAATCTAGCAGGAAAATCAATCACACTTAATTCACTTGCCGGCACTGTAGTTTGCTCGAAAAACTCGAAGAGAAGTATGAACTTCACCGAAATGTTAGCTACAATTTCAAACAATTGTACCTATTATTCCAATTCCTATTAGCGTTCAACTTTGTTTTAGCTCTTTAGCTCATCGTTCCAGACAGAGTATAATAATCAGGAGAAATGGTTTTATTGTGTCAAGTGACTATGGCTTAAGTAGGTAGGTACTTTGTAAACGTTTCTTTCTACAGCATGACATGCTGAATAAATAATTCTCGTTTTATTAAACAAATCCAAACAGTATTTAATAAATCCAGTAATGAAAACAATGTCCATTGGTTTCTTTCTCGTTGTTATCCAACGAGACTTACCTACCCAAGTTTTGGCACGAGCAACTTCAAGTTTCTAACTAACTAAGAGTGCCTGACAATTTAAGAGTATCTATAAATGGTTTAATTACAAAACAAATTCTTCGACTTTCTATAATCTTTAGTGGGTGGCCTTATGGGTAATGTGTGAATTATTTTTGTATTCAACCAGCATTTTTATCATTATCTGTTAGACGATCTCCTTTAGAGGTGAACACGCAGAAATAGAAACGCTTAGAATATTTAAATAGTCTACCAAATTAATTAACTTCACTCACCCGTTCATTTTGATAGCAACGAAACAACTCTTCCGCTTTAGATCTTAACAAATAATTATAACTTGAACAAAGTTGAGCGCATTTGGTTTACATTTATGAAAAGTTAATAATTCGTTGTGACGTGAAAGTCGACGGCTCGTAATCCGTCGGCTTCTGAGCTGCGAGTAAATTGAATGAATCATTACGACGCGCCGCGCTTATATTAATGTTAGCCCTTCTTAGGTGCCCACGGGTGCGGGAAGTTTCGCAATTTGGTGCACAGAAAAATGAGGTGTTTCATTTTAAAGAACGTTTCATAAAAACTTATTTCCCGAAATTATTGTTTAGATTAGATGTACAAAGTAAAAATTTGGGGTTTTTTTCATGCTAACACGGAAGGGTTTTAGTCAGTAAGAGTCTGACACTCCCTTCCGCTCCACCCGGAGCAAAGGTCATTTGATGATTTACCATTTTTAAAAAAAAAAACTTTAAAAAAGTAATATTCCGTGCTCTAATATTTCGAGAACTGCTGTAAATAAATAATAATTCAGTAGGTACAATTATTTAACATCACTAGGACTAGGACCTATTATAACTGACGAAACCATCGAAATAATTTGAAAAATCACTAAATAAAATACCTATTTAACTCTACCCTGAACCAAATAAGGACAGCTGCAGACTACCAGGGAATCATAACGACGAGAATCCCTCGGGAAGTTTAATTTAGTTCTTGTGTATCTGTGCGAAGCGTGAGGCGCGGTGGCGGCGCGCCCGCACGGTGAACTTAAATAGAGGTCCTAATGGTACACGCGCTCTCTTTAGCTGTACGAATAAGAATGTGAATATCCATTTCAGTGGAGCTTCCAAACTACTTATTAAAAATCTTAAATTCACTCACTAACAGATGATAATGTAGGTAAGTATAGGATTTATTGACTCACGAATTTCATCAAATTTCATAAAGTTTTTTGTTTTCATTTGACTGCCTCTTTTCCCTAGTCGTCTTTAGCGCGATTGCTAGGCTAGAGGTCTTGAGTGAGGTTACCAGGTCGTGCAAAGTGTTATTGGGTTTTTCTATGACATTTTCAGTAGCAGCTTGGAGTTGGGATTTGTGCTCCGTTAATGGCAATAGGCTCGCCCCCATTACATGGGACTTAAACACATACTAACGAACATACCACCATTGGTTACACCTCTGCCTAACCCTTCGGGGGAATACAGGCATGATGGTATGTATGTGACTCATGAAATTACGGGTTTCACAAATAAACTTGTAAAACACCGATACTAGCAAAACCGTAGTTATCACAACACTTGACAATATGACTACAAAAAAAACGGTAATTTAAAAAACTAAAAAACCCGACTGCTATTCTTTAAAAATCCCTAAAACAAGATAAATTGTAGCAGTCGGGACCCATTCGGGACCATCTGCAATGTAATATAGGTATGTGCTCTCAATTCACTAATCCTCCATTTCTAGAATGGGTCCCGACTGCTACAATTTATCTTGTTTTAGGGATTTTTAAAGAATAGCAGTCGGGTTTTTTAGTTTTTTAAATTACCGTTTTTTTTAGTTTTTTAAATAACCTTTTTTTATTTTTTACTTTTTTTTATTTTTAATTTACCCATGTCACTTTCACAGTAAATACAAATCTAATGACACCTCTCAAGCTAAAATCCATCGAGCCGTTTAGGCTGCAGAGCAATCCAAACATTTGAATTTGGCGCCAAAAATTCGCCATTTTGTTTTTTTTATTTTGATATACCCAGTGTCACTCTCACAGTAAATACGAATCTAACGACACCTCTCAAGCTAAAATCCATTGAGCCGTTCAGGCTGCAGAGCGTGCCAAACAATTATACATACATACATACATACATACATACATACATACATACACTCGAAAAACATAACCCTCCTTCTATCGCAGTCGGGTAAAAAATGCCCACAGATAAATATCAGCTGCATGCAGAACTTAACAATATTAGCGATGCATAAACCGAGACACGTATTTAATTGAGCGCGGTAATCCGTATTAATAATAGAGCAGCTGGCGACCCCTGGCGTGATACTACAGATTTAAAAGTCAATATCCTGCCAGGGATTACGCCGGGGTACGCAGAAACAGGGGAACGAATAATTAGGTGTCGGCCATAGTGCCAGAATGTGTCTATGAAGTTAATAGTGCTTGTTTGTTTTATAAATCTGTTTGGCGAAGTGTGTCGGTTTTGTGGGAGAACGGGTATATTTTTTTGTGTATGCATTATAGATGTATTCTCCAGACCGATTAAGGTTACGGCGGCCGATGGGACGGCAATCCGACACAACCGGGGAGAAATCAGGCGCAGGACCAACGGCTTTACATGCTTTTCGAGGCACGGGTGTCACACCACAATACATTTCTCTAATTTACAAACGCTTCCGTAGTCTGTTAATTTTTTAACCGACTTCAAAAAAGGAGGAGGTTCTCAATTCGTCTGTATGTATAATATTTTTTTTTTTTATGTATGTTCACCGATATCTTCGTCAATTATAGACGGATTTCAAAAAAAAAATTTTTGTTGGATAGAGTTCACTTCTGAGGTGGTCCCATTTTCACCAGTCCAGGATCTGATGATGGAATCCAGGAGAAATCGAGGGCAACCACCGAAAATTGTATGCTCGTATGGTGTTTTTGTTACGTAATCATGTCTTACTCAGGTATATGCTTCAGGGTGTCAACATCTGATGCTGTTGTCTTGATGATGATGCTACAGTACTCCTTAACGGTAGTAGTTTTTGAGATAGGGACTTTTTATTATATTATGTTTGTTCGCGGATAACTTCGTCGTTTATGAACCGATTTTGATTATTCTTTTTTTGTTAGAAAGGGTAAACTTCCCAAATAGTTCCATTTAAATTTCATATAGATCTGATGATGGATTACGGAGACAGACAACGGAACTCTTCAAAAAATTACAGCAAATCAACCGCGATTGCTGCTATCGCATAAATATGCATTGTTTACGCAATTACACAACATAACATCGCGCCTGTACACTCGAAAGAGTTACACAGATGTATACTTACAGTAATATTTGAAAATTTCTCATCTAAGTAAACGAAATCGCGTATTCTGCTTTCTTATGACTTTTTTTACCGGTGTCATGTTAATTTACATGACATGACAATTCCTTCATGGATTTGGATAAAAAAATTGATACTAAAAAGCGAGAAATAAAAAACTTTTTTACAAAAAAAGACAACCGCCTTCAACACACACACAACTGCCTCGTTGGCCTAGTGGTCCTGAGCGCGACTGCTACGCTAGAGGTCCTGGGTTCGATTCCCGGGTCGAGCAAAAAGTGTTATTGGGTTTTTCTATGAAATTCTCAGTAGCAGCTCGGAGTTTGGATTTGTGCCCGGTTAATGGCAATAGGCTCGCCCCCTATTACATGGGACCTAAATATACCGGCGAACTGTGGGTGTACATTGGTACACCTCTGCCTAACCCTTCGGGGAATACAGGCGTGATGGTATATATTTATATATTTTTATACAACCGCCTTCAAAAACTAAAAAGAGAAAAATAACTTTAGCTTTGGAAGTCGGCGGCAATACAAAACAACAAACAGAACCAAAGCCGCCGACTTCCAAAGCTAAAGTTATTTTTCTCTTTTTAGTTTTTGAAGGCGGTTGTCTTTTTTTTGTTGACATATTTGTCATTTTCGAAACTTCCAGCGTTCTACTCAACAACGGAGAGGACATGAAGAATATACGTTTAGAATCTTCATTATTTATCTTCATTTATTTCTTGGTTTTGACAATTATTTACAGACACACCCTTCCCAACAAACCATTACGTGCCAAAGAAACAAATGATCGCTCATTTCTTATTACTTTTGAACCCACCTGGGAATGAACCGACTACACTGACCCTTACTTAACAGACCCCGGTGTTGCCAGCAAAATTAACTCGCCCGTTGATCCTCAATACAATTTTATTGCAAATGGCCCCAAATAATGCTAAATCACAGCTAAATCCCCATAATATGGGGTAGACCCGATTTTCGAGTCTATTTTTTCGGCAACATTATCTTTTATTGTGATAAGTGTTTATGTTATTGTTAATGTGTTATGAATAATGTTATAACGTTAATAAGTTTTGAATTTAAAATCGGATCTAGTGGGTTTTAAAGAGTTTTGGAATATCTTCTAAAGAATTTATGCATAAAAGATTGTAGAGAAAATTAATGATAAGAATTTCTTTGACTTTTTAAACAAATTAAAAAAGCGGATATTCTCAGTTAGAATGTAAAGTTTTTTATAGCGTCATTTACCTCAAAGGATAAGAAACGTTACTTAGCTAAAGCTTACAATGCAAATTATTTTTCAAGCTAGCTAGCGTATTTTTTTTAATATCTATCCGACGATAAAACTAGAGATAAAATGTATATGTCACCGGAAAATAACAAGATCCGTAAGTTTATCAATTTACTAGGAAGTTTATAAACTTCCGTAAGATTCTAAACGGGAGATAAATTGTAATATTTTACGTCCACATTTTCGTAAATTGATAAACTTACTGAACTCACTCGTAAAATAATAAGTAAGCAGTAACCAAACGCTACGCGCGATCTGATTGGTTGGCTGTCACGTGTCACATCTCCTTCCTCCTATGGACACAAGCATTGCCACTATGAACATTGACCAATCAGAGAGCAGTGTGTTATTTTACGTATTTCAAAGATCGTATATTTAAAAGAGTTTCTGTGATTGGTCGAACCATATAAAATCTTACGAATAGATATTCGTTAGTTTATAAATTTACCGTATGACGTCGGAAATTGATAAATTTACGAAAATGTGGACGTAAAATATTACAATTTATCTCCCGTTTAGAATCTTACGAAAGTTTATAAACTTCCTAGTAAATTGATAAACTTACGGATCTTGTTATTTTCCGGTGACATATACATTTAAAGCTATTATAATATGCGCCGGTAAGTACATCACCTGTCGATCGATTCGTGTGTTCCAGGGTATATCGTACTTAACTAACGCCCCTCATTTGTTGTGATTCATTGTGTGTAATATCATAAAGCTATTTTGGTAATAATTAAAAGATATAAAAAATATTTAAATAATGCTTGAAAAAGCACCGTGACAGCGATGCTTTACATCTCGTTTTTTAATGATCCTATTCCAAAAGCTTTGAATCTAATAAATAATGCAGTAGTCAGAAGCTCAAGTACACTGTATATTCATTACATTGGATTGAAAACTAGAAGTCAAGTAATGTGATTGATAAAATAATCTTTAAATCCCAAAAACATGTAAAGAAAAAGTGTTAATATGCGAAATAATTAAACATTACACGTCCTGGTAAGCTAAGCGTCGGGACTTGGACCCTAAGTTATTGGGTTAATAAATCTTAATATAACGCGCCGCGGCAGGCATGCTAATGCCTCCTAATGTTGCAGGGGCGGCCACACTTGCCCAATATATAATTATATTTTGTAAGGGGTAAATTGTGCATAATTATAGTCTATACCGCAATAGATGATGTAGATAAATTTTATTATGCAAGAATATTACCAAATGATTGCCGATCTTTGGCAAAAAGAAAATTATAACTAGATGCAATACCTAAATACTTACTCGTACAACATAATAGTTCATTATGATACAAGTGGATTAAGTTTACCATTATAGTCGTGGCTGGATTACAACCCGAGCCGAAAACGAGGTCGTAATGGAGCCAATAGTAGAATGATAAAATGCTAATGCTATTCAAACGACGTTTTTTAATTTGTGACGTAATCTAAATAAAATTTCATAACCTTCAGTATTTAAGACAAATATTTATCAGAAATGGGAGCACCATTTCTGACACCTTTTTCTTTATTCGATCTTCGAACCCTGTCATATTTACGCCCCCGTAGTTGTCTGCCAAAGCTACCAAACAGCCTGATATTAAAAATAGAAACTGAACATTTTTGTATACAGAACAAAATTGCTGTAGGTAATATTTTTAATGAAATATAATATTGATTTAACATATAAACGTACTATAATTATCATTTATTCACAATGCTTTTGCGTAATACGCTGCATTATGAACCAAAAGGCGATGCAGTAAGAGCCACTTTACGACCTAGAGTGGTAAAAAATGGTTTGCTCATCTATTGGTTAATCCATTAATGCAAAATCGAATTCAGAAACTAAAAAAAGTTTAATACAAAAAAGGTTCCGAATAATTAATGATAGAAAAAGATTTCCCATGTAACGTACCCGGCGACCATTTAACTGTCTAATTGTCGAGAATATCGAATGAGGGGCATGCGTGACATTTATTTTTGTCGATGTCGCTACCCGCTATAGTGTCACAACACTAGGGCCATGCATCTTTTTAATAATGAAGGGATTTGGTAAACAAAATGCGACACAGTTGGGACAGCGATATTTTCTTTTTGTTTTTGTTGGAAGTAAAGCGATATTTTATTTGTGATATATTAAAATTGGCCAAGAGCAAGTCGAGCTCGTGCAATTAGGGTCTCGAATAAAACTACACTAAGAAATTCAATAGAACGGTCTCTGGTTCGCCGTTAATTAAATTTGAAACGAGCGATGTTACCTGATGATAAAATAATTATACATACATACTATCACGCGTGTATTCCCCCAAGGGTTAGGCAGAGGTGTACCAATATACACCCACAGTTCGCCGGTATGTTTTTTAGGTCCCATGTAATAGGGGGCGAGCCTATTGCCATTAACCGGGAAAATAATTATAATAACGCGAATTTTGAAATAGCATCTATTAGCCCGCTATGGCCTTTTAATGGTCCTTTGGGTAATAATAATACTTCTACTACTCTGTACTCCTGCTATGCTTTTACACTTTATCTATAGGGTTTACAGATCTTTTTGGTCACTGTAAGTCTGGAATAGAATAGAAGTTTATTTGCAAATATGGGTACACAATTATTGTTACACTAGAGCTATTAGAGATGGCATTCGTAAGTACGCATCCATTTAGTACACAAGCTTTTATTTATCTTCACATTTGTATGTATGTTAAAAGTAAATCTTGCTAGCTAAATTCCAAACTTGTTCCTCTTGCTATTTTAAATGCTCAGGCATAATATGCATTTATTTATAACAGCTTATACTATCATTAAATTATCAGTTCTGATGAGAATACACTACTATGATAAAACTTAACCTGATTTTCTATTCAGGATTGTCTCCTTACGAGGGCAATCCTCAAAGGTTAGTACACAAAGACATGAAGCTTTAAATACATATGTTTTAAAGAACAGTAACGCAAAACATAACATAACACTTAATTTTTTTAGGAATTGCTCTGTTGCGAACGTCTATTGTTTTCCTTTAATCTGTAGCTCGATAACCAAGGGTTTTAGATTTTGAGTTAAAGTTTACATTACAATCAAAATTGTAACATTAGGAATTTATCTTATATTATAGGTTATCTTTATGATCACTGGATCAAGTGAGTTGAGTTTGCCATTACATTGTGAACTAATTCATTGTCACGGATTTCATTCGACTTTTTTATTACTCTTGTGAGAAATAAACATTTTTATAAAATTGATTTGAAAATAAAATTACAATTTAATTTATCATGAGTGACATGCACACAATGTCTTTTCTGTCAAGGTGTTAACAACTTCTTGAAGGGCGGTAATTTGGTGGTGCCACTAACTGAACTACTAGGGTTTAAAAAAGCAATATTCATTGACTAGCACAATATTATTTTTCGATAGTTTAAAAAAAATACTTTTAGTACCTACTAACTTCAAGTCTTGTTTATAGCTTTTGATTCACGTTCTAGTTGTAGCCCGGTTAAGATTTTTACCTTTATTTTTTGCCCACACACGTGATGTTGTAGGTACTACCATGTAACATGCGCGCGCATCGCAACACTAGTGAAGAGAGTTACGTAGTCCATCGATTATCGACATCGACCAGACTGCTGGTGTTACGCATCAGTGTATTTAATGACGTTAATAGAAATAATTAATATGTAAGTACACTGCGCATCGTTATTCACAAACGGCTGAACCAATTTTGATTTCGTTATTTTACATTTTTACTTAGCGGTAGTGTTCTTAGCTAGAATGTAAGATATTTTTTAATCTTTTTATTTAATATTAAAATATTGATCACTTCGCCTTATCATGTTCAACATTCAATTGCGTTAAGTACCACATGCGGAAACCTAAAATGTGCATAAATGTTTGAATTACGAGAAAAGTATTTTTTCTGTGACGTCAGCGCATATACGTATAAAATTCACAACGTGTAGTATACTATCATAAAAATGTTCTCCATTCTCTCGAATTCGGAATAGTCATGGCTCGCCTACCGCTTCGTCTGCTGTATAATATTTTTATGGCAGTGCTAAAATGTCCGACCGGAGGATTTCCGACCTCTCTTTGTTCTGATATAATAAAGTTAATAGTGCAAGATAGCGATACAATTCTGCGTTTAAAAGATAAGTCGTTACTTTCCTAAAGGGTTTTGCTAGTTTCGTGTTTACCTACTTATGATATACAAGTATTAATAGATATTCGAATGCAAATTCCTACTTAATAATACTAAAAAACTAATTTAAATAATGTTATTGTTAATGCTATTTAATGATAACAGGCGTTAAATACTGTATCTGGGTGACAAACGGAAAGTGTATCACGAAAGGTATGTAGTAGGTTTGGTACTTTGCCAATGCTTCCAGTTTATCGAAGGAAAGGCAATGTACTTAATGTAGCTAAATATTTAATCACTGGTCGGCCGCCGTAATATGGCCTTAAGCAATTATGCCTACTCGTGACGTCACCACACATACAATTTAAAACCGTACAGGCCTCGATGCGCAATGGCTGCAGTTTGCAATTCTTTAATATCCACGATTATGTCCGTGTGCCAAATTCTGTATGTGTGCGTGCACACCTATGTAAATAGTTAACATGTAGCCATCACAGGAACAAACTAGTTTATAACTTTCGGATTGGACACAATCGGTTTGTTCTAATTCTCAATGTGCTAGACGTGTACATAAGCATTCGTACGCATGTATCATGCTAGCTGTCGGGCTGCATGAGTTCCTATCAACTTCCCCTATCTTACTGGAACTGGAACTGCGGAATCTAGTCAAAATTTAACGTAAATTGTCATCACCCTCACTCCTGCTCTCATTCTTCTCTGGAAACAGCGCAGTCTCCGTTTTTTTTTGAGTTGGAATCCGAGATACGTATTCTACATCAACATCTTCATAACAAACTGAACCTTGTATCCTCTACGTTCTGTTTATTCGGTCGCTCGGATGCATATTTAAATAATACAGTGCCGAGTGCGGCCGAAGTCGAGCAAATAGTCAGGGAACTCAACCAGTGTTTGCAATTGACCGGCCGGTACTGTAAATAGTTCATGTGTATCTACTGTTTTACTGTGTACGTTGAGCTGTCTACTTAAATACTACTAGTTCTTCCAGTCTATCAACTTCTAAGATAAATACTTCCTAGAAATCGGTGTTTAGATTGTCAACCCCGCCCACAATATTCCACTTCTTGCCAATCACGAAGTAAGTTTTTTTGCTTTTAGTGACATCTTTAAATGAATCCTATCATACCCAACCTCGTCGAAATGTAATCGAATAATGAGATTCGGTTTCTGAGATCATCAGGTAACTACATTATCACTAGTTGGTATTAGTTATTGATTCGATTTAGTTTAGTGGACCGCCAGGTTTGCTTTTGTTGCAAAAAACTGAATGGTATAAACCAGAGAAGAAATACATTAAAATACTGAAATAAAACTTGGATATGACAAAAATTTAATACCAAACACGTAACTAATTAAACGATAATTTTCTCTTTATCGAACAATTTTTTGATAAAATGCATGTGAATAGACAAAGAGCTGGAAACAATGGAAGTGGATGCACAGTAGCCGGTTGTCTGGCATCGGCCGGCGCGGCCACACGGACGCAGCGCGACGGACAGACAAACACATTTGTGTTCGTTTTGTGTGTTTCTCCGGGACCACTTCGCGCCACACTGCGACATTCTTCGTACGCGTTTTATTATTTATTTATTGTGCGTAGCAAAGCATCGACTTTTTTGTCGACGCTACTTTTTTTTAAACTCCGAGGTGTAAAGGTTAGTGATGTTTGTTTTGTACGTCGGCTATATTCATACATCACGATATTTTTGTTGAAATGCGTTATACGGACTAAGTGTGTTAGGTGACTAGATGAATTACCAATTCTGAGTACTTCTCCAATCCAATGTCAAGTTACGGAACGCCCTTAGCAAATAAAAAATACAGTTGAAAATAACCGACTACGGTATTGCCTATTTGTGTTGCCTACATGTTTGATGTTACGAGCCGGATCTGGAGACCAGATTAGTTATCATTGCTAAAGAAATAAGACTATTCTCCACAAAATAATTATGTAAAATGTTTAACCGACTGAAACCTACTTCACAATCTATCCGTTGAAGTTGTTATTATTTCAGATTACTTTTTTGTAAACTTTGTTTTATATCCTTTTCTGAGATAGCATGGGTTACAGCTGTATAATTAATAATTAAATAAACGAAACTAAATAATGTCAGCTCTTGTGTTAGTTTGAGACAAGGGGTGACCCTGAGAGAAAAAATAATGACCCAACCGTAACATAATGTCTTGTAACCGATACAGAGTCAAATAAAATCGTTTTCTAATAAAGATAAAGATATGATATTTATGTTTAACCGACTTCAAAAAAAGGAGGTTATGTAAAACATAATTAAAAATCCAGATCTTAAAATAAACTGAAGTAACCCCTACAAGTTACTTTGCGTACATTTGATCTTCTAATATTGTCATATTAGAAGATCAAATGTAGGTACGCAAAGTAACTACCACAACAATTGATTCTAATAATCCAAATCTATCAAGCAAGTCCTACTTGTAAAATGTCAAAACTCCCTAAACCAATTTAAAGTCGAACGAAAACAACGCTAACATTAAATTTAGACCGTCATCAATATTTATGAGAGGATCCAATCAATGAATGGAGCTTCATTCAGTAGCAGTCCAACACATAGTCGATAACAGTTACAATGAATAACATAGCACTAAACTTGAATAACTGTGGCGATAAACAGGCAATTTTCACGGATTACAACTGACTTCTTGGTGACGAACACACGGATGAGAAAATAACGAACAAGTCGGACAACAATGTTCATATGATGTCATGATGCTCGTACGTTTGCGTTGCGTTGCCGATCTTGTTTATATGGTTTTCTACTTCATTATTTTAAACGGGTTTTAAAACCAGGAAGCTATTTTCAAAATTAAAGGCATAATGAGGTCGTTTGGTTCCCTTCAAGATGGTTGAGCTAAATGGTGCTGATGCACGCGTCATATTCGTGAACGGGTGCTGTCAGTTGGGATTGGTCATCTCTTGACTGCCATGGCTTACATCTTTATTATAATTTTGTTATTTTTTATATTCACATTCATTGTTTTCACATAAAGAAGCAACAAGAATATTGTAACCAAGTTTTTGTAAAAACCAAATTGAATGAAAAGAGTGTCCATGGAGTTTCTTGCTCGTTCTTCTCCATAGAGACCTACGTTTTGGAACGAGCAACTAGCTTCAATATTAAACTGTAACTTCTTGACAATTCAAAAGTGCCTGTAAATGGTCTAATTGAAATAAATGCTTTGATTTGATTTGATTTGAATTATCGTCTCAGTACTTACAATTAATGATCATCAATTATCTGAAACCTCGTTTGAATTGTTATACGAATTAAGTAATGGGTATGAAACTGCTCCAAATTGGAAAGATGGTGACCTAGTCATTACATTAAAAGTAATTTGCCAGTACGCTACAAAGCTTGTAAAGCACACTGGTGTATCTGAAGCTTATTAGATCGGTTCTCGGCTCATCAGTGTTTCTTTTTAAGACTTAACGTGGTTCATCACTCTCTATAAAAACAATAGAACAGCAGCAAGTATAGATTCGCAGTTGTACTAGTGTCTCAAGTAAATACCTACTTTTTAGGAAATTTGGAGCCTTGTATATTCTGAATAAATTAACATCAAATAAAAGAAAACACTACAAAAAAACCTCACCGTAAACCTAAAACATTCATAAACAAATGCGGACAAAATCCGCCGCATTTGCTTCAACTGCAACGAAAGTTTAACCAAAGCTCGAGGTCCCAATAGACCGTGTGTCGCCGGTGTTAACGAAATACAAATATTAGTCAACACACGACACAAATTAAGACTAATGTCTAATGTAAAGCATAGTTTAACTTGAAACTAAGTGCTTGTACAAAGTAACAGTGGCTGATTACCTGCAGTATGTTTTTAATGTTAATCTGTTCAGAACAAGAAAACTTTTATAAGTGAAATATAATGTGAATTGCTACTAAATATTCCAAATAGTATCGGATCAGTCTTTAGTGCATATATAGGGGTAATAGTGAGAGCAACAACGCGCTTTATAATCCGAAAACTGAAAGTAATGTTAATTAATTTGAGAAGTAATTTAGCGAAAATCTATTTATTGCCCAAAATTGAGATGAGTTAGAAAAAAAACGAATTCATAAAATGTAAAAATATTGACCCTTAATAAAAAATACCAGTGGCGACATTTGTACATTTACCACATCATTTAGTAATGGTCAGAAACCCACGGCTACCGCATAGCTGGCAGGCAGTTCCCAATAAAAAGTTAATACACGAACTTAACACCCATAAAACTCCAATACGCAAGCTTATTCGACTATGAACTTCTTACAAAAGCGTTTGAGATCCTCGACCACCCATTCACATAGCCTTAAAAAGAGCATAACTTAAATTTTTATTCGTGAAACGCGAAGGTTGAATCAGGTAGAAGGTACCGTGAAATGTATCAGTGTAGTGCAACTTTTGAACTGGACGTGCGAAGAGGGAGTCTCACAAGGTGAACGTTTGGGACCAATTCGTTTTATATTATTTGTTTTCAGCGGATGTTGGTAAAGGTATAACGGTGTTAGCGATTTAATATATTTTGCCGTTTTAAATCACCTGTTGATGTTATCGATGTAGAATAAGCTATAATACTCGTAGTAAAACCATAGAAAACTTATTTTAGTGACCTAATTCTCTTTATACATTCATGTCTTAATAATATTTTTTATACAATTTTGGGCAATTTATGCAGGCTGCTTCCAACCGGTCCTTTTGGAAATACTACGGCTGACATGATGATGATGAAAAAATTTTTGACAGATATTTCATATTTTTGTCCAATATCTGAAATGGAATATCTTCTAATCGTACTGCGGTGATTGTGGATCACTGACCTGCACTCTACTCTCGGTGAGACCGATCCTCATGGCAATTTCCTCGCGCATGAAGATGTCGGGGTAGTGCGTCTTAGAGAAACATCTCTCCAACTCGTTCAGTTGTGCCGGTGTGAACCTTAACACAAACAATACAAGGATTATTCATTTTGTCGAAAACACAGCATGGCTAAGAGCCGATTTTTAAATCGTCTGATTACTTTGGTTTGATAAATAAATGTGACAGTTTAACAGACAGCTTTTATATAGAAAATAATATTTATGGGAAAGGGCCGTTTGTATGTTACAAATGAAAGTAACCTGTGTCAATTTTATCCTAATGATCTTGTTCTAGCGAAGACGATTTTAGGTCGTCATTTTAGGACCAAACTCACTTCGCATTTTCCTCAACCAACAACCGTGTGTATGATCCTTATAGTAAATTTTTTCCTACCTCGTCCGATGTCTCTTCTGTTTCGCAGGCTTATCGCTGTCGGAGGCTGATGACGACATGCTGACTGGCACGGTGGCCATGTGCCCTCCACTGTGTTGTTGGTGGATGCCACCTGTACAAAATATGTTATCAGTGCGAGATGCTTCCGAATTGGATTCGCTAGCTAAAATAGGCTAGTAACTGCAAGAATAGAGGACAAGGATATAAGCTACTTTATAATCCGCGACCTAAACATGTAATGTAATGTAATTCTCCAGGCCGATTCCGGCCACGGCGGCTAACCTTAATGCAGATTAGCCCCGTACGCAGGAGATATTATAGTGCACAAGTGTGTGCGCAAACACAGGTGCACTCCCTCTTCCCTAACTCTCATAGCCCGATGGGACGGCAATCCGACACGACCGGAGAGAGATCAGGCGCAGGACCAACGGCTTTACGTGCTTTCCGAGGCACGGGGGTGTCACACCACCAACTTCCAAACTTCGGGCTGCTACTGAGAAATTCCTAATGGAAAAACCCAATAACACTTTTTTTTGCCCGACCTGGGAATCGAACCCGGGACCCCTTGCTCAGCAGTCGCGCCTGCGACCACGAGACCAACGGGGCAGTTAAACATACCGGTGCACTGTGGGTGTACATTGGAACACCTCTGCCGTACCCTTCGGGGAATACAGGCGTGATGGTATGTTATGTAATAATCCGTGACTTCGCCTGCATCTACCATAACCGACATTAACGCAGACCAAGTAACGGGCAAAAGTAAGTGGTTTATATTTTCAATTTTATTGTCTTCACAGTTTTGAGATGCCGTGAATGTTGGAGGTGATAGTCAATTTTCAGAACCACTCGATTGGCACGGCCATTTTGGAAAAAAGTCGGTTAGACAATTAAGAGGTTAAGAGGCCCTTCCAGGCGTTGTGATTCATTGTTATTAGGTGTACGAAGCATCAAGACATCTTAGAATCTGGCTCAATATGAAATGCTGGTACTTAACTCCTCGGTCAAATACCGGGAGTAACGAAAAATATATATTACTAGCTTCTGCCCGCGACTTCGTCCGCGTCACAGTTGATGTGTTATCCTACGGGTACCGTACATTTTCCCGGGATAAAAAGTAGCCTATGTGTTATTCCAGACTATAATCTATCTTTGTGCCAAATTTCATCCAGATCCATTCAGCCGTTTAAGCGTGAAAGAGTAACAAACATCCATACATCCATACATCCATACATACAAACTTTCGCCTTTATAATAGTAGTAGGATAGGATTTAAAGATTTTGTGTTTTGTGTTTTTGTGTTTTTGTGGTTTTTGTGGTTTTGTGTTTTGTGTTTTTGTGTTTTTTGGTTTGTTCATTGTCATAATGTGGCAGAATTTTGGGTTAAACATAGTATTTAAAAAATATCTTATTTATATTCTATTATTTGCCATCAATACGTCGTATGTGACGTTTTTTCTTGGTTTTATCTTCAATTTTTTTTTCCTGATAACATATTTCACTTTAGCACTGCGTTTCGGCATTTTTAAATATGTGACGTTGCCGTGCACAGAAAAAGGAATGAAGTCAAGATGGCGCACGCGTACTAGAAACGTGTATTGAGTATCGAGTTGACGATTTAAATCGCAAACACATTCCAACAGTTCTCTACATAACGATACCTTTCTTCGATAATGGTTTGCCGACCTTCAAAATATGCTTCAGTTTCCGCAATGATTTCATCATTTGAGACAAATTTCTTTCCCTGGAGCATTCTTTTGAAATTTGCGAACAGATAATAAGCGCTAGGCTACATCTGAAAAATATGGGGGATGGGGAACCGATTTTGCTATCGTAACTAGCGACTTGTGACAAGGTGCATAAAAAGGATTGAGAGCAAACACACTGCCTTTTGAATCTTTAGGGGTCAGCAATCACCTGCAACCTAACTTTACGGTTCTCCATAATCATTTTGTAGACTTTGTCAATGGTTTCTGGAGTCTTTACCTCTTCTGGATGTTTCGAGCGCTCAGCATCATCGGTGTCCGTACGACCTCGTTTAAACTCGACAAACCACCGACAAATAGTTGTTTTTGACGGAGCAGATTCCTTACAACACTTTTCGAGTCATTTTTTAGTTCAAACGGTATTTTTTTCCATCAAAAAGCAGTGTTTAATTAAGACATGAAATTCTGATTTTTCCATTTTTTTTTTCAAAATGTAGCGTCAGTAAAAACACAATATTTTATTAACAAATGGCGGGAAAGTCTTGAAACGTTGACAGGTATCTTGTGAAAGTTGGTACTTACTATCAATAATAAAAAACAACCCCTAGCGGCGCTATCAGTTAGAGTCTGTCCAGATAAGGCGTATTACGCGCGAGTCCACTCGCGCGCAAGCACTCGCGCGTACTCGAGATACTAGAGCTACATACATCCCGTCCAGATGCTCTCGCGCGTTACCTCAGGTAACGAGGTACGCGCGAGTGCCTACGCGCGAGTGGACTCCCGCGTAAAACGCCTCATCTGGACAGGCTCTTAGTGGGCCCCGGGACTTTATGACCGATGTATGTATGTTTGTCTTATTATAAAACCATTTATTTATTATAACCAACTTGAATTAACAGTTAAAAACCACACAAACAAGTTATTGCCTTGTAAGAAATTTAATCGAATCTCCGAAAAAACATTCTGCGACTGTATTCATTAAGAGCCAAGATGATCTGAGTACTCGCTTCGGATTTCACGAATATAGCAACAGTCTTGTTATAAAACTATCCTTAACCTGACAGTGCCAAGGTGAAAGTCATCAGGTTTTAGGACATAGGAACCTTTTAGGAAAGCTGTGTGTAACGAGAACCAAAGGCATATTTAAATTGAGGCAGCGTATTAATTCGGGGTGTAAGGGACGGGACATCTATTCGTAAACTTCGCCAGTGCGCTCAGAATACTGTTCGGACTTCAGAACATGTAAACTTTTCTGCCGGAAACTTATGAATTTTTGTGACAGATCGAATTTGAAAATCTGGCCTGTTGCTTTTTTAGTCGTCCTTAATGGCGATAACTATATTTGTTGACCTCAAACAAGGACAAAATATTTTTTTAACAGCTGCTGAGGACGATACAGAAGGAATAAGAGCGAATTTTCACTTAGTGGAAAAGTATTAAAAACCTCCGTATCTTCAAGAGATATGGAGGTTTGCTTGGAGCAATAAATGGAGCTTATGGTTTACCCATAAAAAAATCTTTTTGTCTGATACTCGTACTCAGTTCACAATAGAGCATTCATGGTTTCAGTTTAAGGATAGATGCCCCTTTCACCCGAACTACCTACCTTGTAAGTGTTCGGTGCGTATATTGTGCGCGATGTGCAGACGTGGCCCGAGCGCATGGTGCGACCGGTCGATGTTCGGTTTGATCTCGTGCGGTTTGCTGTCCTCGGAGCACGATTCTTTGTGACCTGGAGAAACAAGTACTAGTGAGTAAAAAAGAAGATCCGCTTCAGCCACATAAAGTCAAAGTCAAATCATTTATTCCAATTACACCATTATAAGGCACTTTCGGACGTCAATTAACTAAATCTATTGAATCTAGTTGCCCATTCCAAAAGGTAGTTTCGTATGGAGAAGAACGGGCAAGAAACTACAGACGAAACCAAAATACGTAACCAGTGTCCTACAAAGTATTTTTTTTCTTTCTTCGGAACTAGTATCTCGTACCTGCCTAGTCATCCTAAGCGCGACTGCCACGCTAGAGATTTTAGATTTCGGTTCCCAGATCAAGCAAAGTTTTATTGGGTTTTTTCTATAAAATTCACAGTAGCAGCTCGGATTTAGGATTTGTGCCCTGTTAATGGCAAAAGGCTGGCCCCCTATTACATGGGAACTAAAACATACCGACGGACTGTGGGTGTACACAGGTACAGCTCTGGCTAACCCTTCGGGGAATACAAGCGTGATTAAGGGTGGTAAGTATCGAGTATTGTACTACATAGACATTTAATTCATAGTACGATACCAAGAAACCAGTGATACGTAACCAGTTTCAACAAAGATTTATTTATTTTGAAACAAAATCTTTCAATAATACATAACTTGCCACTAGAACTTTTTGAAACGAATCAGTAAGTTGTGGTCGAGTGAATGTGAGACAGTGACTCGAGGCTGAATTGCAGCCTCGACTCGACTCGAGCCAAAGGCAAAGGCGTAATGGAGCTTAGAGCGTAATGATAAATGTTCACGCGTGTCTAAGACGATTTTGACCACACTAGTGAGGAATAAACATTGTTATAAATTTATTGATACGAAAATAAAATTTAAATTTAATTTATCATGAGTGACTTTCACACAATATCTTCTCTGTTTAAGTATCATCGAGTTACTTTACAAGCGCCCAGTGGGAACCAGAGGTGAATACTATAGGTTGGCAACTGGTGTCACAAACAGAATTATTAAATTTTGTTTAAAATCACAAATAATTGTTAATTTATTTGCAATTCTAGCTTCTCCCCGTGACTTCCTGCGCGACTTTGATATATTATCCCACGGGAACCGTACATTTTTCCGGGATAAAAAGTGTCCTATATGTTATTTCACACTACAATCTATCTTAATGCCATCCAGATCTATTTAGCCGTAAGCGCGAAAGAGTAACAAACATCTTTCCTTACACCCATCCTAACAAACTTTGGCATTAATAATAGTAGTAGTAAGTAGTATTAATTAATTAATTCGGGGAAAAATTATGTTTATTTATCATATCTCATTAAACATCAACATGCTTAGTTCTATGATTTGTAAACATACATGTGTAGGCATAAATCAATCAAATCTGAGTAAATCAGCTGGAAGATACGAGCGACTCAGGCACAAGCTATAAAACATTGCTAGCACTCGCGCTAAGTGCTTACCAGCATATAGCAAATGCTCTATACTTAGGCTATCGTGACCCGGCGACTTGCCTCTCTTTAAGTTGCGTATGACAGTAGTTACCTGCCTGGCCACAAACCTAATAGGCATGTCTTCGGACCCCCCCGCCACTTTCGGGAAGAAGATTCCAATTATAAAATGATAAAAATTTACTAGTTTATGATTTATTCCTTTGCTTTCACCCAACGACCTATCTGGATGCCTTTGAAGTTTCTAGGTCATCTGGTACTGGGTTAAGAGTTTTGATCTATAGGTCAGCCAGTGATGTAAATAACGATTTTTGGACGTTAATATCTAAATAACCACACCTTAAAGGTGTGTTTATGAATTTGGAGCCCAAGTGTATCTCGCAAGTCTAAATGACAATTCACATAATATGTCTAATTTAGCTCATATACAATGAGCCAAATTAGTCATTTTATGTGAAATCGTTTTTGAGTTATGAGGGGTCAAAAGTGGCCCCAAATGGTTCGTGTAATGTAACATTACACTAGTGCTGCTCGCCAGTTCTGTTCCATTATTGGTAAAAATACACTTAGTTCACTCTGGTTCCAACATCGTCTAATGTTCTAATATGTTTGGTATTTGTATATCAAAGAATATGTCGTTTAATGGCCATCGCAAAGACCGAAACCTTTTCTTCAATCTACGGCTGTTAACAAACACTGTTACTCAAGGACTCTTTTTGAGCGATACACAACATAGCTTAAACGCACTTTCAGCAGCACTTGCTATCGTTGAGACACAATAGTCATCGCTACTGAGAATAACTGGTTCCATAGCGTACCGCCTATCTGTAGGTACTCTCGTAGAAGAGGTTATCTCTTCAATTTCGTGAGGTTCACATTTGCTCACATATTTAGCAACATGACCTGAGACAGCCGTGACGTTGCCACTTGGAGTCGCACATCTATCTTTCTATCCCATAGAAATTAATAATTTGCATTGGAATTTGTTCATCATAGTTATATCTAAAGATCTTTAAAAAAACCTATATTTGTTTGCCAAGACCAAGGCTACATTAGGTTCTAAACACATTGTAGCGTCATTAGGTACTCTTGGAAAACTAAAACCTAATTTTTATTTGCTGGTCTTGTAGCAAGTGCTTACTACACTTGTGCTCAATAATAGACCCACCACGTGCGCTTCGCTTTGCAACTTGTTCAAAAAATTTAATATATACCTAAAAAAGCTGGTACCTATAACAGCGTCTGATAAACCAAAATGTCAGGTTCCAAACCTCTGAACTCTGACTGTTTTTCCAGATGAGGGCCGGATACAAACTTAAGTTCTAGTTTGACATGATTGACTGCTTAGCTCCTTAAAGGTATGGATGGCGTGATGATAATCATTTTAGAATGCGGATTGAATCCGCAGCTATCTACAACATTTTTACTTATCTCGTCTTTTTCAATTCCGTGATGGTAGAATAATAAATACTTGATGATTCCTTTACCTACCTTAGAGATAGCACATATTCCACAACGTCGGCTAAATAAATACGGTTCCAACTCGTGTATGAAGTCACGACACACACTTTTATTTAAACGATAAAGTGCAATTAATTCAGAGTCTGGCATTTCAAAAGCCAGCTCCAATTTTCGAAGAGATGCGTTTCGGTGGCAATATAAAATTCCCTCTAAAACGCGCGCGCTCAAGGAAATTTTCATATAATCCTAAATCGGCCATTATATTATTTTTCTTTAAAAATAATACGAAACGAATTGGAAGATAGTCTCTTTAGTAACTCCGTATGATTCTGCTAACTGACACCAAAGCAATTTAGCATTAGTGAACCATTTTACGAATCTTCATTCAAAACGGTCAAACAGATGAATTGCGGGATATGAATTGAACACAGGGCATTTTCTGAATTGCTAATATGTGACCATTTTACGATCTGCAAAATGACATAATATTATCCTAATACGATTCGGACAAAGTGGCCTTTTTAGACCCCCAGATTGTCATCGCCCCACTAGTCTTGAAGTCTGATTTGTCCGGTCTACCATGGCTTCCCTCAAGGAGCGAACTTCATCCCCGCTGGCTCTTGCGCTGGACGAATATCTTGATTGACTTGTGAACTAGATTTCATAGTGGATGATAAACGTTATCGTTAACTATTTACATTAAACGCTGCATTTCTTGAAAGTGAGTTACCGTCACATAGTTCTCAAAAAAATTTAAACTTATCAAATTACGATTAATTACTCGTAATAGGTTTCTGTGCTTGCCATGAAAGTACGGTGTTACTCGCAGAACGCGTGAGCTGGACTTATTGGTTCGAAGGTCTTCTGCAGCAGTAATTGTTAAGTAAACATTTTTGGACAATTCATCATCATCATCATCATATCAGCCACGTCCACTTCTGGACATAGGTCCATAGATTTCCAAAAGGACCAATTGGAAGCGGCTTGCATCCAGCAATGGACGACATTTATTTTCCATCCGCAGTGCTAAAAAATCGTAGTGTGTTAATTTTTCTTGGTTTTAACCAGAAATGTCGTTTTTTTTTTTACTTGTACAGCAATTACATGCATTAGAACGGGAAGTGGTTCAAATTGCAGGAAATACACGACTTTTCCCGAACATGACAGTAAAAGAAAAGGACAATCGTATTGCGCCTGAAAACGATTTTAGGAAATCGGCGAAACGAAATGAAAACATCGTTGTGTCGCTGTAACCCAGCGCTGAGGCGCGTGTGTCCTGCATGAGTCAAAGCATTATTCTGCGCGATGGCCGTTTCGTGCCATGACAATATTTGCTCCAGTTTTGTTTTTGTTTCTTATTTTTTTGTTCCTTAAGTACCACGTCATCGCATAAATAAACACATTTTCTATATTTCTATTAAGCTTATCGTTATGCACATGTCTCGTCTTGGTTCCATTAGCATCGATAACTGGGACTTGACTAAATGCTGTATTTACAGCCATTCTCTTTGCATGATAGTTACAGTAACCGTGATGATTAAAACATAAGGCTTAAATGGTAGTATTTTTATTGCGTTATATTAAAAGCTAAATCAATAAGCTCTCTATCTTGAAGTTCAGTCTGTTTTGGAGTATTTGATGGCCTCATTTAGAGGATATCTCTAAGTACAGTGTGCCTTTTGGCAAAGACCTCCTCTAACATTTTCCGTTGCGTTCTATCTCTGGCAACCCTTCTCCAGTAAGTGCCCGGCTGTAAGTTTCAACTCGTTTTCCCATCTCTTAAGTTGTATCTAGATATATTAGTACACACATCCCTTGCAGTATATATAGTAAACAATATTTTTACACGTCCAAAGACTTTATTTTAATTTTAACTAGTCCTGAGAATTGACTGGCAGACGCAAACAAAGTGGTCTTTAAAGTGTTAATATTTATGCCAATCAGTGAAAAAAATTGTTTATTCATAATTACACATTTCATATTGCTCCCAGCGCTTTCAGAAAGATCACTAGACCTCACACACACTACTTTCATGTCGTTTCTCTTCTTCGCTTAATTCATGGGTAACACACCATTTTTTTTACTATTTGCTTTCAGCATCCCTACCATCATACCTGGAGGTGAGTGAATAAAACACCGATCTTCAGCAACTTTGTCTTTTAATTCATTTCCTTGTTTCCGCATTCATACATAAAATGTTACTAACAACCCATTTTAGCCTATATAAATTTTATAATTTAAAGTCCAGGCCCAATCTATATTTCCTTTCATGCTTTGATAAGGATTAGGGTTCTTTCCGAGACACGGTGCCGCGGTGGCGCCATGCCACTAACTATCTAACTTTGGCCTGCTGATGAAAAATTTATATTGGAAAACCCCAATAACATTTACCTTACTTAGAAATTGAACCCAGAACCCCACGCCCAACAGACGCGCTCTGGACCACGAGACCAGCAGGAAAGTTAAGTTACGTGTGATATAACATATACCAAAAGGAATGGATGAGGCTGGTTGGTTCATATGAGTTTGCATGTATACATTCAAAGAGAGGCCTGAGCAGCAATTACTAGTAGATATATGAAGTCAGGCTACGGACGATGATGATGATGATGATCATACCCAATAGCTTGATCGACGTTAAGTACTGCAAGTAAATAAATCGAAATTTGATAAACAATGTAATCCGTTCTCTTTAGCAATTTAAAATTTTCCCAACGATACAAAAATGAAACTACGCCGTTTAATAAATCCAATTTAGACGAAGAACAAAGTGTTAATGCGTGAAATTGGCAAAGTTCGGTCGTCGGCTTCTCTCAACGACTTTGCGATACTCGGCATTTTCTATTTGCCAAGAAATTGCGAAATTTCAAGCACAAAAGTTGCGTTTCAAGTTGTAATAGGATATGAAATGGTATCGTTTACAGCCGCAATGCTAGACCGCGACGTTTTACAAGATGATATTTATTTAGGATATTATTGTATATGTATATGGGTAAAACAGACTCATGACATGTGCAAAAACATACCTGTCCATTTGTGTTTCAAAACAATTTAAGAAAATTATATATTTATTTTCTTAGATTTGTTGCGATTATCACCGGCGTCTTATGTTGAGGGATCCTATTGCTTCTGATGGCTTATGAGTTGTCTCAAAAAAGCTAGTGACATAACATTTGTAGATTATTAAATAGCTTTCGCAGCGTTCCTCGCCCTTTCTATTAGTTGTACTAACGACGACTTAGTAACTATCTGTCATAGATGGCCGTTAACTATTACTGATAGAGGTGTTCGATAAATTTACCCAATAACTAAACAAGAAGATCATAATAACAATTCTACAGTAGTGTCGTTTTCCTAATTCTGCTGTAAAAGTATTATTATGACCTCATACAAAAGTTGGAACCGTTTTATTGGAGGCCAAAACTTACGGTCAATATGCCCGTAATAAAGTATATAGAGTATAGACACTATAATAAGACGATCATACTAAATAAGCCAGAAATTAGTATAGAATCATAAGTAATGTCGAGACGAAACATGCATGTTATTATTGGTCTAAACTGACGACAATGGCGGTATAGGAATAATTTGCAAATTCGAATGGCTTGCTGTATGCAGAAAACAGTTGAAGATTGAAGAACTGTCTCAGGTTCTATATCTGGAGTTAAATGACTCAAGCATCATAGGTACCTAACCATTCCGGTGTCGGCGTCCGCAAGAAGCCGGACGACTGAGTTTGACGTTTTAAGTGGTAAAATCAAGGTCGAGCGGTGTTTTTTCATCAAACTTATAGTAAGCTCTAACAGTTTACAAAATATAGGATACAACTTAAGACCGTGTCTTCAGCTATTCAGCCACCTTTTCACTAAAAGTCAGACGTATGTAGCGCTAAGTAGAGTAAATTTTTTTATAATGCTGTGATGTGTCTATTATTGTCAATCAATAGTTATAGAAGTTCTGCGAGAACCCATATGGGTGGTTCATGTGGGTATAATTAACAGTTTTCCCAATTTTAAATATTTGCCTGTTATTGTAACAGAATGCATCTTGGTCTGAGCGTTATACGTTGTAACTAAAATCATGGCTTTGTAAACTTCGCTTTAAATTGAATGTTGAATAATTTCTTTCGTCGACTCCAATTATTCCAAGGATACCCACACGATAAAAATCCATCAAGCTGTTTAGACTATATGCAGAGTGTAACAAATACACTTATATACGTACTATTTTCTACTCAAAAATCATTATTCTTTCTGAGAAGTAAAGTATAAATAATATAAATAAATAAATAAATATCTTGGGACAACTCACACACGGCTATCTGATCCCAAGCTAAGCAGAGCTTGTGTTATGGTAACCAGACAAAGAAGAGAAAGAGAAGAAGTATTAACTTGTAGGTACACATTACACAGACTGAAAGGGAGTGATTATCAAATATTTTCAGACTTCTGACATTGACATTGACACATCCACCAGACCCGTGGATTAATAATAAACGAGTTCTGTTAGCATGAGGGTCGATGGATAATGAAAAATTTGAACATCAACCGAAAGCTTGGCCGTTTGACCCTATAATACCCCCATATCCAGACGTACCTTCACTTGTAATATTATTTTATCTGTGGAGTCACGAATCGATTGTTCAATCCCAACGTAATTTTATAGAGACCCAAAAATTTATGTAAATGTTGTTTATGTTACCTTTGGAAAAGCATTATTTTAAAGTTGTGACTGACATCAAAGATGATAAGATGATAAGATGTAAATCCTATGTTTCTGTGTTCATCAATATGATTATATAGGAGGAAGTTTGAGAAAATTAAAAAGACTTGATATGGCATTAGAAGAGGTGGGATGAAACGCATGTGACCAAAACAGTTAACATCATCATCATCTGCCTAGCCTTTTCCCAACTATGTGGGGTCGGCTTCCAGTCGAACCGGATGCAGCTGAATATCAGTATTTTTTCATGGAGCGACTGCCTATCAGACCTCCACAACCCAGTAATGGGTAATACGATACTCTTGGTAAGATTATGGAAACAGTTATGGATATAAAAGCAGATAAATGCCAAATAGGAGATAAAGGCCAAAGAAAAGATGTAAAAATTGCGTAAAAAATGGTATGAACATTACTGATAGCATGACGGTTGATAGAACGAAATGGGAGAAAACGTTGCGCCGAACCCACAATCACATGGCACAAGCTCAGAAAGATGTTTCTGTTTATCAATAAGCAGCAATATCCTCAGACCCGACTACAAATGTAATTAATTTACAAGAGTATGGTATGTGTGTAATTAATTTCAATATTTAGGTTTTCTGAGTACGCATATCTACAATATAATATTTAATCTTAGAAATACTCTCACTTCTACCTTCCCTGATGTCTATAGCAATTTACTAAGTAGGTATGTTGTGTAACGCCAATTTAAATGTTTGACCCTATCATTTTTTGATGATGAACACAAATTCAATTCAAACACAAATAATTTGTTTCAGGAATATGTCTGTTCTATAAAGTTTCTTCTTGGTAATTGCATGACAAATAGTTATCAAAATGGGCTCTAGAACAAACATAATTATGTAAAGCGGGATGTTCTAACCGAATTTATTAATAAAGAGCAGTTTAAAGCAAGCTGCCCTTGCTTGCTACATAAGCATATTAAATTACAAAAAGACATAACGAAGAAGTTTACATGTTCTATGTTTTTTGACGAAAACAACTTTTCATCATCATCATAATTATCAACCGCAGGATGTCAACTGCTGGACATAGACCTCCCCTATAGATTTTTAAAATGACCGGTTGGAAGCGGCGTGCATCTTAGAATTGTTCTAAATAATCTAAAATAAATACCTTTTGTACCGCAGTCTTATTGGATGCACCCGTAAGAACAATGTTTTGTGTTACATTACGGGCTACTACGAGTATTAAACCAGTGAATTTTCTACACCATAAATTGAAGTAGTAATAGGCCCAACAATAATTTTGTATAATGTTATTTTGGTTTAATGGGCAGTAGGTATACTTAATAATTAATGGCGGTGATGTGTCTTTTTTCGTCCCGTCATGCAGCAGCTAAGCAGCGAACCAGCATAGACCACCGTCAGTGAAGGTACACATAAACTTGACGTCTCTTTTTCTGTCTGTCCGTCCATTAATGCTTTTTAATTTAGATATTAATTTCTCCGTCAAAGATTTAGTATAAGTACATTAATCCAATACTGTACACTTCTTTCTTCACAGACAGCATTTAAATTACATCCACCCCAAGTTAGGAGCAAAAGTCGAGGCGGGCCGAGTCTTAGCGCCTCAGTCCCGGCTCACCGGGATTACGAAAGGCTCATAAACACGACTTAATGGAATTGAATCCCGTAAAACAGAACGGTTCGACGGCAGCGCGGGATATTGTGTGCAAACTGTTTTATTGTAGTCTTGCCTTTCTTATAGGGGACTGGAGACTCGAGTATTCTGTTGCCATTTGAAGAGAAGCTACGTGTGCAACGAATGGAGTTTGAAATTAACTTTGATAGTTTAAATTTATTATCAACGAAAACTTTGATTTTTTGGGTATTTTTGCTGTGGGTAGTAAATATGTATGTGGAATTAACATGCGACCTTATATTCTTATAGTAATGCAATAAGCATTTTTTTGGGTTAGACATCCATTCATTTGTGATTCGTTTGATTTTTTGGGTGAACATACATATAAGAATCTCAATGGTTTACTTTATATATTTATGAATGAACAGGAATAGCAGGAGTATGAGGAATGCAAAGGAATATAGAATTAATTGTAAGGAAAGTTTTGAATATGATAAATTATTTATGAATCTGAATGATTATTAGAGTAGAGTGATGGAAGAAATGGATGGCAAAGATGCAATGGATGGGTTGTGAATGTTGGATAGTAAGGAGTGACAACTGAGTTGGCGGTGAATTATGTACTCATATAAAAAAAATGGGATAAGGGCAGAAAGATGCACAGAATACTACGTAGAGCATGATTGTCACAGTCCTGTGAGTGATACCCAGATACGGCATGTAATGTCAGGTGGAAAATATAGAACGAGTACTCCATAATTAAAGGACATTCTGTAGAAAGATACAATTATAATTGGTAATATGACGTAGGTATATGTTTCCATCATCATCATTATCCCAGCCGAAACCGTCATCACTATATGGACTGGAGACTGGTGGTCTCAGCTAAGTAACCTAACCCTATGCTTATAATATTAAAGGTGTCATTTTGCACAGACAGGGTTGTTCCTGGATCAATAGGTACGTCTATAGGTAGTAGTTGTAATAAATAAGTACACTATATTGCTAACCTACCTACATAAAAGATCCGTATCACAGGTGGGGAAAAAATGTGAACGTACCTCCCAAAGCTGTCGCGGTGAGGTTATTGAGCATGGCCTCTAGGGGCCAACCCTGGCCGCCCCCTATGTCGACATCGTCCTCAACACAGCTGCACAAACCAATGGCTACTGCTGGCAGTCCCCCTAGCACTCGCGAACTACCGGCGAGCCCGCCACAGCCCAGCAACGAGCATCTTCCCTTGACCAAATCACAAGTCCACTTTTAGCGACACAAAAAAATCCAACGACACTCACTCAAAACGACAAAAAGGACGAAATTCCAGCGAAAACCCGCCTTAATACAAAATAATTAGCGCTATATTAAACCCAATTAGTTTTAATTACGACTCCGTTCAAACTTATTTACACACTTAATTTTTGTTATAAAATTAATATAACCCGTTTAGTATCAATTTGTATAAATTTGCAGTTTGATTGGTTCGCCCTTAAAATGATCGTTTAATGTGGAAACCGACCGTCGACTGGTACAAAAACAGATAGTGCTCACATTGTTGCCGACCCTGCTCCACGGAAAGCTCGACGCGAAGAAATATACCCGTCCTTGTCTAACACCTGCACATCATCTGAGTGTCTCGCTCTTTTTGCACGCGTGCATCAGTAATGGATGCTTACATTTTGTTTACGTTCGATTTGAACAAACGAATAATCTATTATTTCATTCGTGCACGTATTATTGATACGGACCTTTCCCATTCATACAATATTCATATACCGACATAACTGCTTTTGTCCCGTTCTTACTACAGCGTTCGGTACAGTTGGATCGTAGTTCTGTCTCTATCGCTCACGAGTTTTGGATATCGAACGCATTCCTTGCCTCTTCATGGCGACCAATCGGAGCGCAGAGAAATCACTTTGAAAGCGTCTAGGGCTGGCACCCACGTCGCGATATTGAAATATTATTGCTATAGCGAGCGCAGGGCGTTCCGTTCTTTTGTAATGGAAAAAACAAATACAGGCAGTGTGTTCGTGATATAAGTCGCTATAGTTGTGTTGTCGGAGGTAAATAAGAGTACTCGAATGAGATCCGTTGGAAATATTTCAGCTGGGTTGCGTTCGAAAACGTCGCAGTCTGAGTGCGATTTCTTGTAAAAGCGCCTTTAATTTTCGGACGTTGTTGAATAAGGAATGCGGGGGAATGGACACTTGACGAAATGGAAACGGACTGTTTTTTATGCTCTTTTTTGTTGTAGATCCAATGAAGCATTTATTTTATTTTGGTACAATATATATGTTTTTATTTCTGGACTCGTGGATCTCATGATTTTTATTAGTACGTAAGTATAGATATAGGTTCAGTGGATAGCTTTTAACATTAAACTCAATGTTTCAGTTCTGGCTTGAACTTCTTAAACATTCTATAGATATTCAGTAGGTAACAACAACATACAATCACGCCTGTATCCCTTGAAGGCCTAGGCAGAGGTGTACCAATGTATACCCACAGTTCGCCGATATTTTTAGGTCGCATGTAATAGGGGGCGAGCCTATTACTATTAACCGGGCATAAATCCTAACTCCAATTCAGTAGGTATTCAAAATTATTAAATGACCACATTATAATAAAACAAAACTTGATTAACTGAAGATAGGTACCCACTACGATTAATAAAGAAAAGAAACATACCTACCTAGTCGCTTTTCATATTAACTTTGATGAAATTCCTTGTACGTCCAAAAGTAGAAGAATTTCATAAAATTGTGTAACATGAAAGCAAGCCGCTTTCATGTTATACAATTTGCTCTAGGGACAAATTCTTCACATTTTTGACGAATCACACAAAATTTGTAACAGCGTGTATGATGGAGAATATATATTAGTAACAAAGAAGAACTTGCGGTGAACACCGCCACAGAAAGATACTTCTCACAGAACAGCCTTCCCTGAACAACTTATAGGATATGGAAACGGCTACGACTTGAAGCAGTTCCAATGTATGAGACATTGGATCTAATCCCATAGATTAAATTCAAGTTTCGAGCTCTAGCTTGCCTGATATCCTCCACCCAAATGCTTTATTAGATTAAGCTCCGGGAGTATTGTGCTTAGCATCATTTCCCTACTCCGATATACAATTATTTGTTTATTTGGATAGCAAACAGGCCGACGACAGCGGCGCACCTTATGTTAAATGGTCACCGCTACCTATAGAGATATCTACAATACCAGAGGCTTTACAAATGCGTTGCCATCCACACAGTTGAAATGTCTCATGTGCCTGTTACTACACCGGCACCCATACCTTCAAACCGGAACACAGCAATGCAACTTTGCAGCAGAAATAGGTGCAGTGGTAATACTTTCCCGGACGAGTTCCTTCACAAAGAGCTCTACTACTGCTCTCTTAAATAGTATCTAAAAAAAAAACACACTAATATTATAAAGGCGAAAGTTTATGTGTGTGTATGTTTGTCTCTTCTTCACGCTTAATCAGCTGAACAGATCTGGACGAAAGTTGGCAATTAGATAGATTGTAATGTGGAATAACACATAGGCTACTTTTCATCCTGGAAAATGTACCTGGGATGATATATCAAATTTGGCGGGGACGAAGTCGCGGGCAGAAGCTAGTTGTAAAATAATACCGTCATGAATCAAGGTGTAATTTCTTTACTCGAGTTCCTGTGGGAATAACGCTCAGGGTTTGGTGAAGGTCGCTGACAAAGGCCAAGGTGTTTTTTTCTTTCATTCTAGTTGAATATCTCAAATCTTTTTTCTTTTTAATTTCTATCCACTGCTTCATTGATTTCATTGTAAGTACATTCATCCCACAAAATGAATTAAGCTTAGAAGAATTTTATCGAGTGCACCGGTTTTACAAGCTCAATCTGTCAAAGCTTCATCAATTATTAATAAACTTTCATTTATAAGCAGACGAAATCCTGGCGCGAAGTCACATTTAATGGCAATTTGAATGTTGAATGTGCACTTTTTCTGTGTTAGCAATTTCGAAGGAAGTCATTGGTACGGCAAGTTTTTCTTTAACCTGCCTTTTGAACAGTATTGGTTAGTTCGAAAGATCTGCTCCGCCGGGTGCACACACAAAAAATAACCTTTATATCAACGCTATCTATTATGTTTTCTTTTAAAGAATAATTATTGTCAAACGTTTGATTGCCTTTCATGCAACTCAAACGAGTTATTGGTCGGTGGACCGCCTTCTTGACCTAGACCCTCTCGATGTGGACTGGTATTGCCGTTTTCTACCGGTATTACCTCAGGGGTAAACATTGGGAGATGAGGTGCCTCTTTCAGGTCTACCCCCCCCCCCTCCTTTCGCTTGAGTGCCATCACTAGGTGAAATACTACGACAGTTGTATTTTGTACCCTGCGAGGAAGCTAGTAACCTGCGACGTCAACGCGTCCGGCACCTTTGCGTGTGACTGTGACGGCTTCGCTCGAATAACGAACGACTTCTTGAATATCTTCGGCTGGAGCGGTTTTCGTTGACATCTAGACACCAAACGCATAGCGTTAAGCTCGAAACTGTTGAATCCATAGCTGACCACTCGTGAAAGCTTTTAGGATACGGTCGGAAATGTTCTTTTTTTTTTCAATTTTCCAAAATGTCTGCGGCTAAGTTCTCTTGAAAGCTCTAATGATGCAGTGAACTGTTGTTTATTTCTTTACAAAAGCTGGCATCGGCTAACCCTTGAAAGCTATAATGATGCAATGAGAATTAAACATGGCGGTACATACAATTCAGATGCGAATTACGACCAAAATGTAATGTTCAAACTACGGCTAACCACACGTGAAAGCTCAATAGTGGTGTCGTCCAATTTGTAAAAGTATAAGGCTGTTTGAATTATTCTGTTTCCAGGAGTTTGAGTAAAAGACATAAGTCTTTTTATGATACCTACACGTTGATTGATGATTCCTGTCGTCTAAACGTTTTTCAAAATCCAGTATACGTTACCTCAGCTCGATCATTGCCTCATCCTGCTTTCTTCGTTTGTTTTTTCCCATATTTTTTGCAAGAATAAAAATTCACGATTTTTGCATTTGAATTCTGTGCACAGCGAGCGGCACAAAAAAGTACAATGACCATGACAGATATCCACAGAGCGCAGGTGACATGGACCACAGGTTACTATATATTTTTTTGATGAATGCGTTCATCTTTAAAAATTGTGATACAGCGAGTTGTGCCAGCTGCAAACTACATAGTACTAAATGAGGACGAGATTACGAACATAATATGCCAACTGTATAACTTTTTTTTTACTTTTATTAACCGACTTCAAAAAAGGAGGAGGTTCTCAATTCGTCTGTATGTATAATATTTTTTTTTTTTTTTTTTTTTTTATGTATGTTCACCGATATTTTCGTCTATTATTGACGGATTTGAAAAATTTTTTTTTTTGTTAGATAGAGTTCACTTCCGAGGTGGTCCCATTTTCATCAGTCCAGGATCTGATGATGGAATCCAGGAGAAATCGAGGGCAACCACCGAAAATTGTATGCTCGTATGGTGTTTTTGTTACGTAATCATGTCTTACTCAGGTATATGCTTCATGGTGTCAACATCTGATGCTGCTGTCCTGATGATGATGCTACAGTACTCCTTAACGGTAGTAGTTTTTGAGATAGGGACTTTTTATTATATTATGTTTGTTCGCGGATAACTTCGTCGTTTATGAACCGATTTAGATTATTCTTTTTATGTTGGAAAGGGTAAACTTCCCAAATGGTTCCATTTAAATTTCATATAGATCTGATGATGGATTACGGAGACAGACAACGGAACTCTTCAAAAAATTTCAGCAAATCAACCGCGATTGCTGCTATCGCATAAATATGCATTGTTTACGCAATTGCACAACATAACATCGCGCCTGTACACTCGAAAGAGTTACTCAGATGTATACTTACAGTAATATTTGAAAATTTCTCATCTAAGTGAACGAAATCGCGTATTCTGCTTTCTTATGACTTTTTTTAGCGGTGTCATGTTAATTTACATGACATGACAGTTCCTTCATGGATTTGTATAAAAAAATTGATACTAAAAAGCGAGAAATAAAAAACTTTTTTACAAAAAAAGACAACCGCCTTCAAAAACTAAAAAGAGAAAAATAACTTTAGCTTTGGAAGTCGGCGGCAATACAAAACAACAAACAGAAGCAAAGCCGCCGACTTCCAAAGCTAAAGTTATTTTTCTCTTTTATTTTCTTCCAAAGCCGACTTCCAAAGCTAAAGTTATTTTTCTCTTTTATTTTCTCTGTTATTTTTCTGCTCCGCCGGGTGCGCTATACACAAAAAATAACCTTTATATCAACGCTATCTATTATGGTTTTTTTTAAAGAATAACTGTCCAACGTTTGTTTGCCTTTCATGCAACTCAAACTAGTTATTGGTAGGTGGACTGAATGTGGACTGGTATTGCGTTCTCTACCGGTATTACCTTAGGGATAACGATTGGGAGATGAGGTGCCTCTTCCAAGTCTTCCCGTCCTCCCCCCCCCCCCCTCCTTTCCTTTCGCTTAAGTATCATCACTAGGTGAAATACTACGACAGTTGTATTGGGTACCCGGCGAGGAAGCTAGTGACCTGCGACGTCGACGCGTCCAGCACCTTTGCGTGTGACTGTGACGGTTTCGCTCGAATAACGAACGACTTCTTGAATATGTTCGGCTGGAGCGGTTTTCGTTGACATCTAGACACCAAACGCATAGCGTTAAGCTCGAAACTGTTGAATCCATAGCTGACCACTCGTGAAAGCTTTTAGGATACGGTCGGAAATGTTCTTTTTTTTTTCAATTTTCCAAAATGTCTGCGGCTAAGTTCTCTTGAAAGCTCTAATGATGCAGTGAACTGTTGTTTATTTCTTTACAAAAGCTGGCATCGGCTAACCCTTGAAAGCTATAATGATGCAATGAGAATTAAACATGGCGGTACATACAATTCAGATGCGAATTACGACCAAAATGTAATGTTCAAACTACGGCTAACCACACGTGAAAGCTCAATAGTGGTGTCGTCCAATTTGTAAAAGTATAAGGCTGTTTGAATTATTCTATTTCCAGGAGTTTGCCGTGTAGGTATCATAAAAAGACATAAGTCTTTTTATGATACCTACACGTTGATTGATGATTCCTGTCGTCTAAACGTTTTTCAAAATCCAGTATACGTTACCTCAGCTCGATCATTGCCTCATCCTGCTTTCTTCGTTTGTTTTTTCCCATATTTTTTGCAAGAATAAAAATTCACGATTTTTGCATTTGAATTCTGTGCACAGCGAGCGGCACAAAAAAGTACAATGACCATGACAGATATCCACAGAGCGCAGGTGACATGGACCACAGGTTACTATATATTTTTTTGATGAATGCGTTCATCTTTAAAAATTGTGATACAGCGAGTTGTGCCAGCTGCAAACTACATAGTACTAAATGAGGACGAGATTACGAACATAATATGCCAACTGTATAACTTTTTTTTTACTTTTATATTATCATTTAAATTACAGTGCTTTAACAGGCAACTGAGTAGAACCTACCTATTATTACACTTAGTTCGCGAGATATCAGCCATGAATCTTGATATCAGCAGATATGAAGTATGTAATGTAAGTACTTACGTAATATGCAACGTACACTTCTTCTTCTTCTTCTTCTTCTTAGGAATAAACTACTGGTGCATTTTTAACAATGAAATATGTGCGTGTAGGGAACTGGTGGAGTGATGGTAAGTGGTAATGGTAAGAGAATCAACATGATCTGCTGTTTTGTATGATATGACAGAGAAGGGAGTCGTAGCATGGTTGACAAGACGGCATGAAAGAAGCAAACGTGTTCCGCCGACCCCAAGTAACATGAGATATGGGCAGGAAGATGATGATGATTTATTTATGATGATTTCTTGTAGAAATTTTAGAGCGCACAGCCTATTCAGTATCTAGTTTTTACACGCATTCGTGTAATGGATTATGAAATAAAGTCGGAGCGGTATAAATAATGGACACAGGCGACTATATTCCACTGTAGAACTCTCTTGGGGCGAAATTTGACTGGAATCTAGTTAATCAAATAAACACCGATTCTGGTTGTGATTATATAAAGTGCAACATATTCCTGCTATTAGCTGAATATTGGAGAACCTATTTGGAGCAGGCCGCTTTCAACCGTTCTTTTTAGAAATCTATGGGGGAGGCCTATGCCCAGCAGTCGACGTCCTGCGGCTGATATGATGATGATGATGATATATGGAGCTAGGCGCTGTTGACAATGAACTTTTATCTCAGGCCACAGGAGACTTTAGTATCCGTCACCCACTCTTTCCATATCGACCGTGTGACTTGTTTAAGATTTAGCCATTTTCGTGAATAGATGTTGAACAGTCGTATTAATCATGCCAATTTACTCAATTAGTTTCATCATAAATTAATGAAAGTGGTTATTGACCTTCGCTTTGGGCAAAATCCAAGTTTTATTTGTCTCGGATGATATCATTTATTTTCGTTGGATCCCAGTTCAATATGTTTGGCGTTAAAAGGCGTCATTTAACAGAAAAATAAAATAATCTAGTTACCCATTCCAAAAGGTAGTATGGTATGCAGAAAAATAAGTTTGGTAATGTAGGTATGTACTTACACCACAACGTTGACGAAGATAGTCACCCAGAACACCAATGTTATCTTATTGACCTTACTCAAAAGATTGATCGAGCATCTTGAAGTTATTGGTAGAAATAACCTAAATACATACATACATACACAAACAATTATTTTCATTTTTACCTAAGTAAAAATGGAAATAATTGTTTTATAGGTGAAGAATTCGAAATAGAATTTATTAGACGTTTATTAAAATGATATAATTGATAGCATTAAATCATTCTGTTTTATTCAATCAGATTGGATTACATAGTTACAAACATACAGGTCGACCTAATAAAGGCGTGTTAAAAAGCTAATAAATCTTAAAGTAATATTATAAATGCGAAAGTAAGTTGTTAGAGTTTGTTTGTTATTTTTTCAAGCCTAAACCAATGAAACGATCAAGTTAAAAACTTTTATATACATTTTCAGGTGTACAATAGAAACGGCGTGGATGGAAGGTACCTACCTACCCTTTCATCACGAAAAAGTACTGTTTCACAAAACAGCAATAACGTACTTATGCTAATAGATGGCGCCACGTGTCTTTCGAACCATGATTGAATGTTAAATATAATTCACTCGAAGTTGCGGAAAAAACTAGTTACTGTCTGAACAGTTGCCTAGTTGGCAACCGTGCCGCGTGTCGCGGGTTCGATTGCCGCATGGAACACATATTTATATGTCGTACAAGTACTGGTTTCAGGTCTGATTGTTTGTATGGGAATGTATATGTTTTAAAACGCAACCACGATACACAAAAAAATCTTTGGGGCAACTTTTTTTGAGAAACAATATTTTACCAATCTAAATAGAGATAGCAATAAATGGATGAGAACAAGAAAGGGGCCCGCTTCCCCGCGGTGCGGCGTAGCAACGCTACGCGCCGTAGACGTGCTACGAGCTGATGAGTATCTTGTGTACTACGTAAATATGAAACATTGGATGGATGCATGTTTTTTACTCAGTCACTCCAGAACGGCTGAATGGATCTGTATTAAATTTGGTACAGCAATAAACTGTAGTTCTGGAATAACCCATAGGCTACTTTTTATCCCTAAAAAATAAGCTGGACCCATGAGATAATAATTAACTATGACGCGGAGGATGTTGAATTCAAAACCGTGAGTTCGGCCTCTGACACGATTATGTCAGTCTCATTTGTCCTACCGGCACGCGCCACGTAACTAAAGCTCACTCGTTCTGACGTCACTCGCGTAATTGCAACATATTGCATTGTTGTACCACTTGGCGTACGGCTGACAACCCGGTTCAAATATAGAGAGGACTGACTGACTAACACTTTCAAATATTTTTAACCAAATATTGGTTCCCGTGAAATCATCCACCTATCAGGTAAAATGCATAGGGCCCCTAGCACTGGCTGTGGTGAATAGACATTCTTAAAGACCTAGGTACTTCAGAGAATTAATGGAATAAGGTGATTTAATATAGCAATAGAATGTGATCTTACAACTCAACATCAAAGAATAATCCACGTATTACATACACGTGTGCGTTAACCATTTTAATTTGATTGTCCGGATTTATCTTCTCCTACAAACACTACAAATGCGAAAGTTTGTAGGATGGATGGATGTTTGTAACTCTTTCGCACTTAAACGGCTAAACGGATCTGGATGAAATTTGACCTTGAGATAGATTGTAGTGTCGAATAGCACATACGATACTTTTCGTCACAAAAAAATATACGGTTCCCGTGGGAACCGTATATTTTTTTTATTTTTTTATTTCTTTATCAGAATTGTTCTTAAGAACATACCTCAGTCATCAGACAGAAACCTCTAAAATGCTCTGTGTTTCAAACTTTTCTATATCTCCTGTTTGTTCCACAACTTGTGTGCCCACACAGGTAAATGTGGGTGCAATCACATGGCGCTTGGCGAGCAGCGAGTGCTTCTCTGTCAGAGTACTGCACTGTGACGCGGAGCTCGTGACAGCCCGCTTTGATGCGAAACAAGCTTCAAACTCGAGCTTTGTACACGCGCACTGGGTAATCATATTCAAGAGTAACAATATAACGGATGTCGCCCTGGATATGGAAGTACAGACTGATTAGTGTGGGTACTTTCATTGTTTTCACATAGGTAGGTATAGAAGCACCAATAATATTGTAACCAAGATTCTGTAAAAATCAAATTGAAGAGTGACCGTAGACTTTCTTGCTCGTTCTTCTCCATAGACAGAAACATATGTGCATCACATATGTTTTGGAACGAGCAACTAGTTTTAGCATTCTGTGTAACTTCTTGAATGTTCCGAAGTGCCTGTAAATGTTATAATAGAAATAGGTAAATGACTTTGCTAGGTGCTGAAATAATGTAGACACTTATGCGGCTAAACCATTGCATCTCTGTACTAGATCATCATACTTATGTACTGCTTAGTTATACACTCGAATGCAGTACATGTGTTCACGAATGAAGACTGAATCCACCTTAAAAAAAAATATCGAAGTAGTAAAAAGACAGTAAAAAACGAATACTTCACCGAGGTTCATAACGTATCAAAGGTTTTGATTAAAAATGCAAAAAGGTTTCTTGTGTTTTATTTCTTTGGGCCCCGAATAAAA
The DNA here is from genome assembly GCA_932526535.1 of Caradrina clavipalpis. Taxonomy (NCBI): domain Eukaryota; kingdom Metazoa; phylum Arthropoda; class Insecta; order Lepidoptera; family Noctuidae; genus Caradrina; species Caradrina clavipalpis. Next base: position 2,672,761 of record OW052111.1, on the reverse strand, counting down.
CGATATCTCCTTTAAGTACCTTCGTGTTAAAGCTCATATTCGCGCGTAAATTCTCCTACATCTAGAAGGTAAGCTTTAAAGTTAGAAATTGCATGAATTAATATAAGATTCCTGCAAACAAACGCAGCGAGCTAATCGTGACGGATTAAGTAAACACTTGGGGTTTCACTTAGCGCCACTTAGCGCTGCCCCGCCAGATTAACAGTAATGTGTCTTTACTTAAAACTAATGCAATTACAGCGCTAGAACGAGACGCAGCGGAACGAGAGAGAGGGATGGGGATAGCATACAGCGTGTAGCCGTTTGATGCCGATTGATCTGGGATCGCTAGAAGTGGCTACACTTGTTGCCCTCTCAGTGATGGGAACGTGTGCGATTTAATTATATTGCAGCGTGTCTATCTTTATTAGGCTACAAATTGGAACGCGTTCAGGCTAGCTGAAGCGACGCCCTCAACAGAGTGGCTGGTTGCAGCTGCATATAAGAGTAGCCGATCGATTTAAACGGCAGGCGATTGTGACTATAGGACGGTGAGGATTTGGTAATCCAAATTATTATCGGCTTAGGCTAACAGTATTTGTCTGTCTCTCGTGGTTGTTGCAGTTTTCTTAAACCACCGTCAAGTTAATATTTCATGGTTGTCCTTTAATTTAATTTATCAAGTTGTTAGAGAGATTAGATCCTTATGATTACCCTATCGATGGATTATCGTATTTTTTCGAATTTTAGCCGGTTCTACTTCCGAGTATGGCAAGTGAATTTTCTAAAATATACGAATACAGATTTTATTCCTTTTAAAAATCAAGGAATGTTTCTTTTGAGTCAAATTTGCTATCTCCAGTATTTGGAGTACTTTCCCTCCAGTTGACGTTTTAAATTCCACCCTGTATATGCGAACCGAGGGTATACCCCTGTCACACAGCCGAGCACGCTTGTAATATGGCCTTATGATTTTAGTTATGTGTCCTATTGGTCCACTCGTAAGTCCTTTCGCTACGTCAACATTGGAACTTAACATATAGCTAACTTTAACACCAATTAAAATTTATAGTTCTTTTGGAAGACCTCCAGCTTTGCTATTCTGAAATAGGCAAATCAGTTCGAAAGTCATCTCGCAAGTCATCTCGATAGTCATGCTTGCTTCGCAGAATATCAAATCCTATTGAAAAACGTCAAAATACTCACTCGATATAATACTTCTCACTTACGTCTTCACGTGGTGGCGCCAGAGTGTCGAACTAACTCATTCTAAGAATACGAAACTGAATTCTCACCGTGGATTCAGAAGTGATATCGCAATTAACTTTTTAGAATAGCACTACTGTTTCGGTAATGTCCGACTTACACCACATGTGATCTATAACCAGAGCATTTGTCAAATAAATCTAACTCGATGAGGTCGCGTGGTTTCGTTACGGAGTTCCTGTGACTTTCAATTTCATCATCAGGACCCTGGACATGATTATGTACTGGTGAAAAAATCAAACAAGCCAGCCTAAACTTGATAAGGTTCGCTTCATCATCAGATCAGCTCTATGACATCAAATTATTTTGCACCGTAATTACAATTTACTTAATAATTTATATATTTCAGTTGATTTGATTAATCAAGTGGGTCAAAAGGTAATTGAGCTAGTAGAAACTAAATAACAATATAAATAAAATTATGTGATATTAAAATAAAAATATTTGTTGGTTATTGCTCAAAGCGTTTAATAATTAAATCAAATAATGAAGATCATAAAAGTTATCGTTCGATCTGGTTTCAAACTAACAAGAGCGTGAAATCTGTAACAAAACAAAACATTATAACAAACTTATGCAAACAAACAATAAAGCAACCAAAACACCATTACAGGGGAGCAGGGCTGGCGGGCGCTAAGCGATGATTTTTAATAAAAAATATACCCTCGGCTTAATATCGGATATGCCTATGGGTATCTGTAAAAAGACTACCGAAAAAGCAACAACTTCCAACTTCCTGCCATCCAAAATGTTAACTTTATTGTACGCAACACAGTCGAAATTTGAGTGCACACCTAACTTCTGCCTAACCTCAGTGGTTTACTTTCGGTATCTTTTGAAATTCAACCTTATGTAATGGAGCAACGTTTTATTTCGCAGGGTAGGCGGTAGTCGTTAGGGTGAATACAGACAATCGTGTGGGGTAATGCATGGTAACACCGAAACCGCGCGTAGTTTATTATAAGTTAATACGCACCCGCCTTAACTCGCCGGATAGCTTATGATATTATACTTGAAGCCAAAATTATGTACACAGAATATTATTTCACGCAAAATTGGACACACCACAGAATTTAGACAACTTATTTGCATTGTATTATTTTTTCCTCAATAACCTTGCCAGAGTTTGTTAGAATATCAGAATAACACAGCCTAACATATTCACCGTCATTATCAAAAATTCTATACTGATATTAGCCTTTTTATTTCGGAGTTATAATGCAGCAGGCTTATCTGGCCCAGGTTCTAAATTGGAACTAAACATATCATGCAACGGTAATACATATTTAGTTCACCGAACGGCGCGGCACCGCACAATTTAGCTACATCGCTCATTTCTCGTGCACCACAGTGTACTGCACGCTCCCCATTTTAGCGTTTCTATTGTAATAAAGTTACACGGTTTTTAACTCGGCGGGCACGGGTCTTGCCACTAGCACATTGGCACTAAGATACCATACCGCGCTCCCTACGCATTCGACGGCAGATGTCCCGATTTTCCGAGGAAGAGTCATCAGTAATGCATGTCACTTGTTTGGAAGAGGGCAAAAATACGTCTGTTGTTTCTATATTTGTTTATGAATTGTTGCTCTATATTCACTGCTAATTCTAAATAAGGCAATTTATTGATGATACCATTTAGTAATATGAAGTATGAATTTAAGGGATATAATAAAAACGTGAAAACACTTCTATCTACACAGATACACCTGCAAGAATGACAATTGTATAAGAATCAATGTACTGCAATACTCAGTAGGTAAATTGAACTTACTTGCTTCTTAGCATGTTAATCGGCAGTCTATATAATATTGAGTCAGCCGAGAACTTCGCTACAAGTTCGGATCTATCAGCAGCGTCCATGAAATGAAACTAGGATTGGTTACTTTCCTTGATATCGAATTTAAAATTTGACAAGCTAAAGCTTGTCAAATTTTAAATTAAAAATTTTTATTTTAATTTTTTATTTTTCTAAAGGTGTCATTCAAAAAGTGTACTTCTTCAATTAGAAATAAACTTTTTAAATCTTCCAACTTGATTTCACTAACTACTTATTAGTTTAATATGTAAAACTTGTTAGATTATTAATGTAACTGGTCAAGTTAGGAATCCGATATCAAGAAAAATAACAAATTGTCTACTAAATGAACAGAAGAACGTTGTACATTCCTACAACTATGAGTAGAGGACTGCTATGCAACTTGGCACCCGTTACATCTTAACTCGTATCGGTGACACCGACTACCCCGAAGGCTACCGAACTTGGCCCCGTTTCCACATTTATGTTTCAGTTGAAAACGCAGTTGAAGAAACATTTAACACGAAAAAACATTCACAGCAGATGAATTCAAATGTAAGTACGTAGGTAGATACGTGGTAAGTGCAGGTGGGCAGACGAGAGAATAATTCATTTTGGAATGAATACTTCTTCCGCCACCCGCTTAAATCGCTGCCCCGCATAAAGTTTAGGTACCCAATAGTGTGGTGTTTGCATACTATCGATAAATACCCTTATTCTATCGCCCAAAAAACATGCATTTTACATACGTCGGCGAAAATTGTATTAATCTAAGCAAAATCAAACTTAACTAAGAAGAAACCAAACTATGGAAATTAAGCCACATTTCTAAATCAGATAAGATTAAATTGCATTCGATTTAATTATTTAAAAAAACCGAATTACTTTTTTCTAAAGATTTCTTCATGATATTTCCAGCCACTACAACTCCTAGAAGCCGAAATCGACAGTTGCGACCAACAGAAAAGCGCCAAAACAATGAAGCTTGAAGAGTCCCGGAGAAACGATTCGACTGTCTTGGATCCCGCTATGAAATGAATAAGAAAAAAAAAGTAGTTTAAAAAACTAAAACCCGACTACAAAAATTCACGTTCTAAAAAGTATGAAACAGGAAAACATTCTCATCTGAAAGCCGTGGTCGTATGCCACTTTGCCCTAAACTGTAGTGCTAAAGATTAATGTTCTATTACTATACACATACTGTTTTACCGGAATAGGTGGCATACGACCACGGCTTTCAGATGAGAATGTTTTCTTGTTTCATACTTTTTCGAACGTGAATTTTTGTAGTCGGGTTTTAGTTTTTTAAACTACTTTTTTATTTAAATTATTTTGGGGTTTAAATTTAGACATTTATATATTATGTAATATTATTGGAACTGCAACATATACACAATATATGGAATAATCTATTAGGTCTCCCAAACAAAATATTGGTTAGTTGGCTAGGTTTATGGTGCGTTCTAAAGGGTGTGTACGGGTGTATGTATAATTTAGTAATAAAATATTTATATATTTGAAATGTGCTAATTAAACCCTTTAATTTGATATGTAACACGACCATATTTGGAAGAAAAAAAATATTATTTCACATCTTCTAATGAAGATGTGAAATAATATTTTTTAGGGCTAATGCCCTAGAGGGCGCCACATACAATTTATTGACACATAAGATAGCCTATAACCAGCGGACAATTTAGACGCTTCCAATGACACCTCATTTGTCAATTTACGTTAGATAATTTAGAAGTTATGAGGGAACAGATGAACATCCATACATACATACATACATACATACCGGTCAACCTCATAACCCTCCTTTTTGCTTCGCCGTAGTCGGGTAAGAACAGCTAAATGGAAAGCAAAATCTTATTTATTAAACATTCTAATAAGTTTTTCAATTTAATTAAAAAGGCCGTATAAGTATAAAGGTTTTGTCTTAGTTTGTACAAACTGTTTCACCAAACTTTTTGTGTACAACGGTGTACAGCTAAACCCAATGATATTGATGAAAGCAATGCTATTGTAATTCTGTGATGTCGCAGAGTTCATTAAATTCCGTATTCGAAGGTTCAGTACGGGAATACCTAATCGACTAAAATATACATAGGTTAAAGTGTTACAAAAATCTTTTAATTTGACTCATTTATACACAAAAATTTGGGCGTATCGATATCGATGGATTAAACCCCAGAGTACACCCCTAGTCGGTGCCGGCGTAAGAGCTAAGCCCTGTTCGTGCTCCCCGGGGAACTAATATATTGTTATTTGTAACTGAGATACCCACTGTGAGTTACTTGCTGTTATTTGCGAGCCGTTTGCTCGACGCTCGATATTTGATACTTACATCACTAGAGTTTTGTCGGTTTGGTATGTTCAGCGGAATTCAATTCAGAGCTATGGTTAGTTTGAAATGTGCGTGAATTAAATTTAATTTGAAAAGAGCAGGCAGAATGTTTTATATTTGTTGATAATTAAAGTCAAACCATTTATTTAAATTAGACGAATAAAAGACACTGTACCTACTATAAAAAAAAAGAATTTAGTTGCCCTCTAAAGGAAGTTTCATATGGAGAACAACAGGCAAGGTACCATTTCCTCTATTTAAAATTAATGCTTGATACTATTTGTATGAAGCATCTTAAAAAGGTAGAACCAATCAAAAATAAATACTTACGTAAAATATTAAAAAATAATAGCAATAAATTAAACAGGTTAAATTAATAGGTTTATTTAATCTTGTTCAAAAATCACTTAATAAAGTCAAAGTTATAAATCAGTTATTATAATCAGTTAATCGTCACCCTTAATGCCAATATCACCACACGCGAATTCGTGATATTAACACCTATAGTTATGTTATTTTTATCATATTTACCAAGATGAAAATGTTATTTTATATAGCTACTTTGTACTAATGTCACAGTATTATAACCAAACACAAAACAGCTTACTAAGAATTGAAATATTACGTAATTCTATGACGAACATATAAACTCTTTCACATTTAAACCGATACACAGCAATTTGAAAGCTGCGCAAAACGCTATAACACTTCCCAAGCTCGTAACCAATGAAAACCCAAAAATCCGACATTCAGCAGATAGCACAGATCGGGGCACAATTTTTCCTAACGCCCCGCGCAATAAGCCTCATGATCCGGCCAGTAAACACCACCCGGAATACAAACTGCCGCTAACTAGCCTCGAAACAAACATATTTCAAACTGTATTAACGCCTGATTTATAAAACGGCTTTGTACGGAAATGGCGGAAAAAAAAAACCGTATTTCGCAAGCCGAGCTTTTTATGATCTTGTAATGGTGTGAGGGTTTAGGCTGAATGATGTATGGAGCGGATGAGCATGCTGCTGTGGTCAAAATATTTACTGGTTTAACATCTTGTTGGGAACCAAAGCAGTATATAATATCATTATATTTTACTGCAAAAAATAATAAAAAACCAACCGAAGTGACTTCTCACAAACCATCACGCCTGTAATCCCCGAAGGGTTAGGTAGAGGTGTACCAAAGTACACCCACAGTTCGCCGGTTCACCGTTCCTTCTTTGTATGAGAAAAGATCTTAGCTCTACAGGGTGACATAAATAGCCTAGTATTATTAAACAACGGAAAAATAATGCTCGCTTTTGATCGTACGTACCTAGAGAATATTGGTTTTAAACTTTTATTTTAAATTGGGGAGTGCATATTACTTTTCCCTCCTATCAGCCAAATCACGTCATCATTGATCAGCAATCAACAATTAGGCTCAAAGAATGCGTTAGTCACACAAGCGTTGTTATTAAATCAGTGACGTCAGTCGCGTGGCGGGAGCGTGCCCCATCGCTGAAGCAGGTGAGGCCTGCGCCGCTTGCGCACATTTCATCTACTGCTGCGTTCCACTCGCGACCTTTGATTTGTGCCTTATTCTTCATGTTTTTCTTCTTCGAATACTTTTTCACGTTTCTTTCAGATATCTACTCTATACTTGTCCATTTATCTATTTTTGATGCTTGTTATGATAATAAGGGCTTGGCAAGTTGGCACAAGTTTTAGAATGCCAATATCCGAACGCTATAAATCTGCTTATAGCCTCCTTTTCCCTACTTCGCCAGAGGAAACTATCTATTAAAAATAAATATAATTTAAGTGTCTGTTTGTCATATGAATGTTTACTGGTATTTATATACATTAAAACGAATTTTGTTTTTTTTGTCTGCCTGTCGGTTTTTCCGATTCATCTCCGAAACGGCTAGAACAATTTGACCTGACTTTCACTGGCACATAGCTGATGTTATAAGAAACAAATAACACGTCTTTTGTTTTAGAAAAAGAATTTGATTACCTCGCATAAAAGAGACTTTGCAATTAACCGACATTCACCCGCACTAAGTTGTTAAAGGTAGTCATAAATCTAAACTAAAATGATAATGACATAAGTAATATTATAGACCCCCAGATATACCTATAAAAGTAGATCAAAGCGGAATATATCACAATATCATACGGCAAAGGTGCATTTAATAGTCCGTTGATTGATGTTTATTGGCGGGGGGGTCGCTACAATTTGACCCACTACATACTTACGAGAGCTGTCGCGGACATTTGTCCGTCGCTCTTATGCTGTAAGTAATAAGCATCATTTTCAAACAACGTGATGTCATTTTAAAGGCAGTGATCAGCTGGTTTTAATTCATAGGTGCGTTAGTGTTCCATTGCCATAATGCAAGTAAAGTGCAGTAGTATCAAATAGCAACGTCAAGTATTTTCTGTTTGTATAAACCAACTTTAGTATTTGAAAGGTGTAGAAAGATTTTAAACTGTAGATAACTGTAGATAAATTAGAGTCTACTTTATTCGGACAAGCTTGAATGAAAAATAATAAGTTGGGTATGTACCCAACTTATTAATTTTGATTCAAGCTTGTCCTAGATGAAGAAATCAGTGAATTCTCTACTTTTAACAACTTCTGCAAAACAATAACAAGCAGTACTTAGGTACTGATAAGTAGTATACTTATGTATTTTCAAGACATTTTACAACATTTGACCAGGGGCACGAGACTGCTAATTTAAATAATTTCAACTGACGACTAGCTTGACACTTAACTTACAATTACTTACTTTGTAATCATTAAATCCAAATCCAATAAGAAACTTTATCACAAAATAACCTAACCAGCAAAATGTTTGTCCTCTTCAGCACGGTACCCCCTGTTACTGTATGCGTACCTACTGTTTATCGATGAGAAGTTCCATAGAGTGTATTCAAAGTACAATACCGTGCTAAGATCTGTCATGCTGCATGGATGGGAATGCTAGGCCTGCTTTGTTACACACAATCGACTTGTACTTCTGCCTGCGCCTGCTCGGTGTCCTCTGTTCAACATGATGTTAGAGGTTCTCATGAGAACGTTTAATCAGTGCGCATTGCTGACGTAATTTTATTTGACAGTCGTTCTGTTCCGCACTGCATCATATCAAACGCAATATTATATTAGTTCGCCTTTGTAGTTTCATATTGAAGTAACATTGAAGTGCCTGTCTACCTGTCAACACTCATCTCCGAAATTGCAGTACCAATTCGAATGGAATTTTTAATTTAGGTTTAAGTAGTTGTAAATTGTAAGATATTAGTTTACTACATTTAAATATTGTGCACAGTGTGCCAACACTGGTACAGTAAAGAGACATTTGTATTAATATTATTGGGGCTTACAAGTAGTCTGTTGTTTGTCAGAAAATAACTCTGTCTATCTGTTACGCTTTCAATAATTAAGCACTGAACCGATTTTGATAAAATTTGGAACATAACACATAGTTTGGAACATAACACATAGTTTGGAACTGGAACCCCAAGAATGAGGCCGTTTGTCCACCGCCGCCGTCACCGGGACGTCAACGAGAACGAGATGACGGCGCCGAAGTACTGGTACATGGACTACTATGGCCGCGTGTCCACCGCAAGTCCGTCACCCGAGCACCGTCATCCCGGCCGCCGAGATTCGAGTAGATCGGCGTGACCTGTGCCGGCAACGCGGCAATACAAAACACTATACTAGAAAGGTTTAGGTAGTTAACTAAAGGTAAACAAATCGTAGAAAGGGATTTTTATAGTTGACACTTTCTTTTTTAAAAAAACTTTTAAACAAAAAAAAAACAACCGCCTTCAAAAACTAAAAAAGTGAAAATTAACTTTAGCTTTGGAAGTCGGCGGCTTTGGTTCTGTTTGTTGTTTTGTATTGCCACCGACTTCCAAAGCTAAAGTTATTTTTCACTTTTTTAGTTTTTGAAGGCGGTTGTTTTTTTTTTGTTTTTTAGTATCAACTTCCTGTCATCCAAATCCACGAAGGATTTACTAGTCAAGTTAATTTACGTAGTAACACTAAAAACAACACTGACAACACTAAAAAGTCATAAGAAAGCAGAATACTTATGCGATTTCGTTTACTTGGAGGACGAATTTTCGAATACTACTGAATATATCTGTGTTACCCTTTGTAAACAATGCTTAGATATGCTATAGCAACAATCGCGGTTAATCTGCTGTTATTTATTGAAGAGTTCCCTCGATTTCTACAAGATCCCATCATCAGATATTGAAATGGTGACAATGGGACCACACGGAAAGCACCAGCTTTCAAATAAAGAATCATGACGCCTTCGAACGTACAAAAGCAGAGCAAGCAATTGTCGCCGGTTGAAACTAGCCCCTTCTAGTTTTTTTTATTTCTATTAAAAAGGATAACGCGACTACCACCCAATACAAACCTGTAGAAATGAACCAATGATAATATCGGCGCGGTGGACAAACGATCGCCGTCACGTCATCTTAAACTCGGCCCGAAATAATCTCGTTCTCGTTGACGTCCCGGTGACGGCGGCGGTGGACAAACGGCCTGAACGTAGATAAGTTTTTAATTTGCAATTTCGTTGATAGCTGACGGGCGGGACGAAGTCATTAGCCAAGGCTAATACATATCTAATTATGCTTGTTTACAAAATGTACTTTTTTACCATTTTTTTTTTATAAAATAATACCTATCCACGTGAGAGCTTTGCTTGCCATAAGTTTTAAATACTACCACTCACACGTGGCTCATAGGTGACCAATGCTCGTGAGAGCATGTGCGTTCGGCGATAGCGTGTTGCTATGTAAAGACGAGGCGTGCGAATTACAAACACATCGGACACAGTGTATGAGGTTGGTTGGCAGTTAACAAGATAATGGCGGGTTGGTATTGACAGGCACAGTTACATTCATTACTATTACGGTGACGCCCCGCCCGCCGCGCCGGGGCCATGGGCGATCGGCGGTAATTGATAATTTTGTTGGTAGTTACACTAATGGTATGAAAAAATTGATTTTTTATCTGGTGTACAATTATTTTAGAGATTTATTATTTTATTAGAGTATTATTTTTTTAGAGAATTATTTTTTTAGAGATTGAACAGGTATGGCAGATGAAGCAGCAGTACCCTTAATCAAGGAGCACACAGCGTGGCGCCCGCGCTACCACACATCACACCAGAAGAAACAAGAAGTGAGTGAAGATTGATTGCACATAGATGAAGGCTGAAAGAAGAAAGATCATCTCTCAGGTGAGTACTCTCTTTTTTATTATTACCCTTTATTTATTTTAGCATCATTGATCCCATTAACACTTTGATTCTCACTAAACTTATGTTTATTGCTTTTATGTATGACTTGCAAGTTCCACCTTTACAGAACAAACAATAAGGGCGGGTGCACACGGCGCGGGCACCCCGCTGCGATAATGACCTTGCAAACATGCGCTACAATAATAAATAGATATTAGAAGATTAACGCTGTAGGCGGCACGTGGCGACGGCTCGCGGCGTGCGCCGGTAGTTACCGCCCGCCGCCCGCCAGCCTGTACACGACATTATGAATTTTTAGTTGGTTTGGTGTTAGGGCGGGGTATTGTATAATAACTGATCGTGGGATGTTTATCTTAATTTAGTTAAATATTAGGTATGACTTGTTTTACCGATTTGTATGGACAGGAACGAGCCAAGTAAAGACTCAAAAGCACTCGTGTTGTTCTTCTCACAAATGTAATATCCGGTATGTAGAAACAATTTAATCAAAGAAATGTCAATACAACAGGATGTCGAGAGCGGCGGCGGAGGAATACTCCGCATAGACGGCGTGCCGGGACGATGTCACGACAAGATGGCCGCGTACAGACGACGCAAATTCATCCTTCGGCAGAACTGATGGTATACGACAGGAAAATGCGTTTATGGCCGTAGTCAATATTTTCATTTTTGTGTTCACTCTAGATGGAATTGACAACCTTTGCAAGATTGACAATTCCGAATCGACCTCAGTGGCGAGCAGCTGGAGAAATATACGACTAACCTTATAGTCTATAACCTGGGTGTAAACACACGATGCCTACAATGGAGCACAAGAAGATTTGAAGTCACTCAGTATAATATTCGCCGATCCATAAATGCCTGATACCTTATTATGAACTACTTTCTTCCTAGTGTGTCAACGGCAGTCTATTTACTGTAACCTCTTTTAGTACAGTAACTTGAATATAGCTTAATGTGACTGCTGGTACGTATACACATTAAGTTATATTCAATCTGTCTGTAATCATTATTTCATATATTTATTGAATTATATTTTAAAATGCTAAAACCCGTCTTGACACGTATAAACTGATATCTCATAGGTATATACTAATCAAATAAGTTGGGATATGGCTAAACCAGCCAATCTCTACATTACCTATTTCATTTCAAGAATAGGAAGTATCTCCCAGCTAGCTTTTCAGCGGTAGCGTTCACGGTTTCCCTCCGTATGTGGCTGCCACTAAACATAGCCCTCCAGCCATTCGCAACCATAGCGACAGCTACCTATCTACCTGAGGGTAGAGAGGATCTCCTCGCCGTCCGACTGTACTTGACAATAGATTACACTGAGTGGACTGGAAATAAACAGTATTGCTGTGCGACATGTTGTCTTCCACTTCAGAACTACGCGAGGATGAGAGGCTCTCGCAGACGACCTTACTCGACGCTGAGTGGACTGATTATTACATTACGGGTTAGTATTTATATTCCATTAACTAGCGAACAGCCCGCGAATTCGTCGGCGTGGCTTATTTCAGCCGCATTAAGTTACGTCTTTGATTACCGTTCCACTCCCGTTGGTCGTAGCGTGATGTTATATAGCCTATGATACTCACAAATAACGTGGCTGTCTATGGGTAAAAGATTTTACAAAATCGGTTCAGTATATCCAGAGATTACCCCCTACAACGTCACAAACTTTACTTCTTTATAACATGTAGTACTTATAAGATTATAATTTAGACATCGAGATCAATCTATTTGATCATCAAACATTTGAGATCTCAGAATTGTCAACGAAACAGTAAATCTCTTTAATTGGTCGCGACATGACCCGGTCTTATCTTCCAGGCGGGTAATTAGTCAGTGCGCTATATTAGTCGCCGGAGACAGAATAAGGTCCGCCATCGAACGCTGATTGATGGTAATGAAGCGTGTCGCGAACATGACTTGCAATCACGTTTATATTGACTTCGATATACAAATTATTTGTAACTAGCTTTTGCCCGCGACTTCGTCCGCGTGGATTAATAGTTCCCGTTCCCGGGGGATTTCCGGGATGAAAACTATCCTATATCCTTTCTCGGGTCCCAGACTATATCTGTATCAAATTTCATTGAAATCGGTTCAGTGGTTTAGGCGTGAAGAAGAGACAGACAGACAGAGTTACTTTCGCATTTATAATATAGTAAGGATAGTAAGGATTAGATTATACCTTACCTTACCTTCGCGTGAATGTCGGATATTACTGTGGTTTTTTTTAGATCCGCTCAAAAAAACTTTTCTAAAATAAAAGTAACCGGAACAGACTGACAAAAAAATTAAAAACTGTTTTAGTATAATTACCGTGTAAGCACTCATCTATGCATTCACGATGCTCTTTGTTACAAATAGACTACAGGAAATAGAAATAGGAAAAGAAAAAGGAAATAGAATAGAGGTTTAGACTAAGGTAAAGACTCAATTTCAAATATTATAAATATTTTCATTAACAACAAAAATGTAAACATTAATCTCTTAATAGCCGGCTCCCAGGACATACACCATAAACGTGAGAACCACGCTCATAAACGAACACCCGAAAACTATTTGTAAGTACTACATAAAACAAAAAAAAGACAACCACCTTCAAAAACTAAAAAGAGAAAAATAACTTTAGCTTTGGAAGTCGGCGGCTTTGCTTCTGTTTGTTGTTTTGTATTGCCGCCGACTTCCAAAGCTAAAGTTATTTTTCTCTTTTTAGTTTTTGAAGGTGGTTGTCTTTTTTTGTAAAAAAAGTTTTTTATTTCTCGCTTTTTAGTATCATTTTTTTTATACAAATCCATGAAGGAACTGTCATGTCATGTAAATTAACATGACACCGCTAAAAAAAGTCATAAGAAAGCAGAATACGCGATTTCGTTTACTTAGATGAGAAATTTTCAAATATTACTGTAAATATACATCTGAGTAACTCTTTCGAGTGTACAGGCGCGATGTTATGTTGTGCAATTGTGTAAACAATGCATATTTATGCGATAGCAGCAATCGCGGTTGATTTGCTGAAATTTTTTAAAGAGTTCCGTTGTCTGTCTCCGTAATCCATCATCAGATCTATATGAAATTTAAATGGAACCATTTGGGAAGTTTACCCTTTCCAACAAAAAAAGAATAATCTAAATCGGTTCATAAACGACGAAGTTATCCGCGAACAAACATAATATAATAAAAAGTCCCTATCTCAAAAACTACTACCGTTAAGGAGTACTGTAGCATCATCATCAGGACAGCAGCATCAGATGTTGACACCATGAAGCATATACCTGAGTAAGACATGATTACGTAACAAAAACACCATACGAGCATACAATTTTCGGTGGTTGCCCTCGATTTCTCCTGGATTCCATCATCAGATCCTGGACTGATGAAAATGGGACCACCTCGGAAGTGAACTCTATCCAACAAAAAAAAAAAATTTCAAATCCGTCAATAATTGACGAAAATATCGGTGAACATACATAAAAAAAAAAAAAAAAATATTATACATACAGACGAATTGAGAACCTCCTCCTTTTTTGAAGTCGGTTAAAAAGAAATGGGCTTCTTTCTATTGTTCTACAGATATCGACTCTATATCATCGTGATAAGGGCTACTGTATAAATGACCTCCCACGCATCGGAGAGTCGATGAAACCTCACGCGCGTTTAGGGTTGCTGAAAGCTGAGCTTCGCTGGATCAATATGCACACACTATTATAAGATACTTAATGTAGTGCTATATTGTGAAGGCCTCTTCTGATTATGATGAACTCCTGAAGTGAAATTGTTATAATTATTATTGCAGCAGCAAATAATAACTTTTTCCAATACTTCTTATTTTCTTTAGACGCAAAAAATACGTTGCAGCTTGCTCATAATCAAATTTTTAAAAGGTCATTGACGTTTTGAAAACAAACGTCAAACTTAAAATATAACTTATTTTTGCCGCCGGTAATAAAAATGTTGATATTAAATACATGACTTTTATAGTAGATAGAGCACTTTATAGAAACTATATAAGGACCAAATTTCATACAACCAGACACCATAACTAATTCTACTTTCAAATTAATAAACCAAACATCAAAAGAGTCGTTTTCAGAATGGTAGGTGTATGCTTTAGTAAATGTGGCGCGTTTCTACGAATCGTCACAGGGTAAACAAGCAAATAGATAGGCATAGCGCTTTGTCATCAGTGCTCTCGCAGCACTTAGCACATGACTCAATCTAGCGCTTTTAACTTTTACCCGGACAAGGCGTTTGATGAACCAGTTTAAAAATAATGCGTTTTCGTCAAATCTGAAATGATTAACGAACTTTTAATGCTTTAGGTTCTGTGTGCTGCACAAGAAATCTATGAAAAGAAGAATGTTGAAGTATGGAGTAAGAGAGTAAGAGGGATAATTGGTAAAAGTTACAGTAAGTTTTTTAGAGGTAATTCCAAAACATCGTTGTTTATCATACGTAAGACGTAATGGAAAGTGATTAAGCCTATGTGTCTACCAGACGAAAGAAAATATGAATATGTATGGACGATGAGATGTAAGTGTGAATGGTTTCGTATCAGCATTTCGATGTGAGAGAGGGATGTATGTAAGGTTCGATCGCTAGTTATTGCGTACTAGTCGATACGAGTGAATGTATTTTATTTTCGGAATTTTGAAAATGAAATAAACATACGTTGTACGGAAATTGAAATCTTCCATTTGGTGAATATCACACTAACTGCTTAAGATAATAGGCAAAAAGCAAGAGTCCTAAAAACAGATTGTTCGAGAGAAGACATGAATGAAAATTGAGTCAAAATGAAAGTCTACATTACTGCTGCAAACACGAATGGAAGAGGAAAACATTCTGCTCCATCTTCAAGTAACATAGGACAAGGGCAGGCATAAGAAGAATAAGTAGGTACTTGTTGTGTACCAGCAGTGAGCGCGGCCCGCGTGTCAGCCCTGTGCGGCGCGGGCCGGAAGCGGCGCGCGCGCATGCACGGTAGCCGCGAGCTGATACCTCAATTAGCGGGTAAATGTCAAAATTCTATGTGAACTACGCGCCGACATACAGAGTGTTATCATTGCTTTCAGTGGAAATTTTATACAAGCCATTTTCTATACTTAAAATTTCATTTAGCACCACGCTTGGTGAACCTTGATCTGAGAATTCTTTTATTTTTAATAAATAATTTTTTATTCATATGATATGCTTGTGTATCCCCCTGCATCCTTTATATTATACCTCAGTGACCCTAAGGATAATAATGATTCGGCAGCAAGTTGGCACACAGTAAAAATGCAATTCTCACTAGGTACCTATCATTCTTTTTCATCGCACGAAAGCTTTCAATTTTTCAGACACTCCGATCTTTCTTTTGCTGGTGCTACCATGTTTCAAGCTTCCAGTTTGAATAACCTCGGAGGTGAGTTGCCAGCAACACGCTGTAGCTGCACAAATGAGCAGCGCACGGCCGGCTGTTCACACGTCACGCGGAATATTACACGCCCCCCCCCCCCCCTCGCCCCCTGCTCTGCTGCCCCTTATATAGACTAGGCCTTACACTGATACAGTTACAAGTTTCTTCATACAATGAGATCAAAACTGGTAACACTGCTAGTGAAGCGAGTGCCTTTGATAGTTTTCTTTCTTAGAATTTATCACTTAAACAAACACCATTGTGATCTTTCTCCGTTGTTGGAATAATGCCAATTACGGAAGAGTATAAGAATATCTACTCTTCCGTGCGAAGCGTGGTATTGGTCTAGTAATCACCACATAAGAATGTCAGTGAACTAGTAATCACCACGCTTTGCTAAACGGGTTACAGTACCTATAGCTGTACGTTAGACAGTTTCAACAACTTCCCATATATTTGATACAATCTGTAACCAAGATTCATAGTGTATGACACCGTAGCATTAATATAAACCAACCCAAATTCATTCATCATTTAATAGAAAATTCGAAAACTATATGGCAAAGTATCGCTGATACCTCCAAGACCCTTCATCACATCACTGTACTTTGATAGGCAAGAAGCTAAGTTGTACTTCGACTTGCTTAACCTAGGATTTGCAACAGTTATCATTGAGTTCAGGACTCACAATATGCAAGGAAAGGGACCATAGGTGCGATGCCACCACGCATAGCGCGCAGTAAGTCACCAGTTAAACCGAAGATTAGCGCAACAACGCGTCCGCCCCTCGCCTTATAAATCAGAGCCCGTGATTTAATATTAATGATGTTTTAACCTTAGTGATTTATTGACGATGGCCCAAGCTTAAAGAGAGAGCGACATCGCGCGTCACGCGTTGTGACAAAAAAAAAATATATGCAACTACATGCTACTTATAAGCACTAGCCTATTCAATTATTTACGTTTTTCCATAAAACCGTAGCAGATAATAAGTGTAGTGTATATGTTACTGCAAAATATGATGGTCCCCCTTACTATTTCCATAATGACCTGACCCTTTTCACAGAATGACCACTCTCTTTAACTATTTTTCCTCTGCCTTTTCATCCCACCGAGTCATCATTGTAGCCTATTCGTCCGGTATAAAGTAATAAATAATTTATTTATTTATTTATTTATAATGTTCGACTTCTCTCGCCCGCTCCCTCCTGTTACTTGCGCCGGGCACGACGCGACCCGCTGGTGTCGGCCCCCACTTTTTGTTTATTGCTAATAAGCTATCGTAAGCTATCTACGGGCAAATTGCGTGCGCTGTGGGGGAATGCTACAATTTTTTCTTGCTTCCCTCTGACTTGCGACTCGCGAAAAAATATTAGTTTACTAAATAACGTTATAAGACCACTTTTTAAATGACTTTGGGTTAACTAAAGCCGCAACAAACGTAGCAGAGCCAATGCGGGGGCTATATGAGCGTTTAAAAATGATAACTTATGCATTTGCAGGTGCTCTTTTGAACCATATTGTCTAAATATTAACTCCGTGCGAGAATCAAACTTGCGACCGGTAACATAGACCCTTCTTCTTACTGAGCACGTGAGGATTTTCCAACGGTTGCTATGTGTCCAGTAGTGGCTACTATCTGTTAAGTGGTGCAGTGCTCCGGTTTTAGAGCAAACACCTTTTTATTTGTCTCACCAGTTAGCGCGCGGCGGCGTGATGCTGGAGTGCTAAAAGCCACAATGGAGACGTGATAGAACGTCTCCATGTTTTCAATATATATTAAATACCTACATGACATAGCAGATAGGTGTGTGATTACAAGGGCAAGTTTTGTGTAACGTTTTCTTGTGATGAAGGAGTAACTTACTTGGAGCATACTCTGTGCTGGGACATAACAAAAGAACATTCTGACTGGTGCACCTTCGCATTGAACTATACAATGTAATCTATAGGTACTAATAATATAAAGAAGAAAGATTTTTTTGCTTGATTGTTTGAGTATGGACGAGGCGAAAGGAGTGTGTAAGGATCGTAGCAGGTGGTGGTCCATGGTTTCTGCCTACGATACAAACAACGATCGAACGTATGTATGTTTGCAACGAATAGGCTCCCAAACGACTGGATCGATTTTAGCTTTTTTCACCAATAGATAGCTACGTTATTTCTTAGTATCATAGGCTATATCCCATCACGCTGCGACCCACGGGAGCGGAGCAGTATCCAAAAACGTAACTTAACTGATTTAGCGGGTGAAATAAGCCACGCGGACCAAGTCTAAAAAATGTTGAACGATGACATTTTTGAAAGTAAAATTATTAATGTTTGTACGTTTTCCTTAAAGTTTCAGTAGGTACTTCTGAAAATGAGAACAGAACGCTCACGTAGTCTGTCGTCACGACGAACATAGACGTTGCCTTTAATATCAAGAGAAGTGCCCACTCTTTACTCTTACAACAATCAAATGAAATAGGTAATCTGAGGGAGGCGGGAAACTCCTCCACTATTACAATGTTTCGTGTTACGACTAGCTAGCTATGTTTTGTGGTATTGCTTACATATTGCGAGAATGTATTTATTACAACCGCTTATACGTATACCCAGTTGCTTTTCCCGAAATATTAAAAGATAAGTGATGTGGATGATGCGAAAGGAGTATATTGTAAGGCTCGTAGCAGGTGGCGTTCTGTGGTTTCTGCTGGAAACCCCCATGGAAAAAAAGTTAGTAGTTCAAGTATATTTGTATTACATACATACAAACAACGAAAAGATAAAGTTCGATTAATGATTCTTTTTTTGTTCCGATTATGTCAGGTATCATGACGGTTGACAGGACGAAATGGACAAAAGAAAATGTGTTGCGCCGACCTCAAGTAACATGGGATAAGGGCAGGAAGATGATAATGATGATTATGTAACTAGTTAAATTGATTTAATTGTTTAAATAATTTAAATGCAAGCCGCTTCCAACCGGTCCTTTTGAAAATCTATAGGGGAGGGCTATGTCCAGCAGTGGACGTCCTGTAGCCGATATGATGATGAATTGTTTAAACCCAAATCGCCGGTAATTGCATTTTGAGAACAGACAGATAGATTGATTTGAACAATTTATTGCATGTAGAAGAGAACCGGCGTATGTAATAACGTTACCGTTGTTCGCCTTACAGGGAGGCAGGTAAACATCACGGAGAGGCGCTAAAACAATAGCCGGCGACAGAGCGGTGATAATTGTGGCGCGTCACGTGTCACGACGCGGACAAGACGCGCTGCCGCGGGAGCGTCGTGTGACGAGGCCTATTGTACCTGTGGGCGTCATCACCTGTCACAGGCGAAAAGGTTAGGCAGAGGTGTACAATGAACAATTGAACACCCACGGTTCGCCAGTATGTTCAGGTCCCATGTAATAGAGGGCGAGCCATTAAACGGGCACAAATTCTAACTCCAAGCTGCTACCGAGAATTTCGTAGAAAAACCGTGTCTGTAGGTGGTGGTGCAGTGCCGTAACTAGGGCGGTGCCAGCGGTGCCCAGGCACAGAGCGCAGACCCTGGAGGGACGCAGAAGTGACCAGACCATCATAATTTTTTTTTTTTAAAGGGCGCCGTTATGATGGCTCGCTCCTTTCGTATAAAAGGCTAGTCACGGTACTGTAGGTGTGTAATAACTGTGTATTTCTATTGTAATAACTGTGGGTGTATATTGGTACACCTCTGCCTAACCCTTCGGGGAATACAGGCGTGATGGTATAATGATGGTATTCTATTGCCGCTATAGCAACTTTTTTTTTTCACCAGGATTGTCCCTCTGCTGAGTAAAGCCTGCGTTCTCAAGAACGCACCTTTAAGGGGCTAGACGGGATTTTGAAAGTAGCAGGAAAACACGCGGAGAAAGGCGCGTGCATACCTATATTTGGTGTTTGTGTAAATTACAGTAGGAAGTTTAAACGTACCTATCTTATAAGATAATAATATGATACAAGTCGGATCACTAAAACGACATAGCAGCTAATGAAATTTCCATGTAGCCATAAGTTGAACGACAGTGTACGCTGCAGACGCAAATGAAACGTCCTAATCTCAGGGGCATTCATTGCGCTATCATCTGTAGGGTGCGCACTTTCACACTATTAGAATAGGAGTTGTAAGTTAGTTATTTTTCCGTTAATTTATAAAGAGATGAATATCATATCAAATAAGTCCTAACAATTTGTTTAGACCGTAGGGTTTGTAGTTACATTAAACTTTACATTCAAAACCAAAGCTTAATTAATTATAAATTTATATTAACAAACACAACAACAACTGCCGGCGAACTTTTGGTGTACCAATGTACACCAACAGTTCGCCGGTATATGTAGATGCCATGTAATAGGGGCGACCCTACAGCCATTACACGGGTACAAATCCTAACTCCGAACTGCTACTGAGAATTTCATAGAAAAACCTAATGACCTGGGAATCGAACCCAACCTAGAAGTTGGATTTTTGTTTGAGGTTGGTTGAATTGAGTGTTTCTATGAAATTCTCAGTAGCAGGTCGGAGTTAGGATTTGTGGCCGGTTAATGGCAATAGGCTCGCCCCCTATTACATAGCATCTAAACTTACCGGCGAACTGTGGGTGTACATTGGTACTAGGGCATGCAAACCGAATACCCGGTTAACCGAAAAAACCGGATAACCGACTGATTTGACAACCGGGTTTTTAATGATAACGAAACCGGTTTTTTCGGATTTTTCGGTTTTGTTTTTCATACAAAATCTTAAATTTATCACTGACAAACGTCGACAGGACGGCAAGACGGCGTTAGTTCCAACGGCAATAACGGCCGGCAACGTTAATTTATACCGAAAAATCGCATTTGAGAGCAAATATGTAAAACAGAAATGTCAATGCCAAAGTGACAGTTTACGGTTAGTCAACATTTCCCTAGTAATTCAAATTATTGAATTCGTTTTTAAATTTAATGGTTTTGGATGAACTATGATATGAAACATAGCCGAAGGTTAGTCCTAATATTATAGGAAAGGTAAGCGAAAAGAATACTAAAGATTTTATTTTTTTTAGTAACAAGTTACGTTTCTCTATTAGAAAACACTAAATGCAGTAAGTATAAATGGTTATTATGACCACTGCCATATTGCATGTAGAAAAAATAAGAAAAAAATATTTGCAGGATTTTATTTCAAACAACTATATTTTACTCTTGGATCGTCGTTTACTTCACTAAGTTTAAAACTGTGTGCAATACTCGTATTATATTTTACTTGTTAAAGATATGCCTACAATTTTAGAACTATGTAATAGTACTTTTGGGCAAACTGCACAATTGAAGTTATTATTTAAAATTGGCAACACCTTTGTTTAAATTATTGATCTCGAATTCGATTTTTTTTCTCGGATAGATCATTTGTCGCGCAGTCGCGCTACTCTATGCCACGCTGACGGCATTTTGATTAAACTTTAGCATTTTTATTTCTTTACACACGAATTTCACATTTTTTTAATAAAAATGAGAAAAAAACCGAAATAACCGATTAAACCGGTTTCACCGGTTTTGTAAAATGAAAACCCGAAAAAACCGTGTCCTTTAAACAACCCGGTTTTTGCATGCCCTAATTGGTACACCTCTGCCTAACCCTCCAAAGATTAGAGGCGTAGGTATGATAATGCCAAAACCTTTCTTTAAAAAATCATTTCTAAAAATGTTTACTCATTCTTTTCATAAAAGCACATAGCACATAAGTGCTTTCCTATATCACATGAACATGGTCAAGTTGAGAGGAAGAATAAGTAAAAAGCTTAGGTCTTTTGGTAAGCATCATCTATCTTTCTATACATTACCTACTTACTCTTAACTTTTATCTTTTTGCTTCCAGTACTTAGTCCACGCGTGGCAGCCCTGCAGCGCGAACGCCCGCGAGGGGCGCGGTCCGCCGGGACGCGCCGGACACGACTCAGCCATTATGACGTCATCAGCGGGAACTGACGGGAGGTACGCACCATACAAGAAACACGGACGGTGCACTGAAAGAACGAGCCACGACAACGGAGGTGGAAGAGTCAATAAAATACTGGCAATAAGAATATTTGTTTTATTTTTATCACATTTCACAAATTAAATGCTTGGTGCAAATGAACTTTGTTAAGGCTTGCCTACCTGTAAAGAAATGTTAGCTTATGAATGCACAACATCTTCATAAACGAAAGGTTTTTCTTTCATGATGATAATATAATATAAAGCAAATAATATATACCTATCAAACAGGTTATGTTTGACATCCAAGTTTTCATTATATCCTATCTCTGGATAAGCACACATATGTACCACACCTAGATACCATGGTAGTGATCATTAGTAGTTAACTATACCTACATATAGGAAAGTATATTGTCCATTTGATTGCTCATAAATGCATCAAACTTGGTAATAAATGATATGTGTCCTGTCGATGAGGGCAACTGAATGCATAACCTAGCGCTCCTGTGAAATCAATGAACATTTACCCTTATCATTTTTCACCATTAAAAATCTTGATACAAAGCAAGTCACGAGTGCTGCCATCTGTTGGGTTAGAAGAACAACTAACGAACTTATATTAGTGCCATCTGTTATGTAATAGCTGAAGCACTAAGAACTTATCATCATTGCTATACATGTTAGTTCTGTTACGCGATGATAGATGGCGCAAAATAAAAAGTTATTTTACTATTTTTTTATTCCTCTATATAGTACACTAAATTAAAGATAGTGAAAGTATAGAGGGCGCTACATGTGTATAATCTAGCGCAGCAGGTGGTATGTGCAGAACTGCAGGTGCGGCGTCCTCTACTAGGCTGCTGTAAAGATCGGCTACTATCAGGTATTTACTTACTAACCATGTCCAAATCATGGATGATGCCTTAAGTTTAGTAAGTCAGGATAGACAATAGGCGCTGACGTTTTTCCTAGACAGTTCATTAGGCTCAACGGCACTACAATAACAAGTCAATCAAACGATCATCTGAGGTAATCTTGATTACCGAGGTAGTTAAATAGTTATACTTAGTTCTCTATACTTAAGTCCCTATAATCAACTAAGTATAGGGACCTAATTTAAAAACGTAAGGCATCAAAAAATCTTTGCTGTTCTTTTCCACCCGAAGACAGACAGACATATTCACACAATTCTTCTTTTAATAATAATTACCTAAGCGTGTGTTTAGTTGACGCTTGTCTGCGCGTGATTAGAATTCGTCCATCGTTCACGATGTTATGGCAACCACAAGCAGTGTGAACCTCACGTAATACTGTTACGACATGTTGTGTGCCTGTGTCGCGACAATTACGACCACTGTGCACTGCATTTTAATACTGCACCAGTTTATTTTTGTATACTTACATAGTGGAAGTGAGATTAGGTACATTTTCATAATAATAATAATAGTCAATGAACTCGCTACCTCCGACTCCCTTGTTAGCCTCTTCGTCCTAAGCGCGACTGCTACGCTAGAGGTCCGATTCCCTGGTCGAGCAAAAAGTGTTATTGGGATTTTCTATGAAATTCTCAATAGCAGCTCCGTGTAAAGGTTTGTGCCCGGTTAATGGCAATAGCCTCGCCCACTATAACATGGGACCTACACAACACATACCGGCGAACTGTGGGTGTACATTGATACACCTCTGCCTAACCCTTCGGGGAATACAGGCGTGATGGTATGTGTGAACTCGCAAAGAGTTTAACATGGAACGCTGTGCGGCGCTGCCTGGAGGCTTTTGTATCGTAGGTATCGTGTATGAAGCGCTGCATACATACCTAGGTCGGTACTGCCCCGGCACTCCAAAATTTATATTTCTGAAAATGTATGTCATCTCACTGTCCGCTACAAAGAAAAAATGTACCGGAATCGTCTTCTCATTGTTGGCATTATCGCCGCGCTGTGCATATGGGTATTTCAGTATTTTCTTCTCGGTGTCCGTAAAAACAATGTCAACATTGTCTTGGTATGGGCATGTGAAGAGGAGGGATGACACACATGTGACCAAAAGAGTAATGAATATAAAAATGTGGATGGATGGAGAGGAAGAGGGAGGCCAAAGAAAATATGGATGGATTGTGTGAAGAATGATATGAAAGAGAAAGAAGTGAGTGATAGCATGACGGTTGACAGGATGGTATGAAAGAAGAAAACGTGTTGCGCCGACCCCAACTAACATGGGATAAGGGCAGGAAGATGATAATGTCCATAAAAAAACAAAGAAATACAGGCGTGCTGTACAGGTAACCAATACGTACCTAGAACCACATTTTACCAGTCATAGTAATTGTACCGTAGGTCTACGTGTTTCTAAAATAACTATCTACACACCACCATCACCCGAAGCGAGGCTATTGCCATTTATTGAACACAAACCCGACTGCGACCTACCTAAAAAATCTAAAACGCTGGCCGACCGCGATCGAGGGAGTGATCCTCAAGACCTACGACTACAGGCCCTCTAGCCAAGCCGCAAACGATAATCGTAAACGCTCGGTAGGTACCAATAGATTTTCAACTTTATACCCTAGAGCCTTAAGTTAAAAATCTATTAAAGATTTCTAAGCGTTAGCGACTGGAAAGAACGAAAACGCTGTGCAATCTTCACTAGATCTTCAACTTAAAACCAAGCACATAAAGTTGAAGATCTAGTAAAGCCTACTCAGCGTTTGCGTTTATCGTTTGTTACATGGCTACAGGTGCAGAAACGACAAATTGTGTACGTCCTGTAAACATGCTGTTATAATAGGTACCTATCTATCGTAATTACTATATGAATGTAGAAAAGCTAATGATGTAAGTAAGTAAGCTTGTACTCCAATTAACGAGTTCACAAAATCTCACGGCGTTCGCGCGTTTTGCGCAAGTGTCGGAGGTTCTTCACGGGATTGCGAAAGTGGTGCACGCACTCGCAAACACAGAGCGTGTCAAGGAACTAGCTTGTTGTGGTCATACACTCTTGTGTACCGACTCATCTGCAGACTGCCCAAGATACTATATTGCCTTAGAGAGATACCAACACACTAAGACAATCGTCAACAGGTTTCTATAATTCTGTTGAGTACCCAGGTGTCTTCAGATCGTGGTGTGTCATGTTATGCTGGATATCACAGGCCCACACTGGAAAATGTGAGACCGTGAACGAATAGGTACCTAACCAGGAACCTATATCTACCTCAGTTATAAATCGTAAGATAATTCTATGGCGACATGTAGGAATGATGTCCGATAAATCTTTTTTAACTTAGATTTAGATATTCTTCAAGTTGAAAAGAAACCGTTTATCTTAGTATGGGCATGTGAAGAGGAGGGATGACACACATGTGACCAAAAGAGTTTTGAACATGATTGTGGATGGATGGAAAGGAAGAGGGAGGCCAAAGAAAAGATGGATGGATTGTGTGAAAAATGATATGAAAGAGAAGGGAGTCAGTGATAGTATGACGGCTGACAGGATGGTATGGAAGAAAAAACGTGTTGCGCCGACCCCAAGTAACTTGGGATTAGGGCAGGAAGATGATGATTTAGATATTCTTTAACAAACATAAAGCAGTAATGTGTCACATCTTTTACACCTATCGTAGTAATAAGCTCAGCTTAAACGTCTATGTAGGCTAGGCTTAGCTATGAAATCTTAAGTAGTGTCAGCAGTAGCTTTAGTAGTGCTTTAGCAGTAGTACAGCTCTTTGTAAAGGAGCTAGTCCGGGGAATACCACCACAGCTATTTCTGCCACAAAGCAGCGTTGCTGTTCCAGTTTGAAGGGTGTGGGTGCTGGTGTAGTTACAAACACATGAGACATTTCAACTTTGTCTCTATAGGACAGCAACGCACTTGCAACGCCTCTAGTATTGTTGATATCCATAGGCAGCGGTGACCACTTAACATCAGATGGGTCGTTGGCTTATTTGTAAATCAATGAGTTTTTTTTTTAAGAAAGACTGTCAACATATCAAATCATTAGCAGAAAGTCATTAGTTAAAAGTTTACCTACACTAACCTAGCTTACTATAAAAGAGAGTGTTTGGATACCCTTTACTACTTTCTACACAACTATTACTTTGAATAACACACTACACATAATATATTTTTCTTACGTAAGTTTTATTAGTATTAATATCGGATGCAAAAGCAATCTCAATTAAAGGCTGTTTAATTACTGCCCATTCTGGGGTGCGTGTAAATGTAACAACAAATAAGTCCGTTCTTCAGTAGGTAATTGCGAGCGTCATAGCGCATATAACGAACGTGGTGAATATGTGACAGATGTGGGCGAAATAACAGAATGAGTAATTTCACAGCATCCACAGTCTCATCCTGAGTCAAAGTATCTCCTTTAAGTAGTGTACACGCCGCGAGCGTGTAAACGCGGCAGCAGCCGCCGAACGCTCCATAGAGCAGGGGTGCGGTGCGAAGGAGGGGGCGTAGGCGCCCGCGCCGGATCTCGGAAGACGCCCACGCCATGACAGGCTTCACCGGGACGGCGACAAGAGAACATATCAAATAAAATTAGTGAATTATTAAGCAGCCATTGTGGTGAAGTCTCATTCTTATTTATAATATACAACCAATTCACACAGTCATAGTCAGACTTTCATTTCATTTCGTCGTAAACAAGTGGCGACCGTGAACAGTAATTATTATAACTTAAAACCGTCGAAGAAGCCGTTCCCCGAATTGCAACGAGAACTGCGTGCCACGTGCCACGTGCTACGGGCTGCGGCCGCTGCGGGCTAACGACTTCGGTGACGAGGTTTGCGACGACGTGCTTCAAATACGGGAACGTGGTCAACGTGGTGGTGAACCTGGTGAACTTCAACGCGTCGGTGACTGGCGATCATAAAGGAAGTAAGCCCGTTCCAAATTCCACTATATTCCAATTCCTACTTTCTGCCTGGCTTATATTTGCTGTGTGGGGTGCCCAGGTGCTTGAAGCTGTAGGGAGACCTTCCATCGAGCTGACGGTGGCGGTCACCATTCTCGCGCCTGCGGATTCAGTGCGGCTGGCGGGTTCGGTGGCGGTGCGAAGCTGTGTCCGCGGACGCTGCTCGTGCTGTTAGCGAGTTCGGCGGCTGCTGCGTGGTTTGTGCTGTGGACGACTGGATTGTATACCGGTGGGATTGCACAATTTATTTAAAGTTTAACCTTTCTCATTGTTGGCTTACCAGCTTAATTTGGTTACGATTTATATTGTAAAATGTCGGACAGTGAAACAAGTATGGAACAATCAAATAAGGCTGACGTTTTGAAATCACTTATTCGAAAACGTGGTGGTATACGTAGTCGATTAACCATATTTAAAAATTACATACAAAAATTTCATGATACTAAAACTGCTTCTAGCTTAGAAGTTAGGGAAATTAATTTAAGATTAATTAAAATCCAAGAACTAATGTCACAGTTTGACACGGTGCAAATGGAAATAG
The DNA here is from genome assembly GCA_932526535.1 of Caradrina clavipalpis. Classification (NCBI taxonomy): domain Eukaryota; kingdom Metazoa; phylum Arthropoda; class Insecta; order Lepidoptera; family Noctuidae; genus Caradrina; species Caradrina clavipalpis. The sequence continues at coordinate 2,645,249 of OW052111.1, read as the reverse complement.
AAGAACTTTCTTCTGATTTTGCAGAACAAATGTTGGAAAGGGATAGCACTGAGAGTGAATTCTACTCTCAGATAGCTCTTGCCCAGGAAGTCATAGACTCGGGAACAACTCACGACAAGAGTGACTATGGCTCTGTGAAGTCGAGTTGTTGTAATAATAATTTAAATTCAATTAAATTGCCAAGTATAAACTTACCCACGTTTGATGGTAATTACATCAAGTGGCTTGAATTTAGAGATACCTTTGACTCTCTTATAAATAGTAACGAGTCCATTGCACCAATTAATAAATTTCATTATTTAAGAAACTCTTTATCGGGCAGTGCCAATGTAGTTATAAGATCCATAGAGTTTGCCGCTAAGAATTATGAGTATGCCTGGCAGGCCTTATGTGACCGCTACAATAATAAAAATATTCTCATTAATAATCACTTGCGAGCTATAGTTTCTATCAACCCTATCCAAAAGGAATCCTTTAAGGCTTTAAGATATCTATCTGACCATGTTCATAAAAATCTTAACGCGTTGAATACATTAAACATTTCCACAGACGGTTGGGACCCGTTGGTGATATTCTTAATAGCTGCAAAATTAGATCCTAAAACTAGCAGTAAGTGGGAGGAGCAGAAGGGTCGCCTTTCACAACTACCATCCCTTAAGGATTTTAGGGATTTTATAGAAAATAGGGCTAATGTTTTAGAAACAGCTAATTATAGTAAAGGCAATCCAGATCATAAAGGTCCTAGTAATTCTAATCATAAATCAGTGAACTCCTTTGCAACTCTTGTTGATAATTCTGAAATTGAACCATGTCTGGTTTGTAATAAGACACATTATTTGTATCGATGCCATAAATTTAAGTCAATGAGTATCAATGATAAACTATCAGAAGTCTCAAAACACAAGTTGTGTACAAATTGCCTTAGAGCAGGTCACAATAACACAAAGTGTAATTTTAAAGGTATGTGTCGCATTTGTAAAGATAAGCACAACACATTGCTGCATAGGAACACTAAAAACAATAATGAAATAAATTCAGACAATTTAGCTAATGCACAAGAATCATCTGACAGTACTAATCCAACTCCAGTAACATTATCAGCTGTATCTTCAGGACAAGTCCTTTTATGTACTGCACAAATTCAAGTTGTGAATACAGAAACAAATAAAACTTGCCTTGCTCGCGCATTACTGGATACAGGTAGTCAATCATCTTTCATTACTGAAAATCTTAAAGAAAAACTAGGAATACAAACAAAAAAGGTAAATGCTCTAAATGTGTCGGGAATTAATAGTATCACATGTAGAATAACAGATCAATGTAGTATCATGATAAAATCTCGAGTTAGTTTGTTTGATGTGCAGGTCAATTGTCTAGTATTGCCAAAAATCACAAGCTACTTACCTAATGTTCACATAAATGTTGATAGTTTAGGGCTGCCGGATAATATTGCTCTGGCTGATCCTTTGTTTTATATACCTTCTGCAATTGATATTTTGTTGGGTGCAGATCACTTTTTTAACATTATAGGTAATAATAAAATAAGTTTAGGTCCAAATAGACCAATTTTGCAAGATAGTAGGTTTGGTTGGCTGGTGGCTGGCTCTATTGGAGATTCAACTTTATGTAATTTAAATTTAAATTGTTATTTAATAAAGAATGAGTCTATGTCACTTCAACGTATCAATGACTCACTAAAGAAATTCTGGGAGGTTGAAGAAGTGCCTTCAGAATTTAGTGACTATTCCATAGATGAACAGTTTTGTGAATCTCATTTTTGTAAAAATACTAGGCGCTTACCAGATGGTCGATTTTCTGTACTCATGCCATTGAAGGAAGATCCTGAGCAGGCACTTGGCAACTCATTCTCTATTGCAAAGAGACGTTTTTTTAGTTTAGAAAAAAAGTTAAATAAAAACAAAAATGTTAGTCAACAATATTCAAACTTTATAAATGAATATGCTAATTTAAATCATTTAAAAGAAATTGATGCACCACCTTTTGGATGCTACTTGCCTCATCATTGTGTAATAAGAGATGGGCATGAAACAACAAAATTAAGAGTAGTTTTTGACGCTTCAGCTAAAACAAGTTCAGGCATCTCTCTTAATGACATTCAAGTAATAGGTCCTGTTGTCCAAAGTGATCTATTTTCCATATTGATACGATTTAGACTGCGGAAGTTTGTGTTAACAGCAGATGTTGAAAAAATGTATAGACAAATTGTTCTTGATGAATCTCAGCGTCACTTACAGTTGGTACTTTGGAGGGATCAGGATGATGCAAAGGTAGATAAGCCTATTAAAATTCTCCAACTTAATACATTGACATATGGTACGGCTTCTGCTCCATTTTTGAGCACTAGGTGTCTTGCTGAACTAGCTAGTCAGTGTGAAGATAAGGTAATTGCCAATGTGATCAAGAACGACTTTTATATTGATGATCTGAACACTGGAGCCGCTACAGTAGATGAACTTAGGCATATTTATTTAGGCGTCACTCAAACGTTAAATACGGCATGCTTTCCTCTACGAAAATTTCGTACCAATTGTCCTGAGATTCTTAGTGCCAAATTAGAGTCTTCTAGTTGTTTAGAATTTAATGAAGAAGCTACTGTTTTAGGTTTAAAATGGTCGCCTAGAACAGACAATTTACATTTTCCAAGTAATTTAAGTGCTGATCCCAAAGTTACTAAGAGAACCATTATTTCTACCACTTGTAAACTTTTTGACCCGTTAGGCTTGGTAGGTTGTTGCATTATAAAAGCAAAAATTCTTCTCCAAGATTTATGGAATGCCAAACTGGACTGGGATGATCCAGTGCCAGAGCCTTATGTTAAGAGATGGCTTAATTTCATTCAAAGCATACATCTTTTATCAGATATTGTTTTGCCTCGCTATGTCTTAAGTAATTGTTCTGATATTAGGTCTATTGAGCTTCATTGTTTTGTTGATGCATCTCAGCAAGCCTATGGAGCTTGTGTATATATGCGCACAATAAAGGGTAATCAGAATGTTACAGTAAGGTTACTTTGTGCAAAAACCAGAGTAGCACCTATCAAAACACTAACTATTCCTCGCCTGGAATTATGTGCTGCACTAACTGGAGCACAGTTGTGCGATAAGGTACTAAAATCTATTCCATGTAGTGTAAATAGTAAATATATGTGGACGGATTCCACTATTGTACTTGGTTGGCTCAAGACACAAACCAAAGTTTTACAAATGTTTGTACGGAATAGAGTTAATAGAATCAATGAGCTTACACAAGATTTTAATTGGAAACATGTACCAACAAAGGAAAACCCTGCAGATCATGCGTCTAGAGGCATTGACCCGCAGCAGCTGCAGTCTTGTTCATTGTGGTGGGAAGGACCTTCGTTTTTGAAAAAAGATTTTACGGAATGGCCCGCTGAAGTTCACACCTCAATTGATAACTTACCTGAAATTAAGATATTGCTTACTTTGAATGATCAGTTGGATAGTATTAATTTGTTTATTCCATTTGAAAATCATTCCAATTATTTAAAATTAAAAAGAACTTATTCTTATATTTTACGTTTTGTTAATAATTGTAATAAAAACAATTCTAAACTTACAGGGCCGTTAGGTGCTGAAGAGCTTAATCAGTCATTAAAATTATTGCTTAAGTTTAGTCAAGCTGAGTCTTTCCCTAGGGAAGTAGCTAGTATAAAAAGCGGTATAGATTTAAATTATAAAAGTAAGCTGTTGCCTTTAAACCCATTTATGGATTCTGATGGTTTGATAAGGGTAGGAGGTAGATTAAGTCAATCTGAAGCTGGTTATGACAAGAAACATCCAATCGTGTTGGATGCCAAACATCACTTAACCAAGTTGATTATGGAGCAGGAACATGTTCGGTTATTCCATTCAGGACCTCAATTGCTATTAGCGTCTATTCGTGAGAAATTCTGGCCACTTGGTGGTAGAAACTTAGCTCGCTCGGTAACTAAAAAATGTATTGTTTGCACTCGCTTTAGAGGAAAAACTGTTCAACCCATTATGGGTGATTTGCCTGGTGTTAGAGTTAATACTGATTTCCCTTTTAATTCATGTGGAATTGACTTCGCAGGTCCTTTTATGATTGCGTCTAAAACGGGTAGAGGTAGCAGAGTCACTAAAGCCTACTTATGTATATTCGTATGTCTAACGACTAAGGCCGTACACTTAGAAGTGGTTAGTAACCTAACAACGGAGGGCTTTATATTATGCCTACGCAGGTTTATATCGCGACGCGGCAAACCCTATGCGATCTACTGCGATAACGGTAAGAATTTTGTGGGAGCTAACAATGAGCTAGGAAGGGTAATACGGTCCAGTCGTCAATCGGTTTCAGACTACGCAGCGACTGAAGAAATTAAGTTTATATTTAGTCCCGCCTACTCTCCACACTTTGGTGGAATTTGGGAAGCGGGCGTTAAATCCGCAAAGTCTTTATTAAAACGCGTAGCTGGCAATGCCTCCCTTACCTTCGAGGAGTTGGCGACGCTCTTCACTCAAATAGAGGCCATACTTAATTCCCGTCCTATGTCTCCCCTCAGTTCCGATCCTACTGACCTAAATCCCTTAACGCCAGGGCACTTTCTGATTGGTCGGCCATTAATCTCCACACCGTCACTGCCTGTCAACTCGACTAGACCCAACAGATACCAGCGGATTGAACAGGCGCGGCAACAGTTTTGGAAGAGATGGCGCCTTGAGTACATGGCAGAGCTACAAAACCGCACAAAATGGAAAACTCAAGAGACACCGCTTCAAGTTGATGACCTCGTCATTCTGAAGGAAGACAACCTGATGCCACTTCACTGGCGTATGGGCCGGGTGTCTAAACTCTACCCGGGCCCCGATGGTATAAGCAGAGTGGCAGACATTTACACTACGAAGGGTACAATCAGACGAGCTGTGAACAAGTTGTGCCTGCTACGGTCGTCTGAAAGAAGTTAAGTTTGAAAGGCAGCTCAGCCTTTCAATGCCGCGGAGGATGTACACGCCGCGAGCGTGTAAACGCGGCAGCAGCCGCCGAACGCTCCATAGAGCAGGGGTGCGGTGCGAAGGAGGGGGCGTAGGCGCCCGCGCCGGATCTCGGAAGACGCCCACGCCATGACAGGCTTCACCGGGACGGCGACAAGAGAACATATCAAATAAAATTAGTGAACTATTAAGCAGCCATTGTGGTGAAGTCTCATTCTTATAATATACATCCAATTCACACAGTCATAGTCAGACTTTCATTTCATTTCGTCGTAAACAAGTAGCTTTTACCTTGACCAAATTTTTGGCATCAGCTTGAAAACTATAAAAACAAATTTCAAATGACCACCATTTTGGTACTTTTATTTTTCCCTTATTTTCAACACCAGGACCCTCAAAAAGTCGGCACAAGACTGCTATATTGTTGCTGCTGCTGCTTTTTTATAATTCGTTTAAAAAAATATTGATCATGGAAGTAAGTGTGGAACTGACGAAGCTGACCGAGCGACTGGAAAGTAATCCACGTACCTCCGTACTGATAGTAATTAGCTCGTAGGCGTAGTAAGTAGGTACAAATAGCTACCTTACACATCTAAGTTACAACCGCATTATATCAGTGTTGCGTCACGCATTATTAAAGCACAGGTGTGACCGAGGCTTTCATGGCCCCCGGCAAGAAAGTGACCAAGTGACTACCGACACTCCATTGAGTCTTTTCTATGAGCCTATGAGGACAAGATGATAAATTGGTTAACTACTGAATTGAAGTAGAATTTTCAATCGCTTAGGAATAATTAGGACACACTTAGTTTTCTGGTAAATGTCAACCAATGTTAGACTAAGTTTCTTACAACAGCAAGGTCTAAAGTTTAACGAAAAACTGAATAAAACCTAAATTGCTGAAATTATAGTTTTAAAAGCGGACTGAGGACTTATTAGCTATTGTTCACGCATGGCACTGACCTCAGCTTAATGGTTATTTAGTAGCCACAACAACATTGCAGCCCATCATACAGACTCATACAATACAATACAATAACTGTAAGAACACAGTGCTATAGTGGTCCTTGTGTCTATAACTATCCCCTAATTGACTTTCTCTGTTGCTTAGGCACCCACGACTACACGTGGATCGTATATGCAGTGATACATAAACTCACGCATTTTTCTCTCTCTTTTTAGACAGAAATCACAGAACGCCACCTGCTACGATCTTTACATACTCCTTTCGCCTCTTCCACATTCATACATCTGGTCATACAAGCACGCCGGATACGAGTACTGCACGCATGACCTTTCTGAAGAACCTCACCAATAAGGTCAGGGTAGGTCCCATCCTGGGATTGTCACTCACTCATATGCAGACATGTAAATTATTATTGTAAGCCAAACCCCAGACACCCTTACACATCAGTACGATGGTCAAACCGGACATGACCGTCAGATAACAGATAGATCGAAAATCTTAACGACATAGAATGTGCTCTCCACTCTTTCATTCAAGCTTCTTGGCTCTGACGTCACTCGCGGGCCGGCCGGGTTACGCAACGCAGGCGTGCCGAAGAAAGTGGAGAGCCCATGTGTTTACTCATAAGTGGCCACCAGCCGACCAGCGAGCACTCGGACATAGTAAATAATCTTACAACACACTTAATAACATCACATTTCTCTTCCGAGGGCCGGCGGACGGATGATAGTACAGCCGTGTGCCTTCACGCGTTAAGGAGTGGACTTTGTAGAACGATAGTTTGTCGACGATCATTCTGAGTGTGGTGTAGGTAACAGGGAACGATCTTAGCAAATCCACTTCATGATTACGACGAACCTCGCATTTGTATTCAGTTCAATATACTCGACACTGGTCATTTCTGACGACATTTTTATGGCATTCGGCAGAAACCGATATGGTGGTTGCTAAAAGTTATAAGAAATGAAGAAATCGGATTCAGTACTTACATGATTCTTTAAGTTATCGTTCATTATCTCACTCAGACAGGATGCTAGGAGGAAGATATTCATGAATGAACATAATTTATGCTCATTCCGTATGCAAGAAGAACTGATTGATTAATTGCATGAGACTACGTTTACCTGGTTCCCTATCCATTTGCATAAAATTTTAAGACCTAATGTAACTTAGCATTATGTTGTTTGGCATAATTATTTTTTCGCATAATGTAATTACGCATAACAGCTCATGCATAATTTTTTTAAGCATAATGTCTGTAACCATAATAATGATTAGGCATAATATTTTAAAGCATAAACTTATTAAGCATAAAGTTCTAAAGCATAACTTTTTTAAGCATAAAGTTCTAAAGCATAACTTTTTTAAGCATAATATCCTAAAGCATAAAAGTTAAGCATAAATAACGCATAAAAATATTAAAACATATTTTTATAGGTATTACAGTGAAATAATTATTAACACCTAGAATATTAGACACTATACACGTTTATACAATTTTTATGCTTGCAGACAAGCATGCAGCATGCAAGCAAGCATGCAGCAGGCAAGCAAGCATGCAGCATGCAAGCAAGCACGCAGCATGCAAGCAAGCACGCAGCATGCAAGCAAGCATGCAACATGCAAGCAAGCATGCAACATGCAAGCAAGCATGCAAGCAAGCAAGCAAGCAGCATGCAGCAGGCAGGGTTTCTGTGACGGCTCCGGCGCTGCGGCCCTCCGGCGGCCCCACGCGTGCTAATCGTCGCAGACGGCTTTCGCTCACCACCGCTCGCTCGCAGCCGCCTGCTCCTCAGCCCGCGGGCCGCCTCGCCCCTACGCGCCTACGCGATTTTAAATAACACTCTGGGGGTAGGACAAACAAGACTACGTGAAGTCGGTTTTGCAGCAATTCGGTTCTGTGACTAACTTTTGTTGCACAGCGTATTAATTTTTTAACATTTTTTATGCCTAAATATTATTATGCTAATAGCCATTAGGCCTACTAACGTTATGCTAAAAGTCTTTAGGCCTACTAACGTTATGCTAATAGTCATTAGGCCTACTATTGTTATGCGAATCAAATTTATGCCAAAACAAATTAGTCTTTAACATGATTATGCCAACATAAAATGTATGCCTAAAAAAAATATGCCAAAGTATTATTATGCCAAAACAAATTGTGCCAAAATCGTTATGCCGAAGTATATTAGGACAAAAACATTGTGCGAAAAGAAGGGATACCACGTTTACCTCTCGTTGTAAAGTTACGAATCGAATGAAAGAAAGTAATTATCGTCTTAGGCTAAACTATTAATAAAATGTGTGTCTCTCATCGCTAATGACATTCACGTCTAGATGCAAATTAGATAAACTCAACTTTCCTCGGCGGTTGAGACTGGCGGTCAATGCCGTGACGTACGGGCGCGTGATAGTGACCTCCACGCCTTGTCTACTCTCTAGGAGATCTATGAGAGTTGCCAAATTTATTATATTCATCCATCCGGGTATAAGAGGGAAATACCAAAATACCGATAGTTGGATTGAAATACTTAATATGGCTGGAAAGTGAGTGACTATACTGTTATACCGACTATTTGGGATGTATGAAAGAAGAAAATATAAATGTGGGAAAGATAATGAAAAATTGGCAATCGAAGTAGATGGCAGAGAGATTTAAGCAAAGTTGAATGACTAAACTTGTAAAGAAACCTGAAATACTCGAAAAGGCATATTTTCAACAGTAAAAAAAAACAGTGTATCGTTCGTCACTCTTGAATTCATTTTATTTACACACGGTCCTCAACAATATTGGCAAAATCTATTGTAGCAAAGGGCTTGCACGTGTTCTATTATTAAGTAATTGTTATACTAAAGTGTGAAACACAATAGACTACTTATCCCAACTTACTTAAGTACTCTTTGTCTCAATTACGACCAAGTGAATAGAAATATTGTGTCTTCGACTTTCACGGATCTGTCGGTCCGACCGTCCGACTACGAGTAAATGGTTAAGAAAACCATGATCTCGAAGGAGCTAAGTGCGTTGCGTCAGATTTTCACTAGCAGCGCCGCGTCATAGGAACATACAAAAGGTCCACTTTTGCTGACAAATTCTTCACTTGACAAAATTTGTCGCTTATCAGATAGATGAGAGTGACAGAGAGTAAGTCCAGTTAACTTCAGATTATTAGAACAACCAATTTCAAATACTCCAGTTGCAACTACAAATATTTCACAAATATCTTTAGTAGCTTTAGCAGCTTTTAATGGTGCTTGGCAGTGCATGGCAACGTGCACTTGTGTGCTTCAGATAGAATCCCTCGGTAGCAATCTCTGCAGCCTGATAGGTATCAAGTAATTATGGAATAATTTGGCTTACCCACTGTTTTATGAGCCTGAAACATAATAGCCAAAATTTAGGTGCTAGCTACTATGGTTTCAAAGTCGGAGTTTCGGAGGACGCAGGCGTGTACTTCATGATGTTACGTAAAGTGGGTTTCCTTCCTCTGAACGCTGTGGCGACAGGCTGCGCGTACGCAAATGATGCTAACGATCCCGCCACACAACGCCATGTAACTCAATTTGAACATTTGACTAAGAAAGTTATGACATTTTCACACTTTTACTTTTTATCACAAATTCACAACATTATTTGTTTTAATTCACATTAGTCAAATCTTTAATGAATCAGGAGATACAAGGTACTTACATATCACTTTCTTACTGTGTTCTAAAAATATATTTTCAAAATATGTTTATAGCATACCAGTACCTAAGGTTAATTAAGAAATTGCTAAAGATTTAACAAAAGAAACAAATGAGAAGATCAATATTAAAAAGATACAAGATTTTTTTTCTTCCGTTTAAGTTTTGCGTTATTATTAAAATGACTGTATCACATTTCTTGATGCTGAATAGAAAGTGCTAGGAAGAAAGTCTTCCCTCTGATTAATAACAAAGCTAACACCAATTGTAATCTCCAGTCCAATCAAGGGTTGAAATGATAACCAGATGAAGTCAGTAACCAATAAAAAAAACGGCAAGCAGCTCCAACCTAGTTAAACATTTAAATTGATAACGTCCATATCTTAAAACAAAATGCATTAGCTACCTGAGCGCAGATTGTGAAGCAATCGCGCAACAGCGGGTCCCTTGAACCCACAGGAAACACAAAAAACTTACCCGACATCAAATAAATTAGACTATCAAAAAATATATCATGTAACTTGTAGGCGCGGGCACACAGGTACGCACTACAGCGACGTTAAAATTATGTCGAATGCTTTCAAAAGTGACTTCTGTAATACAGCGCCTTAATATATTGTATTATTTTATTGTATTGTCTCATTATATCATATTCTTAATATGAAAATATATGTCCAAAACCTAGGAGTTGGTAGTGGCAATAATCCGTATCAGTATTGCATGATAACACGGTAACAACAGTAAGGATTTTCAAATTCTTAGCATGTGGGTTGACTCCGGTAATAGTTCCGGAAATAGCTGCTATAACAGACGTTTTATATAATCTAAACATTCCATTGACAATATTGGCAAATATTATGTCTACGGAACTTTCACCAGCAGGCCTAATCTTTTCATCAGGATACGTTTCATCATTTTATGGCTCCCATAAAAAAAACATCACCTGTCTATAAAACCATAATGTTTCATCAAAGAGAAAATATAGCTTTTCCTACTCATCATAATGTCGAGTAAAAGTTGGTCAAGTCCAGAGCACAATAAATTACACACATTAGGAAATTAATTAATTCGGCAAGCACTAATAATAGCAAGTCAAGAAACAAATTTTGTGAAGTCGATCTAAAAGCTCTGATTCACGCATTAATTATAAGCTAAAGAATACGGCCCTGGCGAGTGATAGTTAAGTTGCACTCAAGTTACGGAGACTCGGAGTCAGTGTTCGCGCGCCGGTCGAGGTGATAACACGCAACTTATACTTAACTAAAAACTTTTTTATTTTTCCAAAAGTTAAGTAGAGTTAACGGAGTGTCATGTTGAACCATTTTTGTATTTCGAAAAATGTGATTCAGTCAACGAACCGGTTCGGTTTTTAAATTTTATTGTTTTATTTTTTTAAATTGGGATTATTCAAGTGTACGAACTATATAGGCTGTTTTATTTGGAATTGAAGTGACGTTGTAATAAGGTAAGTTTTTATGAATTTATTTTTACCATTAAATGGTAAATACCATTTTTTTACAAAAGATAACAAAAAATATAATTTAAAAAAAAAGTATTTTTTACAATGAATTGCGTGTAGACCGTGATCTACTTTTAACACCTTCAGTCCTGAATTCTTCACGTACCGCGCTGTACATTCCGATACGCTTATAAATTTTTGAGATACTTAACCGATCTGTTGTATACCAGTAACCATGTAGGGCTCTTTATAACAAACAATATTGTAGAAGAACCAGCAGGAGTGAACTCCTAATCACAAGACTCTAGTTTTTCAAACCCAAAGCTAAATGTTATGAGCTTTAGGTAGGAAAAACTGACGTCGACTCATCTTATAAGCAGTAACAACAGAATATGATGAGTTCTACCTAGAATTCTACTAAAGGTTGGAGTCATGCGAATGACCCTCTAGAACTCAACTCAACATACCCACAGTACTGTGGCCAGTCAGTTGTACTACTACTACTTTTGGGTTTTACAAGACTTTAAGTAAGAACCTACTTAACCTAATTTATTTAGTCGACTATGCAAGGTATATAATTATTGGGTGCATTAAAATAGCCTTCACAAGTAAAATATAGGAACGTCAGCTATATCATAGTGCACGAGTGTGTGCACAAACACAGGCGCACTCCCCCTTCCCTCACTCTCATAATCCGATGGAACAGCAATCCGATACAACCGGGAAGAGATCAGGCGCAAGACCAATGGCTTTACGTGCTTTCCGAGCCACGGAGTTGTCACACCACCTACTTCCAAACTCCGGGTCGCTACTGAGAAATTCCTAATGGAAAATCACAATAACACTTTTTGCCCGAACTGGGAATCGAGCCCAGAACCCGGCTTCTGCAGTCGCGCTAACGATCACGAGACAAGATAGTTCAGCTTAGTTACCTTCTTTCTGACAAGCATCTATTTTTACCTCGGCACATAATTGTTTCTTGTATTATGTAAAATTCGTAGCCTTATAAGAAGCACCAGTTATGATTGTTTGGTTCATAAAATGTAACAATGTCCGAAAGCAGACGCATTCATCAGACGGTGACAGGTTACTTTCTCTCTCAGTCGAAGGGTGTAAGCTATAAGACAAGCGACGACACACACGTTTCGTATGAGCCTGCCGCAATCAAGTGCCAATAACAAAAGACGTATGATACTCAGTTGGTACAGGTGCTCAAAGATACCTAAAAGGGATAACGCCTTAGCCTTTTCCCAACTATGTTGGGGTCGGCTTCCAGTCTAACCGGATGCAGCTGAATACCAGTATTTTACATGGCGACTGCTCTGACCTCCACAACCCAGTAACTGGGTAATACGATACCTCTTGGTTAGACTGGTTGTGACTATCCGTAACGACTGTTATAGATCTACGAATGACAGCCGTAACTAACAGCTTTTCGTGTTTTCCGAGACACGGGGGTGTGATACTACCAACTTCTAAACTCCGGGCTGCTACTGAGAACTTCCTATTGGAAAACACCCAATAACACATTTTGCCCGACCTGGGAATCGAACGCATACCCTACGTTCATCAGTCGCGCTTGCGGCCACAAAACCAACGGGGCAGTCGGGCCGAGGGAATTATTACAGCTCTACACAACTCAAACATTTGCCTGAGTAAGTATGCTGAGGTTGACGATAACAATACGCACAAATTATTTATTAATTAATAGTAGATACGTACCACGCTAAGAAACTTGTAAGATAAATGCAACATTTATCTAAAAAGTCTAAATCACAAATTACATTTCAAATAGGTACTTTCTCAAAGCTATTTTATTCTTATGAGGTAAGTATTTTAAAATCTTATAAAATATTTAGTTTTACAACAGCATAAACATTATAAATATTAAACTGAGTTTGAGCTAATTGGTTTCTTTGATTCGTAAAAAATTAAATAAGAGTCGATTTCGCTCATTGTCGTAACTATAATGGCAAATAACAATTTCTTATTAGCTGTTATTAAATAGAAAGTCTCTTGTAAGATGAGAGTGTTGGACATGGCGATCTTTGCTTTTCTCTCGATGGCAACACTCCATGATATCCGCAAAAGGCATGCTATGACATCTTATAATAACCAACAACTAGATATACTTTCGAATTCAATCTAATAATCAAGTATCGAAAATCATATCCATTGTGTGTATGACAATAAATTCAACTTCGGATAATATCTGATGGTGATTTCATGGGACCTAAATATACCGGCGAACTGTGGGTGTACATTAATACACTTCTGCCTAACCCTTCGGGGAATACAGGCGTGATGGTGGTCTAATGGCGATCACAGTCTGCGTGCAAAAAAAAACGAAAAAATCCAAAAGCTTATTTGCAGGACATTGTTTTCACTATATTTTTCTATATGATGTTGATGTGTCTTCTCGCTCCGTTAAATAATCAGAGCTGAATCATGAAAAACTCCTTAAAATCTTGACCATCAGCGAGAAACTGCAATGGTTTTGACATTTAACGACGACATGTGCGGTATATATTATGTAAGTCAACACACGGGTACAATAGGAACAAGGAGTACCTACTATAAGTGCATTTAAAGAATGAATAATTTTGAATTGTAGAATTGTAAATACTTCAAATTGCACATTAGAATCACGATTATGAAAATGGATAATTACATGCCTACATTTTCCGGCAGGTATTTCATACGTAAACCAAATAAATATAAGAAGTTTTGATTGTGTTGTTGTTTTTTATAGTTTTACGTTGGTCCACAGGATTTAAAAGAGACATTTTATTTACTGCGTTAACAGTTAGTAACTCGAAGATATCGCGATCTACACCCAGACAAGCTCAATGTTTTGTGTTAAAAGATTAGAGAGAGTCATTAGAAGAACAAATTTGAAAAATACATTATCTCGCTCAAGAGTTAAGTAATAAAACAGGTGAGGAAGTAGGAGCAATGAGCCAAGAAGGGACATAACTTTGATTTCCACACAGAAGAAGTCGCGGGCAAACTAGCTAATAAAATATTTGCTGAAGCAGGCACGTATTCGAATATAGATCTATATCCACCAGATCTTGGCAATATGTAGAGATAGATATATAAGCAGGCTTACTCCCGTTACTAAACACGCATCTCGGTGACAATCACACGTTGATATCACGGTTGATATGTGTGCTGCATGCAATTAGTACTTATAATTATTATTTTATTATGTGACTTAACAAACAGATTATAACATCGGATGTACCTACATCCTTTATTCTTGCAAATACAGGTATTATTCATTCATTCATTTATCAATGTCAATATCTCATTGGAATTTTTCCCATTGATTTCAAACATGCCCTTTACTAGTCTATACATCCACGGTAAGTACACACTGAGACAATACATAGGGACCACTTTCATTATCTTCAAAATAACATTATTATAACTCTTATTTAAGTTAAGTATAATTGATCTATTATATAATGGTCCAACGTGTAACGAAACAAACTGGGTCGGGCGAGTCTGGGAACTAAGTCGTCAATATTGTTAATGTTTATAAATTAATGAAATCTCTCATAATTGTATTTGCTTTCTCCACGGAAGAATAGCAGGTGTATTATTAATCTATACTAATATTATAAAAAGGAAAATTTTGTTTTATGTTTGTAAGGAATAGGCTCCGATACTCCTGGACCGATATTAACCATTTTTTTCCCACCAATATACCTATACCTACATTATTTCTGAGTAACATAGGCTATAAACCATCACGCTACGACCCAAAGACGTAACTTATGGCGGGTGAAATAAGCCACGCAGACGAAGACGCGGGCAGTTCGCTAGTGTTCAATACATCGGCATTTCTTTGGACGCGTCTGGCGCAAGCTCCACTTTCGCACTCGAATTCCGGAATCGAACGCTCAGACCAGAATAGCCGACCTCTCGAGAATGTTACTATCGCATAATAATATCAAGACTAATTCAATACACTGTGTGTTTTTAACCCCCGACGCAAAAAGAGGGGTGTTATAAGTTTGACGTGTCTGTCTGTCTGTCTGTCTGTCTGTCTGTGGCATCATAGCTGCCGAACGGATGAACCGATTTCAATTTAGTTTTTTTTTCTTACGTACGAGTGTTCTTAGACATGTTTGATGAAAATAGAGAGTAGGGAAGAAAAACCGAATGTCTGTAAATATACTCGAGTGGGGTCTCAAACTTAGCAAAATCGACATTATAATAAGTAGGTACCTATAAAAAGTATAAAATAAAAAATTAAATTAAAAATTTAAAAAACCCCCAACACAAAAACCTAAGTTCCCTTTAAAAAGTAAAAAAATAATAAAAAAAATACGTCACGTTGGGGGACCGCTCGGGACGATCGTATCCTAAATGCAATATCGGTCCCCCAACGTGACGTATTTTTTTTATTATTTTTTTACTTTTTAAAGGGAACTTAGGTTTTTTACTGGCATAAAACGCGCATGCAATGTCTGTGGTAGGTTTGTATAGACAAGACTCGCGAGGCTTATGACCCGCCTTAAGTTACGTCTTTGGTAACTGTTCCGCTCCCGACAGTTGTAGCTTGATGTTATACAGCCTATGACACTCACAAATAACCTGGCTTTCTATAGGTTTAAGAATTTTCAAAATCGGGTAAGTGGATCCAGAGATTACCACCTACAACTTCACAAACTCTTATAATATTAATATATGTAGATAATGTCAGGATGATGGCTCGTCTGTGTAACGAGTAACGAGCCATAGAAAATAACAAGCTAACATAATGATATATTAATAACGTACTTAACGAAAGAAGGACGGTTCTAATGCCAGACAATGTTCCATTAACTGCGAAAAAATTGTAATGCAGTAATACAATACAACTCTTGATAGATATCTCTTGAGATATAGATGATGGAAACATAGTTAGCAGGAGAGTCTATTTTCCTCTGCGAATAGACAGCAAATTCTACCGGGCAATTTTATTTATTTATGTATTAAAACTTTATGCACATAGGTAATGTAAAATAGGCAATAGGCTCGCCCCCTATTACATGGGACCTAAATATACCGGCGAATTGTGGGTGTTCATTGGTGCACCTCTGCCTAGCCCTTCAGGGAATATAGGCGTGATAAGATTATTTATTTGCTTGGTGATGGTATGTATGTAATGTAAAAAAATACACTGCAAAGGTAGATTTAATTCCTTGGGCATTTTCTCAATTTCCTGCCAATCGTTTTGACTCCGGTATCAATTTTAGCTTCCACTGAATGTTATTCTAGCATCCTATATGCGCGCCGTTCGCAAGCGCGTCAACACGCGTCGAGTAGCCGACATAACGATGTCTCAACATCTCCGGTTACCTTGTAAGGACAAATCTGACACGTTTACTGACCTTACGTAATCCAAGAATGCTGAAGTTCATAACAATGTGGGCAGGTTTCACCATACTAACCTGTCGTCAACGCCCATCACTTTCTCACATTAAGAAAGTTGTCACCCGAAGTTTGAGTCGCCCAATATGCTAAACTAGAGAAATCCGGAAACGACACGGCTTTAGTAACTAATTAGGGCATGCATTAACCGGACTTTGATCACTAGTTAAGGTTGATTCTACATCTGATCTGCCATAATTAACGAGTTATATAACGCTATGTAGGTTTGGCTTCCACTAAAAACACCTACTCAGATTTCATACGATGCTTTTTAAGAGTTCTTATTGAATCGAAATCAATAGAAGTGATTAGTAATTAAATATGTAATACCCGGAAAACATGGTTAACTAATGATCCGTGACAGTATTAAATAGCGAATTTGGCTACATTAAATCAAACGTTATTTAAGCTAGAAGGAAAATGTTTTCAAAGTTGATTCGTGCCACCATCAAGTTTGTCTTCCGAACGTCACTTGTTACCGAAGATGGCAGCATGGCAGCCACTTACATAAGCTCCCTCTTGTCAGTACATAAATAGCTACAATTTCCCAATAAACGGGTCCTTTCTAAGCTCATTAACCAGTTATGGTGTAAAAATGTAAATACGCGGGCACGCGCATGCGCGCTCGCGTGCGACTCGCGCGCCGAACATCTAGCGCAGTGGGGCGGCGGTTTTCATTGCACACACGATTTACATTCGTTGCTAGTTTTGTTAGAATTAACATCTGATTTGAATAGATTTGGAGGGAAATGGATGTGCAATTTTGTGATTATGACGGAAAATTATAACTTTGTAAAAAAAGTGATTGCTCGTGACAGCAGCTAATAAAGTAATGCTATTTGATTTAAGTGCTTGTCATCGGCTACCGGTCTGATATGTGTTCTAGTATGATATATTGCATGTTAAAATAGCGCAATAAACAAAGATAATCAAATGAATTTGCAGAAAATGCTAACTGCATCTTACATCTTTATTGTATGCTCTCATACATCTCATACTTAATCACATTTTCTATTTCCTGTATTTTCGACATTAAAATAAAAAACATGAATTATATATCAATGATGGCAATTGCCACAAACTATTAACATACCATGTCTCGTTTCACGAGAGTGTACGAGTCATCATCATATCAGCCGCAGGACGTCCGCTGCTGGAGGTCTTCCCCATAGATTCCCAAAAGGATCGGTCGGAAGCGGCCTGCATCCAGCGTCTTCTTCTTCATCATCTGACGAGGGAAAATGAGTAAATTTTATAAGTGGGTAGTGTTGCCGTGCCGTGTGCCGTGTGCGAGCGGGCACGGCGTGTGAATGCCGCGGGGACGTCGACCGGCGCTTTTCCGCGCACTATCTAGTCCGATCGGAACAATTTCACTTAATCACATCACTATTTCATCCGACTTGCTATCTACGGAACGGTTTTGTAAATCCGGGAGCTTGTTGCAAAATAATATTATTATATTGTAGCACTGTATTGGAATTTTGTCGGGTGGAAGTTAGAAGAATAGAAAAATATTTTTCGACTAATAAAGGAAGTTTATTTAGCGTACATTAATTAGGCTAAAATATTAGAAATCTATCTCTTAATCGCTGGTACACGATTAAACACAAGTAAATGTAACTACTTGTTCGTTGCAAGGTTTCTCATAGAGTATTTCATTTCTCATCTAGAATTGTAACATTGGATATGACAATTATGTGTGTAGTATTATCAATGTAATGATGACGAAGAGTCTGTTTTTTGTTCGGACACACTAATCTCCGGAATTTTTTGTCCTGAATTCTGGAAATTCTTCGGTTATAGGAAGCTACGTTATTCCTAAATGGTATCTAAGCTATACTTTGAAACAAAAAAATTACGACCCGTAAATAAATGGCCCAGATGGATTTCATGTGAAATGAGAACCCAAATTGCTAAAGAAAGCAAAAATTTGGATGCATATAAATTGAGTAATTTTAGATTCTTAAACGGAGAAAATAATAAAAGTAATGTAGACACTAATAGAAATAAAAATAGTTATTGGGCAATTTAAGAAATTGATTCAATTTTATGAGAGAATTTTAAAGTGGATTGGTCTAAAAAAATGACAGAAATCTTGCGGTGAATTGGCTAAGAGAGTTAAGCTAATCGTATTCTGATATTATGACCTAAAAAGCAAGACTTGTAAGTTGTACGTAGCAACGTACGTGCGTATTTTTCACTGGCTTAACAAGTAAAATTAAGAATGAAAAATATTGTAAATGCCAACAGAAAAATCTTGTCAATTTGAACCAAATCTCAATATTGTTCGCGAACGGAAACTATTACAATAGCACAAAAACAATGGTTCCCAAACGACGACAATTCGTTACTCGCTATTACCGACATTCCGCATTTCGTTTATTTTTAATTTTATTGTATTTTTCAACTTTCGCCAAAAACCCGTCGAGGTAACGCGGTCGACGGCTTTCTTCTCGCGTAACGTTTACCGATGCGTTTACGTTATCTTTTGTTTTGTGCCGTCATACTAATTATTGGATTACGCAAACTTAGATGTAATACTTAAGTAGTTTTTTAGTACTTTCTTTATGTTTAGTGTCTTATTTGTTGAGTAATTTAGTTTTATTAACTCGATGTTGTTTGAGTCAAGACAGTGTTAGTACCATGACTTCTTAGCTTCTCGTTTCAATGCATTTGATGAGAAAAACAACTTTATTTTTTGTTAATGAACAATAAGCCAACAACCTATCATTATTGATTACTAATTATGCGCTAATGTTGTGTTACCTTGTGCTGGGAATCACCTTAGTAGTATTATTGAAAAGCGGTTTATACCTTAGCAAGCTTTTTAATAAAATTCATAAAAAGGGCTGTTTCGCAGTGTTTGGTAACAAGAGTAACAACTGGATGACAGTAGCCGAGGTTAACATGAGGCCGGAATATGTCCAGCAGTGGTTAGCTAATAGCCTGATGATGATCCCGTGAAACATTTGTCTCATAGGAGAAACCCGTTGAACCTCTTAACTTTGACGAAACATTGGGCCGCCGACTACTAAAAATACTCTATCGATCAACAAAACAAATCGATCGATAAATCGGTTCTAATCTCTTTAATCGAATTAAAATAAAAACTCATTGAATTAACTCCACTTCCTTCATCAAAGGATATTGCCAGTGTATTACTGTCGATGGTCGTTTTCCCACGTGTGGCAACACTGTCTTCATACGGTTCAGCGCGCGCACTGATTGGCACAACTGTAACACATTGTGCCGGGATTTGAACGGAACCAGACGTGTTTTAAACTCTTCATTGTGACATAAATGTGCTTTAATGTAAGTGCCTTTATTTAATACGAGCGAACTGCTCGCGACTTCATCCGAGTGGCTTATTTCACACGCGTTAAGTTACGTCTTTGCTGCGTGTTGCTGCTCCGCTCCCTTGTGTCGTAGCGGTATGTTATATAGCCTATGTTACTCAGGAATAATGTAGCTATCTATTGGTGAAGAAATGGATAAAATCGGTCCGGCAGCAGAGCTAATTCGGTACAGACAAACAAACAAAAAAATCTATCCTTTTTATAAGATTAGTACGCACAAACATCCTTTATCATATTACAATAACGATCACTACGTTTTTTTACGTCCCTGCTTTCTTGAATGATTATTTAATTAATTAATTTTGATTAAAATTCTCACTGAGCCTTTAAAAGAAAGGTGTTCCTTCCTTGTATTACAATTAAGGCCATTTAGCAACACCATACACAACAGTTGGCAATGAAGCTTCGGTCGGCATCACACGACATTACGACTTGAATGTTAAGACGACGATTGTTACCCACAAGCCATGCCGACACGAGTTAGTAACACCGCAGCGTGCCCAACTAATCAGTTACATCTCATTCATTTGTCAAATCAACAAGTCAATTAATGTTGGTAACACATTCTGTCAAGATGAGCCCACGCTTTAATCATCACCTTCACTGCCTACTTACTTCCTTGAATATCCGAATGTTTAGAATAACAGTAGAACCGAATTGAAAAGTCTGGTTAGTTAAAGTAACGTTCCGATTTCAGCATACATTAAATAAACTACGATTTTGGGGCGGCTGTGCAATGTTATAAATATGCAATGGAGTTACAGTGGAGGATGCATTATTGATGTGGTTAAATAGTTTTATTCATTCGCGATATCTCCCCATTACTTTATTTATAACAATGGATTCCTGTTGGCACTATCAGGCTACAGTAAGCAATAAAAGTCGATTAACATTTCAGATTTTGAAATACTAATTATTGAGTACAATATCAAAGGAAATAGGAGATGGATGTAAAATAAAGATAAATAAACTCTAACCTATTACTTGAAAGGCTAAGAAATGCCTTGTGTTATTACGTATCCATTGAAATGATAATATGTAAATTAAACAGTGTTAATGGACTTGTTGCTGATCATACCTGCTGTTGGGATCTATACCAATATTTCTTGATTAATTCATAAAATCATAAATTTTTGGATGGCAAGTTGTTCCAGATATATCAGGGAACTAAGACAGAACACAAATTTGAAATTTGAAATAAAAACCATTTGCTAAATTTGTTTAGCAAATGGTTTTATCTAATTTCAACGACGGTTTTTTTTTCAGCTTAAACGAGTTAAAGCTTTAGACAGACAGATGGTTTTTAGCGCAGATTGCTAAACTTAGCATAGGATACTTTTACATGTTATTGCACAATTTGCACATATCAGTGTACTAATTACCAACAAGGCCGTTCTACCATACTCTCCACCTCCATACACAACAATTACTCGAGGTTGACTCACTCCAAACGCAATGCAAGAACAACAAACAGCAACGCACTATAATTTTCTTTAGTTCCCCTGCTGACATGGTAGGCAGAAACGTACCTATTTAAAGACACAGGGTGTGGACTCAAATCATCAAATCCATAAAGTCTTCACAAGAACGATTCATGTTTTTTTTTACAAAATATTACCGAAAGTAGATATTTGGCCTAAAAATTTCTTTCGAATCAATTTTGTTGCTTCGGTTAATTGTAAACAGTATTCTTCTATACAAAACCTAAAACTGCCATCCAAAAACATGATAAAGCAATCAATCGAGATTAGAAGATCATTCAAATTCTGCCACCTTTATTGCTCGTCATGGAATCACCTTGTACGATTTCAAACAGCACCACCCCGTTTAACAGACAATTGATCTATTAAAAGCTCTCGTACTTCCTCGGTAGATAGCGCGAATAATAAAGAGTAATGGTTTGAATACAGCCTTTGAGAACACGCCGACACCGTGAAGGACCCGCTATTGTTAACACTGCCCGCTTAACAGCCGAACGAATGGCCTCCGATCTAGATTAGCTGCAGATTTACTTGATGAAACATCTGGATGCTGTCAGTAGATTTGATCTCTAAAGAATCTGTTTCATACACACATACAATCACGCCTGTATTCCCCGAAGGGTTAAGCAGAGGTGTACCAATGCACACCTATAGTTCGCCGGTATGTTTAGGTCCCACCGAGCGGCCACTAAGAATTTTAGAAAAAACCCCAATAACTCTTAGCTCGACCTGGGTATCGGAGCCAAGAGCTTTGCAGTCGCGCTTAGGACCACCACTAGGCTAACGAGACAGAATCGGTTTCATAAGTCGTAAAAAGCATTAACGTTGATCGGATGAGCTTCAGTATAGGATGGCTTGTTATAGGTACCTATTATTGTTGCTGTTTCATAATTTTGACGCTTTACGGTATGCCGAAATCAACGATCAAGATTTTTGTCAAATGGAGCACGTTCATAAGGATTTCTATAATGTGGCGGATGTCTACAATTCTGCGTCAATCTCGTAATAAATCTGTTCAACCGTAACTTTGAAGGTTAACTACATTTTACACATTTTTTCTCTCACCAACCAAATTAGGTTATGTACCATTAAGATTTAGATTACGACAAGGATTATAAAATGTAATAGTAGGCAGGTACACACCTACATTCACGTTTTATACAAGCGCAGAGGGAAGTTATATTTTTTGTATTGATAATTATGTTACCTACTTCTTTGATAATTTAATATTCGGCCTTTAAGTATAATGCATCTTTGAACAGATGGACCATGGAATTAGAAATGGCAGCCTGAAGAAACTGTTTATATATAATGGCATGAACTCATGAAAGCCTACATCAGTTTTTTTTTATATTTGATCAAAGAGAAGTAGAAACTTCTCTCTATGTAGAGCTCTTTGGAAACATAACAGCAGGTTAGTAGGTACCTACATTAATATTATAGCAGTTATGTGTTAATACCCTAATATCACATTTTCACAAGGGAAATGACATAACCGTTCAACCATTATACGTTAAACTTTCATTTCATACTAATTTGCCTCCAAGAGAGCTCTAATCGTTCGGTTAATTTGAGCACATTTAGCAATATCCATCCGCTGACAAGTGATTTATTTTCATTGAGTCATTATAACGTAATGTTTACTGTAATCCGGTCGATTTCGATAATTATGTGTAACATGTGCGTAGTACGTAAGTATTGTATAACGGAAAAGGCGTGTCTTTATTAATATACGTTATAATATATCCTTCTATGTTATTATATTATAGGATACACGATCCAAGTCGCTGCACACCCTCTGATTTTCCACTACCCATATGGAGTGTCCTGAGGCCTGGTGACTCCCCAAATGTCCTGCCGTGCGATTCTCTAACATATTTCAACGCTGCGCTCGACGTCGAGCTCGTCGACGACACTATAAAATAAAATAAATATATCATCACGCCTGTATTCCCCGAAGGGTTAGGCAGAGGTGTACCAATGTACCACCCACAGTTCGCCGGTATATTTAGGTCCCATGTAATAGGGGGCGAGCCTATTGCCATTAACCGGGCACAAATCCAAACTCCGAGCTGCTACTGAGAATTTCATAGAAAACCCCAATAACACTTTTTGCTCGACCCGGGAATCGAACCCAAGACCTCTAGCGTAGCAGTCGCGCTCAGGACCACTAGGCCAACGAGGCGGGCAACGACGACACTACTATCAAATCAACTTTACGCACAACGCATAGAGTTGATTTTACCGAAGTTTCGTCAACCAGCTCGACGTCGAGCGCAGCGCTGAAATATGTTAGAGAATCGCACGGCTGTTCGTACAATACCAAAAATTTCATCAATTTGTGAAATCAACCAATTTGTGTTCGCAACAAATCAGCCTTTTTAACGACGGGAAGCAATCTTCCTTCCCAAAACCATGATATTTTTTCTCATGTTAGAGAGGATAAGTCTCTATACTAGCACGTAGGTAGTCAGATTCATATGTTATCCATACTGATCATGGTCTCTTTAATAGGTTATACACCTTCTAGTACTGTCCTTCAACACGAGTTCACAAAAGCTATTGCTTTTAACTACGGCCCTCTCACCACACATAAGCTACCATATGAACTAGATCAATTAATAATGTTGTATGCAAAATTGAGCAGGTGTGGTCAAGTTCTTGGTACATATCCTGTATTTAATATATTAGATACTTAAACTTTATTAACTTGTCAAATTAATAATATGTAGCACATACAAAACCAAGATTGCTACAATCTATGCACGATCTAATTAGTTGCTTTTGATTAGTCTAAATGCCAACTGGTTTAGGAACCGCTTAGCTAGCGTGGCTCAAAGTTACAGGTCTACCAAAAATGATTTTATTTACAGAACCGTTGTTGGTCTTACAGCTTCTGTGCCCCTGAATTTGATTACCTTATAGGCTCTTCACAGGTCCTTATAGACTAGTGAACTGCCCGCGAATTCGTTCGCGTGGCCTATTTCATCCGCTATAAGTTACGTCTTTGGTTAGGTAATGCTCCGCTCCTGTGGGTCGTAGCATGATGTTATACAGCCTATGTTACAAAAGAATAATGTTATCTAGCTATCTATTGGTGAAAGAATGGTTAAAATCAGTCCCATAGTTTCGTAGCCTATTCGTTACAAACAAACAAAAAATAAAAATATTAGTATAGAAACAGACCATTATTTTGTTAAGACCGAGAGACATACAACGAAATATGCAAATATCTTGAGTTCTCGACATACTGCTATCCGTCTAGACCTTACCAGTAGGTTGTGGGCTACAATTTATAGTATGTATTTACAACATCATGAGTTACCATCCATCTTACCGTCTGCCCACTGCGACGTAAGGCAAGGCTACACTGGTGTTGGGTAAGGACGAGCACCCACGCGATGTACTCACTTAAACTAATGTTATTGCAATCACTGTATCTATTGTATTGTAATTCTGACAGTCCTTGATGGCTTTTGTGTCGGTTATTTAGTTTGTGTCAACATTTTATCCCTGCACTGCGCCTAACCGCCTTACTGGGTAACTGGATTAAATGATGTAGTGTCGATGCGCAGATGTTACTGAGACTGAATTCTAAGATGGCTTGAACCCTAAAAGCACAAAACACTGTGATTACAAGATGAATTTTCGTTTTTCTAGGCTATCTTAGACTAAATACAATCTTGTTCATCTACTGTTCTGCTGCTTTCTCGTTATTTTACTATACATTAGCGAACTATCCGCCACTATGCTTATTTCTTATTTCACCCGCGTTAAGTTACGTCTTTGATTACTGCTCCGCTCCCGTGTGTCATAGCGTATATAGCCTATTACACTCACAAATAACGTGGCTTTCTATGGGTAAAAGAATTTTCAAAATCGGTTCAGGAGTTCCAGAGATAACCCTCTACAACCTCACAAACTTTACCACTATATAGTATAATATTACAGTACCAAGTGCAGTTTTCAGTAACGCAACAAACAAATATTAAGGCAAATAAATCCGAGCCGGTACTCAAAGAATGTACGAGTATGTATGCCCCGCATTTGCAACACCATGCGTACTACCGACGCATACGGAGGTAATTACAAGCTCCTTATTTGGAAACTAAGATGGAAGCCAGTTCGTGTAGGCCGAGTCATTTGCAACTGAAACATTATGTTAGAGCCTTGTAATGATTTTGGACATAATTATGGGATTTAAGTACTTGGGTCATGGAATCTCTTAGACCTCTACCCATAGGCGTATATATGGGGGGCTGTCAGTGCGACGATAAATTTATGAAATTGCTAATTAATCTTAATAAATCTAAATGAAAAATCGAAAAAAAGAACTTTATAATCTTCATTAAAAATTGTCTAAACGATATTTTTGAGACACCTTAAAAACTTAATTCACTGCATAATAAAAATAGATTTAAATTAATTACCCCTCTGCATTATTAAGTAACATTACAATCACAATTTTGTTGAATATGCGCTAATATTAATGAGCATTTCTCTTTTGCTTACAGGTAAATATCATCCAATTTATGGCAGAGTGTAGAGCGTAACCGAAGGCAAGGCAAGTAAGTTGAATGAACACTAAGAGCATCTTCTTCTGAAAAAGACAGCTCTTGACAGTATTGTCAAGAGCTGTCTTTTTCAGAAGAAGATGCTCGAAGGTCGATACTTGCCTAAATAACTAACATAGTGTATACTATGTTAGTTATTTAGGCAAGTATCGACCTTATTGATGAGATCCTTCAGAAAGGTCGGATGCGGAGTACTCGTAACCGGCGTGCTTGTATGACCAGATGTATGAACGTGCACTAGGCTAAAGGAGTATGTAAGGATCTTAGCAGGTATATAACCTTGTTTGACGAACATGCGTAGGTACACAGTCAGGACAAGTCCATTCACATCTGTGTAGTCTGTGTGGTTCTTTCTTCAAAATACCACTTCACATATAAAACCCACAGTACTGTAGACGTATCATGACCATGCTAAAGATACGTCGGCATCTTTTAGCTGAAGTTAGCTGTTTTGTTGCGCAATGGATCTTTTAGGAACAAAATTGTCTACTGCGCAGCTAATCGGCTAACTTTAATATAAAAAATGTTTAGGTCCCATGTAATAGGGGGCGAGCCTATTGCCATTAAACCGGCCACAAATCCCAACTCCGAACTGCTACTGAGAAATTCATAGTGAAACCCAATAACGCTTTTTTCTCGACCTGAGAATTGAACCCAAGACCTCTGGCGTACCAGTCGCGCTTAGGACCTCAAGATTAGGCTAGCAAGACATATAGAAAAGATGTGCAACCCATTTACTGAGTATGTCATATGTAGTGTAGTTTGTCAAAAAATGTTACGAGTAAAAGACCCCCGGTTACACACTATTTGCTTAAACCCATCACATCGTTCCGTACTTAAATATTTTGCAAGTCTTTAGACAAATGAACGTACCGACACAGCATAGTATTATCCAGTCTTCAATCTAAGTGTCGCTGGACAAGGTAAACCACACTCTTGAATAATTCCGTTAAAACGTACACAGTGACAACAGAAACGACAACACTGTGTTTGAAGTATGTTTGTTACGACATTTTTGCTACAACGACTGACAAAATATTGCATGTCAAAGTAGGTGGCAATTAATTGCCAATTCTTTCGACTAATAATTAATTTCACACCTATTTGCTTGTGAATCCGGCACAAGCTACTCTTTTCGTTGTTCATGGATAAACAATAATCCTACTACTATTATAAAGGCGAAAGTTTGTATGTATGGATGTATGGATGTATGGATGTTTGTTACTCTTTCACGCTTAAACGGCTGAATGGATCTGGATGAAATTTGGCACAAAGATAGATTATAGTCTGGAATAACACATAGGCTACTTTTTATCCCGGGAAAATGTACGGTACCCGTAGGATAACACATCAACTGTGACGCGGACGAAGTCGCGGGCAGAAGCTAGTCATTTATAAATTCTGTCGTGACCTACTATCATCTATACAAATAAATAATAATAGAAATACAAACAGCTTCTTACTAAATAAGTTTACATGGTGCTTACTCGAACTCTACCGACTCGACTGCCCCATCAGTCACGTGGTGGCAAGGGTGACTGTTGAGCGTTTGGTCCTGGGCTTGATTCCCAGGTCAGACAAAAAGTATTATTGGGTTTTTCCATTAGGGATTTCTCAGTAACAGGCTGTAGTTTGGAACTTGGTGGTGTGACAGCCCCGTGTCTCGAAAAGCACGTAAAGCCGTTGGTCCTGCGCCTGTCCTCCCCGGTCGTGTCGAATTGCCGTCCCATCGGATTGACGCACACACTTGTGCACTATAATATCTTCTGCGTACTTGGCTAGTCTCCATTATGATTAGCCATACAGTCGGAAGAACACAGGAGAATACATTTTACATACACTCGAAAAAAACAATAATACATTTTATTTTGTCTATCTGTCTGTCGATTATATTGCTCGGCTGACTGATCATCATTTGTCGTTCGTTACATTAAGCCACATGACGTCGCTGCAAGTTGTCTCTACTCTGTCACAATAATAATATGTATAGTAATGTATCCGTTGTACAGTAATTGCTTGGCAAATGGATGTCGCGCCGTGAGCCAACAGTTTTCACTCACTGTCGGCTTTCCTAACTCCTATAGCTAATAGCTAGATATATGTACTGCGATTTGCAGTCTAGGCAATCTAGGTTCGTAGCTACCAATTATGATATAATTTTTGATAGAGTCAAATATCAAAAATTATATTTATCGAGTACTTAATATAATTATGGTTTCTGCCTACCCCCATGCAAAAAGGGCGTAAGTTTATGTATGTGTGTATGTATGTCAAATTATGTAAGTCCAACAAAAGATATTACACAAATCATGACATACAAACAATATAAGTAATTATGACAGAAAGGTATTATATTATTTTTATTTGTATTTTTTTTTAATCATTCGTACAATAAAAACTACTATTTTTGCATAATAAATATATCACAAAATTAGAACATTGGAGAAATACAAATTCTACGTAACTCAAAAAGGAAAATTATTTTTAAATCCGGATAGCAACAAAAATAAATTATTGCTTTCGTCTACAAGGCCCGACAATATTTCCACAACTCATTGTCATCCTACAATGACGCTTGAGTACTGAAAATGATCTTCTCAACGCTGTTCTAAAGAGTAATGTACTATTTATGTAGTGAAAATACCGCGTGCCGGATGCTGAAGCTACTAAGATTTCTAATGGGGGAAAACTAACTTTAATTTTACACGCTTTAGAATAAACGTAATGTAACGTTCTTGCTTTGTTTTGTACACATTACTTACTTTGCAAAATTATTTGGAAAACGTGAACATTAGCTGAATATGTTTTTTCTAACAATGTATTATTTCTGATCAATTTGGTAAGCAGTACAGCAAACTAACGTGATTCAGGTACTTACAAACAGCTAATTCGTTCAGCTGTTGGTATTTTGTCACTATTTATAACATTCTGTGTCGCTTACTCATTCATCAGATTTAAATATCGACTACAATATAATCAAATCTCCCAGCATACTACCAATTATGATTTGTAGCTCTTTGGTGTGACTCACTCATTTAGGAACTGTTGTCAAATATTATTATGTTAGGATACTAGATGGATATTTTCAATCGTTGTTGTATGTAAATCAAGTGAAAAAAGGTTGCACTCAAATTCACAATAAAAAATGCTGACCTGTTCTTTTAGAAAACTTAGTAAATGACATTATAAATCGCAAAAAAAAATAAACAAAAGAAAAAACTTTTATGGTATCTCACAGTTTTTGACGACAAATGGCCGGTATTACGTTAAATTACTGAAAAGAGGTTACTTACATTGACTTTTAAACTTTTTCTTCGAATAAAAAATCAACATTTTTTTTATTCGAAGAAAAGAATAATAAATGTCAGCCGTATGTTGTAACTAGCTTCTGCCCGCGACGTCGGTCGACCGCGAAAATTTTGGTTATCGCGGACGCAGTGGAAATACTTCAATTTAATTTCGGGAATTGCAATTCTCGGGAACAATAATTTTTTCGAGATGAAAGGTATATCCGTTCAACGTATATGCAATTTCAGGATGATCGGTTCAGTAGTTTTGGCGTGGAAAGGTAACAAACCAACAAACTTATTTTCGCATTTATGATATTAGTTAGGATAGCAATTGTGCTTTCAGTAAGTATTGTCTTGTTAGGTGCAAGCTTTAAAAAGCTATTTTTTCAAAGAACATTATTGTATTTATTTAGGTGTCTAATGAAACGAGACACTTCACAATAGAATACATAATTAGGTACGAAATTAATGATCTAGATAGCTTCATGAACAAACACGGTTACCAAAATCCTTAGAGTATTATTATTGCTCTAAGCCAAAATCACATAAGATTTGAATACAATAAGGTTGCACTTCAATTATTATAAAATGATACTGACCTACATTCATGAAAACTAACTACCGTTGGCCATGACATAACAAAAAAAAATACATAATAAAATATAAATCTTTAATGGCATCGTGATATTTTTTCATAAACAATGGCCAGTGTTAACTGTTGTGTTATAAAATGCAACTGAAACGAGGTTGCATACCTTGCATATTATTTAAGAATTTTTGAATTTTATGTCACATTCCAAGCTGCCTACGCTATGAAGAAATGAGAAGCAGGAACACATAACAAACTCGTAAGTACTACAAGGTGTCGTGTATCATCCGCTCGAATTACCAAATAGAACCTATTACTCAAGAAGTAAGCCTACAGCGTCCGAACAACTTTCACTATCTTAATCAATAATAGCATTCAAAAATATTTGCCATAGATTGTGGAGGTTCGGTCAAAAGCTTTCACCGGTCAGGCGGCGGTCAACAATGCCTAGGGTTGTCTCTGCGTAGATTGGTATCTATTGTGTAAATCGAAAGAAGAAAACATTTAGAAATGCGTAGATTTTAATCGCGTGTCACTACAATGTAGATATTTATAGAAAGTTGTAGATTTAACTGATACTAACGCTTTTACGTAAATATATAAAACTGTATAATTAATAAGCCCGTGTCATTTTATGAGAGGTGTTCGATGAATGTAGATTAAATTTTGTCCACATCCGTTCAGTAGTTCAACAAACAAACACATTCACTTTTGCATTTATAATATTACTACGGCATCACTAAGCAGATAAAAGCAATTGCTTAAATTGCTTTTATCTGCTTAGTGATGCTACTACTGAACAGATGTGGACAACATTTTCGATAGCTAAACTTTAACCCTAAAAAGGATGGTTCCGCGATAACCAACATTCACACAGCGAGCAAAAGCTAGTAAGAAATATCTAATACATATTTTAATGCAAGTTTAGAATAAATATGTAAATAATTTATTTTCTTAAGTAATAAAATGTTTGTAGCAGCCCTACCGGCCACTTCCAACAGGTGCATCGACCTGAAAGAATTAAAGGGAGCGAGTGTTTGCTAACTACTTATGAACGTACTTTGTTCGAGAGGAGAAAGTTCACACAAATTACCCGGAGTTAGCCTAAACACCAGGCGTTATGCAGATACAGGCACATGAATATTCTCAGCTGGACACTAGGATTGTAGCGAACTAGGCTGAATGGATATTTGCATTTGCATAATGTTAGGAAGATGTTAAAATTAAACCACAGATAAAGGACACTCAACGTGAAAAATATAGGAATATTAAAGACAGCTTTTTTTAAGAGTGTGCAAAACTAAAATTGTGAATGAATTCCAACGAATTTAACTGTATGAACAGACAGCTGCATTCATTGGGTACCTATATCATACGAACCTTAGATTAAAACCACACCTTTTTACAAAAATACAACCTCCTGTAAAAACTTTGGAAGTGTGGATGAAAAAATGTATACAGTTATTTTAATATTTTTACCAAACTACTTAACCAGTGTCGATACAAATTATATGAGACCAACTCTGAAGTACGACCTATCAAACAAAAAAGTATCATCAAAATCAATTAATAATTGGCGGAATGATAGCGCAAAAAAGAAAGAGGGCGAAACAATTAATGACGCTGATATCTGATCTTTGTTTTATCTATAAAAAAGATAGCAATAAAAGGTAAATTTCTACTTTATTTATTAGTAGGTTTTATGACTATGCGATTAAAACGCTTTTCTACAAGACATCTTGATCAGTTCACGCAGATGCGACGTGAGCAAAGAAAGAGCTGTCAGAGTTCATAGAATGAACGAGTGAATGATTCTGCATTGTTTAGGTCGCGTCGTGTCGTGAGAAATATTATCAACTACTATTGTATTAAGTCAAGGTTGAGTTTTTGTTTACACAAAAAATGAATACTTTTATGTAATTTTAGGTGACTGAACTTTTCGCCGGCAATTAGTTTTGTTTAATAGCTATCTTTGGCCCCGACCTCGTTCGCTTTCTTTAAAAAGTTTTAGGATGAGATTTTGTTATGTAATGATGGCGTTATATGTGGGCTTATAATTCAGGGAAATTCTGTTTGTTTTACAACATTTCTTTTCTACAATTAGGGCAAAGGTAATTTTCAAACTTATAGTAATCTAAAATCGTTATTTTTAACCTATAGTTCGGAAGCTTGTATCTACTTGGACCTGAACACAGAAACATCCGCCGCGCCCGCGCCCGTTCGGTAGTGTATTATTAGCGTGTATTGAGCTTCGTTATCCTAATCCTAACTAATATTATCAATGCGAAAGTAAGTTCGTTTGTTTGTTACTTTTTCACGCCTAAACTACTGAACCGAATATCCTGAAATTTATCAAATACGTTGTTAGGTATTCAGATGCAGACATAGGGCAGTTTAAATCCCGATAAAAAGTACAATTCCCGAGAAAACCAACAATAACGTTCTTATGAATTATTATAAGCAAAAGATTATGTTATAATAAATCGAGTAGGTAGCTATAGCTACGTTATTACTTAATGACATTGACACTGCATCAAGATCAATGTCGCAGTATGTTGAACTGCATCTCTCACATACTTTGTAGGTCATCATCATTAGGTACTTATTACAATTCCTACATACTCTACGTTGGTGGCAAGAAATGTCATTACCTACACACTTAATACTACTTATGTATGATCGTCAATCTTGACATTTTGTTAGACCATAACATTGCTTGAATACTGTGGTGTGCATTAAGCATGCTTAGCCTTTAGTGCATAGCTCATAATTATGTATGACATAACTTTGACATTTCAGTATGTGTACTTCATGCAACTTACAGTTTATTCCTTACATTATGTCATTGTTTTAATAGGTGGAACTTAGAACTTGTTTGTCTGGTTTTTACTGTAAATTCAAGTTGGTATTTTAATAAATAAATAAATAAATAAATAAAACTTATTATTCACCCATGTATGTACTTACCCTTTAAAGTTCAGGCAAACAAGTAAAGTTTGAAAAATTAAGTAGATAGCTACGTACTTTTACCAAATAACTAATATTAAAGTACATAGCTTAGAATTGTATTTTTATGATTTTTTATTTTCTTTTATTTTCTCATAAGTTATTTAAATACCCACAGATTAATGTTAATTTTAAACATTTATAATTTCCACCAAATAAACCACCGAATAAGTGGCGGTCACCTAACGACGGTGTAGAGGTCACTGACCCCACTTTCATTGCCAATAGCGAATACTTTCCACTAATTTCGCGTAACCTTGTCATCCGGTGCTTTGCAAATTATATGCTAAAATTATAAAATCAATGGATTTGAATTAATTTAACTAATAACCGCTTTTTGGGTTATCTGTCGCAGTTGGTAATATGAATCCGGGGGTTTCACAATATTTCTATTTTTGGTTTTCATTTTTCGTTACCCAACACTCTTGTGCCTACACTGGTTGTTGCTAATAGTCTCAGTCTCAGTAACCATTTGTTACAAGGCTGCTTCATCTTAAATGTTTTGAATATTCTCATTAGATTCTTAATTTGTAATAATGTTACCGCATATTAAAATTAAGTGAGTAATAAACAGTTAAACTCTCTTAACTGTTACCAGTACGTAATGAATATTATACCAACACTTCTTCTACAGCTTTTCCTCAGTTATGTAACAATAAACAAATTTAATGCAGCCAAATTATTACTAGAAAGTAAAAACTCACTAGTCTACCGAACTAATTTAAAAACGACAAGACTGCGGAATAATAATCTAATTTATCCAATCGCACAATTTACTTGTTCACGGTAAGGTGGCTGGCAAAGCAAACCATGTCAACAATATCAAGTCACGGTGGCTTCCCATCAAACGCCGCCGCGTTATCGACAACTTTCTGTGACATCCATCTCGCTATAATGGCTTATTATAAAGCCATAGCTATTGTTATGGAATCTAATAAATTAATAAATGTCACTTTCTATCTGATTTACATAAATTCGTTGTGCTTTTGTGAATGAATCTCTTAAGACCTTTTGGTATTTTGCTCATTTATTTCTTCACTTTCACTTGTATTTTGCAAGTGTTGTTATATTGGTTTTAAGCGCTTTGAACCTTGTGGCACAAGCACCACGCCCATTGGGCCGGCTTGTAGGTATCCATAAATTAAAATAAACGTGAAAATGAAAATAAAATTAATATAACCGTTATCAACGATTTAGTAACAAACCGTAGAAAAGTAGTTTTGGTAACTAAAGGTAGCGCGTTATTTGCTTACGGGACATTTGATCTGTAGAAGTGCAGCTGTCGGTTAGTAATTATATCTTTTTCAAAGGAAAAATAAGCGCGTTCAATAAAAAAACGAGTTTTACTTCTGAATGCCATTGTGTCACGACAAATTAACATCTCATCTGCATCAGTGCAAAGTTATAGTGTTGGATCATAATGTTCTCAACTTAGTCTAAATATGACAGAAAACACTAAGCTGATGGAATAATACCAAACTCATGCACTTTGATTTGAACAATTTATAATTATCATCACTACTGCTAACTAAACCGTGAATGAATCCTAAGGATTCCTTTATTCGTGTTTTATAAATAGATATAAAAAATACGTTATCAAATAATAATCACCTTAGTAGTGTAGATATAAATAAAAGGTAGTATAATGATATATTGACCGCTCTACTTACTACACCTGATAACCTTTGCAGGGAGCCGTGCGTTGCAAGGCCTCCGCTTGTGTGCCAACTAACTACCAATTGTTTTTTCGTGCTTCATTGTAGTGTGTTACAGCTGC
Organism: Caradrina clavipalpis; assembly: GCA_932526535.1. Taxonomy (NCBI): domain Eukaryota; kingdom Metazoa; phylum Arthropoda; class Insecta; order Lepidoptera; family Noctuidae; genus Caradrina; species Caradrina clavipalpis. The sequence continues at coordinate 2,610,648 of OW052111.1, read as the reverse complement.
TAACTGCTAATTGGATTTCCTAACTGTTTTGTCTTAGCATGGCAAGCTGCTGATTGATGGGGCTCTGTCTGTAAGTCTGTGTTAATGTTCCTATTGCGTTACTTTTAAGCTTAACATTTAAAAAATGAGATCAACCTTACTTTTTATGCAAATCGTTAAAAGTAATTCACAAATCGCAATAATTGTTATTAAATTTTAGTTATATGGCACGAATAACTTTTAGAGCCAAATTTACGTGATATTTATTATACAAATAATAATTCAACTCAAGAACGCCTTGCACAGTATCTAGAAGTGATAAAATTTTAGGCGAAATTTGTATATGTGTACAAGGTAAGGCAAGCAAAACTTATCGTGCGAAATATTTATTTAACATTGCATAAGACATCGCCACAGCCTGTATGAAAAATGTCCATGGGATCGTTTTCTCACTTACTTTCTCTGATGATTAATGTTGGAGAGAACCTCTTGATATGGATAATCGGCTTTTGGGAACTCATGCAGGTTTTACTTAAGAAATTTCACATACGAGTTTTTATTTCACCGCTATCCAACGAAGTTTTATTACCATAGTATGATTAGCATCTTATTAAACCATAAGAGAGTATAAACATGTCTATTAGCATGTAAACAAGATTATGTTCATCTATTTTTGCTGGTAAAAGGAAAATACTCTTTGCACTGCAAGCTGTGCCACGTACTGTATGAAAGCATAATAATTTCCATACTAAAAGAAAACTGAGCGAGTATTCTTAAAAATAATCTTATATAAGTTAATAAAATATGTCAAGCACCTAATCCGACAAGTTATTCGGCAACATAATACAGTCATAAACATTCGTAGCGAGCGCTTAAAATATTACAAACTTGGTGTGTTCACGATAAACATAAGTAAATAAAATTCACTTTTTACTTATGTCTGAGACTCGGCCGTTTTCACTTTCGCCGAAACTCGTCGAACGGCCTGCCGCATGATTTATGTGTGCGTTGACGTCAACTTGTCACTGCACTCGTCACGTTTACTAGTGTGCGTGAGGAGTAGGCTTGAATGATAAACAAAACACAACTTAATTGTTGCAATTTTATGGTAATTTGACATTCAAAAGTATGTCAACCAGTGTCAGGTGTAAGTATCAAGCTCAAATCAAGGACGCCGATAGTGTCTACATAGATTCTATCGACCACTGATAGATGATGGATATACCTAATTAAATAATGCCAATATTCCAGTATTTTGACTGGATGATCCCAGATTTACTGAACAGATACCTAAATTATACGTTTGATGGTGTTCTTATTAACAATGAAGTTACCCACGAACCGGACAACTTGTAGTTATTACGTAACTATCGTTCGTGATGGAGGCACACCACTACGCGAAGAGAAATGACCACCTCTTGACCTCACTCGAAACGCGGGGTCGTTGACGTGTGAACTTGATTTATTCTTATTATTTAAACACCGTCTTTGTTGTCGTTGAAGAGTAAGATATCGTAGGGTTTTCACGCAGAGAGCTGTAGGAAGACCATAGAAACAATGGATGAATTATGATAATGGCTACTATGGCTATCTCTATTATTCGTCATATTAGGTAACCCCGTTTTCTACCCCTGGTAAAAACTAAGATAACAGCTGACAATGATGATTGTGTGGAATAATGGAATTAGATGGTGAAGATAAGGATCGTTTAATTTACAAAGTTAACGAACTTTGTAGGAGAAAAATATTTGGTTGCAGTGACCTATGGTGTAAATATAACGAATGGAAGAAAAGGATTTTGACTTCTTATACAGCCAGCTTACAGTCACAAGTCTTTCATGGACTTGAAGATGTGTATAGAAGGTAGTTAATAAGTAGTAAACAATTGACCTTAAAACATAGAAACAACTGAACATTACATCCGTGGTTTACACAATAACTGCTCAATATAACATTACAATAAAAGTAATATATTACGATTACGAACACTAGGAAGCACTGCTGTGAAACCCGATGCGACCAGAAACCATGTAATTTAACTAGCCGTCAGCCCACACTGTGTACAAGTAGGAAGCAAATGATTGGTGAGCATCGCAAATATTTACTTAGAAGGTATCTACTTAACTTTCCAAGCGCCGAGCAGCGCTAAAGTGATTGCCATTGTAAATACACTCAGCTGCAGTTCATAAAAATTCCTCCATCTAAAGAAAAACGATTTTCGGTAGCTCTAACTGTTATTGTACTTATGGTCGCATTAAGACAGTGAACTCCAGAACATTATGTCAGTCGATAGATAGACTAAGAGATATTATGAAGGCAAAAATCACAAGTAACTTTTTATACACTTTGCCTAATACATAGCAGCTATCCTATTGCTTTGTTTATTCACCGTTGAAGCTTTGCAAGCGTGGTTGATTTTCGACTCGTGTTAGTAGCGTGCTCATGATCCCGGAATATTTATATCAGACTTTTATTTCAGTGGAAGCTGATGGTTTGCAAACAGAGAGACTTGTATCGTTGAGTGAATGGTCCGTCGTTTAGGCCTCATTAAGGAGACCTACTTCCACAATCGTTGTGTGTTAGCTTGAAGAAGACAATAGGTTACATAACTAATAATAGTAGGTACATCATTTTTGCTTAGTTATTAGATTTTCGAGAAATTCTCCACTTGCGAGAGATTAGCGTAGGAAATGTTATAAGAGAAGAAGTAATGGATATATAAAGAACAGACTTCCAATGAATGACTATTAATAGAAGTCCCGTCAAGACCACCATTATACTGATTCAAATAAACCATTTAAAATTTTCTTCTTCGCCCACAATGCCAAAGCTCCCGTTGAGTATGTGTTTCCTGAGAAAGCAACGGACAAGGAAAGTGGCGTCCGAGTAAAGTAACACCGGTATTCACGTATTTAGCCGGGGCTATCTACTCTCGTTTCCGCTAGAAACCTGTCGCATCTCAACGGTTGCAATCACTATCATTTTACCTTGTTCATATTCATAAAGATCTCTTATGTTTGTTATATACTTGACGGAAAATTACCCACTTTCTTTACACTCAGTAACGCATTTTAATTATTTATGTTATTAATTTTCTTAATGAGTAATAAGTTCGTAATAAACTTTCTTCTGGCTGCGACATTCAAACAGTCTATGGCATTAGGCAATAGCGTAAGCTTTCTATCAGTGTATAAGTTTTTGTAATTGGAGCAGTGGTTCTAGAAATTATCATCTTAGTACCACTGTAAATGGTATGAGTCTAGAACGATCTAAAATTCAATGCAATTTCGTCATGTTGGTACGTTGATAATTTTGTTTTTTAACACTTTCCTAAACGTTAACTAGTGCATGTGCACACTCACAAAACCATGAGTGCATTAGTTACGCTTTACATAAAAACCGGATTGGGCCAGTCAAAACCAGTTGCTAACCTGTTTCGTCCAGTTCCAACTGGACCGGCCACTCTTCCTGTTATTTCACTTATTTTTTTGTGAAACTAGCCGCATGCCACTTATAATTATGGCCCGTGCCTATGAAAACTAAGGTAATGACACATTCATTATGATCCTTATCGACATAGCAATTATGCTTGTTTTTAACCCCCGACGCAAAAAGAGGGGTGTTATAAGTTTCACGTGTCTGTCTGTCTGTCTGTGTGTCTGTCTGTGGCATCATAGCTCCCGAACGGATGAAGCGATTTCAATTTAGTTTGTTTTGTATGAAAGGTGACTTACGTACGAGTGTTCTTAGACATGTTTGATGAAAATCGGTTGAGCCGTTTAAAAGTTATGGGTGTGAAAGTGGGGAAGAAAAACTAAAAATGATTTGTCATGTGGGTTATTAAATTATTAGGAACCTATGTACTTACAGCTTAACAAAATCGACATTATAATAGGTATGTAGGTACCTATAAAAAGTATAAAATAAAAATTAAATTAAAAATTTAAAAAACCCCCGACACAAAATCCTAACTTCCCTTTAAAAAGTAAAAAAATAAAATACGTCGCGTTGGGGGACCGCTTGGGACGGTCGTACCCTAAATGCAACATCGGTCCCCCCACGCGACGTATTTTATTTTTTTACTTTTTAAAGGGAAGTTAGGATTTTGTGTCGGTGGTTTTCGTTTTTCTCGTCGTTAAACTTAAATTTGTCTCAAGCGACGTTAAAAAAGTTATGGATATGGTCTTAATTTCTTCCTTAGTTGTACAACGCTTTCATTTATAGTTTGTCAACAAATTATTTAATAGGTACCTAGTGTCCAGTTTATCTAAGAGATTCAAATATATTTATACAGATATTTGCTGCTAAATGCCTCGTGAGATATGACTGGGGCTAAGAATTTCGCGATAAACTCATTGCTTAGTGGGTAAACTTTCATTTCGATACTTTCTAATACAAAATCCGTTTCACCCTCGTTATTAACCACATACTTGTATTCGATTATCTGATTCTATCAATATTTTTATGCAGTAGCTAACTTCAGTTTCTATTTCCGCGAATTTTTAGCCACTTCTCATTATTCTTCATTATTTTAAAAAGAGCTTTCGTATTTTGAGGTATAGTTTACAGAAAAAAAAACAAAAACATTCTCAACAAGGCTTTTTACTTAGAAAGTAGGTAATATATATAGACGGGGGGTTACGTTTGCTGAGACGAGATAGATAGTATTTTGTCCCCAAATGGATGTAGAAAGTGCCTAGAAATAATTCAACAACGTTGAAATGCCAAAACACAAGAAAACAGCAAATATACACAGAAAAGAAGATGTACAACACATACGTTAGTACAACGCTCTACTTACCAGGAAGAATCACTACGCTTCGCTTAACCAACGAGATAGTTCAAACAACTTTACATTGTAACTTACATTGTGTCTTATAGCGCAATACATAGAGTACAGGATTGAATAACATTTTGATGAAATGAGGAAATCAAAATCAATTGCAGACTGATTAATGGTTTTAATAGTGAAGTGAAAATGGAGGAGTAAATAGGATAATTGGATATTTTGAAGACTTTCTAAAACTTGGGGCATTTATTGATAGACCCCTATTTCTCGATAGATGAACTGAGAAAAGGAAAAGATCTATTTTCTATTTCAATTAAATCTATTATTTGATCAATTTACAAATAATTACGAAGGTAAAATCTTTAGTTTCAATTGTTAATTTTGCTGCAAGGCTCTGATGCACATGACAAACATTTATTTGTATGGGGCTGATGCATCCAACTGCAAATGTAGAAATCCGGCTATGACGTTACGTTATACACGGTCACTAATATTATAAAGCTGAAGAGTTTGTTTGTTTGGTTAAACACGCTCATCTGAGAAACTATTTTAATGGTTAGTCCTTTTTTTGAGGAAGTCTATAGGCTATATAACATCACGCAACGACACTCGAAAGCGGAGCAGTAACTAAAGAAGTAATTTAACACGAATGATTAAAACCACGCGAACGAAGCCACAGACAGATGCTAGTCTCTTTATAACCGTCTAAAGTTTGCATCCACTTCAACGACTATGTAAGCTACAAATTGATGATACACATTACACCACAAACCCGTTAAGCGATCGATTGTATAAGCAATTAACTAATAATCCAATTATAGCTACGTATGTGTTCAGTGAGCAGAAAAACCGCAAGCGCAGTGACCGAACAATTGATTAAAATTATACTTAATGCATAAAGTGTAGTAGTACTATTTGTGTGTAACGATAAAGATGATTATAATCTGGTTATAGTTGCTCTTAGAAGAACAAATCGCTAAAGTAAGTACAAAATGTTTTGCCTTTGACCTAGAATCGTATAGGGGAGACCTGTACAAAACCGTATACCGGGGTAAAACCGTACAGCATGTCTATTCTTGTCAATAATTCAAAGATCCCGCGCGCAAACTGCTCAGTGGCGTCGACCAATGAGAGCTATTTGTCAACTAACATTTGTCGCTGCAGGCACGCGCGTTATCAAAATATTCGATTTTATTGTTTTTTGGCGTACTTGATCTTATTTTTGTGGATATTCAATCAATAATAGTGAAATTTACGTATTTAGCAGGTAAGTGTCCAATCAACTATGTTAAAGTGTGTGTATTTACTCGTAATTAACAAATATTTGAGTAGGTAAAATTGGTTTGCGTGTGAGTAGTGAGTGATATTTTTATACATCGAGGCTTGGGTCAAAACCGTACGGGGCAAAACCGGCCACTTTTTGACCCGCATGAATGAATTTAAACTTACTTTTTATTTTTATTTTAGGTGCAATTAAAACGACCAAGAAACCAAAACGGAAAATAATAAAAATGATAACATTTGCTTGTACTGCCTCGAAGAATACGGTTCAAGCCGTGTGGATGAAGAATGGGTGCAATGTAGGGAGTGTAAAGGTTGGGCTCATGATGGCTGTACAGGTTATGACTCAGAGGATTTAGATAATTTTGTATGTATGGGATGCGTTGCTTCTAGATAATTTCTGGGGCAAGACCGTATACAATATACGGTTTTACCCATGTGTCGGGGCAAAATCGTAATAAGAAGAAGTTTAATATTTTTTGTTTTTTATCGTTTAATATTTTAATTATTCCAAATATGTGCAAGCGATTATGTACCTTATGAGACTGACTAATTATACATGTTAAGTAAATAAATTTGTGTTTTAATATAAAAGACCTACAACCCTATACCCTTAGCTATACGATTTTGACCCGATCTCCCCTACAACAATAAACTGCTCTATTGAAAGCCACACTACATGAAATTAGGCTCTCATGGAGCGCGGATGAGGACGAGATATTGGGAAGTTTAAAATTATAGTAGTTACAAAGTTGGTATTATCTAGCTCTAAGGTTCTGCGTGCTAGATTGATGACCAATAACACTATACCTGAGACTGTATGATATAACTCTGAAGGAAAGTTGCAGAGCAGTTCGCACCAAAATCACAGCAAACATACTAGTAGTAGCTGGAAGTGAACCAGAACGACAGTAGGAATGTTAGGAGCAGTTTAATATTAGCTACTGGTTTAATATCCGCGATGCAAATGCACGTAGTGGCGAGCCTGCGCCTGCTAGCCGGTACTAAGTCTCACGCGGTGCACAAACGTGAGCTATCTACCAGACCTGTCGCTGTGCCCTGGTTTCTATTTAGATTGTGGAACCGCGATTTCAGTTAAGAATATTGTTGGAGAGGCTATACCTAATGCGTGTATACAACAATGTGCGCCATTACATTAAAGGTCATTGTTGTACACACGCAGCCAAAATAGCCAAATTCTGGGTCACAACAATATAATTTCAATAATATTGTATTATTTTTTAGAGTATCGAAACGCTAAGAAGAAAAACATTAAAAGCGAACGCCCATTAGACGGAAGATGCGCTGCAGCTTAACGCAAGAACAGTCAAATAGATACCAACACATCTAACCTTACACATAACCGATGATGCGTTGGCGATACGTGAGACGTATCTTACATCAGATGTGCTTCCACCCTGAAAGGTCACGATTGCGTAGAAATTTTATCGACCTGGGAAGTTGATGTCCTTCAGAAAGAAGGATGTGGTCAAGAAGCAGATGAATGTAGCTGAAAATGTATCAAATCATTTGATGGCAAAGGCGCTGTCGCGATCGAAATGTAAAATTTAGGGTCCACGCATTGTTATGATTGGCTGTAATTGATTTGATACGACATTGGATTGGATGAAAACTGCGGATCTCAATGATAATGACGTAGAAAAAGCTATCCATGATTGGAATAATCTCTTGATTATTTTTTATGTTTCAAGGAAAGACGTGCGTTTCACGTTAACAATTATCTTAGTACCATGCAACTTGACAGATTATGTAGTAGATAAATTAATACCAGTTTTATATCCAACGATAACGAACGAAGTCCTTGTACTTAACAGAGACGTGAAACATTCTCTAGCTATTTGATTTATAGACCAGACCCGATGACATTTGCGCAGATACTGATACTACGGTGTTGTGGCCATTTACTATTACTAATATTATTATCCTTTAGTGTTGGCTAACATGCTCCATATTCGTCAGTTTCTTGCGTCTTAACGATCGATTCAATTTATGACATTTAATACGTGTGTGGATGTCGAAAGTGGGTTTATTTTAATGAATTTAATCCGTCTAGAAATCTTCAAACGGTGATTCTTTATTGATTTTCGCTCTGCGGTTTTGAATTTCAGCTTTATAAGTCCAGCCTTTTTTTACGGATGGGAACTTACTGATTAAAACCCATCCACGTTCCTCCAAACACCCTTTAAGTTACAGAACCGCGGTGACCCTTTCGAACAAATTCCGCAACCCTGGATTATAAGCAACCTATGATCATCAAAATCTTTGTTCCAAATATTGACAGGTTGATTTCCATAATGGTGTTGTTCGTAGTTATCAGTCACGGTGAGGGTGATGTGGAGCAAGCCACCGTAATAATCAGATACATCAATAAAAAACGTTAATTAAAAAAACTAAAAAACCCGACTGCTATTCTTTAAAAATCCCTAAAACAAGATAAATTGTAGCAGTCGGGACCCATTCTAGAAATGGAGGATTAGTGAATTGAGAGCACATACCTATATTACATTGCAGATGGTCCCGAATGGGTCCCGACTGCTACAATTTATCTTGTTTTAGGGATTTTTAAAGAATAGCAGTCGGGTTTTTTAGTTTTTTTAATTAACGTTTTTTATTTTTTATTTTTTTAGTGTTTTAAAAAAGAAATTAATATACCCAGTATCACTCTTACAGTAAATACGAATCTACCGACACCTCTCAAGCTAAAATCCATCGAGCCGTTCAGCCTGCAGAGCGAGCCAAACATTTGAATTTGGCGCCAAAAATCCGCCATTTTGTTTTTTTTTTTATGTACCCAGTGTCACTCTCACAGTAAATACGAATCTAACGACACCTCTCAAGCTAAAATCCATCGAGCCGTTAAGCCTGCAGAGCGTGCCAAACAATTATACATACATACATACATACATACATACATACATACATACATACATACATACATACATACATACAAACATACCCTCGAAAAACATAACCCTCCTTCTGTCGCAGTCGGGTAAATAGAACTGTGATTACAATAGCTCTAATGTGAGTGCAACGGTATCTAGATGTAATCATAAACAATCATCATCCATTGAGAAAAGTAGGTGATGGTATTATTCATCTTGATTCTAGCAATACTTTTGTGGGATTTTATGTTGAGCGAAGGGCATTTAACTGCTGTCAGACAACTTCTGAAAATCGAGCTAAGTAGCGTGCGATTGGAAAGGCCTATGTCCAGCAGTGGATTGTCAGAGGTTGATGATGATGATGATTATTACCAAAAGAAAGGAATCCCAGACTATCCAAAGTAATTTAGTAAGATCAGGAGGTTTGTTGTCACTTGTGAGCTCTGCGTTGATTGTTCCGGTTGACCGGTCGCCATGAAAACATACAATTGGTCAGTGATCCGCCATATTGTTGTTTGAAGTGTGTTTAACAACGCGTCGAGTGTCATGTCTGGAGGAAGCCTGGCTATGGTTTCACGCAGTAACGTGAACTACCTCGTTATCTCTGGCTACTGTACTTAGTTTCATCAGTATAACATGCACTTTGACCGTCTCGTCTCAATACTAAAAAATGTATTTGAAATTTAAGATTTTAGAAAATATCACATTTGGAGTGAGCCAAATAGAAGGGAGTTAGCATGTAAGGTGCTATTTGTTTATATAGTAAAATCTAAATGCTGAAGACAAACTTAAAATTGACCAACTTATTCCTTACATATAAAGTAGAAGCTATATTTTTGCAGTTCTCATCATAGATTTACGGTCCTGCACATTTTGATATTTTTCGAAACCCAAAGCAAGAAAAAGCATAACAATACGACTAACAATCAGCTATTAAAATACAATTACATAACTCTGTCTAAAGTAATTTAAACCATGCATCTACCGTTCTCTACTAACAAATAAAGTTACACTGGTGCCGATTCCCTTGTTCACAAACTAAACTAAAATTAGAGAATTGACATCTCTTACTAACATACAGCGAAAGAAAAGGACGGTAATACCTTAGAACTAAGTTAGAGATGTCAAATTAGTTTTGCCTTGAACTTTTCCGTGTTTTTAATCGACGCGTTCTGACATGCCAACTATAATTGTATAGAGGTTTTAGATCAACTAAAATTGACAAGTCTAATTCACGACCGTCCCTTTCTTGTTTGATTGGAAAGAAAAAGATAGAAATAGTCTAAATTAAATTTAGCTTGTGCATAACAGAATCGACACCACTGGCGGCCAAAAAAAGACCTACCGTCTAAAACTAACAAGTCACTTTCACTGAGGCAAATTATACCAAACAAAGAGAGTTCTGTCCGTCTGAAGCCGATTGATGAGTATTGTTAGCCGTGTGCTGTACATTATACTGGCGTAATATAGGTCAGAAGAGTGATCCGTTCTTATGGCCGAAAGTGCAATTTTTGTAGACATTCAAATAATAAAGTCTGTTTTATTATTATTTTATGGTGGGTAATATTCCGTAGAGTAGGAATATGACACTATTAGCATTGTCTGGTGTTAAATCAAAGTAGAACAAGCAGGCCGTAAAATACCATAACGGTGAAGATGAAATCTTTTAATTGATATTGGTTTTATTACTTAAAAGTGTCGCAATATTTTCAGCATCAAAACACTTAAGAAAATCAGGAAGACCACACATAATTAGCTTCGGCCAATAATCGATGTGGACACAGACAATAAAACATATCGCAAGCACCACTCTCGCATACAAATGGTCTTGCAATGGCAATTAAACACACATAGGTACACAAATAATGGCATAACGACATAATTTACGCAAAAACCATTAAATAATAAAATAGTGACTTAGTATAAAAATTACGTAAAACCGAACGCACAGAAGTGGGTAAACGACGATACTCGTTCCGTTCCACGCGACGCAACCAAACGCCCGAGATATGCAACCGCGCATGTCATTTACGTGGCCCGCACTGTACGCGTGTATTGCCTGTTTATTCTGGTTTTTGTTGTTGTTAGAAAATTAAGATTATGATCAGAAATGACTTGTAATTAAATTCCACGGAAATTAAATATTGCTCTACGAATGTGGAAGTGTACTTTATTACGCGAGAACAAATTAATGTTTTCTAATTGTTATAACTACCTACTATTTAGTATACCTCATGTTTAAATATGACACACATACCATCACGCCTGTATTCCCCAAAGGGTTAAGCAGAGGTTTATCAACATACAGCCACCGTTCGCAGGTATGTTTAGGTCCCATGTAATAGGGGGTGAGCCTATTGTCATTAACCGGGCACAAATCCGAACTCCGAGCTGCTACTGAAAATAACATAGAAAAACCCAATAACACTTTGCTCGACCTAGGAATCGAACCTAAGATCTCTAGCGTAGCAGTCGCGCTTAAGTCCACTACCTAAGCTAACGAGGCAGTCAAATGATTTTTAAATATCAACCTAAATCAAAACGATTTTGAATCTATCATCAAACATTTCAGTTAAGAGATACCATGTTATTAAGTCTCAATCATCTGCGGTAGTAATTGTCGTTGATCCGCCAATAACCAGCGGTTAGGTATATCTGCAGCTATCAGCAATGCAATGTGTTTACTGGTAGAGCGGCCACTGATCGTTGTCGTGACATCTGGACCTCGTGAAGGTAACGCTAGCACGAACTAATGCGCACTTCATCATCGGCTCCCAGTTCTTGTACAATCGATGACATTCCAGATTAGCTTCTCTATTAAATATAATTACCAGTGTCTTGTATGGTTGCCATAAAAAAAACAGGCGCGATGTCGCAGTGGCCTCTCGTGTAAGGCTGCTAGATTGTGAGGTTGCAACCGGCCCGGGACAAATAGAAATTTGGATTTTCATATTCTTAAATAATTTCAAAATTAAAATTTGGACATGTGTCTTCGTTGGAGGAAATCATTCTGAGGATATCTGGACTTATAGTAAATATTAGTTTGGAATCGCCAATCCGTGAAACAAGCTTTGTGAACAATGCTCATGGCTTCTGTGTATTTGAAGACACTCTTGCCCTGCTTTGGTACATAAATTAGTATTATAGTGATATATAAATTAAACGCAACATTAATATTTATCCCAAACACAAATAAATGCATATTGTCCTCTTCTTCCGCGCCTCACTTGTACCAGCCGGATGCTTAGTTGCGTGCACAAGAAAACGCATAAACATACAATGCAACGTCTAATCGACGATTGCACGCCAGCACGAGTGAACGAACTGTTGACAAATGGGACGTAAGTACGTTCCATGCGACGTGACTGCCATACGTATGGGGTAGAGGAGAGCGTAGGACACATCCATCGTGAAACAAATGCCAAGATGTCATGACGAATGTAGGTACCCTCTAGGGAAGGTAGAGGTGTTCACACATAACATTATCAGAAGTATTGAGAACAAATAGAATTTACATCATACCATCACGCCTGTATTCCTTGAAGGCTTAGGCAGAGGTGTACCAATGTACACCCACAGTTCGCCGATATGTTTTGGTCCCATGCAGTAGGGAGCGAGGGTATAGCCATTAACCGGGCACAAATCCTAACTACGAGCTGCTACTAAAATTTCATAGAAAAACCCAATAACACTTTGCTCGACCTGGAAATCGAATCCAAAACCTCTAGCGTAGCAGTCGCGCTTAGGACCGCTAGGGACTAGTGGTCCGTAAGCAAGAAGTTTATATACTAAACAATGGTTACCAACCTGCGGCAGACTACCACTTAGTGCTAATCAGTGCCCTGGAATATTTGCTGACGAAAGTTGTCGTTCGCGACTTCGCTATTTAGCAAGCACCGTCCCATCTTTTGCCAAAGGTATCCTGAGACAGTTCACAGGACCATAAGACAAATATTATTTTCAAACAATAATAATATTGTATAATAGGGTTTGATTCAGAAAGTGGTACTCCTAGACACGGCGGGCGCGTATTGTTAGGAGATTCGTTTCTCAGGAGCCCTGACCGCCGGTAGCTTTTGGACCCTGTTCTCGATGCCAGTAGGCTACTATTTTTATATTTATACATGTTTTTCATTAAATAAATAAATGAGAATAATATATCGAGTTCGAGCAACACGCGGCTTGTACGATGTACTACCTACTTACTACACACCTGCCATTTTTCTTCGTTTCCATTATTATTATCACTTACGACAACTAATAATGCACTAGGTACTATTATTTAACTTGCCGTGTAATATTGGTTTTAAATTGCAAGTAAAACTATAAAACTCAGCTTTTCCTCTCCGCAGTTGCGGTGAAACGGTCATTATGAGAAACCGCCGACTTTCACTCCACAGCCAATATATTAATGGTAGGGCGATCAGTGGTGACAATGTTTGTAATGTGATAGACTATTGAGCTGGGGTTACTTTATTGCTCTGTTCATATACTTGCGTACTGCCTCGTTGGCCTAGTGGTCCTAAGCGCGACTGCTACACTAGAGGTCTTGGGTTCGATTCCCAGGTCGAGCAAAAAGTGTTATTGGGTTTTTCTATGAAATTCTCAGTTGCAGCTCGGAGTTTGGATTTGTGCCCGGTTAATGGCAATAGGACCTAAATATACCGGCGAACTATGGGGGTACACCTCTGCCTAATCCTTCGGGGAATACAGGCGTAATGATAAATCTATCATTATATACTTCTGCGGGTTGTTCGAAAGAGATACCGCGCCCCCGGAACGCAAAGGGCACATGAAGGAACATAGACGGGTTTTAGTCAGTAAAAGTCTGACACTCCCTCCCGCCCCGCCCAGGGCGGGGGAAGTTATTTGATGATTTCCCGTCTATAAAAAAAAAAAAAAATACATTATATACTTGCGTACTTTAAAACTTTTACGAGATTGAGCGTGAACTATCATGTTTGGTCCGTTGCTACCAAATGCTTCACATTAATTGCGTGATAGTTACTTGTGCGTGTCGTATGCTTACATTCTATTTAATCGATTGCTGATCGATTCGATTGAAACGCTTGATTTTAAACCACTACTGTATTTGTTTGACCATATCATCCCACCAATAGCCCTTATTCTTATCACTAGGTATAACTTTCACCATACGTTCGTGGTCATAAACCGTTGTTGTTTTAGGAAAACGATCACAAAACATACAGATGGACGGCCGCACTTTCTCATAGAGACACATAATGCAGGTACCAATTAGCATCGAGACGAGGAAAGTACATTAGCTACAATAAGACACGATCAATTACCCGTACAGGGAGCGAGGCGCGGTGCAAGGTAGGCGCTTGTAGCGTGCAGGGGATTGGAGTGACGTCAATCAGATTATCTAAGTCTGTAGGTTAAGGGCCTCCATCGACGTCCAACATTTTGTAGGGCGGATTATCGAACCATTCAATAGATCCATAGTTTTGTGGGACCGACTTTTTGTAGGACGTGTGCGTTGGTATATTAGAAATCATATGTTCCATTCTCTCCTACGAAAAAATCGGTCCCCGAGTGTCTAACGTGGGCGGACAGCATGTTATATGTATAATATCGTATCTACTTCTGCAACAGATAAGGGTTTAACTAGTTGCTTTCGAACCTAGATTTGAATAGGCTGAGAGAGCAATTAAATAAGATAAAAATAGCGTAAGTGGCACGTGTATGATTTTATAACGATTATATAAATAGCACAACTTCGGTATATGTTCTCAAAACAGCAAAAACATACACAGTCTAATTATTACAATTTTGACATAGGCACATACATGTATTTCCACCTCCAAGATGATCGTTACTGCATCCCGGCGCCGCTTATGGCCGGCGCCACAATAGTAATCAAATGAGCCTTTCCATTTTATACTGAAGATATTAGATTAATACGTTGCGTTGTGAAATTATATAGAAACGAATGCGTTGTACATTACTCTTTGTACAACATCGATTTATTTCTTTACTGAACAAGTAATGGAAGTAAAACATTGTTTAAATAGGTTTATTGATAATTTAAGCAAAAATTAATGAATCTCTTCTCAAAGTGAATTTCGTATTGAGAAGAATAAGCAAGAAACTCCATACCTATTTACTCTTTAACAATTAAAGTTTTACAATAATTTGTAAGTAAAACATTAATTCAAAGTATAAATTCGAATCTTAAAGTTTTTAATAAATGAAACCATTAAATACAATTAACTTAACATGAAACGAGAACATTAAAACAATAGTTATTTATGTAAAGCAATCAAAATAACAAAAGTTGAAAGATATTGCACAGCGAATTGCGATTTTACCGAGATTTCAGTTGTATTAAACATAAAACAGTAACATAATATCGAGGGGTGAAAGGCTATTTGTTTTAAGCGACATTTCACCAACTTTACAGGAGAGCCATTTAAAGATTCAAAATTTGGAAAAAAAATCGTCATAAAAAAACTACTGCACTCACTTTAATGGGGATCGCAAATCTTTATTGCAAAAAAATCCCTTTATGTTTTGGTATATTTTTTAAGAAAAAAACAGTTATAAGTTCCAAGATAAATGTCACTTAATACAAAATGATCTGTATCGCCTTATTTTTAGAGTAAAGAAAAATGATTCAACTTCCAACTTTGTCACTAATCAGCAGCAGGCAAAATGGTTTAAGTGACTTTACAGTACCAATCCAGAAGAAGGCGAAATGATTGAATCGACGTTACTCAATAATAATAGGAATTGGCTATTTTGTTTAACTACCATTTGGGTTTTGTTAACGATACAGGCAAGTTGGCTTAAGCAACGATGAACATTCTTAATGAGTTGTTTGATGTCTCAGGTTTCGAAAGGAGTTTATATAACTTGGTTGTTGAAACAAGATAATAATGACAGATTTATAGTAAGTTAAGAGTTTGTAGTATTGATATGGGCGAATAATTACTATGTCAGGAATAAAAAAAAAGTTCTGTTAATTAGATTTTTTTTTATTTATTACGCATCTTTAACTTAATTAACACTCAGTCTTAATGAGATCGTAAGATTCGTTATATAAAAAAAAATACAGTACAGTAAATCAAACAAGTACTTAATTATTTGTTTTTGAAAAGAAAGGAAAATATTTACTTATTACAAAATAGAGATATGGCCGAAAAAGAAAACATAAATTATGGATATAAATGTAAGCATTATTACCAAATATGACAATATTAAAGTAATTATATACTTACAAGTTTATTCTATTGGGGTGCTGGTCAGAAAACTTCCACGCGTACCGTCGTCGGCTGCTTGTCCCTTCGGACACGTCTTGAGGGAACGGCAGCTAGCTGGCCGGTGCACTCCGGGCACGGGTAGTGATCTTCCCTGAGGAATGGGAAGAGATTCCTATTCTTTGGGGAATGTCACTGCTCGTGGCCAATATTCTGACGGGCGGGGTCCGATTCGGACCGAGGGCGTTTCTCCGCGTGTCCCTCTGATCAGCAGAGGGCACAGCGGAGGAGTGAGGACGGGCTCGGCGTGCACTCACCCTGCCACCGAGCAGACAGAGAGGAGGGTGGTTCTTCTCTGTCACCGTCGTACATCGTAACCCCATATCGGAGTGTCGTGGATCATGTCTCGCGGCTTCGATTGGCACCGAGGGTCTTGGCTTAACCACCCGGACCGCGTGGTAGAAAACCTCTATAAAAAGTCACCCCGAATCCCAAGCGGCGGCGCACCGTGACGGGATGTATGGCTGACGGGCGTTCCTATGGAACATCAGTCGCTAGTGCGAACCACTTGTTTCTTGGTTGGTTGGTTGGATATAGTTTTTACTCGTGGAAATCAAAATGGACCTTACAATGAAACCAAAAGACGTAGAAGGAGGGAAGGGGGATGCCGGGTTGGAGTCCGACTCGGCCCCTAGCATGGTGAGCGTGGGTAGCTCAGGGAGCTCCCACCGCAAGATGGTTGGGCCGCCCGGGAAGTTCTTCCGGAAGCGGCCCAGACCGGAGGACTAGGCGTCCTCCGAAGGCGAGTTTGCCTCGGCTTGCAAGATCCCCACCAGCAGTCGAGGTGGGGTCCAGGAGCGAGGCCCAGGGAGGGTGACTGCCCGGAGGAGACCAGCGACGCTTGTCGCTGAAGGGCAGTCCCTGAACGAGACTGGTGGCGACGATGTGGTCCAGCCGGACACATCACGCAACGAGGCAGGTGCACCTGGCAGCTCTGAGGAGCGTAAGTCCAGGTTCATGGAGGCGGTTAAGGAGGCGGTCGCGAGCGTAGCCCGAAAAAAGATGAAGGGCTCGAAGTCTCGGGCCATGGAGGAGGCTTCGGCCACTATTGCGGCGGCTGCGGAGGCCAGGTTTGCGGGCCAGGTCCCGCAGCTTCAGGCGGAGGTGGCTCGTCTGTCAGCCACAATGGAGCTCCTCATAGAGGAGAATGGGAGACTCCGACCTGGCTGAGCTCCTCGGGTCCGGCTCCCGCCAGGCGCCCAAGGCGGGGAGCCAGGGAACCCAGCCCGAGCCAGTGGATTACCAGGTGCTTAACCTGGTTAAGCTGGAGCTGGCGGCCTTCCAGTCACGGTTTTCCGTCCTGAAAGGCATCGTGACGGCAACGGGGGCCACGATGTTGGAGGTCCCCGGTGCCACCAGCGGCCCGTCTGCAGACGCTCTAGCAGAGAGGCTCAGAGCGTCCCTGGATGCGGACGTGGCCAGAGTGTCCAGGCCCGTCAGATGCGCAGACCTGCGCAGCCTGGGTCTGGACGACTCCGTCACCACGGAGGAGGTGGTAGCCGCCGTCGCCAAGACGGTTGGATGCCTTGCCGAGGAGGTGAGGGTAGGCACCATCCGCCCGGAACGCACGGGTATGCAGACCATCATGGTCAGCTGCCCAGTGGCGGCGGCTAAAGCCATCGTTGGGGCGGGGCGTTTACTGGTGGGCTGGGTATCGGCGCAGGTTAGACTGCTCGAGCCCAGGCCCCTGAGGTGCTACCGTTGCCACGTGGGGAAGCACGTGGCATGTCGGTGCGCCTCGGAGGTGGACCGCAGCGCCCTATGTTTCCGCTGCGGTCAGCCCGGTCACAACGCCAACGCCGCGGCTTGTGATGCCCCGCCGCACTGCGACGCATGTATGTGCGCGGGGCTAACAAGCCGGCCGATCACCGGGCTGGGGGCAAGGCCTGCGCCGTACCCACCAGGGCCGGGGGAAGGCCCCGCACTGCCGCCACCGCCGCCACCGCCGCAGCCGCCGCTGATGCCGCGTCCGCCGGCGCAATGGTTTGCCAATAACGGCACCATTGCGCCTCCCGCAGGTGGATACCGTAGACACGGTCTGTGAGCGGTGAGCAATGGGTAGCTCACCGTCCGTACGTTATTAACTATTAACGACAGACCGTGTCGACGGCGCGTTAATGTTCCGCGCACAGAGGTGTCAGCCACTGGAAGGGGCCACTAAGGGCCAAATTCCTGCCGGGGCTGCGGGTTGTTCGAAAGAGATACCGCGCCCACGGAACGCAAAGGGCACACGAAGGAACATAGATGGTTTTTAGTCAGTAAAAGTCTGACACTCCCTCCCGCCCCGCCCAGGACGGGGGGGAGGGTCATTTGATGATTTCCCATCTCTAAAAAAAAAAAAAGTTTATTCTATTCGGTTTTATCCCAAACTACAAAACGCGTCCTGTCTCTCTCCTCCACATTATCACGACTGACTGATGCGCCTGCGCGGGGCGGGACAGTACTAATACTGCTACGGTTTACGAAAACTATGTCAACTTTTATTTGTTTTAAATTACATAGATTGTTATTGTCGTATTAAAATTGGATGGTTTAAAAGACAAACTATTTATTATTATGATACAGGAAAAAATGATTTTAATCTAATCACTTGGTATTAGATTTATCTTAAGTGACGTATTTATAAAATGTGAATACTGATAAACTGTCCAAGCGACTAAGGAACCCAGTTTTGAGAACAGAAATATTGTTTGAAGCTCCAAACAGAGTGCAAAACAGTTGCAGCGAAAAGGGTTGAACCGATATGTCTTAATGAATTTGGCTGACGGCAAATTGGTTGAAGCGACATTGCATAGTGTAAGTAGTCGTAAGCAAAATGTATGAAGGGACTTTTCATCTAAAGTTAGCCATATCGAAAAACGATTTATCTGCCATCGAACTGAAATTTTAGGACGAGAATAACGGCTTATGCCCCGATTCTCTGTTTATGTGTACAGCTTAAATGAAATACTAAAAAAATATGGCAAATTTGATGTCGGATCATACATCAAGTTTGAGAATCATGCACTAAAATTGCATTGTTTTAAGCGCCATAAAAGTGCTCAGAATTGTACGAAACCGGGCTCATTCGACGCAGAAAAATTCGCTGATTCCGAATATGTATATAACTCAATATCGCCCAAAATGTCGCTTAAAACAAATAGCCTTTCACCCCTCGATATGAGCTAAATAGGCATATCTTGAGACATTACATAAGGCATTACATACATTACTGCATAGATATATAGATCAGTGATCATAGCCATTACACAAATGTACGTAACTGAAGTGGTGCAAAGATTTATGTGTTTTATTATAGTCCAAGAGCACATGACTGCTAGAACTACGTCATAGTATAAAAGCTGAATGTTTCTCTGCACAATAACCTCAGAGGCAGGAAGGATTGGCTAGTTTAGCGTTTGGATCATCGCTGGCTTTGGCAGATAACAGGTAGCATATATGTATAAATTTTATTGCTGCTCAAAAACTTCATAGTTTTTATTACTACTGTATTTTTTATATATTCTTCGGGATCATATTAAATCATGTCATTAATTGCCAAACACAGTATCGTAGCACACCCCCGCCCGACACCTTTGAACTTTTCAATGTTCTGACTCCTGAGTCTGACCACTCTAGATCTCTCAATACGTTTGCATAAAGAATATCACCAAAATCGGTTCAGCTAAATGTCCTAAGACCTCACTATCGTGGGTAAAAACCTGCTTCATAAAACCATTAAAAAATAACAGTATGAGTTATGAGAATCAGATTAAAGTAAGGGCTATTGTTGCATCACTATTACGATACAGTGCACACCATGCCATGCTCAACATAGAGCACGTTGCGTCACGTCGCGAGGATTCACACATCATGCCTGGTTGCATGGGGCATGGAGTAACAGTACGTGCGAATGACCAGCTAAATGACCTAATATTCAAGCCACAGACTAACCTAAACTCGTAATTAGTTAAAGGCCAAAAACGCGTTAGACAACGTTGTGTTTGAATTCTAATGTGCTGTGGCAATGTGCGTAGAAGTGATTATTGTGACAGTCTATGGAATAGCTCACGTTTGCGGTTTGACAAAGAGAGTTCCGAAAGATGTGGGCTGTCGTCAATGTTTAAGTAGGATTATTATTTATTAAATGGACTCGTATTTGTCCAGTTTCGATTGAGATATAACGCATGGATAGGCAACAAATTTACTTGATAGCAATCAAATACGGGATAAAAAATCTAAGTGTAATAATCCTACATTTTTAAACAAATCACATCAAAATATGTCCTATTTCACTAAACGAGACATCGAAGACTAAGAAAATTTTAAAATCTTTCCCGTTCAAATTTTCAAAACATGAACTCAAATCTACGTTTCTACTGACAGCCTTACTCCAACTTAATTGTGTCAAAAGATACTATCGAATGAGTACGGGCTAATGATTGTTTGTCGAGAGTTTTTCTCATACTATTGCACAATACTAATCAAGTGTTGTATGCAACGCATTGTTCGCTCAAAAGTCCCAGACGTTATAATCATCTTGACCACAACAAATTGCCTTTACCTAGATGGACTAAAGTAAAAACTGTTCGTCTTTCAGTCTGGGACCGGAACACGATTATTTGAGTTGTGTAAATAAATTTCGAATGTTACGTGTTTATCAAAACAAAGTGGCTAAGCATTCCCATAACTTATAACAAATTGTTTATCGGATTGAGATTTTCCAAGTGTGTTCTTGCTATTTATATAGTTTTCGGATTCTAAGCCCAAAGAGCCAAACGCGACCCTATAACTAAGACTTCTGTCTGTCTGTCACAAAACTGCATCTTTTGACACTTGAAATTTTCACAAAGTATCCCAAGGCCGTTACAATAAAAAAATGTCTCCCTAAAAGAAACGTAATTTTCTGTATGTGAAAAATATTAAATCTTGTACGAAACCCTTTGCGTGTGAGTCAGACTCGCACTTGGTTGGTTTTTGTTTTAAAATCATTTATCTGACCCAATTTAATTCAACAATGTAAACGTACAAAAACTTACTTTTGCCTTCTTTTGATTTCAGATGGCGCACCGCACTGTGCACCGCCTGGCCTGCCTCGTGACACTCCTGGCCGTGACGTCATCAGCGAAGAAGGATCAGTCGAGATGGTCTCGTCAGATCAGCACGTACATGTCAGACATCGGCGACTGGGTGCCGCTGTCCAGCCCCATCGAGAGGGAACCAGAGCCACTGCCACAGATCAAGAGACAAGCCGTCGCAGAACCTAGAATATTAACAGAGCCTTTCCCGGGACTCACAAGACCAACAGGATTCGGCCAAGATTCCTTCCCGTCGAGGAATTATTACAACAGCCCTGCAAATAGACAGCTGTACTTGCAATCTGTGCCGTCAGCTCCACAGAATTACCTGACAGACCAAGGATTCGGGCAAGGATTTCGATTCGGACTATCACAACCTAACTTTCCCCTAAACCAAGGATTTGTAGCTCCCCCATTCGGTTTCGAAAGCGTCCAGCCCCAAAAGCTCAGACCACAAGGCTTACCCAACCCAGTCAGCTATACTCAAGCATTACCAGGTTCTTCACAAGCAAAACCTTTCTTGAATCAAGGACAGAAACCCAAATTAGAGGCACCGAGACTGGTTGACGGATATCGAGTGGAGAACGTAAGCAACGACTTCGGTTTAAATGTTATGAAGAAACCACAGTCACTTCAGAAGATCAAGTTTGATACTATTGACAAACCATTAATGCCAGAAGCATTGTTACCGAACTCTAAACATGAAAGGGAAGAGGTTCAGCTATTATACGTCCCGTTGGAGTCGCTGAACAGAGGGCAATTTAATTCAAGAAATCCTTTGACAACATCTCAATTGGTAAATTCAGAATTGTATGCTCAGGGAAACCAGAGGCTTAACCCCTTAAAACAGACGTTTGTTAACGACTACCAGAGGCCAGCTGCTAAACCGCACGAACCTCTATCCGAGAAAAACTACTTTTCGGAGTTTAGCTCGCAATTAAAAGACGTTGACCAAGTGCCGAAATACTCGACGATTCCGGCGCCTTTCCCGACGCAACCTCCAACCACTCCGAAACCGAAGAAGTTGAAGCCGCACCAACCACCTCTAGCTATTTTCATGACTAAAGAAGTTAGCAAAAACAGTCAAGTTAAAGTGGGAGACGTTTTATCTTCTTTGAAGAATGCTGATACAATTGCTGTATTGGATTCAGTCAATCCATTGAACGCACCTAAAGTTTTCATTGGACCCTCTACTTTACAACCACCAGAAAACTTCGTGAAATTCGAGCTGCCTTACTTATCCAACATAGAAAATAGCGATAAGAAATTGAAACAGTTACCATTCTTTGTTGCACCCTTGAGTTACAACACTCCAAACGGGTTCGCCAAAATTCCTTTCCCATCTCCTCATGTTGGATCAGTCGTTATTAATTCTCAAATTCGAGACTCATCACAACCACAGGCACCTTCACAACCGGGATATAACCAGAACTACTACACGGTAGCACAACCGGCATACAAACCTGTGACGACAAAGCCAACATTTAGTTACTACAGCACTGCTGCACCTAAACCAAACCCCGTGCCAAATTATCAATCCAATTACTACTCATTTGAGCCACAGACTGTTACATCTATCAGACCACCGAAACAACCTGACGTTGCAATAGCTCCTCCTAAAACTGGTTCATACTTCCGAGGCAATATGGATGCTCAGTATAACCCACAAAAGTACAACCTACAGCCGCAAAACAATTTGAAGTCTTCGGAATTGATTGACCAGTATACCTTCCAGAGGAAACCAGATTATACAACGACTCTGCGGACGACTACGACCACAACGACCACGACTAAACCTCCTTCAACTTATCCGAGCCAATTACTGGAGACTCACAACCCGTACTCGATCAACCAAGCATTCCACTTTAGTACTCCGTTAGATTACCACAATTATTTCGATGACGTAAAACAACCTTACGCCACCCCTGGTGCGGTCGGGCATTCATCACCATCACCGACGCCATCTTCCACACCATCGCCTTCACCGTCACCGTCACCGACTCCGGCCAGCCCGTCCAGTACCGAACCACAACCAGAACAATTAATTACCCAGAAACCAAAGTACCACCAGCAATCATCGCCGAGCTACCTCCAAAATTACACGCCCGAGATCCATTATGATTCTGACCCGAATTTGAAATACCCTGTGTTTAATCCAACTGACTATTTTGCTAAAACTGAGTTAACTTCTCAACAAAATGAACCGAGTAGCTCTGCCAATTCTGATACAAATTCTCCAACTGACAAGCATAACCAGGAAGTGACTACACCAGTAAGAAATAATTATAACCAAGACGTGACGGCACCTGTAAGAAATAATTATAACCAAGATGTTACTGCACCTGTGAGAAATAATTATAACCAAGATGTGACTGCACCTGTAAGAAATAATTATAACCAAGATGTGACTGCACCTGTAAGAAATAATTATAACCAAGATGTGACTGCACCTGTGAGAAATAATTATAACCAAGACGTGACGGCACCTGTAAGAAATAATTATAACCAAGATGTGACTGCACCTGTGAGAAATAATTATAACCAAGATGTGACTGCACCTGTGAGAAATAATTATAACCAAGATGTGACTGCACCTCTGAGAAATAATTATAACCAAGATGTGACTGCACCTGTGAGAAATAATTACAATACAAATGTTGCTGTTCCAGAGAAAAACAATTACAACACAGATGTTGATACTCAAATTAACACATATAAGACCGAATACGGCCAAAATGTTGATACTCAGTCCACTGAAGCACAAAACGTTCCATCGGATCACGTAACTGACGTTAACAATCTACCGACTGTTTCTGATATTACTTACAGCAACGAGTATAATGCATACCAAACTAACTTGAATGACGCAGAAATTAATCCTACTTCTTCATCTACATCGACAACTACTACTCGCCGAACCCCACAGAGAAACAGGGGTCGTCCTCGGTACACCACCACACCTCGATCTGAATCTTATGAATCTACCAAAGTTGTAGTAACAAGGCGGCCTTTGAGAGAAAGAAAACCTCTTCCAACAAGACCTCGATATGAACCCAACAAAATAACTACCGAAAAGCCAAGCAGGAAACCCATAGATTCAAGTGAGAGTACAACTAGGTCTACAAGGCAAAGGACGAGAGGCCGTATTCATTACAAACCCTCCGAGAATGAAGATATTTATGATAGAAGAGTGAAGACCCACAATACCAAGGAAGAAGATCTTGCCTACCAGAGAGATGTCTTGCACCAAAACTACCCAGTAACGCTGATGGAACGTATGAGTACTGTAGATATTGAAGCTATGACTGAACCCACTTCTAAACAAACGTCAGAAAGAGTTGAAGAGCCTATTACTGAAAATGATACGGAAAATGCTTACACTAACGAAAAGGTGTCTATAAGCCAACACTTCTCGAATAATGACTCAAAGGAGGAATCTGCTTTGCCAACATTTACTGCAAGAAGCACTTTGCCAGCAGAAACATCTTACGTGCCTAATGTGCCATCTACCCGCCAAGAATACTTTTATCAGTCTAGAAGTAGCATTGCACCAGTTGAGTCATCTGCTTACGACGAGACGAGTCCTGAGAAGGAAGAAGACATCTATGTCAAGCACACAACACCTTTATCGAATTCCGAATATGCTGAAATAAGTTCATACGCTACAGAAACACCTGCAAGTCCTGTAACTGAACAGAGTGTAAGTTATTCAATTAGTAATGAATTTGCTACTGTTAAGCAAGATGAAGAAGCCACTACTGCTCCTGAAACTGATGACATTAAAATAGACAGCCAAGAGGCCCATGAGAATGAAAAAGAAGAGAATGTTGTACAAACTACGCCGTCATACAACAGAGTGCGTGTGCGCCCTGGAGTCATAAGACAGTACCATCAAGCTTCAACAGAATCATCTAGAAACAAAGAAAAAAGGAGACCTGCTCAAGCAGTCACTTATAGACCAGCTTTCGACAGAAGACGAACAACCATGAGGATAGATGAAATCGAAGCTGACTTAAAGACAAAACAAGTACATGCTAGACCAGACCAAGAAATTAGGCACCCTGTCTACCGACCAGAATCTACAACAGAATCTTCTGCTATAACACCTTCAACAACAGATAGTGCCACTAAACGTGGACACTTCCGCCGTAGGAGACCATCATACTCCTATACAACTACGTCCACGGAATCGTCCAGCACTAAACGTATTTACGAAGTAAAGAACAGATTCAGAGGGCGAAGACCTACAGACAAACCTGACGTCCAAACTGAAGCACCCACTTCAACAACGAGAAGCCAGCTACATACCAGATACAGTCATAGACCAAGACTGTCTGAAAGATACAATAAGAAACCCGAAAATGAAGAAACAGAAGAATCAATCAATCAAGATCAAGATTCAAACTTTTCTGTCAATAGACCAAAGTACGCTGAACCCGACACAGATCAGTGGTCACCCAAAATCTCAAGCGATTCTTTCAAACCCTACAATCCTAACGATATAGTAGATGAGGAGAAAGTTGCAACAACTGAACGTAGATCAGACAAAGACAGTGAGCTAGACATTATAACCGCGAGAAATGAATTCGAAGATGTTCTTCTAACTGTGACTCCAGCAAGTAACAATAGAGATAATAAAAAAATTCCTGAAATCCCTCCAACTTTGGAAGCGTTGGTAGAACAGAGCAAAGTGACCAGAAGTGACTCAAATGATGCCATGTCTACCTTTGAAAGTATGCTGGAAGAAGTTATGAAAAGTTTAGAGGAACAAGACCAGGATGAATACACCAAGAATGTCATGAAACACAAAGGTGGTGAAATTGGTGAAATTCCCCCTGAGAGAATAATATCTTCTGGAGACACCTACATACCGAAGTCGACTATGCCGGCAGAAGAAGTCACGACTGAGCAAACTACGGCCGATGACTCTTCTCTAACTACCGAGGTAAGAAACAAAAACTAATCAAACTCCATGTTTATAGGGAGTAACAGAATCAATAGTAATAACCTAGAAATAACCCTACAAAAGTGGGATGCGCAGCGCATGTACGGAGTACCTCATAAAAAAACAATAAAAATACAGCTTGATTTGAGACTAATAAACAAAAAAATTCTCGGGCTAGTATTTTTTTTTTGCAGTTGCGCTAAGGCAAGGTAAGTTTAAGGTAAGATTTAAAATGTTTCACATTTCTAATATAACATTCTTTCTCATTCTAGGATGACCAAGACCGCAAAACCCGCCGTCGTGGTTTCTGGAAAAAAGTAAAAGTTCGTGCTGCGACCACCGAATCTATTGAATTCGCTGAATCACAGTACTACACCAACACCGTCAATCGCCTCGGTCAGCCTGTGAAGTTAACCAAAAATATTCATGACAAAACTGAAAAAGTTAACAAACCAAAAGTAACAACATATAAACCAAGCTATAATTTCATCAAAGACCTGTTTTCAAGCAATGACGAGGCAAACATTGATGTGATACCTACTGTAGATATACCTAAACTTACAAGCAAAGATTCAGAAAAAGAAGAAACTCTCATTACTGAAGAAAGTAAGCAGACAACTGTTTATCTAGAAAAAGAAACGCAAACTGACACCGCGATAAGTCCTGGAGATTTAGATTTAGGGACAGGCTCGCCTGATCCAACCATTGATGGTTTGTACTTAACTACTCCCACAGAACCTACGACAACTAGCAAACCTCCGACAGTCAACAAACCCGATGCCGGTTTCAGTTTTATGGATTATCTATTTGGAACAACGTCAGAGGATAACAATAAACAGGTTGATAACGAAAAGAGCGCAAAAACCACTGAAGCCGAAATTCCAATTACTACAGAGTCACCGAAACCTAAAATCGTTACCACAGAAAGTGCTTTCATTCCTGATGAAATAACTGGTGCATCAATAAGTGATGAAAACACGGAGACTACTAGCGCTTTCACAGACATCAAAAAGTTAAATAGCACAGAAGAAAGTCAAACAGAAAAAGCTGTTGGTGTTACGGAAATATCAGTAGTCAAAGTAGAGAGTTCGTCTGTTTCATCATTTATGAATCCAGCTAATGTAGTGAGTACATCAATGTCCACAGAAGTATCACATGAAACAGAAATATGCTTTAGAGGAAAGTGCATCAAAACTAGCAAAGATATTCTATAAGTCCCCAGTGATCTGTAAACATGGTGCTAATTAGACTTGTGTTCAAAGTAGTGAATTTGTGGAAGGACAATAAAATGACTCGAGTAGCTAAGTTCAAGTTTAGTGGGTCAGCAACATTTTATTAATCTTTTATGAAATATTTATTAGTATCGTTGTGGATTAGGTATATGGTGCGGTGAAATCTTGTAAATAGTATTTTGAGAGGCTCTTTACTTGGTTCCACCTGAGTAATCATTCATTTAAATGAATTAGGCTCTACTTTATTTTACTTTTAAGGTCTGTGGCCACATGCTTTAAGAGTTCACCCTATGTAATATATTTTTTACGTACCTACTTAAAATTATTTGTAAGAATTTTATAATTTTATATAAAAACTTTATCTAATGTAAATATGACTGAACATTTTTGTAACCATTATTTTTAAGACCTTCTTGTTAAATATTTACTATTTATTTTCTTAGTTTATGTTACTACTTCAAAATTCTTCTCAAAACTTGAAGGAAATGCCTTTTATGTATTTTCAAAATCATGGGAAAATTAAAGACGCTATATTACTCTTGTTTTCTATCCCACCCAAATAATAACAATCTTGTTTGTTTGATAGATATTGTATAAGAGCTATCTGTTAAATAACCACTGAAGTTGTAACTGTATTAAAAATAAAATAAAAGTATTACCAATATCTTAAACTTATTTCATTTTGACATTGTCCGATTCCCTATTTTTACTGGAGTAGACCATGACTAGACTAATTAGATCGCAGTTTGGGACTAGCTAACACGAATTTCATTCGTTCACAAAAACACTGGTCTTCTACATCATCATTTCTACATAATTCGTAACACGGATCCAGTAATAATATTTCACAAAATTACTAGCTAGTAGAGTAGAGTAAGTAATATTGGCTAGACTAGGAGTGGATTAGATACGAAAATTGAAATCAATTGACTCAGTTTTAAGCGCTCTGTCGGAAAGACATAACGAGTAAAAGAGATGTTTGAAATGGATGATGTAATCGAATCGAATCGAGTGTTATACAAGATATGATAATAGTAACAACTTCTCTGTACTGGGGCTGGCTCTTCTTTCCTTACTCCGTGGGCTGGCTAGTCAGAAAGATTTCCGTACCTGTGTCGAAAGTAGCGACATTCCTAAATATAACGTCTCAGAAACAGAGTTACAATGAAACAAAACGTTTTCCCTAATGATAAAACAAAACGTTATTGACATTGACATTTATTTGAGGTTGACACATTATATCCTTGCCCGGCCCCTTCCTATGACAAGGCATGAAGGTGAAGGCAACCTCTACAATAAGGTGTGTACGAGAACTAGGTTTTATAAATTATCGTTAACAGCAAAAATAAACAAGAAAAATGGACATTGAAATGAAAATAAAAGAAGACATGAAATCATTAGGTTGTAATTCTGAGTTAAAAGTAGCACTCGCATACAATCTGTACACACACTTAGTGGACGAAAAATTGATGTACGACACCGAATATTGTTACAACAAGGATATAGATACTCTTTACATCGTCGCCCGCCCGAAGAAGAACGAGAAACTCAACATATACGTGCCAATCCCGACATACAATGAATTCAGCGTAGATTTTATCAATAAAATACAAGAAAATCTGTGTACAGTTGAGACCGGACCAACCGTGAGCTTAGCATTCATCGAGTACGACTTCACAATTGTAATGTACACTTTGACGAAGGGTATAGTGGCCCGACCGCCTCCAGATAAAGTTGCCCAACTACGTGCAAGAGAAGGAAGACGAAACTTCATTGACAATGAACTGAGGAAAAGTAGGAATGAGATACTAAACGACGCTTTGAATGGAGGAGTTGTGGATGATGACGACTGTCAGGTTCTGGAGTGAAGGAGGCTGGAAACACGATCGGAACTTATTATTGGTATGAAGGACCAAAACTTTCTGCTTGATGATTGCAGAGCACTGCCGTCAAGCAATACAAGTTACCTACACTGTTGCACTGGAAAAATATTATACAGTCTTGACAACATTAATATTGTACAGTGCATCCAGTAGATATATCTAGCTATATTTGTGTGTAATCCTCTCTCTTTGCCATTACTGCAGTGGCACATTTAAGAAATGTTTGTATTGTGAAAAATGTTATTTGATCAAAGACTATTTCTGTGCACAGCGCTCTTAATGTTTACTTTGCTAATTTCATATATAAAATCACCAGTTGATGAATCTTTATACTCCTGATATGAAGTAGAAACGTGAGGTGTATTATTATATGAACCCGCATTACACACATGGTTTATTGTCTGGCAAACTGCTTCTGACTGTCATCTATACTTTCTGTACTAATATTTTAAAGAGGTAAGTTTTTTTTGTTTGAAACGAATAGGCTTCGGAAGAACTGGACGGACTTTAACCTTATTTCATCAATAGGCAGCTACATTCCTCCTGAGTAACTTAGGCTATATATAACATCACGCTACAACCCTTGTGGAGCATTAACCAATGTCATAACTCATGGTAGGTGAAATAAGCCATGCAGGTGAAGCCACAGGCAGTTTGCTGGTAAGCATGTAAAGTTATTATTAATAGTAGTCTGTAGTTGAAAGTAATTGTATTATTACCATAATATTAAGTAAAAGCTTGAAATGTCCAACCATAGGGTGGGTCTGCTTCAATATTTATTGCCACAGTAGATTGGCCCATTTTATAAAGTTTGTCATGTTTAAAATATTGACAACTTCTGTGAAAAGTTGAAGCATGATATTTATTTTGTAAGAATTAATTTTCCTGTAGGTACTAGCATCTATGTCATAAAGATATGAATTTTTTTATTGTTATTGTGACTATTATTGTCTTGTATAAAAATATCAATAAGATAGCTTCTTGACGAGGCATTATAATTGTATTCATGTGACTTCATTTTGTATTTGCTAATATTTCTATTCTTACAGATTAGCTTGTGTGTACTAACTGTATTGGCTTTAGGCTCCTGGAATTATTTCCATTATGTGTGTGGTTTTACACTTTGAAATGTGTATGTTTCATAATTATACTACTTTGGAGCATTTTATATTATGTAGTTAGCGCCAGAGCCATAGGTATATTGCTAGGCAGGCACAGATGTATGAGTAGGTAGTAAGTAAATATAGAAATAAATTAACCAAACATGTATTTCAAAGAAACATTAACATTCCATTAATAGATATTATAATTCATCTTAGTAATTTCTTATAACAATACTGTTGTTTAGAATGCTAATAACTAAGATACTATGAAGACTCTGTTGTATTGTCAGCAAGAAGTTAAAATTACTGCAGCCCCGGCTGGAATGACTTTTGAAAATATGGTTACCACATATTATACTTGAATAGCTGGAAGCTATTTCATGAATTTTCTATGAACCATTATAGTGCCAAGCTATGTTGCACATAGGTTGCTGTTAGGCACTTGTCAATGAAATCAGCAAAAACATGTATCTAAAAAAACCTCCATATTTGGAGAGGCCTTGCATTAGCCTGTGATAGGCTGAAATAAATGTTAATAATGAGTTGTAAGTATGTATTTTTTAAATAAAATACTCATTATTGTGTAGGCAAGTACCTATTGTGTTTAGGTTTTTTCAAAGAAATATTTATTGAAAATGAAGTCAGAGTTTACAGCTACACAAAACATTGTAGTGTTCTTAACATTAAGTAGGTACAACCTATGTATTTTAATACTTAGCAAGTATAGCGATATAATGTAAGGATTTAATACCAACATTTTGATATATTTTGTACTTAACGAATGTGTGAAACATTTGAATAAATTGTACATAGAGAAGCCAACTTTGACAAAATGTCATTGGTAATTTATTGGCAGTTGACCAATGCATTACCTGTACCTATGTAATGTTTTTTTTTCTGTAGGTAGATTTATGTGAACATTGCGTAGGTACTATTGTGTGAAACATATTAAAAAGTAATGAATAACAAAATAAATAGTTTTTATTAAATGAATGCATTGATCCCTTCCATTCAGCTTGGCTGCACATGGCAACATTAATCACAATAAATCTGTTATTTTAGACACACGGCTGTGTTTCAGCTTTCAGCCAAGTTCGCGAATACTGAAATGAAATATTTCGATCTACATACTTTTGATCCAAATTCCTAAAAATTATGAGACTACGTTAATTAGATCGAGTTCCTTAGTATTCCTGACGCAATTTGCATTGCATTGATTATTTTCGTGACTGCCCGAACATCTGTAATCCAAATTTCCTCATATTTAAGATCTGCGGTGTTATTCTGTAAAACCCTCCTTCCGTGAAATGAGCGTGTGGCGACCTGTCAATCCCTAGCATCGTATAGTGACAGCCCAGTTTTAGCTCACTTCACCTTAATTCACTGAGGGAGATTTCTTACAGAATAAGCCGGCTGAAGTGTCTTTTTCATCGCTGACCAAGGGCTCAGGGGAAAAAACCTAGACCACTTATAAATGTGTTAGAGCAGCGGTCGGCAACCCGCGGCCCGCGGGCCGCATGCGGCCCGCGGCTCTCCTCCTTGCGGCCCGCGACAGTTTTGTAGATTACACTATAAATCTTACATTTTACCAAAATTAATGGTTTTAGGCGCGTAAGCTAACGTACTCGTATAAGAAAATAGTCACTCAAATACAGCCTCAAACGTTACACTGAAATGTGTATAAGTACGGTTATATAAAAACTTTGAAGTTCGCATTTAAGTTTTATATATGTTTTTCTTATTTCTTTTTCACTTATTGTTGCTTTATCGTTGACATAGTGCTACGTACCCAAGTACGTATCCATTAATAAAATTTACATTAAAAAAAGTTTGTGCATCACTTGTAATACCTATATTGGATGTAAGGGACATTGGTTCCAAGGGGCCATGTCCGACATTTGTGACGTGGCAATGCCCCGAGTCCCGCAGGGCGGCGCCCGCCGGCAGGTGTACTGGTGGTCGCAAGAGATTTCGGCGCTGCGGGAGGCATGCGTCGCTGCGCGACACCCGTACACCAGGCATCGCAGACTCCGCATTCGGCCACCGAATGCGGCGGCCTTTGAGGCGGAGCTGTACGAGGGGTACAGGGAGGCGAAGACCGCCCTCAACGAGGCCATTTCGCGGGCCAAGGCTCAGGCCCGCGAGGAGTTGCTGGAGACTCTGAACGCGGATCCGTGGGGGCGCCCTTACAAGACGGTGCGGGACAAGATCCGCACCTGGGCCCCCCCGCTGACGCAGAGTCTCCGGCCGGAGCTCGTTGAGGACGTGGTGAGCGCTCTGTTCCCCTCGCGGGGAGAACATCCTCCCCCGCCCATGGCTCCGCCGCCTGCGATGCCGGAAGCAGACCACACTGACGACGACACACCTGAGGTGACTGGGGTAGACCTGAGGGTGGCGGTACGTAAGCTGAAAGGTAAAAATACCGCCCCGGGACCCGACGGCTTGCCTGGGAAAGCCTGGGTCCTGGCCTCAGAGGCTCTAGGGCCCCGATTGGAGGGGCTCCTAAGCGCATGTTTGGAGAGGGGCTAGTTCCCACTTCGTTGGAAGACGGGGAAGCTGGTCCTCATTCGGAAGCCTGGGCGCCCTGCGGACTCACCGTCCGCATACCGGCCCATCGTGCTGCTCGACAAGGTGGGTAAGCTCTTTGAAAGAGTGATTGCGGGCCGCCTCGTCGGGCACCTGTCTGGGATGGGGCCGGACCTTGCGGACTGCCAGTTCGGCTTCCGCAGGGGGCGCTCTACGGTGGATGCCATCATGCGCGTGAGAGCTCTCTCGGCGGGGGATGCTGTGTCCCGGGGCAGGGTTGTGCTGGCGGTGTCGCTGGACATCGCCAATGCGTTTAACTCCCTGCCCTGGTCCTGCATTAGGGAGGCACTCCGGTACCACCGGGTGCCGAACTACCTCCGTCGGGTGGTCGGGGCCTATCTGTGTGATAGAGCCGTGATCTACCCTGGTCGAAATGGTGAATGGAACCGGCGAGAGATGTCGTGCGGTGTTCCGCAGGGATCGGTGTTAGGGCCGCTCCTGTGGAACATCGGCTACGACTGGGTGCTACGTGACCTCCCCGAGGGCGCCAGCGTAGTCTGCTACGCGGATGACACGTTGGTCCTGGCGCAGGGGTGGTCGCACGAGGCGGCGGCCGACCTTATGACACGCGGGGTTGCGATAGTCGTCGAGAGGATCCGGCAATTGGGTCTCGAGGTGGCCTTGCACAAGTCCGAGGTCCTGTGCTTTCATGGGCTTCGGAACGCGCCACCTTCGGGATCCCAAATAACGGTAGGAGGGGTTTCCGTCGGCGTCGGGTCGACGATGAAGTACCTGGGACTTGTCCTCGACAGCCGATGGAACTTCGTGGAGCACTTCCGACGTTTGGCTCCCAAGTTGGTACGGGCTTCGGCCGCTCTCAAGCGGCTCTTGCCCAATTTGAGGAGGCCAAACGCCTCCTGCCGGAGGCTCTACGCGGGGGTCGTGCGTTCGATGGCCCTTTAGGGGGCCCCGGTGTGGGCGCGGGGCTTGAGGCGGCTTGCCGCCCATTACCTGAACGCGTCCCAGCGGGTGATCGCCATAAGGGTCATCCGCGGATACCGCACGATCTCCGGCGAGGCAGCGAGCCTCCTTGCCGGATTGCCGCCGTGGGATCTGGAGGCGCTGGTCCTCGCGCGCCTACACGAGTGGCGCGCGGAGGCACTAGGCCGGGGGGAAACTCCGCTGCCGCAGCAAATGGCCGCCCTGCGGACGGACCTCCGGCTCGATTTCATGGTGACATGGAGAGAACGACTGTCGCAACCTCATGCAGGGCACGCCTTGATTGAGGCGGTAAGTCCCCTCTTTAAGGAGTGGCTTGAGCGGCGCCTCGGCGCCCTCACCTACCGCCTGACGCAGGTCCTCACCGGACATGGAAAGTTCGGGAGGTTCCTGCACCTCATCGGGCAGGAGGAAACGCCCGGGTGTCACCATTGCGAGGATCGCCCCGAGGACACGGTGGAGCATACTTTGGCGGTGTGCCCTGCTTGGGCTGAGCACCGCCGAGTCCTCGAGGCGGCCATCGGCGGCGGCGACCTCTCGCGTCCGGCACTGGTTCAGGCCATGGTCCGGAGCGAGAGGGAATGGGAAGCAGTCACCTCCTTCTGCGAAGCTGTAATGCTAGAGAAGGAGGCGGCTGGACGGGAGAGGGAAAGGAGGGTCCCCCGTCCCAGCGGCCGCCGCGGTAGACGCTCCGGGCGTCGGGAGCCGCGAGACGACTCCCGGCCACCGTAGGCGCGGGTCTGTGGACGGTGAGCAATGGGTAGCTCACCGTCCGTACGTTCACTGAATAACGACAGACCGTGTCGACGGCGCGTTCGTGTTCCACGCGCGCCTCAAAGCGATGTCAGCAAACTTGGATGGGGCCACTGAGGGCCGATGCCTGGCGGGGCTGCGGGTTGTTCGAAAGAGATACCGCGCCCCCGGAACGCAAAGGGCACATGAAGGAACATAGACGGGTTTTAGTCAGTAAAAGTCTGACACTCCCTCCCGCCCCGCCCAGGGCGGGGGAAGTCATTTGATGATTTCCCGTCTATAAAAAAAAAAAAGGGACATCTATCCTTAAACTAAAACCATGAATACTGTATTTTGGACTGAGTATCAGACAACAAGGTGTTTTTATATGAAAACCATGAGTAAAGAGATATGGAGGGTTTTAATACTTTTCAGTAAAAATCCGCTCTTATTCCTTCTGTATCGTCCTCAGCGGCTGAAAAAAATTCTTTTGCCCTTGTTTTAGCCCAAAAATATGGTTATTGCCATTAGGGACGACTAAAAAAGCAATAGGCCAATTTTTCAAACTTGATCTGCCGAAAAAAGACGAAAATTAAAAAAAAAACATCAAATTCTAATCAAAAAACATAAGTACAGATGAGTTGAGAACCTGCCTTTTGAAGTCGAATAAAAATTATGTGGAAGCGCGGCCCGCCACTTCCTCATTTTTCTGCCATGTGGCCCTTGCCTGCCAAAAGGTTGCCGACCGCTGTGTTAGAGGCTTGAGAACTGAGAACTGACATCAAAGTAGATGAGTATAATGCATGTCGGAAATAATAAGTACACCAAACGAGACGTCTATGTCTGTCAGTGCTTCCTAGCGGCCCTTGACGAAGTCTACTACAAAGTACAAACGCAATTTGAGCTAGCTTAGTAAATCAGTTGTTCGAGCACTGAACACGTTTTAGGAAAAGTCGTTCGCAAAACGCCAAAATATTAGGCAATGATTAAATTTTCCCGTTCAAAACTTATTTATATTAAAACTAGCTTTTGCCCGCGGCTTCGCTCGCGTTAAGAAGTATTATTTTTCATCCCCTATTTTACCCTCTTAGGGGTGGAATTTATCAAAATCCTTTCTTAGCGGATGCCTACGTCATAACATCTACCTGCATGCCAAATTTCAGCCCGATCCGTCCAGTGGTTTGGGCTGTGCGTTGATAGATCACTATGTCAATCAGTCAGTCAGTCAGTCACCTTTGAGTTATATATACAAAATTTTTCCCGCGTCTTCGCTCGCGTTAAGAAGTATTCAAACTTTCATCCCCTATTTTATCCCCTTGGCGGTAGAATTGATCAAAATCCTATCTAAGGGGATGCCTACGTCATAGTAGTTTTATGCATGCACAGTTTCAGCTCGATCGGTTTAAAATTGACAAAGTTTCATACAAACTTTCATCCCCTATTTTATCCCCTTGGGGGTAGAATTTATCAAAATCCTATTTAAGCGACGTCTTCATCATAGTAGCTCCAATCTTTAATTTGAGTTCAATCAGTCGAAAATCTAAGAAGATTTATACAAACTTTCATCCCCTATTTTATACCCTTAGGGGTGGAATTTATCAAAATTCTTTCTTAGGGGATGCCTACGTCATAGTAGCTTTATGCATGCAAAGTTTCAGCTCGATCGGTTTAAAATTGACAAAGTTTCATACAAACTTTCATCCCCTATTTTATCCCCTTGGGGGTAGAATTTATCAAAATCCTATTTAAGCGGACGTCTTCATCATAGTAGCTCCAATCTTTAATTTCAGTTCAATCAGTCGAAAATCTAAGAAGATTTATACAAACTTTCATCCCCTATTTTATACCCTTAGGGGTAGAATTTGTCAAAATCCTTTCTTAGGGGATGCCTACGTCATAGTAGCTTTAAGCATGCAAAGTTTCAGCTCGATCGGTTTAAAATTGACAAAGTTTCATACAAACTTTCATCCCCTATTTTATCCCCTTGGGGGTAGAATTGATGAAAATCCTTTCTTAGCGGATGCCTATGTCATAACATCTACCTGCATGCCAAATTTCAGCCCGATCCGTCCAGTGGTTTGGGCTGTGCGTTGATAGATCACTATCTCAGTCAGTCAGTCACCTTTGAATTATATATATTTAGATAATAATAAATAGAAGATGTCTTCAAAGAGGTGTCAGCAAACATTTGGAGGGGCCACTCAGGGCCAATGCCTGCCGTGGCTGCGGGTTGTGCGAAAGAGATACTGCGCCCCCGGAACGCAAAGGGCACAATTAGCAACATGGATGGGTTTTAGTCGGTAAAAGTCTGAAACTAGGCGGGAGAAGTCTTGGATGATTTCCCATCGGTAAAAACAACTATACAACCTAATCCATTACTGCTACGGAACTTGGCCCCCTTTCAAACTTATGTTTTAATTAATTGAAATATTTTCTTAGGAAGGTACCTTTACGTACTCTGTGAACCACATTAACTCGACCGCGAGGTCGTCTACTGGCACCTTTATGCTGACTAATTTGCAAAACATACCTCTCTTATTTTATTGTTTCATTATAATCGAGGTTTTTTAAATTGTATCTATTCAAAATTTAACATCAAGCTTTACGTAGGTAACTTATTTTTTTTGCTTAACTTTAATACCATTTTATTTGCATTTTTCGCAATAAAACATGACAGTTTCCTGATAAAATTGGCAACATTGTAAATTTTCACCATGTTTAAAATTGGTTGAACACATTTAAAACTTTTCGGTTTTGTACATCTACTGTATTCGTGAATAATATGAATTAAAACACGTTTTTTTTTGCGGTGTACTTACCTATCATTCGTCTAGTGTTTATTTAATTTTGTTATTTTCAAAATAGGTGGTTAGAGTGATTTTTAAAACTACTGTGCACTTTGGAATTTTTGATGAAAATAGTGGAACATAGATGGTATGTATTTCACATTTTGTCGTTATTATGTTATGTATTTTGAATAAATCAATGAAGTAAAATTAAATACCTATCTCCTATCTAGTACATTGCAAACTATAACCGTTTTAAGCTAACCAAAAGATTGGTTTCTGCCATCTATTGGCTGAAAGCTGAACTATTAAGAGAGCACATTTATTAATCGTTTCTCTTACTCACCGCTAGATGGCAATACGTTGTAGTTTGTAGCATTATATTTTTATCCGGCATAATGAATATTCTGCATTATACTGCTTTACAACAACCGCTTATGCTACTGAAAGATCAAGTGAATGACTCTTCCAGAAACTTACGGAAAAGCAAAAAATATTTCAACCACTATCGTTTTCAGATTTATGGAATCATACAACAGTTTAATTCGATTGTTCCAATAATTTTATATTTACCAAACTTTAATTATGTAATTTCATAATGATTTTTATGTTATGAATCTAGTTGATAATTTCGACGTGTGAAACAGATGTCAGGATGGCCGAGCGGTCTAAGGCGCCAGACTCAAGGTTCCCTTGCTCACTAATCGTGAGTCCGAGTTGTTCTGGTCCTCTCTGAGGGCGTGGGTTCGAATCCCACTTCTGACAAAACTCTTTTGCAATTTTTTTGCATGTAAAATTTGTTTAATAATGGCTAGTTTTTAATAACGACTATTCTTTTATCTCCGACTTTTACATAACGTTTAATAAAAGGTTGTTTAAAAAAAATGCTTGCAAAATTGTCTATTCGTTGTAACAGTTAAAAGTAATCGCGATTCACATTAGAAATTATCACCAGTAATAAAAAGTTGTGATTTATAAAAGTTAACTCAACAATATTTAACGATTTTCGTAGCTACATGGTATTTGCTTTTCGTACGTGGCAAAAAGGTACTTCCCGTACCGGGAATCGAACCCGAGCCTCCTGGGTGAAAGCCAGGTATCCTAGCCACTAGACCATACGGGAGATGAGTGAATGGTTGAAATACCAGTATAGTTAATTTTATAGTGATTACCCGAAACATACTCGCGATAAGTTTGAAAAGTAATTTTATTTTGAATAGAAGAAGGTTCATTTTTGATTTGCAAAATAACTACTTTTGTCAAATCGTTAAATTATGTTCTATGGTTCGCTGGGGGACTAGGTAGAGATGTAACTTGGCTAAGTGCACCATTTAGAAGTCAAACTTCACATTAAAACCCTAATCATACTTATTATTGCTCTGGTTTTAAGTTTTAATCATAAATAATTTATTTCTTTGCCAACATGGGTAGGTTTGTAGATTTTGTACAGATAATGTTGTTTATGCTCTACCGTCACTTGGGCATGCAATATTTTATGTTCAAATTAGAATCTCATGCTTAATGACAAAAAAATACAATATTATTAAATTGAAAATTGAAACATCATTATATTTTTACTGTTAACAAGTATCTAGTAGGTAGTCAATAATCAAGATCATCATCATCATTATCTTCCTGTCCTTATCCCATGTTACTTGAGAATACTACTAATCAAGATGTCAGAGTAAATAGTAAGATGTCAATAAGTAAAAGCCCTAGTTATAAAATATTTGAGAGTTTTGGATTGATTATGCTTTTGTTGCATTACTTTTACTTCTTTCTATGTTATTCTGAAGATTCTTCTGCAAATATAATAAAACATGAATTGAAATCTGAGTACCTATTAATTAGGTTAACAACCTAACATTGTACACCTCTGAATTATTCAGAAATGTTTATATTTACTTAACACATAACCATGTTAAATTAAAAAATATATAATTAACTGTTTTTTTTACCTATATGATCATAAGTGCATTTAATAATCTAATTTAAGTTAATATCTAATGTATTTTTTTACTCATACATTACTATTTTGATGAAATTTATGTTGTTAATCAGCATTTTAATTTTAAACATCATTCATGTAGGTACTGCTTTGGTTAGTAAATGTTCCAAAGAAAGAAAGAAAAAGTTTATTGACACAAACCATGTGCGCACAGATATACCTACTAACAAAAAGGTTATCCAAAGAATCATAAAACATAGGAGCCCACTGCTCACCATGCGAGACTTTAGTAAACTACTACAAAGGTTAATGACCTTGTCTTTAGTTATCAATGTTTAACTATTATGTGGATGGTGTCGATTCTGTTATGCACAAGCTAAACTTAATTTAGACTATTTTTATCTTTTTCTTTCCAATCAAACATGAAAGGGACGGACGTGAATTAGACTTGTCAATTTTAGTTGATCTAAAACCTCTATACAATTATAGTTGACATGTCAGAACGCGTCGATTAAAAACACGGAAAAGTTCAAGGCATTCTCTAATTTTAGTTTAGTTTGTGAACAAGGGAATCGGCACCATTGTTGTAACTGTAAGTATTGTATTAGTTACCTCTAGTAGGTATTAAGTTCTAAAATAAATAAACTTTTTTTTTACTACAAAAACATAAATTATTACTACTTATGTAAAGTTCCAATAGTATGGGTTTTATTTAGTAATATGGTTGTGCTGCCTTAGATGCCAATAATAGGTAAGTACCTATTTAACTTTGCTTAATTAACCTGTTTTCTTTTTGTACTTAAGTATTTCAAATTTTCTGTTTAGTTTGTAAAAAATACAATCTTGCGTTCCTAATAGTATTGTAAAAAAATGTTACATACTTTGTGATGTACTTACTTTTTATTTAAGTATTTAGTTTTTGTGTTTAGGTTAATTATTCATAATAGTACTTAATGTAGTTTCCTTTTATATACCTACTTATCACTTTTGTCTATGAAATCTCACAAAAAAAT
Organism: Caradrina clavipalpis; assembly: GCA_932526535.1. Taxonomy (NCBI): domain Eukaryota; kingdom Metazoa; phylum Arthropoda; class Insecta; order Lepidoptera; family Noctuidae; genus Caradrina; species Caradrina clavipalpis. Next base: position 2,570,189 of record OW052111.1, on the reverse strand, counting down.
AACATAAATCTTACATAAAACCTACAGTATTACGGTGATAACATCACTCACGCACCATCTGTAATTCTGTACATTTGTACTCTATAACTATACATACTCACACATATTGCTCCTAGTAACGTGCACAACTATTTCACACCTCCCACCACGGCCTCCGTGGCGCAATTGGCTAGCGCGTTCGGCTGTTAACCGAAAGGTTGGTGGTTCGAGCCCACCCGGGGGCGGCTACTTTTTGCACTATTTTTACTTGGGGTTATATTTTTCGCACGTGTCATTGTTTGTATGTTTTTTATTTATTTCTTCGTAACATCTTAACGATTGTTCGAATAACATGTCGTTTAGATTTATCGACAAATCTATTTATAGTGATCGCCTAGGTGGCATAACGCAAGAAGACGTATTTAAATAATTATCATTTTCGACGTCAATATGCAATTGGAACCCATGACAAAACGTAGGGAGTCAAAATAAAGGGCACCAGAAGACGATCACAAAATTGTAACTGTCTAAGAAGAGCTTATGAATAAACATCAAAAACACATCTACAAAAACAGCTAAAAGTTTAAAAAAGTAATTTAGGTATTTATTCTACCTTGTTATTAGTTGAATTAACGTCGCAGGTAAGTATATAACTTGTAACTAAGCATGACTTGATCAAAAACATGTTTTAACACCTATTGTGTTGAATAAGGATGACATTTGACAAATTAAAATAAAACCTAATCGATTTAGAGACTTAAATCGATTAAGTAGGTACCTACCTATTTTTATTTTACAATTTTCTGATTACTTAATTGCAGGATTAGTTATCAAATTAAGCATTAAGAACCGTCCTATCATTAATAGTTGAGTGATAATGATGATTGATTGAGTCTTATTCTAATGTAGGGAAATTTAGTCACAGATATTGAATTTAGGAATGTGAGTCATTTTGGATTTTGTTTGTAGACATGTAAATATCCTCTACTGTTTAATATTCTAATTGATGTAATAGGTAGTAGGGACTTACTAAGACAGTACTTACCTACAATGACCTATATCGTCGTGATGGCCCAGTGGTTTAGGCGCCCGCCTCCCATGCACGAGGTTGTGGGTTCGCAACCGGGCACGGGCAAGTACCTACCGATGTGATTTTTTCTAATTCATATGTACTTTCTAAGGCTATCTTGGATATCACTGACACAGAAACTCTGTCACAGGGTGTGTGGGGTCGTTAGACCTTACCGCTCACACGATAAAGAAGAAGATGACCTACATCCATACAAACCTTAATATTTTATTGGTCGTAGCGTGATCTTCTATACGTACAAACCTTCCCTTTGAATCACTATTGATTAATGAAAACCGAATTCAAATTCGTTACGCAGTTTAAAAGATCTCAGCGTACAGAGTGACAGACAGAGGGAACTATATTTTTATAGTGTGTCCAATAATAAAATGTGGTTCTGTTATTGTAGCACTAAACATCAACAGAAGGCTGGGGGGCTTACCACCATCTGTTAAAACAGTACCATTTTAATATTACTTTGTAATTTCAGTTGTTGGATTTTCAACCCACGCTGCTCAGCCGAGGGTTGAAAATCCAACAGTGCCCAACCGGAAACCGTGTACTGTCCTACTAAGTATACCTATTGAGCTCCTGCAGCCTGTGATACAAAATTATCCTTGAACAGGCATCTAGTTACTTTCAGATTCATGATCATGAGTATCTTATCTCTTGAGATTCTAAATAAAGATTTATTTAAGTATTTAATATTCAAATAATACTGTTTAAAGAGATGATTGTAGGCCTCCTGACAGTTTGCCATGAATGTACTCGTAATATAAATAAGGTCAGACGACCCAGACGTTGCAAAAATAATCCAACACCAATAACAGTCTGATGCAATTTGTTTTGCTGATTAAGTGAGCGTGGCCTCGATGTGGACCTAATCTTATCCTTCCAATTGTTTTTAGGACAACGAATAATGAATCAACTTGCAAAACCGCGTACGTACCTACTTCGTATCAACTAAGACAGAAGATGTAAGAATTGTTTACAAGCACAAAAAGTCTTGACGAATAGTGTTCATATATTTTATAATAGCTTCTGCCTGCAATTTTATGTTATTATCCCACGGGAACCGTTAATGTTTTCGGGATAAAAAGTTTACTATGGCTTTAATATATGTAAGTGCCTTTTATCCAGATCCGATTTGCCGCGATTCAGTAACAAACGTCTATCCATCCAAATTTTTCGCTTTTGTAATTATAGTAAGACTGTAATTTGGGATTGCAACCACTCAACTAGTTGAATAACAACAATCTCATAATCTTGCATCTAATACATTAAAGTATGAGTAGTCCGACTATTTGAGCTCTCTCACCAGTGGGGATATAGCTCAGTGGTAGAGCATTCGACTGCAGATCGAGAGGTCCCCGGTTCAAACCCGGGTGTCCCCTGATGATCTCTTTTGCACTTTTTGTAAATTTTTGATTGATTTAACGTTTTTATTTTTATTTTATAAATCTCTAAAATTCGTTTAACGTTTTTATAAATTGGAAAATAAATTGCTTCATAATTTATTTATAATTATTGACATAGTTCAATGCAGAATAGGCAACATTCTGGAAATCTGAAAACATTAAGAAAAAAAATAAGCTCGTAAAAATCTGAGTGGTTTAACAAAAGGTTATTTTTGTAGAATTGTCTCCTCTTATCCGGAACATACTTAATTACGTAATTATTTTAATTCTTTAAAATAATTTAGAATACATAATGGTAAATCCTACTTAGGTACTTAACTTAAACATAGTTTAAATTCTTTATGTAAAAAAATAAACAATGTTACAGCGAACTAACTCAAAAGTACAAGATTTTTTAAATTGTTCATTTCATGTAAATTCTTAGTTGTCACATTACCTACCTACCTGTGACTATGATAATAAGTAAGTACATAAATACTTAACTTATTATTACACTGATGTTTGTCGTTCCGATGTAATTAAATAAATAAATAAACTTTGTCTTCACAAATAATGTATTATCATTATTTAATTTGTAGGTGTTAATTATTACCTTGAATGTGTTTTTAAAAGCTAAATTTTAATATAAAAAATGTTAAATACACGCAACCCTAAATTATCTGCACTCTTTTTGCATTGTTGGCAACCCTTGGTCGTCTATGATACGGTAAAAAAGGCTAAAGATAATCATTATAATATTCGAGCAGACTCGTTGTAGCAGTCGTGGCCGAGTGGTTAAGGCGTCTGACTCGAAATCAGATTCCCTCTGGGAGCGTAGGTTCGAATCCTACCGGCTGCGGATCTTTTTGGCTGCTCTTTTAGTAAATTTTGTTTTTGATTATTATTATTTTTTTTTCTTCTGTGGTGCAACTTTTTTGCTGTATTATTTTTGTTGTACATTAAACTAGAGCTCGCTATTGTTTAAACAAAGATCATCGATATGAAATATTAATAATATTATAAGTCCTTAATTAAAATACATGTAAGTATTCAAATTAACAAATTGACTTTTGACGAAGTAGCATAAGCTAACTAAATATTAATTATCTAACAAACATTATGTTTACGTACAGAAAATGGTTTATAATTAGTCGCCAGGTGGAAGAAATGAAGGGGTGCTTTTGCCCAACAGTGGGATATTACGGGCTAGTCATAATATAATAATAATAATGTAATTGATAACATTTCGACTTAATGATACAAAAGAAAGTTTCGCATTGGAGCTGCCATTTGTTTCAAATTAGTTCTTAAAATGTCCGCTAGATGTCACTGTGTAGTTTGAATCGAAATACCGGGATCACAGATTACAATACAGATACCCAATCCCATACAAAGAAATGTGACCTTCCTAAAACTGGCAATTCGACTGGCAATATTTTTTTCTCTATTTCCTCAATAGATGGCAGTACCGGCGACTCACTAATTGCTAGAAACAGTAGTTTTACAACGCCATCTAGGAGTCAACCTAAATAATAGGTGGAATCGAAACTAAGTGGCAATGATACTCTAGAGGGCGTTGCTTTTCTATAGATTCTCTGTTCTCTTCATTGCACCGCATCGTGAGTTCAAGGACAACAGTTTTATTTGTGTGAGTGAGCTATCAACTTTTCTCGCGTTTTTTACAATTCGAAGGTCACTTTCAGTTTGAATGTTGATCACAATATGATTCGCGCAACGATTTGCGGCTTTAACAGTGTTATCATAAATACCTACGAAAGTTTGTGAGAATGGATGGATGTTTCTTACTCTTTCACGCTAAAAATACTGAACGGATTTGGATGTTTGGTACACGACTAGTTTACAACCTGGATTTTTTTACGATAGTTTTTATTCTGATTTTACGTTCCCGTGGGATAATTTTCGAGTTGTAGTGGGAAAGGGTGAAATCGCTGGAATAAGATATATTATTACATAATATTAATAGTAGGTACGCTGCCTGTATCGACACCGTGCCATCGATTTGGAGTAAGTACTGGTAGATGTAGCGTACCATTGATTTTGGGTACCTACTGTCGATTCATTAACTCGTCGATGGAACGTTGTCGATACAGCAATGTTGTTAATGTAATGACTTTCGATATTATTAACTCGACCCCAAGGATATTATTTGTAATGTTCAAATTCGTATCTGTAACGTTACATTACATTACACGAGAATGCTCCTAGCACAGCTCCTAGTGAGGAGAAAATCAAAATCCGAAATTCACTAGCTTAGGTCGTCGTATGTACAAGGTTCGTTTTTATTCAGTATTCAGGGTCCAGGTCAAGTCATAGGCTGGTGTCTTTTCCAAAATCCGTAATTCGTAGCCAGGTCGTATAGAAGAAAACAAAAACACATTCGAATCAGGTCGACGCACACTCGTCAGTTGCTAAACAACAAGTGACAAGGACAACAGTCTTAATCAGACACTCTGTCTACGATCAGACATGACGGGAATGAATTGACATGGCCAGAAAGAATAACTATCTGCTTGATTAATGTTTAGTAAATTTGATAGTTCCAGGTTTAATAAAATGAAAAAAAAAAGTTTTTTTTTACTTGTAAGTCTCAGATCAAAAAAATAGGCAGATAGAGCGCTCAGAACACGCGAGTGTGTCCATCAAAGCAAATACAAAATCAAAAGCGAATACAAACTCGCGACAGTAGCCCTGGCTGGGGGCCTTAAAGTAATTTTTGGCCACTACAGGATAGTCCGGTTAAGTAGCTTCAACCTTATCGTGTTGTTGTTGCGCTACGAGTGGTCTTTCTTTCCTAAAAAAAAAAAACGCGACAGTGCCAAGCTACGCATCGTCTCGCTCACACGTCTCTAGTGATTTGCCATTTTAAGTCAAAACATAACATAAAACGTCATGTGTGTAGGTACCTACACTGCAAAAGTTGTTCACAAAAAATAAAGAAAACAAGATGGAATATCTTTCCTCAGATAACTCTTGTTATTTTTATTGTTTTGGTTATTTTTTTTATAAAATATTTTTTTATAAAATATTTTTATAAAATATTTTTGGTTCACTTGAAACACAAAACCTTAACAGTAAATCGTCTGTGTTGCTAGTTTATGACGGGTAAATTTATTTATTCGGGTTTAATGATTGTGTGTAAAATACTTATGTTGATTGTTATAACAAATTGTTTATCTTTTTAAATTAAAAAACCTATTCTTAAATAGTTTATTAAACAAATTACCAAAAAGCGTTATTAAATGTTATATCTGGTCTGATATAAATTAATTAAATAGGTAGTAAGCAATTACGCATATTAACTTTTATTCCTTATTATTTGTTAATTAATAAATACTACACGCTTTTGCTATCTGGGTATAACCATAAAGCAAAATCGCGTTTCCAATTAAAAAAAATTGTAGTACCTACAATATTTGAGAACAATTTAACTGACCAAAAATATGGGAGTATTATTTCTCAATATCTGGCAACCGTAAACGCACACAGATGCACGTGTCCGTACACGGCGCCACTTATCAGCCGCGCACACATAAATAAAAACTAGCATCAATTTGTTTTTCGCGCACGTTCTATCTGCCTATTTCCTTGATCTGAGTTGTAAGTAAAATATTTATAAAAAAAAATAATAAGTAAACAAAAATGAAGTAACTAAACGTAAATTAATAACAATAGTTGCTACCCTTACCCTTATTGTAAAAATTGAGTAAAACGCCATCTATTGCAAATAGCTCTAAACTAAATGGGTAACAGATAGCTGGATCTAACGACTTTATCATTCTATGGGTTCGAATCACGTTCGAATGGAAGTTAAAGTTTTCAGTTTTTTTTTTTGCCGAAATTACGTGATTTATGAATGTAAATAGATAAATCAGCCTTGAGCAATGAAGTTTTAATATTTACTAATCTTACTTCAGCCAAAATCTGCCGTTTAACGCAATTTAGTGGTTGTAAATTTTGTTAGAGTAACCTATACTGCCATCTATGATTTTTTTTCAAGACTAATTATAATTCGTTCCCGTTGAGACCCCGTGACCGGGATTATGAATGAGATTCCTTCAGAGTAAGGCGAGCGGCACTACGTATACCCTTCTAATTATTCCTGATGTAAGGTAGGCAGGGACTGCATATACAGGCTGTCTCTATCAGAAGGTCAATTGTAGTTGTTTAAGTTCGATAGTGTTTCAGAATACACCTCTTTGAATGGTCAAAATGCGCGTGCTGGTTCATCACGCCACCTGCGTAAACTCAGTGGCAAGATGACGAATGAATTTGAAAATCACCAAATAAACTCCGCCAAATCATAAAAATAAAATCCTGTTTATTTATTTAATATTAGCAAACTGCCCGCGACCTCTTCCGCATGGCTTATTTCACCCGCATAAAGTTATGTCTTCGGTTATTGCTCCGCTTCCGTGGGCCATAGCGTGATTTTATATAGCCTATGTTACTCAGTGATAATGTAGCTGTCTAACGGCAAAAGAATTTTTGAAATCGGACCACGGCACCGGTAGTTTTTAAGTATATTCGTTACATACAAAAATACAAATCTTTCCTCTGTATAATATTAGTGTAGATTGATATTCGGGTTGATTTTTTTCTCTTAAGTTACTATGTGTTGGACATTATGGGCAAGGCGGTTGAGAGCTTTGTCATGCTCACTTAAATGTCTCGCTGACGGTGGCGCGTGCATTGGATCGTTCAGTCCTCTCCAAGATGGTTGAGCTGAACGGTGCTGATGCACGCGTCATGTTCGTGAAAGGGCGCTGTCAGTTGGGATTGGTCATCTCTTATCTGTCATGGCCTACATCTTTATTAGTATTATTTAATTGTTTAATATTCACCTTCATTGTTTTCACATATAGAAGCAACATGAATATTGTAACCAAGATTTTGTAAAACCAAATTGAAGAAAAGGAGTGTCCATGGAGTTTCTTGCTCGTTCTTCTCCATAGAGATCTACGCTTTGGAACGAGCAACTAGCTTCAACTTTAAACTGTAACTTCTTGACATTCAAAAGTGCCTGTAAATGGTCTAATTGAAATAAATGCTTTGAATTTGAATTTGAGAGTCACAAGAATACGAGTAGTAACCTCTTGAATTTGACGAGGGTGCAAAACTGCATTGTATATCTTAGAAATCGTACTAACAGTTTGCAATCAAAGTAACATCAACCAATCAATATGATGTGTTTCCAACTTTGTTCACACTGTGCTGTGTACTCATGTCCCGCCACCCTTCCATAATCTTAATTAGGTATTCAATTTGTGCCGGAATATGCGTATTTAAATTAAACTACGTGAATGAGATCAATAATCTGCTATATCATTGTTTACGCTGTGTAAACCCTCAAATCGTAAAGAGAGCATATCTTAATGATTTTATAATATTATGTTGTTGTTTTATCAAGGAACACGCCTCTTGCTTGTGTTAGACACAATGTAAACTACCACGATAATAGAGTTTTATTACCACTTGGATGTAGACAATGATTCGCCGATTCTTTAGAGCACCTACTAATATCATAATCTTATTTTTTTTATTATGTATTCGTACGTACAAGAATGTAAAAAAATAAATAAACAAAAGTGTATGTTTTTTTAAATAATTGTTTAAAAATTTTGTGTGTGACATGTGACATGTCAATTATCTATTACTTTAATAATTAACTATTCATTCATCAATCAATTGAATATAATTCTGATTTTACTATGTACCGTATTTTCAGCATTTTCAATGCAATATTTTTTTCATACAATTCCTTTTGAATGGTCTAATTGAAATCAATTATTTGACTTCGAGTTTGATTTTGATAATATAATTGTTTTATGTAAGTTAAACTTGCGCTAATATTTGCACACCGTGACAATATGGTAAACATGTGAAAACATTTTCTTTTATGACTTTAATGCGTTATATTTTTCTTTTCTTATTATAATTTGTTTGTACACTCGATGTTTGAGCAAGTAAACATAACGGTATCTGTTTAAAAACACTATTATGTGTAAATGCAATGTTGTGTAAAATTTCAAGGAGTTTTTGAACGTAATTTGCGGACACAAACATACGGTAACTGAAAGGACTCCCATGCGATGGGACAAACGGACAATTTTGAAGAGAGAAGAACACTTTCTTGTATTGGGACCTCTTTTAGTTATTTATATATTTGTTGCTAAAGCAGCCACAGCAAACACTTGTCTTCCTATTACGGTTCTGAAGATACTGCTCTGTGATAGACGGACACACAAACATTGATATCCTAGTAATAACACCCTTGGCACAGTTTACGTACGGAACCCTAACTAGCATTCAATTAAAGGATTATCATTAAAAACTGCAAAATAGATTGACTTACCAAAATTGCATTCAGTTAGTCAGTTAGGTACTTACTTATTTAATTAATGTCTTGCTATCTAATGTAAAACAGAGCATTTTATTAAGATTGTAATTAAAATTTTTATCGATTCCTGAATTGACGTAAACGCGAGAATTTAAATTTCTAATTATTTATTTCCATAAGACTTTTGTTACGTTTTTGCAATTTCTAAATGAACAGAATGATTGTTGAACACGTCTCACGTCTTGTTTGTTGGTATAAAGTAGATCCACAAGGCCGATATCGTTCATTAACTGCTGCATCGTTTACTTTAGCGAATTAAAAGCAATCATTTCGGTCGGTGTTCGGAGGAAACACCGTCGTGTTTGACCATACTATCGGAAATATAATAAATGATCAAGTTACAGCCATAATCGAACGGGTGAGTAGTTACTTATAACAACATAAAATGGATAATTGATTGCACTGTCGCGTTAGTTAAAATATTCTGTAATAATAAAAGATGCAAGTTGAGAAGTAAATAAAAAATAAATAACTAAATAATTCTTTTAACTTATCGGTTTCTTGGTGTTCGATTTTTTTATTTATTAAATTTTTAGTGCTTACAAAAGTAAGTAGTTGCTTATATTGGAAATATTTATTATGCCTGAATATCGAGACGAAGATACATGCTAAATGTTACTGTAGTAGAGGTCTTTCTAATTTTTATGACAAAACAAAATAATTATATTAAACTTCTTGGTGCTTCCTGTTTTCCAAACAAATATTTTTTTCATAATATCTATGTTTATTATTGAATTTAAATCTTAATATACAAATATAAAACCTCACCATAATAATGTTTTTTGTTCAATAAAAAAAATCAAAGCAAGTTCCTGTAGAGCTTTTGCATTGTAAAATAATAACCAAAACAAAAAGAGATATGTGGCCCATGAGGGGATCGAACCCGCGACCTTCGCGTTATTAGCACGACGCTCTAACCAACTGAGCTAATGGGCCGATGTCAGGGAAGTCGAAATAGACTAGTACGTTCATTTTGCAACTTTATGGTATATTTTGTACTATTGATAGAACATGTCAGATTATCTTTTCAAGTTGTTTAGATAATTTTGTTATCTCTATTTATAGAATACTGAGTATTTGCAACGGTGCGATACATGCTCTCTAAGGCTCAATTCAAACGTCGGAATAAAAAACTTATGCATAATGAACTATGCACCTTATGCACTTGCACATATAGCTCATTTTCCAACGACTTCTCTTGGATTCCTGAAAATCGAATCCTAGGAATTTCAGAGCAATAAGGCTTCTGTTCCATTGTGACTTGAGCTTAAAAATTTACACGGAATGATAAAAATTACATCAACGACAAGATGTGACTATGACCTAGAAAGGCCGAGAGTGCCTAAAACCTGTGTAAATAGAAAAACAGTGAGTAGATCATCCAAAATATTAGATGATCCATACATTCAATTTACGCTAGCATAACTCGACGATATCATAATAATGAGTACAATGAACTCTTTTCAGATTTCTGATAAATAAGCAAAATAAATATTGATATAATATTGTATTATATCAATATTATCAATGTTTTTGTAGGTCCCGCTACTGTCATAAAGTAATTCCAAACCGAACCGACCATTTAGATTCTTTACCTAGAACTGCCCCGTTGGTCTCGTGGTTGCATGCGCGACTGGTGAGCGTGGGGTCCCGGGTTCGATTCCCAGGTCGGGCGAAAGGTGTTAATGGGTTTTTCCATTGCGGAATTTCTCAGTAACAGCCCGGAGTTTGGAAGTTGGTGGTGTGAAACCCTTGTGCCTCGGAAAGCACGTAAAGCTGTTGGTCCCGGCTGTCATTCGTAGATCTTTGACAGTCGTTACGGATAGTCAAAAGCCAAGAAGTCTGACAACCAGTCTAACCAAGGGGTACCGTGTTGCCCAGTTACTGGGTTGTGGAGGTCTGATAGGCAGTCGCTCCATGTAAAACACTGGTATTCAGCTGCATCCGGTAAGACTGGAAGCCGACCCCAACACAGTTGGGAAAAAGTTAAGCAGATGATGATGATGATGATGATGACCTAGAACTAAAACTAGGATAGAATTAAAACCCTGTGTAATTTCTAATACAACATCAAACTTTTATTTTTCAAAACAATATACGCCATTTCTAGCTCAATAATGTTATGGCAGCCGCTCAACCTGACGGACGCTTGTCCCGCCGACACTCAGCTGACAGCTTGCTCCCACTTCGCGTTCCTCTACTTGAACCTCCTGGTGCGACTGTACGGCGACTCCCGCGACAGGAGGGCGCGGGAGTGCCACCGGGAGGAGAGGGAGGGAGAGGAGTATGACTTCATAGTGGTCGGGGCCGGAGCCGCCGGGTGCGTCGTCGCTAACAGACTGTCTGCTGTTCATAAGTGGAAGGTATGCTTGAAGGTGTTAAGGTCTCTGCCTTTTACACCGTAACATACATATAATATAATATTAACTGTATAGAATAGTATCTTCATTATCGTGTGGGCAGTAAGGTCTAACGATCCCACATCTAGTGTCAGAGTTTCTAAACTACCTCAAGGGCCTCTGACATGGTTACCGATGCTACCGACTAGACTGCTCAGCGTTGATCATCAACAATTTTATTATTGTCGGTTGATACGCATACTACACATCGTTCACCGTAATATGTCCCCTTGGCGTGATGTTGGCACTATTGCCTTGTGAGTGCAAGGCAGATTACATGACAAGGGGAGTGCCAATATTACGGCAGGGGACATCTTACGGTGAACGGTGTGTAATGGGTATAGTAGTTCGTGACATATTTCTTTTGGCGCCTGATATACGTTCATAGCACTACCACGGTATGGTACGGTGTATATGGACACTAGTTCAGCGCATTCCTACTGCACACTAATATTTATCATAACCTCGGAAAAAAGCCACCTACTGCTGAACATAGGCTTATCTGAAGCTTAGACATCGCAGTGTAAAGCAATGATGTTTAGATATTAATCTTTTGAAATTATTCCACGTGGAGAGCCCATTAATTGTTTAACTAAGCTACTAAGCTACCTACTTGATCGCTAAATTCATATAATAAATTCTCATACTAAGCTGAATGCACATAAGTACATTGGATACAGTTGTGCGCGTGCGTTTAAATAGTGATCATCAATTATTTTCAAATAACGATCAAATAGATAATCGATTGTTTCCTCTCTAAATAAAGTACTTATTTTGTGAGTGTTAAAAATTGCGGTAATTTACCACTAATTTCATGAACCAGTTATGCGATCATTATTTTGTACTTACTTCCGTTTAATTTTATGTTTAGGGTTTCGCATCAAAAGGGCACCCTTTTGATGCGAAACCCTAAACCACGCAACCCAATTACTTAGACTCTGCAGTCCGTCGTCCGTCCGTCACAGGGCCTTATCTTTTGAACCATAATAGGTAGACACCTATGAGACACCTATAAATCAATGAGTTTGTCCAGCTAATGGGAGCTGTAAAAATAAATAAATAATAATTATACACTTCGTTTACAAAGTCTGACTTGCGCTTTATTATCGCGTCTGAGTGATTAATGAAAACATGGAAACATTCCGAAATAGTTGTAAATTCCAATTAGGTACTTAATTTACATACTTACATCAATTTTAGCGATATAAAATAGCCTAATTGATTGCATAAATGGTTTGCATGCATTTCTAAAATTTAATTACGGTTGTAAGCAAAAAGGTTTTATTATTTAGCTTCACGCACTGTCCATATTTCGTGAAAAAAATATCTAACAGCCATATAGTCAGTCAAAAGAAAAATAAACTTAATGGCATCTTACAAATATTTTCACAACAAACGGCCAGTGCCCGCCGTTTTAGTTCTTAATGAAAAAAGAGGTTGCAATATTTATATTGACAAACTTTTTTAAATGAAACCTATATCAATGTTTATAAGCATTAGGAAAACTCACAGCATTTACTGACATTATTCTATCAGTATATAATGCGTATAACATTCGTAAAAACAAATTAAATGATGCGTTGCTTTTTTTTCTAGTAGTTATACTGATTTGACCCAACCATTCCACTGACTTCAAGGCAAAAGGCGTATCTTTTATCTCTGCCTACAAAGACAAAGCATTTATTTCAATTAGACCATTTACAGGCACTTTTCAATTGTCAAGAAGCTACAGTTTAAAATTAAAGCTAGTTGCTGGTTCAAAAACGTAGGTCTCTATGGAGAATAACGAGCAAGAAACTCCATGGACACTCTTATCTTTCAATTTAATTTTTACATAATCTTGGTTACAGTTATAATCTTGTTGCTTCTAAATGTGAAAACAATGAAGGTGAATATACAACTTTGCAATCCAGGTGCTGCTGCTAGAAGCCGGCATGGAGCAGCCGGACGTGACGCTAGTGCCGGCGCTGTCGACGGCTCTGATCGGCTCCAACATCGACTGGGCGTACAGCACGGAGCCTGACGGCAAGAGCTGCCTGGCGCGGCAAGAACAGCGCTGCGGATGGCCTAGGTAAATAGAGCAATTTGGTTGTTATTGTTCAGTAGATACGCCTGGAAGCATACGTAGTCGTATAAATATAGTCACGTCTAGATGGTCGTTCTTGTTAAACACTAGGTTTTCCCCGCAAGTTAGTTCGGGTGGAAGGGAAAATCAAATACGATTTTAGCTAGAGTACCTAAATTACGATATTTCGAAAAAAAAAAAGCTGAGAGCTTTTATAATCTACACTAATATTATAAAGAGGAAAGATTTGTATTTTTGTATGTAACGAATAAACTCAAAAACTACTGGACTGATTTCAAAAATTCTTTTGCCGTTAGGAAGCTACATTATCACTGAGTAACATAGGTTATATAACATCACGCTACGACCTACGGGAGTGGAGCAGTAACCAAAGACGTAACTTAATGTGAGCGAAATAAGCCACGCGGACGAAGTCGCGGGTAGTTTGTTAGTATTAGATAAAGAATTTACTTACTTGCCAATCACTGTGTTATTGTGTTACTATGGTACGTTATACGAGGGGAGATCAAAAAGTAATGAGAATCGGTTACTTCAGGTCCGCATAAAAACGCAAAAAAAGTTTTTTTTGCTTGCTTATGTACTCACTACTTCAGCCTAAAAAAATCATATACATATATCACGATTTCCGGGAGTTATATTCATTTGAATACGAACTGTCGAAGAGATAACACCAATTTGGAGAAAAACGAAATTAGAGCAGTCATCAAGTACCTCTGTTTGAAAAAAAATCTACAATAGACATACACAGTGACTTAGTGGGAACATTGGGGGACTCTGCTCCTCCATATTCTACGGTTGCACGCTGGACCAAGGAATTTAAACTGGGCAGAGCATCCACTGAAGATGAACATCGCGAAGGACGCCCATCCACGTCCCTCACTGAAGACAACGTGAAAAAAGTCGAAGATGTTGTGTTGCCAGATCGAAGAGTGACCATGAGGCATGTAGCTGAGGTCACAGGGATCTCATATGGCAGCATTCAAAAAATCCTTGCGAACGAGTTGCATATGAAAAAGGTCTCCGCGCGTTGGGTACCCAGGATGTTTACCGACGAGCAAAAGCAGCGGTTCACAAAGCCGCAGTTGCGATGGCTGCCATTCAAGAAACGGGATTCGAACTGCTCGAACACCCTCCCTATTCGCTAGATCTGGCTCCTAGTGACTTCTACCTCTTTCCTCGGCTCAAGGAACACCTCCGAGGCAAGAAATTTGAAGACGATAGCGAAGTGATGGTCACTTTTGAGGCGTTTTGGGAGGGTCAAGAAAAATATTTTTTTCAAAGGGAATCCTGGGTTTAGAAAAAAGATGGAATAAATGTATTGATTTGTAAGGAGACTATCTAGAAGAATAAATTATTATTTTAACTTTAATTACCGCGTTTTATCTTCATTCTCATTACTTTTTGATTCGCCCTCGTACTTACTTCCTTAAGTTGGTGGGAGCTTTGATCACGATTATGATGATGAAGTCTAAACTCATGATACTCAATGTGAGCCCTTCGAACATTTTACTAGCAAAGTCACGCTGATTGAAGACGTTGCTGGTAGGTTAGGAAGAGTGTAAAGGAATCTAAACAAGTTGTATAAAAATAAGTGTGTAAATAATGGATCGGTTATTATAACTACAACTGTTGTAGTGTTACCTACGAGTCTGTCCGTCAAACTAATCAATTCCATTTATTTCGTGTTTCTCCATAATTTCATCTATCTTGAAATCATCAATCTAATAGTACATAACAATATTCTTGCGGACAAAACTGGTATTTCTAAAAAATAATAAAATTAATATCTTCCAAATGCAAAGATTCCACCTGATTACCTGATTTCGATAGTAACGCGTCATAATGCCCTGATAATCACAATAGATTGGGATCGTCCATTCCAATCGCATTTTACGCAATATTTATTCGTTATCAGCTGGCATCAGATAGTCGCGAATTCGGTTGAACTGCCAAGCGGCGCCTGCCCTTGCCTGCTATCAGTATAAACATACCACGTAGCACACGTTTTGCTAATCTTATCATGTACTGGCGTGCGCTAGTCACTAATGTTACTATGCTCACTTACTACGCTTGATTTTCCTCCAATGTTTCTATTGCTAAGTGGCGATTGGTTATCATCGACAGTGTTTTGTTCTGCTAATAGTGCTATGACTGTAACAAGTTACTGACTTTCTTGCTAATTATAGTGTTGTACACTCACCGGTAATTAAGTCACAGACTCTGAAGTGACTATATTTGTGTCGACGATAACAAACCGGTCTCACCAATTCATTATCGTCGTTGTTAAAACTGAAACGAAGTTAATGATAGGAATGCACTTTTGATGCAACGAATTCCAATCGCTTCGTTATCTTTAGAGCATTCTGAGAACCTGAAAGAGTTCTCATTCCAGCAAGAAAATAATCGTAGGAAAACTTTATTTCACTACGATGGCCAAATGGTCGAATGCACGTTCTTACACCCTCGTGCCATCTATTTACTGCCTTATTACCAGTCTTGGAATCATCTCAGTATCAAGTCAGCTGGATAATATGACTGCCATCTGCCTTTGATTAACAAACTTCGTTGCAAAGCTGTGAATTTAATTTCGTGCACTTCTTCGTAAAGCTCGAAAGTGCGTCTTCTTGAGAAGCGTGTTCGGTAACTTGTTACTCAAAGATGGCGCTGTGTCTAATTGCAGTACCTTGCTATGGTTCTGTGTCCGGAGAGGGAGATTCGCTGTAATCATAATGTAATAGATATCTGATTATAGATTAACCCGTGGTGACATGTCCACGCTAGTCGCTACAAGTTCCTATAAAGGGCTAAATATGATGGATGCGATACGAAACCGGCGTTTTCTATAGACAAAAACTGAATGGAGTTAAATTTAGTCCCTAAGATTTTGAATTTTAAGAACAATGAGTTTGAAATATGTATGAGAAACGAAGTCAAGACTCCACTTTGGATAAAAGCTTCAGGATGTACCTAATCACGGGATGCTATTGAGGTACCCATTCAAAGTTTTACTATTTGCGAATAGAAGTCATTAAATCTTTTGATTTCTATATCTGTTATCCCTACTGACCCTGTTGTCGTACCCAACAGTCTGACTTGCACATTTTTGCGATAAATGGATATCTACAGTGGCGTCCCATTATCTCAAAGCGTGATTTTATTTACATCCAAAATATGTAACTGTTGATAATATACGATATCTGTCTGAGAAGATATCAAGTTTTCGCAATATTTCGCAACGAATATTTATTTTTAACAATTTGCTGAGAAAAATAATGTTGTAATACTATTATGGAAAATAATCACATGCCGTTTGTGGCATGTGATCGATTTACAAATTATTGCGCGTATTCTGAACACCCCCTTTGATAATAGAATCCGATATCTTAAAGAATGCAAGTTTCATTATTTTCTTATTAATGGATATCAGGAATACAAAATAACATAACAAACCTGGCTTGTAGAGGCAAAGTGATGGGCGGCTCGAGCTCGATCAACTCCATGGCGTACATCCGAGGACACAGGCTGGACTACGACCACTGGGCCGCCCTGGGGAACGTAGGCTGGAGCTATAAAGATGTAAGAGAAGCAGTCTCTATTGCATTCGCTTCTTGCACTTTAGAATTTCGATTAAAATATTGTTTAATACCTACTTGATGAGATAGTTATTCTTGAAAGAACGGACTTATTAGAAAATTACAGCACCACATGATAATAGTCACAAAAATCAGACACTTAAAGCGCCATGCTATTTCTACGAGCACGCACTAAAAACTGCACAAAACAAAATGCACGCAGCATATTGCAATAAGAAGAAGTGAAAGAAACAAAAATAATACTAGTAATTATATTTCTCAACATAGGTGCTGCCTTACTTTAAGAAATCTGAGAAAAACCTGAATATAGAGGGATTGAACCGCAAATACCACGGCGTTGACGGGGAGCAATCCATTTCTAGATTTCCTTACGTTGACATACCCTCTATCATGATGACGAACGCGTTCCACGAAAAAGGAATTCCTATAGGAGACTATAACGGAGCTCATCAACTGACCACGATGCAAGCTCAAGCAATAGCACAGGATGGAGAGCGAGTGTCCACTAACAACGCTTTCATCCAACCAATCAGACACAAACGGAAAAACTTAACCGTTAAAAGTAAATCTGAAGTAATCAAAATACTTATAAATAAAAACAAGGTTGCTTATGGCGTCAAATATATTCGTGATGGTCAAGTTCACATAGCTTATGCTAAGAAAGAAGTTATTCTTAGTGGCGGTAGTATCAACTCTCCGAAATTACTCATGCTGTCTGGAGTAGGTCCTAAAGATCATTTATCTGAGTTGAATATTTACGTCAAGAAAGATTTAGCTGTCGGCGAGAACTTACACGATCACGTTACATTCAATGGTATCATAGTAGCTCTGCCTAATAGGACAGCAACTCGTATTAGTAACGGACAAATGTTACAAGAAGTATATGACTACAGTCAGATGACGATCAAGCACGGACCAATGGCTTCAAACGGTCCGGTCAATTCAATAGCATTCATTAAGACTGATCCTGATTTACCGGCACCAGACATTCAGTTCCAAATAGATCATGCTTTCATGGATGAATACATACGTGAACCAGAGACCTATGACGAGATCGTAATTTTCCCTACACCGTTCTACGATGCTTTGCTACCAAGAACTATGAATTTAGTCCCGAAGAGTAGAGGAAAAATGTTGCTGAATCCTAAGAACCCACATGGCAATCCATTGTTGTACGCTAATTACTTCGGAGACCCAACTGATCTTATACCCATAGTCAAGGGAGTAAAGTTCCTTCTCAGTTTGGAGAATACGAAAGCTTTCAAATCTAATGGAGCATATTTTGAACGAACACCTCTTAAGGCTTGTAGAGACTACGCTTGGGGCACTGATGAATACATCGTGTGCTTGGCTAGATATTATACCTCGACCACCTACCACCCTGTGGGTACTTGCAAAATGGGACCTAAATGGGATAAGAAAGCTGTTGTGGATCCAAGATTGCGCGTGTATGGTATTGACGGCTTGAGAGTCATTGACTCTTCTATAATGCCTGTTGTGAACCGTGGAAACACGAATGCACCATCTATTATGATTGGAGAGAAGGGTGTGGCTATGGTAATCGAAGACTGGTTGAAGGAAGAACCACATTGTTCGTAACAACAGCAATTATACCAGATCATAGCTTGAATATTGGAACGAGACCTGCTACTGTTTTATCTTTTACATAATAGATGGCATTACTTGTATCATTTCTTGGTTGTGCAAAGTAAATGACCTAGTTTCAAGTTCAACTAATGATACATTTATTGTTTTGATGTATCAAGGTTTTTCTATGTATGTGTGTTTTTGTTAATTATAAGGTGTGGTAAGGTTTTTACTTATGTTGAAAATAACAAATCATTTTTATCATAACAATATATTTATTCTAATTACATTTTATCTTTTTCATATTCACATTACAAAAGTATAAAATCCAACAATAAATCTCCTCACGAACTCCTCAATTAATTTAAGTAGACATTTTTTTTTCACCAACTTCATGCAAATCGTATAGCAAGCCAAATGGCAAATATCAACAATATTTACTATTGACAATTTACAATCAGATTTTTTTTTTCTTTTGTACATTTTTTTTGGCAAGGTTGCCCCAAGTCTATACATTACAGACAAATCTACAACAAGTTACAATTCAAACTTTACAAGTCGGAAAGAACTGGGATTTACTAAGTACAGTAAGATCACTTGGTAAATGTTCACGTAGTTTGTAATACAAAATCCTCTAACAGACGTAATTGTAACTACTACACAAAAGATGGCGCTAAACGCCAAAGCCGCAGCCAACATGGCTAATTAAGGCAAACGAACCTACAACGGTCGTGTAATTTTTTTTTTCCAAGAACATGATGTTTCGACGTTTTCGACGTTTTCACTTCTCGGGCAGCTTAATAACGGGGGTCTGTGAATATCCCCAGTCCATCTCGCAGTGCTCAATGAGATCTCTCTCAGAGTCTGTCAATGATGAAAAGTCGAACTCCTGACTGTCGCTAAAGGGGTCTGTATACGGATAGTGCACGAGGACACAGCTGAAGTCCATGGAAGATCCGCAGAAGCCGAGTAACTTGCGCAGTTTAGTCTCAGAGTCAACCTGTGAACAAAACAGAGATAAGGTTAATACCATTGTTCGTTTATCTGAACCAAACATTGATTCTTCGTCTTTACCAATGCATGACACTAAGAAATTTGTATAGGGACAATTAAAACGACTAAAACATATTAAAAACAATGAATAAGTGGTTGTTTGTTACACTAATTCGAGGAGGAAAATGTGCAGTAAATGTTCAAGTGAAGTTGCACAACCTTTAAAGCAGGTTTGGAGAGAGTCCAGTATTTAGGTACAGTTATAATATTTACCTTAATGACGTAGATGTCGTTCTCGACGCAGAACGCTTGCAGGAGCACTTCCTGCATGTGCGTGGCGCTGTCTCCAGGGGGCGCCTCCGCTGTCACACAGAACAGGGCCCGGTTGCTGTTTTTAGACAGGTACTGGATGGCAGGAAGGAGGCCGACTGTCAGCCGTTTCTCCACACATGCTCGTCGCAGCACCGTTTTGATGCATTGACTTATTGGGCTGCAAGAAAGAAATAAATTTATTAGATACTGAAAACATTTAAGGTTTAAAAAAATTTGGAGGATTCTACCGAAGATGGCCTAGTATCACGGTAAGATTTACCGGCTGAAGTTATTTTACAGTTCTTGAATATTAGTGTTAATTATCTTTTAAGTATAATATAATAATTAGATCACCACAATCATCAATTTCTAATTTGACCAAAAGAATCGTAATTAGGGACTCAAAAGTCATTGAATTATATTTATTAGACAATGTTGCACAATGTTATGATAATTACCTTTTAGCAGCCATGCCGCTGAACGTTTCAGCTTTAACGGGAACAACTGAATCTTTGTACATTATGCTGGTCAGCTTAATACTCTTCAATTCAAACTCGTCACGAATTTTAGACACTGTGTATTCCTTGTCAGGAATTGTCACAAAACACTTCACTCAAATCCAAAAAATCCTGAATTATGCAATCCAATAGAGTTCACAAATAGTTTCAGATAAACTTATCGAAGTTTATGTCACAATGATTTCACAACTTTGCCAGTCAAACTTGCGTGGTGTCGCTCTGAATGCTCTGGGCAGAATGTGACTTCGTGACGTGTAGAGCCCCTTTTATAGAGGCTACACGCATGCGCACTATTTTGCCAGTGTGCGTGTAGCGCCCGGCCGGTATCGACGGAGATTCTTCGAAAATTGCTAGTAATTTTCTTGGTGTGCGAATATTGTTGAAGTGTGTGTGAAAACAGGCTTGTCGATACGAGGGGTGAGTTATGTGTGCGTGGCTCGTACTCTGTACAAACCTGTAGCTGTCGGGTCGTAACGTGTTCGTAAATTTGCCACCACAGCAAGAGCTTCTCCTCCCCCTGCTGTGTATGTGATATGGGCGTCTGAGGGGAGAGTTGACCGATATTGAGATTCTCTAATAGTTAAGGTTATCAAAGTGCAAGGTGTTTGTGTGCGAGCGTTTTATCCGTCGCGTTCGGAATTCCCAACGGCTTGGGTTTTATTTGTTGGAGGAAACGCGGCTTGATTGCGCTCGTTTCGTGTAATTTGTGTTTTTAATCGCGGATGCTGAAATTTCACGGCGTTTGTTGGTCAATCCTACAGTCGCGGAATTTTCTAAGTAGCTATCGTTGCATGTAATTAAACATTTAACATTAACACTACTTATCTTAACCACTTCCTATCTTATCTCAAAAATTGTAAATTGTGTATTGCTGATAACTGAGTTACCATAGGACGGTGAACAATCAAATACTTTCATGCAAGGCTGCGCTGCTTAATACATAGGTATTAGAAGTTGTTTTTTAGTGAAGCTATTAGCTCTGAAAGTAGGACAAAAACAATAAATACACAACAGGCTTCTAGGACATTTTTACAATAACATTCAGTTTAGATGTTATCAATATTTTTCAAGTTACAATATTCTTCGCAGTAACATTGAGAGTCCTCATTTCTTTATAACGCAGATGTCAATCTTTACTTCCCTACGTTTGTTTTTCAAAACAGTGTCGCAAGCAGTTCTCATTTCTTCAACCTTCAGTATCTGGTCTATAAATAACAATATGTTTATGTTTATTATTGGTTTTAGTCCTAAACGTAATGAGATTCTGTTTCTGACGTAGGAAAAACCTGCACTCTCCACCGACGTCACGGATTTAAACAGGTTTTGATTTAATTCCAAATTGATCGGTTACGATGATACCGATGTCGCACGCGTTCACAAATCTATTTCGGATGAACATTTAGAATATCTGAAATTGATGAATGGGTTAATTGTATAATTTGAAGCTGGGGTTATGAGTAGCTATGATAAATGTAGTCTCTAGGTCAGTTGCAATGTTATCTATGTCTAGTAGTACCATTGATTTTTTAATGTGTCACTTTTTATCATGTTAATGCTCTAATACTATCCTTTTATTATTTATTTCAGCATTTTCCTCAATTTAGTCACTAAAAATAGCATTATGATTAAAATTTGCGAAGCTATTTTGGGAAAACATCGATAATATAAATTATTTGATTGAAAAACCCTCGATTAATTAGATTAGTGATAACGTTTAATCTGTTATTATTTACTACTTGTTTTGGACGATAACAAATACTGAGTCACAGTGAATTCCTTGCATCGATAATTTGTCAAGGCATGTGGCCTTTTTCGACCTTACTGATTGGAACAACGGTAAGTATGGAATTTAACAAAAGAGTTGGCTCGTAATGTCTTTGTGCTTACTGTGGCCACTTTTACGAGGACAATAATTATACATTGACAAAATCAAAATTCTATGTAAACTTTGATCAGTAACCTGCAATTTCTCCATCCATCGTAGACCTGATCAAAAGGTTCTATTTCTTTTGCTAGAAACTTTAATTAATTAATTTATTTTATATTATTTATTTATTTTATTTTAATGTTATTCTTAATTAGTTGTGTGTATTCACATATTGATGTCAGTTAAGCCCAAGTTCGCTTAATTCGTGATGCGATTGAACTCCATTACTTTTACGTCTTAAACTCGGTAAAGGATAATAACCCTTCACGGTGTCACTCGTTCATTGCCTTCGCATTCGTCGTACCGTTTGAGACATGTCCCTTTGTGATCTGCAAATATTTTAATAAGTATTTCGCTTCAAATCTTCATTCATACTTAAACGAGTAATCATTAGCAAAATTGGTTCTTCTTCCCAATACTGATACTCTTTAGTTTTGTTTTTCATTAGCACTTGGTTAGCACGCTCATGGCAACTGGCTGTTGACCTATTTATCAATAAGAAGTTTTAGGTTCGCTTTATCAAACCTCCTTTGTCATACATTGTTACAGACGTACTACTACGCATTGTGTAATCACGCGCGACCATTGACCCATACCTTTGTACGATCTTTGTAATCTCATATTATGTTTAAATGTCACCAGTCTCCGGCATGTGCTTTCAATGTTTGCAGTATTTCCTTATCTCAAATATGTCTATTTACTTAGAGATAGACATTATGATACGTAACAAATTAGTGAGATAGAATCGGGAATTTTGAGGTTATCTTCAAGCAAACATCGGAAAAATGGCGCGTAAATATTATAGTAGGATTTGCTTAAACAATTTTTGGAGATATGTAACTTTATAATTGTTTTTTTCTTCTTAAATACCTATGTTTTAATGCATTGTGGGACAATCACAATGACAAGGACAGTTAAATATAACTTATTATCAATTATTGTTTCGCAATAATATTTTGTACTTGACTTTTGTCCTAGAGTTATGTTGTTTGCGGTTTCAATGTTTATCCTTAAAGGCAGGCCTCTGTATTATTTTGTAACGCTTTAACTTCATCACGTTAATAAATAATAAGTGACGAGATCATTTTATTGCGCAATCATTTGGGTTAGGTATGTATTTGAAAAATAGATTCTGTGATCAATTTTATTTAGCAAAGACTAAAAAAAATTGTAAAAGCAAGGGATGCCTTTGTTTGTTTATACCATTTTCTTTCGGCCTTATAGACCGTATCATACATAATATAGACATTAAAAATTAAATAAGCAAGTATTTATATTAATTCATAATTGAGGTCCTACGGTAACTACGTAACTACTTATACTGTTATAGGACCACAATTATATTATCTGTGGGCCGGCCGTTGACGTCAGTTGTGCACGGATTTGACAGTATCTCTGTATTCTCAAATATATTCACTTGAATATTTCGCATTAGTTAAAAATTAAAGGTAAAAAACAAAATAAGGAGGAAAATTGCAAATTTTTCCTGTTTGACCGAAATATAACATTCAAAAGTTTGTAATTTTCTTCTAGAAACAAGAGTCGCTACTGCGGAATAATTCATTAATCCCGAATGTTTGGAACACAGTAGGGGGGGCTTTTAATGGGAATTAAAAATGCGACATATTTTCGCAAGCGTAGCTGCCAATCAGCTGATTTTTTTCGTTATAAATTGATGCCGCTCTTTGCCCCCAGCCACAACACATCCTAATTTAAAATACTTATTAATATATGTGTGTAACTGGTCATTTTAATTATCAACATGACGCATTCCTGTCACAAATGAATCATAATATTTTCTCTGTCCACCATTTTCACACAACTTGTTTATAAACAGGCGAAAAACCCAATCCACAGTGGGCGTTATAGTAACAAATATACCTAATAATTGAATAAACAAAATAATGAGTTGTTGTGCTCAACTCACTTGCAGTAAAAGGTTATCAAGTTAACAACATATTAGACTTAGTGGAACGTGTTTCTCTCTGTGTAACCTACTGTTTCCTATCTTGCAAGTAATTTATGAATATCTATGTAGATAGGAGTAGTGCTTCATCCTCGCATACATTATAATAGAATATTGACACAAGACTGTAAGCTGAAATAGCAATGGCCTGACCATATTACCCGTAGAACCGGTGACCGTTGGGGTAGACGTGTTCTTGAGTGGAGACCGCGAATCGACAAGCGTAAGATGGGACGTCCTCTGGCTCGGTGGAGCGACGATCTTCACAGGGTAGCTGGTAGCAACTGGATGAGAGTTGCCGAGAATTGAGCTAAGTGGCGTGCAAGAGGAGAGGCTAATGATGATTGAAACACGACATATTTACGATCAAAGAATATGGGAGCAAATGGGTTAAGGTGTATAATTTTATTTTTACTTTATGTTGTGCTAGAAACCTTTAATATTTCAACAATCATTATCCTTTATTTGAACTTTATCCACAATGACCCGCTCCTAGCTGTTATCCGCCACTAGAGTACGTACGGAACCCACTTATTTCATCCATATCATCTTTCACACGCCCCATAGTTCACCTACAATAGGTAGATGTTGTTTACCTTACCCGTTACTTGTTACGGCGACAGAAGAAATATGCCTTGTTAATTTTCTTGTTATTCTTTTGCTTCTAGACTTTCTTAGAATCTTGCTAACTTGATTATGTAGAACTGTCTAGTAATAGGTACTTCGCAGTATTTAATCTTATTACTTAGATGGGTAGTAAACAAGTACTTAATCCTTTTTGCTATTACTCTACTGATACAGTTCATCATGAATCAGCTCGGGAGATATCTACTGCAGAGCTTGCGAGCCCCGTTCAATATACTATCCATCACTATCACGCCTGTTTCCCCCCAAGGGTTAGGCAGAGGAGTACAAATGAACACCCATAGTTCGCCAGTATGTTTAGGTCCCATGTAATAGGTGGCGAGCCTATTGCCTAACCGGACACAAATCCTTACTCCGAGTTGCTACTCAAATCCAATAACAATCCTAGACATAGGTAAGAATCTAACCTAAGACCTCTAGCGTAGCAGACGCGCTTAGGACCACTAGGCTAACGAGGCAGTTCTTATACATATATGTACATACCATCATGATTTTCTTATTATCACCACGATTGTCAAAAACAGGTGATGCAATCATTTTTATCACAATATTGTATTGTATGCCTTACTTACTATTTAAGATAAATATTTGAATTCCCTGCGTACGCGCCCAGCCGAACAACAACAAACATTTCTTATGCAATGTTTTGATCGAGAAACAACTGCGCAGTTTAGCAACCTGGATTTGTCTTGAATTTAAATATAGAAAATCACCCTTCATTCCAATTCGTTTTGGTTACATAATATTGCATCGGTCTTAATTACTAATTGGCTACTCTGCTCGGCAAGATTTTAGAATAGGTGTTGTGAATTGCGTCAAAAAATTCAGGAATCAAATCAAACCATTCGACATTTTATAACAAAAATTTCGAATGCTAACTGAGAAGAAAAAAAAAATCAACATACTTAGTTTACATTAATTACTAACTCATGCTCGCATTTTCGTTCTGTTTTCATGGGGTTTTTTATTGCGCGGGTCCCTAAATCTTTTTCTAAAATAAAAATAAAACTCCCACTAAAATCAGTCCAGCCATTTCAAAGATTAGCCGGAACAAACAGATAAAATGACAGTCAAGCTAAAAAAAAAAATAAGCTGTTTGTAAATATTTATTTTTATAAAGCGGTCACCTATTTTGAATTTTATAGACACTTCAATTTTATTTATGTTTATTGGATGGATGGATAAATCCAGCTTTCCTCACAATGGTATTTACACAATTATTAATTAATAACGCAAAGAAATTATGTCTTAATAAACAGAACTGTAAAATCGCTTAGAAATAGCATTGCAAAACCAAAACACAACATTATCTAATATCAACAGTAATCTTCGACTTAACTAGAGCTGGTCGTTGACTCCTTGGGTGCGATAAATCAAGCGCATGTCACCTTTGACCTTTATCGATTACTTCCCCACGTGGAACAGGGTCAAGGGCACACGGCCTCACACCGATCACTAATCGCGCTTGTTTCGAGAAATTCCCTTCAACTGAAACATTTCATATTTTATTGACTGAATTATTTGTTCGTGGAATAAAGTGATTCAGTTTTCTGGCTAACTGTTTAGTTTTCATAATTCCGTTATCGTTTATCAAAATCAAATTGTTTAGGATTATGAGAAGTAATTACGTGTGTTCAATATTTGTGCCCAATCGTGGGAATGGTTGAGCCAATGTTATTGAGGTTTATGACTGCGGCGGAAGTTTTTCATGGTAATTTCAGAAAATTTACCTAATTCAAATATTTTTTTAAAAAAAGTCACAACTTCATAAAATGCTGACACACTATACCATCATTACCATCGTGTCTTGCTTCCCCGAAGGGTTAGGCGGGGGTGTATCAATGCACACCCACAGTTCGCCGGTATGTTAAGGACCCATGTAATAGGGGGCGAGTCTATTTGCCATTAACCGGGCACAAATTCGGAGCTGCTACTGAAAATTTCAAAGTAAACAAAACCCCACAAAAGAAAAAAACATAAAACAAAAAGGTAATACATATAAAGAGCTTAATAAACAGAAATCACGAGTACATAGTATGAAGAAAACCATGTAATATTTCTCGATTGTAAAGACTGTTAAAAGCAGAATGACAACAGCAGCTTTCTCCCGCCCACGATCGCCATAGCAAACTATTGACATCCACTGAAGTTCCTTACGTACATAACATTTTGCAGAGGATGTAGCTCTGAAAACATAAATCTTCACTCCGGTTCCCAACAGCTAAAGGTTACTGAAGTATGCTGTAATCATTGTACAGGTGGACGAGACCGTACTGTGATATAATACACTGTGAAACAACATTTTCAAAGGGAAATTCCCCACTTGTACCGATGATGTAATTTCGAACTTATTTCTATTAAATCTTTCAGTTTTCTTATTCGGGATTGTAAGGAGAGTAAAAAATTTTCCCTCGGCGCCGTGAAACCAACAAAATGCAGACTGAATTTACTTAATAATTTGCGGCAAAGTAAAAGTTAAAAGATGTGGTAAATTACTACAGTTGTTCTATTTTAGGGCCGCCAAAGGGGTCTTTTATGTATTTACAGAAAGTTATGGTTTGTTAATTTTCTTGTCGCAATATTTTTTCTTTAAAACGTAGAACAACATGAACGGTTATCAATTTATTTAGGTATCCCTGGTAAAATTGTGGAGTTTTAAAAGCAAAGACGAGTCTTACTTAATAGCGGTTTGCAAAATACGCGCCAAGACGTGTAGTGGCGGGCACTACCCCATGTACAATTTGGGGATTTCGCCCGTGTGGCTTATTTCACCCACTTTAAGTTACGTCTTTGGTTACTACTTCGCTGCCGTTGGTCGCAGCGTGATGTTAAATAGCCTATGACGCTCACAAACAACGTGGCTTTCCATGGGTAAAAGAATTTTCAAAATCGGTTTAGTGGATCCAGAGATTACCCTCTACAACCTCACAAATTTTACCTCTTTATAATATTAGAACAGAGTATAGACAATACAAATCCAATTCTTAGTTTTGTTTATTTCTGCGCTCGAATGTTTTGATTCGTACAAATTGCATCGGATCGTGTATAGAATCGATTATCATTAGAGTACTCAATTAGCGAGTTTCCTAGTAGCAACATACCACACTGTTTAGTAGGAACGTGGGTTATCTATAGATGTTTACTTGTTTCCATATAAATGGAGTGAGGTGGAACTAACATAGAAAATAGATTACTTATACTTACTTAGGTACTTGTATTAAACGAGAAAACGATTGTTGCTTGCTTTTTCGAAAATGTGATCAGTATTCTGTAATCTGTACAAATAGTCACATTTATGAAATTAACGCGAATGGGAGTTTTAAATATAGCCACATGATAGAGAGATGTGTTTGCGCACACACTTGTGCACCATTATATCTCCTGTGTACTTGGCTAGTGTACATTAGATTGCTAGAATTAATACAAATTTATTTTTCGAAGGTCAGACAGTAACCTATTCCTTAACCAGGTCGCAATGTTTCTACGATATGTGAAAACATACCAAGATTGACCTCAAATCTAAATATTTCTCGGAAAAGTCTTCAACGTTAAATTGGGTCAAGATACGAAACTAAACAGGATAATAGATAAGGCGACGACAACAATAACAAAACAGTTCCTACAACCGTTTACAAACACATTGTGGTTTGCTTTATACTGATCTATGACCCCCAGAGAACTAGCGAGGCCTTATCTAACCTGCCCGAGACTTCGCGTGCCTTGTTTCTCCTACTTTACATTTCGTCTTTGGTTACTGCTCCGATGTTATACGTATAGCCTATGAGACTCGCAAATAACGTGGCTTTCCATGGGTAAAAGAATTTTCAAAATCGGTTCACTAGATCTAGAGATTACTCTAAAACCTTCATCATCATCATCATCATCAGCCTATCGCAGTCCACTGCTGGACTGCTCTCCCAAGGTGCGTTATGTGGTGTTGTTCTACTACAACCCTACAAACTCACAAACGTTACCTATTTATAATATTAGTATAGGTGATATGCTGCACTAGTGACACAGATGTTTCACTTGTGCTCAACTTTAAACCAGAGGTTTTGTGACTCGGCATATTATAACACGGTTGTTTTGACGGGGACATCAAAAACAATAGTCAATAGTGAGTACTGTTTCGAGCCAGACGCTCTTATCGTTATTGATCTGTTGAGAAGCTCAGCTTTAGTTGACAAGGGTAAAGTTTTGGTAGTTACTCATCAAGAACAATAAAAATCTAAAAAGTTTATGAACTTGGTTCTAGAAATAATCAAATGCTTTTAAATTTATTCAAAGCGAATTTATTGTAGCTATAAAACATGAAAACCCTTCAAGAAATTGTTCGTTTAAAATTATCTATCTTAAAATTGATATGAGTAGAGAGAGATAAAGTTTAATTAGTAGGTAAGATCATCGACATGGGTTAAAAATTCTATAAACATCAAGATTATAAATTATCAACACCACTAACCTAAGCATTACAAATCGCAAGTAACATATCTTTGAACTATAACTATAAAACTAGTTACAATAATTACTATTAGTATAAGCAAATCAAACTAGGATATCAACAAGTGTGTGATTATGATAACGGGAGGCATCCGTATCGAACGTTATCACATTTACAGTAATAAAGATAATAAGAAAATGTTTTTCCTCAACAATTACTCAGAAAATGGGCTTTAGTGTCCAATGTAACAGTAGAAAGACGACAGTACAAAGTCTGAGGATGATTACCGACATGTTGAAAGGTCGATTAACACAAGATTACAGCCACGAGCAAATTTGGACAATGTACTTTTTACCTGACGGAGGTAGACAATAAATTGTTCAGCTTTGAGTATAATTAATAGGTTTCTATACATCTCTTATTTGCGCAGTAAGTACTCGTAACCGACGTGCTGGTATGACCAGATGTATGAGCGATGTATACGAAAGGAGTATGTAAGGAACGTAGCAGATGGCGTTCTGTGTTTCTGGCAAGGGACTCGGCTTTAAAAATTTAGAATTCCATGTTGTTTATTATTTTCCTCATATCTATCGCAAAAGAAAAGCACCTTACGCTAACGTTATCAAAACAGTAGTCAGAAATAACTTTCGTCTCATATATGATTCATTGGTGTGATTCTCGTCTCCACTATCTATGGCAAACAGTTTGTCCCTCCGCATCACGACACACCTCTTTTATCTTATCTGATAAAGCTATCCCAATCTAAACCGAACCTTGTTATGAGAGACATAAAATTGAAGGTTCTATCAAAGGCGTTTACTACGCCATATGATTGAGTGATGGTATTCCGAGTAATATTAGAGAGCTTTGATAAATAATGCACTTATGTAAGGTCAAAGAACTAGATCATACGCGGTACAACAGTTTTAGCCCTGATAATGGAAATATTTCCATTATCAGGGTTAACTTTGTGGAAAATTTGTTGATGGAAGGTCCCCTTGGTGTAGCCTTATTTCATACAAGTTGAGGTCGACACCTTATCTAACCTAATGCAGCGGAATATAATTATAATAATTCTGCTCTAAAATGTTCAACAATTAAGGTTGTTGCGCTGTCGATAAGAGGAATGCCCAAATATTGATTTTCAGTATCGCAATGACAACCACATGTCATTGTTTTCGTCCGCATATCAACTGTTTTAGTAACTCTATCATTAATTTCATCAGCCCTTCACTGATATCGAGTAATAAACGATTTGCTATCTGAGTGTTTTTACGATAAGTTGGGTTTTTGTCACTAGCCGTTTGTTTTGATTTTATTCCACGGTCGAATTGAGTATATTGTTGATGAAAACTTTCTTTCTGTTCAGGACCTTATTCTTGTTTATTTCCTCGTCTTGCTATAAATCATAAAGCGTGTCTAAGCTGTGACTAATTTCATCTCCCAAGTAAATTCGTAGCGTATCGTTGTCAAAATCAAGTGATAAAGTCTTCGTTTCAGATTACTCATCCACTTGCATTTTCTCTGACTCAACTCATCTCATCTCATAGCAAACATGATCGCTATCGATATGTAATCAATCAAAATTATCAATTCGTTTGCTTTAATATTATTGTGTTACTCATGCATTACGCCACGCCATCGATCGCCATTAGCACTTACAGTAACAACATATACATAATTGTCTAGACCATCCTCACTAATGTATGCCGTATACTCTAATCTTCTGTTCCTATGGTAGTAGTACTAGTACGATAGTACGTTCTCACGGCCACTATTTCCTGACACCCTGCTAAATAATAAACATAATTATTGAAGACCATATTCTGGTTAGTATAGCCATTAAAGAAGACCAAGATATACTGGACATTCCCCGCATTGTTGGCTTTGGCAACGTCATCTCGATACATGTGTACAAAACAACGTGGTTGTTGAATACTGGGGCGCCGGTCGCGCCGCCCGCCATACAAAGTCCAAGCCGCGTTGGAACTTATGATGAAACCCTTCTACGCCGTTCGTCCTGGCAGTCTGCGGTGCACTGATTAAAATATGTTGTTCAAATAATGATGAAACTGTTGCACAATTTGAATGAGAATTGGAGCTAAAAATATCTTTAAAGTAAACAGAATTACTCTTCATTAATGATGTTGTAATCATACGAATACATATCTATAGTAGTAGTAGGTAGTTCGTATATAAATAAAATACATGCTAAAAATAAATTCAATGAAATGAAACATTAAAGAAATGTGAATGATAAAACACATACTCTTGACAAAGATTTGTGGTCTTCTGTATCAACTAGGATATTAAATGAAATAAGATTGGTGGCTATGTTTGCATATACATATGCACGATGTAAATTTCAAGCAACTTCATTTGATGAGTAATTCGGAGATTTCAGGCCTTCAGGAAACTTTATAACTGAAGTCTAAATAAATACGAGCCTTGAAAGTATTCCTTCAATATATTGCTTTCCAAATAGGTAATTCGTGGTAAGTGAATGTTTAAGGTTCATCAAAAACCCCAGATTGCAAATGTTCTGTCGTCAGTAAACTACGTCAATGGTCGTACGAAATTCTTGTTGAAACAGGGTCATGGCGCAGGCGCGGGCGAGGCGACGCGTGCGCAACTCGTGTTTGTAATATTATTAGCGGATTTCCTCGCGTCTTACTTTCTTGTGAATCACGGATACTGAATGTATTTCAACGCTTTGCAAAATTCATTCTTCAAGTTTTTAAGTTCATTCTTATTGACAAATTGATTTCTTGGATCCTATTGCTCTACTCTAGTTTGTTTTGACCTACTACAGAGTTTTTAAGTGATATACCTTGTGGGGTTGCAATTACTAATTTATGTTTTATTTTTTATTAGCATACCCGCGACTTCGTTCGCTTTGTCATTATAAAACACGAACTGCCCGGGACTTCGTCCTCCTGATTTATTTCACCCGGATTACTTTACGTTTTTGGTTACTGCTCCTCTCCATTAGGTTGTAGTGTGATGTTATATAGCCCATGACCCTCACAAATAACATGGCTTTCTATAGGATAGATAATTTTCAAAATCCGTTCTGAAGATCCGGAGATTACCTATTACAACCTCACAAAATACCTCTTTATAATTTAGTATAGATTAGTAAGGACTTTGGCAAATTATTCGTGTTGCTTCTTGTTTGTTGTCAATAATCAGGGTCAACAACCTTTTACTTTTCAAATCGTTTACCATTTGAACGTTGGACTTGAAATATTTGAGTCCAAAGTCTTATAGTATGCGTAATTACAAAACATATAATTCTTGAATATTACCTGATAAATTGATAATGCATATCTGAAGCCGCCTCGTAGAAGGTTACAAGCTGAGACGGCTATTTGTCAAGGGTACAGATAATTATTTGTATTCTGGGGATTACCATGTTTACTAAAGCCAGTTTTACAGTAGCAATAAGTCTGTCACAACTACCTCTGCACATAGATTCTATTCCAAGTATTAAAAGCCAAGTGTAAATTAAATTGAGACTGTTTACTCTGCAAGGTATCTCATTCTCATAGGAACTTTGAAATTATTATTATTTTGTTTAAAAATTTAGAATCGTTCTCATTAGCTTTAACCTCTTTTTCCAAAAATGTTTTCAAGTGACTTTGTCGACTTACGTATCTTGAGTTTGCGTCTCAAGTTTAATTGAACTCGGTCTGTGACTCGGTTCTTTAATTTCCAAGATTTTTAAAGTGCGTACGAGACTTGAAAGTTTGTACGTGATGGCGTGCGTTGTAAACGCTTTTACAATGTTTCTAAGTTAACTTTTAGCTTACTATGCACCTATGCATTGTTCCAGGGCTTATAAATTTCACAGGCCTAAAGCAGTAAACAATAAAAAAGAACTGTTGCCATTTGTCATGATAATGCCTCGGTCAAGACGTTACCACAGAGGCGGTACATTAGTGAGTCACTGCTGTCACTCGTCACTTTACTAAAGATAATAGTAATGCGCTGGTATTACCCGGGGCAGAAGGGATAGTCCGAGTTCAGAGCGGAAACGGTGGGCGCGTTTATTAAATTGATAATCATGGACTGTTCTGTTATTCATCTGAAACAAGAGTATTTTTAAGTGATTGTTTTAAATTAATCAGCGTTAAATGTCCAAAATCATTTCAATTATTTAAAAAAAGTTATTTTTGTTCGTTTTGGCAGAGATCCATCTAAGAAACCAAATTGAATATTGACGAAACATTTGAAATTCAACCAATGTTTGAACCTATCTCAATTTGTGCTAGATAAACTTTGCAGTGATGTTTTGTCCCACTTCTTCTTTTCTAAATCAGTAGATCTCAAACCACCAGAACAGACCACCACCAGACTAAGTAGACCTGGATAAAAGGTGCGTCTTAATTTTACAACATCCGTAGCGTCTATTTTCACTACTTTATTCAGACGAAGTGTTAATTATTAACTGTAAAATGTGACTCAGACGCTTTTATATCGGAGGCAAAAATGGTAATCCTCGTAGAAAAAAAGCAATATTTTTGCAAACTAATCGTGACTTGGAGTTTTACTAGTACCAACATTAGATGAAGCAATAGTGCCTACATGTGTACTAATATCATGACATAACTATGGGATTGTCAAATAATAAATAAAAGTACTGTAATTTTTTTAATTCTAGGTGATTTTCTGTGATATGGTTAGCTCCATGTAAAATAAGCCGACCATTGGAAAAAAGCTAGACAGCACGATGATCTTTTTTTCAACCTTAAAAATTAATTAATTAATTTAATAGATAACAACTACAAACTATTTGCTCAAACAAAAGTCAAATACTGGCATTTTATCCACAAAAAAAAATTAAGATGCCATTTAAAATAAAATACAATATTTTTCTTAAATACAGTTAATGGCCGCTGCCACAAGCTTTTGACGTCAAGCGGCCAGAATTTCTACTTTACCTGGTGCAAAAAGATTGAATAACATTACTTAATACGAAACATTATCCTTATTTATGTTGACCTCTTACATATTGATATTTATCCTCATTGCCGGAAACTTTGGTAAGAAACAAAATTTTAAATAAAACTTTTTACTTGCGAATTTTATCCCATACTAATTATTATTCGTAATTGTAGGTGCAGCTAAATGCGACCATTCTCTGAAATTGCTAAAATATTCAAACGTCACAATGGTCTGTTCCGTAGTTTAGTTGTCCGTGTTCCAAGGTGCACACGTTAAGAATTAATTAATTATTATCTGTAGTAGATTTCCTCATACACTTTCCGCTTCTGTGCGCCAGTTCACAGTAATTCTAATTTTAAAATCATATATTTCTGTTGGCCGTACGATAGCCGCACGGTACTCAGTATTTTAAGGTGATACAACGAATTTTTGTTTCAGATAAATCCAAAATAGAACACGAAACGGCGAAATAATAGGAATTGCGAAGTAATGTCAGTCCTACATTATTATTTTTACTTTTACGATAAAAGACTTCTCCTACGCATCCAATGCTTGCATCATATTATTTATATGAAAGGTCACAGCTCAGGGATAGTCTAGTTACTAACAAGGACAGAGAGAGTTAGTTGGAACACACGTAGGTAGACAACGCCCGCTGTGTGACACGTGCACTGACCACGTTTCGATCAAAGTGTGCTTAATACTGCACGTGTCTGTCGCATCGCGTCCCCACATGATGCTGCTAGTCCCTTTGGCAAATATATGTTGTTGTTCGACATTGAAACTGTTATTATGACAGTAACTATTATCACATCTTTGGGTAAATATGAATCTCTTAGTGACCTTATCCATTTATTCTATTAGCAGTCTGTCACCAATTCAATTATGTATTTATTTTGTAATAATTTTATTAACATACTAGCTTCAGTCTGCAAGTTCGTTCGGTTGGTTTTATTCATACGTGTTAAGTTACGTCTTTATAGCCTCTATATAACCTACCTCGATAAAAGGACTTAATAATACAAAAAGAATATTAAAATTCGAGCTAGTAGTTCCTGAGATTAGCGTGTGCAACCAAACAAACAAACTCTTTAGGTTTATAATATTAAGTATAGATTAAATGAGTTTTTTAAATAAAACCTTAACCTTCTTAAAAGATTTACTGTCACTTTAACTCATCCTAAAGTGACAGATACAATATGAAACTTCAACCGTCTTGTCTCCGTTGTTCAGACTAGCACGTGTTACGTCACTACTACGAGCTGCAAGCTTGGCTTCCATTCATACGTTTTACTTTCATTCGGTAGCTCCGGGTATTGCTCGGAGGTCATCGCACCGTCCGCCATCGCACCGTGAACGTAACAAGACTTGAGTAATTTGCCTGTGACATATCTGGGAACACGGTAGTGCCCCCGCCAAGACGAGCTACATATTTTGACTAAGGTGTAGAGTTTGCGAAGTTAGGGCTTGTAGAGTTCCAGGGTTGCGGAGTTTGTTCGAAAGAGTTACCGCGACCCTGTACTGCAAAAGCCATTGACACGTATTGGTTTTAGTCAGAAAAAGTCTGACACTCCCTTTCGCTCCGCCCAGGGCGGAAGAAGTTACTTGATAAGTTTCCATCTTTAAAAAAAACGGGCTTGTAGAGTTAGAAGCTTGGTTCTGCATGAGATCTGATAACTTTTTGCGAGCCATGTGGTCTCGTCTTAGCAACATGTTACCTACATGGTTACTATTACAACTGTCGTGTTAGGCTGACAGGTGTACACGTGATCAGACACACGATCCGACCTTACGTTAGTTCTTGCGGAAGGCTGAGCTGTGGTTTTGTAATACATGTGTCTGGAATTTCGATGATTACGAATGCGATTTTGTAAACAAACTTTGCCTTGTGGGTACCAGGATGTACATCTAATCATTTGTTTAAATTCTGTAACACCAGGATGGGGTTTTACGATTAGCAAATATGTTTTGTGAAACAATTACTTCTTGTTCATTTCATAATTTAAGACTCCTTGATGTAAATAGCGTGAGGTTGAGGCTACGACCAGCTGATGAGAAAAATTTAAGGAAAAGAGTGTCCGTTTCTTGCTTGTTCTTCTCCGTAGAGACACCTACGTTTTGGAACGACCAACCAGCTTCAACTTTAAACTATAATATCTGACATTTCAAAAGTGTCTGTAAATCGTCTAATTGAAAAAGTCATAAGTCATTTATTTCGGAACAATATACATTAAATACTAAAAAATAAGGCTGAAATAAAGGCTTTGACTTGACTTGAGGATGAGGACTCTTAGGTTAGGTATACTTCACCCGAGAGAGGACTCCTCCGATGGTACGGTGACAGATAAATCTCCATTCCACTGTACAAAGAGTAAATCATATAATAAATAAGCCTCACCAAATAACCAGTTGCTGTCCTGCCCTGAAAAGGAAACTCAATGTAGTAACAGGTTTAGTTATATCAATGAATAATTTTGTGAAGTGCTTATACCTGTTTTGCCAAAAAGCGAAGTTAAGTCAAAAGCTTTTATATTTCTAGTAATACTTTCACTATCCCATATAATCACTTACAATATTCTGGAAATATCACATTTCAGAAAAAAACACAAACAGTTTCAGATAAACAACCTACGCAAACCGAAACTAAATGCGCAAAAGTACGACACAGATATTGTATCAGCACTTTAAGCAGAACCGTGAAATAGTTTCATTCAACGAGCGTCGCCCGGTGTGGGAGCAAAGTGTCGGGTTCCCAGATTTCCCGGCATTATCAGTGTTATAGTGAATCCGTTATCTGTAGTGCACGCTCGTGTCGGTCGCCGATGTCCCGAGCTAGCACCGCGTCTGTTTGTTTGTTCGTCGCCTACTGTGCGGATTGGGTTTCACGATCCACCCACTACAGTATGAAGTCCATCTTTCCTTGTTATTGTTGACTCGATTATTGTCGGGTTTAGGGGGTGGTAGATGTTTCTAGCTTTGATTGTGTGTCGTGGCTTGACATCCTCGTTGTAGGTACCTAATTTATAATCAGTAGTAAAAACCACTTATCACTTACAGCTCTGAAAAACTTTAATGAAAAGGTTTCTAACGGTCTCTTAATTAAATAAAAGATTCGTTTAACTAAGAGGCATTCTTATTAAGCGGCTTAACAATCTTTACAAAAAAAATATCTTAAGCGAAGGCTTAAATGTAAAGTAATTGAATAGAAGTGTTTCGACTTGCCAAAAAACTTGACTTGTCGAAAACTTGACTTGACTTGTCGCAAAACACCTATAATTGATCATACTGTCAAACAGAAAGTATTTTGTGTTGTGACCTACTAAACCAGGTTTGCATGTTTTCCCCAAATGTTTAGAAAACATATTCCACCTTATCGTGCATATAAAAACTCACAATGAGTGTTATGGCTTGTTTACACAACAAGTGCGTCGCAGCTGAATGAGAGTAACACGACACTGCAATGTTTTGAACTTGGCGTCACAGTAGCCTCCCACTAAATAGCTGTTGTCAAAACAAACGATTGGACTGATAAGTATTGTTATTTTTTTCGCGAAAACAATTATTTTTGTATGTCATCTTGGCCTCTACTTTGATTATAGCAAAAAACAAGTGAATCAGCGAAATTTTGGGAAGCATTTGGCGAATTTAGAACCCAAACAATTTCAAATATTATTTGGAATAATGTTAATTTTAATATCACCTCAGACCGACGAACCCAAAAGTAATTATCTCAGTCTGAACCCTAAATATTAAAGTAACAAGATTTTCCACAAAAATGTACTGTTTTGAACTTACGCAGTGGGTTTTCAATAATATATTCATAGTTACAAGCAGGTGCTTAAGTTTTAAAAAGATTGTCATTTTGTTTTCCCCAAAATACCGCTTATTTTGGTTGTCACAGTTTTCCTGTTAGCCGAATACGTCTTGAGTTTTTCCAAAGCCCCCAACAACTAGGTACTTCCTCCAAATCAAGATGCAAATTTTAACAGCCTTGATAAAGACGTGGCTGGAATTCTAAAAGAGTCCTTCGGTATACGGAGTATTAATTCTAATTATTGCTTCGACCATATTCAAATAAACAATACGGAGTAGCGTTGCATTCTCGGAAGCTTAGCAGTGAATGAGTGGAAGTGTTCTTATTATGTTAATTTGATTGGAACGTAAAACCCAGTGCTTCTAAAATTTCCGTGAATGAACAGATAGATTTAGATTGATTCAAGATACGAGTACTTCGAATGGAACTGATATGAAAATTTCATAGACCCGCTCTTCTTTCCATCAGGTAGGTAGGTACGTCAAGGGATCGTATCTCTTCTATGTTGTACCTTCTTCTTAAATGTTATACCTCTTGGGCCTTTGCATCGAAAAATCGAGGTTTTTCAACTGTAAGTTGTTTAGGCAGCTTTTCTAACTGTTGGCTTCTTTTAAAAGTTCCCTTATACAGTACCTACAATTCCTGGAATAAAAGCATTCAAAATCTCCTCCCAGTCTCATATCAGCGACAATCAATGTCAAGAAATTAACAAAATAATTATAGGCATTTTTTACAGATTGTTTAACTAAGATAGAATGTCTTAAAAATACGGGAATTATCATCCTGGTCTTTTGCGAACCTTTCAATTAAGATCTTTCCACTTAACGAATCTTTAATTTTACCCTGCTATTTTTAGCAACGATTGTCCCAAAAAAAACATATTTTGTTTATCAACTTCAAGCGGGTTTTTTAACCATTAAGTTTTTTTTAACTGTTTCTAAAAATATCTGCGTCTAAACACATAAAAACGCTGAATTAATGAGTTAAGTTTTACCAACATGTTTGTGAGTGACGCTTCTGAACGTTACCTAAACCTGTTATGGGTCCGTAATTTCGTTCAATGACGTTGTATCCACGCACTGGACCAACGCTTTTTTATTCGTTTCAACTGTCATTCGGACACTACCTCATAACACCGGTTTTATCCGCGTCGGCGCCATCGGGACAATTATCTATCGCGTCATTGATAATATCGTAATACGTATTGTGTTGTGCCAATTTATTTATTTGAACGATGTTTAATGATATTAATGCTTGACGACGTCCACACTTTCTTGTTGTTCTATTTGGTTATCAGTGTTACGTTTATAACATGTTTACTCTTTCGAGTGTCGATAACTTTCCAAAATATTATTGACGATTTG
The DNA here is from genome assembly GCA_932526535.1 of Caradrina clavipalpis. Taxonomy (NCBI): domain Eukaryota; kingdom Metazoa; phylum Arthropoda; class Insecta; order Lepidoptera; family Noctuidae; genus Caradrina; species Caradrina clavipalpis. The sequence continues at coordinate 2,530,734 of OW052111.1, read as the reverse complement.
ATAAAAGGTGATAAAATTATTGAAATTCCAGGCGATTCAATCGCTGTTTTGACAGTGGATGCATACAATCTTGACTGCTCGAGTTCACATTGCGAATTCTTACTTAGATTACATTACATACCATCACGCCTGTATTCCCCGAAGGGGTAGGGAGAGGTGTACCAATGTACACCCACAGTTCTCTGGTAGGTAATTCCCATGTAATAGAGGGCAAGCCTATTGCCGTTAACCGGGCACAAATCCAAACTCCGAGCTGGTACTGAGAATTCAAAAATCCAATCGCTCGACCTAGGAATCGAACCCAAGACCTCTAGCGTAGCAGTCGTGTTTAGGAGCACTAAGCCAACGAGGCAGTTACTTGATTAGGCAGATTGAAACATGCACGGTCTGTTAAGTTTGCTCCTTTCCTTTTTTTATAGTATTTTTGTATGTATGATATGAATGAATACTTTCATTATATTCAAGGTCATTCGGTATACCCATTTACCGTAAGAATAAACAATTTTCTTTATCCTCTATTGGTTTTACAACCTGGGAGTTAAATCCAGAATCCTATATAAGTTGCAAAACATTGCTAAACATTAGATCATTTGCCGGCCTCAATTGAGTGCGCCGTCGCGCCGCGCGCTGACCGTGTGATTGAACTTGCACAAGGTCGCGAGTCGCGGCTGCGCGGGAGTGCTACACCGACCTACTACAACACACTGTGACGCAACACCGACTAACTGTGGACACACGATCCTGTTCCTGTTGCATTGAGATCTGTTCTATTCATAAAGTCTTACTCCAACAGTGTCAATCCGTTTTTCAGCTCGAAATTCGATGAGATATTTCGTCAGTCAAAACTAGGCAGCCCTCCAATTAGGTACTATGCAGAACTGAATGGAATGTATAAGAAAATAATGGAAATACGCCACAGTTTCTAATTCTAACCTCTCTTGTACATGATACAAGGCCTATGACGATGCAACAAATGACGATCTTGATTCACCTTCGCAGACCACGCAAACCCACACGAATTGACGTTGGACCTGATGATAAGCCACGCCTTTCTTATTGTAGACACAGTCGACTACTAGGAGAGGCTCGTCCCTCTAATCAACCAACCAGAATGCGGAACGTATCATCTATATGATACAAAACCAGTGAATAGCAATTAACCAATAAACAGGGCTGATGATCGATGATGATCATACGAGAAATGTGATGTAAACATAAACATTATGTTATGTGATGTAACGAAGTTATCTTGTTTTAATTTTAACTCTCCTACGTCAGTATTGCGGCGATCTAATGACGCAGGAGCATCAATCGAACTGGTACAGTTACGAAAAAGGATATTTTATTGAAAGGATGTCCGTATTAAATTGGATGCGACGTTTTTGTTGAATAATTTAATTTACGTAATAGGTTCATTCATTATAAATGCATCACGACTCTGATAGTTTACGTGTTCTTCCTAGCATGTCAATGGTAAGGCTGCGAAAGAAGAAAGAAAGGTCTAAAACCTCAAACTTCTTGTACTTAAAATGAAACACATGCTAGGACTACTCATAACAAAGACTACAAAGGTGGAAATACAGATAAATATGAAACGGTAAGTTCCACAAATAAGACCTTTACATATAAAATTCACACTCTTTTCCAAGAAATTCCCATCAATAACAATGTTATGAATCTCGGACAAAAACAAAACAATATGAAACGACACACCCACAATGAACAGTAAATATTATCGTGATCTATTTGTCCAACTTCGTGATGTGGTGCGCAGTAGCACCTCACTGATCGACCGAGCTAAACGAGGCTGTGCCTATGACGTCGTTGCTTACGAAGTGACGTGTATTGGAAGAAACCTCTTGAACTTATATTTTCCTAATACATTAGTATTTGTCGGTCTTTTCCTTTAAGGGTTTTTAATGGAAGGCTGTCAGTGGGTTTTTATTGATGTAAATCAATGGAAATTGCTTGTTTACCTGTAATTGATTGTCTATGAACTACTGCGAATCGTTCGTATAAAACTTTGTGATTATGCATGTTCTTAGGTACAGCGGGTGGAAGGGACTATCGTGACAAAATCTTTTACTATGGACTTAGTACACATGAATCTAATTCTTCTGCCAGGGTTGCGGAATTTGTTCGAAAGAGTTACCGCGGCCCTCGCATGCAAAGAGCAATAGAAGGACCACGGGTGGGTTTTCAGGCCCTGGCGATGAAAATTTTATAAAACTAAAATCAGCTCTTCCGTACAAAAGCGCAACACCTTTACGATCAAAATGTATGAAACGGCTAATTTAAGTTTTGAAGAGGGTAAAGAATTATGTTCTAAATCCATTTAAAAAAAATGACACGAGGTTCCTTTTACCCTGTATAATTTACAGCAATGGAAAATTCTTAAAAAATGTTATTCGTGAGTATTCGTGAGTATGTACGGCGAGAAATGTTCCAAGATGTGTATAAATATTGATACAATCTATCTTATATTTTTTCTTATCGTTCTTGACCGACTTATACACTGAAAGAGGTATGCAGCGAATGTGAGTGTGACCTACAAAAACCGCTTGTTTTGCTTACTTTTATCAGTTTGATGCAATCTTGTGCAAGAATGTTCTGAAAACAATAAACATCTTACATTATTTTTAGAACAGTAGGTATATCGAACTGTCGTCGTGATCTCAAAATTAACATAAAAAGGATCGGCTGAAATAGAGTATTGTTTATATTGTAAAGACAGTGTAAATGTCCTTGAGCAGGGGTGGCCAACCAATCGATCACGATCGACCGGTCAACGCGATCCCAGATGTAACGCTCGCATTAATTTTGTTAATTATCCATCCACTAAACAAAAAAAAACGGTAATTTAAAAATCTAAAAAACCCGACTGCTTTTCTAATAAGTATTTATGAAAAGCCCTAAAACAAGAAAGTCGTTGTACCCGATTGCACTTAAAATTGTAGCAGTCGGGACCCATTCTGGACCATCTTCAATGCAATATAGGTGTGGGCTCTCAATACACTAAGGCTCCATTTCTAGAATGGGTCCCGACTGCTACAATTTTAAGTGCAATCGGGTACAACGACTTTCTTGTTTTAGGGCTTTTCATAAATACTTATTAGAAAAGCAGTCGGGTTTTTTAGTTTTTTAAATTACCTTTTTTTATTTGTAACTTTTTTTATTTTTTATTTACGCATTGTCACTTTCACAGTAAATACGAATTTAATAACACCTCTCAAGCTAAAATCCATCGAACCGTTCAGGCTGCAGAGCGATCCAAACATTTGAATTTGGCGCCAAAAATCTGCCATTTTGTTTTTTTTTATTTTGATATACCCAGTGTCACTCTCACAGTAAATACGAATCTAACGACACCTCTCAAGCTAAAATCCATTGAGCCGTTCAGGCTGCAGAGCGTGCCAAACAATTATACATACATACATACATACATACATACATACATACATACATACATACATACTCTCGAAAAACATAACCCTCCTTCTGTCGCAGTCGGATAAATAGTCAATTTTGATGTTTCCCTCTCAAAAAAATACGAAGCATAACATGTAGTTTTGTCTCAGTTAACATTTTATGTATGTACAGACAGCGTCAGAGAAAAGGAACCCCCCAAGGCTACGGTTATACGGTTTGATGTCATTACCAAAGGCGTTCCTTTTCACTTAGATCTATATTTTATTTATGTGAAATACGATTAAATAAAATTAATTCTTGTAATCGGTAGATCGCATAGAGTTTACTCAGTAAACAGTAGATCGTAGGTATATTCAATTTGGCCACCCCTGTTCTAGAGGACAGCGAACCGACAAACGCATTCATGAATAAACTGCAATGTGCGCGACTATTTAAAATTATTGGCCCCATTTATCTTTAGATATCTCTCGATATACAAAAATAGTAACAGAGTGTCCTTGCGTCGCTTCTTTCTTTGTTTAGAGACGTTAGAAAGCGATACATTGTTTTTCTATTTATATCTGTTTTATGATCATTCAGATGAAAGACGTCCTCCGGTCATAGGCCTTCACAAGCATCGTCACAACAACTCATAATACAATACTAGCTACTTGTATACATATACCCCGCGGTGTCACTCTCGTTCAGTTGCGTCTTTGAGTACTGTTCCGCTCCCGTTGGTCGCAGTATGATGTTCTATGCGTATAAACCTTCTTCTGGATCATTCTATATATTGCTTGAAAACTGCGTTTAAATCCGTTGCGTTATTTAAATCATCTAAACGGAGATGGCGGGAAGCGATTCTCTTTATACGATGACGAGCAAACTTTTCGCGACTTCCTCCGCGTGGCTTATTTTACCTGCCCTAAGTTACGTCTTTTGTTAATGCTCCTCCCTCTCCCGTATGTCGTAGCGTGATGTTATAGCCCATAAAACTCAGGAATAATGTATATGCTATCTATTGGTGAAAAAGAAGTTTCAGAGCCTATTCGATACAAACAAACTAACAAAAAATCTTACCTCTTTATAATATTATGTAAGGATTCCTCACTACCTAACAACTGGCTCGCGACAGTCTCAGCCTTTCTGCCTGACGTCAATCACAGCTTCTAAGATACAGTTCATTTACAATAACAATTACCAGCGTCAGTGTTTCTATAATGTATTGCAATTATCCTAAGGTTATTCAATTGTTTGTTCTGCGGTGAATTCACAGGTTTTACCTTCATGTGTGACATAATATCAGACTTGTATTTCCCAAGGGGATAGGTACAAGTGTATCTATGGTGTTGTGTCACAAGGTCCTGTTACCTATAGAAGGCGAGTCTATTTAAATTATTCAGGCATACATCATTACTGCTTCTGAGAATTTTCTTAAGTAAAGCCAATAACAATGATTTGAGGACCCCACTATATTCATCAGCCTAATGATTGTTCATTATAATACGATTGACAACTTAAAAGTTCCACTGGAAAAAATCTTTAAGCACGACAACATAATTATCCTCCTGTGTGATTAAAAAATATTTTAAAATATACAAACTTAGGCAGGGATTCACATTTAACTTCGCTAAAAATCCGTATGTAGAGAAAAAATAAGCATTGCTAAAAACTAGTGAACGAAAGAATCTAGTATTATAACCCCCCATGTAACCATGTTTCTGGAAAAATAAATTATTCTATATTCTATTCAAGTTGTACCGCAACAGACGTTATTTTAAAGTATATTTTCCTTCTTTCCAGATACAATGCTGAAAGAAGCGGCAGCCTTGATCTTGAGACACACGGTGCCGTCCCGCCGCCACCTGACTCCGGAGCTGGCCCTCCGGCTGATCACCCCCGACTGTCCTCTGTGGAGGGCCACGGAGGAACAGACGCCCTTCAAGGACCCCTTCTGGGCGTTCTACTGGCCAGGGGGACAGGCTACAGCCAGGTAGGGGATTTTAAATAGTTCTTGTTTGAGTTGCGGTAATTAACTCAAATAAGAATCAATGTGAAGTAGCGAATGGAAATAATTTTATCTGTGCTTATCTATATTTTGCCAGCCGGTATGCTTACCTAGAGGTAAGCGTAATAAGGTCGATTTTTGACAGATTTCTTCGTCGGCGAGAAGAAACTGCCTGATTCTCGGTCGTGTGATGATACTTACAACGACAAAATCTTTACTAGTGTCAGAAGTTCACTTGTTTACAAATATGTGCCCATGGTCCAAAACAGCGAACATAGATTGTAAATACCTACCTATCCTACTACAATCTCCGCTGAGGGAAAAACGTTTTCTCAGTAGTTTTATGGAAACGAAAGTCAATGAACTTATAGCAATACATAAATAACATTTTGTCTGCGGTTTTGTTTTAAAAAGCTGTTTAACCAGAATTTTTAATCCAACTTTCTTTCACAAACATAAGTGTTACAGCTCATTCGTATAAAAACATCCCGGTCTCTGAAGTATGAGTCACATAGCAGTAACTTTATCCTGAAAACTCCTGGGTGAATCACGATTTGCTGTCCTTCTCAGGAATCATTCTATCCCACTCTAGCTTCACTCCTGAACCGACAAGGACGAAGTGTGTCGGGGGGATGGGGGCTAAGGGAGGCTCGTTACAGTTACAGGACTAATAGCTCCCGGTACGGTAGAGGATGACTCACATATTTTGAACTAATATTCAGAACCATGTTCATTAATGATTGAGTCACATGACCTGGTTAGACTGAAAGCTTATATCAGCATATTTGCAATTTAATAAAAATAACATGCCTACATACCTATTACACAAATCACGTTTTAAAATCTTAAAAATACAAAGATTTGGTTCTATTAGCTTGATCAGTCCTAATAAACTTTCAGCGTGCAATATTTCTGGTATTCCCCAGACCGTCTCATATTTGGGGTGACTGATAAAATGTTCAATTAGTACTATCACAGTTCTCCTTATCTCTGTCGCGTATCTAAACTTCAACGAGCACTGATTATCAAAATAATACATAGCTCTAAGTATCCTCATTTCGCATAGGAAAACACGATAAGGACAAACCCCTAACTATATGTATATATTTATGTAGGCAACACTGAACCGCGGGAGTTTACCTCGAGTCGAGACTGGTGGACGTACACACGGACCGGGGAATTACGCACAGTTGAATAAACTGCAGTAAAGGAATGTTGATAAATACAACGAGATAATAATATGGGAAAATATCCTTATCCTGGCCTTGTTCAAACCTGTTGACAAGCTGAGTCTGAATGCTTATATACTATGTTATGCATATCTTACACAACCCGTGGGACCCAATATTTTCCTTAGTCATTAAATCCTACCTTAAACATTTGGGAGATGATAAAGAGGCCAATTATAAACCAACCATACTAGCTTTTGCCCGTGAATTCGGTTTCGTGAATTTTCCTACGGATTCCAAGTTTTTTGATAATTAAAGGAAGCCTTTAAAGCTGTCTGAAGAAGATTAGTGCGTTTAAACAAAAGATAAATACAAACCAACTCTTTAGCTTTTGTGTTCTCCAGAGCGATTCCGGCGGCGGCGACTAAGCCAAGTACATGTGTGTGCGCAAACACAGGTGCACTCCCTCTTCATAGAAAAACCCAATACTTTGCTCAACCTGAGAAACGAACCCAAGACCAAAAGTCGCGCTTAGTACCACTAGGCTACGTAGCAGTCGAGCTTAGGACCACTAACGAGGCATTAAGCCAGGATTGCTAATAATGACTAATAACTTACTTGTTGGTACTTTGGTCCAGTTGTTTATTTGTTTTTATTATTACATCCTCCGGTCTCCGGGGACTTTGGAAACAGTTCCGTAATCGGTTAGCGAGAGGGGAATATTGTGCTCTTGGGTACATTCTACAAACTAGTGGGGAAGGCCAACAAATTTAGGTCACTGATTGTACCTAACTACAATTATTTTTAAACACGGACGAAAACTGAGGCTTGTTATTTTAAGTTGAATGCGTGTATCTGAATGTCTGTCTGGGGGTATCGTAGCTCTAAAGGGCTGGCCCGATTTACCATGTTCAATGTTATTTTAATGGTATATCACGAATATTGAATTAAGCACTGTTCTAAGATAATACGATGGGACTTGACAGTAAGTCTGGGCGAGTGACAGGCAGTTTTACTTGAATGGCACTAATTACATTATTAAAATTGGCGGCATTTAAGTAATCGTGCATTATCGTGCAGAATAAACAGCAGAAGAATTCAAGATTAAAATTTTAGGCCGATAGCTTCAGTGGAATTGGGTTGAATATTGATTGCAGAATTCCAGAACATACATATACATGCATACATACAAGTTAAGTTAAATAAAAGATTTTAACACGTAAAGTGCTGAAATATTAGCGAACTTTTCGCAAATGCTGATTAAATGCCCACTAACCCAGTGCGGCAAACGCACCCGTGCGTTCAAAAAATATTTCGTATGGTGCTAAAAACGCACAGGTGCGTTTGAAGAAAGTTTACCCAGTGCGGCTGGACGCACGGGTGCGGCTGGACGCACGGGTGCGGCGATTACTACTTTGTCCAAGTGCGGCACGACGCTTATGTGAGTTTGACATTTTCGAGTTTTATGACAGTCATAAAACAATTACGAAACAATAGAACGCACAGGTGCGGCGTGCCGCACTCGATGAAAGTTTTGTAAATTGTATGGACGCACATACGCGCCGGCAGCACCTGGTGAAAGTCAGAAAAACGCGCATGCGCGTCGTCAGCACTGAATGTGTTAAAATAATCTTAGCACCGTTAACCGAGTATAATTTCGGCATAAATTTATACACCTACACGATCCTGTGTAGTATACAATCCCTTTAATCGCCTGCTCTTCAGCCATCATGAGGTTTACAGACATATTGTTATATCACGTAAACCTAATAACCTACATAGAATTTGATAGTTTACTGGTGCCCAGTAATTTGTTGTGTACTTTGGACTTTAGTCACGTGAACCTTTCATTTGACATTCACACTACTATCGCTCGCTATGAATCATTTTCATTTCTATGTCAACTTCTTTCCCGGTATAACTCATATTGTTCGATTCGATATGATGAAGTGGTTGATAGCAGTACGTGATTCTGAGTAATAATAATTGATTACTAATTAATAGTATGTAGTAACAATTGAACAGTAGCGCTAATGTTACGCATACAGAAGTTTGTATGTCATTGTAATAGTAGATCTATTGAAACAATTATTAGGATCTTCAGCCCGCAACTTCGCCCGCGTCAAAAATGAGATATTATTCCTCTCATCCAGATCCGATTATCTGTTTAGCCGTTCTAACAAACTTTCGCATTTAAAATATTAGTAGGATGTTATTGTATAACTCGTCAACCGGGTCACAAATAAATCCGGACTCCGGTAAGCTAAGTTCTAAGAAATTAACATTGTTTGCTCAACCTAGGAATCGACTAAACCGATGTCAGCAATCGCCAATTACTAAATGTAGCTTCTGTTCGCTACTTTATTTGCGTAGACTTAGAGTTAAGCCAAAGTCGTAAATAATCCCATGGGTACACAATAACGGAATAAAAATTCTATGGGTTAAGCTAGATCCTTAACGACATGTGTGTCAAAGTTTTGCTAATTCCGTTTAACTGTAAGAGTAACAAACTAACATCCATCCATCCATCCATCCATCCATCCATCCATCCATTCATCCATCCTGCCATCCATCCTCACGAACTTTTGGCGTTTATGTTAGTAGCAAATAGTAGGATTACGTTAAGTAATGGAATGTTAATCACAATATAAATAACGATATTTCATTGAAAAACATACATTACTTAGAAGCTCATGAATGGCTGTGAATTTTCTTATTGATCATGAAAAACCCAAGGATTTATCTCAAAATAACATCCTACTAACTATTTATATTTGCACTTGTAATATTGATAAACGTTATCAATGACAAAATCAATACGTGCCGATTGTACGCGCGTGACCATTGAAAAAATGCAATGATCCATTCATTGCATTTTTTCAATAAATTGTATTGAAAAATGACTCTTAAAGTGATGACAGTAAATATTATTTTAATTTAATAATCGTAATAGTAAAGTTGTTAACTCATGGCGCTAACTTCAACCTTATTGCTAAGGCATTAAAGATTGGTTTTAAGATAATAGGCAACACTCAGCACTGAGTCATGCAAAGGGTTTTTCTGGCCTATTCATAGTGCGGACAGATATTGTTAACATCAATTTATTTTACTAGGAATTTCATTTCAACGTGCTTTTGTTTGGTTGTCTTGATATGTTTTACCAATATGGTTATATTGTAGTAAAAATTTTTGTTTTATATTAAGTAGATACATTTGAATATTCAGTTATTAATTTAAAAAGAATTAAAGATATCCAATAATGGTAAAAATACCAAATATGGTTTTTTACTTGTTTTAACCTTTGTATTCTATTAAATTAATTCACTAACCCATTCTATATTGACTCTTTTTTCACTTATCAGTACATAGTTTAAGAACATTAGAATAAAAAAGACACGCATCAATCTTATAAGATTGATCCAAAAATATAAATATTCTATGTAATTTTTGAAAGTAGGCAAGCAATTCGTTATTTTTGGATCAAATAGAAAGGGATATCTTTGGGATAATAATACCAACAAAAGTAACTATGTATAAATGTACGTTTACAAACATCATTCCTATATTCTTTACGCTCTACACACAAGAAAAGATTCAAAGTAAAGCTAACTGCTATTAAAATACTGTAAATATTTTGTATGTGTTTTAGAATAGATTATTCGATTTTTTTTTCTATGGTAATAACATTTCACAAACAGCATGGAATGTTAACCATACTGTCTGCTTTGCCACACAAAAGTTACAAAATGGGCAAAGTCTGTTTTAATCGATTTATTGTTTGTTAGTTTCAAAATCTGTATTCATCATAAATACTTTTACTAAACAAAAGAACAATAGGGATCGGTACTTTTATGTGTTCCTTAAATTCCAAAGCTTGGGCAAAATCCTCCAGGTAAAACGGTCAGACAGCTTGACTATAGATAAGACCGAAAGGAAGAAAGCCCATTGAGAATGTTAACCGCATTGCACGCAGGAAAGAGACGGAAACACATTTCTAAGCGTTCAAGCAAGACAAAACGCTACAGCCAACTTCAATGACCTGAGATAGAAATATTATTCCAGGTTTAAAGACAAGGATAGAGCACTATGAGTCACTTTGGAGAATTTTTCAGGGCACTAGTTCGATGAGTCACATTTCGGAGGTCGGTTTACCGGTAAAAATGGTTTGTCGGTAAAAATGGGGCACCCGATAGCAAGTAGCCATAAAAATTATATAGTAATCACAATAATTGGTAATAAACAGTTAACCGAGCTTAGGTAATAATTAAGGGCGCCTTAACCACTGGGCGATGGCCCAGTGGTTAAGGCGCCCGTCTCTCATGCACGAGGTTGTGGGTTCGCAACCGTACATGGGCCAGTACCAATGTGACTTTTTCTAATTCATATGTACTTTCTCAGTTTATCTTGGATATCACTGACATCGGTACCTACCCATGTCAGAGGCTCTTGAGGCGGTTTAGAAACTCTGACACTTGGGTGTGTGGGGTCGTTAGACCTTACTGCCCACACGATAAAGTAGAAGAAGGTATTAATTGGACGGTTCAGTTATTAATCTAACCATCTATACTAATATTATAAAGCTAAAGAGTTTGTTTGTTTGAACGCGCTAATCTCAGGGACTGCTGGTTGGAATTGGAAAATTCTTTTAGTGTTGGATAGTCCATTTCTTGAGGAAGGCTATAGGCTATGTAACATCACGCTACGACCAACAGGTGCTGAGCAGCGAGGGTGAAACCGCAGGGAACAGCTAGTAAATAATAATAATCTTGAAATGATCAACATCATTATTCTGCGTTGACCCCATCCATTTGTCATCTTACAAAGTATGTATATAGGTATCTATTAGGAACATTCCCTATTACTATTACAAACGCGAAAGGGTTGTGAGGTTGTTCGTTACTCATTCGAGCTTAAACGTCTGAATGGTACCTAATAGGACAATCTTTTCCCGTTTTTGTGTTCCTATGGGATAATTTTGAGCTTGGGTTAAATTGTGAAGTCAACGCATACGAAGTCATGTGCAGAAGCTAGAATTATTATTTTAGTACACGAGTGTATCTGTCAATTTCGTCCCTTGCCAGGAGGTAAATTGAATGTATTTGTCGCTTGTTACATCTATCTTATCTACGGATATCTATGATCTTATCATAGTTTAAATAATCAACTGATTACGCTTACCAATAATCTTATCTAACCACCTAGTTCACTACAAACTAACAATAGCTGTACTTCTACGTAGAGCTGTACTCTTACAGACACACCACTCACTGAACTGGGTGTTCTCATCTTCTGGCATACTTTGATAAACCTAGTTAGTTACTTGTACCCATTGATATATTAAAAGTCCTTATAATACATCAATGCTTGTACCTAATTTTATAACTTTTATCTGAGAAGAAAATATTAACATTATGCAAATAAGGAGAATTATACTTAAGTACACTCTTTTAAAAAACTCTCCTTAAAGGCGGCCTAACTGAGTATTATAAAAAAAAACAGTCAAGTTCGAGTCAGACTCGCATGGGAAAGATTCCGTACCACCGTACAATATTAAAGAAATACCTGAAATTCCTATTATTGTTACATGTTATTATAGCGGCGGCAATAACAAATACACACTCTGTGAAAATTTCAATTCTCTACCAATTACTATTCATGAGAACAGTCCGCTGCCAGATAGACTGACGGACAGCGGAGACTTAATAATAGGGTCCCATTTTGCACCCTTCAGGGCACACATACCATCACGCCTGTATTTCCCGAAGGGCTAGGCAGAGGTGCACCCACAGTTTGCCGGTATGTTTAGGTCCCATGTAATAGGGGGAGAGCCTATTGCTATTACCGAGAGGATGAGTAGCATTGCACCCAGTAGCACTATGCTGATGATCGAGCTACCCATGCCGCCCCGTGAATCACGCTCTACTAATCTACATCAGCATGTAAGCATAAGCTGTTATAAGTATTAAGTAAACACTACAGAATGTATTGTGTAACTGTAGTACAAGTGACTCATTACTACACCACTACGGCACTGACTGTACCCTACGCTAGTACTGTTGCCACAACAAACCTCCGTGCCTTGCGGGATTCAAACAAGATGATTCAACCCTCCCCGGGTGAGTCACCCGAGGTCGTGACCTCACCGCGGTCGCGTCCTTGACCCGCGGCGCGAGACGAGGGGTCGCGGGCCCGCAGCAGACCCGCAAACGAGCTGAACAACCCGGGCAAGGTCTGTAGACGCGGGGCAAATAAGATGATTCGCTGTTGCTAATGTTACTTACTTCACACAAAAACTGCATGCATGAGGCTTTACGTATTATAATGTATTCTCCAGATCGATTCCGGCTACGGTAGCTAATCTTAATACAGACTAGCCAAGTACGCAGGTGATATTATAGTGCACACGTGTGATATTCCGATGGGACGGCAACTATGATACGATTGGATGGGTGTTTAGCTGCAAAGATTACATTGGGTAAATAGAAATATTATTTAAATGTGGATAAAATACATACATGCATAAACTTACGCTTTTTTCGCCTCATCCACGTTCACACATCTGGTTGTACATGTACAAGCATCAAATAATGGTCAAATGTGGATAAAAAAATTTAATATGAAAAGTGACGCATCATACAGTCAAATCAGCTACCTAATAAGAGCAAAATAAATAAACGTCCCAAAACAAAATCATAAAGACGAAATCGCATAGCTTGCAGACGTAAAACACATTCATTCACAGAAACTATTACATAAATCCCTGGAACACAAACATTCCGTGAACTTCTCAGAAAACTCATCCGCAGCATTGTATCCGTTTTTCCAGAACCTCCCCTGTGGGGGTGGTGAGGGTGGTGACAGCCACTCGCCCCCCTCTCAGGGCGGATTCTTTGTATAACTGGATTAGTCTGAAGCTGAACGCTAGAAATTTCTAATGTTTTTCTCGGAATTTTGTGGATTCTCAATGCTCGGGGGTTGGAAGTGTGCCAGATACGTGGTTGATGGCCTGCCGACAGTTACTTGGAACTCGAATCAGCTGCTATAGACTAGACTAGAAGGCGATCTGACAGACAGATAGACATTAGTGTGTTAATAATATCATACTTTAAATGTTGAAAAGGTTAGAAATCTTGATAATAAAAAAGTGAGTTATGGTAATTTCTCACATTACAAAGGTTAAATTCCTTTTACATGTGAAGAATTAACATACTTAGCTTAAAATATTTTATTTTTCTTTTAAAACCGTAAGCATGAATGTGTCTTTCGGAAAACCGTACTTATGTAGGTTGTGCAAACAGTTGCCAAGTGCCAGTAAGGTGAACACCTTGTCTACAAAAGTTGTCTTCAATGCATTTCTCTGTATTGTATGACTATCGGTAATCATTAGCGACTTTTCTAAGAACCCCAAAAGCCCCAGTTTTATTTCTAGTTCATCAAGTTGTATGATTCAAAGAACTTGAATATTGTACCTACATCATTAGAATCAAACTGTGAAGTTGATAATTGCGAAAAACTTGCTAACTGATTCCGCGAACTATAATAATTTGTGTTCTCATTCCATATTAATTAGCTGTTAAGTGTCCAATTGTTTGAGATTTTGACTTCCTACAATACTAAAACCTGTTTTGTTTATAAATAGTAATGTTCATTGTTTTATGTCAAAGTACATTTTATAATTATGTGTTACGACAAATAGCAAACAAACAAATTATTTGTTGGACTTTCCGTTCTGTCATAATAAAGTATTTATTGTGTTTTTCCATTTTATTGTAGTGGCTAACCTAGCTATTACCCCGTTTTGAACCACTCTAGGGCAAAGGCATCCGTTTCCCTTTTTGTCAAATTTCTGTCTACTCATCCTCTGCTAATGTGGGGAACACACGGTTAGTTAAAGGCAGGTCTCGTAATGTCTCTTAAACGCATAGGGGCCGGCGCTGACTGACATCGCGGCACGACACAGCACGACACAGTAAAGGAGTTGATTTCTGATCAAGGTCTTTTTATCCTTATTTCAATGAACTTAGAATTCATTTTACTTTAGTTCTATATAATCATATCGAGGCACCGCGTGCCACGGCGTCCCGCCAACCACTTAGGTCAAAGGATTATAACAGCTAACCTTATTGAAATAAGGATTAAAATATGTACGGCGTGTTTTCATGCCGCGAAGTCCGTCAGCGCCGCCGGCCCGTATGTAGAATGTAAATTCCATTCATGAAGAGCTCCTAGCGCCATCTAGTTATCGAGCATACTGATAAAACGGTCAAGGCACATAGCTTTGACCGTTTTAGTGAGTTTAGTGACAGATTTTCTTAATAGTTGCAAAGGAATCCAATAGAGGGTGCTGTTTTAAAACAGCAATGGACAGAATTTTGTTTCCTTTTCCAATGTTTTATAGAAATAAAGCAATTTTAATTTTATTATTAACTAGCTGACCCGCCACGACTTCGTTCGCGTGGTATCCTACCCCTACCCTACCCTACCCTACCCTACCCCTACCCCTACCCTACCCCTACCCTACCCTACCCTACCCCTACCCTACCCCTACCCTACCCCTACCCTACCCCTACCCTACACCTACCCTACCCCTACCCTACCCCTACCCTACCCCTACCCTACCCCTACCCTACCCCTACCCTACCCCTACCCTACCCTACCCTACCCCTACCCTACCCTACCCTACCCCTACCCTACCCCTACCCAACCCCTACCCTACCCCTACCCAACCCCTACCCTACCCCTACCGACATTATAAGTATTATCACAAATCTTTTGTATGGGAGTATAGAAAATTGTTGTTTTTAGACTTTTTCAGGTTTTTTTTTTTTTTTTACAATATTTCTCCCCGTAAGAACCATCCTCGTACGTCAAGGAATATTTTAAAAAAAGAATTAGCGAAATCGGTCCACCCGTTCTCGAGTTATGCGCTTACCAACACATTTTGCGATTCATTTTTATATTATAAGATGTGTTCTTTATTACAGGTTCATCCTAGATAATAGCGATTTAGTGAGAAATCGTCGAGTTCTAGACGTTGGCTGCGGATGTGGGGCGGGGAGCATAGCTGCCGCCAAAATGAAAGCCAAGAGAGTTATGGCCAATGACATTGATGACTGTAAGTTTGGAAATATTCAATTACATTTAATTTACATTTAAACCTGCAAAATACCGAAATGTTTTGTTTAAATTCGGACTGCTTTACTAGCCAATGATAACTAATTAGTCTTTCTTAGGCTTTCCATAAGATTATTTGCTTTACAAAAAAACGAGATTATGTGAAACTAGAAATAAATTATTATGGAAGAAAATTAATATTTCGCTAACAATACGCCAAAAAACATCCAAAAAGTTGGAGATGCCGGGGATCGAACCCGGGGCCTTTCACATGCAAAGCGAACGCTCTACCACTGAGCTACATCCCCGCTTGATACATATATCAAAATTACTGTATATCTTCACAGTTGCCGTTACCGCTACAGAAATAAATGCCGAATTGAATGACGTCACGATAGAAAGCAGCACGACAAACTTGATCGGTGACCGTTGTACAGAGTATGATACGATTCTGATTGGTGATATGTTTTATGATGAAGAGTTTGCTAATGTATTGTTTAAGTGGCTTCATAAACTTACTGAAGATGGTAAAACGGTAAGTTCTTTAAAATTTATTTCAAAGTGAGTTTTTTTACCCTTACTTTTTCTTACCTCTTCTTAACCTTCACTCAAGTCGATTTGTATTTGTATTTCCCACTAGAGAGGGCTTAAATTAAAGTTTACGTTAAGTACACAAAAGGGTACGAAAAACCTCGCACTAAGCACTCAGTAGATAGCCACTGGCCACTTGAATGAATTCGTTACTCAAATAATGTAGTTAGTACTCATCATGCACAGTAATCATATGGACACTAGTAGATATATTCTAGTAGGTGATATATGTATAGGCGTTTTGAAGCACTTAATTGCCACAAATTGCATTTGTATGATTTTGAAATTAGTGCTATTTAAACCATACTATCATCACGTCTGTTTTCCCCGAAGGATTAGGCGGAGGTGTACAAATGTACACCCACAGTTCGCCGGTATGTTTAGGTCCCATGTAATATAGGGCGAGCCTATTGCCATTAACCGGGCACAAATCCAAACTCCGAGCTGCTACTGAGAGTTTCATAGAAAACTCAATAACATTTTTGCTCGACCTGGGAATTGAACCCAAGACCTCTAGCGTAGCAGTCGTGCTTAGAACCACTAGGCAGTGCTATTTGAAAAATATTAATATTGTGGTGCCACTGTCCCGATAACTTGCAGATGTGCTGCAGTCCCTACCTCTATTTACCCATAGTAGACGTGCCATCAGCCATTATCATTTAAGGAGGTACCGGGTAAATGCAGGTTACTTTAGCCCTGTAAGGAAACTTTAGCTAAAACTGAAAACGTCTGACAAGAACGCCGCATCTTGAATTAAGTACAATAAACGTTCTTGATGAGGGCTATTTTTTTTATTTCAATTATTTATACTGCTATATACCTACTATTCCTGCCTGTGTCCTGTATTCCTGACATCGGTAACCATGTCAGAGGCCCTTGAGGCGGTTTAGAAACTCTGACACTAGAGTACCCATATGGGTTCGTTAGACCTTACGGCCCACACGATAAAGAAGAAAATTCCTGTAATTTTTCAAGAGAAGTCGTTTTAAGCAAGTTATCCTACAGGGCTAAAGTATCCCTCATTTACAGTACATACATACTAATCTCCAAGACCACTTGCAGGTGCTGATAGGCGACCCGGGTCGTCACGGGCTGACGGCCGGGCGGCGGCGCCGCATGACGCAGCTGGCGCGCTACCGGCTGCCGGAGCAGTGCCGCGTGGAGAACCACGGCTTCACGCACGCCACCGTGTGGGGGCTTAATAAATGAACTGTACGGAGGTATATACCGCACTTGTTTTATTTATGAACTCTTTAGCGTTTACCAACCACTTCTACTGCAAAACTAATTTGGCCTAATAGGACATCCTTCACCTATCCCAAACGCAGTGCCAGTGTGGAGCACTATCCGTAGTTGCCCGTCGTGCACAACCACCTGCACCATACAAGACCTAAACAAGGGCAATGATACAGCTGTACAGGTTGCTCAATACTGGTCGGACAAAATTTGAAACGAGTCAATCGACGCGAATTGAAGACTTTCGGTTATCATGGACGTGCACGAAATTACTTTCTGTTTGAAAAGTAACCTTTCTTGGGGTTCAAGTTTACTACGTATTTTTCATCAAAATTGATTCAGTGGTTTTGCCGTGTGAGCGTAACAAAAAGACAGACAGAGGTACTTACTTTTCTATTTATAATGTTGGGCATAGTTATGAATTATTTCTCCCGTATGTAAGTAGTTAGATAAACTACTACGAGTAGTTCCTAATAGATAAAAAGGTAGTACTAGTTAAGGACCATGGGGGATTGGGAGGGATCTCTGCCCAGCAGTGCAAATGACTTCTTTTCTCCCTCTCAGTTCTCTCTTTTTGGCCTAGTGTCTACTCCAATGTTCTCATATAACTAGAAAACAGGGAGTCGTCTTTGCATGCATTAGGATGTAGTTGCAGTAGGTACAGTAGATGACCTGTAGGTGTGGGTTGTTACTGAAGAAAAGGTTTTAATAACAATAATTACAAATCCATATCTTAGAAACTTATATAATTATGAAATTAATAACAACATTACCTTTTGCTTTCTACTTACAAGGCACATTATCATAATTCGTTGTTTGTAGAGTCGATGATTTCTATTCTACTAATCCAACACTTAAGTTTTAGTAAAATAAGGCAGTTATATTTACTTTTACAGGACGGGAAACCTTAAATACAATACAATTTCTATAGAAAAATATTTAAGTACAAAACCATTAAAGATATTTACACTTATCTTACAATTAAAAATCTTACTACTAAAATTTGTATTTTTAAAAATAATTTAAAACAACGCCATCTAGTGGCGAATAGCGGTACTTCTTAGTAAGTATCAGAACCAAAGTGCGTAGTTTTACAATATAACAAAATTATAGTTGATAATTATGCATAGTGTTAGCATAAATGCCGTGTTTGGATCGGGCTGTTCTTCCTGAATAGTGCGAGTAGGTGTCCATGTCCATTGTAGCGTGGGGGTGCATGATGAGAACTGGTTGTAGGGCGAGAGACTTCCGCGATCCGGAGACAGATGTCGCGTCGGTGACGTACCCGTTGTTCACCTCACCTGCAAGGAACGACAAGCCACATTGTGTAAATTGATACGCAAACGGTACAAAAGAAAGTGTTTGTCTGCCGTATTGGGTAATACGAGTTGGTCACGACAAGTTTGAAAGGTTTTGTTTTGTGATCGGTAAACGAATAACGAGGAAATCATCAAATATAATGTAAAATAATATATTCAAACAGAATAAGGTATTTAGAACATACTTATAAGTTCATAGTAGGTTGACCAGTTGACCATGAATTTATGCAAATGAACAAAACATAATTTTAGAAGATAAGTGATTATTAGTCGTTATTTTAAACATTCGTCGTGGGTTCAGTTGGTACGGATCAGGTAGGTTATGGTAATGTATTAAAACACTAGCTTCTGTCCGCCACTTCGTTCATGTGGTTTTTTTGCCCGCATAATCTTATAGGTATCTTTGGTTACTGTTCCACTCGCGTAAATATATCTTAACGTGTACTGATTCCTGATCATTCACCTATCTTAATAGGTAAAAAAGTTATTTTCATATTCATATTAATATCCAGTACTTTCGGAGCCTATTCGGTACAAACAAACAAAAAAAGCTTTTCTCGTATTAAATTCAAGGTTATATTAGTATAATAACCAGATACAACCACCGCCATTGCCAGTCATAGTTTATATTTAAGATATTACTTGTTTTAAAATAATAAACTGGCTTAAATTGTCTCTTATAGAATTGCCAGGACGTTGGATCATTTCCAATTTCATCTCTCTGATTCTCTACCTTATAATAAACGGCTCCATTTAAAGTTCTACTAGGTACCACTTGTTGACTCCAAAGTTCAAACAATCTGTACTATTAGGTCCTCACAAGACACAATAACATTTACCTACACCACGCTGTGACCGACCTGCGAGGTGCTCCACGCGGCAGGCCTCATGACAGAAGGTTCAGTACAAACAACAAAAACACGTGACGGGCTCAAGACACGCGAGTTCAACGACACGCATCTGTCTAAGGCCAATGACTGTTAACCCCGGTGTTAAGCGTTTATTTTCTTTCTTTACAGTTGTGAAGAGATTTTTCAATAACTGCTACCATTAAAGGAAGGAAGCTGTGATCAACACACTTCAGATATTAGTCTGACACACATAATTAGCTCAATTCAGTTTTTGTTTTGGTTTTTTATGTCATTGGATGGCAAACAAGCCGACGGCCCACCTGATGTTACCGCTACCTATAAACATCTGCAATGCCAGAGGCCTTGCAAATGCGTTGCCATCCCAGAGACAAAGTTGAAATGTCTCATGTGCTTGTAATTACACCGCTTCGTTTCGGGACGGATGCAACGTAACTGGCGTTTTCTATAGACAACAGCTGAATTGAGCTGAATAAGTGCAGTTCAGTCCCTTATAGATATTTGCGTATAGTGGACATTCTAACATCTACCTGCTGCATGGTCCCCGTGAGGTAACTGTGTCGGGAGGTGATAGCATATTCATGAGATTGGTTTAGCCGCCGTCGTATGCGACACACATACTCTCAGGTATGCGACGATTTGTGGAGGCTGCCAACTTGTATGTGGACTGATTGTGTGTATGTTTGATTTGCAACGAAAATGGATATTGGTTGATAATACATGGGCACCTACATTTAGATAGATCACACCTGACAGACCACACTTTGACATGGTTCACCATTATAAGACTTTTTGTTTGTTTGTTTGTAACGAAAAGGCTCCGAAACTACTGGAACGATTTTAACCATTTTTCACCAAAAGATAGCTACATTATTCCTGAGTAACATAGGCTATATAACATTACGCTACGACCCACGGGAGCGAAGCATTAACCAAAGACGTAACTTACGGAGGGTGAAATAAACCACGAGGACGAAGTTGCGGGTAGTTCGCTCGTTAATTATAAACGAAAAGTATTTTTTTATGAGATGGGTAAGCTATTGATTCTAGTCTAGGTCAGAGGTGACAAAGTGAGCTTACCGAGAAGAAGCCTGTTCACTCTAATTAAAGAGATTAGGGTTGAATGCGTTCGGAAATACAGACGCAGGTAGATAGAGTTCTACTCCTTAGCAGTGCGCATTATAAAAGACGTTTGGAAACGCTTAGTGCGAATTGGATGGTAAGTAATATAAACGTCATTATGTCAATTTCTATTTAGATTTTTAACCTTCCCGCTGCGCTCAATAAATATTTATACCCCATGTACACCATCGAAACGTTTACGAAACATATCAACATCTTAGCAACGAATGTAAAGTATGAAATCACCAAAGGAGATTTGAGTGAAATGAACTTAAGGTGATCTGCCATTCCAACGATGCTAGAGATTAACAGCTCTCCTCAAGTTGATAGTAAATTAGGCGTATATTTATATAATAGTGAATGATTATTGAATCCCCTTTATTTAAGGATGGGAATCATAAAACGACTTGTTTCCGCTCTGGGCGGAGCGGAAGGGAGTGTCAGACTCTTACTGACTAAAATTCATCCGTGTTCCTCCTAATGCCCATTGCGTTGCAGGGCCGCTGACTCTTTCGAAAAAAATCCGCAGCCCTGGATTATTGAACTACCTACTGCAAAATAATCTATACTAATATTATAAAGCTGAAGAGTTTGTTTGTTTGTTTGTTTGTTTGTTTGAACGCGCTAATCTCAGGAACCACCGGTCCGATTTGAAAAATTCTTTTTGTGTTGGATAGCCCATTTATCGAGGAAGGTTATAGGCTATATAACATCACGCTACGACTTACGGGAGCGAAGCAGTATTAAAAAACGTAACTTAAGGTGGATGAATAAAGCCACGCGAACGAAGTCGCTGGCAGAAGCTAGTTACCTAATATCACGTTGCATTGTAACCTACAGACATTACTACTGTATCCACGCTTAGGACTTTCTGCAATATTTCCAAATTTGAGTGAAAGATGTACAGAAAGTTTAACCGCACACTGCACATCTCAAAGCCACAGTTTCTCAACACGTAAGCGCCGACACTTTCACGCTATAAATGCTATAGTTCCCATACTATTTGGTTAGGTACGTACATACTCCACGGAAATTGTTCTCGTAGTTTTTTCCATTGTTTAACATTTTAATGATATCTCCAAATTCATACACTTTCACTGTCGTTGGCTCGCAACGTGCGTGTGATCCAATTAGGGTTGATAGGCACTCACGCTATGTTTTGATCTACGATGTATTATTTCAAGTTTTGAGGGCGTTACATAAGCTTTATTGTTGCATTCTCCTAAAGTTGGAAGTACATTAATTTTAACCATAATCATTACTTCATTATTTCTTTCCTATTCTATACTAATATTATAAAGAAGTAAAGTTTGTGAGGTTGTAGGGGGTAATCTCTGAATTTACTGAACCGATTTTGAAAATTCTTTTACTTTACCCATAAAAAGCCACGTTATTTGTGAGTGTCATCTTAATATATATAAATCTCGTGTCACAATGTTTGTCCTCAATGGACTCCTAAATCACTTAACCGATTATAATAAAATTCGCACACCATGTGCAGTTCGATCCAACTTGAGAGATAGGATAGTTGAGAGGGTAGGGTAGGGTAGGGGTAGGGTAGGGTAGGGTAGGGTAGGGGTAGGATACCACGCGAACGAAGTCGTGGCGGGTCAGCTAGTCCTACTACTATTATAAAGGCGAAAGTTTGTATGTATGGATGGATGTTTGTTACTCTTTCACGCTTAAACGGCTGAATGGATCTGGATGAAATTTGGCACAAAGATAGATTATAGTCTGGAATAACACATAGGCTACTTTTTATCCCGGGAAAATGTACGGTACCCGTAGGATAACACATCAACTGTGACGCGGACGAAGTCGCGGGCAGAAGCTAGTAGACTATATAAAATCATGCTACGACCAAAGGGAGCGGTGCAGTAAAGCGGGTGAAATAAACCAAGCAGACGTCGCGGGCAGTTCGCTAGTTTTCAATATATTTTCTAAACTATAAATAGCTAACGTGTTCTTGGTTAATTTCTACAGCTCTATAATATTAGTTGACGTTAGGAAAACATGCTGCGTTCCTAAGTGTTTCTTAGTTCAGGAAGGAAGCCGTTAAAACTGTCGTTATCTCCCTCGTGAATTATAGAGAGAATCTCATCAAGCAATAACATTACGTTTTATAGTCCTCGCTTCGTGCTTTATGGTCTCATAGCACAGTCTATGCCCACACCTATTATTATGACTTCACAGTTTAGATACGGAAATAATAAACCTAACCTATTTTCATTTGAAGTAATAGTTTCTATCCAACCCGAGGGTTGCAGAACCTCCTTGCTAGACCAATTACTTACGCACTCACAAGTCAACAGTCTGTTTTCCAGCAGTGCCATCCCTATTAGCACAGTAACACACAGACACACAGCGTCGGTCACACCGTGTCGCGCCGTGCCCGCAGCAATCAGGCTGGAAACTCGGATAATATCGCGTTTGTTGCGCAATTGTAATTGTAGTGTTCTTGTTTAGTGTTTGTGTGAGGCTGGGCGCTTTGTTGTATGTAGTACAGTGTCAGCTTTAGAAGACGTTATCCTTCTAGCGAAAACCTAGTAGCGGAACTGGTTGTGTGCGTTCACCTTGGAAGAAACTTAAAGAAAGCGGAAAGTCGCTCATTGTTAGTCATCGGTCTTGCCAAAGCATCGCCACAATGCCGGGGTCCTATTAGTGAATTCTCGCGACATTTAGGCGAATCATTCGCTAAATGTAAGTCGCGCTGAGACTGCGCGTGATTACGTTTTCAGTGTGTTGCATTACGCGTGTTTTCTATGTAAACACTGATACTCGCAAACAACGTAGTAACATGTAGTTCCGCGAATCGCCTTACTAAATTCATATTGTGCGGGGCCTGTCCAGTACGCAGTCACCACTCCTCTTCTCGCCCCATCAACCATCGACTCTGCGGGCATTTAACCCGCAACCATCCTTATCATTTACCTTTGTAAAGCGAGGGCGGCGGGTACCCGCTGTCGGGCTGCAGCCTCACGTGTCTCGTCGCCAGGATGAACGCCAGCGCTGACAGCACGATGCCGTCGAGGCAGCCTATCACCGCCAGCAGGTACGCCCAGCGCACGTGACATCGACCTGGGAAGAGAGGGATCGAGATGTGAGTACAATACGTATATATAAATTCAATATGAGGACTCACTTCTAGGCTCTGAGTGAGACGAGGTCTTTAGAACATCGAAATTCGAATATTATTGACATTGTAGAAGCTTCTACTACAATAATGGCATAGCCACATAATCCAGCCCCACCAAACCCCGACCCCATGACCCACATGTCCCGTAGCTGGCAGAATGGCGTAATCAGACAGGATTCAATTATTTCGGGTATTCTGGTTCCTCGCAGTAGGAAGTTCTATGTACAGAAGAAAGAGTTATGTAGTAAAATCTAATTTAGTAGCAGACACAGGGACCTAAATTCTCAGTTACTTTAATATCATATTTTGATGTGATACAACTTCAAAACATTTGTAATATCTAGATCACCAAGAATATTTAAAAAGATATTTAGGCGTTAAAGGGCACCCATCTTTATAATATTTAATTTAAAATCAAGGTTGCCAATCAACCGTTCATATCATTCTATAAATCTGAATCAAATATCACATTTGCAGTTAAATCCTATTTGATAGGACAGCGAACGCGAGGTCATTCACTATCACATTCAACTTCTGACTTGATTGAATTCCTAGTATTAAATGGCGTATTGAATGATGTAACTGGGCCGAACCTGCGTGTCTAATAACTCCACACATAGATCTCTCATTTATTACAAATCGATATAAAATCGAGATCAAGATACAGACTGTGATGATGAAATTCATACTCGTACGTTGCAGCTAACTACTCGAATTGAAACTTTCAAGATTTGATGAAAATCTGAAGTGAGAAAGAACGTAATGAAACAATGTATAACCTCAAGGTTTCGTCCAGCCAAACGTTTTGTAAGATTGCATTGTATTGTTGTAACTGTAACACACCTAGCTACTCTAAATATAATTGGCTTAAGTTTATAAGATGCTGTTACCCCTCTACGTAGGTACCTACTAGTAAAATTACTAACCCCATAGCATCAATTGCATCTTGCATCATCATGATATACTAATCCTCGTCCATTTTTAGCAATTTTGTTTTCAGACCTCCAACCTGGCGCAAGAAATGCTAACATTCACGAACCTAAAGTTTTTTCGCTAACATGGCTAATTTGCTGTCCTATTCTGTAAATATCTCTCTTGGTGTATTTAGGTGATATCAGCTTGAGGCGAGCTGTCAATCCCTAGCATTATGGGTAGAATGACAGCTCACTTCAACGAGGGAGATCTAAATACAGAATAGACTGTCTGATTAGTGTAATGGTGTCTTACCTATGTTGTACTGGTCTGCAGTGGGGCCGCACGTCTCCTGCACGGCGGTCTCGCTCCACCCGGCAGGGTACACCGCCACGCCCGCCACCATGCTCAGCGCTGGAAACAGAAAACATCAAACGTTTATTATTCCGCTTCAAGATATCAAACCTACATCATATAAAAAAAACTGCTCGATTGGATGTAGGGAAGCGGTCGAAAAATCCATTGCAAGATTTTTCAAAGACTGGAGGGAAACCAAGTTAAAGTTAGAAAAAGAAATGCATTGACTTTTAAGCCAAATTGGAGATGAGAAGTGGTTAGTTCTTCGACACCTGTTGCTTAGCCAGACACTAAATAAACACTTAGGGTAACACCACTACCTAATCATTATGACCAAACATCGATCGTTGCGAAAAGACACTTCATACTAAGTGGTTTCCCAATCCTAACATGTGATGCACTAACTTTAGGAAACACCTTCTTCCGTGCATGTTAATGGTTGTTAGTAGACAGTTAATACATGTGACTTCCATCAAACGTCTCAGGGTCTGCAAGGTAGGTTACACATTTGGTACACTCATTTGAGACTTGCAGTATAAGCCCAAACAAGCTGATTTTCTTCACGAGCTACTAATGAATGCCGTTCACAGCCACGAGCAAAAAAATATCAAAATTCACTTGTTTCTCACGAACACAACAAACAGAATCAGATATTTTCATTAGGTCTCATAACAGGTGTAATTGTAACGATAGCCGCAAAAGTAAGCAGTTCTAATTGAGAAGGAAACCGCCTGGTGGCGGTGGGAACTACAGGCGGCACATTACATTGTATTGTTATTGTACAGGTACATTCGACCTATTCTATTGTTTGTATAGCTCAAGGTGTACAGCAGGTGCCGTTACTTCCCATGCAGCAATGAGTTCGTTAAGAATTTGAGAATTAATTAACTGATTGAAACTGAATTCTTTACGTGTTTGTGTGGTGGGTTTGTTACTGTAAATGAAAATCAAGAGAAAATCAGTCAGAGTAAAACAAAAGCAAATCTACTGTCTCATTCGAAACTGCTACACGTGTCAGAATGTGTAGAAACGCTATTTTTTTAATAACCGACGAAAAATTTTAACACTGTAGTGTCCATGATTTGATTTCATACAAAATGTTATTAGGCATCCACGCTTCAATATGCATCCTAAACTTACTCTTAAAATAGATTTTAAGAAAATCTGCTTCAAATATCTAGTATCATGAGGAATAACAAGTCTGAAATAAAGAAAGATATATTTATGTGGATTGGTTAGTTTTGTCAGAACGGTCAGAACTAACTCCAACTGTCTTTCCAAACACATTCGGGGTCATTTTCAATACATAGGTAGCTACCTACCTCTGTATTGAAAATGCATTGTATGACATACATTCTGTATACATGACACCAAAGCTCACGATAGCACTGCGATAATACCTGTCATGCTAAGCAAATATTCGCGATATAACATAAGTTTGACTTGCGTAAGTATGTAAACTGTTATGTGCAAGTAGGTAGGTAACACGTACTGAATGCAACTAACATCAAGATATGCAAAGGTGTGGAAATTCAAGTTAGGTACCTACCTTAGCTTTACATGTGTTTACAATAATGCGTAAGACTAGAAAGTTAGTTAACGTGTAATTTCGAATGTGTATGCGTAATTGTCTATTGAATGTTTACCAAAACCGTTGTTTTTGGACTCGTAAAGGATCATAAGTGACTTTGCCTCGAAAAACTTTAGCTGCTAAAGTTGAATTTGTCTTTACGTGGTTTCGATGTGTTTCTAAATCTTCCACTGAATAATTATGTGCTTTACAGTCCTAAATAAATATTCATCACATCGTTTACTAAATATCCCGTCGTAACCCACAAAAACTGTACACCACTTCCAGTGTTACCAACATTACAACAGCATCCAATTAAATCCAGGCGTGGCAACATAATCAAAATTAAAGAAGAAATACGTTCCGGTTCCGTTACGCATAGACTTTCCGTTACGAGTTAGCAGATGCTTGTCATTCAGTTTCCCTTCATTAGGCCAATGTGAAACTAAGGCTGCGTTCACACTCGGCGGAGCGTGAACCGGCCGTTCACGCCAGTGCGTCTTGACTTTCGATGACGATTAAAATTTTTACTCTGTGCTGTCAGCTGTCACCGGTGAAGGGAAACGCGCGAAATTGGAGCTGAGTTGAGCGACGGATATTGGATAATAGTATTTATTTCGTAATTTTCGATACCTACCTTGATTTAATGAATGCGGATGCAAAATCAATGTGTGCAGAACGATTCGACTCGCATTATGTAGTCGACCATGAAAATTTCATTTAAAGAGAATTCAAGTTTTGGTCATGTATTTAACAAAAAATATTGATTTGTATTTGGTATTAGGTACAGCAACAATACATGAGGTATCTAACAAGACTAAAAAAAAACGTGTTACGCCGACCTCAAGTAACATGGGATGATGAAGTCTTACTGCTTGCCAGGCCGCTACCCTAATTTCCACAATCAGTCTCAGACCACAGGTGACAGACGTGATGCTATGGTTGATTTATGGATCAAATAGAAGTCGTGATTGCCTGCGCAACTTGTTTTAATAAAACATGACGATTACAGAAACTACCAGTCATGAGCATGACTCGCAACAAAGTTTGTAAGGGGAGAGGTTACCTACCTATTTATCTGAAACAGTTACCTAGCAGCGTTTGTGTACGTAACCACCACGGTTATCGACCTAATAGATGAATCATTAGTATTTTACTATCAACAGCTCTTTATTACCAAATATGTAGAAGAACAATAGTACTCTGTAAAAAATCTCCCGTGCTCAGTTGTTTCTAACATCAGTGGGAGGACAGTTCACACCTAAATTCACTACATACAAAAAAAAACACTACAGTTACTATTCATTGATAATTTTGATCATCAGAAGTATGGGATGCCCAACATTTCCACAAAAATCTACCTATCGCAAATATCTATCTATATGTATAAAGATAATTTAGATGAACAGTTCCTTGAAACTTCCTGTAAATAAAGATTTATTCAAATCTGAGCGGTACCCGCTACCGGTACCGGAAGCGATATCTTAATGGGTACGCTAATAAGGCGCTGTTCAAAGCACTGCGGTATTCGGTACCGGAGACGGTAGCGGTCTTCCGACGACGCTCAGTGAGCTTGTAACGTTGTCGCCGTCTTATTATTGCATGTAGATTTTCGGTGTATTCATACAACCATAAACTTACGCTTTTTTCCCATGGAGATAAGCAGAAACCACAGAATGCCACCTGATACGATCTTTACACACTCCTTTTGCCTCGTCCACAAACATCTGGTTATACAAGCACGCCGGTTACTAGTACTAAATTGCGCACCCGTGTATAATAAGTCATGTAATAAATTGGAAAAAGAAGCAGGGCTTTTATCAGCATTACTTGAGGATGTATCGCGTATCACCCTGGTACGCGGTTCCGTTTTCCCGACAGCTGCGGAAATGCTATACCAAATACCCAACGAGAAATCTCTTGGGCATTACCGCTACCCACGGCGACAGCGGATACTGCTTAGATTTGAATGGACTTTAAGAACCAGTAAGAGTATTTACTATAACAAGATGAACAAGAGTGACACTCCCACGACACATGGATGCACACAGTCACACTGCCACGTCGTCATTCAGTCGAACCGCTGTTTCCCACAGCGCTCCTTCAAGCGTGACGCAACAAGTACTACAGTAACAGCATTAGCAGTAATTAAAGTATCCAGCCATCCAGCCGCGTATGTAACGCTTTCGCAACGATTATCACATTATGAGCAATGAGCATCTAACACGTGACATAATGATAGCAAAGGTCAGCCGTGAGTGCCTAGTTAGCTACAGGTGTTTTAAAAATGTGTTTTGATGAGTGCTCGACGGAGAATAATAAACTATATTTAGCTGATGGCATTTCATCAAAAACCAATCACATTGATTAGTTTTCGATGAAATGTCATTAAGAAATGATATTTTTAATTAGTTAGAAAGGAAGACAGACGATAAAAATGTAACTCAAATGTAACCAATGTTTATTCAAAAACCTGTAGCTACTAAAGTTTCACCTGACTCTGTTTTAGAAAGACCCCTCGAGACTCGCTGAAAGGACAAGTTATGAAACGCGACAAAAATTAACCAATTTCACACACCAACTTGTAAACGGGTTAACAAAACATTACCAAACCATCACCTCTCACACACTCGTTACATCTAGGTAATAAGCTAGATTTTAAGCGAATATTGCAAACCAGTACTTTCGGCCGTCCATTGTGGTTGAAACACCTTCACCGGCGCATACACGAACATAATAAAACTAAAAGTGCAGAGGTGAAGTGGCGACTAGATGGTGTAGATACAGCCGTAACGTAACTCAGATTGTGTAACCGTTATAACAAATTGAGATCATTATTGACTTAATACACTCAGAACTATTAGACGAGCAAAAACATGGATAATGATTGTTGAATATGGATGATCTCATAATTCAGTGAATTAACGATTATTGTGGTCATTCAGATTACTGACCACTGCTGGATATTGGGCTTATCTAAGTTATGCCATAACACCCGGTTCTCAGCTTCCGCATCTAGTTATACCCTCGCTACATTAAAGAATCTAGTGTTTAGACATGCAGAGCATTTTAGGCTTTATAGCGCGCAGGCGTAGGCGTTGACCATATATCAAAACGTATGTTTAGCAAAAAAGATTAGCGATTTCTATAAGCCCTAATTCTTTAACAAGAAGACACTGCTTCATCTGGGACTTCCAAAACATTTAGAAGTTCATTTCATCGAAACGTGCATGACTACAATTGTAATTTTTATCCACAGATTTTTAGCTTACTAAGGACGACTTTACATGAAATATTGCATCTCATAAAGCCGCTCTTTTATTTTAATGCGCACTGCAGACATTGTCATTACACACAGGCAGCACAGTTAATATTGCTAGCTACGAAGTGGAGAGCGGTGACAAATTATGT
The DNA here is from genome assembly GCA_932526535.1 of Caradrina clavipalpis. Taxonomy (NCBI): domain Eukaryota; kingdom Metazoa; phylum Arthropoda; class Insecta; order Lepidoptera; family Noctuidae; genus Caradrina; species Caradrina clavipalpis. Next base: position 2,500,512 of record OW052111.1, on the reverse strand, counting down.
TTCGCTTTCGAACTGGATTAAATATAGTCACGGAATTAAGAGACTGAAAGCCGTTTGTTTACAGTGGAGTTATAAGTTTTGCTAAATACAATGAAGGAAGAGCACTGTTGGTAGCCATTAAAATTGGGATGGCTGCAGATGATACTAGTTGAAAATATGTACTTAGATACACAAAGCAAGGTAAAGGGCCAATCTCGTAAGTGTTGGGAGCTTGGGAGGATGTTGGGATGATGAATACATTGATGGTGGTCTTCATCGCCTTAGATAGAGGAAGAACCTACAGCCCATACATTTGTTATAGGCGTCTCCTGTATCCCCCCTTGCAAAGGAATCTGCTCACTACACGGTATTATTCCATGACCGTGTTATGAATATATCAGGTACGAAAACAAGCATGACAAGGAATACTAGTCCCCACTACAAAATTTGAACATACAAATTGTTTGTTCAAACCATACCTAGTTTTTTTTTAATCATTATTATCATCATATTAGCCGCAAGGCGTCCACTGTTGGACATAGGCCTCCTCCATAGATTTCCAAAAGGACCGGTTGAAAGCGTCTTGCATCCAGCGTCTTCCTGCGGTGATTTTCAATACGAAGTATTTTCTTTTGCTTGTCACGTTCCTAGCACGGTCATGGTATGATAAGGTGTAGTAGGCAAAATTAGTTCAAAATGGTTTTAAATTAGAGACGAAGTAGCGAGATCGTCTAACTTTGCGAGCTCTTAGTGCATATAATGAGTAAGTGGTTAGTAAGTAGTAAGCTACCTGCTTTCTAGTCCACTTTCGATGTTTATCGTCGTGCGGTCACTTTACTTGCTTAGTGTAATCCCGGCAACTAACTTAGCATCGTATAGTTAAGTGAACTGTTTAGTGGTTAACGATAGAGAAAAGTTTTTAAAGAAATCAGAAGATAGACTGCTTAATTGTTGATTTAGAAACAAAGAAAGTCTCAACGCAATGCTACTTAGGTGCTTTTCAATCGAATGACCATTCACTTTGAGTAAGTCCATGTTTTCACTTAGAAAACTTAGTTTCTATGTAAGAAAATCTTGTTTGCAAAGCGGTTTGGTCGGAGTTTAATCTGTATTTCCGATCATACGTCCTATCGATTTCATTTCTAATTTGAATCAGAGAACGTTTTAAGATTTCTGTATTCATTTCAATTTTTAACCCCCGACGCAAAAAGAGGGGTGTTATAAGTTTGACGTGTCTATCTGTCTGTCTGTCTGTCTGTGGCATCATAGCTGCCGAACGGATGAACCGATTTCAATTTAGTTTTTTTTGTATTAAAGGTAACTTACGTGCGAGTGTTCTTAGACATGTTTGATGAAAATAGGTTGAGCCGTTTAAAAGTTGTGGGGGTGAAAGTGGGGAAGAAAAACCGAATGTCTGTAAATATACTCGAGTGGGGTCTCAAACTTAGCAAAATCGACATTATAATAAGTAGGTACCTATAAAAAGTATAAAATAAAAAATTAAATTAAAAATTTAAAAAACCCCCAACACAAAAACCTAAGTTTCCTTTAAAAAGTGAAAAAATAATTAAAAAAAATACGTCACGTTGGGGGACCGCTCGGGACGATCGTATCCTCAATGCAACATCGGTCCCCCAACGTGACGTATTTGGGAAAACTTAGGTTAGGAAACTTAGGTTTTTGTGTTGGGGGTTTTTTAAATTTTTAATTTAATTTTTGTTATAGTAGATACAGTTTTACCATCAATCCGTATCTAATTCTTACAAAATTTCGTCATGATTGTAGTCTTAATAAAAATGAGATTGATTTGAAATCAATCATGTTCCATGCTGTTAGTGAACATGATTGATTAGCTTTACTGTGACATGTTCACCCGGAACTATCTGCACCACTCACATGAATGGCGTTTTCAGCTTAACTTTAAGACGTACGACGCCGTTATTTTAAACTTCCTCGTTTCATTTTAAGTGTTACGTAAAGCGCGTCTCTTTGTGGTTCTTGCGAAAAATAATGTTGGCTTTACTCATTACCTTCTACTAACGCGACAATTTACGCTTTTGTACCGCTTAAGCTTCAAGTTAAAGCACAGGATGAATTGTTGAAAATTTTGCTTAGTACTTAGTCTTAGCATTTACGTTTATTTTAAGATGAAAAGACAATAGGAAGGTGAATTATGACTGTTATTCCTCGAAATATCCTAAGCAGTATATTTACTAGAATAAAATATTTCTTAACAAGTAGGTACCGTTGTCAGTTTAACGTCTGTGGGGTTCCAACTTTTATACCTGACTGGGAAAAAAGGCATTTGGGTAAACTTTTGTATTCGTATGAAAATAAAGCGCTCATATTCTGAGTGGGGGCAAACAACAAAAACAAATAACCCAACCGCATAATATATTTTTAATTCGAATCCCCTATGGAATTCGGCTGTGTGTTTTTCGGCCAGCATGCAGTGTTAATGCAACCTTCGCAATACCTACCAATGGGTAAGAATATGAATCACAAAGATATAACACACATATTTAAGTAATTGTTTAGGTATGTGACATATCACATACTTAAACAATTACTTGCGAATGTGTATTATAAATTGCTAAGCAATTTAGTCCAGCATACTTGCCATCAGGGCCAGAGCACTTACCACTCCTACATTACCTGGGCTGCTGGTCACCCCGTTAGGTAAAATGGGCGCGAACACATAGATGTGCACAAAACGGTCGTGTTTACATTCAGATGCGTGCGCGCATGTCTTCGCTTAAATAAGGAAAACCGCTAGCCAATCCGACGCGTTGCAATGTATCAATGACGCACACTTACCTACAGAATTTTAATGGACAACGCTTTTGTGGAAGTATGCACTAATTGCCGAATATTAACAAAACCACTCTTAGGAAAGTATGCGGTAGGTAAGTAATTTTGAATTCCTTCGGTCATCGTCAGATTTCGACAAACCTGTTCTTGTTTTTCTATAGCTAGAATATCGTTCAGTTTGAACTTATTAGTTTATTTTAGCTTCATAGAATACTTGACTTGAATTCTTTTGGCTATTGTACCATCAAAGTCAAAATCGAAACATTTATTTAAATTAGTCCATTTACTTTTGAATTCTCAAGAAGTTATAGCTAATTGCTCATTTTCAAACGTAGGTCTCTACAGAGAAGAACGAGCAATAAACTCGGACACTCTTTCGTTTTTCTGGGAGTTAGTATACCTGTTAAAAGTGCCAGAGGCTTTTAAGTTTTAATTACGTGATTTTAAAGCCATAAGCAATTTATCATACTTGAGTGCGATGTACTGGGAGGTATTTTTATTGAGTTTGCCAATCTTAAGCGTCAAAATACTTTTCTAAAGATTTTTAAAAGTTATTTCTGCCACCAACATTGCTGATTGGCTAACATTTTCAACTGCTTGCATAGGTATGATCCCTATCGTCGTATATAGATCGTGCTTACACGAGAAATGGTTTTATCTTTGGTTATTTAATTTTCGTCCATAATATTATCTTGAATCCATACATACTCTCATTACGTGACAGCACGCGTTTACGTGCTGCATGCGTTTCATCGCGTGTGCTGTCACCATCTGGAGATAGCGTTTATTATAATAGTTAACTGTATCTCCAAGTGGCCTTAGGACGGAGGCCATGCTTGCTTTCTAATTTCACATGTCTAGAGAAATAACATGATCATTGTCGAAAATTCCAATCATTCACAATACATGGTTTTTAATGCGTGCAAAATAAACATCATGTTTACCATCAGTAAAATTAGAGAGGAATAAAATATGAACAAGGGTGTAAAAGAACAAGAACAATTAAAAAAAAACTAAATACAGGAGGACACAGCACACAAAAGCTCCGCGCATCGATGACGTCATCAATACTCAACGAAAAGGTATCAATCATTGTGCCACTTCCTTTTATTATAATATCTATAAGAACTGAAGAACCCTTAACAACCAAATGGCTGCATGTTTCACATACCATCACGCCTGTATGCCCCGAAGGGTTAGGCAGAGGTGTACTAATGTACACCCACAGTTCGCTGGTATGTTTAGGTCCAATGTAATAAGGGGCGAGCCTATTGCCATTAACTGGGCACAAATCCTAACTCCGAGCTGCTACTGAGAATTTCACAGAAAAACCCAATAACACTTGGCCCGACCTGAGAATCGCACCCAAGACCTCTAGCGTAGCAGTCGCGCTTAGGACCACTTGACCAACGAAGCAGTCAAGTCTGCATGTCTTATTACTTTATTAGTATAAATAAATGCTTCCTTATTAACCCCCGACGCAAAAAGAGGGGTGTTATAAGTTTGACGTGTCTGTCTGTCTGTCTGTCTGTCGGTGTGTCTGTCTGTGGCATCATAGCTGCCGAACGGATGAAGCGATTTCAATTTAGTTTTTTTTTGTATTAAAGGTGACCTATGTACGAGTGTTCTTAGACATGTTTGATGAAAATCGGTTAAGCCGTTTAAAAGTTGTGGGGGTGAAAGTAGGGAAGAAAAACCGAATGTCTGTAAATATACTCGAGTGGGGTCTCAAACTTAACAAAATTTGACATTATAATAACCTACCTACCTATAAAAAGTATAAAATAAAAAATTTAAAAAACCCCCAACACAAAAACCTAAGTTCCCTTTAAAAAGTAAAAAAATAACAAAAAAAATACGTCACGTTGGGGGACCGGTGTTGCATTTAGGATACGATCGTCCCGAGCGGTCCCCCAACGTGACGTATTTTTTTTGTTATTTTTTTACTTTTTAAAGGGAACTTAGGTTTTTGTGTTGGGGGTTTTTTAAATTTTTTAACACTTTCTAATGTAATCTTGCGTGCAAATTACAAGTTATGCTTTTGCCGTTTTCCATCAGAAGATTTTTGAACAAATCGGGAATGAATTCTTTAGATACTCAAAGGAAGTAAGAGTTAATATGTTTATCCGTTAAATTCAATAAGAAAATTGTATAACATACGGTAACGTAACTAAAATTATCGACTCATAAAACGTTGCTAAATGTTTCAAACACGCCGCGTCTTTGTCAAATGTTTGGCATTACATCATGTTCTCATTGAACTGGGTCGATGTGGCTCAACCGCAATTATAATAATCTAAACTAATAATGAATGGATCACTTTATGGGAATATTACAACAGATCGTATAATCATGTGTGGTGGCTGTATTGTCCATTGGTGTCGCAGGAAAAGTGTGGTGCGTAGTCTCATCACTGAAATTCTGCGTGTTCTCTGCTTGTTACCGAGTAAGGCCGTACACAAGTAAGATTTACCCGAAATTCACATCAGTTAATTGGGTCAGCCTAGCTGCTGCTGCTTATAGGAACAAGAAAGCGTAACGCGATTAAGTAAACGACATTGGTACTTGCCCGTGCCCGGTTGCGAACCCACAACCTCGTGCATGACAGGCAGGTGGTTTAACCACTGGGCCGTCACGACACTACTACCGGGCAAGTACCAATATGACTTTTTCTCATTCATATGTACTTCTAAGTTTATCTTTGATATTACTGACATTGGTAACCATGTCAGAGGCCCTTAAGGCGGTTTAGAAACTCTGACACTAGGTTGTGTGGGGTCGTTAGACTATACTACCCACACCATAAAGGAGAAGAGTAAATGACAGCATCGCCTGGAAGGAGTTATCAGCCTGAAACTTTGTTACATAATCAGCAGCTTAAAGTACGTAAAGGAAATTTGTCTCATCAATACCTCGACTAGTATTTAGCTCTTGTCAATTATTTGGAACGGGGATTATACTGTTGTACATACAAAGTATGATGTAATAATTCTAGTGATAGTGAAGGCAAAGATAAATACTATTACGTGAAGGTAATAGTTATAAAATATGGAATGGTAATCAGGTCAATAATATACTAATATTATATTGTATTAATATTGTTTTGATTAACTGAATAATTGCTTTACTTCAATTGTAACATGACGAGTGTGTTTTAGAATGCGTGTATTAATTGCTTAAAAATAAAACGATGGTTTTATACGGACATTTTAATGAGGATCCCCATTGACAAACACGCTGCTCTAAGCATTTGCAAATTCCTCGGGCGTAGGTAAATGTGCTCGGAGTCGAGCAATTCTGTCCTGGTCAATATTCAGGCTCTTCCTCTTACATGCGATGTCCTTTTCCAACTCTCCCCTATACTTCATCAGTTCTGATCTCACCCCCTCTGCCTCTCTTAATTTGCCTTTCAGGGAGTCGATTGTCTCTTTGATAAACTTAGCTTCACCCATCAAGGCATACTGCGCCTCATCCCTACAGTTTTCTACATTGGGTCGATCGTAATTCCTGGCTTTTAACCTGGTATTCGATAGTTTATCTCGCTCGTCTGATTTCCTCAACGAATCTTTTAGATAATCGATAAGTGTTTCTACATTAGCGATAGTTTGCAAATTGTCTTTCAATGTTTCTTCTAATTTCGCACATAACTTTTCTGTAGCGTCAACGGTTTCTCCAAGCGCCATGTTAGTTCTATCAGCTTGTATTTTCATATCCTGGGATCCTTTCACAATAATAGTCATTAGGTCCCCTCGCAAATTTGCAGATCGCTCTCTAACCTCATCACAGTTTTTGATGCTTTCTCGACAATAGTGGTCCCAATACTCCAAGGTAGTTGCATTTTCAGGCCACCGAGCTACACCTGGATGATGGAGTATCAAACTCGATTCAGGCGTTAGATTCAAATTTAAGCTATCTAGCTTTAACGATACCATCTTGTCACTCCAGTCTAATTCTATACTTGCTTTAGCTGCTCTATTAGCAGCCATCTGTGTCTCTACTTTCGTTAGAGTCTCCTGAAACGCTCTTCTTATCTCTCCGACAATTGCAACCTCTTTTATTAATTCTTGTTCAGCATCATCCCTCACCAAATCCGGTTCATACCTGAAAGTGCGGAGTTCCAAACATTCACGGGAAATTGATTCAGGCATCATCAAAATTTTAGAAGCGCTTTTAAGTTTAGCTCTATTCATATCTAATTCTATAATTTCTTTAGTTATAGCATTAACAGCTTTTTCAGCTTCCTTTTTCCAATGAGCTAACGTTTTCACTCTTTCTTCTAGCTTTTTGTTAGTGGCAGACTGCTTGTCATCCATTGCTCCGAAAGCTTTTTTTAGATCACTTTTAATGGATATTTCTAATTGTTTAGCTTTATCAGTCGCTCTTGGAGTTAAAGTATATTGATTTTGCTGTCTCCATTCTCCGGTAGAGTATCGAGTGATGGAATACTTGTCAACAACAGGCCTCACGCCTGTCATTCCGGCCTGAGGTGTCCAGTCCACGTGCCCCGCGGCCCACGGTCCAATGGGGCCCATACCGAGGATGTCACCGCTCGTGCTGTCCGTGGGCTGCGGGAGGTACATAGGCGGTGCATCCGGAGGGTAGTACTTCTTCTCTGGTGGTAGTATAAAGCCAGGAACGTAAGGGGAGGCATGAGGGTTCTCTTGCGATCGGGTGTCACCCGCTTGCAGGTAAGTAGTCTCCTTCTGCGGCGGCCCACCAGAAGCCGGACATATGAAGGGGCAATTAAACTCGTTATTGGCGTTTGGATTAGACATTTTCACGAGAATTTAGAGAAAGCTATTTCTAGAAACTAATTAATCTAAAATTAAAACTAAGACAATATGTTCCTCAAGAAAAATATTACATTATAATGACATTCTCTATATCATTATTTTGTCTTTCAATTTGTCATACTTACATGTGGCCAGAAATATTATTCGACCACTTATTTGCAAACGTGTTTCGAACTTTTTTGTGAACAACACAAGTCCTTTCCCAACCAGAATAGTTTAAGTTTTGTCCTTTTTACCCGACTGCGACAGAAGGAGGGTTATGTTTTTCGAGGGTATGTTTGTATGTATGTATGTATGTATGTTTGTATGTATAATTGTTTGGCACGCTCTGCAGGCTGAACGGCTCGATGGATTTTAGCTTGAGAGGTGTCGTTAGATTCGTATTTACTGTGAGAGTGACACTGGGTATATAAAAAAAAAACTAAATGGCGGATTTTTGGCGCCAAATTCAAATGTTTGGCTCGCTCTGCAGGCTGAACGGCTCGATGGATTTTAGCTTGAGAGGTGTCGGTAGATTCGTATTTACTGTAAGAGTGATACTGGGTAAATTAATTTCTTTTTTAAAACACAAAAAAAAATAAAAAACGGTAATTTATAAAACTAAAAAACCCGACTGCTATTCTTTAAAAATCCCTAAAACAAGATTAATTGTAGCAGTCGGGACCCATTCGGGACCATGTGCAATTTAATATAGGTATGTGCTCTCAATTCACTAATCCTCCATTTCTAGAATGGGTCCCGACTGCTACAATTTATCTTGTTTTAGGGATTTTTAAAGAATAGCAGTCGGGTTTTTTAGTTTTTTTTAAATAATAGTAACTAACCTATTAATTTTTAGGGTTCCGTACCCAAAAGGGGAAAACGGGACCCTATTACTAAGCCCCGTCGAACTGCCCCGTTGGTCTCGTGGTCGCAAGCGCGACTGCCGAGCAAGGGGTCCCGGGTTCGATTCCCAGGTCGGGCAAAAAGTGTTATTGGGTTTTTCCATTAGGAATTTCTCAGTAGCAGCCCGGAGTTTGGATTTGTGCCCGGTTAATGGCAATAGGCTCGCCCCCTATTACATGGGACCTAAATATACCGGCGAGCTGTGGGTGTACCTAAATTGGTGCACCTCTGCCTAACCCTTCGGGGAATACAGGCGTGATGGTATATATTTATATTACTAAGCCGTCGCTGTCTGTCCGTCTGTCTGTCTATCTGTCTGTCCGTCTGCCACCAGGCTGTATCTCATGAACCGTGATAGTTAGAGAGTTGAAATTTTCGAGGATGATGTAACTATTTCTGCTGCCTCTATAAAACAAAAACCAGCAACTAAATACCAGAATAAGTAAAATATTTAAGGGGGCTCCGATACAACACACGTAATTTTTTTGAAGTTTTTGTAGATAATGGTACAGAACCTTCGTGCGCGGGTCCGACTCGCACTGGGCCGGTTTTTCAGTGTTACTCCACCCAACATAATAGAAAATATTTTCAACGACGCGAAGAAATCAACAATTATACAAAATGATAGTATGTAATTTTAGCAGTATCTTTGATCAAATTATGGGATTCACTACCTCTTCACACGGCGTGATGGGAGAACGCTTGCTTCATGCAAAAGGTCAGTATAACGTATCTATATACTTACACATTGTTCGTGGGTTCCCATTGCTCGTGGGATGCTGCATTGTTTACTAATAATAACCGAGACAAATGGTTTTTGTTTGAAGAAGGTTCCTTTGCTCGAGGTTCCGTTTCCGTATTTCAGTGTTAATGTTTAATGTTTGCAAGGTTTGTCTGTACATCACAGTGTGTTTTTAACCCCCGACGCAAAAAGAGGGGTGTTATAAGTTTGACGTGTCTGTCTGTCTGTCGGTCTGTCTGTCTGTCTGTCTGTCTGTCTGTCTGTGGCATCATAGCTGCCGAACGGATGAAGCGATTTCAATTTAGTTTTTTTTTGTATTAAAGGTGACCTATGTACGAGTGTTCTTAGACATGTTTGATGAAAATCGGTTGAGCCGTTTAAAAGTTATGGGGATGAAAGTAGGGAAGAAAAACCGAATGTCTGTAAATATGCTCGAGTGGGGTCTCAAACTTAACAAAATCGACATTATAATAAATAGGTACCTATAAAAAGTATAAAATAAAAAATTAAATTAAAAATTTAAAAAACCCCCAACACAAAAACCTAAGTTCCCTTTAAAAAGTAAAAAAATAACAAAAAAAATACGTCACGTTGGGGGACCGATGTTGCATTTAGGATACGATCGTCCTGAGCGGTCCCCCAACGTGACGTATTTTTTTTGTTATTTTTTTACTTTTTAAAGGGAACTTAGGTTTTTGTGTTGGGGGTTTTTTTATCTACCAAAATCATCAGGAATCAGCCAGTTTTTTTTGCCTAAAATGAAAATGTCAACTGATACCATTTTTACCCGATTACGTGGAATTACAACGGAGGGTTGCGATTTTAACCGATATGTATGTGAGTACATATGTGTATGTTCATCGTAACTTTCAAACTCCTTTTCATAATTCGACTATTGAGGTGCTCATTACATAGTCGTATGCCACCGACCCACAATACATTCTAACAGTAAGTAAGCGAACATAAGGTTTAGAGCAAAGCACCTTAACAACCATTAACAACACTAACAATAACTCTTGTACTTTCTAGACCTAGAGAATGACTTTTCAGTATTTGGGTGTTAGTTTTTGAACTTATTTTTCATTTCATTAAATACAATGCTCACTGGGTGGAAATTATATGCAAAACGTTTTCTAATTTCTAATGCAAAGCAGTAGTTGCCGTTTTATTGCGTTCACAACTTTAGATTCTAAGCACAAAAAAAACGCCATTTTAGAAAACTAAAAATCCCGACTGCTTTTCTGAGTATTTATGAAAAAGCCCTAAAACAAGAAAGTCTTTGTACCTGATTGCACTTAAAATTGTAGCATCGGGACCCATTCGAGTTTTTTAGTTTTTTAAATTACCGATTTTTATTTATTTTTTTATTTTTAATATACCCAGTGTCACTCTCACAGTAAATACGAATCTAACGACACCTCTCAAGCTAAAATCCATCAAACCGTTCAGGCTTCCAGAGTTCAGGCTACATACATACTCTCGAAAAACATAACCCTTCTTCTGGCGCAGTCGGGTAACAATAATAAAGAGTGAATGATTGTAGCAAAAGCCCTTCGTCACGATGGCTACGTCATATAACCATCACAACTTAACGTGACCTAAACAACGTAAGCACTCTTTTTATACCATCAAAATAATATATAAATATACCATCACGCCTGTATCCCCGAAGGGTTAGGCAGAGGTGTACCAATTTACACCCACATTGCATATTTAGGTCCCATGTAATAGGGGGCGAGCCTATTGCCATTAATCGGGCACAAATCCAAACTCCGAGCTGCTACTGAGAATTTCGTAGAAAAACCCAATAACACTTTTTGCTCGACCTGGGAATCAAACCCAGGACCTCTAGCACTATTTAAGGCCTTGTAATTGATAAAGTATGTGGTGCATAGCTCCAATGTATGCCCACGAGGTCTGCTAACCAAAGTAGGTACGGTAACAATGGTATTAAGGAAAATCTAAAAGAAATAAATTATCAATTTAAAATAAAGTTAATGTTCAAGTTCAAAAAGTGATCATAAACCCCATTACAATAAAATGTATCTAAAGTAAAATATTCGGAATAACATCAGCGCATAGAAAACTTAAACAAAGAAAAAATCCAAGAAAATTAAAACCCAGCTAATTCTGACGCTGACGGGTAGTGAGAACGAACCATCCCACACCGTTCCCGATCTATGTTTAGTGTTTTTCTTTTTGCTGCTATAGCTTCTTCCAACTCAGTCCTTTTATTCAACAAATCCTGTCGCAATCTTTCAGCATTGCTCAGTTGACCAAAGAGTGACGTCACCGTCTCATGAATCTTCTTTACTTCTTCAATTAATCCTACATGTGGCTGGTCTCTAACGGCCTCTCCATGAGGTCGCCAATTGTTTCTATTATCAAGTCTAGTTTGAGCTAGTTTCATCGCTTGGTCCATTTTTCTAATAGCTAATTGCAGATCTGCTATCAGAGTATCTATGTCAGCAGCTTTTTGTAGTGTAGTTCTCAAAGTTTCCTCCAGTTTTGTGCACAATTCTGTGGTTAAAGCTACAGTTTCAGCTAATGCCATATCAGTCTTGTCGGCTTGGGTACGCAACTTTCTACCATTGTTGACCAAAATGGCGTTCAAACTACCTCTCAAGTCGGCTGACTTTTGTCGAGCTGCTTCAACGTTTTCTACAGTTTCTCGACAAAAGAACTCCCAATATTCCAATGGTGCGGTGTAGTCACCGAATTTCGTAGCGCCAGGTCTAAACAATATAGTATTGGATTTTGTATTTAGACTTATATTTGTAGTTTCTGTATTATAAGCCATGGTTTTGTCACACCAATCAAATTCTATCTTGTGCTTTGCTGCTTTATTTATTGTCATTTGTTCGTCTATGGAATTCAAAGTATTTTTCAATGTAGCTCTGACTTCATTCACAAGTTTCATTTCTTTGATCAGTTCCTGCTCTGCAAGGTCAGCCACCAAATCAGGTTGAAATCGATTTGAACGAAGGTCCAAACATTCCTTAGAAATCGATTCTGGTAACATCAACACTCTGGATGCACCTTTTAGACGTTGTCTATCAATTTCAAGCAATTCAACTTCTTCGGTGATGGCTTTGCAAGATTTCTCTACCTCTACTTTCCATCTGAATATATCTTTTGCCTTTTGCCTTAATCTTTTATTGTTTTCCATTTGCTGTTTATCAATATTTCCAAATGCTTGCATCATAGAAGTCTTAGCATTGTAGTCTACGATGTTACACTCAGTTATTACTGTAGGATCTAAAACTCTTTCGTTATGATTCCTCCATTCATTGAGAGAGTATCTACTTATAGAATATTTATCTACACCTGGTCTTGTACCAGTCATGTCTCCTAGTGGAGTCCAATCAACTTTACCGTCTAGACCTGGTTTTAAATTCGGCAGGTAAGGAAAGTCATCGCCTCCATGAGTTACTGGTGTATGATGTTCTGTTTCTGGTTGAGACGTTGCTTGTGGGGCGACATCTTGGACAGAAGTACGTAGGAGCATCTCCTGTTGCTCTGCTTCTTTGGCTTCTTTTATTCCATCTAAGACTTCTTTAGGACTCTTTAGAGCCTTCTTAAAAGCTTTAAGTTCTTGTTTCGTCGGACACGGCGTCTCTTCAGGGAAAGTTGTTAAGTCCATCATGGTTGCTGATAAAAATACTAAACAAATTAAATTTGTAAGAAAAATAATAACATCACTCTAAATAACGCGATAATTTTTGGCGAAATAGTGGCCAATTGGTAAAACGCAATTTCTAACAGAAACGTCATAAAAAATCTATGGCGTTTTTTTTTAATTCATAAATAATCAAGTAGCTAGAGTTACTACTAAAAAGGCCAGTACGTTCCTTTTCAGTAGTAGGCACGTCATACGCACTACACAACCTAAAGCATTTATCAGAAGGTCAATTACCGGAAATAATAAAAAATAAGTTCATAAACCTGCCTATCCTAACAAAACAAAACATTTTAACAGTGCAGGCAATCATAAGCTGTACACCAAAGTGGCTTACGACCACGGCTATCTTCTGAACATTGTTCGTCGTGATTTTTACCGACTACGGCGAAGCAAAAAGGAAGGTTATGAGGTTGACCGGTATGTACTCGTATGTATGTATGTATGTATGGATGTTCATCTGTTCCCTCATAACTTGTAACCATCTAACGTAAATTGACAAATGAGGTGTCATTGGAAGCGTCTAAATAGTCCGCTGGTTATAGGCTACATTATGTTGCAATACATCGTATGTGGCGCCCTCTAGAGCTCATGTAGATATGAAATAATTTTTTTTTTCTTTCAAATATGGTCGTGTTGCATATCAAATTAAAGGGCTTAATTAGCACATTTCAAATATATATATATATATATATATATATATATATATATATATATATTGTATTAGTAAATTGTAAATGGCACCCTCTAGAACGCATCATAAACCTAGCTAACTAACCAATATTTTGTTTGGGAGACCTAATAGATTATTCCATATATATTGTGTTTATGTTGCAGTTCCAGTAATATTACGTATATGTATAAATGAACGTATCTACATTTGAACCCCAAAATAATTTAAATAAAAAAGAAGTTTAAAAAAGAAGTTTATAAAACTAAAACCCGACTACAAAAAATTCACGTTCTAAAAAGTATGACTTTTTCAACGTGAATTTTTTGTAGTCGGGTTTTAGTTTTTTATTAGTAAACGGGTTTTAGTTTGTCTGAGCTTCATTTTTATTTTTATTATTTAGGGGTATAAAAATAAACATTTTTGAAATGTACATATTATTAGTACCTTTCATTAGAAATCAAAACATGATAATTATAATTACTGTAATAATTATGTTCCACTGTCACCGACAAAAAAAATCAAGAATCGGTTGAAAAATCGGTCGTGGGCGGAAAGGCTCAACTTGTACTGAAAGTTATTTAAAATTAATTAAAGATACCGGTCAAGATCCTGACCCTTCTTTTTTGTTTCGTCGTAGTCGGGGATAACGTTCTAAATCTAAAATAGTAGGACTGTAGCCGTAATCTCATGCCATAGACAAGAGTACACTGGACAAAGACAAGAGTATTGAAACTAATATTAAAGGCACTCCCTCATCAAGAGCATTCGGCTGTAATCTATGCAACAATTCGGATATCACAAGTGCCTACCAGAAATAATCTCAGAGATTTAATTAACAGTTTCATATGTCAAGCTTAAAAAACTAAAACCCGACTACAAAAAATTCACGTTCTAAAAAGTATGAAACAAGAAAACATTCTCATCTGAAAGCCGTGGTCGTATGCCACTTTACCCTAAACTTTAGTGCTAAAGATTCATGTTCTATAACTACATACATACAGTTTTACCTGAATTAGGTGGCATACGACCACGGCTTTCAGATGAGAATGTTTTCTTGTTTCATACTTTTTAGAACGTGAATTTTTTGTAGTCGGGTTTTAGTTTTTTAAACTTCTTTTTTATTTAAAATATTTTGGGGTTTAAATTTAGACATTTATATGCGTAATATTATTGGAACTGCAACATATATACACAATATATGAAATAATAATCTATTAAGTCTCCCAAACGAAATATTGGTTAGTTAGCTAGGTTTATGATGCGTTCTAAAGGGTGCTATGTACAATTTACTTATATAATATATATATATTTGAAATGTGCTAATTAAGCCCTTTAGTTTGATATGCAACACGACCATATTTGGAAGAAAAAAAATTTTTTTTCACATCTTCTTGAGCCCTAGAGGGCGCCACATACAATTTATTGCAACATAATGTAGCCTATAACCAGCGGACGATCAAGACGCTTCTAATGACACCTCATTTGTCAATTTACGTTAGACGGTTTAGAAGTTATGAGGGAACAGATGAACATCCATACATACATACATACATACATACATACATACATACATACATACATACATACATACATACATACCGGTCAACCTCATAACCCTCCTTTTTGCTTCGCCGTAGTCGGGTAATAATGTGCTTTCGGGCATTCGGCACATAAACATAAAGCACCTTGTTTTCAAGTTTGACGTATGAAGCCTTTAAATTGGTCTCCGAGATATAAAAAACTTTTTTACAAAAAAGACAACCGCCTTCAAAATCTAAAAATTGAAAAAAACTTTAGCTTTGGAAGTCGGCGGCTTTGGTTCTGTTCGTAGTTTGTATTGTAGTATCAACTTCCAGCCATCTCAATCCATGAACGGTAATACTTGGAGAAATCGAAAACTGAGAAATTAACTCCACTCTCCAGGTGCAATTCTGTTCATCCCGCCGAAGATCCTCATCCGATCTTCACCAAATTTGTATGGGACCACCTGTAAAGTTTCCAGCAATGACGTCATAAATATTTTTCGAGTTACTCTCAACAAGCCCTTTCATTTGATACCCATATTGTAGAAGTGCATAAAAAATAAATTTTCCGCCAACTTAGATGTTCCGCCATATTGGGTTTAGAATGACGTCACATTATTTTCCGAGTTACCTAAAAACATACCAGTGAACTGTGGGTGTACATTGGTACACCTCTGCCTAACCCGCCTAATCCTACGGAGAATGTAAGCCTGATGTGATGGTATCTTCTTAAAATAGTTTTTCAGAGTGCTTATAAAACATTGAATCGCTCTAAATTAGCTTTAAATTCGTTTTCAAAAATGTTATCTACATATTATTTTCTTGACTATCTATTCTATCTATGCTTGACGTATTATTATGTATCGTTCTTTCTTATTTTTATCGTTGTAAGTTTATAATCGGTTCAATTCTCTTCAAGATTTAATTTAGGCTTGAAGTTCGTAGGTCTGTTATGCTGTACGGTACGGATGTCAACCCTCGTTAATATTGACCAAAAATTTAATTATAGGTACTGGCAATTACATCTAGGTGTAATTAAACAAAACAATATTATTTATACCGGTTCTTAATATCGTAAAACTTATTTTATTTAAAAAAACTAGAATAAATTATAATAAAAATAACATCAACGCATAGAAAACTAAAGCTCAAACAAAATATGTCATAAATTCAATATCCAGCTAATTCTGACGCTGACGGGTAGTGAGAACGAACCATCCCACACCGTTCCCGATCTATGTTTAGTGTTTTCCTCTTAGATGCTATATCTTTTTCCAATTCAGTCCTTTTATTTAACAAGTCACGTCGCAATCTCTCAGCATTGCTCAGCTGACCAAAGAGTGACGTCACCGTCTCATGAATCTTCTTTACTTCTTCAATTAATCCTACATGTGGCTGGTCTCTAACGCTTTCTCCATGAGGTCGCCAATTGTTTCTATTATCAAGTCTAGTTTGAGCTAGTTTCATCGCTTGGTCCATTTTTCTGATAGAGTTTTTCAGGTCGTCTATCAAAGACTCCATATCAGCAGTTTTTTGTAGTGTAGTTCTCAGAGTTTCCTCGAGTTTTGTGCACAATTCTGTGGTTAAAGCTACAGTTTCAGCTAATGCAATATCAGTCTTGTCAGCTTGGTTACGCAACTTTCTACCATTGTTAATCAAAATGGCATCCAAACTACCTCTCAAGTCGGCTGACTTTTGTCGCGCTGATTCAACGTTTTGTACAGTGTCTCGACAAAAGAACTCCCAATATTCCAATGGTGCAGTGTAGTCACCGAATTTCGTAGCGCCAGGTCTAAACATTATAATATTGGATTTTGTATTTAGACTTATATTTATAGATTCTGTATTATAAGCCATGGTTTTGTCACACCAATCATATTCTATCTTATGCTTTGCTGCTTTATTTACTGCCAGTTGTTCTTCTATAGAATTCAAAGTACTTTTCAACGTAGCTCTGACTTCAATTACAAGTTTCATTTCTTTGTTCAGTTCCTGCTCTGGTTGGTCAGCTACTAAATCATGTGGAAATCGATTTGAACGAAGCTCCAAACATTCTTTAGAAATCGATTCTGGTAACATCAACACTCTGGATGCACCTTTTAGTCGTTGTCTATCGATTTCAAGCAATTCAACTTCTTCGGTGATGGCTTTGCAAGCCTTCTCTACCTCTACTTTCCATCTGAATATATCTCTTGCCTTTTGCTTTAACCTTTTATCGTTTTCCATTTGCTGTTTATCAATATTTCCAAATGCTTGCATCATAGAAGTCTTAGCGTTGTAGTCTACGATGTTACACTCATTTATTAATTCAGGATCTAATACCTCTTCATTATGTTTCCTCCATTCATTGAGAGAATATCTACTTATAGAATATTTATCTACACCTGGTCTGGTACCAGTCATGTCTCCTAGTGGAGTCCAGTCGACTTTACCATCTGGGCCTGGTCTCAAATTGGGTAGGTACTGAAAGCCATCGCCTCCAGATGGTGGTCGGTGAGGAGGCGTTGCGTGTGACTCATCACCATGTTCCACAGGAACTGGGGGCGCCTCCTTTTGCTCTGCTTCTTTGGCTTCTTTAACTTCCGCTAAAGCTTTTTCGGGTGACTTTAATGCTTTCTTAAAAGCTTTAATATCTCGTTTTGTTGGGCACCTGTCATCGTCAGGAAAACTGGTTAAATTCATTATTAATAGTTGCTATTAAAAACACTATATAAAACTTATTTGTAAGAAAGATAATACTATTATCGCGATAAGAGAGCGATCAAGTAAGCGAATGACTTTAGTTTCTTTCATAAACGTCAAAATTATTTCTAATGACTTTGCTTTTGAAAGCTTCAATCTGACTTCAATTTGAAAAGTAATAGAATATAGTGATCACTGGTTAAAAATCCTTTTCTTTATAAACTTTTTGGACAATCATTTGACGACACGGTTAGTGCAGTGGTTGAGCGAGTGTCTGCTGAGCTGTGCTGCATATCGCGCGTTCGATTTCCTCTTGAAACAAATACCTGTAGTCCGGGTAGTCACGGTCTTGTTGTTTATGTGAGTTTATATGTTTGTAAACACACCCAAAATACGGAAGAAATTCCATGTGTTGGGCAACGCTTGTTAATAGTAAAAAATAATGGAATAATATTAATTGAACTAGCCCCCCATTTAATTTTAAGTAAGTAAAAACATTTATTTTAAGAAAATTACAGCTGTGTTTCTTGCTTTGTTTGAGAGCCGGCTAGATAAATCGATGCCTAATCCAAACTACAAATTGCCAATCAACTGATATTTTTTAATGTTTATCGTTATGGATCTTGAAATCGATTCGCAATAATCGACTGATCATTCGTTATGGGACAAAGCGAAAACAGTTTCTCTTAGATAGGTACTTGGTACTTACATAAAAAGGCGAATCGAATTACAAACCCCTTCATGTAATCGGTAGGTATCGAAGTGCCGGTCGCCTAACGCCCTATCGAATTCTTTCAAATGTTTCTCACTGAGGTAAATAAGGTGTACCAAATAGAGAAGTCGTAAAAAAAGATTCCTTTATATCCGAAAAATACTCCGAATGTAGGTTTCGCGATTTTTATAATTTCAAGTTATAATTAAAAGATGTAGAAAATAGTATGGGAACCGTTTAAAAAAAAAAGTATGTTTACAAGGCTTTTTACATTATTTTTTTGCCATTTTCATTGTTATGGTGTGAAAGAATATTTTAGACATAAAATAATCATCTTCCTATAAATTATTCAAGATACAAAAGTTTCGATCGAAAAATAGGAATGTACGTTGAAGTGATACAGGGTCGCTGCACCGATTACCGGCCTAGTTTTTATTATATTTTATTATAATACACGCGGATATCTCATTCTAGAATCAAATAAACAGGCAATTCAGAATTAAAATGCAATTAAAAGCTCTAATTTAGATTATAAAAATAACACTCTCATTTAATCTTTTAAATAATGGATTACGTTTTTACGTAATAGCGATTTATAATTTCTAAGCAAACCATGAAATAACCACCTATTCGTATGTATGAATAAGCGTTCCCATAAAAATCTAAAATGGTTCTCCAACGCCCGCCGGTAATAATATGTGGCGCGGAACTTCAATGTCCGTCATCATTATATCACAGACAATCGTACTCGACTTTTACTTTTTACGATGCCAAATTGGACAGTGTGGCAAAATCACTGTACGTGCGTAGTATTTTGTTTTTGCCTTTATAGTTATTACAGTACTTATATAATTTTCTTTGGTACTCAATGACAGAATAATAACGTACTTAACTGGATCAGAATATTAAGACTTTATTTTATGTTCTGAGAGAGAGACACCGTTCTCACCTTGATTAAAACTTGCACTAAATGTGTGAATATATTTTTTTTATTATAAAGCCATTTTCAGTTTGGCAAGGTTGTTTTAATTATTCTATTATCTTTAATTTAAATGCATCGGAACACCTACCATTATGCCTGTATTACCCGAAGGGTTAAGCAGAGGTACCAATGTGCACCTACAGTTCGCAGGCCATTAACCGGGCACACATACTGCATCAATTCCTAGCTGCTACTAAGAATTTCATAGAAAAACCCAATAACACTTTGTTCGACCTAGGAATGGAACCCGAGACTTCTAGAGTAGCAGTCGCGCTTAGGACCACTAGGCTAACGAGGCGGTGGCGTGACAGTAGGTGCTAATTGCATCTGAATTAAGAAATATTGTTGTTAACCAGCTAAAGTTAAAGAATTTTAGACTCAGACAATTTTTTTAGCTAAGGGGTGTTAGAAATGTTGTTCCAGTTTGCCCACAGCATTAGTAATATCTAACGCTGAACAGACAAAGGAGAAATTGCCTTTTTCGTTTTAAAAATGTAAAGATTCCTCATTTACCAATTAACACGTTGCAGAAAATCTAGTTCGCCACTCCTCCGACATTTTTTCCGGTCACGTAGCGGTTCACGAGTAGTGAACTCGTACGTAACTTGGTGAGGTCAGGCGTACGTACATGGGGCTTCGTTCACAATTGTGCTATATTATGTTTACACCGGTCGTCCGCATCAATGAATGTTTATAATAGCGTAGGACTATGTAAGGCCTTTAAAATGTATACTTATAGTTAATGGTTTGAATGATTACTCATACACACATAGGGTTACCTACCATATCTCAGGATTTGTCCTGAGATTTCAGGATTTTTGGACTCTTCTCAGGATTGCGGCTGGATTTTGCAAATCTCATGAAATCTCAGGATTTTTTGAATTTTCAATAAAATACAGTTTACATTTTAAAGATCACTTTGTTAAAAAATTAAAGACACAATCACGCCTGTATTCCCCGAAGGGTTAGGCAGAGGTGCACCAATTTAAGTACACCCACAGTTCCGCCGGTAAAAAAGTTAAACAAACTAAAAATAATCTTCTTTTGGTAATAATTGCACAATTAAAATCAGTACTTATTTATCCAAGTAGGTATAATCAGTTTTATCATACTTAATATGTGATGATACATTTTTAAGTAAGATTCACAATGTATAAAAACTAAAGTATTACGATTTTATTAAATTGTTAAGTAAATTCGAAAGAAAATTTTGATAATGTAAAGGATCTCAGGATTTTTCAATGAAAATCAGGCCAAATCTCCGGACTTTTGATTTTTTCATCTGGTAACCCTATACACACATCACTACATAGCATAAAACAAAGTCGCTTTCTCTGTCCCTTTATCCCTATGTATGCATAAATCTTTAAAATACGCAACGGATTTTGATGCGGTTTTTTTAATAGATAGAGTGATTGAAGAGGAAGGTTTATATGTATAATAACATCCATTAAATAGTGGAGAAATACTGTTATTTTTGAGGTTTCTAATGTGATGTCGTAAATAATTACCACCCTTGCGAAGCCGAGGCGGGTCGCTAGTGATCTATAAGATTCATGTTCCACTTGGTAATTAGTTCAAATGATATCCCTGAAAAATTCAAAAACGGGATCCTGGATCCAAAGTTTTTAAGAACTTTGGCTTTTCTTCAATCACATTAATTGCACATCAATATCCATCAGTTTCAATTCACAGAAAGGTACAGTAGTAGGTTACGTAGAAACCTGTCGTTCTACTACTACCACTAAAGGCGCTCAACGTCAAAGGTGTCTATTTCAAGGCACCTTTGACGTTTATCGTCTTTTACATTATAGGTAGGTGGCGATTCGTTTTCTTTTGCAACATTTTTATTGCATGACAAAGGTGTTTTACCGGTTCCATTGCCCGCACGTTATTACTCATACGGTTTCGGATAAATTGGCGTTGTCTAATTCAATTTGTTCTAGCGAACTATCTATGGTAGGTTGGTAATTGAAATATGGGATTAAACTAACTGTAGGTACTAGGCTACCAAGATTTAGGAAATTGAATTCAGGTGGAATGTACTGTCGAACCACCTTTTTAAGTTATCAATATGATACCTACTCGAATTTTGAACTCCTTCCTGACTTTCGACACTTGCTCTATTGTACTCGTGGTAGGTATACCACCACGCCTGTCTTACCACAGTTCGCGCTTATGTTAAGGTCCCATATAATAGGGGACGAGTCTATAACCATTAACCGGGTGAAAATCCTAACTCCGAGCTGCTATTGAGAATTTTCACAGAAAAACCCAATAACACTGCTCGATGTAGGAATCGAACCCAAGACCTCTAGCATAGCAGTCGCGCTTAGGATCACTAGGCTAACGATGACTAATTAATCACTGTTGCTATTCATATAAAGAATGGTTTCCAATCCAATCAAATAAAACGATATGATTGAATGGTATTTAAAGAATGACCCCATATTCAACATTATTGACGAAATCACCTCGAAATACCTACAGCTAGTCTCAAAGTTTACATTTTATAATATTCACCGTCCAACAAAGTATAAAATACAATGTCCAATGTCCTCACTTGTTAGTCACGTCAACTTTGGCATTTTAAACGCCTTTCATTTTTGCCGTTAGCAGGTAACTCCAGGATAGATACCAACAATCTCTGTTGGAATCTAGCACCTGTCTAGCACCGGATGTTTGGAACTTGGTACACACATACTGCTGTATATCACCTACGTCTGTTCCACTCGAGACTTGTTTAACGACCAACTTGGAGCAAGGTCAATCGCAGCCAACTATGTATGCAAAACTTTCACTCAGGACAATTTATGATCGATTCTGAAGTCGATAAAAATGACATTTTGGGTGCCTGGTGTGCCAGTTCCCTCCTTTTTGACTGGTTCATATGTATACATACATATAAACTTTTAAAAACATTGAAAAGTTATGTAGGTCCTTCTTTGTGTCCTAAAGTTGGAGGTTAGTAAAAACTTTGTTAATAAGAAAGTAGGGAGGAATAAGTATCTTAAGGATTAAAGCCATGTCTCTCAGTACTCACCAGACAGCAGCTGCAACCAGCCGCAGATATGAAACACCGTCGTCGATTGACAAAAGAAGAATAACAACATTGCACAGATCGTAAACAGGGCCAGGGCGACCGCTATGCCTACTAACACAGTCGCAATCTTAAACACGAACCCATTTATCGATAGGAAATCATCGAGTCTTCCTTTACAGTCCTCCAGAGCCTCATCTGCTCTGCATATTTGCCACAACCCAAACTTTCTTGGGTATTCAGTCTCTAAATCACCAATCCACTCTGGGGTCACAAAAGCCACAACGCTTATAATCGCATAGCAAATGGTGAATATCGCCCAAAGCACACCGATAGCTTTCGAATTACGGACATAGTTGGTCGCATATAAATGTGATGAATCCACGTACTCGATTTTTGAACCCATCTTGTTGATATCCGGTTGTTTACTTAACTTTTTTAAAACACCACACAAAAAACAAATCACACGTTATTGGAAACACATTTTTCGAATATAGTTCTTGTGTAACAGTTCTTAAGGTTTGTCTGTTTGCGTAGCACTAATTCCATTCATGCCTCAAAGGAAAAGTATTATTGCAAAGTACTCGAGGACGCGAGAAACACGACACGGAACGGATGAAACACGAGTTGGCACAACCTCTCGCCGCGCGCCATTCGGTTAAGTGAGTAAGAGTGGGGATAAGTAATGAAGCTGCAATTTTGACCTATAGCCTTCGTGTTGTCGCAACTAATGTTTATTTTTACTGTTATTGGTCTCAGTTACATTTGAAATGCATCCTAAATGTATATAAAAATCAATATTACACATTTCAAAGTTTTCAATCTGTAAATACTTACTTTAGTAATTATACTAAAGTATACCAAAAGCGACATCTAGGCTTTGGAATTGAACAATAGAAGCATCAGGCAAACGCGCCATCTATTGTCGAATTTTACAACTATCGATTAACCGGTTGGCACCTTATTCTGAGGGTCGCTTAATTGCCTGGGCTACAGTATTATCTAAGTAGGATGGGATGTAGGAAATAATTTTTATTACGAAAAAAGTTTGTAAAAATCTTGTAAATGAAGTAAATAATCCTAAAATTAGGTAGGTAAATATCATATCAAAAAAATATTAAGTAAACTGTATTCTAAAGTTACCAACTAACGCTATTTTAAAAACAAGGTAGGTATCCTAAATGTCGGGGTAGATTTTAAATTATAAAAATCCAGGCGAACAATTAATCTTTTTACCCTACTTTCAAACCGCTTCAAATTGTAACCACCCTTCAACGTATACTTAAACTTTTCGTTACACGCATCTATCAATTTCCAACAGCCTTCTCTGCCTTTAAATAATTTTTATTAGAAGGCTTTAGTGACGTAAAATGAAAACAGTGAATAAAAAACATATTTTCCATTTTGACATTTAGTGCATTTAGAAAGAGACATGTTCATCCATAAATGCGATTACTCATGAGAAGAAAGGAAACAGAAAATGCGAGTGCTTGACATAATTTCGTGAGTGTGACATGAAGTGTCAGCTGGAACAAACATACATAGTATGGTACTGGAACGCGACATGCAAAAATAAAATAATAAATGCCACTTCTTGTCATTTGTCGTACCTCCACTTTAATTGATTAATTATTCAGTTTTGTGAATTTACTTAATAAATTTCATATAATTTCAGTGCTTGAATATGATCTTTATCATATACGCTTGGTGTATGTGTATGGTAGGGATGTGATAGTGTAAAAATAAGTTTATCTGGCGCATTTTGCAATGTCGGCGAAAGACAAGTGGGTTCGCCGGTTCTCCGTTGACGAAACTGCAAAACACAAGAATGGATTTACTATTTATAAGATTACTTCAGTGGTAAATATTCCGGTATATATCGTTGGCATGCTATTTTCCTTATTGTTGAAACGTAGATCACAGTAGCCTGATTCTTATCATGTGTATGTTAAAGGTAGATGCAGTTTACTATTACTTTTTCCTTTTACTTACATTGATTAAATATCTAGGCCAAAGTGATAGTGAATGTTGATGAGAGCAAATGCTTATTTTTTACCTGAGAATTAAAAGAATTAACATGTGCAAAGTTACTACTTTCTAATGAAGTAAAAACATAGCTTACACTTTTAAAATAATTAAATTATAGGTAAATGATTCATCTATTGCACAATGTTTGATGGCACCGTTCCTGGTTAGTTGAGTTTACTGCATTCACAAAATACTCAACAAAAATAAAAGTATGCAATGTATTTACTTAAGCATGAACATATTTTATTAAGTATTGTATTATTGGCAATGAACCAGAAATTACCTACAACTTTGCCTCAAGGCTCATTCTGTGGGTTTACTTAACTCATTATAATAAAATTCTTTAATTAATATCATACTTGATTTATTTGCACACAGTTTGCATTACATCAAATAATTTACAATTACAGTTTCATTATTAATGTTAATGCATGCTCTTAAACAAATACAATCACAATAACATCAGATTTGTAATATTCAATAACTTCTTCTTCTCCTGTTGTTTGATTTGTTAGAAATTTTATCTGACCAGTATTAAGCAACCTGAACCTTTTTTAATAACTAAGAAGTACTCACACAATCATAACAGTGGCATGCATACTCCTTTGCCCTTTTTCTGATTCACTTTGTTGCGGGATCCAAAACACTTAATCATTTCTCAGGATTTCATTGAACTTCATTGCCTCATTTTCTAGCAGTCTCCACTGTTGATTCTGGCTTTCAGGAGTTGCAGTGGACGAGAAAAGAGCCGCGGCATTGTCCCAAAAAGAAATAGCATAACATTGGTGACGGTGCACCTTTTGCTTAAAATAATAAACATTTGAAAGTTTCAATTCAGCAAACATTTTCTGTGGGAGAAGTAATAAATTAATTTGATTACAAGTATTAATATAGCGGAGGTTGCTTTACCAACATGAGGCCAGCATTTAAATGTTGGTTGAATAAGCGGCAGATTGATTCTAAATTTGTTCCTATTTCAGCTGTTCCCTATACAATCTCCAGAAGCACTGACCGTTGTCTCCGTGTGGAAGAGGTACAGCGATGTGCAGAGACTGCACAAGAGTATGCGGTTGCTGCACGCTGGGCTGCATCTACGGGGAACCTTCCCGTCGCTGCCCAGATACAGCTTCTTTAAAAGATTTCAGCAGGAGGTATTGATTAACCCTTCACTATTACAAAACTTGTTGATACTCTAACTAATCATAACAAATAGTATATTATAGTAGTTTGTGCCTTATGTTTCATGCAATAAGTGATTTATTTAATAAACTTGACTTTGCGTTTTGTCTCTGAACAAAGTATATATATACCATACTTGTATAAAATTCACAAAGAAAATGATGGAGAAGCTCAAAATTTAGATAATAATAAATTACTATGCTTAATTTAGGCAATTTATTTTTAGAAAAGTAGTAACGTTTCCCTGTGAAAATAAGTCTCGCCGATAACCGACATACACGTGGACGTCGTCCCGGAAATGAACTAGTCACAATATACTAATTAGGCAAGCCAAAGTTGCCAACGGGAAACTACGTAATACTATTTGATAAAAGTCAAGGATAAACTCAAATTAATTCGTAAAAAGCAAAGTTCCATATTGAAAGCAAGCACACATACAATCACGCCTTTATTCCCTGAAGGGTTAGGCAAAGTTGTACCATAGTACACCCATAGTTCGTCAGTATGCTTTAGGTCCCATGTCAAAGCCTATTGCTATTAACTGGGTGCAAAACCTAACTCCGAGCTACTACTGAGAATTTCATAGAAAAACCCAATAGCACCTTGCTCGACCTGGGAATCGAACCCAAGACCTCTAGCATAGCGTAGCAGTCCTTAGGACTACACTAGGCTAACGAGGCAGAAAGCAAGCAGTTTAATGAAATATTTAATAATAGCGAACCGCCGCGCGCCGGCGACTTCGTCCGCGTGGCTTGTTTTACCCGCCATAAGTTACTTTTAATTTTACCCCTCCGCTCCCGTGGATCGAAGCACGATATTATATAGCCTATGTCACTCAGGAATTATGTAGCTATCTATTGGTGAAAAAATGGTTAAAATATGTCCAGTAGTTTCGAAGATTTTCAGTAAAAACAAACAAACAAACAAAAAAATCTTTCCCCTTCATAATTTTAGTATAGACGTATGATATGTTGCAGGTGATCACAGAGAGAGCTAAAACAATGAAGACTTTGTTGGAGTTCATAGCGGAACACCGGCTGCTGTTCACGAGCACTGACTTTGTCAACTTTCTTCAGGTTTGTTACCACATTATTTACTAACATTTCCATTTTGTATTCATGAATGAGAAAGGCGTGGATGAATACACATAGCGTGGGAGAATTTCGGTCACTGAGACCAATTTTAATGGAGACTAGTCAAATATTTCGGAAATACAATAGTGCACAAGTGTATGCGCTAACACAGATGCTGTCTTCTCTCTCACTCTCATAGTCTGATGGGACGGCGATTCGAAACGAATAGGGACAGATTAAGCGCAGGACCAACAGCTTTACGTGCTTTTCGAGGCCCAAGGGTGTCGCACCACCAACTTCCGAACTCCGGGCTAACTACCCCGCTACATACCATTCGCGTTCTGTTACGTCTTTGGTTACAGCTCCGATGATGATGGTGATGTTCTCTAGCTATACGTATAAGCCTTGCTCTGGAATCACTCTATCTATTGCTGAAATCTTAAGACTGCATTAAAGTCCGTTGCGTACTTTAAAAGATCTAAGCGTACTTGCAGCGGGAGTGACTTTGTTTTATAGAATGTAAAGATTTAAAAACCCAATCACTTTGCCCGACCTAGGAAGCGATCCCACGCTCAGCAGTTGCGCTTATGACCTGGAGATCAACGGGATACATAGACAATTTTCAGCACTGGACTGCTAAAAACATTAGTGCCTTAACCCCTTCCAGACTGGCTACCCGGAGCCGGAGCCTCAGGCGGGCGGCGTGATCAACGCCATCCGGTCGTCGCTGCACCTGCCCATAGAGGAGACGCCGCCGCTCGAGTACCAGACGGACGACGACGACGCCGCCAGCCCCGCACATACTGGTATACCATCATCATCTGCCTAGCCTTTAGCCCAATTATGTTGGGGTCGGCTTCCAGTCGAACCGGATGCAGCTGAATATCAGTATTTTACATGGAGCGACTGCCTATCAGACCTCCACAACCCAGTAATGGGTAATACGATACTCTTGGTAAGACTGGTTGTCAGACTTTCGGGCTTCTGACTAACAGTAACGACTGTCAAAGATCTACAAATGACAGCCGGGACCAACGGCTTTACGTGCTTTCCGAGGCACGGAGGAAACTCGTATACCATCACACTAATATTATAAATGCTAAATATACCGGCGAAGTGTAGGTGTACACTGGTACACCTCTGCGTAGCCTAACGGGGAATACAGGCGTGATGGTATTGTAAATGCGAAATTTTGTAAAGATGGATGGATGGATGTTTGTTTGTTACTCTTTCACGCTTAAACGGCTGAACGGATCTGGATGTAATTTGGCACTGAGATAGATTGTAGTGTGAAAGAACACATAGGATACTTTTTATCCCGAAAAAATGTACAGTTCCCGTGGGATGATATATAAAATTTGACGCGAACGAAGTCGCGGGCAGAAGCTTGTTAAATATAATTAAATTTTTAAGTTCGGGTGTGCAGTACTCGTCGCTGGCGTGCTTGTATGACCAGATGTATGAATGTGAACGAGACGAAAGGTGTATGTAAGGATCGTAGCAGGTGGCGTTATGTGGTTTCTGGCTACCTCTATGGGAAAAAGGCAAGAGTTTATGTATGTATGTATGTATGTAAAATTTGAAGTAACCCCCGACATACAAAAACTCTGGAAAGTAATTATGCGTCTAAGATCCCTATTGCAGCTAACAAGAGCTGATAACCTTGAAACGGCTGAACCGATTTTGATAAAACATAATTAAGAACCACCGCTAGGAAACCTGCTTTCAAATAAAAAAATACTAAGAGCTACGGTGCCACAGTCAGACACAGACACATCAATCTTATAATATCTTTTTGGGTCGGGGGTTAAAAATAAAAGGAACTTTATTTGTTTATAATATTAATATAGATGACGGCCACGGTTTGCAAGTAGTGTAAGTGCATCATATCACTGCTTAACATCATGTACACTATCATTTTGTAATTTATTAATTAGATTCTGACAAAACAGACAAAGAAAAAGAAAAAAAAAATCGAAAAATGGAAGACATTTTGACTTGTCTTGGCCCATTTTATGCTATTTAATTTTATATGATCTATATCTAATAGCATATATTTTGCATGTACATCGGACTGTTATGCAGGATAGTAATGTAACACATTCGGCATATTGAATAAGTCGGACGTAATTAATTTAAATATTCATTGATGTCGGATCAATGGCCTCGTTTAGACAGAAATCAGCGCAAAAGCATTCATCATTAGTTGATTAGATTTTAATGTTTTCTAAATTATTATTTAATTATCTAAAATGTTTCATGTAGCAATTAATATCTGTGTGTGAGTTAGTCAACGACACTTTAATTATACCGAAGGCCTAATTAGTCGAATTAACCATTGTTGTTCTAATTAACTAACACATTAACGTAAGCACGGTATTTTTAGCGTCAATACCTAGTATTTAATTATTATGAAAACAAAAAGTTCCACCTTATGAACAATTTAGGGTGAGGTCGGACGAGCGTAATTTTTTGAGTTGTGAATCGCGTAATTTTCTTTCTACTGAAACTGACAACTCCGTTTGAATGAAACAGGAGTTTTGTATGAAATGGAATGTAAAAATTACGCTCATCTGGCTTCACCCTTAGGTTGTGTTTCAATTAGAGCTATTTGTGCACGTTTCTCACTTCATTATCATACGATTTCAGCACGCGCCGCCACAGAGTCCTCGCACGCTTCCCTCACGAGTCGCGACGAGACCGACTTCATCTCACAGATCCCCATCTACGAGGCCGCCGACGTCGAGATACGACAATCACCCAAAAAGGTCTCGCTCGCTGACAGCTTCGAATCCATAAACTCCATAGAAAGCATCGACAGTGACCTCTATGATGAACTCAACAAACTGACAGTGGACAAAAAGCCTAGTGTCAAAACAAAATCAGTGTTGCCAGACTTAATAAATTTCGATGCACCGTCAACGTCCAAATTCGATGATTACCACACTATGCGCAAAAAGGTCGAATCAGATACAATGTCTCTAAATTCAAATGTTTGTTCGTCTACTTCTTACGAGATCGACTCGCGACGGAGTAGTTCGCGGGTGTCATTGTACAGTAAGAGTGGTTTGTCTCTGTCTAACGCAGAGTGTAAGACGAAGACGGAGGACAGTTATGTGTTTGAAGCGGGGTATATGCTGAACTTGGCGGCGAGGTGCGAAGATATGGGGGACTATCAACGAGCCTTCGAGTGTTACAAGTCGGGGATTGAGAAGATGCTTATTGGAGTTCAAAGTGAGTACGTCGTCTCCTACCACGTCTTGGTAGTTTTCAAAAAGGCTTATAATCTTTTCTATTACTCATGGTGAATGGTGATAACTCTGCTTGTGCGTTAGTTAGCAAATAATAATGAATTAATCGACATATGCCTAATTCTTAACACTTTACTTTATAGACTTACTAGCTTCAGCCCGCGGCTTCACCCACGTACAAAGTAACTTTCCCAAGAGGAACTAGTATCCCATGGGAACCGTACATTTTTAGGGGATACAAAGTAACCAATAACCTGGGCACAGAGAGATTATTGTGATTGATTTTGATATCGCTGTGCCAAATTTAATCCAGATCCGTTCATCCGTTTAAGCGTGAAAGAGCGCCAAACATCCATCCATCCATCTCACAAACTTTCGCCTTTAGTTAGGATATGACTTTCGGTAGGTAAACGTAAGTTGCGCTGTGGCATCACACTACATAGAGCTTTGGACGGTAGTTCAAAGGCACGAGGCAACACGGTTACGTCTGCTCGAGCCGCCTCGAATGATACGCTTCCCATCGCGTGTAGGCGACGCGGGGACCTAGCTAGCTATAACACTCCCAAGTTATTTATTTATTTTACTTTATGACTCATCCTGACTGGTGTCTGAGGTTTATCTACAAATAATATGATACAGTTACCAGGAATTTTAACGTTGTAATATTGTGCAATTGTTCAATATAATACATTTTGTTGGCTACTAACTTCTGCCAGCGCTTCGTGTTTGTTTGATCGTAGCGTTCGGTTGATCGACCGAAATCATTTTGTTTTTCTGTGAAAATCAAAAAGTTTTGATCCCGATAGATGTTTTGACCTAACTTAACAGTTAAATCAATATTAATTCCCGTTTAGCCGTTTAAGTGTGAAAGAGTAACAAACATCCATCCATCCATCCATACATCCATCCATCCTCACAAACTTTCCCGTTTATAATAGCAGTACGGTTGAAAAACTATTTTCAATTAAATATATTTTTGCTTCCTTGTTTAAAAAATACAAATAGAATAGTGCGAAAAGTTAGCGTTTATCTTTCTCTTGTTATGTTTGTTATGACCATAACACGTAGCTAATCAGCTACGTGTTATTCAACTGTGAAAAATAACACAGAAATTTACAATGCATTGCTAATTATAAAGTGTCTCTATGCTCTTCCATGGCCTTTCAGATGACTACTACAACTACTACTTACTAAAGGAGTAACCTTCTCGTAAAATATTAGTAAACTTCCAATAGACCCTGTGAATGTTACTAGTTATTTTACCCGACTTTAAAAGGGAGGAGTTTCTTAATTCGACTGTTTGTTTTTTCGTTACGCAATCATTCTGCCAATTATGAATTTATTTTGATGATTTTTTTGTTTGGTAGTTCATAATATAATTTTTATCGAAACCAGTTAGTAACTTGGTAAAATATGTAAAATATGTCACCCCAAGTAAACGATATCGCATATTCTGCTTTCTTGTGACTTTTTAAGTAGTGTCTTGTTAATTTACGTACTAGTACCGGGCCTTTATAATAATAATAATAATAATAAATCATTTTATTGTCAGGCAACTGAGGCCCATAGATAAAATACACAAAATAATGTTATACAATAATAAACTAATACATATCAAAAACAAAATTAAAAACTAATTGACACGTAAAGTCGGCGTCGTGTGTCGCGCGGTGTCGGGTATCCGGCCTCGGAATCGCCGGAACACTACACCTCTCGGCCAAAATTCCTCCTTCATAAAAGTCGACAGATGTTGAGTTGGCACCCTCACCACGAAGGAATTGAAACTCACGCCGTGGTGAGATTCCAACCGCTCGACCCTCAGAGTGAACTTGGTCTTGATGCTGATATACTCTACAATCTCCGCGACCTTTGTAGAGTGATGCAATCGGGACACGTACAGTGGCGTCACTGGTACAGCAGGACGCAGCAGGAAGTTCGGCCCGCTCGGTGCAGTACCGCACTGGTTGCGACAAGCTGGCTTCCTCTTTTTCTTCTGCACCTTGATAAAGCCATCTTTATCGCACGTATCTTGCTCGGTTATGAATTTTGATGACAGTAAGTAGATACTAAAATGCAAAAAACAAAAATACTTTAGTTTTGGAGGTCGGAAGCAATATATTAACAACAAACAGAAACAAAGCCGCCGACTTCCAAAACTAAAGGTATTTTTCACATTTTGGTTTTTGAAGGCGGTTGTATTTTTTTGTAAAAAAAGTTTTTAATCTTAACTACAAGTTTATCCGCCCACCGGAATGTTATGGTAAGTTTAAAACCAAGATTACATTGTGAGGAAGCGATAAGCTTGTGCCACGCTTACTTATCGCTGCATGCCAGTAGTGAGCTAACTGCCGTCGCGATAGCACTCCTATATACACGGCCCTTTTTATGTTTACTTACGCGATATCAATAAGAAAAAATTGCACTCTACTAATGTGAAAATATTAACAAAAATTTTGATTTTAGAACCAATGTGATTGCGTGTGATGTAAAGTGAGATTTAACAAAGTTTTAGTTAACGTTTTTGGCGGCAATTGTACAGAGAAAAGTTGTTTTATCATCATCTTAACAGATTAACCTGCAATTTTAGAAAAATAGTGAATTCTACTGAGCGTTTAGATAGTATTAAAGTGTTGTTATGACTCGGACAATCTTTACTGATTATGTTTATCATTATTTGTGCTTATTGTTGATATTAAATATTGTTACAAACCACGATATGGTGTTACCTCGCAGTAGCGCGGTCTAAAGTGCTTCTGTGTACAGTCAGTCAATAGTTAAACTTAGTTCTGCCACAACTAGCTAACCCATAATTTCTCAATAATTAAATAAATTATGTCAAAGTAAATCATCATGTCAAAAGTGTACTATTCAGCAAAAACAGGTCACTGTTCGTCCAAAACTTATTGTTAGAATAGATTTAAAATTATCCAGCAGTAAATATCGGAATCATCATCATCATCTTCCTGCCCTTATCCCTTATATCCTTATCGGAATATCATAAAAAAATACTTCTAACCCCAGGTGGTTCTTGGATGCGTTTTGGCAGAACTAAAGCCAATTATGTCTTATGAAACGTTTACAGTTTTACACACTTCTGTCGATGACTGTAACAATAATTATCATTTTTTTTTATACCACTGAAGGTGGCAAACACGCTGATGGCCCGCCTGACGTTAAGCGGTTAATTTAGTAAACAAGAAGTGTCTTAAAGATCACGATGAGTTTTCACCTAAATAATCGAAATTTCAAACCACGTGTAGTAACTAGGTGACTATACAGTAACTACTATACAGTACTACGGTAACTATACAGTGTATAATAGTGTAGTGGTAACCATGGACTTCTTGCACTTGTGTCACTTTATGAGGACGTACGAGAAGTGCGCCGGTGTCGAGCCGGCTCCAGACGCAGACATTCTAGGAGGTGCCTTTAAATGTGGTCAGTATTTAGTTCATAGATACTGTTGTGACTAAGTTACGTAGTATGCATTCTTTAAAAAATTTCAGTATCCCTAAAACCCAAGTATTTTGGTTGACTAAATACCCAAGTATTTTGGTAGAATACCACTGCACCTGGTATTTGCACCTGCCATGTTATCTCTTCACCACCTTCGGTTGACTGGCAGAGAATGCCTAAGGCATTAAGTCCGCCTTTGTAGTTTTTGTTGCATAAAGTCATAAGGCATCAGATCCAAAGAAGATTTTCCATTTGGAACGTTTAGGATATGAGCCCTAAGGCTGTGGGCTATAAACTAGAAGTTTTTTTTTCTATTTGTCTTAGTTTTAAGCTGTGTCACTAGGAACCTCTCCTGTGTTTCAAAACTGAATCTCGATGTCTATCTGTAGATTATACAAATATATGTTCCGTGCTCAGCTATTGCGTCAACCGTGTCGTCAAATTCAAGTTCAAGAACCATATTACAGTTGTGTAACTCACCAAACACCGCACCCGACAAGTCACGCCACACCTAAACATAGTGTTCCGCAAATTCGTCAAAACTAACTTATCGTTGACACACGTTTCCTCAATCAAACAAACAAACATTGTTTTAAGATTAAGTAATCGATAATTTTATTTGATTACAAGTCACGAGATTGTCCTGCTACAGAAAGAAAACTTAGACTCCGTTCACATACATATCACATACTATCACGCCTGTATTTCCCGAAGAGAAAAGAGGGGGGGAGGGGGGCAGAGGTGTACCAGTGTCCCCACAGTTCGCCGGTATGTTTAGGTCATATAATAGGTTAGGATAGGCTATCCAGGACTTCCCAACCTGGGCGCCGTGGAAACAATCTAACAAAACAAAAATATTAAAAGAACTACAAACAAATTCCTACAAAAAATATTGATATTTATATTGATAACATTAAGTTCTTGCTATTATATAGAACGGAAGAGTAATTTCTAAACTTGTAGATGCGCCGCGAACTGGAAAGGTTGGGAACCCCTGCTATAGTCTATCAATAGTTTGTTTTCTACGAGCTAGTAACGCTTGTCTAGCGCGCATGCGCCTCTACAGAACAATACAACCATTAAATAGATCCATACGAGACAAGCAAAAACGTGGACAGGGTTCAAAGTGTCTCATCCGCCATAGAAAAGGATTCTCCGACCAGACGGTTGTTGTGTCTGATGGGCTACTGGCCGACATTTGTTGTCGAGTCGAGATTTTGTATATAAGGTGCAGTCTTTCATCCTCTTCAAATTCAAGGAGGTACAGTTACCTCCTAGAAAAGTGGCACAAAGTGCAACGCTATAAAAGCGCATTGTCAACAAACAACCGCAGTGTGACCGGCGCCTATAACAACCGGAACATTATCAACTTCTCTAATTGATTGAACAATAAAAACGCATTAATCATATCACACGCTCAGTGTGATAACGTTATGGATTTTATTGAGTCGCTTATCTCCTGTTGTGAGGTATACACAGTTATCCATTAAAACAAGACTATCTTTGATTGACGAGGCATAGGGTACGAAAGTTTACTTTGAAGAAAATATTTTTATATCTTAACCGAATGAAGAATTTAAAAATTAATGTAGCTTAGTCTGTATGTACTGTAAGTACATACAGACCTCCTAGCTTTTTTATCAAATATTTTGGCGTTTAACTGGATGCAGCTGAAAACTAGAGTTTAACATGAAGCGACTGCCCCTCTGTCCTTCACAAGCCAGTTAGGTACTGGGCAACACTCTTGATAAGATTGGCTGTCAGACTTCCCGGCTTCTGACTATCCGCACAGAATGTTAAAGATTTAAGAATGACAGCTGGGTTCAACGGCTTGCGACCACGAGGCCCGTTGAACCCCAGTGAACCTGGTGATTGCCTCTCACTACTAAAATAAAGTCTCATAAAGGAGAATTATATGCCAAGTATCATGTTATAGTCTGTCCTCATCAGTGTTAGCATTAGCAGTCTTCCAAGAGCACTCAGATGAGACTGCATCGGAATCCGCAACATACAACTTGAACACATTTTGTATCATTTAATCACATACTCGTATGTCTGGTCGTATACTCACATCTGATCTCATAGCGTTCCAAAACATACTTTCACAGTACATATGATGTGGAAATTCAAAGGTTGGGAAATTGATAAATAAAATATCATTTATCGATACCCCAGACAAGATTTTATCAAAAGATAATCTTCAACTATTTCTTGAACCAGGTGTTGTTTTAGGAAATGGGTTATCATATTGCTACGATTGATATTCAGATTTGATTCGAATTTATTGACATTCAAGCGGAACAAAGATTATTTCTTTCTTTCTTTCAGTTTATTTAACTTGTTTCGTTAGCCTAGTGATCCAAAGCGCATCTGCTACGCAAGAGGTCGTGGGTTCAATTCCCAAGTCCAGGAAAGTGTTCTTGGTTTTTCTAAGAAGTTGTTCTCAACTAACTTTTGAGACCTATGTCTCATATCCTGCTTTGCTTATGTGTAGAAAAAATCATTAAAATCGGTTCATTCATTTCGAAAAATAAGTACTTGAAAGTCTGTATGAAATGCAATGCTGTACCTCTACCATGAGTTGTCATCGAAAACTTACTCGCTAGCGTAAAGCTCGCTAGCGTGCTAACGTGGATCGAATAGATTTCGATAACGCTTGCACCATGAGATTTGCGAAGACTAACGCAGGCGCTAATGTAAGCTCGATAGATCATGTCGTCTAGCTAACTTCACTCTACTCTTTAGAATACTTTCGTCTATGCTTCACTTATGTTTTGTTTCTTTCTTTCTCAGTATTATGAAGAGAGAACGGCTCGTAAGCTCAAAATGTAGTGTTTTCGCTATGCTAACAATGTTAATATAGTCAATATCACAAAATAAACCGTCTAAATAGAAAACTTGACGGTTCGTGGAATACTTGGAATGGTATTCAGTGGTTTTTTAATTTTTATTCCATACTAGCCTATTCTACTGATTTGTACTTGGGATAAGGGCAGGAAGATGATGACAAGCCGTTGCCCACGACTTCGTTCGCGTTGTGGTTATAAAACATAAAAATGTTCTTATTAAAGGGACATTCTTAATTTGCAAATCGGTTAAGTATTTGTTAAGAGTTTGCATTCTGTTTCTGCCTAACCCCTATGTGATAACACCAACATACAGCCAAACCTACAATGAAAATTCTGCGGATTATGTATATCAGAGACAATTTTTTGTGTGATTTAGTTAAAATGAGTTTATACAAGAAGTCAGCAACAACCTATACTAAATAGCTGATGTTTTATTTGAAATGTGATTGGTATTTAGTTATTAAAGTATAATTTAATAATTAAAACAATTTTATTCTTTGCTTTATATATAATCTCCATAAGAGTTCCAATTACTGACACACTGACAGAATTGTTATATCATGTAGAGGTCGTCGGCCTAGTGTATTGCAGTGCTTAGATGTTATCCCACAATTCACACAACGATCTATAGTTTAAACCATATCCAATCCACAAGCCGGTGGTAAGATTCAAAATAACAATTTCATCCAAGTAAAACGTGACGGGCGATCTTCGGTGTCCGTCCAGCATAAAAACAAGGGTTGTACAAGATATTCAGGATCAGAATCCGTAACAAACAAAGCAGTAGTCGTTGAAAATGAAAGTAATCGGAAAAGCACTTTAGGTAGGAGCATTAGAAAACATGAAATAGGTATGTGAGCCAGCAACAGCAGCTAGCCGCAGTCCAGTGACAATGTCAGTCAGCTGCACAGCTACAATATAATATATGGTCAGCTGTCATATCAGTAATATAGAATAAAAATATAACAAAGATGTTTTTTTAAGTAATGTAAAATCGATAATCGTTATTACGTTTTTTCAGTATTAAGAGATATTTTATTTATTAATATGTCCGTAA
Source organism: Caradrina clavipalpis (assembly GCA_932526535.1). Taxonomy (NCBI): domain Eukaryota; kingdom Metazoa; phylum Arthropoda; class Insecta; order Lepidoptera; family Noctuidae; genus Caradrina; species Caradrina clavipalpis. The sequence continues at coordinate 2,463,118 of OW052111.1, read as the reverse complement.
TAAAATGCACTATATTGCATAAGTATTTATATAGTGTATTTGATTACTTTGAGTAAACAACCTTGTAAAAAGGTTTTATTTTTGTAATTTATTTAATTTACGATTACTCAATCGATATATATAATCTTACGTAAATGATCATATTCTTATTTCTCAACTTCCAGTAACAAAACTGAGGTGATTTTTTTATATTCTAAGTAAAAAAAAAATATGACAAATTTTGTAGAACATAATTCACAACTCATTGGGCCCACCATTTTCCATCTCCTTTAGCGGCCATTACATATTCCATGCCAAATAAGCCCTTGAAGACATTATTTTGACTTTATAGACTCGAAAACGTATATTACTTTATTGTCAACGTATGTTTCACACGTCAAAATGCTAGTGAGTTACGTTACTACTATCGTAAGTATATTATTCGATAGCTTCTATCGAATTAGTGACTCATGGTACCATTTTGTATGGTGACAGCTGAAAAACGTTTGTGACTATCGAATAGATTACGTTAGGTTTTGAACCTATCGAAATCTATTACACTCATGGTACGAATTTTAATTATTTCTGTGACCGCTAGGGGCGCTTTACAATATTTCATACAAATAATTTACGGAGACGCTAGCGAGTATTGGCTGTCCAAACTCATGGTAGAGGTACTGTACGTAAGGTGTAAACGCTCTTAACCCAGTTGTGACCTTTTTATGTAAATATTTATGTTTTATTTCCAGGTGACACGGACCCCCAGCGACGCTCGCTTATCAAAGAGAAGACCAACAAGTACCTCTCGTATGCGGAGGAGATCTACAAGAATCATCTGTGTGATGCTGAACAGAGTGTGAGTATTACTATATCACGCCTGTATTCCCCGAACGGTTGGCAGAGATGTACACCCACAGTTCGCCGGTATATTTAGGTGCCATGTAATAGGGGCAACTTTATTACTAGGCACAAATCCTAACTTCGAGCTGCTATTAAGAATTTCATTAACCAAAGAATTTCAAAAACCCAAAAACACTTTGTTTGACCTGGGAATCGTATATAGCTTAGGTACATACAATACATGAGGATCTCCAAGTGCAAGCCAACGTTTTATTAAAAGAAACAATTATTACAGCTGTTACCAGAGCGCGACGACAACGTGCGACCGCTGCACTGCCCCATCCCGATCTCCATGCTGCAGCGTCCGTACGAGGAGCTGGCGCTGTACCGCGTGCTGGACATCCTCGGCGCCAGCATCATGCTGGTGCTGCATCGCAGGGAGCAGGCCTATTACGCTATGAAGGTAATGTTGCATACCGGTAAACGAACCTCACACCACCTTACCCTTGCCCCTACCTTAGTAACTTTAGTACCTTTGACCATGACTAGAGTCAAGAGCTCACCCATCTCGAATAAAAAAAAAGAGTTATTCTTCTTTTCGTGTCGATTGAGCCGTTTCAATGTTATCCGACCAGTATTGAGCAACCTGTACAGCTCTATCATTGCCTTCGTTTAGGTCTTGAATGGATACCGTTAAACGGGGTGAATAGGAACGCATGGGGTGAATGAGAACGAAACTTTAAAAAGGATTTCAGTGGCAAAATAATTATGGTTGCCAATAAGTTCTTTTTTTTTCTGAATATTTTTGCCAATAAGTTCTTTTTTTTTTCTATAAAATAATTAACGTTTTTCCGTCCAATTTGGCAACAAACTATATTATTCCAATGTTAAAATCCCTTTTAAAACCTTGTTCTGAATTACCCCTATGTTCCCATTCACCCCTATTGACGTCAAGTCAAGGCAAAATGGTGTAGCTTCATGGTAATAAAACTACACTACTTTGCCTTAGAGGTAGTGAAACACTAGCAAAATAACATTCAGTCTTAGCAAATTTTTTTTTCTGATATCTTTAATCCCCCTTTCGATTGCTCTCTAATCCGAGTGATCAATGCTCGTGCCTTTCCTGTATGAGAAGTGGTTTTTACCATACAGTGGGTCAATAATAGGCTGAGATTATTATTTTGTATAAGATTTTATTTTTCTACTATGGCAATCCCAGGTTTTGAATACATGGGATTTTACAAAAACTTATAAGTATTATTTTAGCTCTAAAAAATCCAAAAATTGTGCACAAGAGTAGAAAAAATCAGTCAATGTAGATATACATTACAAAAACTACCTTGTTGTACTAACAACAAAGTTGCAAATCTTCAGACAGTGCCCGTACATAATCATGTCAGTTCTAACAACAAATTATTATGTCAGTAGAGCATACTCACGATATCTTTAAAAGATAAAGTGAACTTATCCGAAACATTTGGGCTCTCTGTGTATCTTGATAAGGAGATTACATGGAATGTGCTCTTTCACTGTGCCAATCCGTTTCTTTGGTGTTTTAAGATCATACAATCTGTTATTATTCTTACAAGATAGTTGAACCAGTAACAATTATTGTCAATGGCACTTGTGATGTGCAATTATTGACTGTTTATTCCACTTGTGATTTGCAACGCTCCAATAATTTTCTGACTGTTTACGTATCTTATAGAAAACTATCATCTTTGTCCGCTTGGAAGCCAAGTACAATATGAAACATAACCTTAGAAACTCACTCTAATTTTTATACTAACTCAATCTTGTCCTATAAAGTTGAAATATTTCGGGTAGGTAGTTTATAGGTGTTCTTATCTGAAGAACTGATTTGAATTTGACTCTCTCATTAACGAATGAGAAGGTAAAAGCAGTAAAGTAGTAAGCTATAAGTCCGCCTTTCCTGTCCGCCTTGTACAGTACATTTTTTACATTATGTGTATAAAGTTTAATAAATAACCGGACTAATCTTTCCACACCCAGGTCATCCAAAAAATACCGAACAACCTAACAGAATTCGACGAAGTCTTCCCCCAGCGGACCAACGAGACCCGACAGCCAGTGCTGCCAACCGTAATACCGTACATGGTGCCACTACAAGCGTACATAGAAACCAACAACCTAATATTCCTAATACTCTCCTACGCACCGGGGAAGAAACTCTTCGAATACATTAAAAACTATACAAAATCTCTTCCCACAACCCCTGCAAGGGAGGTTAACCTAGAAAACGTATTTACAGAACCGAAGAATAAGAATGTTGAACAGAATGATAATGTTGGCACTACCGTGTTGGAGAATGTTGAACCGTCGAACAATAACGAGAACTTGTCTGTTAATGAACTAGTGTTGAACTCCCAGAAGTTGCTGTTGACTGTTGATAAAGTACTGTGTGAGGTACCTGAGACGCTGACTGATAAGCAGACTGATTGCCAAGTTGATAACGCTTGCGATACTCCTAGTTTTAAAAGGGTGAGTGATGTTTGTAGTATTTCTGAAGTGTTTTACAATGTTTAGTTTGGAAAGTGAAGATTTCTTTGGAAGGTAATCTGGCGATATGTTGAACATTTGTTTCTTTGTGATCTAGAGATAAGATTAAATCTTGAGTGGCTATGATTGTTGTTGTGTATTTCAAGGAAAGTCATTTTTAACTTTTTATTTTTTTATTTTATGTTAAATACTTCATGTCTTAAAAGCATCTGCCAAACTGCATCGCAGTATATCGACAGGTTCTCGTGGATTTCACACGAACCTATATTTCAGTAAATGTTATTAAAATTCCATCCATCCATTGTGAATCATGAATCGTGTCTGGACTACTTTCTTGACATTTTAGTTATTTTTTACCCGACTGCGACAGAAGGAGGGTTATGTTTTTCGAGGGTATGTTTGTATGTATGTATGTATGTATGTATGTAGTATGTATGTATGTATGTATAATTGTTTGGCACGCTCTGCATGCTGAACGGCTCGACGGATTTTAGCTTGAGAGGTGTCGTTAGATTCGTATTTACTGTGAGAGTGACACCGGGTATATTAAAAAAAAAAAACAAAATGGCGGATTTTTGGCGCCAAATTCAAATGTTTGGCTCGCTCTGCAGGCTGAACGGCTCGATAGATTTTAGCTTGAGAGGTGTCGGTAGATTCGTATTTACTGTAAGAGTGATACTGGGTATATTAATTTCCTTTTTAAAACACTAAAAAAATAAAAAATAAAAAACGGTAATTTAAAAAACTAAAAAACCCGACTGCTATTCTTTAAAAATCCCTAAAACAAGATAAATTGTAGCAGTCGGGACCCATTCGGGACCATCTGCAATGTAATATAGGTATGTGCTCTCAATTCACTAATCCTCCATTTCTAGAATGGGTCCCGACTGCTACAATTTATCTTGTTTTAGGGATTTTTAAAGAATAGCAGTCGGGTTTTTTAGTTTTTTAAATTACCGTTTTTTTTGTACTGTGATTTGTCAAAACTGAATGCTTGTGGAGTATTGAATTATTTAGACCAGCTGTAGGGCATATAGTGCAGCTTTCGGTGTCTCCTGGCTAAAGGAAGAATGTATTTGTGCACAATCTTCCTCAGCTATGTAATAGTGGTATGATACCTTTCAGCCGCTGCCGCGCGGTCGCGACGTGCTGCCTCCGTCCGCCGTGTGCAAGTGGGCCGCCGAGATACTCACCGCCATCGAGAGCTTGCACAACTGTGGGGTTATCTGCAGGTAACGCATATTTATTTAACTATTGTATATAGTCTCTACCTATTACGGTCCAAAAGGTACAGCCCTGTGTCTAAGGGGCAAACAAACGTACGGTCGGAGCGAGAGCAATAGGATACGAACCCCTAAAAACGCGACTCAAAATTCACAAAAATATTATTCATTTCGCTTCACCATTTTAATCATCCCTCTATGTTGGGGCTTCAATGAACTCAAATGAAACTCCCGAATCAAGGTAATGGGTGTTTATTTATCAAAACAATCCTTTTTATAACTAAAAAAAATGCGGAGCATACAATTTCGACGACGGTTTCTAAAGGAAGATTTTTACTGAAAATAATCAATTTGTGACGGTGTATGTAAAAAAATCAATCTGCGCCTAGCCTTTTAAATTGATAAACACACACTGAAATTTTTTACATTAACACAGGCGTAAACATTCCATTCCAGAGACCTAAACCCTTCCAACATTCTCCTGGGCGAGCGCGGGCAGGTGATCCTCACATACTTCACGTACTACCCGGGCGCCGACATGCGTCTGTGCAAGCTGCACGCTGCACACGCTGCACAGGCTGCACACGCTGCACAGGCCGGCGCCAGCAACATGTACGTGGCGCCCGAGCTGCACGCGTGCACGCTGGAGGACAGCGCGGAGCGGGACAGCGTGTGCGACTACTGGAGCTTCGGAGCTGTGCTGTACGAGCTCTTGTGTGGCGTGGTGAGATTTATACGTCTTTATTTAGTCTTTTATTTTCAGGCCTACGCATATACAACTTTAATTGTATGTTTGTTATTTTAAATTGACAGCTTTTTACTAAATTCATATGAAAGTAGATACGGCACTTGTATTTAAAAAAAAAAACGACGGGTTGCACTCCGGGAGTGCCGGCAGAAGTGAAAACTTGAATATTAACGTTGTGCATTTTTTATATTTTGGAATGGTTAGGGAATAATTTCGCACGAATTGCTTTTATTATCAGTAAAAAGTACTATCATTTATGTGGTAGAATACAGTATTTATTTATTGCGCTATCGTACACAAACATGACAATTCGCGTCAGGACACGTGACCTGATCGAGAATCTTACGAATTTTCAATCAGGTCAAGTGTCCTGACGCAAAATTATCATTTTTTTACCCATTACAAAAAAAGTGTACAACGCCGCTAAAGAAGTTTTCACTTCAAAAATCTTTAAAATTTTTGTCGGTCTGTCTGTGTTCCGGCTTATCTCTGAAATGGCCAAACCGATTTTAACGGGACTTTCACTCGCAGATGGTTTATGTTATTAGGAATAACTTTAGATAAATACTTTTATTTTAGAATTTTTTATTTATTTTAATGAAAATAAAAAAGCACAACAGCTAGTTTAAGACCAGCTGTTCTCCGCGATGTCGTTTGCCTAATATTATAAATGCGAAAGTAAATTTGTTTGGTAGCGTTTCACGCCTACTCCACTAAAATCCTGACAAGACATCCTGAAATTTTGCATATATGCGATGTCAGGTGTACAGAAACAGACATACGATTTTATAACATCTTTACAGGGTGTAAGATACAAAATAGCAAAGCTCATGGATTCAGTAAATGATTGTAGAACCTTCTATAATATTCCAGCCGCTGTCGTACTACCACCGCAGCGTGTTCACGACGCACACGATACTCCACCTGCCGGACGGGCTGCCCATAGAGGTGCAGTCGCTACTCACGCAGGTATGAAAAGTACTCTTTGCATTGTTCAAATAGGGTGTACTACGCCAAATCGAATGCCAAGTAATCGAATTACAATTGATCGAAAACTATAAGTCGAACGCGTAAATAGTCGAACGTTCATAATATCGAATACTCAAAAACTCGAACATTCATTATATCGAACACTCAATACATCGAGTGTTCAAAACATCGAATGTTTGTTTGATCGAACGCTCAAGGCATCGCATGTTTAGTCTATCGAAATATCAGTATACTAAATTGTTTTTATATAGAATACAAATTGTAGTTAAAATACTAGAAAAACATAAAATTTACCTAAAGATCACATTATAATTTTTTATATGTAAACTTTAAAATTTTGTGTAAATTGCAATTGCGTGGAGATATCCTAAGGGCCGGCGCTGACTGACGTCGCTTCAGAATTTCCTGATGCGCAACACAAATGCTATTTATTTCACTTAGGTCAAAATGTATGGCGTCAAATTCAACAAAATAGTTTGCAAATTAAATATGACCAGTGTAGGTAGTGAGTTTGCTGTCAAGTTAAGACACGCTTTTAATGTTAAAGATTGAAATCTATTTCGTTACTGTCCGGTTTCTGGACATGCAAGTCATTTGTTTCTTCAATGTTGTTTTGTATGCCAAAGAATTATCTCCAAATGCTGATGTTCCACAATATGGCTATATTGGTTAATTTTGATTGTATTCAAGTCGTTTGTTTATTGCAATATAATGTACGCGTTCTATGTTTTTATAACAGTAAATTATAAAGCAAACTGCAAGCTTTGGTAATAAAACGCCTGTTGGCATTATGCCAGCAGTTAAATCGTTTATATGATACTGCTTTGGTATTTCGTTGTGATAATCGCCAACGTCCATACTACGTTGAATACACCGGTTCTCGTCCGATCACCGAAGTTAAGCAACATCGGGCGCGGTCAGTACTTGGATGGGTGACCGCCTGGGAACACCGCGTGACGTTGGCTTTTTGCATTTTTTTTCTTCAGTTCTTTTCAAGTTTGATATTTTGGGTTATATAAAGATGAAATATACTTTATTTCATCTTTTGTTATTAATTTCTTGCGTATTGTGTTATCTGTTCATAATATCAGTCTTAAAGATCAGACAATAGTGTTATTAATAAGTAATTATCTTTATACAAACACAAGAGAGTATTATTGTAAATAATCGTTGTTATAAAAAAACTCAAATAATAATATTGTTATATTATATTTAAACTCTAGTGACGTGGTACTGTATTTCGACCTCCTTCTCATCGGCCCATTAGCTCAGTTGGTTAGAGCGTCGTGCTAATAACGCGAAGGTCGCGGGTTCGATCCCCTCATGGGCCACTTCTCTTTTTGTATTTTTTTATGAAAAAAATACCTGTCATAAAATGTTCTACTTTTGAAAGTGTTGATTTGGCATAAAAATTACGTTGTTAGACACTGTGCAGTAGGTGTAGTATAGGTGAAATTGAATTGTCATGAAATCATGTTTGCAAAGAGTAGTGAATAACAATGGAGTAACGGAATAACTCCTGTCTGTTCAGACTGTTTCAATCAATTTTATTACAATCTTAATACACAACCGAAAATGTGTTTCTATAACGAAAATTGATGTGAATAATTGTTAATTCCGCTTAAATATCTGCGATTAGTTGCGTTGATTTTCGTTCGTGAAACCAGGGGCAAAAGCTAGTAATTTAATTATTTATTTCATACACGTATTCATACCATCACGCCTGTACTCCCCGACGGGTTAGGCAGAGGTGTACCAATGTACACCCACAGTTCGACGGTATATTTAGGTCCCATGTAAAAGGGGGCGAGCCCATTGCCACAAATCCTAAATCCGAGCTGCTACTGATAATTTCATCGTTCTTAGTCTTGGATGAAATTCTCAGAACCGAGATTGGATTCTAAGAGCTTAGTGGTCGACTTCTAGGCTCTAGCATAGCAGTCGCGCTTAGAACCACTTGGCTAACAAGGCAGTTTGTAATACGTATTATGTTTGTATTATATTTGTATTATTTTTTTATATACTATTTCTTATTTGTGCTTCCAGCTCCTAACCTACGAGCCATCAGAACGTCTGGGCTCAGGCAAAGACGGCATCGAAGAAATAAAGCGGCACCCATACTTCAAGCATATCGACTGGCAGTACATATACGACAGCTGGACTGTGCCCGACTAACTGTGACGTCACACTGTGGGTGTGGTGTATTGTAGTGAGAGTGTGTCGGGGTGAGGTGTCCACATCGACTGGCAGTAGGTACACGAGAGCTGTACACTGTGACGTCAGAATGTAGGGTGTGTAGTGCATTGTAGTGAGAGTGTAGTGGGTGTTATGTGGGTTTTGGATGTATTGGTTCTGAAAGTAACTTTAGTATATACTAGCAAACTGCCCGCGACTTTGTCCGCGTGGCTTGTTTTTCCCGCGTTTTTTTACGTCTTTGGTTTCTGCTCCGCTCCCGTGGATCGTAGCGTGATGCTATGTAGCCTATGTTATTCAGGGATAATGTAGCTATATATTAATGAAAAAATAGTTGAAATCGGTCCAGTTGTTTCGGAGCCTATTCGTTACAAACAAACAAACAAAAAAATATTTGAATGTAATACATAGTTGATATTATTCCAATACGTTCAAAAGCCACATTAATCACCTCTATGCCACAGTATATTAGATCTGTATAGTACAACCAATATTCCTAATAATGTTTATCTGATAACGACAATATTAAATATACTATATGTCAACCTATAGTGAACTGTTTAGTAGAGGACCAGTAGATTATTTTAGAAATATTTTAAGTTTATAAGTTACTTTATTGTCAGTTTTTAAATGTAATTTATTCTTTATTACACGTTATTTCAAGTTCTTTGTTATTTTAAATTCTAAGTTTTTGTCTGAAAGTATTTTTTTTTTTCAAATTTCAACCTAACAAAATTTTACAAAACGTGAATATAAAACGAACCAGATTTTGAAATGATTTCATTACATCGCAAGTATTAATGGCAGTCGTGTCTTTATTCGACTCCCAAAAAAGGAGTACTTTCTGGCTTACAGCTCAGATAAGATTTGACAGTAACAATGACACCTTGATCAGGTTTACAAAGAAAGGACAGTATTCTAAAAAACTCCTAGAATGTAAAAAAGAAACACTTATTATTCAAAAAGTTCAACAACATAATCCAGGGCCTAATAATAAATTTCGAATGTAAAACATTACATCTCAATGTGTTATTTTAAAGTATCAGGAATTTTCATAAATGTATGGTCTGAAAACTATCCAATATCTTTACGGAGCTTATAAATTGTAGTGTGATTAGACATGTAAGTGATATGACGTGTAGGACTTAATATATTTGTAAGCACATAGTCCTCACGTAATGTAGTGAAATATATTTGTTTATTTTTTTTCTATTGCAACATGAAACTATAATCCCAAGTATTTATCACAATTACTGACGCACAAATTGATCGCAGTATTAAAATTGTTTTGTAGGTGCAATAACATTCGTTGTAGATTATGCAAAGCGGTAAAAACGAAAATATGCGTATTAACTTTCTACAAAAACAGATATATTTAAGTTAAACGTGTGTAGCTCCCAAACAGCTGAACCGATTTTTATATTGTTTTTTTTTTGTTTGAAAGGTGACTTGATTGATAGTGTTATTAGCTATGTTTTAAGTAAATCTGTTCAGTTGTTTGAATATTATCAGCTCTTTTCTAGTTGATGAACATATTCCACAGTTTTTTTTTTTTTTTTACCCAATTGCAAAGAAGGTTTATGTTTTTATGAATGCAATGACAAAAAATCTCACTTATTCTTATTAGTTAGTATTTAGTTTAGAAGTCGAATATTTGAGTGTATTTTATATAGAATTATATATTTCACGTTTTTAAATTGTGTGCATCTAGTCTGTACGTTATTTATGCTAAAGTTACTTAATAGTATTATTCTCTATATTTGTTTGTATTTTAAGTAGATTTTAGTACAAAAATATTATCCTATATTCATAATTATGTGTCTATAAGTTAAATATTCGTATATGTAAGTTGTAATTTCCGAAATAGAAATATTATAATGTAGTTATTTTTACACTGAAAATACAGTACTTAGAAAAGTACATGCATTTATTGATAGTAATATTTAGCGCTTTGCTTGCCACAGAACAGTAAAACGGTTTTTTTGTAATGAACGATCGTCTTTTTTGTTGGGCTTTTTATAGTCAGGTATTGAGCTATAAAAGTATATATATTATTCATTGATTATGTAGTATGATTGTCTACTAGTCAAAAAGACATCACCCAGCCATTATTCAAGTTACCAACATAGCTCTAGTTCAAACCTAAAGCGTTTTACTAATTCAAACAATCTTCAATTATAGACATTTATGGATTTATTTTGAGTACAGACATCGCGAGGCGGACGCTTCCACAACATTGATGCACATAGAGAGACAGTACCGAATGTGACCCGTTATTGTTTTAGCATTCGTCAGTGTGGCCGCTTTGTGGTGATTCGTTGAGTCTGCAGCAAACGGCATATAGGCTTGTTTCCACCGCTCATGTAAACACTAGAATTTTGTTAATTTATGCACCTGCGTAATTCACGCCTCGCCTTAGTTGCCACAATGCTATCAGAGGGACCAGCAGCGAAGACACGGTTATAATTGGGTAGATGACACCACTAATCAATTGACGTACTTTTTATGAGCTGTCAAAACACGATTCTCCCATAGATTTTGTATGACAATACTAAACAATGACGTCACTTTTTTATCATCTCAATTCACTGACAATTTATTGATTTCAAAGCAACTAAAAATCGAATTTTATAGTTATTTTAAAATTCATTGAGTTTTCAGAGCTAAAATAAACTGTTGTTTTTGTGAAGTTGGGTCTTGGAATTATTGTTAACACCATCATCATGATGATGATGATGGTGTCATCTACCCAATTCGAACGCTTTTTTATTTTTTTAACCGACTTCAATAAGCAGTTTATCAATTCGGATGTTTATATTTTTTAATTATAGAAATACCCGATCCGCACGTCGTAGTTTTATTCATATCAGGGTGATACTATTGTGCTTGTCGTATAAAATTGAACCTTATTGGTATAGGAAAGTTGGACAGTCGTATTTTCATACCTTTTGCGTTAGCGCGTTCGTGCTAAGCTTACAGAAGAAGAAGGTAACCTATTCATATTTTCTTTCATAGTATTTCTTTATAAGTATTTTTTGTGTAATTTTAAATTCAAAATTGTATGATCTCATTTTTGGCTTCATGTATTAATTCAGACCAAATTGTTGCGTTTTATTATTATTGCATACTTTATGTGTGTGGTATAATAATAAGAATAAGTATCTCTTTATAGCATTTGTATCATAGAATAAATGAATACGAGTAAGATAAAGTTTTTCATTTTGTAGCAGGTACTAAATTTATTTTGATTAACCTCTGTCTAGGTATAATGTCATTTAGAGTGCCAATCATGAGATTAGATTAGAGCATGCTAAATTAATGACCGGAACGCTGTAGGAATGTAAATCGCTAAAACTGACACATTTCTGCTGATTTCTCACTGATATTGGAATCCGGACACGAGGACAATTCATAAGTCACCGGCGTGTAGGTACGCACCTCTGAAGAACTAATTCGCAAACTGCCCTCGTGTCCGTAGGTTTCATATTGACACTTTTAGATGAAGTTATTGCATGATGGGTTTGCGAAAAAGCGTACCTTCACAAAAAACAACGCAAAACAGGAGGTATAAAAACGTTGTCATCAAACAGCTGCTGCTGAAACAGTAAATAGGAATGATCACCACACTTGGCAAGTTGGCAAAATTATTAGTGGTCGCATTAAGTTATTAATACATACTATGATATGAGTACAAACAGGCAAGGGGACTGTTTATTCAAAATTAAAATGGCCCTTTCCCATGTTCTACAGTTCTTAGTTCTTACAATTTAGAAGGTAGTATTGATTGAATAGACGTGCTAATTGGCAGATAATGCAGTGTCGATAGCAAATCATTTTACTGTGTAAGAAAAAATCAAGTGCGTGTCGATAAATTCTCCCACAAAAAATCTGTCACATCGCGTAATATTTATTATAGTTCACACCTAGTAATTGTTTAGCAATTAGTTAACAGTTTTCTCTTTTGAAGTAGGCATCTGCTTACATCTTCACATTATATAATCACGGAAGTACCCATTAGATTGGTAATTAACAGTATTTGCAAAGTTATTAAGTCGGTAAGTTGAATATTATTGATGCCTCATTACGCGTTCAGTCACGTATGTTGACGGAAGTGAATAGGTACGTGAGTGACAGTAACTGGTTTCTATTGCAGGCGCATTGTGACTCATTCGACTGAGACGAAAGGAATGCTGCAAAAGTAATGGAATTCAAATAATTTGATATTAATATAAAATTTCGGTATGTTGGAGTGGTATAAAACAATGGTGGAAAGTAGATTTAGATTAACGCCATCTAGTGTCGAGTAGCCAATTTAAGTAAATGTTAACTTTCAAACATAATAAATAATTATCTGCAACTTTCGAAAATGATCATGACAATTTGTACCTATTGAAATACTATTAATAAATTATTTACTACCTGGAAAAACATAAATAGAAAAACACTGAAGAAATATTTTACGCATCTAGATGTCGCTAGCTATCGAAATAGTATTTAAAACTCCACATATTTTTATTTATTTTGATGTAATCAAGTCGTGCGGGTCATTCTAGCGCGCATTTATTATGTGCTTATTCTTTGTTGGTAACAAAAGAGACCGTTATCATTTCACAATGGCTAGGTAAGTACTTACAATATGAATTTATTGACAAACAATAGAAAAGTTCAGCAGGTGTTACATCACGTGTGATGATAAAATATCAAGATTCTGCGCGGGCTTTCGGGCCACTCAACTATGCACTGCACATACCACTCGAGGCCACAGCATTTCTTCTAAGGTGATCAACTCAGCATTAACATAAACATGCCATTTTAACCACTATGTCTTGAGTCATAAAACTCAAAATGTATCTCGTAAAAAATCTCATTCATTTCGATGCCTGTTAAACAAATACAAATCTTAAGGAACCGTCTCGTAATATCAATTTCCTACAGCAATCTCATCTCAACACTCCAAGAAAATAAATGCCAAACAAAATATATTGTGAATCTTAAGACCAACATATAAGATTGGTTTTACAGTGTTGGCAAAAAGAAACAATCGTATTAGCCGGTTCTACAAGAACGTACTATCTTGTAGCTTATTTACGACAGCTGACGACCATTCAAATTCGTTTGTGTAATAACTCGATCTTCGGAGAATGCAACGCGCCGATTGGCTCGCTCAGACAGTCGCGCCGTCGTCCAAGGAACGCTTGTTTGTCGTGCGCGCATGCGCAGTGACGCCGAAGTGAACGTTTCTAAATTTGAAAAAAAATTGACTAGAGTGAAGTGTAAATATCGATTAAAATTGTTATATTAATCGATTATTTGAAGGATTTGTTGTGAAAAGTATCGAGTTCGATTCGACTCAGTGAATATTGGAAAGGAAAGGAATTTCATAACGTGGAAACGGGTTCGCATGCCCATCCCATGATTGGATGTGGATTTTGTAATAATTTTAAAAACAAATACGATTGAATGCTAGTTGTTCATGTATGTAAACAATAGTGGATGTTCGATTGAAGAATATTGACATTTTGACATTCTTACTAGATTCCAACTAGGAAAGGTGAGTTTCATTATTACAACACTACTACATAGTATTTTACCTACTTCACAAAAATTTAAAAATGTTAGAAAGTGCAACTCATTAGAATTTATGGAAGTAATTTGAAAGTGTATTAATTAGATCTCTTTATTAACTAATTACTGCATACTCATGTATTATTTTTAATTTTAGAACTGTATTACCTACCTGCAACGAATTAATTTGTTGTTCAACATTCTCCTTATTATAGGTATACGTACTAGTCTAGCGTAACTTTAAACGCTAGACCATTATTTTAACCATGAAAACTATAAGGTATAACTACTGCTACTATGAGCACAAAAAGCTAATAAATCAAGTTGCATTATCTATTTCATACATAAGTAGGTACCTAGTAGGTACCTACTTATTTTTTTTTATTTATTTTATATGACAGCCACATTCGAAGTTCAAAAGAGAAACGCATTGGCCATGAATTTTGATGAATAAAACAGGATACGATATTATTATTTGAAGTTGCGACAGGCTGTGTTTGTGTGCAAATTTTTCTATGAATTAAAGCAACTTGAAGGACTGTTGAGAAATATAACTAAGTACTTACTTAATTATTTGTATTTAGGCAATACTTTTTTTATATATTTCACACAATTTGTTCACGTGGTTGGTAGGTACCTAGTAAAACACTGAATAAGATTCTAAAAATGTTTGTGTAGTTACGTTTAGGTACCTATGTACTTTGCATGGAGTGGATACCAACTGTCTTTTAGACATGCTATTTTGTACTGTTGAATTTTAGAAAGCCTTTCCAATAGATGGATAAATTAACTGAAAAATTAAAATCTTTCTAATCACACGACACCTTTGGAAGTAAACATTTCTCCCTAGAACAATGCCTGTCTGTAATTTATTTGACACTTCGGCAGATCCCAGTATTCATGTAGTTTTACAAGAATACTGAGAATAATCTGCGTGAGGAATAACACCATTGTCGATGCTGTACGAAGTTCACGACAACGAGCCGGGCATCATTCTTGTCATTCGGTGAAGCACATATTAAAAACATACACATCACGCATGAATTCCCCGAAGGGTTAAGCAGAGATGTACCAAAGTACCTACACCCACAGTTCGCCGGTATGTTTAGGTCCCAATTAATAGGGGGCGAGCCTATTGCCATTAACCAGGCACAAATCCTGTTTGCTCGACCTGGGGATCGAACCCAGGACCTCTAGCGTAGCAGTCGCGATATTAAAAACAACAAAAGTCAAAGACAAAGCATTTATTTCAATTACCATTTACAGGCACTTCTCAATTGTCAAGAAGTTGCCTCTAAAGAAAGTTGAAGCTAGTTGCTCATGCCAAAACGTAGGTCTCTATGGAGAAGAACGAGCAAGAAATTTGCGTAAATCGCGTGAATACTGATGATCAATTGCAAGAGCATCAATAACACATGCGTGCTGAGTGCATAACGTGTTGAAGCGTAAGAGATATCTTAACTTGAAGACTAGACAGGTTGTTATTTAGTTTCATACATAAATTGAACAATTCAATGCAAAAATAGAACACGGATTTCACTTGTTTTTTTTTCTTATGTTATTTCCGAAAACTTTAAGTAAATTGGGACCTAGGTACTACTGAATTGAATAATTACGAATACTTATTTTATTGGCAATGCCAACTACCTCTGTGCCTTTCTTATTAGTCATAAACAACTAAACCCTTAGGTGAGCTCAGCAAAATAGGTGCCTGCCTACTTTAGTTTTTGCTTCAAGACACAAGAAAACATAGCTTTGTGTTCGTTTTTTGTTTGTAATCAAGACTTTTTACAAAAACCTGATCAACACCCTGCCTTTTAAGCATGAAGTTTTACACGATGCCTGTGATCTGTGAAGCATTACGTAATTATCATAATTATAATGTGACTCATGTATCTATTATTGATACTAATATTATTATAATATTCCATTAACCATACCTACGTTTTCTTTAAATATCATAATATTTACGTGTTGTTTGTGTTCCACAATGTGACTAAGGAACTAGTTTGACTGAGATTGACGTAATCGATTAGTTTTTATACGTTTTATGTGGATTTCTTGTAATGATAAAACTTATACAAGAAATTATTATTGTATGTTGTACGTGACAATTAAAAAAAAAAAATTTAACACTCTGAAATGTCTGAATAATTAACTTATTCACCAAAATTACAAAATAACCTTTCCAAACATTTAACGGCAATATTTTCTTTTCTGTCACCATGGTAACCTAAAACAATAAACACCACTTTTCACCTAGCGACATGTGTAAATTTTGTTATTCACCAAAGTTTAACCACTTTCCCTTATGTAACCGACTAGTTTATGTAAATCGGAGTCGCGTTAATCTTCTCCGCCACGCCTCGCGAGCCGCCGAGATGATATCACGTGTGCCTACCTGCCTGCTTCTTGGGTACCGCAGTGGAAAACGGAACTCATTAACATTGCGAAAATTGACGCTAAATATACCTTTGAATATGTAATCGTTTTGTTTTAGGCTACAAAAGCGTTTACACAACACAAGCACTTACTGCAACAGCAAGTTTTTACAGAATGACTATAGTAAAAAAAAACAAGTGTAAAAATAATGTAGGTATCTTCTCTTCCTATGAGGGCCCACCCACACCCTCTCTTTTTCTATAGTATTCATAAAAATACTATACTGTGAATATGAATTCAAGTAGGTACGGCACCATTACGGAATGTTTACCTTTATTATGGTTGAAGATGTGACATTAGGCAATATATTACGAAAAAGCCATTTGTAATGCAAGAGCTGAGCTTAGGGCCAGCGACATCTCATAATAAAATTTTATTGTAGTTTCTTAGAAATCGCTGGAAGTAATGAATAATGTGAATACAAATCTTCAAACCCTATCCATATTTGTAATATGTATCATGATACCAATTGCGGTTGGTTGGTACATGACTTCAAGAATGTTGCAATTATGTAATGATTGCCTATTGCAACTCACTGCTGGGTGTTAAACAAAAAATAAGTTAATTCATAAATTCTAGCTTTATTACCATAGTCTTTGGAGGGAAGAAATGAAGAAAGTAGTCTGCTAATTGTTCAAGGGTGACGGTCGTGGGGAATTCACCTGCTGGAGAATCAATAAATTGTAAAAAGTGATTCTCCTATGCACCATGCGTTTCACATCCGAGAAAACAAGTGGAAGTACTTACGTCCTGTACCGTATAAAAGATGTTTGCAGTTTGTTGCAACTATGAATAGCTGCAACAAACTGCAAATATTTTCTCCTATTTAACTTGTGCTATGCTTTGCTATGCCTAAAAATCGAAAGTAAGTAAAGAAAACGCTCTAAATTTTTCGACTTTCGCGCTAAATTCCGTTTGCGCAATATTTACTTAGTTAGCACTTTTCTATGATTTCTCTTTACTTTAACCATTCCTTTATATATTTTTTTGGAAAAAATGTAAATAACGAGCAGTAAGTATTTTTTCCGGACTAATCTAAACATTAGTTTAGTTGGTCACCCTAACTATCTGACATTCTTTTTTTCACAAAGTGGCCTTTATGACGTCCAAAACGTGCTAATTTCCAGCCTATATTTAAACAATTTTTATTTGACTAATTGCCAAAAAGCTTAAGTTATTATGACGTTCCCAGTTCTTGAAGTAGGTAATTAATGCTTAGAAAGGTGTCAGTTCCGTCGCTTGTTGCAGAGCCAATCGATTGTTAAACAGATAGTTGTTCTCAGGCTCAACCGATCTCCCATACACGGTCAATTAGTGATTGTTGATTAACGGAGAAAAAAGCGCATAACACCGGTGTATGCATGTGGGGGCCTTTGAATAAACTGCAAGAAAAAAAACGATAGGCAATGCAACAACCTTCGCTTGAATAATACATGAATCAAGTAGCTATTGCCCGTGACCCGTGACTGCCTGCGTAACGAATGTTTACATATTTTCTTCCTTAAGTTACAATTCAACTCAATTCTGTGAAGTTTTCAAATTTCAGGCTTCTTTTGGGTAAAGCTCACTCCGTGGCAGGGGCGTAGCTACCGCCGTATCTGCCGTATCAATTATACGGGGCCCCAGGGCTAAGGGGGGCCCCAATGTGCGTAAGCAAAAATTAATAAAAACTTCCCAATTTTTTTGTTATTTCACAAATGAAAAAAGTCAAAACAAGCAATTCTTTTTGGCAAAAGAAAAAAAAAGAAAATTCTTTTTTCAAAGTTGGCAACACCCTACATCGGTTATCGCGGTTATTATCCATAGAGGCAGTAACTTTAGAAAACTAAAGTCATCATCAGCTATAAATAATTGAATAAATCAGTTTGCCGAAAAAAAGGTAAGGAGGGTGTAGATATACCTATTTAATTTGTTTTTTTTTTTTTGGGAAAAGTGACAGATACGAGTATATAATTATGATTTAAAAAATATTTCTTTTAATTTTATGCATTTTTTTTTTTATTGAGAGAAATCTTTACCTTCCTAAGGGCCCCCAAACCAATGTTTATACGGGGCCCCGCCAAGCCACGCTACGCTTCTGCTCCGTGGTCGACTTTGTATCTGTCACCTCTGCTGACCTAGACTATTTTCCTCGATCGATTTAATTTGTGAATTAAACTGTTTGCAGACAAATTAAAAATGACTAGATATACAATATACATGCATGTAAAACAAGTTATAAAATTAAACTTATATGAAGCCCCCGACAGTAGAACAAAGATTCCTAACGCAACTAACAAGAGCTGATAACCTTGAAACGGCTGAACCGATTTTAATAAAACATATCTAAAACCATCACTATGAAACCTGCTTTCAAATAAAACAACCGCATTCAAATCGGTTCACCCGTTTAAGAGCTACGGTGCCACAGACAGACACACAGACACGTCAAACTTATAACACTCCTCTTTTTGAGTCTGGGGGTTAAATACAAAACAAAAAGTCTTCAAAACTTAGATAAAACGCTCGCAATTGACCAACGAGACAGAAATATGTAACTTTCCTACGTTTTTTAAAAAGTGAACGCGGAAACGGTTAGTTTACCAAAACTAAGTGGTATGTATGTTTGTATGTATGTATGTTAGTGCTAATTATAGTAAAGACCTCTTCTTGTGGGAACTTAGCACAGGAAGTACTTGTAGGCGCTATATGTACGTGATTAGCGTAATCACTATAATTTGCTAAATCGTTCTGAACTTTAAATTCGTTCTACGAAAGTTGAGTTGGATCGAATTTTATTTTTACAATATAATAAGAGGAAAGCATGGCTCTGCAACTGCCTCGTTACCCTAGTGGTCCTAAGTGCGACTGCTACACTAGACGTTGAGTTGGATTCCCAGGTCAAGCAAAGTGTTAATGGGGTATTCTATAAAATTCTCAGTAACTCGGAATTAGCATTTGTGCCCAGTTAATGGGCCACCACCAGGCCAAGCCACCAGGCCAGGTGGGCCAGGTTCGCCACCTGTTACATGCGACCTAAACATACCGGCGAACTGTAGGTGTACATTGGTACACCTCTGCCTAACCCTTCGGGAAATGCAAGCGTGATGGTATGTGTGTGTGTAAGAGCAAAGCATGGCAATAACATTGACCATTTGACCGTGGCAAGGAGCCAGGATAATGCTGCAATTTATATGCAACATGCATTTAAAAGTAATCGTGGACCTCGAATCAACTGTAGTCCTGGAAAGAAAGCTATTCTGAATAACAGACCAAGTTTATTTAACTGAAAGTTGGCGAGATAGAAAATGTATAAAAATTGCTTCCCTTTGCCATAAGTAGCAAAAACCAGTACAAAAAAAATCAAAAACATCAAACGATTAAAAAATGGGTGTGACCAGCAATAAAAAATAACATTATTAAAACAATCGATAGACGTAATAAATAGATTGAGCAACATGACTATTCTTTCTCACAGAAAGCTACTCGAAACAAGTGCAACAATACCCCGTTGTGAGTTACAACCATTATGATTGAAGATGTGTGCCTCTGATAACAACGAGTTTATTGCGAGTTGTTTCAGAATAGTGTAACTTTTCGGTGGAACTTTTAGAGTGTTTGTTTATGGCTGTTTGAAGGTTGATGGCGATCTCATGACTGTTGAATTGAATAACACCTACTCTTCAGCGACCTTGCAGCCATGGCGCAGCCTAACAAGAGCTTATTTTAGTATTCTCCTCCTGTATCGACATGAACTAGTTAAGGATGGTTCATGTAATCCATGTAGTAGTGAAATTATTAGCTAGTAGTGAAGATAGTGGTGAGACTGACTGCACAAGATGTCCAGAATGCGCCACTCAGGGCGAGATAGCTTTCATTTAGTGTTGGACCTCCGTTGGTCGTGCAACAATAAACGAATTAATGGTGCCTTAATAAAGCTAAAAGTTAAAATCAGGTTACACTTTTAGTCTCTTTATTTAGCGTTTACGTCACAACGATTCATAGTAGGTAATTCATCACAGTGCGGTCTTTTTGTCCTCCACCGTACACTTTAATATCAGTTATTTAAAATAATGACCATTAAAAATTAAATTAAAAATTTAAAAAACCCCCAACACAAAAACCTAAGTTCCCTTTAAAAAGTAAAAAAATAACAAAAAAAATACGTCACGTTGGGGGACCGCTCGGGACGATCGTATCCTAAATGCAACATCGGTCCCCCAACGTGACGTATTTTTTTTGTTATTTTTTTACTTTTTAAAGGGAACTTAGGTTTTTGTGTTGGGGGTTTTTTAAATTTTTAATTTAATTTTTTATTTTATGCTTTTTATAGGTACCTACTTATTATAATGTCGATTTTATTAAGTTTGAGACCCCACTCGAGTATATTTACAGACATTCGGTTTTTCTTCCCTACTTTCACCACTACTAATCACCACAACTTTTAAACGGCCCAACCTATTTTCATCAAACATGTCTAAGAACACTCGTACGTAAGTTACCTTTAATACAAAAAAAAACTAAATTGAAATCGGTTCATCCGTTCGGCAGCTATGATGCCACAGACAGACACACAGACAGACAGACAGACACGTCAAACTTATAACACCCCTCTTTTTGCGTCGGGGGTTAATAACTTATTATCCATTTAAAAGTTGCAAAAGTTAACCTCACAGTTTGCGGGTAATGGTTATGGTGACAGGAGACAGATTAACCTGTGATTAAACTCTAGTATTTACCTACTTACTGCAATTTTAACTGAACTGCTAGGTACGTGCCTCAAGAAAATTGTGAAATTGCGCACATGCACTCACATGCTTAGGAGTTTTCGCATATTAGTGTAGCGGAACTTAAACGAGAAGCTAACTAGCTAGGCAGTTATTCTAGCGACAAACATTACACAAGCTCGAGCTGTTTACCCGCTCATTTTGACGGCGGCCACAAAGCAAGATGACGCAGAAGTCACGTCATCACAAACACTGTTATCAAGTTACCTATCATTTCATTTGAAATATCCTGACAAAAGGTTGAACACTTTGACAGAGCGAACATTTTTGTTAATTATTATTATCTATTTTCTTTTATTTTCCTTTGGCATCTAAACGTGCTATCTCTAAATTTGGTAAAGTTGGTGTTCTGTCACTACTGTCAGTTTGTGGCGCGGGACCCCGCCATTTTTTGTAGCGCGGCGCATGCGCGGTGACGCAACTCGCCGGTATGCACGGAACAGGTTTGCGACCGCCAGCTAATCCGGACATTGGGAGTGCGTATACTGTAGGCGTTAGAACGTGCTTAGAACTTGAGACTGTTTATAAAAGGAAAAATTATTTAAAATTTTAAAACGACTTCTTTCTACATTAGATCTGAATCCGCGAAGTGACGGTCAGAAGCAGTATCTAAGCAAGAGCTTCAGTAGTCCTTAAAATTCATTATTTTATTTAAATCTTCATAAATAAATGACTGCATCATAGTTGACGTTTGTATTGACAACTGTCAAAACATCCTGATTTTCAATAGGGTTTCCATATTGCACATTATGCGCCGGACGTTCCTGTTTACAGTAATCTGATAAAAGTCAGTTAGTTGTATTTTATTACGATTAAAGTAAGTAATACTGTAAAGTTTTGTGACTAGATTCAATATTAATGATTTTTTTATGTAATGACGTTCAAAAGTGCCTTTTAATGGCCTAATTGAAATAAATGATTTGACTTTGACTTTGACTTTGACTTTGTGATGACGTGATGTGTCTACCGAGATTAATGCTTCGATTGCTAGCAGTATTGATAATTGTGTTATTTAACTTTGTTTTATTTGTTACACGGTAGTACTGAATACGACATTTTGTTCGTAGGTACCTACTAAGTTCCCCACAAACGCATACTGTAAACGCAAGGCAACATTTTTTTCCTCGCAAGATTTAGTAATACGACATAGAATGCCGACTAATGGTGAACATAGTAAAAGGAATTGTGTCAGCATTTTAATTAGCCGAGTTTTTTTACGTTCGCAGGCTCGATACTAATAAAGAGAATATAATGGGTTGGGTTCTGCAATATTTAATTATTTATTTAAATTATTATGAAGTTCGTGAATTGAAACTTTTTGAATTTCTGTTAATTTTGTGCCTTAGGGCCTCCGCCCACGACCGATTTATACGGCCGATTTTTTCTCGGCGAGAATGGAACGTATGGATTCTAGTACATCAACGCCCACGGCCGAGAAAAAAACGGTCCAAAAACAAAATCTACGCATCCTGGCCGCCGATTATCGGTGAAAAATAGAAAATAGGGTAAATGCTCCAGTGAATGAACACTTAAGCAATCTTCAGACTTCAAAAAATCATTACATTATGTTGCCTCTAAAGTATGCGGTTTTATATTTTGGTAATCTATGTCTACTAAAGAATATTTTTCAACTTGGTTTTACGACATAACCTTTTTTATATATTTGGCAATATATTGAAAAATACCCTAAAACCCCAGTGAATGAATGAAATTTTCCAGTAAATGTACAGCATTAGAACCAGTGAATGAACACAAGTTTTTGTTTAATTAATAGTTACGAAAAATCCTTTTTATTATATCAAATGCAGTTCAAAATGGAATAAATAAATGAACATAAATCCTTAGCCTCTAAATCTGCTACAATCATTTTTTTTTTAACAAAGTGTAAGCCTTCGATCTCTTACTTAATCATTATATACCTTCATAAGCCTAGCCAACGTCAACAATCAATTCATCATGATATGAGCCGAACGATGTCCACTGCTGGACATAGGCCTCTTCAGTAGTACAGAAGTGATTCTGTCTTCCCCGGCACCTTGTTCTCCTTAAGTTGTTAAGAAGCCATATTTATCTCATATAGGCTGACGTCCGGGAACTCATCGGTGTAGTGTCAGATCAGTCTAGCTCTTGGGTCTTTTGTTGGACTAGAGACGGGTTTTTAGAACTTCTCTACCTCCCTTAAAAGCTCTAGTTTAGACAAGATGATCCTGCCATCGTTAGTCTCCAGCTTCGACAGCATTTGAGGTGTGTCGCGTTTGATGGATTTCAGGATCTGCCTTATAAGCCGAGCTTATTCCGACTGAACCTGCACCCACTGAAGACTGCCCGTTTCGTTCCCGTCTTTCCTTTATGAGCTTGGGAGTTAGAGTCTCAGAGCTTTGATCTATTTGTTAGTTCTCCGTTCTCTAAAATGATGATTACTAACTCAAAATGTGGTATTCATTTATTTATTGGTTACATTTTTATGACGAAAGCTTAAAATGATGAAAATGTTATAGTTCATTCACTAGATTTCATGAAATTAACGATTGGTCAGTGAATTAACGGTCGTTTATTCACTGGATTTCAAACGTTTTTTAATGCCAATGCTGGAACACTCAATAATTTACTTAAAACTAGCTAAAATTGCAATGAAATTGATTTGATACATATATTATAACTACCCATTACTCGAATTTATAAATAACTTATAGTACATACTTTAATTACGGCTGCAAAGTGATATCAAATAATTTGCGTCTGACCCAAGTCCTAAATTCTTGGCCGAACAAAGAAAATTTACACCAGCACTGCCAACTTTAAACGCTCGTCATTTAAAACGAACAGTATCGCAATACATGAATGTTGTTACTATGCTAGAATAAAGAGCAGCAATTACAAAAAGAAATACTGCGTTGGGTAGACGGTAATATCTTAATTTATTATTTTTTGGAAAATACTCTGATTTGTTAATTCACTGGGGTGTGTTCATTCACTGGGGCACTTACCCTATCCGTCATGGATTTACTAGGGAAGAACGTTGTGTCATTGCTAAAGTCAAAAGTCTAAAGTCAAAAGCAGTTATTGCGAATTAAGT
This sequence comes from Caradrina clavipalpis, assembly GCA_932526535.1. Lineage (NCBI taxonomy): Eukaryota > Metazoa > Arthropoda > Insecta > Lepidoptera > Noctuidae > Caradrina > Caradrina clavipalpis. The sequence continues at coordinate 2,438,776 of OW052111.1, read as the reverse complement.
GTACAATTGTGGTGTTATGTTAAGTTAGTACTTATGAGTTTGAAGCATTTGAATAATAACAATAATTTATTATTAAAAAGCTTATTTATTTATTAATAATATGGTAAATCATTGTTTTTCTAAATTAATCGTCTGTGATTTCAATAAGTAAATAATATTGTGTTGATTTACGCAGGGTTTTAAATACCGGTAAATATTTATAAAATTACCTTTGACAGAGTTACCGTTAATATAAAAATAACGTTAATGGATTAAAAAAATAATATATAATCAAACGAATTTACTTAATAAATTCTTAAGAATGAAAATAACATTCGTTTTCAACGACTAAGCTTGCTAAATATGTAATGACTTAAATCCAGGGCTTGTTAACGTTATGAAATCAAAAAATAATAATCGTTACGTAACGTTAATTTCCATGAACTCGAAAATTTTGAAAAAAGTAACTTTATAAAAACGTTATTTGATAACATTACCAGTAATATAATGTTAATTAACATTAATATAGAATATGAATTAATCGTTATTTTTACCGTTAAATTAGGTAAGTTGCCGTTTTGTACGTTTATATTAATTGTCACTAACTATATTGGGCTTGTGGTCGCAAAGCGCGTCTGATCAGCGTGAAGTCGTGGGTTCGATTACCAGGTCTAATAATAACATATACGGTTACTTTTACATCGTTCTGCAGCTGAAACACTGGAACTCCAGTCGAGTAATAGTTATTATTGCGTGTTTTTTTTTAAGACGTCTCAAAGATGTTGGAAATTCGTCACTTTTTTTTGTTAATTCGAGTTAAATGTTAGTAGCGCTCCTGTCTGATTGATTAATGTATTCTTTAAAGGCTACCTTACGCATGTATAGTCGATAAGGTTTTCACACAAATATGCCTTGACTGCAAGGAAGCGTTACTTCGCGTTCTTACTATTTCACAAATGTTTGAGTTATTTTATTTATTTTTGTTATTTATCGAAAATAATAGTGCCAATAGCTTCTATTAGGTACTATGATGGATCTCATGGCTTTTGATTTCAGAACGATGTAAAAGTAAGCGTGTATAATTCTCATTCGTAAGAATCGGGCAAAGTATTGTTAGGCACTACATTAGCGCGACGCTAAGGTGGGCGACCCGCCACACCTCCGTCCTGCGCTACTTCCATCTTAGAAGGATCAATTGTTTAAAAAAAACGATAAAATATCGTCAATAAACTATTTAACGATAAATTGTAATTTAAATAACCTTAAATCTATTAACGTTATTTTTATACTATCGGTAACTCTGTCAAATAAAAGTTGCGATATAAAATTTGACCGCTATTTAAGCTCCTCCCTCGAAAGTCACCGACAAAAACACGGTCGTGGGCGTTGAAATTTTTGAAAAAACGGGCCCGTTTTTCTGCCCGATTATCGGTCCAAAAAAATCGGTTGTGGGCGGAGGCCCTTACAGGGGCATTACACGAATTGATAATTATGATTCCTTTTTGCTGTATTTTTAAAGCAAAGAAGATTTGTAAAATATTATACAAAATCTTAAATACATAATATGTTTAAAGACCTTCATAAACCTAAATAAAGAGACGTCAAGACAAGCCAGTCAGATGTAAGAGTCAATATGAATAGTTAATTAATAAACATGTTACCGTTTTATTTTATTGCCGATACAATTTGACACGTTCCGTTTTCTTGATATTGATCACTTGACCAGTTTTTTGACATGTTTTTTGTTTTGCATAAATTAAACGCAGGCTACCTACTCTATTTATACAGTACCAGTTACGCAGGAAGCTGTGCCTATAACTTTATTACTTAGATTGATAATATCGGAAAATAAAATATAATTAGATCACATTTTTACCAAGATTTACATGTTTAAATGATTTTACACGTTGTTGACTTTATATTATAGGAAAACCAAAGACCATGAATAACTTTGTACCATTTCCGGCGTCAAAAGTCAAGTACTTACCAACAAAGTGGGTACCTATACTAGAAAGGTTTAGGTAGTTAACTAAATGTAAACAAAACAAACCACGTGACTCATGGATGCTAAACCTTTCACTTCAAATTTTAAAATCGTATTATTTAAAGTCGTATAATAATAGGCTCTAGTCTATATCAGAATTTGAGGAACTATCTGCCACGTTAATAATAAAACAATCAGTGGTATTATCAATCATTTTATGTAATTTAAACATTTTCTGTTCTTGTTTTATTACATGACCCTCGCAATTTTCAAAGGCGCCTGGTTAATCGACTAAACGTAATACCTGCAATTTTAGTTGCCATACTACATCACGGGCGTACTCTTCAATTTAGCGACGTTATCTAATTCATCGTATCTTCTAAAAGGTTTTGGGAACCTGTCTTTTTAGGCTCTTTACAATAGACAGATTACAAAATATTATACTATTTTATAAAACTAAAAAAAAGGGGTGTCCAAACAATGACATCTATGAAGAGTAGTTTACGAATAAATGATAAAGTTTAACATACATTAATAAAAGAGAAAAGTATCGCATAAATCGAAATTAGAATTGATTTTGTTGTAACGTATTTTTAAACAAGGAAGTGTCAACTATAAAAAACCTTTTCTACGATTTGTTTACCTTTAGTTAACTACCTAAACCTTTCTAGTATACATTATTCTTTTCAGGGCATGGCTTAGCCCGTGACCTGCCGTGCGATTCTCTAACATATTTCAACGCTGCGCTCGACGTCGAGCTCGTCCACGACACTAATGTCAAATCAACTTTACGCACAACGCATAGAGTTGATTTTACCGAAGTTTCGTCAACCAGCTCGACGTCGAGCGTAGCGTTGAAATATGTTAGAGAATCGCACGGCTGTACACACACATACAGACAAAAAACACAAGGCTGCCAACATAACATAACAGTCATTACAGAGTAATTATACTTGTTAAGTAACATCTGCCCTATAAGGCCCGCAAGCTACACATCAAGCGACCTTCTCATAGTCTATGGGTGTTTAAGAGAATCGTGTCTATGGCATCCTGCTAAGTTGTAATGCCGTGGCTTGTACACGTTTTATTTATTAAAAAACACTTCGTTTCGTTCTTCAATTATTTTATATTTTCCGTTGTACTGTTATTGCTACCAATAGTAAAAGTAATTATTTGTTTTAGATATGGCGAAACAAACCGTATAGTCTCGATCTCGACACTATTTTAACTAAGTAGGTACTTGAGGAAAAACAGCATGAAAGGCAACTTGTAACTTGGTGAAGGCTAATAACCTGTTATTTTACCTTTTCCTTGCCTTTCATTGGCGCCTTCAATATAAGACATAACTATACTCCACAAATGTCGTTATAATAACTCATTAAATCAGTGAATTGAAGCAGAGTTAATGAGGTTTTCGAAACGCACGTACATAAAGTACTCACCTATAATAAAACTGTTGACGAGTGACATACATACCATTCAGAAATGATACCTTATAGAAGATCAACACTATTAGAGTGAGAATATAATAATAATGATAATACTTGATACGGGGAACTGATGGTGTAATGTAAACATTTGATGCGAATGAAAGAGATATATTTTGGTTAAGGACGATGCTTCTGAAAAACACTCCAAAAGAAAGAGTTGCAACTTGCAAATATCTAGATGATCAGACCAAAAGTATTCGATTAATAATTCAAACTTCGATTTGAAAACAGATTTCAGTAATTTGTACGAAATTCCGAATACCTTTTGTCTAAACCTACTATCATAAATGTAATAAAACAATCTTGCACTGCTAGAGGTTTATTAATAACCACACTCTACCTGCTCATTTGCAAACACCAGACTGGTTTCCCATGGTAGGACGAGTCATTTCCGCGACTTGTATAGGAAATCAAGTTTTCCAAGTATAAAGTTACAAGTGTACGCAGTAATAGCTACGTACACCGTATACAGACGTTTGTTGCGACACCGAAATAGCTTGCACCTGCTCCGAAGTAGTTAGCCTGTTTAATTTATTCCAATAAGGTCCTGTTTCATAGTTTCCGCATTATCTAATAGATAAATTCATTGCATACATAAACTCACGCCTTTTTCCCATAGGGATAGGCAGAAACCACGGGTCACCTGTTACGATCCTTACATACTCCTTGCGCCTCGTGCACGAGCAAAAAGTCAGTTGGAGTATGAAACGTATTCCAAGATGGTAGCATCCTTTATCCAGATAATCAGTCACAAACAACAAACTCGTGTCTTCATAAATTATTCTCAAGAAACGGGAAGTAGGTACACAATCTAAAGATTGAATTGCACGACTGGCACGCAATCTCGATTGAACATTATAAATTCATTTACGCTGAGGTCGCGTAATGTCGTCCGGTGACGACGACCGTGACCGTTTACTTGCGTTTAAGGGCAGTTTCATTACTCAGGGTTTTATATCTGATTTCTGTGCGAAAAGTAATTGCTTGTAGGTTACTCAAGTACTTAAGTATCAAGAAATAGGTGACAAAATGCCAAATACTAGACGACCTTTACTTCACCCCACCTGCCAATAATTCAAAACAATTCGTCTTTAATCAAATGGATCATAGAGTTTGCGTACTTTCCGAGGCACAGGAGCGTCACATTACCAACTTCCAAATTCCGGGGTGCTACTGAGAAACTCCTAATGGAAAAACTCAATAACACTTTTTTCCGACCTGGGAATTGAACCCCAGAGCACACGCTCAGAGCACGCTTGCACTTTTCTTATCGAAAACAAATACTTACACTTTTTTACACGAATTTATTTACCTACTTCAACATATTTTCGTTTCCCCGAATTTGGGACGCATGGTAACCCTACTCTAGAAACAAAGTATTATGCAACATTGTTATATTTATAAAATAACCGTCACGTTATTGTTGCATGTGACTTGACTCATTATAAAAGTCTCACTGCTACTGGTGGTGACAGACTGCAGTTAATTAGTAAATCAAACGCCCTATTTGGAGACCGAGGTGAACATGCAAATAGGAAAGGAAAACATTGTTAAAATACATGACATTTATGAATAGACGTGGAATTTCATATGTCTAGCTAAACCAACGTTTTGAAACGAGCAGCTAGCTTCGACTTTCTGTGTAACTTCTTTACAGTTCAAAAGTGCCTGTAAATGGTCCAATTAAAATAAATGCTTTGACTTTGAGACTTTGAAATGCAATAGGTAGAAATCCTTGTCATCCAACTTACTGATATACGTTTTACAGTGTTAGATGTCGTACCTATATTAGTTTAGTACGATAATAGTAAAAAATAGAATACAAGAAAATAAGGATATTTAATTCTGCCCACACAAGCCAACTCTAATTGGACAATTGGAGATAATTTAGGAGAAAATTAAATCAGATTTATTTTGGAAAAAGTCCCAATTATGACTAAGAAGGTTCTTGTGCAATTAAATGGAGCTAGAGGATTTTAAATTCAGTTTATCTAAGATTTTTTACGTGTGATGCCTAAGTAGCTCTAGGTTGATTACACTGATTACACACATCAGAATAAAATGTATATTTTCCTCTTGAAATCAATTGCCTCATAAAGGACCTCCATAAGACCAGTCGTGCATTTATCAACGACATCAAAATGCGGCCAGCCTTGGCCAGTGTGTACACGAGGCATTAGCACCATCAGCATGCCCCTATTGATTGCGGTAACCGATTGACAAAACGTACGACACAAATACCTACTTAGGCAATATTTACATGTAGAGCCTACTACGGTGACCACACATCTTGTTTATGAAGGACATGCGCATGCGTGAGCTGTGGTGACGTAAGACATTGAGGATGCTGCTCATGATTACGATTTGTTTGAAGAGTTTTTGTGAGATCGGAACGTAAAAAGTGGAGATGTTTTTGCTCAATTTGGATCATAGTTTGGTATTAATGATGTCATTTTAATTTTAGTTTGGTACGGAAGGTTTATGTTAGTGAAGTAAATATTAGAAAAATTGCTAGTTACGTAACATCACACCTGTATTCCTGAAGGGTTAGGCAGAGGTGTACCAATGTGCACCCACGGTTCGCCTGTATGTTTAGGTCCCATGTAGGTATTTTGGAGTGTGCCTATTCTCATTAACCGGGCACAAATTCTGACTCTAACGAGCTCTTAATGAGAATTTCACAGAAAATCCCAAAAACACTTTGGGAAATTGAAACCATGGTCTCTAGCGTAGCAGTCGAGCTTAGGACCACTAGGATGAGGCAGCCCGTTTTTACATAAGTTGTTTAAACACATAATATTTACAATGAAATCACCACTGTTTTGCATAATAAATATTATTTAAACGTGTTGAATTATTTGTTTTACATAAAACCTATTTTTACAACCGATAATTAAAACTTACAATAAATCACAGGTAAACACAATTTTAGTCTATTTCACGTGGTTACGTCATCAAGATCCTAAATGATTACCTATCCTTAGAGATAAGCAAAGCTGTTAATGGAATTTGAGCAAAAACTTTAAACTGCTTGCGTATGTTACATAGATATTATGTGGTAGACTGAGAATCATTATTACATCCACACGACGCAACATGATGGCATGTGGGTGTTAGAACGACTTGTAATTAAGAGCCATAGACTATGGACTTGGATGTAATTGAGACGCTTTGCGACAAAAACTGATTTTTAGACAATCACGAATTCACATCTGCTTGAGATGTTAATTAAGATTGGATATTGGGAAGATACATAATATAGATCTACTCAACAGGACTAGCAAGTTTTGATCGATTTAAAACTGCCAATTTTCTTAATTGATACTAGTATCCTCACATCCCGACTCAATTTTGGTCACAGCAGCCAGTCTCAATGGAGAATAGCCAAGTACGCAGGTAACATTATTTTGCACAAGTGTGTGTGCAAATACAGGTGCACTCTCTTTCCTTATTCTCATAGTCCGATGGGACGGCAATCAGTCTGTGTCTGACACGACTGGGGGGAGAGGCGCAAGACCAACGGGTTTACGTGCTTTGCGAGACACGGTCTCACTCAACTTTCCGAACTTTGGTAACTGCTGCTAAGAAATTCGTAACGGAAAAATCCAATAACACTTTTTACCCGACCTGAGATCGATCCTACGCTCAGCAGACGTGCTTGCGAGGCAGTTAATAATCAAACTATCTAGGCACCTACGGCACGCAAAATCAAAATTAGACCAAAATCATCAAAATTGTCATTCGTCAAGATATTGATGGAATGTCCGCTAACACTGCTAACAGTAGTGGGAAGGTCGGTGAAGGACGATGTGGTTGTTAGCAAAATGCAAATCCAAATAGAGACGAACGATTTGTATCTAATTAACATTCTGAGAAGCTGTGCAACGTGATTTTCGTAATATTAGTTATGATTTATAACTTAGGAATTTGTAGCTTTGCTATAAGTTACCTATCTACCTATTGGTATTATGATATAGGCTGTAGGACTCTAGAGTAGGGCTGACATTCATCGGATTTGTTCGAATTTTTGAAGAAAATGTGTGTAGCCTGGAAGAGGTTCTCAAAACGTGTCTCAGATGTGAGCCACAGCTACAGCGCAGTTCTCAGACTATCAAGTATTAGCTTCTTACATATTATTCCACTTGATTTGTACATTTATCCGGGTCCGGGATAAAAAGTATCCTAAGTGTTATTCCACACTACAATCTATCTCAGAGCCAAATTTCATTTAGATCCGTTGAGCCGTTTAAACGTGAAAGACACAAACATCAATTTTACAAGACACAAAGAATTTATGCTCTCGTTTTCTGCCAAGTAATGGTAGCTGAAAGAACAGGTTCCTCAATATTACCTTTTTCAAATAACCTACCTTTAAATATGTTGTTTCCATCAATGGCGACTGCTAGGTGAACGCGTCTAATATCTAGTTCGCACTGAATACAGTGAATACTCAGCATTAAGGCGGCGTTCGAAAATGGCGCGAATCCGATATGGGAACTTGATTACTTACGACAAAATTGGATTTATTCGTTATTTAACGCATTAGGACAGTGTTTGTTTGAATTATTTCTTGCAGGAATAGGAATTATTGCGCATAATATTCATTACTTCGATGCGTAGAATTACAGTGTCGAATGTGTGTATTGTGTGTACAAAGCATTCACATTACAACTACTGCACCGTAATTTTCGTCTGTTGTCTCATCGTCTCATAGGGTTGCCACCAAAGATATAAGAAACACGCGCCTTTTGCGTACTTCCCTTCTATACCAAATACCTAGTATGAATTTTAATGTAATGTTTATTAATAATTTGAATAGAATATTTTTCGTTGAAGTATTTGTTTTTTTTTTATATTTTTGAAATTCAGAGTAACGCCTCGCGGCACCCCTATGAATTATCCAAGGCGCCCCAGGTTGGGAAGCTCTGGTACAGATATCCTTCAAAAGATGCGATCCGTCCTATTTTCTTTTAGCCATTAGGGCTGGCTTTTTTTTTTTTTTTTTTTTTTAAAGATGGTAAAATCATCAAATGACCCCTCCCGTCCTGGGCGGGGCGGGAGGGAGTGTCAGACTTTTACTGACTAAAAACCATCTATGTTCCTTCATGTGCCCTTTGCGTTCCGGGGGCGCGGTATTTCTTTCGAACAACCCGCAGCCCCGGCAGGCATTTGGCCCTTAGTGGCCCCTTCCGATGGCTGACACCTCTGTGCGCGGAACATGGACGCGCCGTCGGCACGGTCTGTCGTTAGTTAATAACGTGCGGACGGTGAGCTACCCATTGCTCACCGTCCACAGACCGTGCCTACGGTATCCGCCTGCGGGAGGCGCAATGGTGCCGTTATTGGCAATCCATTGCGCCGGCGGACGCGGTGTCAGCGGCGGCCGCAGGAGCGGCGGCGGCGGTGGCCGCGGGTGCGGCGGCGGCGGCGGCAGCGGTGCGGGGCCTTACCCCGGCCCTGGCGGGCACGGCGCAGGCCTTACCCCCAGCCCGGTGATCGGCCGGCCTGTTAGCCCCCGCACATGCATCGCAGTGCGGCGGGGCATCACAAGCCGCGGCCTTGTGACCGGGCTGACCGCAGCGGAAACATAGGGCGCTGCGGTCGACCTCCGAGGCGCACCGACATGCCACGTGCTTCCCCACGTGGCAACGGTAGCACCTCAGGGGCCTGGGCTCGAGCAGGCGAACCCGCGCCGACACCCAGCCCACCAGTAAGCGGCCCCCCCCAACAATGGCTTTAGCCGCCGTCACTGGGCAGCTGACCATAATGGTCTGCATGCCCGTGCGCTCTGGGCGGATGGTGCCTGCCCTGACCTCTTCGGCACGGCATCCACCCGCCCTGGTGACGGCGGCCACCACCTCCTCCGCGGAAACTGAGTCGTCCAGACCCATGATGCGCAGATCTGCGCATCTGGCGGGCCTGGACACCCGCACCTAGTCCGCGTTTAGGGACGCTCTAAGCTTCTCAGCTAGAGCGTCCGCGGACGGGCCGCTGGTGGCGCCGGGGATCTCCAGCATTCGGGCCCCAGTTGCGGTGACCCTTAGCTGGAGGCCGGTTATCCCCAACTCGCCAAGGTTGATGGCCGCCTTGGCCCTGGTGAGCACCTGCGCATATGTCACGCCCCGCTTTTCCGCCTCCGGCTGTAGCGTGACCACTACAGCCGCGGATTTCGGGGCGCGAAGCCTGGCCGCGGCTTTGCGCTCACCACGTCGCCGCCGCTCCTCCGCCCGTCTGGTGGCCGCTCTGGCCGATCTGGCCGCCCTGCGCCCCCTCTCTCTTGCCCCGGCCACCTGCCATTCGGCTTCCGCGGCCGGAGGGTTGGAGCTAGGGGGCGGAGGGGGTGGAGGCGGCTGGGATGCCGCCTTGCGTGGGCGCATTTTGCGCCGGCACCGGCCTTGCCGGAGCCGGTTTCGCAGGGGTCGGCCCCGCCCTGCTGGGGGGCTGGCTACCCGGCCTCGGCGCAGACGCGGCGGAAGCATAAGAGGCCCGCCTGTCGCCCGCGGCCGTCCCGCTTGCCGCCAGTGGGGGACGCAACACGATGCCCTCCAGGACGGAGAACCGTGCCTGGAAGGCCGCCAGCTCCAGCTGAACCAGGTTCAGCACCTGGTCGTCCACTGGCTCGACTGGCTCGGCTCTCCGGCTCCCCGCCTTGGGCGCCTGGCGGGAGCCGGTCCCGCGGAGCTCAGCCAGGTCCGCCTGGAGCCTCCTGTTCTCTGCCACCAGGAGCTCCATGGAGGCCGACAGGCGCGCCACCTCCGCCCGAAGCTGCGGGACCTCCCCCGCAAAACCGGCCTCCGCAGCCGCCGCAATGGTGGCCGAAGCCTCGTCCATTGCCCGAGACTTCGACCCCTTCATTTTCTTGCGGGCGACGCTCGCCACCGCATCCCGCACAACCTCCATGAACCTGGCCTTACGCTCCTCGGAGCCGCCAGGTTCACCTTCCACCACGCGCGGTGTGTCCGGCTGGACCACACCGTCGCCGCCAGTCTCACTTAGGGAGGGGGAGGGGGACTGCCCTTCAGCGACAGACGTCGCCGGTCCCCTCCGGGCAGCAACCCTCCCTGGGCCTCGCTCCTGGGCCCCACCGCGTCTGCTGGTGGGGATCTTTCGAGCCGAGGCCAGCTCTTCTTCGGAGGACACCCGATCCTCCGGTCTGGGCCGCTTCCTGAGAAGCCCAACCAACTCCTGGTGGGAGCCCAAAGAGCTCACCGTCACCATGCTGGATGACGAGTCGGACTCCGACCCGGCATCCCCCTTCCCTCCTTCTGCGTCTTTATTTAAATTTGGGTTTGTTTTAGGTTTATCCATATTAGATCCCACGAGTATATATAGTTCCAACCATCCAACCAAAAAACATGTGGTTCGCACTAGCGACTGATGTCCCATAGGGACGCCCGTCAGCCATACATCCCGTCACGGTGCGCCGCCGCTTGGGATTCGGGGTGACTTTTTATAGAGGGTTTCTACCTCGCGGTCCGGGCGGTTAAGCCAAGACCCTCGGTGCCAATCGAAGCCGCGAGACATGACCACGACACTCCGATATGGGGTTACGATGTACGACGGTGACAGAGAGCCTCTCTGTCTGCTCGGTGGCAGGGTGAGTGCACGCCGAGCCCGTCCTCACTCCTCCGCTGTGCCCTCTGCTGATCAGAGGGACACGCGGAGAAACGCCCTTGGTCCGTCCTCGGACCCCACCCGTCAGAATATTGGCCACGAGCAGTGACATTCCCCAAAGAATAGGAATCTCTTCCCATTCCTCAGGGAAGATCACTACCCGCGCCCAGGGTGCACCGGCCAGCCGACTGCCGTTCTCTCAAGACGTGTCCGAAGGGACAAGCAGCCGACGGCACGCGTGGAGGTTTTCTGACCAGCACCCCTTAGGGCTGGCTGGACTAATAATTTTGTAAAATGTTCCTTGAGTTTCTTAAATAAGTAGGCAGGTACTTAGCTCAAGGGACTTCCGGAACAAAACTTTCTTGTTTACGTAACCTTTTTGGGACGTAAGTAATTGGTAGCGTACTTATTAAGTAGGTACAGAATAAGTCGATACCGTACGTACCTGCGAACTGCGTGAGTAAGTGCCGGGTCGCGAACTCTCTCGTAATGTGAGGGTGCGGCCGCGGATCGCAATGACCCACTGACGCAACTCACTCGTGAGGGAGTTTTCCTCCAAACATTTAGCAATTTAAAACAAGTAACTAATAGGTTTTTTATAGACACGCGAACGCAAGTTATGCAATCTTGAAATTTCCATATAAATCGGAATATTTGCAATACTGTGTCTACCAACGCTGTATGTATGACTCGTATTCATTTAGAATCGTGTAAGTACCTAGATAGGTACCTTCATACGTGGTAAGTGGTAAATAAGGGTTTCTTTATCCGTGTAGCGAAATTTTGGTTCAATACGGAAAAAAAGGTTTGAACTTCTCTCATGTCATGAAAAAAAACCTAGTAGGTACGGTTATTTACTTTAAAACAATCAATTTTTAGCCATTATCGGCTGCAAATATAGTGTTCACGAAATGACATAACCGGTCAAGATCGGCAACGGTTTTACTTGCAGAAACGCAAACTAATCTTCCCAGTTCCCACCAAAGATGCCAAGCAAAATGGAGTTATTCAAAAGAGTGACCGCGGCCCTGGAACGCGTAGGGTATTAGAAGGAACACGGCTGGTTTTAAGTCAGTAAGAGTCTGACATAAAAATTACTTCTTCCTTTCCGCCCGTCATTAGATGATTTACCATCCTTAAAAAAAAGAACAGTTAGGTGCAGTTACCTACAATTTTTGCATTTTTTATGATTAGAAAACTAATCTTAATGCAGACTAGCCAAGTACGTAGGTGATATTATAGTGCACGAGTGTGTGCGCAAACCCAGGTGCACTCCCTCTTCCCTAAGTCTCATAGTCCGATGGGACGGTAATCTGACACAATCGGGGAGAGATCAGGAGCAGGACCAATGGCTTTACGTGCTTTCCGAGACACGGGGGTGTCACACCACCAACTTCCAAACTCCGGGCAGTTTGGAAGTTGGTGGTGTGACACCCCTGTGTCACTGAGGAATTCCTGATGGAAAAACCCAATAGCACTTTTTGCCCGACCTGGGAATCGAACGCAGGACCCCACGCGCGACAATGACATCAATAACTGCACACCTATGACAGATAACCTGCACCTATCCTAATACCGATAACTAATCGAAATACTTCGTATCATTCGAACATCGAGTGACTTTCTAACCAATACCGCAGTTTGAAACAAAAGAGTCGGCATCAAAAGAAGATGGCTGACTGTTAGCATAATTATTGGCTAGTGAAAGTGTCAGTTACGTGCTTTGAGTGTTGTATCACCATCGACAGGACTGTCGACTCGATAGTAAAGAGAAAATACATTGATAACTAATAGGAATGGAATTTGGATAGAATTGGGTAGATGACACCATTAAACAATAATTCTAAAAACATTTTATTTTAGCCCCGAAAACCCGATAAATTTTAAATAACTATAAAATTTGATTTTAGTTGCTTTGAAACTAATAAATACATACCTACCTAGTTAGTGAATTGGGATGTCAAAAAAGTGACGTCGTAGTTTAGTATTGTCATACAAATCTAATGGTGGGTCCACACGACACAGACTTAACACAGACTTCTATAGAATTTTGTCTGTACAACAAATCAGTACAGACAAATGTCGGTGTATTAGAAAAGTCGGAAGTCTGCGTACATGTCTGTACGATTGTCGGAGCAAAACTCATGATTATTGAATTACTTAATTTATTCATTAAAATCGAAGTCTGAACTGATGAAAAGTCTGCACAGACATTTGGTAAAGACCTCTGAGTAAAAATTTTTACTCAGACTTTATAGTCTGTACAGACAAGTCTGTATCGTGTGGATCCACCATAAGGTGGAATCGTGTTTTGACAGCTCAAAAAGTATGTAATTTGATTAGTGGTGTCACCTTCCCAATTTGGATAAAATTTACTGTTACAAGAATATAGGGTAATAGGTACCTAATATAACACCGGACAGGCATTGCCTCCTTACAAGGCAAAGGCGTCAAAAGTCTAGAATAGAAACATTGGCAATAATTCAAATAGGTACCGTACCTAAGTATCAAACAATCGGAATTTGAATTATCATTTTAGGTAATATCATTACTACTAACTAATAAATTGCACATTCCTCAGGTTTACCAATAAACTTGCTCAGCATTCCTATCCTAGGCCTGTTTAAGCATTTGATAAATCGATAAAGTCATTTACTCAAACTCAAACATTTGCTATTCGTTTCATTATTTTGTTTGTACGTAACTAAATAGTTATTTTCATACTTTTTTTTTTCTTAATGACCTTTTTTTGTATCGCTGAATCTAATTGCTAATTTTGAACTTCTTATCACTAGCCTCGGTAGCGCAGTAGGCAGCGCGTAAGTCTCATAATCTTAAGGTCGTGAGTTCGATCCTCACCCGGGGCAAATCTTTTAGGCATTTTCCCTAAACTTTTTATTCTTTACTTGTAACTTTTTCTCAAAAACGAGGCCAAGGAACCTGTTTGCCACTAGTTCTGTTGCAACTATCAATCTATACGCACCTGGCGTTCATTGTGAAATATTAACGCGTATGCAAATCCCATCAGCTTAAACAATGAAATGTATTTACCAAACCAGCCCACGTCTGTTACCGTAGTATTTGTGATTGTTTACATTCATAAATAGTAATAAGACTAAAGTAATTAAAGTCGCTACGCAATTTCGCAACTTGCATTCCGCCGCTACAATGCGTGCGACATTTCACAAATAGATTGCTGTCAAGCTTTACTTCAACGCCATCTATTGACAAGTAGAAGTACTATTCAATTATTAATTTTGTTATGTTGAAAAAAAAATGAATACATACTTTATTATTTCTTTCGTAAATATAAATGTAATAACCATGTTTTCTAATAATAATATGCCTTTCATACAGCCGTAATAATAGCAAAAGCAGAATGAAATAAAATTGTTTTTTTTTTTTAATTTCAGTTTCGCTGGAGCGCCTCTAAGAAGGATGTAAGTGAAAATTTTGCATGTGCGTAATTGTTAAAACGTTTTATTATTTATTTTATCTCATTTCGTCATCTAAGCTAACAACCAAAGCGAATACCGTTAGCTTATCAATAGGCCATCTTTAACGAATTTGTAAGCGGATGGAGTTTACCTGTTTGGTAATATACAATTACCAAACTAACTTGACGCAAACTTTAGGACTCACAGGCCACAGCTCTTATGTTAAATCAAGATTTTTTTAATGCAGTTGTAAGGTCACACCAACCGTGATGGCTGATGGTTCGAATCCACTAATTATCGCCACAATGCGTTGCGATTAAAGATTATAATCGTGCCGTTAATGACTAAATATTATTTTATGATTACTGCGTACAGCTATAACCTTAACCTTTTTGACTTTTGTGGTGTAGGCAAAAGCTTAAAAGAGTATCTACTAAAACTCCATGCTTCAATGTTTATAAAATAATTCTTGATGTTCTTTTTTTTTCAAAGTTAGATAGGTATCTAGAACATCTTTATTTACTGAGGTCAAAACTTCCTCGCGTTATTGTACCTAATAAATAGGCAACGAGTAAACATTGCGAAATTTAAACACGTGGAATAAATTCAAACTCCGAAAGCAGTATAAACACACTTTCTCATAGTACTTTTGTATAATGTTTTGAAGAGAATTTAATAGTCTAATTGTTGTTACACCGAGTATTTTCGCATCTGAAACACAAAGAAGTGAAATAGATCAAAATATGAGTAACATTTCGCAATATTACGACTTACTTAAAAACTTATTGTTGGCGGCACATTGAAAGCATGCCGTGAGAATTCCCAGCCCCTGATTGGCCAACCATTGATAGTAAAAAGGGCTTCTGGTAAACGATTACTGTTGTCGACTGTGATTTGTATTGCGTTAATCGTTGTGTTAACTGGGGTTAGTGGATTGCTTCATTTATCACTTTACTTCTACTGTCCTTCTAAAACCACACCCGGCGTTTTTGCTATTTTTGGCTCAAGCGTAAAATTGACGTGCTGGAATTCTATCTACCAATCAACTAAGCTGGTTGCAGCACTTGCAACCCACCTCTGTTGGACATAAGCTTCATAGTCCCACCCAAGTTTGCGTGTTACAACACTTACAACACTCAGTTCTGCACCTACCTCATCTTATCTGTCCCAGCCCAGCCGCCTTTTTACGTTCAGGTATTTCGCAGACAGAATGAGACGGCTAAGATCAGCCTTAATCTTCCAGCAACGCGGTCTATCTACATTCCAAACGAAAACTAGATAAGTGTTATATCAATATCTATATTTACGTGTACAGTCACGGCTACTGGCCGACATTGGTCATTGCGTGACAAAAACTGCATGCCCAATGCATTACCGACTATACATTCAGATTACGTGATGTTTTATTTAACAATGTACTCATAATTTCGCTAACTGAGCATAGACAAGGACATTCTGTAAATGTTTCAAGATCAGTTTTTTATAAGTTTTTCATATTTTAGTTGAGTACATAATAAATAGTGTTATTACGATAGTGTTGTAATGTTTATACTGAGCTGTAAAATAACTGAGTTTCATTCAAAAAATAACTTGTGCTTACAGTCACGGGAATTTCAAAGATCGTATCGTGGTACATTACGTTTCACTAACGGGTAAGTTACCCGACAGTGTCTGTAAACACCAACTGAAGTGTACAATCAATCAATCCGGTTAGTGTCAAGCTACAAACAAACAGAACTTTCTCTATTATTTTTTTGTATTAATTGTAAAATGATACCATTATTCATCCGGAACCTTTGCTTGACGTTTTGATTATGCACATGTATAGATTTACAAGTCAAAAATTCTTCTTACATAAATCACGCCATATCAGTATTTCTGGATCAAATTACGCCACACTCGTGTACCAGACGCCTTTCATAAAAATATGATTTCATTACAACCTACAAACTTGATTTATCCGTTGATGGTTTTTTGGCGAAATCACAATTTCACCTGCGACCAGAAAAGTAGGTTCTTTTTGCGCTGTTTTTTCAAAGAAATCGTGTCATTTCTGATGCTATCATAACGAGTTGTTACTGCAAGATTGCGAATTTACACCTGTGTGGTTTCACATTATTAAATTAATGTAAATGTTGTGTGGACGGTCGCGACAATTTTTTGAAGGCATTATTGCCTGCTCTGGTTTTAAAATGTAGCTTACAGATAACAGCATTAACCATCCTAATTTAAAACGATGATCTACCACCAGTTATAATCTACCATGTGTAGACCAAATCCTTCAGATTTAATGCTAAGCCATTACCCAATAAAGATTCATTGGTCGATCATCACATTTAAAACTTGAGACTAAATAGCCGATATTTCAATCAATAATCATTATTGCTCCATTTTCCCACCGCAATAAATGCTCCATCGAGTTTACAAACTGGAATAGTCACATATGTCTGTCATATTGTATCTATCATCGGTTGTGCCATTCGCGACCTCTTACGTATGTAGGTGCAACCTTGTAGTTAGTGGGTTATGCTGCCTCAGCGTGGGATGATCATTGTTTGCAATTAAGCACCCGCCGCCTCTTACTAATCTTTTCGGAGATGTGAATACCTACAAAATAATTTTTTTAGCTTAATGAACTTCGTTTAAATTTAGTAGAAAGACGTGGGTTTAGTTCTAAAAATAAAAATGTTTTAAGAGCACGTTTTGAGGCCTAAAAGATATAAAAACTTAACAAGTTCCAGATTACAATAGACCCCAGGGTGCCATTTGCTACCAAATACTGTACGGTCTTTGCAACCATTGTAAGCACCGGGCGATCTCATTAAACGATGACGACAACTCTTAAGTCACTTCACATGCAAAAAGAGTATTTGAAACTTTTTCTCATTTGGTAAGAAATTTCCCGCGAAATTTCGTGACAGTTCATCGCAAAGGACGCCGGCGACAGTAAATGTGTGCATCTGTACTTTCCTTCTTACGCAAGTAGTAACTGTAGTAAGTAATCGCTGACCGATTACGTTTTATGGGCGTTTTGTTATGACCGTAATTTTTATCTTCAAGATTCTTTTGCGGTCCGAATCGGGAACAAAGATGAAATAAGCGGAAATGACTGTAAATACCGTGCATTATTAGACCTAGAATGTTAATGGCTACCAATTATTCATTACTTTCAGAAAATGGCTTCAAACTCCGCATTCTTTGGTAGTTATTCTTATATGAAAGCGAATTAAGTAACTAGATAATACTGCTAGATCATGATGTAAATATTTTCTTTTTAAGTCTAGTTGGACATTGTGAAAGTTAGTGCGGTAACAAAAAGACTTCAGTAAATGGCCCTACAAAAAAAGCAAAAGAAGAAAATAATAGAAATTAATCATTCGCCTCATTGGTGACATGGCTTGGGGCTTCCGATTCTTAAATAAAGTGATCGTATCGCGTTTAATAACCCCGCTTTCTAGTAGCGCAATTTCTGTCCACCCACGGCTTGTGAATTACATATGAGACGTTATTTAAGTTCAGAAGTATTTGAGGCAATTCCAAAATTCAAAAGTAAAAGCGATGTGAAGCACGCAACATTTTACTTCTCATAATAAGATAACGTGAATAAACAAAAACTTGGTTAAAATAAATAAAAAAATATCATTAATTTACTGTAAAGGGACGGCTTGCGGGCTTACAAAATGAATTACATAAAGAAATCCAAGTCATTACGTCAGTCAAATCTCGCAATGATCCACCGTGAAATCTATTTGCATAGGTAAGTAATGGATCCAAACTGTACTAAACTCATAATCCGACAATACAATGAGTTCATTGATGATTATGGAGGAGTTTACGTATGATAATGAGAGAAAGGTATCGTAAATAGCCACACCCAGTAGAAAACTCAGTTTCATTAAAAAATACGATTGAATACAACATCAAAGTTTGAAAATGATAAACTCTGGCTGGGTACTGTGATGTGTTAGGGTATTATTGTTTTAATGGCATCACCACGAATGGTCCTTCAATATACTATTGTAACTGAAAGACTTATGTATGAATTTATGATACTCCATAAATCTTGATGCTTGTATCGTAAATATTCATGCGCTTTTGCAATGTGTGGGTAATCTATGCTACGCTGTTTCAATGCCAGATTCATAATCATTTTTCAACCTCATCTCTACATAATCACGTGGCGGCTATAAACCTCGATCATCTTGGAATGAGTTGGTACCTATTAGTAGTTAGCCATTTTGCCAATATTATTGATCATTTTATAAAGGGGAAAAGGGACGCCGGTGTTATAAATCGTATATTTTATTAGAATAATTTAAACCTGTCAAAAACTTGCTACTAAATTACTATTCGTACAACAGTACAGAATCAGTTCTTTGAACTAGCAAAAGAAAAGGCATCAAGATAAAGAATGTAGTTACAGCACCCTCAGCGCTTACTTGACTAAACATAACAAGCGGTTACTATTCCACAAACCAAAGGCCAAAGTGACCATGAAGATACTGACAGGTATAAATCGAAAGTGTCAGAACGACAGACAAGTAGGCGGCGTGCTCTCTTCATGCACATCGGATTTACATTTTTCATGCTTGTGGGCGCGCCCTAATGTGTGATGCCTGTCGGATAGTACTCGCTATTTGTGTAATTATAATAACTTATGATTAAGTACGTGGTACAAAAACAAAAAAATAAGTACCTTTTTTCTGGAATTTAGCATCAGATTTCTTTATCGCTTTGGATAAAATTCTTCAGATTTCCTTTCTTTATTTAAGAGATAATTGCATAATTCAACAAGAAAGTGTGAAGAAATTAGCCATCTAATTTAATGAAAAGAATTAAGTAGCAACAAATGTATGCGAATGATTCATCAAGTTGTTATTTATAAATAGAAATCAGAAAATACGTTTAACGATCATTATATTAAATGATTTTTCCACTAGAAAATTCAATCAATCATTTCAAATATATTGATTTTATATTTTCTTCCATTCAACAGTTAATATCAAGTTATATTGTTTTTATTTAATAGCGAAACTAACACGTAGCTAGAACCACATGTTGAAAAAACATCTTATCATTGTCATCGACTTTCACATATTTACCGTAGATTCTAATCGTTCAGTGTTGCCACAACAAAGCCTTTAGATACGATCGGGGACAATTTTGTGTAATTAGATCTGTTCAACCATTGTTAAGTCGTGTGCACTTATTACAGGACTAGTGATACAGTTACCAGATAACGGCCTCAAAGGTGAGTGTCGCGAGATTTTAATTACCGCTTGGAAACACTGAGAAAACTTGAAACAAAATTGTCGCACCCATTAACTATGAAAGGTTGTGTGAGAAATGTGAAAAGTACGCAGCTGTTCTTAAGCAAAACTGTTGCAAAAATATTACCCTAATATGCACGTAACATTCGAAATTTTTATTTAACGTTAGATAATGCCAAGTAATGACATAAAGTACCGCAATTCACACAATGCTAATTTGACAAAACGACTTAAAATAAACTTCACTTTCGTTCATAATTTCTATATAAACAAAAAACATGCAAACAAAATGCTTTCTTCGATTTTTGTGAGCGCTTTTCGCTCAGTCCGGCAATCTCACGTACGTGCCACTTCGCGACCGTCGCGCTTTCCAATCGCGAATTTGAATTTTAAGACCAAAAAAATTAAAATTATTATTCACGCCATCTATTGGCAAGTAGGTGTAAACTTTATAATTAATGATAGCAATATAAAAAGCAAGGTTAGGGCTTACAGTGGGTTTACATTTTTTATAGGTTCTATTTTAGATTAGTACTGTGAGTTATGACTATGATAAAGTGACAAATTTATATCGGTTACCGTACAAAATAATAGTTACTCAGATAATTAATAACAGTTATTTTATCAGGTTCATTTATCAAGTAATAGGTAGGTACTCCGTGTTCTCGCATAGCTTCGCGTCTTGTTACGTCAAGCCAGCGAAAGTGTTGGTCCTACCTACTGCTCAGTAGGTACATCATATCGATAAGTACTTGTTTATTCGCTCCACCACCATGGAATTTCTCTCATTGGTATGTTCGTTCTAAGTTAGGTTATAAAGAATACGCTTTGAAATTTCACGAGTTTTATTTTCTTACAAGCTTTTACCCGCGACTTCGACCGCGTCAAAGTTGATATAGGTATGTATTCCCACGGAATAAAAAGTATCCTACCTATGTGTCATTCCTCACTACAATCTATCTCAGTGCCCAATTTCATCCAGATCCGTTCAGCCGTTTTAGCGTGGAGAAGAGACAAACACACTTGACAAACTATTGCCTTTATAATATTAGTGTGATTTCCTTACTTATTACACGTAAAGCTTATAATATAATAGATAAAATATCATCATGGAAAATATCAATACGTCTTGTAAGTAATTTATGAGATATTTACACAGTAGTCTTAGATTTAAAAATAATAATTAAGGTGTCTGACTGTCTTTTGTCAATTATTAACAATATTTATTTATTGACATTACGCAAGAGGATATTGTTTTGGTCTAGAATTTTTTCTTAATACCAGCCTACATAGCAATGTTGCTATTGCTACGTGTGAAGTTCGATTGGTTGATCCAAATTAAGCAATTCAAACAATTTTAACACAATTAACAACGATTGTTACAACTTACAACGTATGTAAGTCGTAACGTTCTAGCTAGAATAAACATATTTTTAATTGTAATATTTATTACCTGGTTAATAAATAACTATTCATTGCACAAATATCTTCTCTAAGTATTTTATGAATCTAAGTTAAGTAGGCAGGTAACTACAACTTTAAGAAAATTGCTCTGTACTCAAAGCACCAGGTGTAGAGTGCTGAGGAATACGATACTTAATAGAAAAATCCATATGCAAAACAGTGATTCATACAAAACATGATTGCAATGGTTAATAGCCAATAAGTAAAACGTTTTACAACGTGTTAAGTTTCAAAACATTATTGAGAAACACCGCTTAAAATAACAAGCCATGGTCAAGTGTGAACCGTAAAGAGTAATTAAAACCCACTTGACTGACTCGATTACAAGTCGATTACGTGTGTAAATCGTAAATCGATATAACGTTTGGCAATCGAATGAAATAAATTGTTTTTGGTGTCATAACAGAGATGCTGTTTGGCGAAAATTGAAGGAAGAATTTGATTGTTCTTTGTTTAAAATGAATCTAGCTAACCTATTAGCAATCGTAGCATAGTAAGTTAGGTAAGAAAATAAATGACTTTTTAATCTATTTCAGCTACGCTTTTTAGATAAAAACTATGAATAATAAAATTGAAGCTTATAATTAGATCGTTCACAGTTACATGAGCGCATCTTGGCTAAATGACAACACAGTTTCGTCAAACAATCATACTAGGTAGTTATGCTTCATTGTTGACAGATTGATTGACACCAATCACACTAGATATGCTTCATCTTTGACAGTTTCATTGACTCAATGGCGCTGTGGTGGTGAAATTCCCAGGTCGAGCAAAAAGTGTTATTGGGTTTTTCTATGAAATTCTCAGTAGCAGCTCGGAGTTAGGATTTGTGCCCGGTTAATGGCAATAGGCTCGCAACCTGTTACATGGGACCTAAACATATACTTAGGCGAACAGTGGGTGTACTTTGGTACATCTCTGGCTAACCCTTCGGGGAATACAGGCGTGATGGTATGTGGTACATAATTGTTTTTTAGCATAAAATCACTACCTACCTATATTTGTTAATTGAGCTGTAAAGGACTGCCTGCGCTGATCAAACGGCTAGAAATAAATCAGTTTGTTTCATTAAGTACCTATTTAGTTCTATTTAAAACTTCCGGATAGCATAATATTTAACTGTTACGGCTATAATAAAACAAAACGCTTTTAATGTAACACAACAATAGTGACCGCGACATCGTTGAAATCAACCCTCAACATTTCATCAAATAAAGGTCAAATTAGCAAATCCTTTTGATCTTTCCCACCTTAAGTAGACATATCAGTAACAGAAACAACAGTTCCTTGTTACGATTGCGGCAAATTATGCGAAATGCGTCTTTACGTAGACGACACAAGAAACAAACGAAACGCAAACTTATATTGTAATCGGACAATATTATCCTTCAAAGTTCATTAGAATACAACCTTTATCGCGGCGTGATAAGGTTCAATGTAACTGCATTGATAGCATTGTATTCTAAACAACCGTGAAGGCGGCATCGCTGTATGGCAAATCACTTGGTCACGATAATTTTAAGCTTATTTATCGATGATTTGACACTGTTTTCACTGTTTCTGATTAATACATATTTGTTTTATTACCAAGGTATAGATGATTTCCATAGGTACTTTTTTTTTACCGATGGGAATTCATCAAATGACTTCCCCCGCCATGGGCGGGGATGAGGGAGTGTCAGACTTTTACTGACCATGTTGAGCCATGTTCCTTCTTGTGCCCTTTGCGTTCCGGGGGCGCTGTGTCTCTTTCGAACAACCCGCAGCCGATGTTTATTTTTATAAGCGGGCACTTACCTACTTTACTATGATCGATCAGGCAAGAAAGGGTTAACTCTTTAGTTACCTACTATTCCTTCGTAGTTCATTCTTCCGGAAACCAATAAAAGCTTTTAACGAAATGTTTACACAATCAAAACTTTTTGCAAGTCTCACAACCTCTTTGATTACGAACTTCAATCTTGATAAATTTTGAATTACCCCTACTCGCTACTAGATGGCGTTATGTAAGCATTCCATAACCAAACTAATAAAATGAGTTGAAAATTATTTTGAACTCTTAATTATTTATTTTATGACATCTACAGATATTTATTTTTGTGGTATAAGATTTGAAGCGGTAAAACAGCATCTATTTCCGTAATTATGACGTAATGTCCGAGAATTATGTTATTTGCTGACCGCAAGAGGGCGGTAGTGCACTCGCTACTAGTAACCAGCCAACAATCGTTGCATTTTTTTTATAGGTTTTAGATTAGTCAACATAATAATAGTAGCAGCAATAACGACCAAATTACGGTTATTAAATATTTTATGAAGAAATGTTTTATACACTAGTTTAGATTGACCAAGATTGTGCTGAACAATATAAAGTTGAGCAAACATTATAAATCGTTAGATAAATCTACGTAATAATGAAACAATGGGTACAGAATACTTCCCGGTTACAAAATAAATTGAGAAAAAATAACAAAAAGATCTTCCGATACCGGGAATCGAACCCGAGCCTCCTGGGTGAGAGCCAGGTATCCTAGCCACTAGACCATATCGGATATTGAGATAACGGTCAAAATTTACGTTCACAAGCTGACTCGATTAGTAATACTTGATAAGTTATTTTTTTGCCAAAAAAAATATTAGTCATATAAGCAAGCGATAAGGCAGTATTATTGTCGTAGTACATAACGCATTAACATATGTATCATCATCGTTTACATAACGCTTACATTTGGCCACGCGTGTCATTGTTCTGTTGTGAACTTACTACGCAAACACACAATGTTTACTATGAGCTGCTATGGGAAGGGAAAATGAAGTAACTATAGATTTCCCTTATTAGAATAACAAGTTATGGTCGTAAATCGTAACTGAGCTTATTTCTGGCAAAACGAACCAACCCACAATCTTTCAATAATTTCGTTAATTCTATTAACTAAATACGCGAAATGTGTTTTTTTTGTGACATTATTGTCTAGCAATTACAGTTTAATGATATTCAAAACATATGTTTAGAATAAACAATTAATCAGCGGTAAATACATAAAATCATAAGAAATATCTAAAAAAAAATAGATATTTTTTCACGCGGTTTGATGCGTTTCGATAAAACTAAACACAATGCATCCTTCCTTAGTTTAGCTGGTTTAGCCCAGAGAGGTAGTGATGGAAAGTGGGCGATAGACGTACCACCACGAATATAATAACCTAAGAGCAAGTACGCTTGTGGTTATATTATTATGATCGTTTCCGCCTATAATAACCATGTTATTACTTTGACAGTTTAGAGTTAAATATTACAAGTTTGCACTTGGTTGTTTTTCACCCGTGATCAGCATTGCATTCTTACAAAGAAGACGTTTCTGTATGTCGCCGTCGGCCCTTTTGGAAATCTATGGGGAATAAAAAGTATAGATATTAATATACCTGTTAAAGTAAAAATGTGTAAATATGTAGTCGGAATTTTTTACTTTCAATATCCTCGATCCTCGTAACCCAAAATTTTGATTTCCAATAATTATCTCTGTAACCAGAAGATTCCCAGGCATGTTCCAGAACAAAAAGTGATGAAAGTGAACAATAATGGGAAGAAGAATATGTAACTACCGGGTTTGTTAAGGATCTTTTTTTACACGCGTAATACATTGGCTACAGAAGTTGTCGCAGATTACCAAACAAATGGTCAAACAATTCAAAACTCCGTTATCTCATGTAACCATTCGTCTGTGGCGGTCAACAGCCAAGCTATAGAAAACAAAAGTGATTATATTAATAAACAAGAGCGGACTATTGTTGTGGAGAAAGTGCAGAGCCCCGCCGACTGTGACGACCAGATAATCTACCTGAGTACAGGGATGCCACCGGAGGTGTGGCCAGAGAGGAATGAACCTGAATACTGGCGCTCTAAAGATTGTTATTGATAGTAAATCATGGAAATTATTGTAGATGGCTACGTAGAAGTAAATCAAGTGATTGAAGTAGATTTATAGTCTTATATTATAAATGTGAACGGAAATAAACGCGAAATCTCGTAAACTACTGGGACTTAGGAAGCTCTAATTTAGTAGGTAGTTTAAGGGTAGAAGACGTCAGTTAAGAACGGATTTGAACTTTGATTTCGACGTGGGGGAAGTCGCGGGCATAACCTACTTGATGTAAGTATAAATTTGTGAAATATTTATGTTAAAGAGTAAATAGGAGTTTCTTGCTCATTCTTCTCCATTAAAAAATACCTTTTGGAAGGGGCAAGAAGGTTCAATTCTTATTCTCGTAAATGAGGAACAAAAGTGATTTTTAATGGTCTCATTGAAATAAATAATTTGACTTTGACCTTGAATTCGATTATCATCATGATTATGACAATGTAATTGACTGTTAACCCACTTCAATAGTAATCCTTTGTTAGGTGGAAGTAGTATAGATACAGGGCAGGCAATTCCCCAGAGAGAGAATTGTGATTCATAGTAGATGAAGAGATGTATCTCGTTAAAAGCCACAAATTAAGTTCTAACAAGTAATTCAACTTCATGTTAGCATGTCTGCCAACCCTAATCATAGAAGACACAGCAATCTGATACTGTCTAAAGATTAACAATCTAAATCCAACCTTAAGACTGACAATCAAAGCCCAAACTCACTTACACGTAGACTACACTTTGGAGATGAGAATGAAAATGGCAAGTTGCACGCAACATCACACTGATTGGCAGCAATTGAAGGTGTTTGTACACCTGTCCGTACAGCGAATATTACGAAAATAAATGCCAAGAATGCAGTTAAAAATACTGACATTTTAGAAAAAGAAATAGCTAACGGAGTATTGGCAAAATATTCAACTAAATCAAGTGTGGTTGCCAAAATAATTGAAAATCGATTTATGTTTTGTGGAGTGAATTCGCTTGCATTTGTTTAGCACAAAATATGTTGAAACCTTAGATGCAGAACTTCCAAAACCAAGTCATACTCTCTGAGTTTGACTTTACCTACCTTTATTTATCTGGCTTTAGTTCTTTGATCGTCATATTTCTTTAACACTATAGATGAGAAGCTTCTACTTCAACAGTTGCAACTATTCTTTTCTGTCTAACTTCTTCACAATTTAAAAGTGCCTGTAAATGTTCGACCCCAAATGAAATAAATACCTTGATTTTGCCTTTGACTTGCGATATTAATTTTACTCGCTGATTATTTCTGATGATTATAAATTCTTCTTGATTTAAGGTCCTTTTTGCTGTTGAATTTATTAACAAAATATCCCTATTTCTAACATCGCCAATATCCATTACATTTGCTCAAGATTGTATCAATTTGAGACACCATTTGTTAGAGATTATTGTAATGAAAGGAAGTCGATATCCTGCGAATAATGAGTGTTCCGTACAATGAGTAAATCTAAGTAATCTTGTGTATAAGATCTAGATCTCTTTTGACCTAATTTAGTAATGATAGTTAGGTTCTGGGTAGTTGTTCTTATTTTAAAATTATCATTATCGTCAGTCTATTTATTATTGTCTATGATTGTGAGTTGTGACTTTGACAAGTGGTTATGTTAGTAAGATGAAGTGCCTTGTTCCTTTTTCAAGTGCCTGTCAAGCTGTCTCAACAGAAAATCCATTGAAGATTGGGTATTTATTAGCAATGAAACCGAACCTGATCTAATTTTAGGATAACTTCATAATTTAAGCATTGCATAATTATTATTAACCTCTGCAATGACACATTACATAAGAGGTAGAGTGCGTAGTAGAAGGGTGGTAGAAGTGGAGGGTTTCCCTAGACGGACTCCAGTCTCTTTTTATCTGCATTTAGTGTAAAAACTCATTTAATGGATCCTTCTGGATTCAGTACTGGCATCAGCGAAACCAGGAATCGTTTTCACAAGACATTCTATTTTGACACACTAAATTAATAAAATTACATTAGAGCGGTGACTTTCTATAAAAGTAACTACTCGAACTAGTACGTGTAACGAAATTGATCTTATTTACCGATATGAACGTTCGACGTGTAATGTAACTTGATGACTGCAATCATACCTTCGTTACTCAATTGTTTTCATCGACAGCGCCACTTGTTTTCTTTACTTGTGAATTGTTTCTGTGCACTTTCATCGTTATGAAGACTTTTCCGGACGTAGTAGTTGTGGGATGTCCACAGTGTCCACTATACGTGAGAATATGATCAGTATTAAAACTGCTTATACACAAAATTCATACATTACATACCAATACGCCTGTGTTCCCCGATTAAATGATGAAATTGGCTAATCGCCAATTGACAGGAGGCGATTGTCCAGGGTGCGCCAGACGTAATAGTGGTAGTACAGTACATCGCTCGCGGAGGCTCCTTTCGTGCACCCCTTATAGTACCTTAGTAGGTACCTTTTAGGTTTTTTTATACCACTGGAAGTGGCAAACAAGCTAACGGCCCGCCTCATGTTAAGCGGTCACCGTTGCCTATGGACACTTGCAACACCAGAGGCATCACTAGTGTGCTGCCGACCCCGTAAAAACCTCAAAACTCCTTTCTTGAAGAACCCCATGCTGCAAGCTTTACTTAAAGCCAATGAATTTTCCTTTCTTGCATCGTGTACAACACCATGCGATGTTACTCTAAACTCACCACATCTCTTTCTATAATAATAATTAGCGAATTCGCTGCGTTTTGAAGGCAGTCACGGTTGGCCACCGGCGTGTACACAATGGCACTGCGTGGTCGTTTCCTTGAGACTCACATCCTACGTGGGCATTGTTTGAGTATGAGTGAACGGCCATTATCTTCTCAATGTTGGCAGAATGTGTGGGGTGCAATAATAGGCGCGGATCGTTTACTCTAGGAAAAATATTTGGTAACTGTGATTATTGTATAACTTGCAGTTATATGTGAATAAAGATTTATTCTAATCCCGCAGCCAAATCTTTAATGAAAAAGGTTGGCCTGGGCGGCAACTGTTCGCGTACATTCTCGGGATCCCCGGCGTTAGTGTAGGAAGGGAACACCGGGTTTTTTTGTCAGTAATAGTTTGACAGTCTCCTTCGCTCCCCAAGGGCGGTGGACATCCTAAGGGATTTTCCAACCCGAAACAAGACATGACGGCAAATATAGGTTGAACGAAACCCTATCTTGATTGACCATAGAAAACTTTTGTTGTTTTGGTTTTATTGTGTCT
Source organism: Caradrina clavipalpis (assembly GCA_932526535.1). Taxonomy (NCBI): domain Eukaryota; kingdom Metazoa; phylum Arthropoda; class Insecta; order Lepidoptera; family Noctuidae; genus Caradrina; species Caradrina clavipalpis. The sequence continues at coordinate 2,410,373 of OW052111.1, read as the reverse complement.
TTATTTTTTAGTTAATTAAATAATTAACATTTTTACTTGTGTGTCCTTGAGAGTAATGTAATAACACAATTTATTTTCTTTTGTTACAGAAATAAACAACAAACCTTGGTCACCAGTGAAATAAAAAGAAAAACAAAAATGACTAGATAGATAAAAAGTTTTTATTCCGACAATGATTAGAACGTTCGAAATTCAAAAGTGATGAAGCGCGGGCAAAAGTGATTTCTTCTTAAAAGCAAGATGGCGTCGTTATTAGGTGCCGTGTTATTATTAGTGTACTGTTGTGTGAGTGTGTATGGACATGTCGCCCTCACCTACCCTCCGGCGAGGAGGTACGACCTGGATTTTCTGGATAACTCCAGAACGAAGCCGCCATGTGGAATGCCTAAAGGTAATTTTAACGTTTGATAATTATTCCTACAGATACCGGCACGAATCTTGAGCGCTGACTTCCACTTGCGCAGAAGTGAAATAGCGCTCAAGATCCGTGCCTATATCGAGTTCCTGACTTGCAAACTTTTTTACCGCCTTGATAGCTGTCTAGAAGTACAAACTGAGGGTTACACTTGTAATGTAATCAATCTATGCACCAACTAATGTATGGTTGTAAAGAAACCATTTACAACCATACATTAGTTAATTTTAAATCAAAATTCGTGGTTTAAAATCAGTTTATTTACTACTACACTCTTGTGAGATTCGTGAATTACATTATTCCGTTGAGATGGTTGATGGACTTTCGTCCTTTTCACCTTGATTTATTTGATCTTGGTTAGTAATTTGAAATAAATATAATAAGTAGGTACATGGTTATTTAATATATTTTTGTCTTGAGTTAAAAAAACGGTTGTTAAACTAGCCGAAACGCTACTTACACCAGTTACACCAGACGGCATGTCTCAACCGTGATTAGTGAATTAGCCACACGGTCCGGCCGAAGTTTCAGACCCAGATGAAAACGAGTCTGTTTACCAACGGACGACCTCGGGGTCGTTGACCTCGGCTGAGTCATCTTACATTGTTGCCAATCTTATTTTGTGCTGCAAATGTACTTATTATACATTCGTAATTAAACCTAGATACCTACATAATAATAGTATTGAGGTAGGACTACTGTAAGAATTCAATTTTTCGAAAAATAAAACGAATTAAGTCTATAAGAGTTATTTTCCAAGGTACAATTTTTGTTACCATTCATGTTTTGTTTTAAGTTATTTTTGTAGCATAAGCATAACATACCATCACACCTGTATTCCCGCAAGGGTTAGGCAGAGGTGTACCAACGTACACCCACAGTTCGCTGATATGTTTATGTAAAAGGGGCGAGCCTATTTCTTTAACTGCTATTGAGAATTTAATAGGAAAACCCAATTACACTGTTTGCTTGACCTAGGAATCGAACCCAAGACCTCTAGCATAGCATTCGTGAAAGACCACTTGGCTAACGAGACAGTGTTTTTTTTTTGTAATTATTGTAGATTTCGAATAATTTTCGATTTAATAAAATTTTAACACGAAGAAATATTATCGGTGTGACTTAAACAGCTGTAAGTTAAATAATAATACATGTACCTAATATTATGACATTCTGGCGGCAACACTAACTAGGCCGCTAACATAAACATCATTATTTACAACATAATTGAGCAGTCCTGTCATTTGACCGCGCCAGGCAATCAATACTTCATTGCTAGCTGTAAGCTGTCACTTTATATTTGCATACGAATACTATCGGGGCACTCCACTGCATATTTTAAAGTTAATGCCTTACCTATTTATTTAATTTATGCTTTGCGAAATTAGGCTCAAGGGCGGGTCACACGTAGGTAAGAAAAAAGTAAATTTGAAAAATCAAAAAAGCCCGTTCGCTTAAAAAGTTAACTTTAAAGAAAAAACTATTTTAAAATTCCGAAAATCAGACTGCGATAAACACATGAGTTTTAAATGAAAATTACAAAGAAAAAGCAACACATACATACATACCATAAGGCCTGTATTCCCCGAAATGTTAAACTAAGGAGTACCAATGTACACCCACAGTTCGCTGGTATGTTTATGTCCCATGTAATAGAGAGCGAGCCAAAAAAAACAACTAGTCCGTCGTAAGTCTAGAATTCTGTTAAGTAACAGTCGGGATCCGGACCCGTTAAAAACTAGACTGGCTCAAATCCTCCCAATAATGGGTCCCGTCCCTTACCCATCTCCTTGCAGAAAAAAGGGGGAGGCACCCAGAGCATTATTAATCTTCAGTTGGGCAAACCTGCTACGAAATAATTTTGCCTATCTGCAGTAAAGGCCGGGTCACACCGGATGCGTGGCGTGACGTGATGCGTGACGTGACGTGCATACGCGCGTGCGAGCACTGTCACACCGGCCAAGACCGGTGCAGCACACGTCACGCACGCACGCATCACGTCACGCAGAACTGCTGCACGCAGACGTACCAACGCAAGATCATCCAATAATGCAATAAACATTCGAGAAAAATTTGTTACATACTTTTACCATCTATTTCCAGCGTATTCCCAATTCTCTCCCATAATAATAATTTGTAACTTTTTTTTGTACTCTTTATGTTTGGTGTTGTAGAGACATATTTGCGGACGATTTCTATTAGTTTTTCCTTTAAAATTGTCTCCATTGCGAAAAAAAACACTCGTAAACTGCTTTCTGTTTGTAAATAAATACAACTTTGCGTGCGTGCGCACGTGCAGCAATGACCGATGCGTATGCGTGCGTGCCCGGTGTGGCATCTAACAGGGAGCGCCATATAATACAACGTCATCACTGCACGCGCGTGTGCGACGTTGCCGTTCCGCTAGTCACGCGTACGGACTCGGTTTGTGACAAGATGCGGCTCTGCGTGCGTGAGTCACGCGCGTGCACACGTCACGCATCTGGTCTGACACCTTTCTTACAGTTTCATACATTACAACTGGTGCGTGCACGCCACGCATCACGCCACGCATTTGGTGTGCTTTGGCCTTAATTGTTATTCCTCAGTAAATTGTTTACTCATTACTCACTATGATAGATCGTTATATCTTGTCCTCGTGGCTAATTTCACCCGCGTTAATTACATTTTTAGTGACTGCTCCACTATTATTTTTTTAAATCTGTCCAACTCTTTATAATATTAGTACTTATAGATGAAAATGTGTGTTTTAAATTCATGAAAATATATTGTTCTAGACCAGAATTGGTAATGTTGATTGAAGCATAAAGTAGTGCTCGACATATACCTACATAGTTGAAATAACTGTGACTCACTGAGCCCGCGGCACGACACGACGAAGGGAAATGCAAACGGCTCAAGGGCGTCCTTGCTTTGCCCTCTTAGAATTTAAGTTGTTGTGATTACTTGTGATGTTGTGTTGGTACCTACTTGGGATTAATATCTCAGCTGTCGATTATTATAATGTTTCTATACTCTCAAACAGGTTTATTGTTAAGTCATGTGTCATTTTTTTTGGTAGTATGAATGTTTTCGATCTTTGATAATATTTAATGTGTACCTACGTGCATTACAGAACGTCAACATAATAATTAAAAAAAATAAAGGGTCGTGACAGACATACAGACAGACGGACGGACAACAAAGTAATCCTATAAGGGTTCTGTTTTTTTTTCTTTTGAGGTACGGAACCCTAAAAAACATTGTGTTCTGTATGTTTGCAGATTTCAGGTTTAGAACATTAAATTTGTTTAAAACAGGACGCGGAGACTGTGAACGGTAATTTCGGACTTCTGTGACAAGCAGTCGTGGCCGAGTGGTTAAGGCGTCTGACTCGAAATCAGATTCCCTCTGGGAGCGTAGGTTCGAATCCTACCGGCTGCGGATCTTTTTGTGCTTTATCCAACCATATTTTTTTGAAGATTTTTTTATTGTTTTGTAAATATCTCGAAAGACAAAAAGAAACAATGAAAACAAGTTTCATTAAAATTAAACGATGTACACTTATTCAATTTATTATTCTTCTTTTTTTATTTTAAAACTTAAATCAACCTTGATTACCTTCTCGATCAAAATTAAATGGTCTCTTTCTAGTACTTAAGTGATTACGATTAGTAAGTACAGTTCCTGATGGTTTTAGATTATTCTGATCTGTCCAATGCATAATACTTACTTAGTGAATGCTAACATTTATTTTATCTTTTTATCTTATAAATAAATAAACTTCTTCCATGTCTGTCTTCCTTCGGTGACTTCCCAAGATATTAATGCATCATCTATCAACTTTTTTTACCCGACTACGGCGAAGCAAAAAGGAGGGTTATGAGGTTGACCGGTATGTATGTATGTATGTATGTATGTATGTATGTATGTATGTATGTATGTATGTATGTATGTATGTATGTATGTATGGATGTTCATCTGTTCCCTCATAACTTCTAAACCGTCTAACGTAAATTGACAAATGAGGTGTCATTAGAAGCGTCTTGATCGTCCGCTGGTTATAGGCTACATTATGTTGCAATAAATTGTATGTGGCGCCCTCTGGGGCTCAAGAAGATGTGAAAAAAAATTTTTTTTCTTCCAAATATGGTCGTGTTGCATATCAAACTAAAGGGCTTAATTAGCACATTTCAAATATATATATATATATATATATATTATATAAGTAAATTGTACATAGCACCCTTTAGAACGCATCATAAACCTATCTAACTAACCAATATTTCGTTTGGGAGACTTAATAGATTATTATTTCATATATTGTGTATATATGTTGCAGTTCCAATAATATTACGCATATAAATGTCTAAATTTAAACCCCAAAATATTTTAAATAAAAAAGAAGTTTAAAAAACTAAAACCCGACTACAAAAAATTCACGTTCTAAAAAGTATGAAACAAGAAAACATTCTCATCTGAAAGCCGTGGTCGTATGCCACCTAATTCAGGTAAAACTGTATGTATGTAGTTATAGAACATGAATCTTTAGCACTAAAGTTTAGGGTAAAGTGGCATACGACCACGGCTTTCAGATGAGAATGTTTTCTTGTTTCATACTTTTTAGAACGTGAATTTTTTGTAGTCGGGTTTTAGTTTTTTAAACTTCTTTTTTTATCTAAAAGTGTTTCTTTAGCAACCTCAAAGACTTTCAAAATGAAGTTATTGTAAATAACACACACTCATCACCCTTTCATTTTTTTTTCGATGGGGCTGGAAATTTAATTTAATATGTACATTGCATGACAATGTAATGTAAAAGCTCATAAAGAAATCTCAAGTAGAACTTTCTATAATAAGCTTAATTTATTTCGGGAATATTGTAGTGATTGACCATTTTAGATAGGTAACAGTTTTATACCATACTAATTTGTGCCCGCGATTTCCTCCGCGTGTTATTTTTCAAAGTAACTAAAGATGTAACTTATCGAGTTTACATTTTTAGTTACTTTATTACAATAGCTAGAAGGTTTAATATTGCTTGCACCTCTATGGTCTATTTGGACTGGAGACACCCCCTAGCGTATAACTCATGTAACCAATTAGGTAGTCGTCACCATTCACCAAAAATTCCAAATAAGCACTTTATTTTACCCCGAAAACCAGTCAATCAATTGAGTTGAAAATAAGTGACGTCACAGAATGCTATTGTTATATAAAATCAATGGGAGAATTGCGTTTTGAATTGGTGATAATATGAAGTACCCAATTCAGTGCGATGTTGTTTCATATGAACGCGATTTCTTGTGGAAGCAGTTTAGATTAAATATTACGTTAGAAATGTTCGGCTTTTTACCTACGAGTATCCGTCATACATGTGTGATAATTTCTCTCTCAAACTCAATTAAGTAGGGTTAATTTTAAATCTGTCCTAAATATATGTTTGGGATGTCCATTGCATTGATATTGCCGAATAGTAACTAATTTGGTACATTTTATTAGTTGGAATTAGTCGGAAGTTGTGCGTTGGCTCATTTTAGCAGAGCTAAGCTCAGTGTTCTATGTGCCACCATAACACAAAACACGTTATTGCCATTGTGTAAACAGGGTCTAACAAACCATGGCCCACGGATGCCGCACATTTTTCTGCGTGCGCATTTATTTAGAAGCTACCCTCTTGTACGGCCTCCTAACTCATAGGACCGTGTGGCCTAATGGATAAGGCGTCGGACTTCGGATCCGAAGATTGCAGGTTCGAGTCCTGTCACGGTCGAAGGCTTTTTGTAGGTCTCGGTTAAAATTCACTGAAGTTTCCGTACTTATCACTCTTTGATAATATAATAGTTACTACTTATAATAAGAGTAAATAAATATTGTTTTTGGTCGGTAAATCAATTCCTAAAACATAAATATAAAAAAAAGTAAGCGTAATTCGGACAGCAAAAATCGATCTTATTTAGCTTATATTTAAACAGATTATTAGTATTATTTACTTATTTATTAACTAAATAAATATTATCATGAAACTCTATTCAAAAGGTTTTGTACGGAGTAGTGGTCGTGTTCTGTAAGCATCAATTAGATTGTAAATTCCACAGTAAGCTTTACATAAACACATTTTTTTCTCTGAAGTAATGATTATGGATAACAAACTAAAACAAGTTATTTTTTATACGGCCATCTCCGGCCTAGTACCTACGCCTCACGCGTGGGTAACTATGGTTTCTACAATTTCATCAACCGTAAGCATTTAAGCAAAGAGTTCTTTAATAATTAGAAAACCGGTTTATGTAATAAAAAAAAGTTTTGTTGGGCGCAATAAATTCATAACAAGATAATAAAACTCGTTCCCACCGATACTGGAATGTTACGTCGAAACCAGTTGCGACATCTACATGTTATTGCGTAACAACTATGCAAATTGTGTTCCAATAAGGTTCCACTCCTCGATACTAGATGGCGCTGATTCTAACATTTTCGCTTTGCGTCTTTCGAAAATGTTTTTGTTTGTGTTTTTATAGAAAGTGTTTAACTATTTATTTCTATTTTTATTTTTCAGTATTAATAAAATATATTGATAAGTTTATTACATCACGCTAAACATTTTTTTTTAATATTTTATTAATATTTTCCTTTTCTTTAATTTCAGGAACAATAAAAACATCGTTTTTAGCTGGATCAACGTTTACAGTACACTGGCATTTAGCATACGCGCACCGAGTAAGTGATCACTATTTTTAATCTGACTATCACAGCCCGGCTAGCTCAGTCGGTAGAGCATGAGACTCTTAATCTCAGGGTCGTGGGTTCGAGCCCCACGTTGGGCGAAATCTTTTTGTTCATGTTTATTAATTTTATTTTTGTTTTAGGGTGGATTTAGTTTGAGGATATTAGACGATTTGGAGCGACCACTGCTTGATCTGACGCCAAGAGCAGGTGGAACTGAATTTGTTCGAGATGATGTTACGTAAGTTGATTTATATTATGACTATTTCCATAATTATATTTACATTTTCTATCTATACTTCTGTATTCTATACTAATATTATAAAGAGAAAATGATTTTATTGTTTGTTTGTTTGTACGGAACGGAATAGGCTCTCAAATTACTGGACCGATTTTTAACGATGCTTTGACCAATAGATAGCTAAATTATCAGGAACTAACATAGTGTATATTTATTATTGTAACATCACGCTACCACGGAAGTGGAGCGGAGCAGTAACCAAAGATTTATATCTTTCGTTACTACGCCGCTCCACTTCCGTCCCTTCCGCGTAAATCCTTTTTTGCTTTTTTTTTTGCTTTCACGGAATCTAGTTACTAATATAATGAAGCTGAAGAGATTTTTTGTTTGTTTGTTCAAACCCTTAATCTCTGAAACTTGCAATCGGATTGGAAAATTCTTTGCATGTTATTTAGAAATGGTTAAAAAAATAATAGTGTGTAATCTTTATTGCTACAGAAAATTATACACATTATAATTTTTAAAAATAACATTATTATTATCATGATTCTATTAATAAATGTAATTACCTCGCAAACTTCCAAAACGCAACGCTTTTGGCGGAAGAAATGTGACGTGACCGTTCACTCGGACACTATTGACAGGTCGTTTTCGTCATGAATATACCCTGTTCCAAATGATTACCTATATCTCATGTTCCACATTCCAGTGCCCAGAAGTACGAGGTGCGTCTGCCCGGCGACTTCACGTGCGAGAACTGCACACTACAACTGCAGCGCGAGGCGGGCGAGTGGGGCTCCAACTACCGGTTCTGGTCCTGTTCCGACATCGACATACTGCCGCGTGAGTACTCTGTACACTACACTAAACAGAAGTACGAGGTGCGTCTGCCCGGCGACTTCACGAGCGAGAACTGTACATTAGTAGGAAACTGAACATTAATTGTATCGTGTTGCCCAGTATCTGGGTTGTGGATGTCAGATAGGCAGTCACTTCATGTAGGTACCTAAAACACTGGTATTCGGCTGCATCTGGTTAGAATGGAAGCCGAGCCCAACATAGTTGGGAAATGGCTAAGCAGATAATGATGACCTTTTGTTGACTTTTGTTTGTATGTGATGATTTGTGTTTATCTATTGGATTGGTTTGGATTGGATATCTTAAATAATATAAACAAATTATGTTGTAGAATCGTTACCACCTTACCCCTTATCTACCGGACCACAAAACCACTAGATTATAACTTGTTATTCACACTTAAAAAAATAACTTTCAATCAAAATGATAATTAATCAAAACTGGTAGTCAAAGTCAAAACTACTCAAAAAGCTATGAATTTTAATGAGCCAATTTAAATGGCCAATTTATCATCTCACTTACTGTAAAATATTTAGCAACAAACTCATTTTGCTATTATTTATGTTAATATATTAATAACAAAATAAATGATTGTCGCTATGTGCTAGTGAGCTTGGCATCCGAATGATCTAGTGATGTGAGTCAAGGCAAGCTTGCTTAAACTTGAAAATATGCGAGTGTAATCAGAATAAAGATAATTCTCTTGTTATTTTGACAGCTAAGATATATCTTGAAACTGGTTGTAGAATGTATGCAAGCTTGTGCATTTAATTAATTTACGAATTTAATTTTACCAGATGCCGTTTTCGCAGTAAATCGTGAATGGAAAGATGTTAAATTCTTGCACATAAAACATACACAAACAAATCAATATTTTTGTTACATTTTTGAAGTTTTTATTTATTTAAAACATAAGTTTACAGTGGGTGCTTACGACTAAACTACTTACATTTTAGTAGCTTAAAAACTATAGCAAACTTAAATTTTCTTACGAAACTATTTACCTATTTAAGAATAAATATTTGCAAATTCTGTACGGCTTATCATGGAAGATATTCGCTGGCTGAAATACAAAGAGTTCTGTTTTTCTACTATTAGTAAAAAATAATTATGTGAAGTGAATGGTTCAAAGAACCAAATTCTGTACCTATCTACCTTTTAATTTGAACATAAACATATTCAAATGATAATTTGGTCTACTATTCAAAGTCTTTACAGTTAGTCTCTAGTCTTCTATTTATTTCATTTGCACATAAATTATTCTGCTAACCAGTTGTAGTCTTAACATATTTAGCAAGATATTCCCATTATCGCCGTGTGATTGAATGCTCTGTCCGCATTTAATAAGCCACTGTTCGGAATGTTAATGAATGCACATCTCATTACAATAAACTAGATTAGATTGTCGGATATAATTGTTTATTCGATTTGATTGACAAGGCTGTGCGGTAGAAAGATTAGAGCGACGAGATTTTTATTTCGTCGTTGATAATATTTTTGTAATTAACTATAGGTCGTTGTTGTTTCCGGATAGTAATTTTACTCAATGCGATCGCCATTAAGGAGAGGATAATATTAGTAGGTATAAAGGCGACGGTATTACCATATATTTTGTTGATGTTAAAAGACTAAACAAATTTTAATTAAATTTCGACAACGCCTTAGATAGGCCCTACAGTGTAGGTACAAGGACTAACAAATCACTGTAGATTTTTTTGTACTTAATTTCAAATTATTTGATTAAATGAAGAATAAGCTTGTTTGTTAGATATTTGTATGTCATAAAACATAGCGCAAGAATAAATAATTTAAAATCTCTATTGTCAATACCTGAGTTTAACAAACAAATGAATAATTATATTCTATGTTTTTAGTATAGATGATAACCACATGGTTATCATCTCACCGATGAAAATTAAATGATCCATATGCATAACTTGACTTTAACAGTGCTACCTTCATTTCAGCAGCAGTTAAATCTAACCAAATCTGTGCAGTCGACCGTCCCTACCACTTAGTTTAACCATTATATCCTCAATTCCAGGCAAAGAATACCACGAGACGTGTTCCGGCCACGGCTTCTACATACTCGGGCGCTGCAAGTGCAACAAGATGTTCTCGGGTGCTCGCTGTCAGTTCAGCGACGAATGCTCGGACGACAACGACTGCGGCCTCAGAGGCAAATGCATCGACGTTAACGCGACAGAGTCCCCCACCAAGATGTGCTACTGTCCGTACGGGTTCTACGGCAAGGGCTGTAATAAGAGTGAGTGCGATTTTATTGTGTGTGTTTGCTTTACACATGAAAACCTTTTAATTTTATGGTAAAATTAGATTAAACTACTTACTTTAAAATCAATAAATAGTTAGTCAATTGAGTAGGCCGGTAAGTGACGTCATAGCGTGGTATTGCCATACGAAATCTATGGGAGAATAGCGTTTTGACAGTTCATAAAAAGTATGTCAATTGATGGTGGTGTCAACTACCCAATTGTTCAAGAAAAGAAAAAACAGTATTATTGGTACGGTAAGCAACAGAAGTAGATTAACATACCATATTTTTAAATCCTTATTATTGTGCACAATATCAAAGGAAATACGAAATGTATCTAAAATTAAGATAACATGAACTCTTAGGTATTGCCTAAAATTCTGAATAGCAGTGAATTGTATAATTTTGTGTCAATTTAAATGATAATTATAAAATAGCAACACTGTTAATCGACTTTTGTTGACGTTTTTGTCTTAGACAGGTTTTAGATTTTTTGTGTTCAAAAATTCAATCGAATCGCCATCTCTATCCCTATCTAACTTGTATATCTTACATCCACAGAGGCTCCATGGAAGGACAAGAAAGTGAACCTGGGTCTATACAACAAGCGCGACATGTCCAAGGACTTCAGCCTGTACTGGCGCATACTGAAGGAGGAGGCTGAGATCGAGTTCATCATGAAGGTCAACGGCACCTCGTATGCGGGTGAGTGTCGTTACCAGTACATCAACTAAAACAAACAACAACAACTTACAACACAACAACAACTTACAACACAACAACAACTTACAACACAACAACAACTAACAACAACTTACAACACAACAACAACAACTTAGGACAGCCTGACTTTTTGTAGGGTACTACAGAATTGGGTAGTAGACACCCATTCTCTTTTCCAAGACAGAAATTTAAAAAAAATATTTTGGCTCTAAAATGCCGATTTATTTATAAAAATTGTAGTTGACCACAACATGTTGTTATATGAATGATGATTGCATAATTGAATTATTATTAATTATTATTACATTATAACTATAATTTGTTTGCGTTTCAGGTATTGGATGGCGTCCAAGTGGTTTAACCAAACAGTGCAAGAACTTCCCAGTGTTAGGACCCCCTGTAGATGCTAAAGGTAACAATAATACTCGATTATGTTTTGATTAGGAAAGGTTTAATTTCAATAAGCTTAAAAAATAATTGTATTCCGGATCTTGTGATTTAAAATTTCCATCATAAATTGCAGTAACCACACAGAAAACTGAACCTCTACCACATCCAGAACCGAAAGCAGAGCCAGAACCCAGTGCAGAACCGGAACCTAGTACAGAACCAGAACCTAGTACAGAACCAGAACCAACATCGGAACCGAAACCCGAACCGGAACCGACGGCAGAACCTAGTGCCAAGCCGGAACCTAGTGCTGAGCCGGAACCTGGGACAATACCAGAACCGCAAGCTGAGCCGGAACCGACTGCCGAACCAGAACCGAGCGCCGAACCGAGTCCGGAACCCGAACCGGAACCGGAACCAACGCGAGTGACAGAGAATGATAATAGAAATAAGAGAGTTGCTATGCATTCGTTTGACGGATTTGATTTCAAGAACCTTGGCAATGACGTCACGGTGAAGACCAGTGTTTCTTACAAGGTGTCAAGTTCTAAAGGTAAGGGATTCGTCAAGATACATTAGTTAAATTAAGTTGTTTAATTAAATTTTGATATTGAGAAAAAAAATATGTGTCTTAAACAATGTTTTTTGCTATTTGCAGATTTGCATTGTCAATCGAATTTGAGTAAATTTTAATTTAAATTGAATACTCTAAGAACATTAGTTTAAGTCCCTATTTCTGATTAGGTCTAAATTCTCCAGTTAAAATAATGTTTTACTCAATAAATCAAAACATTTTTTTCAGTGAGTCGGTTAATATACTTTCGAATGCTATTTACTAAAATTAAAAAAATGAATAATCTATAGTGCCCTTTTTTTGATCTAATCTAATCAAGTTTGAATATTCTACAAACCTATTATGATGTATACCAAATATTAACACAGACATAATATTTCAGGTCGTAAAAAGCGAGCAGTAACAGACCTGACGAGTAAGTCCCACCAAGTCTATCACTATAATACCGCACCACACGTAACACGCTAAACAAGCCACACAGCCACGCGACACACTGCACATAGATATTATAACTAGAGCAATATGAGCCAACTACTAACTGCGATACTTTATACTATGTTCTGGCGCTACCTGTTGTCACTTGAATTCAAGCTTAAATTAATGAGATAGGTAAATCGTCAAGTGCACGTGAGTTGAAGTGATTGGTTACTGGATTATTAACAACCAATAGCAGCTGCTTACAGTTACTTGACAGTTTATCACATTTTTTTTTTGTAAATTAAAATGTCTTCAAAATATTCTCTTATAATTTGTATAGTTTGGCAAAGTGAGCATTCATTAGGCCATGCAAAAAAAAAAAAAATTGAAACGCATATACTTACTTGTAAGTAGTGAAAATTAGGAAGCCATTATTTATTTATCTTTTTTCACTGTAAATTATTGCAATTATAAAAAAAACCTAGTTACTAAATAAACCATCAGGTAGCGTCGGAATAAGCTGTGATGTATATATGATGCTGCATGATAACTTATTTTTACAGATTCGGACACTACGACATCTCTTAACTCCCACAGCCACTCTGTCGTATCTCCCACAGAACCCACAGCTTCCCCGGAACCAGAACCAGAACCTAGTCCTGAACCCACTGCGGAACCGGAACCTACCCCCGAACCCACTTCTGAACCACAACCCAGCCCCGAACCCAAACCAGAACCCACTGCGGAATCCCAACCCAGCCCCGAACCTAAACCAGAACCCACTGCCGAACCACAACCCAGCCCCGAACCTAAACCAGAACCCAGTGCGGAACCCAGCCCCAAACCCAGTGTAGAACCCAAACCAAAAGTTGCAACTAAACCAAAGTTCAAACCAAAGTCTAAACAATTAGCTGAACTTAGATCAACTCCTGAACCCACGCCGGAACCGGAGCCGACGACTGAGCCCGAACCACATCCCGAACCGACGGCTGAGCCCGAACCGGAGCCTACAACCGTAAATGAACCTTCCTCAGTGCCTAAATCTAATCCGGAACCTTCTCCATTGCCTAAATCTAAACCAAAATCCTCCCCGTTGCCCAAATCTAAACCAGAACCTTCCCCGGAACCTAGCCCAGAACCGAGTACTAGCCCTGAACCTACCCCAGAGCCAGAAGCATCTCCTGAGCCAAAACCAGAGCCAAAACCATCCCCTGAGCCAAAACCAGAACCTTCCCCAGAGCCAGAACCTTCCTCTCATCCTGAACCAACCCCAGAACCAAGTTCTGAACCGGAACCTACCACGGAACCTAGTTCCGCGCCGGAACCCAGTCCTGAACCCACCATAGAACCTATAGGAGCATTGGAACCTGAGACATTGCTAGTGAAGGGACTTACAGACGAAGCAGGTAACGCCACATGCTTTGCACTATCTTACATGTTTATTGGTATTGATTATATTATTATAATAGAGGCAATCTGAAGCTAAAAACTCAAAATATTAATTTCACTTAATTGGAAAATAAATCATGATTGAAAAAAATTTAAGTGTCCGTTGGCACAGTCAAAATAAAATAAAAAAAAATAAGAATAAAAAAAATGTTTATTCATCAACATTTATAAACACATTGTTCGTTTGGAGTCACCTTTTAAGCAAAGATTTGCTTGTATTAACAATAATAATCGTAACAAAAATACTTTTACTAAATGCATTATGAATGTTTACTTATACCAAAGATTGAATTTAATTTATTTTTTGCCTGTCTGTTTGTCTTGCTAATCTATAAAACGGCTGGATCGATTTTGACGGCAGTTTCAATGTTACAGAGCTAATGTTACTAGAAGTAACTTTGGCTAATTTTATTTTAGAAAAAGTGTTTGGGTTCGGTTCAAAAAAGTAAAATACCTGGAATAAGCTTGTTAAAATTAAGTATTTTATAATCAATACCAATGAATTTATGTTTGTATATAATTTAGATGTATTTGTATAGCAATTTGTTGCACTTGTTAATAATCATGTAATTAAATATTGTTGTATTAAATATTATTATTGGATTTATATCTTTGTACGTGGTAATTGGAGATGGAAAAGATTGCATTAAAATTGCACTATTTCAATAAAATTAAAGGAAAAAAAAAACGAAATGACAAACTCCTCCTTTTCGAAGTCGGTTAAAAAGGAAAACTTTTTTTAATATTAATATAGCTTTGTCTCCAATTACCATGGTCAATTTTTTATACTTACAAGTAATATCTCATCTCATCTTTATAAATAACTCTTGCATGCGAGAAAGGGATACTAGATCTTGCACGTTAGTAATACTATACTTATTTGCTTTCTATTTTCTGCTTTAATATTTTCTACGCTTAGCGAGGCTTTTGGGCACCATCTCAATTCCTCAATCCTTATTTCCTATTCCTTTAATACTCGTATTAAAACTGTCTTCCTACAACTGATTTTCTCAAATCTTATTTCCTGTACTGACTTTTTCTTTTCTTTTTTTTTCTTTTTGTTTGTTTCAGTCATCAATAATCATTTCCTTTGTACTCTTTTGTTGTATTTTGTCTTTGCCTGTAATATTTTTACCTTTTTCTTTTATTAATTTGACAATCGTTTTGTATGAATGTGTTTTGAATAATCGAAGGTGGTTTGTAAATACTATGGGTAACCATTGTGTTAATCTTTGTTTTTAGCTGTTACTAAGCAACGGTAAGATGTTTTTGGTATATAGGTGGAGATTGGAGAATTTTCTAATGTCTATGGAAAGTCATCATAAAATTGTAGCTTTCTTGATAGACTTGTCAGGAACGTGATCGTTTTTGTGTGAGAATGAGATGGCACTATCCGTTTTGTATAGCTCTATCTCTTTCTCGCGCTGAAATAATGATGATACATTCTTAGACTGACATAAATCTTTAAAATATTGGATCAGATTTCTTTTTCAAAATATAGCCTTAATTCGATGCTGTTAAGAGTCCTATTAGAGCTACAGTGTAAGAATGTCTAAAAGTAATTTGAATTATGGCAAAAAAAAACAAAATTGGGAAAAAAAACAAAACTTTTGGCCAAATATTAAATTGTAACTACCTGCAACAGTCAGGGTAAAACTAGTCACAGAATTTTATGAACTGTACTTCATAAATGTCTAAAGCTACTTCTTGAAAGCGATTTCCCCGTCCACTTCTCAGCTGGTACATTGACCGTGACTGTACATTCTAGGTTACTTCCCCGAGCACGAGTACGTACCTAAGTTCGACTTCAACCCCATGGACTGCACTGACATCGTCATCGGCACCGCTAAGGGCAACTACCATCGAGTGCTCGACTATTACACTAGAGACAGGTGAGATTTTAATTCCATATTTTCTTTGCTTTTGATCATCTAACATCTTCAAAGACAACAGATTTTTTGTCTACTGCTGTCACTTGATTTTGTATAGGCTAACGAAAAACGCCTTAGAAGAAAGAGTAGTAGATAAGGTGTGAAGTTAGACCCACATAAAACGAGTGATGGCGTTATATAGGCAGAAGAACCAGTAAATCTTTAGAAGGAGACGACTGCATTCCAAACTTCAAGTTGAATAAACTATAACTTATGAGAGAGTTTTTCTTCTGTGGCGTTGGCGCGATTTGCGCATGGGTGTGTGCAGTAATCGTGTGGGCAGCGGACTGACGCGCCACGCCGCGGAACAGTAACAGTCATAAGACAATAGTTGCTGTTGGATTTAAATTGTGTAGACGAACATGCAGTAGCTCGCTTTGTCTTTAGGGCATAAGAAATATGTCATTTCTTAGAATCAGAATCAGAATCAGAATCAGAATAATTTATTTGTAAACATAGGTCAGATTACAACAGAGTGTGAGGTGTTAAAAATAGGTAGGTCCTCTATGCTTTGCCCAGAGGCGTACAAATATTTATGGTTAACATTGTCAGTTTTCACTTCTGAGATTATATAAACTTTCACATAATTAATAAATTTAAAATTGATCGGCACATAATTACAAATTAAATTAAATAGTTTCAATAAATGTCAGAGGTTAAGTTTCATGTCATATTAATACTAAAGTCAAATACAATTAAGGATTATCGATATAGGTAAGGTGATGTGTCGCTTCATTAAGTATATCATTATCATTACATATGGTACTACTCCCTACTTGCTAGCGTCATGGAACCAATGATGAAGTACTTCATTTATAATTGACTTACTTAGGTACCTATTCATATATTTCTCTTGTAACTTGTGCAGGTCGACGCCCCGCGTGGACACGTTCTGGGGCGGTCACGACGACATCACGGCGGCGTCCGGCTACGAGGAGCATGGCGTCACCACCATCATGTTCCGCAAGAAGATTAAGGTAACACCATAAATTACGTTTTTTGCTGTTACTTACTTAAAAGTTCCAAAATTTAGTTTGTTTTAAGTTTCTTGTTGTAATGTACTTATCTTATTTGAATTTATTGTGTGTGTACCTAGTTTGAAGTAAGTGGTCACGCGTTGTATCAGTAAACTTATGGTTGTTGTAAGAACTACAGGCTCAGTATTACCTATACCTATCTATCTCTCATTCAGTAATTGGCAAAGCATTTAAAGCTTCTCATTTCAAACTCGCATCGTTTATTATATTATCAATAATACCATTCCAAGGCATTTTTGAACTTCATTTACTAAACAAAATAAATATTGTATGTAGTTAAAAAAAATATTTATGGGTAAAAACAAGTATAGACAAGAACAATTTTTTTGATTGAATTCTCATTTTAGACAAATTAGTTCCTGTATTAGGAGAGTCCATAACAAGACGTGTTACATAAGAAACCAAACGTATATAGTTTTTATAGCTAAAACTACGAAACTTAATATTACATTAAATTAACAGTCTGTATGAGTACTGCAGTTACCCCATTGCAAAAAGCATTATAGAGAAGAATAGGCAAGAAACTCCATACTTACTTTTTTAAACCCTGTAGGCCAAAGAGCCGACAGACCACTCGCTAGTGGACGACGCGATGCACGTGATCTGGGCGCGCGGGCAGCAGCCGGCGCGCGGCCCGGCCGGCACGCGCGACTTCTACCGCGAGGACGAGCTCAAGTACCACGGACATGGCGACCAGAGGGGCGTCGCTAGTATCAACTTCTTCGGTGAGAGCATTACTCAAGTTATTACACATTAATGTTCGATTTCCACCAACCGGGCGGCGCCGGAGCGCATTTCACACTGTCCTAAAGAAAATGAGGCTTCTTAGCTGTTGGTGGAAATCGTACATAACTAGATATTTACGATTGTGCAGTCAATATACACTGATTATATTGAGTTGGACATTTTTAAAGACGCCTAACTCACTCGACAATACATTATTATTGTGTATTCACAATTTATCACTAGGTTGATTGCTAGAATGACAGCGATAATTTAAAGTTAGTTGAACATTTTCATTATTCACTAGCTGTGGTTACACCTTCACTCACGTGAAGCTAAGTGCTATTCCTTTAGGGTTTTATACTGATAATTAAAGCAATTCGTGCAAAATTATTCCCTAACCATTCCAAAATATCAAAAATGCACAACGTTAATATTCAAATTTTCACTTCTGCCGGCACTCCCGGAGTGCAACCCGTCGTTTTTTTTAATGGGACAAGCCCGCCACACTCTTTCCAAACCACTGCAACTTCTGTAAGCCAGAATCACCAAACAGTGGCGACCACAAGAAAAGAGACAATGAAGCTTGACGAGTCCCGGAGAAACGATTCAACTGTCTTGGATCTCGCAACGAAATTAATCAGAAAAGATTAGCGGAGGAGTAAGAAAAACATATGCCAAATGACTTATTTCATACTTAAAATTTTAGTAGGTATACATTTTGGATTTTATTTGCCGTCTCCATAAAAACTTTCTACCCAACATTCACTAAACCCAAAACCTCACCCACTTACAGAAGAGACCAAAGTGTCGATCTCGGGCGGTATCCTCCCCCTCCCGGACAAGTGCGGCGCCCAGTGGCGTCTGCCGGCGGACTGCGACCCCGCCAACCGCACGTCGTGTGCCTACGTCGCCACCTGGACATACCTCGGGCAGGTCCGGGGCAAGGACTCTGTGAGGTTCACCATCACCACCACGCAGAGCAAGCACTGGACCGGCATCGGGTTCAGTGATAATAAGAAGATGGTATGTATTGTCTTAGGTAACAGCATTTGAGGGGCCACTCAGGACCGATGACTGCCGGGGCTGCGGGTTGTTCGAAAGGAACGCAAAGGGCACAAGAAGGATCATGGATGGCTTTTAGTCAGTAAAAGTCTGACACTCCTCCCGCCCCGCTCAGAGAAGTCATTTGATAATTTCCCATCCGAAAAAAAGATAAGGCAACAACATTTAGGGCGTTTTTAATGGATGTTGTAAAATGAACACATTGGACACTCTTGGAATGGACCGTCTTAAATGGATATTAAGATAGAAAATGTCAATAGTAGTTGTAAAAAAGTGTGTAACAAAAATCAAAATATGTAACTGACAAAAGGATTCTTATTCGTATTCTTTTCTAAACGGTGATGTTATAGTTTCCGATGACGTTTTCATCAGAAACTCTAAAAACACCGTTCCGACATATAAAATTGTAAAATTGCTATTAGGTAAAATTGAAATTTAAAATAGTGTGCATTATATTTTTTCAACTGCTAATGCTATTATGACCAGTGAAATTCGTCGTTGATCTACTGATCAACATTAAAATTTACAAAGAATTGCTATCCTTTATCAATTTTCATATAAGTCTAATCACAAACATTGACATGGGAAAAAATGGGTCAGTCTTTCGAAAAATGACTTTAAACACAAAACACTTCGGACTCTTTTGAAACATCTCGTATCTTATCTTAATACTATTTATAATCAAAACCACATCTAACAATCCTCTCCTCCCCTACAGTCTCAATCGGACGCCATCATCGGCTGGGTGGACGCTCGGTCGGGGCGTCCGTTCCTGATGGACACGTGGGTGTCGGGGTACGCCGCGCCGCGGGTGGACCCGCGCCAGGACCTCACGCAGGAGTCCGGCAGCATGGTGGACGGCGTCACCACGCTCAGCTTCGTCAGGAAGAGGGACACTGGGGACCAGAAGGTACATAATCATCATCATCATATCAGCCGCAGGACGTCCACTGCTGGACATAGGCCTCCCGCATAGATTTCCAAAAAGGCCGGTTGGAAGCGGCCTGCCTCCAGCGTCTTCCTGCGGTCTTAATCAGGTACATAATACTAGCTTATTATTGTCACTTACATAAGCTCACGCCTTTTCCCGATGGGGGTAGGCAGAAATGTATGTATATATTATTGTCCTACTGCTGGTCAAAGGGTACTTCTCTTAAAGAGAAGGCATAAGCATTAATAACCTCGACTGCTTAACGCGGATTGACAATTCAGACTTATAAATATTATAAATTAAGGTTTCCTTACGATATTTTCCATCACCGATGTCAGTGATGTCCAAGATAAACTTAGAAAGTATGTAGATATGAAATTGAAATAACCACATTGCTATTTGCCTGGTCACAGTTGCGAACCCACAGCCTCGTGCATAAGAGACATCTTAACCATTGAGCCTTCACGACACAACAAACAACCTTAGGGCACTATCTAAAAATCTTGATTAATTGCTGAAAAACTTAAGGGTCTTAATCCCTATGAAATGAGATTTGCGTAAAAGAAATGAATTTTCATGTATCTAAGTTACAATAAGAACCTAGATTCCTATGCATAAGAACCAGTAAAAATGAATACTAACTAAATAAAGCCTGAAAATAGTGTTAAATATTCAAGAATTATTATGTAGAATTATTTTTTTGGTATCATTATGTTAAAACAAAATGCAAAAAGTGTGCGTCGGCCGGGAATCGAACCCGGATCAACTGCTTGGAAGGCAACTATGCTGACCATTACACCACCGACGCATGTGTTTTATCATTTCAAATGTTGAATCAGATACTTCGTAATGTAATAAAATTGTTGAAACTATTGAATTGGTTTCATTTGATATTTGCTTTGATTTAATTTCTTTCGCTTCTCATTATTAAATTCACTGTAGTTTTTTTAAGGTAAAATTGCTTTCAACTGGTAACTGTGTATTTGCAAAAACGATAATATTTTTAGGACATTTGCAGTCTTCTTAACTATTGTTTCAGGTATAATTGGTTCTACTGAACTAGTGTTAATCGCACTTGCATTGAAGCGTGTCCTATCACCGTACAATATTTGACAGTACATGCAAAAAAAACAGTTTCTTGTATGGGAAACCTAATAGTAGAAATACAATGCTGTAAGATATTATTCTGTAATATATTGTACTAGCTTTTTCCTGAATTTGGCACTGAGATAGATTGTAATGTGGATTAACATACAGACTTTTTACCCTGGGAAAATATACAGTTCCCGCGGGATTATATATCAAAGTTGACGAGGATGAAGTCGCGGGCAGAAGCTAGTAAATATATAAAGATGTCGTATGTATAACACTCATTTGTTGAGAGTTCAAAGACCATTTTTTTAGGCTTCTTTTGTGGTTTCGCTAACAATACTGCAATCACTTTCTCTTCCACATTGAATATTATTTTCTCTTCTTCTTCTTCATTCTCCATTACTCACCTGCATGTATTTTTCCAGGACCTAGCGTTCACGGACACTCAGTGCCTGTACATGATGTTCGTGACGCACGGCGGCGGGTTCGACGCGGTCAACAAGCGCACCAGCAAGCACCTGCACACGCCCTACATCACTGACGAGCGGGTCTGCATCAGGCCGTGCGGACCTGGTAACTATACTTCTATAAGTTTTATAGGGGTTATCATTTTTAATTAGTTACCTCTAGATATAATAAGTGCTATCTATTCAAGTTTTTTTTAAATCTGTTAAAGATCACAGATTTTATACCTTATATAATTTCATTTTGTTTTTTATACCATGTTATTTCAGATACTTAGGTACAATTTGTTAATTAATAAATGACTTATGACTTCTTAAAATTAGTACCACAATATTAAAAAGTCTTAGTAGTGAACCTCTTTGTGAAGAATATTTATAGAGGAAGAACTACCCCTATTTTTTCTGTGACGTAGCGTTGCTGAGTTCTGGTTCTGAGAATGTGTAATAACAGCTACAATAGAAATTTCATTCTTGGGATGGAAACATACTTATTTATACCTTTGAAATAAATGTTTAAATTACAAAGGCGTTGACTATTTAGGATGAAGTCGCTTGCGTAATTTTTTGATTTGTGAGTTGCGTAGTTTTAGTCGCCTAATTTCTGCTACATTCGGTTTCATACACAACCCCGGTTTCGTCCACACTTCGAGTGTCAGTTTCAGAGAAAAGTAAACTACGCGGCTCAAAAAAACACGAGACTCAACTTACAAAATTACGTTCGTGTGACATCCCCTTAAAGTCGATCTTCAGGCTGTTAACAAAATTAAAAAATCCCCCACCCCCAACAGAACCACCGGAAGAAGAGATAACAACCGAGCCGGTCCTCCCGGGCCAGTCTTCCTACACGATGCTGATCCGCATCACCGGCCTGGGAGACAGCTTCAAGCCGCCCGCCGCCGGCAGCAAGGAGTACGACGAGCTCAGCAAGCAGGTCGCAGACAACCTGGCTGCCGAGCTCGCCAGGAACAAGGGCTACCATGCTGTTGTCGTCAATGGGTTCATGCAGTTAGTAGATTTAGTAGCTTTTTTCTACCATGGAGGAAATGGTTTCTACCATAATGATAATTTTTTTATTTGGTTTATACTAGTGTGCAAATTATTTTTAGTTTTTCTACCATGATGCAAATTATTTTTAATTTTCCTATTATGATTCAAAATACTTGAAATCAGTCTAAATAAACGAATTTTATTTATTTAATTACTTATAGTATTTCTACCGTAACGTAAATTATTTCTACCACTATAATATTGGTCGTGATGGCCCAGTGGTTAAGGCGCCCGCCTCTCATGCATGAGCCCGTGCACGGTTGCGAACCCACAAGGTTCGCAACCGTGCACGGGCAAGTACCAATGTGGCTTTTTCTAATTCATATGTACTTTCTAAGTTTATCTTAGACATCACTGACATTAGTAACCATGTCAGAGGCCCTTGAGGCGGTTTAGAAACTCTGACACTAGGGTGTGTGGGGTCGTTAGGCCTTATTGCCCACACGATAAAGAAGAAAGACCACTATAATAATAATAATAACTCGGGACCCTAGGGTCCCGAGATACGTTACCCAATAGAAATAATAATAACTCCACTATAATAATTCTGACCTGCTTTTTGTTGTATAATTGCTCTTGACTCTAGTCTAGGTCAGAGATGACAGAGACAAAGTTAGTAATTAAGTGAAAATTTAAACAACAGAAAAAAAATGTTTACTCATACTTTTACCAGATCTAATCGTACAAAACAATATTTTTGTGATCATGTGTTTAAATACTATTTTTAGGAACATTATGTTTTTACCTGCCGTCAATATAATATCTACTCTGGTCAGCTAGGTCACTTGCATTGCTGTGTGTGCCCAAAAAAATGTGTGATGTATGATGACATACATCACACATTTTTCATTCAATTCTATATCAAATCTTCCTTTCCAGAAACGAAACCAAAGCCATAATCGCCGAATTGACTCTGAAATCAATAGAGTTGAACTCGATAGAGGGCTCTACCGGCCGCGCCTTAGACTCCGACAACTCTACGTTGCTGGAGCCCGACGCGGACAGGTGGGAGCGAGTGGTGCGTGACACGCTCGCACAGGGACGCGTCGGGAACCTTAACGTGGACCCCGAGTTCTTAGTGTTCGAGCCGCAGAGCTGTGAGTACCTGTTGCTTAACTTAGGCTTCTTGACAATACAAAAGTGCCTGTAAATGATCTAATTGAAATAAATGCTTTGACTTTGGCTATCGAACTACAAATGTCTAGTCATTCTAGGGCCGATTTTATTTTGGCCATTTAGCCGTTTCGCTAATTCCGGATATCCTGTTACATTGTTTGTTTTAAGTGTTAGATAATGATTATGCTGTAATATTGAGATTAGTTCATAGTATGTATGGAGTATCTTGCCCAAATGTGTTTTTTACTGATGAGAAATCATCAAATGACTTCCCCCGCCCTAGTGTCAGACTTTTACTGACTAAAACCCATCCATGTTCCTTCTTGTGCCCTTTGCGTTCCGGGGGCGGGGTATCTATTTCGAACAACCCGCAGCCCCGGCAGGCATCGGCCCTTAGTGGCCCCTCCGAATGTTTGCTGACATCTCTTGAGTGTGGCCGAGAGTCGTCTCGCGGCTCCCGGCGCCCGTAGCGTCTCCCGCGGTGGCTCTGACGAGAGGTTCTGCGCCTGTCCCGTCCCGCTGCCCAAATGTATGGAACATCAAATTATATATTCACAATGTGTCCCCACAGTGCTATCCGAGCGTCCGACCGAAGACCCATCGGGTAACGCGCGCGTGTTCTTCGGGCTGGCGGAGACCAAGCTGTACGTGGTGGTGGGATGCGTGGCGGCACTGCTGCTGCTGGCGCTGCTGCAGGCCGCCTGCACGCTCTACCGCAGCGGGAGCCACACGCACAAGACTAAGGTACGAGATGACACCATCAAACAATTACTCTGGCATTCACAGGAAAGCATGGCATGGCATCCGCAAGAAAGGAAAGGGGTCGATTTTTTTGCACGCAAGTGTAGTGTTGCAATGTGTTAATAATATGCCCCTCGAAACGTCAAAACAACACACTTTACTAAACTAGGCACCTCTCTGTCCAGGACCAACTGATCCCCAACTCAGCATGGAAAGATTACTCCACAGCGAACACTAACTACGCGTTCGAACCGTTCGAGAACGACGACAAGTACAACAGCACCGCGTCCACCGCCCCCCTGAGATACAGGGCCACCCCCCTCCGTCCCACCGACCCACCGCCGCCCAGACCCGGCAGCGCTAACAAGGCGCCCTCTAACGGGAAGATGGGGAAACCTAACGGGCAACATCAGGGGAACGGACAACACGAGGGCAACGGTCAACATGCTCAACATGGGCAGAACGGTCAGCACCGGGGCAACGGTCAGCACATGGCTCACGGTCAGCACGGGGGTCACGGAGGTCACCCGGGGGGTCACGGGGGTCACCCGGGGGGTCAGCACGGGGGGGCACACGGCAGCAACGGTCGCATGACCCCTAAGCATCAGAACAGTGCGGCGCAGTACTACCACGAGACGAGGTCGCTGCAACGACCCCGGGGAGGCGGCCAGTATGGGTGAGTTAAATTGGTTTCTTATGAAAAGACTGGTTTCCGTTCGCGTTAAAGTTAATAAATGATCCCGCGGGAACCATACATTTTGCCGGGATATAAAGTAGCCTATGTACTATTCCAGTCTATAATTTATATCTCAGTGCCAAAATTCATCTAGATCTGTTCGACCGTTCTGGCGTAATTGAGTAACAAATGACCATCCATTAAAATACGTAATTTGAAATAGGTACTACGGATCCCTAGAAACAAAATCACCATCATCCACTAGATTTTTGAACGCCACTCCAAATTTATTACGCGACTAATCGCATGTGCGAATTCACGTTCTAAAAGCGTGAATGTTTTGTTAAGAATAAAACATTTAGGTACTTACATCACTCAGATGCGAAAATTATAAATTATCTGTGGGCCGCGGCATACACTATGGTGACCCATATGCTTATTTGTATCCTCTCATATAAATAAACATGTAAAAAAATTGTTATTTCCAATTAAAATACAAAACCGCTTACTCGATACAATCATCTTTTGTATCCCTAGAAAAACGGGTTTGGGTGATTAAACGACAGCCGGCCATCGTTCCCTTTGTCATATCGATTTTGAGTTGCATTAGGAGTGCAAGCCAACAGTCAACATAAATGGAACATACTGACTAAGAATAAAAATAAAAAACTTATAAATAGAAGAGAAATATACGTACCTACTATGACAATGACTCATTAAGTAATATTATTTGGTTTGAGTTCGGCGAACTATAAATTATGTGATTAGAAAATATAAATATTCACACTTGTATAAACAAGCTTGCCGTTACCGTGTTAAAATCTAGCTTTTTCATATTTAAATATTAACAAATAAATAGAAATATTATTATGTTACCCTTTTTAAGAATACAACACGCAACACAATGTCGTAAGTTTGATATACTTAGTTGAAGTTTTAAATATTATGGAGAAGGGAATAAAGCAAAAATAATTAAAAAAATATATAGGTTGGTATTTCGACATCTGAAAGACTATGACCGAAGACCGACTAAGATAATTAATTATTCAAAATAACTAAAAAAAAAATTAAATTTTGGGCTTTATTACTGTTAGTCTAAAAGTGAGAAAACCGTAATTATTAACAATAATTGATTTATTTACGAAGGGTGGCAAACGAAAGGGTGTTTTTGTTCAAGCGCTTAACAAATTCACCGCATTTCATACATGACCGTGTGGCCTAATGGATAAGGCGTCGGACTTCGGATCCGAAGATTGCAGGTTCGAGTCCTGTCACGGTCGACAAGCAACTTGTAATACAACACAGCGTTCAATCAAGTTGCTTTTGGCATTTGCTTTGCAATTTATTTTTGTTTATTTATATGAAGTTCTTTTATTTAGAACTGACAAATGGTAGTTATTCAACTTTTTTTTGCTTGTGCATGACAAAAAATTCGAGAGATTTGAAAAAATATAAATTAAGTTTCTACCTAAGATAATTAATGCAAATTAATGATAATTGCATTGCAAACACAAAATATTTTTGTTTATAGAAAACTAGCTTCTGCCCGCGACTTCGTCCGCGTCACAGTTGATGTGTTATCCTACGGGTACCGTACATTTTCCCGGGATAAAAAGTAGCCTATGTGTTATTCCAGACTATAATCTATCTTTGTGCCAAATTTCATCCAGATCCATTCAGCCGTTTAAGCGTGAAAGAGTAACAAACATCCATACATCCATACATACAAACTTTCGCCTTTATAATAGTAGTAGGATAATAAATAATGCAAAACTAATGTTTTATCGTTCAATACAAAATTATGCATTTATTCATTGCGAATTTCATGTTTATTTAAAGTCATTGTACAACATTTAACTTGCAAATGATTGCAAAAAAAGCGTTAATGAATGTTCGGTTTTATACAGACATTTAGGCTTCGATCTGCGTTGTTATAAATTCAAGCTGATTTTTACCCGACTATGGCAAAGTCGAAAGGAGGGTTATGATTTTAGCAGGCTATTTATGATTGTATACCATATTACATAAGAGCGACACAATACCAGGGCTTTCGAAAACCCCAGATATCACAAGATATCAGATAATTATGTTACTGTTTTGTAATGTTCCATGTTTTTGATTTTAGTCTTAGTCTTTGTTCTTTTAAAATTCTATAAAAAAAGTGTATTCTTGTTGTGTGCTTTATCTTGTCTCTTGATGTCCTGCCGCTAAAGGCTCTCCGCCCACGACCGATGTATGGACCGATTTTTTGTCGGTCATATTCGTTGGTGTATTGGAAGTCATGTTCCATTCTCGCCGACAAAAAATCTTACAAAATTCGCTCAAAGAGCCGGTCGTGGGCAGAGAGGCTATCGATTCTTCACTGTAGTAGAAGAATGACTACTAATATTTCAACCCCTTATTCCCCTATGTGTAGCTACTCGTCCCGTCCGGACCGCTCGACGTACTCCCTCCCGCGCGGCACGCGGCCCGAGGGCGCCGGCCTGTCCACTCACCCCGACTTCTACTTCATGCCGTCGCAGCGCAAGTACGAAGGTGAAGTAGTCAGGGTTTACGTAGACTATCGCGACAGGCGACACCAGTAACGGGACGTAGTTGGGGGTGAATAGAGATTTAAGGGTTGAAAAGGGGTGAAATTTTAGAAGAGATTTTTACGTTGTGTTTAAAGTAGTTTGTACCCGATTAGTACTCAATAGTTTTATTAAATTATTAACGTCTTCGCACACGACCTATTTTTGGCAGATTTCTTGTCGCTGACAAAGACAGCGACAAGAAATCTGTCAAAAATCGGTCGTGTGTCGAGAGCCTTGAGCGTCGCTATACGACGAAAAATGACTAATATTGCAACGTTAAATCCCTTTTAAAGTTTTGTACCGATTTATTGCACGTTCAAGCTTTCAGTATGTAGGGGGATTGCTAAATATTATGTCAAATTATTGATATTGATGTTGATCTGTGGAATTCACATAGAGCACACCTTGGTGATTTAACTTTAGACCCGTATCACTTTGTTAATTGTTATGAAGTGATTTCAGTCGTTTTGGGTTTCATAGCGACTGACTTTAATTCATTGGCATATTTTCAACATAATTTTTAATATACTTAGTAGTGAAAAATGCCTCAGTTTTATACGCTTAATAATCATCATTGTATAAAACAGCAGATTTTGATAGTAAGAATTAATGTTGCTTATTCAAACAGTCGCTTTTTACAGGTATTTAAGAGCTTTTAGTACAAATTTTAATAAATTAATAACATAAGAATAATTATGATTATGATTAATTATATCTAATTATTATATTAACTGCTTATGATTTATAAAAGTGCCAGTATAATATTGTACTTATAGAATGCTAAATAATGATGATATTTTAAGTAGATAATAATATATTGTTATTTAAATAGTAATTACTTTTGTATTTTATATTAACTTTAGTTGGTATGTCAAAGTGCAGCTATTTATATTCGTTAATTTCTTTCATTACCTATATATTATTAATTTTAAATACTAAGTTCGGTAAAGGTGCTAAAATACTATTTTGGTGATTTCACGTGGATTTAGTATCGAGAATGGGTCTATTCTATTCTTCGCTTATCCCTGTTTTCTTTGATGTGCGAGTATTTTTTAAAATCTCTGTACACTGTTCTCTGAATAAATGTAGTGGGGAGATATTACGTATTATCACAAACTCAAATCGTGTTTTGACACTCTGGTTATGTAATAACAATAATATGACTGCATTTTGACATGTTGCCAGCGCAAACATAGCAGACATAATGTTAGACCAATGATTAAATAAAAATGAACTAAAAAATTACAGTAATAGTATTGAAAATTGCGTAATTTATATTTGCAAATTATCTTTTGTATGGAATTTTCGACTCTATTATGGTGAGTATTTAGTTCATTGTCAATTAATAAATTAAGTGCTCTAGCACTATTATTTGCTCTGTTTGGGCTGAAGTCTATAGTAACAATTTGGGATGCTCTGTTAAGTAGTGTATCGCTGTGCATGTAATGTTATGTTGTAGACTTGTATTATGTACTTTGCTTCTATCGCTTGGGACATTATTAACAATAGTAACTAAAACTTTTTGGTAATTTAAAATAAATCAAATGTTGGGATATTTAACACTGAATAATTCAAAATTTATTCTCAGCTTAAGTTTGGGCCGAACACACAGTAGGTAAAGTTCACTTTAACTAAATTCTTGTGGGTTGGCTCGTTTTGGCAGAACTTTATATTCCCTAACCCTTAGTTGTACCAGGCGTATTATTACGTTATATTTGCTAATAATGTCTCGCTTGTATTTACTAAAAGCACGTAGTTTGATTTGCTGCAGTACCTTGTAGTGTGCTGTGATTGGCTTATTATTTACTAGAAATGCACTTTTTTGTATACTATCATTAACTTTTTGAACAAAAAACACATTATTTTGTTATTCTGACTTAATGCTAAAGCTATCCCAAGTACTTCATTGTTTGTAAAAAAAATTGATCTTTGTCATCTTTAAAAATTACATATTAAAGTACTTTCTAATCATTTTTTTTGCTCAAAAAGTCCACACGTTCTAGGATAACAATGCTGGCTGGCATTAATTTTAGTTATTATTACAAAATTCTATCTTTACTCTCTATTTATTTTGACAGTTGACCAGATCTTAACATCGATTTAAATAAGCTAATGTTCTAAAAATATATATTTTGTCGTTATTTGATGTCCACGGTTTGTTTGTTTGCAGATTTTTGAAGGAGACTTCGCTGAATTCTGATTATATTTAGTTACCAACATTATTCTGTAACTTTTTAAAGCACCGATTCATTTTAAGTTTTTTTTTTCACAATAATTATTTTATATTTTTTATTTCCAAACCAGATCTAGTCTCATGTCACAGTTTTAAAAAATAAGTTATTTTCACTTCTAATTATAATTGTACTTAATTATTTTATTTTCTTCTTTTACAAAAAAAAAACGTTGTAAATATTATGTAAAATTATTCGCTGTAAATTGCACTATAGTTGTAAGATTTGACGAATAAATTATAATTATTCTTCTTACGGATAGTTTAGTGATAACAAAATAATATGAGACAAATTCACAACGCCATCTACGTTGCGATAAGTGTACTAATTTAATTTCATTTAATTATTTTAGATTGAAAAATAGTAATATAAACAAAAGGAGAATTTTTCAAATTAGTTGTAAGTTTAATGAGCCTTTGTATAAAAGCTTTTATTATAGAGAAGTATGCGATAGGAATCAATAATTAATTTAAACATTCCGAACGCGGTAAAATAAAATAACCGACAATGAGTATTACAACGATGTAGAGTTAAGTGTTTACCGTACCTAAGATTGTAAATGAAATAAAATATTTTTTTATAATTTATTTATTGTTTTATTGCTATAACATGAAATCCCTTATTTTATATTAATAATAATATAATTTATTTTGTTAAACTCCATACCCGTACATACTCATTAAATTAAACAGTATTCTAATAATGTCATTACAGGTTGCTTCGTACTCCTCTCACACGCTTAGTTCTTATCTGCCACATATCCTGGAAGAACAAACGGGAATATTAGATTATTTACATTATACATTCAGTTGCCACTTACTCAACTATCTATTTTAAGATTATGTAGACTGAGTCGATTTTTGTGTGACAATTTGTAAGAAATATCTCCTGAAAATTTACTTAAACACCGTTACTTTTACATCGTTCTAGAACCGAAAGTCATTATAGCTATATAATAGTAACGGAACTATTGACACTATTATTTTCAATAAATAAAAAATATAACATTAAAAATTATCGTTTTTTTTTGTGAAATAGTGGGAACTCGAAGTAACGCTTCCTTAGGTACGTCAATGCATACGTGTATGTAAACCTTATCGACACTCGGCTACACTAAGAACGGTAGCCGTTGAACCATCCATTCATCGATCAGACAGAAGCGCTGCATTTCAAACTTCTTTATAAACGGCTTAAAAAAAATAACAAAGCCAACAGTAACATCATTCGACTGGAGTCCTGTGTTCCGGCTCCAGAACGATGTAATAGTAACCGTGTATAACGATGGTACTTTGTCATGTGTCAAACTTACAAAGAAACTAAGATCGCTTCCCCTCTTCCTGAGTTCGTCCTCCACTTGTTTGACGATCTGCCTCGCGCCGTCCACCTCGACGTACCGGCAGTTGCTGTTCGCGTAGTGACACGTCATGGCTTTGCGGTACATCTGCGGATTGCAATACAAGGACTTTTGTAACCTCCCTATTACATGGGACCTAAACATACCAGCGAACAGTGGGTGTACAATGGTACACCTCTGCCTAAGCCTTCGGGCAATACAGGCGTAATGGTTTGTTATGTTATGTGTGTGTTATAAGGTGCCGAAGTTCCGTCTCTTTCTCGTTGCATTTGGTAGAAAGAGAGGTCAATATTTAACTTCTGGATAAATTTAATAAGAGTTGTTTCATTAGGTTGAAGTTTATGTCGAACGCAGACACTGCGAGACTTAGTGTCACGACCTTGTACGTGAAATATAATTTTAGAAGTAAATACTTAACAAAATTATAACCCTGTCTCTGTCACCTTCTAATAATGTGACAGAGATGTAATGATGTTTTAGAAGATCACTGCATCCCAGTTAGTTTCATTTAATTAGCCCGTGAGGTTTGCTTGGGGTAGCACGATCTTAGGCTCTCCCGTCACGCTACGAGACGGTGTTAGGTTCTCCCGTCACGCTATGAGACGAGGTTAGGTTCTCCTGACACGTTACGAGGCGAAGTTAGGTTCTCCCGTCACGTTATAAGATGATGTTAGGTTCTTCCGTCACGCTATGGAGACTAAAATGTATTTAGTGATTTATTATAACATCATTGCATCCCTGTCATATTGATCGAAGGTGACAGTGACAAAATGATATAATTTAAACACATTTAGCGCTCAATATGTTTAGGGATTTTCGTAAAAGTGGGTTTTAGTATCTATCGTCTTTAACACAATTTTTCGTGAAACTTATGTTTACCGAAAAATAATGAATGATTCCTGCATACTTTTTAAACCATTTAGATACCCTGTATCATCATCAGCCTGCAACAGTCCAATGCTGACGCCTCTCCAATACCAGTCACCCTTGAGGGTAGGTGACTGTCTGGTCCACCGCCTACCTGCGTCACATTAGGTCGCGAGCCGTGCACGATGGCGGAGTGGAAGAAGGCGGTGTCTCCCGGCTGCATGTCCAGGTACACGCGCCGGTGCTCCGGAGCCACCTCGCCAGAGTTCACGATGCCGTAGAACAGTAATTTTGCTTCCTATAATAATTGGAAACATTTAGTTATAAAAAATTAGGATATAGTGACAAAGGTTGAAAGGGTATGCTAAGATGGATGGTGGCAGACGTGTGTGGCGACCCTGACCTTATTAGTGAGGTTCTCCAGAAAGGTCGGGTGCGCAGTACTCGTAACCGGCGTGCTTGTATAACCAAATGTATTAACGTGGACGAGGCGAAAGGAGTATGTAAGGATCGTAGCAAGTGGCATTCTGTGGTTTCTACCCACCCCATGGGGAAAAGACGTGAGTTTATGTATGTATGTAAACACAGAAAATATCGTGTATTTTACAAAGGATAAGAAAAACATCTCACAAATAACGACAAACTCACATTATCTTGATCGCTGTGCTCATGCAAGACCCCCGGCTTGTGCGAGCCGGGCACCATGTAGAGGCAGCCGTTGTCTCTGCTCACGGGGTCTATGGCCGTCCACGTGGCCACGATCTTGTCTGCCGGCCGGAAGGGGAAGTACAGCAGGTCCTGCGGGTTGTTAACTTTTTGAAACTGGGCATCACATGTTCCCATTGCTGCTGCTTGTCATGTGAAGATTATACTCTCGTAGAGGAAATGAATCGCAAATGCACAAAGTACGTGAGTAAGGCGCTTTGCAAACGACTTTTTGACCGAGAAGCAATAAAGATCGCGTCTGAACGATGCACACGGCTACCCTCACCGCGAATAAACCTTACAGAGATCCCGCGCCGTTTTTTGCCCTCTAAGTGCGTCGGTAGTAGGTATAGGATTCCCTTTGCACTATCGTTCGCAGTCAAATTGACCGCCCGGTCCTGTCATATGTTTCGCGCCTCATCCTTCACACCCTGGACCTACGCGGGCAATGTTCTGGTGGTGCCAGAACATGAAGGTCGCAGGTCATGAAGAGTTATTTAAATGGTTCAAGTAGAACAGTGATGAAACCTTAGGCCGGCCATACACGGACAGCTTAATCCATTCAGTGCGGGGCGACCCACATGCGCGTTTTTTTGACGAGCATACGCGTTGCCCGCACTGATAGGTTAAATTAAAGCAGTCAGGTTCAACTGCTTCAAGGTGCGACTGCAAAGTAAACTACAGCCTGCTACGTACGTACATACACGAAACAGCTCGAGCATTTGCAACTGCTTCGGGCGATTGGCAGCACGTCTCTAACATCAAGAGCGGTCTGTGCATGGCGGGTCTAAGTAAAATGCACGCACTAAACATAGCCAAACTTTTTCTAAAATTCGATGTGCTTAAATACGGCGGGGTACATTCTCGTCCACCCCGGTGTGGGTACCTGATGTGGCGGGTGGTCGCTGGTGCCGGGCGGCTTGTTGATGAGCATGCAGTTGATGGCGGTGAGGTCCTCGCCGATGAGCTGCGACACCACGTGCAGCATGCGCGCGTCCTCCGAGTACGTGCTGTACACCTCGTCGAATAGCAGCTCTTGGATCTACAGCACGAGTAACATACCTAAATACTATTTTGAATACAGGGTGGAAATTTATTATGCTACCTGGAGGGAAAGTACTCTAAATACTTGAGTTAGCAAATTTTACTGAAAGGAAACACTCCTTTATTTTTAAAAAGAAACAAAACTGCATTTAAATAATTTTGAAAATACGCTTGACACACCCGGGAATCGAACAGACTAAAATCGGATAAAATAGCATCCTGTACTTTTATGGCACTTATCGATAGGGTCAATCACAAGGATCAAATCTCTACAAACCTGGTAAACTAAATTTAACAAAAACCATGAAATTTCAATCTAAACTTATTTTATTCGGACGAAAAAAACGAATACAGTAACTAATTGCATGCTGGAAATGAGCTTCACTTTCTTCGATGCACACATTCATTATTTGAAGGAATTCATTTTGAATAACTTTTAGAAGGGTGTTGTGGTGAATATTGAAAATTTTACTACGCTACCAAAAGTTACATAAAATGATTTTTTTAAAGGAATAAATTCAAGCATCCAAGAAATGAAGCTTATTTCCAGCAACTACTTAGTGAATTTACTCGTTTGTTTCGTCCGAATAAAATAAATTTACAATAAAATTGCATGTTTTTATTTTATTTTAATTTACCATGTTTGCAGGGATTTGATCCTTATGATTGACCCTATCGATTAGTGCCATAAAAGTACAGGATGCAATATTTTCGAATTTTAGTCGGTTCGATTCCTGGGTGTGGCAAGAATATTTTCAAAATTATTTAAATGCAGTTTTGTTTCTTTTTAAAAATAAAGGAATGTTTCCTTTCAGTAAAATTTGCTAACTCAAGTATTTAGAGTACTTTCCCTCCAGGTAGCATAATAAATTTCCACCCTGTATATATGATGGAATGAACAACGTGACACGAACTTCGAAATTGTAAAATTAAAAGATTTTTCTTTTTAATCATTGTTTCATTCAGAAATGCAACCTACACGATCAAAATGCATGGAAACAGACTCTGGAGCTTGGTTAACCATTCTACTCGAAAGCAGTTGTTCAGGTTTACTGCCTTCGTATTAGAATGCATTATACTATGAAAAATGCCCAAGCATCAACGTAATTGGTAATTTTACGTAAACATCTAACTAGTCCGCGAAGATACTATTTAAACGATACGAAATAAATATGAATAAAAACACTTTACACTCAACACAGAATTCTATTTTTTGTGAGAACGTTTTTTTTCAACCGCTGAGGACACAGGATACAGCACGAATAAGAGTGAATTTTCACTTTGCGGAAAAGTATCAAAAACCTCCATATCATATTATACTTATGGTTTTCATAAAAAACATTCTTCTTGTTTGGTACTGTCTGGCCTCAGTCCAGAATAGAGATTTCAGCCAGAGGTTTCAGTATAAGGACAGATGTACCATACACCCGATATTTACCTAGATTAATAATACAGGGTGCTTGGCGCATGGACCGACACATTTTTTTCAGGGATTTGGGAGATCATTAGTTAGGTTCTACAAAAAAAGTAAAAAAAAGAAACAAAAAAGTTATTTCTAATTAAAGGAAACATTTTGGGCATTTTTTTCATTAAAAAAAAAAACATGTCACCAACCGTGACATTTGGGACAAAGGGTGTATGGGTAGAACCTAGCTAATGACCTCCCAAATCCCTGAAAAAATTGTGTCGGTCCACGCGCCAAATGCCCTATATAATTGCACGATTCCTTGGTGATTTTTACACGGAACCCACTTTAGGAATCGCTGCTCTAGAACACTGTGGTAGCTGTGTAGCAAAGCGACCTACCTTATT
The DNA here is from genome assembly GCA_932526535.1 of Caradrina clavipalpis. Lineage (NCBI taxonomy): Eukaryota > Metazoa > Arthropoda > Insecta > Lepidoptera > Noctuidae > Caradrina > Caradrina clavipalpis. The sequence goes on along the minus strand of OW052111.1, from coordinate 2,374,920 downwards.
GATGTAATCTTCAGGTTTGGTGCTTTTGTTGCTCAGCGAGCGATCTTTGAGCACAGTGATCGGCCCCCTATCTACCCGCTTCTCACATATGTCCGTGAAACGTTTTCTGGAAAAAAAAAACTAAATCATCAGACATCTTACTATTTGCTTTTGACATCTTGATTATTGACTACTAGATACTCCTAGATATTAGATATATATGACGGCAGATTATAGAGAACATTATCTATAGGTATAAAATCTATGACTCTACCCAAGTTGGCAAAGAAATAAATGATTTTAGAATTAGATTTAAAACCCGACTACGAAAAATGTCGACCAAAAGGTTAGAAACAAGACTTCTGAACATTTTGATGAATACATACATAAATCATAAAATGTTAAAAGAAGTTCAAACAAGTGTTAATACGGCACCTGTAGGTATTCAAGGCTGGTATACCGAAGAGCCTCCTGATGACCAGGTAGCCATTGTCTTGGTAGAACTGCAGCTGTTCCGGAGACAACGGGTAAGTGGCGGAACTCTCCGCACTCACGCTGGAAATTAAACAATTTTAATTTTTTACGGGCACTTTTTAGTGGTCAATGAGTCAGTCAGTCAGAAAGTTGAAGTTGGAACATAAAAAATATTTTATAGGTTTTGACTATAAGAATAACAAAATTAAAAACACAAAGCTAGCATTTGACTTAAATCCAACACATTTAAAATATATTCTACACAAATCTACTAATTAAAATATATATATATGTGGGTACTTACTGTTTTGGAATAACTTTAAACCTACTACTGGCCATCACAATTTTTTGAATCTTGCACACTTCTTTAGAACAAATATATAAATGTAGGTAGGTAATTATTATTATTCCCACTCGTACTAACTGTTTGAAAACCGTTTCTGAAATGGCAACGATTCTAAAACTAAATTGATGGTAATTGTATGAATAACATCGGCTTACATTGGGTAATATAGTTACATAAGCCTTTTATGTAAATAATTATTACCCATTGTTAACAAATTAATCAGGTTTTGGGAATCCGCAGTTTACTCGTATAATTAAATAGACACTAGTTCCATACTGGAGCGGTTATTATATTACGGACTCATTTGCACGATGTACACATTAAAAACATAACATACATATTATTATTGTTCATGAAAATATATTTTTTATTCAGATAACGTGAATATAATCAGAAATGTGAAAAAAGGCCAAGTTCGGTATAAAAAACCTTTGGGACAATTGGCTAGATGACACCACTATTTCAACTGACGTAGTTTTTATGAGCTGACAAAACGCGATTTCCACATTCTTTGTATGACAATACTAAACTATGACGTCACTTTTTTGTCATCTCAATTCACTAACTATTTATTGATTACAAAGCAACTAAAACCGATATATAGCTATTTACAAATTGAGCGGGTTTTCAGGGCTAAAATAAAGTGATTTTTTGTGCAAGTGTGTCTTAGGATTCTTGTTTAATGGTGTCATTTACCCAATTGGTGTCACCGATATACGAGTTGACGGTGGTGAGTGATGGTGGTGGTGGTGAGTTGTTCTAACGGGTGTTAAGTTCTCCAATATATTTTAAAATAATTTGTTGCTTTCTTTTTGGTTCGGTTTTGTAACTAGGCAAGTTTTAACTGTTAATAAATTACTTTAAAAAGTTACTTCTTTGAAATTTAATTAATTACAACTAATGTATTTGGAATTGAAAATATAATATGTTATTTTTTTAAACAAATTGACGGATAAATTAGTATTATTTATTCATACATATTTTAGTACACAATAAGAATAATCACTTTTTCAAAAAAGCCAACCGTAATACCCAGTAATTTAATAATTCCAAACGCGGTAAAGTAATAAAACCGACAATGAGTATTACAACAGATATAGAGTCGTATGGTCCGCCTGATGGTAAGCGGTTATCGTAACTTATGCACACCTGCAACACCAGGGGAATCACACCTAAGATTGTAAATGAAATAAAATATTTTTTTATATTTTATTTATTGTTTTATTGTTGAAATCTACAATACTTATTCCTTTAACATAAAGCCCCCTTTTCATAATATTAATTTATTTACTTCAGACAAATAATAAAGTCTATACACATAAAAATTGTATTCTAATAATGTCATTACAGGTTGCTTCGTACTCCTCTCACTTGCTTCGTTTTTATTCGCCACATATCCTGAAACATGAAACAGAGAATTCAGAATGTTATAATTTCCCCATTCCGTTGCCAGTTACTTAACTATCTTTTTAACTTTAAGGTTATGTACACAGAGATTATTTTTGAGTGATCATTTGCAAGTGAAAAGGATCACACTGCAGTCTAGTCTTAACTTGAAATTAAATGTCTTTTACGGGTCTGTACTGTACTGTCCCGATTTTTCTGGTTTCTCGACTTTGCAGCGGGAATTAAAAACTTTCGAGTACAAGAATATATAAATAATAAGTACAAGTGGGTATAATAAACTTCTTAGTTTAGTGCTTTTTATATGTCCCGCTTCCGTAGAATGAATCACGTTTTTTTGGGGGATTGTAAATTCCCAATTAGAATGAAAAAACCTCTGGTAATGTTGATATAGAAGAGATAATATACTACACTACACAAACATTAAACATTACAAAGTTTATATAGGGTAACACAACCTTTGGGTAAGGTAACCTTTACATGGAACATGTTTTTTTAAATTAAATTACCCCCACTAAGATATTCTCTTTTTTCTTAAGGATGGGAAATCACTAAATGACTTCTTCCGTTCTGGTCAAAGCGGAAGTGGAAGGGAGTGTCAGACTCTTACTGACTGGAAGGGGCCACTGAGGCCGATGCCTGCCGGGGCTACGGGTTGTTCGAAAGAGATACCGCGCCCCCGCAAGGCAAAGGGCACATGAAGGAACATAGACGGGTTTTAGTCAGTAAAAGTCTGACACTCCCTCCCGTCCCGCCCAGGGCGGGGGAAGTTATTTGATGATTTCCTGTCTATAAAAAAAAGACTTACTGACTGACCCAATCGTGTAACTCCCAATTCCCTTTACGTTCCAGAGCAGCGGTAACTATTTCAAACAAATCCCGCAACCCCGGGCCCCTGCCCCACTTACCACAAAGCTAAGCTCGCTGCCCCGCTTCCTGAGCTCGGCCTCCATGTGCGCGGCGACCTGTTGGTGCCGCGTGCCCGCCACCTCGATGTAGTGGCAGCTGCTGTGCGCGTAGTGGCCCGTCATGGCCTTGCGGTACGACTGGGGAAATACAATAATATGGACGAGGGTTGAAGGTGGCAAGTTTTTTTCGTCTTGTTCTCGTTTCATTTGCTAGAAGATGAGGCCAGTATTTAAATAAATGTTTATGTAGCCTAATATTTTTCTTGTATCCACGAGACTTTAAAACTACCCTTATACTTAGAACTTCAAAGCCAAGAGCTGCCTTAAAAGTATTATGACTTTGAACATTCGATTTAATTGACGCCGATTGATTTAGTGGGTAATTGGTTTATCTGTTGTTACGCAAATAAATTATATAACACAATTTATGAAGGAAATATTTACGTAATATTATTTTTTTTTGTAAAAAAAATCTTATTAATGACGCGAGTTTCGACGCTAATATGAGAAAGAAAACATAATGAACGGTGGTGCCTCTAGCGACAAAATTTTAAGTTATCTATCAAGTGGCGTTCTATCTAACATTTTGGGCTTACATAAAAGTGTGGCAAATAATTTCAATAATTCCTGCAAAACTTTTTGTACCATCTAGATATAATACGATTCAAACTTAGTGACGGCTCGGAAGTTAGCTGTGAGTGCAGGTTCGCGCAGGTATAGTCAAGGCAAAAATAATTTAGGCTCCATTTAATTGCTTCTAATGTAGAAATAATTAAATGGGGCCGAAATTATTTTTGACTGCACCTGCACTCACAGCTAACTTCCGAGCCGCCATTAAGTGTGAATCGTACTACAACAGTCTGGTCCGCCGCCTACCTGCGTCACGTTAGGTCGCGAGCCGTGCACGATGGCGGAGTGGAAGAAGGCGGTGTCTCCCGGCTGCATGTCCAGGTACACGCGCCTGTGCTCCGGAGCCACCTCGCCACTGTTCACGATGCCGTAGAAAAATAGTTTCGCTTCCTGTAATATTTAGTGCCGAATATGAAACACGGAAATTACGGGAACGAGAAAATGAAAAAGAAAAATGAAAATTTTTGGCTTCGATTAGTACTAACTAACTTACTACTTTTCCGGTGTATAAAGGTGGCGAATGATGAGAAATTTTAGGTAGAAGCTTGCGGAGAGATAAATTTAAATGTTGCTGATAGGAATGAGAAGATAAATACAATACTAACCTATCCTGGCCACTAATCGTCTCTCGGTTACTCAGATGATTAAAACTGGATGTTATATACAGTTTTATGAGTAAGAAATAAAGAACAAGTTGTAACTGCAAAGAGAATGAATTTTTTTTTTAAAGTTATTGTTTGCTTTATTGCATTTTTGTAGGAAACAGCTGATCTTTATTAATATTTCAGAGTTGGTGCCATACTTAAAGTTGTGATGCCAGACTCACATTATCTTGATCGCTGTGCTCATGCAAGACCCCCGGCTTGTGCGAGCCGGGCACCATGTAGAGGCAGCCGTTGTCTCTGCTCACGGGGTCTATGGCCGTCCACGTGGCTACGATCTTGTCTGCCGGCCGGAAGGGGAAGTACAGCAGGTCCTGATGCGGCGGGTGGTCGCTGGTGCCGGGCGGCTTGTTGATGAGCATGCAGTTGATGGCGGTGAGGTCCTCGCCGATGAGCTGCGACACCACGTGCAGCATGCGCGCGTCCTCCGAGTACGTGCTGTACACCTCGTCGAATAGCAACTCCTGGATCTACAGCACGGATAGAACAAGTAATTATATTTTTATTAAGTAACTCCTGACAGACGAATAGGGATCCCTACCGCAGCTAACAAAAGTGCTGATAACCTTAAAACGGCTGAACCGAGTTTGATAAAACATATTTAAGAACCACAGCTAGGAAACCAGCTGCTTTCAAATAAAAAAACTGCATTCAAATCGGTTCACCCGTCTAAAAGCTACGGTGCCACAAACAGAAACACAGACACGTCAAACTTATAACAAGCCTCTTTTTGAGTCGGGGTTTTTACCCGACTACGGCGAAGCAAAAAGGAGGGTTATGAGGTTGACCGGTATGTATGTATGTATGTATGTATGTATGTATGTATGTATGTATGTATGTATGTATGTATGTATGTATGTATGTATGGATGTTCATCTGTTCCCTCATAACTTCTAAACCGTCTAACGTAAATTGACAAATGAGGTGTCATTAGAAGCGTCTTGATCGTCCGCTGGTTATAGGCTACATTATGTTGCAATAAATTGTATGTGGCGCCCTCTGGGGCTCAAGAAGATGTGAAAAAAAAAATTTTTTCTTCCAAATATGGTCGTGTTGCATATCAAACTAAAGGGCTTAATTAGCACATTTCAAATATATATATATATATATGTCGGAGGAACCACACGAAATGGAACTGATTGTTTATAATAAACGCGGGATGACTATTGTTTACCAAAAATGCTTTGTAAAATCGTAATATTATTTAATTTGATTAGTTACATTCTACTACGATTTAATATCTCATGAATTTAATTAAAAGTTATTGTTTTGTATTCTAATTCACGACCAATCAGAGCAGAGCATACGCCTCGAGCGGGGTCGAGGTGCTATATTTGACCAATGGCGCGCGCATGCGTATTCCCGCGCAGTTGAGCGGGAATATTAGAATGGTTGAAATACACAGGACCAATCAGGACGATTGTCAAGTGTGGTTATGTTAGTATTGTTGAAGAGTGGATCGAGTTGGATCCTGGAGACATGGGAAGCTTTATGATTTTGTTGGACGGTAAAGTTGAATTGGTGTCCCGAACCCGCTGCTCAAATAGAATTGGTTAATTAACGTGTTTACAAACTAGTTGTGAAGTACTTATTTGTTCAGTGACTAAATGTTGTAAAACTGTTATAAAATTGTACTAAAAGTGAATACGGACTTTGTTTTGTGCTCGCATTTCACCCAATGACGCCCACCAAATCCTGACAACTAACAATGGCGTCGAGAAGGATGCTGTTTCTCCGACATCAGAAGTGGGATCGGTGCAGGCACAAAACGTTTATGGATTTATTGACGCGAATCACGGTTGGCGCGTTTTATGTGAGGCGCAACAAAATAGTATGCGTCTTCTTGTGGAAGCGCTAATAAACCCGTCGCCGCGTCGGCGTCTGAAGACAAGGACGACATGTTGCCCGGATTTCTACCGGACGATGATGATGATGACACTGATGCCCGGCTTGGCTAGCAATTGTGGTTGTCCGCTTGTTCGTTATGATAATTATACAGGGAAGTAATGTTTTTTTTTATAATCTTAGTACGTTCTTATGAGGTTCAGCTGATAGCTTTTCTTGTATGAAGTGTACCTATAGAATTTTTATTTTTCAAAAAAAGGTTTAGTGTTAAACCGTAATGAACCGTAATTTATGGTGAATGTTTTGCTGCATAATTATGCAAGCTATTTATTTACGTGGGTCAGATTGAGCGTCGGTTGCAATGCAATATAATTCTTAAAGAACTATGTATCTACACGCAGTAAAATGCAACGTAAAGTTATGGCATTTCATATCGTGAGCGGAGTCCTGAAGCGATTACAAAGGCCGGTCCAGACACTATACAGGACGGCAAACGTCCTAGGTTGAGTCTTGCTCTTACAAAATGTGATTATTGTGAAATCTTTGTCTGAGGTCTTTTAACTGTTTCAGCCATTCACATGAAAAGCAGCAAATAATTCTGACTTCCGAAGGCCTCAACAACGTGGACGTGGCTATAACAAAACCTGGCGTGGCGTATTGAGGGTCACGTGGCATCGCGATGCATGAGGGCGCCGGCTGCAGGCGGCAGCACAGAATCTACCGCCACAGCGCGTAGTGCAGCGAGTGGTTTGAAACCTGTCGCAACCTGTTGAAACCTGTGACCACTCAATTTGGTGAGGAGTTTTCGTTTTGTTATGATTCTGGTGGTGATTGTTCCCTGGTTAAAAGAGCATCTGAGTTTGTGTGGTGTGCTTAAATTGAAACTGAAAGCGGTATCCCATACTTCTACATACTTTACTGCACATTTTTGAGACGAATTAAAGAAACAACTGACATACCTACACGATTTACGAAAAAGAATTTCCTTAAAATATTGATTGAAAAAGACGCCTATTTCATGGTGAATGAATGATAAAATCGAATGATGAATTAGGTACCTTTTCTAATAATAAAATTTATTATTTGGTGTTTCTTAAAATTTAAAATTGGAATTAAAATTTTATTGAAATGTTTTTTTTTTGTTATGTTGACAATCTTAATTTGAATTATTTATTATTGCGTAATAATTTTATTCGTTTTCTTTTGTTTGATAATCGATTTAAAATCGTGTTTTGATAATCGAAAATAATACGAGTATTTTGTCCGCCGATGACGAGGCATAGTGCTCATTTTAAGAATAACACAGGTGTTGGTTGTATTTAACAAATAAAATGTTTGTATTCGTATTTGAAATTGTAAACTTGTCAGTTAGTTACAATATGCGACTCTTTCTGTGATATGAAAATTTTAGCATGTTGTACGAATGATTATTTTTACAAGTTTTATTTTATGTTATACGTAATGATAATCTAGCGAGTAGAGATAAGGCAACGTCAGCCATATAGTTTTTCTTCGTAATAACAAACAGCGAATCGCGTCGTATGTGATAGTATCAACTTCGTAACTAATGAAGTTCCGCTAAGGTAGAAAATGTAATGTGTTGTAAGAGTTTCACGACACGGTTGGTGGCTGAGCGATGGGCTACGGCACTGCGTGTTGCGGGTTCGATTCCTGCGCGGAACGAATAGTTGTATGATCTGCCAATAGTTGTTCACCGTTGTTCTGTTGGGTCTGGCTGTTGGTGTGTGTGAGTTTGTATGTTTGTGAACGCACCCACGATACAGGAGAGTTTACTAGGGTGGGACAAAGTTTTATAAAAAAATAAAATACCTACTTCTCAGTAGCAGCGGAGTTTGGATTTGTGCCCGGTTGGTGGCGATGGGCTCGCTCCCCCCCCCTATTGAATGGGACCTAAAATGTTCCGGCGAACTGTGGGTTTGCATTGGTGCACCTCTGCCTAACCCTTCGGGGAGTATGGGCGTGATGGTGATGGTATATTCGTTAGTGCGACTCGTAAAGCTTGATCTAAATTGTACTAAGCTAATCGAAATAACTACAGTTAGCCTAAAAATCCGAATACATTTTTATAGCTATGAGAGTTGGATTTCACGACTTTATTCACACAAAGGCGAAAGCATAGATTAAATAAGTACAGATACTTCACTCTATAGAGAAAACTCAACACTTAACGTTATAATTAGTACCTACAAAACGCTCGTGCGTGAGAGAGAGAGATATAAATAACGCGCGTCACACAACACAGCACTAGGGCTATCTATGCTGAGAAATGATTACACAAAAGAATAGGTGACTATAAAATATTATGGTGTAGTATTATTGTATGTACTGAAATATGTATTTTCTGTACACTACAAATTGCATTGCGAGGTTTAGACATTATTGAAGACGCGAGTATCAATTATTTTGTTGCGGTAGGCATGTACACTCAAGCGAGCGCGTGACAGCCGCCGACTGGATTTGATGCGCCCGGGCGCATGCGAGCCGTAGGCACTTAAGAGAGTAACCTTGAACGAGTGACGGAGGCCTGTCGAAAGTTTGTATGTTTGTCTCTTCTTCACGCTCAAAAGGCTAAACGGATCTGGATGAAATTGGGCACTGGGATGGATTGTAGTGTGGAATAACACATAGAATACTAGTTATACCGAAAAAAAAAGTACAGTTCCCGTGGGGTAATATGTCAACTTTTACGCAAACGAAGCTGAGGGTAAAAGCTAGTGTTTAATAATGATGAGATAATGTTAGCTTTTACAACGTTAGAAAGTTGATCATGCAGTCTTATTGAATTACTCACGCGCGTTGTCACTTTTATTTGTGAATAATGACTGTTCAATGATGCTTGGTCTCGGTGATGTTGAGTATTGTTCAAATTTAATCAAAGGCAGCGTTGTGTGATTTAGCCCTTAAATTTTGAATTAGTTTAGAATAAGACAGTGATAGAAAGAATCCAGAGTAGATAGTACGAAAGTACTTCCGCTATTGTTTGAATATGACGCACACTAAAATGACTAATTAACCTTTGTTAATCAAATTGTAGTCTGGTCGTAGGTAGTTGTAACTGTGATTTTATGACTCGTTCAGGGAGCAATGCGCAGTTAGTTGTATAGTGGCTGAGTCTATATGATTATAACTTTGGTCTCAAAAAGAGTAATGGGTCTCTGAGAGACTAGGTACTGGATCTGAATGAGACTACTGTTTGGGTCTCAAGGAGACTACGCTGCCGAGCAGCCGAGTCTTATTAGTGTTTCATAACCGAGAGTAAAGTACCTAAGTAAAGTGATAATGCTAGTGATAGGCTGATGTTGTTGTTGATTGAAGCATCTTAACGTGATTTGTTAACTAGCCTGTGGTAGTAGTTTGTGGTATTGTACGGCCGAAATCAGTCTCAGTCGTAGAGCTCCAGCTAACCATTGCTGACGTAGACGTGCGGCGTAGGGCTGATTATGTCGTGGCACCGAGGTTTGATGACTGGCACGCCTTACGTGCTTCGTCGTCAGCCCAACTTGACTTATAACGGACCCATAAGTGGTGTGTCTAATGGAGCGAGGTGGCTCTTAGACAGTGTGACATGGTAGTCTAATGGAGCGAGGCGGCTCTTAGACTGGCCATGTGTGGTGTGTCTAATGGAGCGAGGTGGCTCTTAGACAGTGACATGGTAGTCTAATGGAGCGAGGCGGCTCTTAGACTGGCCATGGGTGGTGTGTCTAATGGAGCGAGGTGGCTCTTAGACAGTGACATGGTAGTCTAATGGAGCGAGGCGGCTCTTAGACTGGCCATGTGTGGTGTGTCTAATGGAGCGAGGTGGCTCTTAGACAGTGTGATATGGTAGTCTAATGGAGCGGGGTGGCTCTTAGACTGTTGCCATATGTGGTTTGTTTAATACGGCGTGGTGGCCATTTAGACAGTGTGGATATGGTTGTCTAATAAGGCGAGGTGGCTATTAGACTGTGTTGTCATGTTGTCTGGAACGGCAAGGTGGTCGTTCAGACGGTGTTGCTTTGGATTGGTTAAAATATCGAGGTGGTCATTAAGACGATACAGGAGGTGGTTGTTTTAATAGTACCGAGACGTGGAGGCTATTAAAATTTAGATTTTATGAGTAAAAGAAACATTTGACGTTGGAGGTTAACTCTATGGTTGTGGAGATATATTACTCGTAGAGCATATTTTGAATGGTGACATTGTGGAGAAGGAGATATTATAACGAACACTTTCTATTTGGTCAGGAGTGGCCGAACTATGTCCTTTTGTATTGCCTTTGGTTCTTTTTGTATTGCCTTTGTTTTTTTTTTTTTTAGGTACTGATGTTGCTAGTCTCAAGATGACACGACGTGTCAAATGCCAGGACTGCCGTGTCGGAGGAAGTAGACGGAATGGAGTAGATAGAACGATGCTCGTCCCTCAACGTCACACGAGGACGTGTGAGATGTCAGAATGGCCGTGTCGGAGGAACCACACGAAATGGAACTGATTGTTTATAATAAACGCGGGATGACTATTGTTTACCAAAAATGCTTTGTAAAATCGTAATATTATTTAATTTGATTAGTTACATTCTACTACGATTTAATATCTCATGAATTTAATTAAAAGTTATTGTTTTGTATTCTAATTCACGACCAATCAGAGCAGAGCATACGCCTCGAGCGGGGTCGAGGTGCTATATTTGACCAATGGCGCGCGCATGCGTATTCCCGCGCAGTTGAGCGGGAATATTAGAATGGTTGAAATACACAGGACCAATCAGGACGATTGTCAAGTGTGGTTATGTTAGTATTGTTGAAGAGTGGATCGAGTTGGATCCTGGAGACATGGGAAGCTTTATGATTTTGTTGGACGGTAAAGTTGAATTGGTGTCCCGAACCCGCTGCTCAAATAGAATTGGTTAATTAACGTGTTTACAAACTAGTTGTGAAGTACTTATTTGTTCAGTGACTAAATGTTGTAAAACTGTTATAAAATTGTACTAAAAGTGAATACGGACTTTGTTTTGTGCTCGCATTTCACCCAATGACGCCCACCAAATCCTGACAACTAACAATGGCGTCGAGAAGGATGCTGTTTCTCCGACATATATATATATATTATATAAGTAAATTGTACATAGCACCCTTTAGAACGCATCATAAACCTATCTAACTAACCAATATTTCGTTTGGGAGACTTAATAGATTATTATTTCATATATTGTGTATATATGTTGCAGTTCCAATAATATTACGCATATAAATGTCTAAATTTAAACCCCAAAATATTTTAAATAAAAAAGAAGTTTAAAAAACTAAAACCCGACTACAAAAAATTCACGTTCTAAAAAGTATGAAACAAGAAAACATTCTCATCTGAAAGCCGTGGTCGTATGCCACCTAATTCAGGTAAAACTGTATGTATGTAGTTATAGAACATGAATCTTTAGCACTAAAGTTTAGGGTAAAGTGGCATACGACCACGGCTTTCAGATGAGAATGTTTTCTTGTTTCATACTTTTTAGAACGTGAATTTTTTGTAGTCGGGTTTTAGTTTTTTAAACTTCTTTTTTATATTTAATAAACACGGCGGAAGGAACCACGTGACATAAACTTTTACTATGGATTCAGTATAAGATTCTAGACCCCTCATCATATTAGCCGCAGGACGTTCACGACTGGACATAGGCCTCCCCCATAGATTTCCAATAGCACCGGTTGGATGCGGCCTGCGGTCAACCGACCATTCAGTGTTTAATTTTTCAGAATCAGAATCAATATATTTATTTGTGAAACATAGGTATTTACATGAAGATCTTAGGTTATTATAAATGTGCGCTACGTTTTGCCGTGAAGGCGTACAAATATTGAAATAAAAAACAAAATACTAATTAAACTACTAACATAAAGGAACAATTTTAAAATAACTTTATAAAATTAATAATTAAAAGGAACTTAATAAGAAACAGTCTTAAAATCTCGAAACAGTCTTTAAAATTACATAAGTACATTATAAGTGTTTATGGTTTAAAAAATATTAAAAATTAAAAATTATTATCATTCATGGTCGGTTATTTGAATTCACCTTCTAGAATAAAGCCAAGTAGGTCCATGTTCTATGCCCTTACTCGGTATAATAACAGTCTACGTAATAACGAACCGTCATGCGAGTATTATTAAATACATATTTAATTATACGAACTCACAAAGTTATGTTAAGGTAAAATAAAATTGGTTATATTTATAATTAGTCATACATATTCATACATGCTTCAAATTATGTCTGTTTACAAATAAGTGGACCTTTGTGTGTTGGCGAGGCTCAATGTAGGTAGTAGCGTAATCAATAGGTCATGGTTACAGTACCGGGGGTGTGCGCGTTACTGTACCTAATTAATTAAACCGTATTTTACAGATCCTTATTTTTAGGGTTCCGTAGCCAAATGGCAAAAAAACGGAAACCTTATGGATTCGTCATGTCTGTCTGTCTGTTTGTCCGTCCGTATGTCACAGCCACTTTCTTACGAAACTATAAGAGCTATGCTGTTGAAACTTGGTAAGTAGATGTATTCTGTGTTACACAAAAATAGAAAAAAAAAACATAAATTTCAGGGGTTCCCTTTACCTAGAACTGAAACTCAATTTTTTTTTCATCAAACCTATACGTGTGTTGTATCTATGGATAGGTCTTCAAAAATGATATTGAAGTTTCTAATATATATATTATTATATTTTTAAATTGAACAGTTTGCGCGAGAGACACTTCCAAAGTGGTAAAATGTGTAACTTCTAAAATAAGAGAATGATAAAACTAAAATTTGAACAAGATCTAGTAAGTACTTTTTTACATTATAATGGCACGGAACGCCCGTATTTTACTTTAAATGACTTATTTCGTATGGTAATTAATATTACGCACGTTTACGTAACATTAGGTAATTATAATACAAAAAATATACCTATTGTGACAAAAAGTGACTACCAAATTGTTATTTTTGTAAGTTTGTGATTTTAAATTGACACATAATTGTGGCAACTTGAAGACTTGTTTATAACTTTTACAAAACAGGATTAAAGTAATTTTTTAAATGTTATTTATTTTACTGCCTTATTTTGTTGGGGATATACCTATGCACACAGATGAACAAACATACATACAGAGACAGCTAAAATCTTATAACCTTTGTTTTGGCTTTGCCGTCGTCATGCCGAAATTATGCCTCGGATTCCCCAGAACACTCTGATAATGGTAGGGTGTCTACCTGCCAGGGTTCCGAAATTTATTCTAAAGAGTCAGCGTGGCCTTGAAAAGCAAAAGGCAATAAGAGGAACACGGGTGGGTTATTTAGATGGCATAGTCAGTAAGAGTCTGACACTCCACTCCATCCAGAGCGGAAGAAGTCATAATTATATTGATTTCTTTTATAATCGGTCTACCTTATTGATATAATCCTCAGGCCTGGCCCTTGTCTTGCTCAGCGCGCGATCTTTGACCACCGTCACCCGCCCCTTCTCGACCCGCCCTTCGCATACGTCTGTGAACCGTTGTCTGCAACAAGTAACAACATTAGAAATGTTGAGTAACCCCCCGACAGAAGAATAAAGATTCACTACACCAGAAAACTATGAACCAAGGTAACCAATTATTCATAATTCAGGTTACATAAGAATTTAGGTACTAATTAATGCACTCCACTGCTGTTAGTCAGAAGCCCGAAAGTCTGGCAACCAGTCTTACCAAGAGTATCGTATTACCCATTACTGGGTTGTGGAGGTCTGATAGGCAGTCGCTCCATGTAAAATACTGATATTCAGCTGCATCCGGTACGACTGGCAGCCGACCCCAACATAGTTGGAGAAGGCTAGGCAGATGATGACTGCTGTACGTAGGCCTTCCCCAAAGAGCGCTAACCATCAGGGATTTGGGCAGCCCGCAACCTTCTTTAAATCGTCGTGCAGCAGGGTGTCTCACACTACGTTTGTCTAAACGTGGTCTCCACTCTGTCTGCTCCACCGACCGTCTGTCCGGTGGCAGACATGACCGGCCCACTTCCACTTCAGCGTACTGATTCTGCGAGCAATGTCGGTGACTTTAGTCTTCTGGCGGATGACTTCTTTGCGAATTCTGTCCATCAGAGAAATTCCGAAGCATTGCCTCTCCATCGCACGCTGAGCGACTTTGAACCTTGTGGACCAGCCCCACGGTGGTATTAATGCAGAATATATCACTCAATGTTAAAAGAAGTTCAAGCATGTGTCAATACAGCACCTGTAGGTATTCAAGGCTGGTATACCGAAGAGCCTCCTGATGACCAGGTAGCCATTGTCTTGGTAGAACTGCAGCTGTTCCGGAGACAACGGGTAAGTGGCGGAACTCTCCGCACTCACGCTGGAAATTGAGAAATTATTTATTTCAAATAAAATATTTTTATAATAGGTCCTAGTCTAGCAGTTAGAAAGTCAAAGTTAGTTGCTCGTTCCAAATAGTTGGTTTATATAGAGAACGATTAAGAAAGCAAGAATAAGAATAATTTATTGGTCCATTGTTACAACACAGAATAAACATAAAAATACTTAATATTAAGGTAAGTTATTATTAGTTATGTAACAAATTATATTTAAAAAAGTGTTTTAAATTGTTCGACGGTCCCCAAACTAGGCAGTGCCTGTATGTTTTTTTTTTTTTTTTTTTTTTTTTTTTTTTTTTTGTAGTTTCTATTCTCCACTCCCTGCCATGAGCAGGGGCGTTTTTAATCGTTTTTCTATTATTGTCAAGTTTGCTGGTTTATTGTATTGTAGAATTTTGTGTTGTTTATATATTTCGTACGTGTATATTTATTTTATTTTGTATTGTTCGTCTCTTATTTCCTTATTTGCATCTCGTTAAGTTATTTTCTCTTGCTTGCTTGTTGTAGGATCATTTTTGTTATTATTAATTCTTTTCGTGATTACAGTTCGGATGTGATCGTGTTTAAATAGATAGATAAATAAATGATTGAATAAATAAATAAATAAATATGTTTTTATACATCTGTAAAAATTGTGTTTTTTAGATATGTTCTTATTTATATTTAATTATATATTATATTTTGTGTATTTCTTTCCTTTCTCAAGGGTGGCGCAACTCTTGATGCCAATCAATTACTTGCGCCATCTTGAGCCCATCTTTTGTATTTATGTGTGTATATATTTGTGATGTTTTATAATCTGTGTCCATGTTGTTTTGTGTGTAGCTCGCTCCTTTCTCAAGGGTCGCGCAAACTCTTGACGTTTATCAATACATTGCGCGACCTTGAGCCCATCTGTTTGATATACTTTCCGATGTAGTGTTTTAGTTAATATGTTGTGGTTTTGGATATGTAGTGTATGTATAGTGTAGGCGCCACATTTTTAACACATATGTATATTTATTTCCTATTTTATTTAATTGTGTGGATTTTCCGTTTGGCAGTCGTGGCTGGCCGGGCCTTGCAGTGCAATAGTCGCTATCTGTTTCCAGCCGCCACGACCTCCACCACCTTCCTAGCAAATTTTAAAAAGCTCTCCCTTCTTTTCTTGTCTATCATAATCTCCCACAAGTTCTCCTTTTTGTACCTGTCCCCATGCTCCTGTTCACTGTCATATCTTGCTCGACTGAAAATAGGGCAGTCGAGCAAGACATGCAGCGCCGTTTGTGGGACGCCCGGGGAACATGTGCACGATGGGTCCTCCTTACACTTAAACCTTGTCAGGTATTCTGAGAACCCACCGTGCCCCGTCAGCAACTGTGCGATTATGCCGTCCATCGGAATTTTTATTACAGTTTTGTGGCTGGCGATGGCGTCGGGGAAGAACACCTTGGTGGTCCCGGCTGTTTCTCCCGACTGATACCTTCGGTTCCATTCGCCAAGGGACCCCCGTCTGATGAGCCCCTTGACGAATGAGACCGGGCATTTGTCGTAGTCGGGAGATCGTTTCAGGTGAAGGGCGGCCATCTTGGCCAGGCAGTCGGCGCGTTCGTTGCCCGCAAGCCCCGCGTGGGCCTTCAGCCAGAACAGAGATACAACTTTGCCCTGACCGAAGGCAGTGCGAAGGTTTTTGCGGGCTTGGACCGCCAGGGGGTGCGGGGAACCATTATTTACTACAACATCCAGCGCAGACCTGGAATCGCTGTATATCGCGAAGCTCTGCTGAGCACCCCGAACAATGTCATCCGTGGCTCTGCATATGGCCAGGAGCTCGGCCTGATAGACCGTGCCGTACGATGGCAGCTTGAGCTTGACGGCCTTTGTCTCCGCATCGCCCTCCCAATACGAGGCTGCGGCGCCCACCTTGCCGTCAATCTTGCTGCCATCAGTGTAGATTTTGACGGCGAAGTCACTATTTGCATCCAGTTCTTGTTGGTCTATCAGGCTTTTGAACTCCAGGTGCATATGCGTTGCCGGATGTCCATTTTCGGCGTGCCCCGCCCTTCGCTCGATCTCCGCGCCCGCGAGGTCCGGCCTGGGTACCCCCCTCTTGGCTTCGTACAGCGCTGCTGCCTCCTGTATGCGAATATCGAGGGGCAGTATCCCAGCCAGAAGCAGCGCCGCGTTCAGGGAGACCGTGCGGTAGGCTTTGCAGAGCTTCTGCGCGAATCCGCGCTGGATGGAGGCAAGCTGTTTTCTGGCTCCCATTTTCCCCACTGCCGGCGCCCAGGCGCTCGCCGCGTACATAGCCACTGGTTCTATTACTGCGCTGTAAATGACTCTTATGACATCTGCGTGAAGGCCCCAGCTGATCTTGGCCGCTCTCGACAGCTGCCCGTATATATTAACAATTTTCTTGCATATATTAAATATATGTTTATTAAATGTCAGGCAGCTGTCGATAGTGAGGCCAAGGATTTTGATTTCTTTTGCCATAGAAATTGCGACCCCGCCCATGCTCAGGAGCGGGACATCAAACTTCAGCTTCCTGGTGATCACCATCGCCTGGGTTTTATGTGGTGCAAACTTCAGCTTGTTTTTGACGCCCCACTCCCCAACATAGGCGAGGGCGGCATTGGCCTGCCTTTGGACCTCCAACGCAGTGTCTCCGTCAACGACCAGGACTATGTCATCGGCGAACGCCTGGCAATAGTCACCCCTCTCCGTCAGGCCCTTGAGCAGCGGGTCGAGGAGGAGGTTCCATAAAATTGGGCCTCCTATGGAACCCTGGACACACCCCTTGTTCGTGCTTATGGAGTGTGCCTCCCCGCCGTACCTGACCTCTACCCTCCTGTCTTGAAGGTAGCTTCCCAGGACCTTCCGGATGTTGCCGGGACAATTTTCCTCCATCAGCCGGACTTTAATGGCGGGCCACCAGGCACTGTCGAAGGCTCCCTCTATGTCTAACGAGATCACGGTAATAAGCTTCTTAAGCCTAAGCTTCCCCCGAATGTGTCCCATCAGATCATAGAGGGAGTCTTCGGTGCTCTTCTGCGGTATGAAGCCATATTGACGGGCGCTCATTTTTGGGAGGAGGTGCCACTTTAGCCGCCCGACGACCATCTTCTCTAGGATTTTCCCCAAGACCGGGAGCAGACCTATCGGTCTATACGACTTGGGCTGGGAGTAGTCCTGTTTTGCGGGTTTCCGCAGGACAACTACGGCCGCCTCTTTCCAGGGCTTTGGGAAGTGGCCAAGTTTTAAGCACACGTTTGTGAGGGCCAGGAAGGTTCCTGGATCCTGCGAGATCGCTCGCGCGCAGATGTCGGCTGTGAAGCCATCTGCACCCGGGGCCTTCTTCGGGTTAAAGCTTTCCACCGCTGTTCGCAGCTCCTGTTCCGTCGGGGGGTCATGGTTGTCATCATGTTCCCCGTCCACGAGGCTGGCACGCTGTCGAGTGGCGCGGTGGTCTGAATTGTCCTCGCTTTCCCGATCCTCCGGGTAGAAAGCGGCGAGCAACCTCGTCGACTCCTTCAGGGTCAGGAACCTTCCGTCGTGCTTAAGGGGAACGTCCTCGTGCCGTTTCGCAGTGCGACCGATTACCCTGTATATACCTTCCCAAAGCCCCTCCTTGTCCTGCTTCCCGCAAAACTCCTTCCAACTCCCAGTCTGTGCCTCCCTGGCCTTGGCGAAGTATTCTTCCTTCTTCTGCAGGTACCTATCAATCACCCCGGCCTTCCTAGAGGGGGCCGCGCAGCGTATACGTCTCTTCCTGGTGGCAACTTCTCTCTTCAGGGCAGATAATTCCTCGGACCACCACGGCAAGGTGAGCGTTGTGTGTGTTTTTATGAGTGGTATGTGTTCGGTGCATGCGATGTGTATGTTGCTTGTGTATGTGTAAATAGTGTTCTCCAGTTGCTGAGTATTGCTGATTAGTGTTACGTCCGACGGGCTGATGTGATGCTCTGCGTTAAGCTGGGCCAGTTTCTCACGAAACTGGCTCCAGTTTGCCTTTTTTGTATTAAACAGCCTCGTCGTCCGTTGTGTCTGTGTTCGCTCACCTCTCTGCAACATTATGTTGAAGGTTATGGCATTGTGGTCCGAGTTCGTCATACCCTGGTCAACTTTCCAGTTGTCCACCAGGTCGAGGATGTCAGTCGTGCACGCAGTGACGTCGACGTGACTGCTGTACGTTCTTCCCCCTCGTACGGTCTCGAAGGTCGGGGTGTCGCCGACATTTAGTACCTGCATACTTAGGAGGTCGAGAGCGCCCACCAAATTTTCCCCCCTATTGTCGGTCTCACTGCTTCCCCACCAGACGCTCTTGGAATTTGTGTCCCCCCCGATCAGGAGGTGCGTCGGGCTCGCCGTCGCAATCTTCCTCAGCTGCTCCAAGTATGGCTCTATGGGCGAGTTGGGCTCGAAATAGAAAGAGGCCAGTGTGATCTTCCAGGCACTGGTGCAGATTTTCACGACCGCGATGTTGTTGGTCGTGAATTCCGGGCACTGTGTAACCTCTAGGTCTTGGTCGAAGACCACAATTGCCGCCTTCACAGTGCCCTCCAGCCGGTTCGTGTTCTGGAAGATCCTGGCGCCTCTGTAGTCTTTCATGTGCCCAACCCCACCCACATATGGCTCCTGGAGCAGTGCGGCCTTGAGCTTGCGACCGGCGGCTTCCTGCATGAGCTCGTCCGTAGCCAGCCGCATCCTCTGCAGGTTTGCCTGGACGAACCCATGCCTCACGGTTTCTTCACGGGGGGGGGCAAAAGTGGACGCGTTTTCCGCTGTGGCGCCCTCAGCAGTACGCGACGGTGGATCGCGCTATCGCATCCCACCGCCTACGCAACGGGCAATCCGGGCTAAAGGCGTTGTGGGCCAAGTCATCGTGGCCGGCCTTCCGGCAGTTACAGCACCTGGGGGGCTCACCGGCCAGGTGCAGCGGGCATTCCGCTCGCAGGTGAGCGTCGCCGCAATGCGAGCAAAGGTCTTCTTTAGCGGTACATTGCCTGCGGCCGTGGCCGAAACCAAGGCATTTCGTGCACTGCACGAGGGGAGTCTGGTCATAGACCCTCACCCTTTGCAGGTCTATGTGTGCACGTCCTGCCTTGGTCAGGATCTGCCACACCGGGGGGGAGACCTGCACGACCACGTGTGTTTCGTGCGGGTTCCGTGCTCGCTTGCGATATTTGACGGCGACCCTCACCTCATCCTTCTTGAGCTCGCCCAGGAGGTGCTGGTTCTGTTTCAGGATCGCCCCGGCAATATCGTCGTCGGTGTTGTATGACAACACGTCCGCTAGCATTACCAGGGGATCCCTGTTTCTTGCCTCCTCCACTTTGAGCCCAGCCGTCGAGCCTCCCAGTCTGTTTCTAACCACCTCGAGCTCGCCACGAGTCCGGCACCCAATAACCACTTTTTGGTTCTTCGCCTTCCGAACCTTGTCGACCCGGATGCCCGTCTGCTTCGCGTCCACCGCGATCCTGATTTTTTCGACGACGGCACAGCTGGTGTCGTTGCCGTCGTCGGAGCTTATTATGAGCGAGTGCAGCGGCGGCGGCGGGACAAACTGCTTTCCAGCCGCTGCACTCGCATAGGTTGCTGTAGTCGTCTGCAAGCGATCCCGTTGTCCCTCCATCGCCACCTGGAGTTTCCTCATCTCCTCGCTGCTCGCCTTCACCAGCGCGCTATGCTCCGCTAAAGAAGCGAGCAGCGTGTCGATCGCTGGAGGGGTCTCAATCGGCGGAGTCATCTTTCTGGCGGCCACCTCGAACACTACCCCTTTTGTCGAAGTGGCGGCCGCCGCCTCGTCCTTCACCAACTGGTACAGCCGCTCCACGGCCTGGGTGATACCAGCTTTCAGGTCGGCTCGTAAATTTCTTGAGTCTCCCAAGTGCGACTTTGCACGGAGCAGGCAGTTCCGTGCCTCGGTGACCCGGTCGGTGGGCTTTTGGGGCTGTTTTTGTGACGTTCCCGGCGATCCTCCCGCCGACTCGACGGATGTTCTGCGCGGCGCGACTTTCCAGTCCGTGGGTTGCGCAGGCTTCCTAGTGGGCTGCGAGAGGGCCGCCGCGACCGGTGCCGCCTTCTTGGGTGACCGAGCGGCTGATGATGAAGGGGGCTGGCTTGCTGATGCTTTAGCATTCTCCCACTCCCCGACGCTACGCCTCACGTTTGAGGAGGCCGTGGGGGAGGGGGCCTTTGCTTCGGTCGTTGGAGAGACAACGGGGCTGGTGGGGGTCTTTTTAGCGTGGGTACGAGCGAGGTACATTGTAAGGGAGTACCTATTTACAAACAATAAATTAAAATATGGCGCAATAAAATAAAATTGCCAATATAAAAATGGAATATAATATAAAAATTGTCAATGTAAAAAACGGTATATAATAAAAGTATAAAAATTGTAGTGTGTATAATATAATTAAAAGATGCTAATCACACGCTGTATAAGGGCGTGTGAGTCAAAATGCACTTTGAGTGCACGATCCTGCCTTTATAATGCCCAGGGCAGTCAATTTTGGCTATAGAAGCCAAAATGTCAATAAAAAGTACAGCGATATATGTATATATTCGTTTGTCGTGGCCCCCGTCGTCGATTTAGACAATAAAAAATTTTCAGTCCGTATAAAAAATCAATTAAGGGTGGGCATGGGCGGGCACGAATTTTTGTGATTTAGACAGTTTTTTACTGTCGGGTGGTCAATTTTTGTATGGGCGGCTCTGTTTTGAGGGTGCACACGCGTAGCCTGCGCGGAGTCCCGTCTACTGTGAAGATTTGAATCCGTTCGCGCAACAGGAACGGGAGTTATTCGCCAGGGAAGGGCTTAAAAACGCAAAAATTTCGAAAAAAATACCAAAAAACTATTATATTTAAAAAACTAACAATTGTATCCCTTTTTGTTTTTCAGGACTCGGGTGGAGCAACTTCAGGCGCGTCCAGCGGCGTCCCTAGATTTATTGTATGACTAAAAATGACAAAGTTATTAAATTTTAAAGTTTGTAAAAATTTGGAAAAGTGTTTTTCTTTAATAAAAATTTTCCCTTTTGAGATTTTCCAGAAATATTTACGGGAGTGTACAGGGCTCGCGGAGCCGCGTCTAACGGTGTATTGCACTTGTATATACGGTACCTTATAAGGGTGTAAAAATTACGTCAAAGTTTCCGTGCCTGTATGTTGGGGGCCAGTAGATACTCAAAGTCAAAGTCAATGGATACTCTTTCAAAGTTAATAAAATATTACAATTCTAGATATACGGGCGTGTGTCAGACAAGTTACATCATCATCTCTTACTTTGTAATTTCAGTTGTTGCATTTTCAACTCTCAGCGCTGAGCCGAGCGTGACCAGTACCCACCCCCATACAAGAAAGAAAATAAAAATAGGCACTTATATTAACAAATAATATAATATAATATATACCATCACGCCTGTATTCCCCGAAGGGTTAAGCAGAGGTGTACGGATATACACCCACAGTTCGCCGGTATATTTAGGTCCCATGTAATGGGGGGCAAACAAACAACAAATAACAATAGATAATAACAGGGTTAGGGTTAATAGAGGGTAATAACAAATAATATAATAAAAAATAAAAATTTAAGTAACCTCCGACAAAAGTTTAATAGCTACGATGCCACAGAGAGACACACAGACACGTCAAACTTATAACATCCCTCTTTTTGAGTCGGGGGTTAATTATTTAACATTTTTTTTTAAGTAAAAATATATTAGATAGGTACTTACCGTTTTGGAATAACTTTGAAATAATTACCAGCCATAATATTTTAATTTGAAACACATCTAGTTACTTCTCTAGACAAAATATAATTGTATAATAATATGTATAAGTAGATAATTATTATAATTTCGCACGCGTAGACGCTAGCCGTTGCAAACTGTGGCTGAAATAGAGACGATTCTAAAACTAAATTGATGATTATCTTATGAATGTTAATAAGCCTTTTGTGTTAATAATGATTACCCATTGTTAACAAATTAATCGAGTTTTGGGATTCCGCAGTTCATAATTGAATCGAAAGTTTTATTTTCAACACACTAGTTCGTAAAGTCGCTCTTATTGGGACGCTGTTAGAGTCACAATACTTTTAACATAGCATTTTGCTTTTTTTACGCTACGGTACATTACGCCCTCCCCTACGACTCGGGCTCCAAACATAGACTTTGTTGGTTTGATAAATTTATCTCACTAGTTTCATCAGTGATATTATTATTCAGTTTTGATGACAGCGCTTTATATAGGGCATAATAGCATTGCAAATAGAGCCCGGTTATTACTAATGATTTTTGACGATAAACACATTAGGAAAAAAAGATATTTGTATAAATATATTTTTATTTAGATAACGTTTATACATAGTAACAATCTCCGATATACAAAATATTACAAATATACAATTTGATTGTAAAACTGCCCACTTATATCTAATACAAATAATCCATTACCTAAAATAGTTAGTGTGAGGACAAACGAACCTAATTAGTAAGTCGCGTAATTTACGCTTTTCATACCAAAATCCTGTTAGTATATTTACACGACGACGCAAAATGAGTCTTCAGTACTGATATTGAAGACTCATTTTGCGTAATTTACTTTTGACTGATGAAATGTAAATTATGCGACTCACTAACAAAATTACGTTTGTTTGGGCTCACACTCAATAAAGTAACACAAACTTAACATTAATAATTTCAATAACTATATCGCATAATTTCTTTAAATTTTTATTTGTCATTATTTTTTGTTTTTATAAAAACTTTGCCTCTCTCTAGGAATTTCTCCTGTATCGTGGGTGCGTTTACAAACATATAAATTCACATATATACAAACAAATTGTTCGATATAATATTATTTTTATCTATGAAACGATTCCACAGTCCCACATTAAATTGATTGTGTTAATTTAAACAATTGAAAAACATACAAGGTCGATAAACAACGTTAACGTAAAATAATATACTAGTTTGTGTGGAAAAACTAAGAGATTTGATTTATTTTTGTATTTGATGTAAAATGCATTAAAACTGCCCGTAGGTCTCGTGGTCCCTGCCGGGGCTGCGGGTTGTTCGAAAGAGTTACCGTGCCCCCGGAACGCAAAGGGCACATGAAGGAACATAGATGGGTTTTAGTCAGTAAAAGTCTGACACTCCCTTCCGTTCCACCCAGGACGGGGGAAGTTATTTGATGATTTCCCATCCATATAAAAAAAAAGGTCTCGTGGTCGCAAGGGCGACTGATAAGTATCGGTTCTGGGGTTCGATTCCCAGGTCGGTCAAAAAGTGTTATTAGGTTTTTATATTGGGAATTTCTCAGTAGTAGCCCGGAGTTTGGAAGTTGGTGGTGTGACAGCCCCGTGTCTCAGAAAGCGGGAAGTCTGACAGCCGGAGGTCAGACAGGCAGTCGCTCCATGTAAAACACTGGTACTCAGCTGCATCCGGTTAGACTGGAAGCCGACTCCAACATAGTTGGGAAAAGGCTAGACAAACATATACATACAGTGTTAATCTTCATAATGTGCACATATCGAAATGAAATCTATGCTCAATTTTATCGACGGAAAAAATATTAAAAATAATCTATTTTTTTTTTTAATTTGTTCGTTACTGTGATCCCCACCCCATTCTACGATTATTGTACAAAATTATGAAAAAAAAAGGTTTTTGCAAAAGAAACCTGTTTATTTTCAATTGGGGATAACTCTTATGCAAAAGATCATTTAATTCAAAAGTTACACCGTTTCGGTTACACAATTTCTTTTTTTAATTTTTTAATTATTCATTCCGTCCAAGCTATCCGATCCGAGCTATCGTGTTGCCCAGTTACTTGGTTGTGGAGGTCAAATAGGCAGTCGTTCCATGTAAAACATTGAAATTCAGCTGCATCCGGTAAGACTGGAAGCCGACCCCAACATAGTTGGGAAAAAGGCTAAGCAGATGATGATGATTATTTCCGTCCATAAAATTAATCATAGATTCGGGATCATGTCGATATGTGCACATTATAAAGACTCATCCTGTATATGTAAATATATATAAGTATTGCCAGTGTTTTTATGTCTCGTTTGCATGGAATTGACGTCAGATAGATTTAATCTTTAACATTTAATATGTTAAATGATAAGATCATTAAACATTTATCGTTGATTTATCTTTCACACGGCTGCATTGTAAGTCTTATAAAATAAATACCCAAAAGAAATATAATTACACAATAATATTAACAATACCATAATTAAATGCATGTTTTTGTGACTTTTACTCATTTCAATTTTTATTCCAATACAAATAAAGTTTATTTTTCAATAAAAAGGCACAGCTGTATATTATCACATTAAATTTCCTTTTCGTTTGGTATACTCTAAACATAATCTTATTAGGTAAATAAGAAACGTCAGTTTCTTATTACTGTAAGAAAAACCCATACCATGGAGTAAGCTATATGTATACATAATTGTGTTTTTACAAGTTTGATCTCACTCCTTTTACTTGCTTGCTCTTGAAACGCCAAACATCCTGAAAAAACAAACAATATCTTTAATATATACCATCACGACTGTATTCCCCGAAGGGTTAGGCAGAGGTGTGTGTACACCCACAGTTCTCCGGTATATTAAGGTCCCATGTAACAGGGGGCGACCCTATTGCCATTAACCGGGCACAAATCCAAACTGCGAGCTGCTACTGAGAATTTCATAGAAAAACCAAATAACACTTTGCTCGACCTGGGAATCGAACCCAAGACCTCTAGCGTAGCAGTCGTGCTTAGGACCACTAGGCTAACGAGGCAGTTCTATCTTTAAAAAGTTAAATAATCACCATATCACATACACAGAAACAGGCAGACCTTTTGGTGAATGTCTGTTGGGGCTTTACAATCCTGCCTACTATCCTACAAAAATTAAAGTTTGTGAGGATGGATGGACGGATGAATGTTTGTTACTTTTTCACACTTATAATTTTTCAGATAGGTTATAGTCTGGAATAGCACATAGGCTACTTTTTAACCTGGAAAAAATACGGTTCTCGTAGGTAAAAATATAAATGAAATAAAATAAAAATGAAATTCTCCAGACCGATTACGGTCACGGCGGCTAATCTTAATGCAGACTAGCCACGTACGCAGGAGATATTATAGTGTACAAGTGTGTGCGCAAACACAGGTGCACTCCCTCTTCCCTAACTCTCATAGCCCGATGGGACGGCAATCCGACACGACCGGAGAGAGATCAGGCGCAGGACCAACAGCTTTACGTGCTTTCCGAGGCACGGGGGGTCACACCACCAACTTCCAAACTCCGGGCTGCTACTGAGAAATTCCTAATGGAAAAACTCAACAGCACTTTTTGCCCGACTTGGGAATCGAACCCGGGACCCCTTGCTCAGCAGTCGCGCTTGCGACCACGAGACCAACGGGGCAGTCATAGGATCTCGTAGGATAATATAGACGGTAACAACGGATAATTTTGACGCGGAGTAAGTCCCGAATGGACTTTCAATACGAAAATCCACACGATATATTTCTACATTGCAGATTTTATGGTACCTATAATACTAGCATTTGATTTTGTGAATTCGTTACGGGACCCTAATTATTTTGGCAAAACATTGCGTCCTATTAGCGAAGTAATTATTCAGAATCAGACCAGTTTTTCTGGGGATTAGCTAGCTCAAAACAAAAAACAAATATTCTATATCTTTATAATATTACAAAAGATAGTCATCAGCTTTATAATTAAGTTTTTTGTGCAAACAATGTTAATGAAAAATATTACACACAATAAAACCGAATAAAAAAGCAAAAAGCCAACGTCACGCGGTGTTCCCAGGCGGTCACCCATCCAAGTACTGACCGCGCCCGATGTTGCTTAACTTCGGTGATCGGACGAGAACCGGTGTATTCAACGTAGTATGGACGTTGGCGAGAGAAATGCTTAAATACACAGCCACTTTTTATTAGTTATAAGTTTAACGTAATTTTTTTTTCTTTAGTCAGGTCGCCCTTGTAGAAATATTAACATAAGTAAATTCGATTCATACATAATCATTATTTAAAGTGTTAGGTACTTACTTATGTATTTATTTAAACTTTATGCAACACAAAAAGTACAAAGACGGCTTTTATGCCTAATGCATTATCTATTAATTATGCTTGTTGTATAAATTAAACAAAAAAAAACTTTATAATAGTCTTATTTCCAATTCGAAAATCGATTCGAAGCTAATATTTTGAAGTCAACGTATTTGTGCTACCTCTGTTAGTACTGTTTAATAGTATGAGCAATGAGCAATTTAGCTTGAGATTTCCTAAGGCTGTCCTTAGTGCCCGGTTAATGGCAATAGGCTCGCCCCCTATTACATGGAACCTAAACATGCGAACTGTTGTTGTACATTCGTACACCTCTGCGTACCCTTCGGGGAATACAGGCATGATTATAAAAAATGAAATTACCTTCTTTACTTGATTGTGGATAGGCAGTCGCTCTTAAAATACATGTGTTCATTAGCATCTAGTTATACTGGAGCACAGTTATGAGAAGGCAAGGCAGATGTAACTGCCTCGATGGCCTAGTGATTCTAAGCGCGACTGCTACGCTAGAGGTCTTGGGTTCGATTCCCAGGTCGAGCAAAAAGTGTTATTGGGTTTTTCTATGAAATTCTCAGTAGCAGCTCGGAGTTTGGATTTGTACCCGGATAATGGCAATAGGCTCGCCCCCTATTACATGGGACATAAACATACCGGCGAACTGTGGGTGTAGTGAATGCAGGCGTGATTCAGTTTATCTTCAGCAGTGTCTAACTACCTATGTAAACGCGTGCCGTTAAGTAATTCTTTTAGATATATTTTACTCGAAAACTAATTTCCATTTTACCAATCGTGTCGGTTCAAATTAAGACCTATAATTTGTTACCTAGTTACTGGTATTCAGCTGCATCCAATTAGACTGGAAGCCGATCCCAACATAGTTGGGAAAAGGCTAAGCAGATGATGATGATGAATTTGTTACCTAGTTTCTGCGGCGAACTGTGGGTGTACATTGGTACACCTCTACCAAACCCATCGGGGATTACAGGCGTGGTGGTAGAAAATGAAATTACCTTCTTTACCTATATGACCTCCACAGTCGAGCTGAGGAGGTCATATAGGCAGTGGCTCCTAAAATACAGGTGTTCATCTGCATGTAGTTATACTGGAGGGCAACTAGTATCGTGATGGCCCAGTGGTTAAGGCGCCCGCCTCTCATGCACGAGGTTGTGGGTTCGCAACCGGGCACGGGCAAGTACCAATGTGACTTTTTCTAATTCATACATCACAGACAGACATCACTGACATCGGTAACCATGTCAGAGGCCCTTGAGGCGGTTTAGAAATTCTGACACTAGGGTGTGTGAGGTCGTTAGACCTTACTGCCCACACGATAAGAAGAAGAAGAAGGAAGAAGACGGAGGGCAACTGTGAGAAGGCAAGGCAGAGGTAACTCACGGTGTAGTCGAGGTGTCCCATGCCCATCCGCTCGGCCTGCTGGGCCACCTCCTTGGCGAGGTGTTCCTGCAGCGTGCCCGTCACGTCGATGTACTCGCACGAGCTGTTCGCGAAGTGGAACGTTATGGCTTTGCGGTAGTTCTGCAAGGAAAGGAAGAAGGAGATTTAGTTAGTTTTCATCATTTGGTCGTAAACTGGCACTTATTGCACTGATTTTAGGTTCAGAAAGTGGTTTATTAAGTACTCGTGCTTTTTAAATTTAGTTAATATGAACACTGACACCAGGCGACAGGCGACCTAATATAACATACCTAAATATCGGGTGTAAAGGACATCTAACCTTAAACTGAAACCATGAATTCTCTATTCTGGACTGAGTCTCAGACAAGATTTTTTAATAGGAAAACCGTAAGTAAGAGTTATGGAAGTTTTTAATATTTTTCCGCTAAGTGAAAATTCGCTTCCTTCTGAACCGTGATCAGCGCCGTTTTAGGTAAAAAAAAAACGACGGGTTGCACTCCGGGAGTGCCGGCAGAAGTGAAAACGCTAAAGACGTACACAAATATGTGTACGATAAATTCGTAAGATTTTCGACGTGACCTGATCGAAAATCTTACGAATTTTTGATCAGGTCACGTGTCCTGACGCGAGTTTAACATTGTTTTACCCATTCCAAAACAAGTGTACAACGCCGCTTACGAATTTTCGATCAGGGTCACGTGTCCTGACGCGAGTTTAACATTTTTTACCCATTTCAAAAAAAGTGCACAACGCAGCTAAAGAAGTTTTCACTTCAAAAAAATCGTTCAAAGGAACAGGGCAATTTTTCAAACTTAATCTGACGAAAAAAGGTAAAAATTTCGAAATTTTCCTGTAAGAAATTCCAGTTGTTCTAAAGTCAGAATAGTGTTTGAGTGCAGTGGCGAAGTTTATGGATGGGTGTCCTTTACACTCCGTACGGTTTTATGTAAGCATTACATTCGGGCGTCGCCTAGTGGCGATATAATATCCCATAGATCTTGGAAAAATGGACATCAGCTATGCAAACGACAAATTCTGACATTTTGTTTTTATGTTATCTAAAAACTTGCCCAACGCTGGGCACATCTTCAGAGCAGTTGTTACCTTGGACACGTTGGGTCCGGAGCCGTGCAGCAGGTAGGGGTGCAGGAACACCGTGTCCCCCGGACTCATCTCCAGGTGCACGCGCTTGTCTAGCGGAGCTATAGCTTCCTCGTCCACGCCGTGGTACATCTTGAGGGCATCCTGCAATTGATGATAATGTTAAGGCTATGCAAGTAAATAATTCTAAGGTGTTTATAATATACAAAGCTTCTGCTTATTGTCGCAACTTCGTCCGCGTGGCTTGATTCACCCGCGTTATTTAACGTCTTTGGTTCATACTGTGCTCCTGTGGATCGTAGCGTGATGTTATGAAACTCATGTTACTCGGGAATAATGTAAGCTAAACATCCATCCATCCATCCATCCACACAAACTTTTTTGCTTATAATAGGAGGATGGTAGAAGATTGCCTCGTTAACCTAGTGGTCCCAAGCGCGACTGCTACGCTAGAAGTCTTGGATTCCGATTCCCAAGTCGAGTAGTATTATAGACTTTTTCTGTGAAATCCTCAGTAGCAGCTCGGTGTCAGGATTTGTGACCGGTTAATGGCAATAGACTCCTTATATACGCCCTAAATATACCGGCAAACTGTGGGTATACATTGGAACACCTCTGTCTAACCCTTCAAGGAATACAGTCGTGATGGTATGCATTACCTTCCTGCCGGCGTGCTCGTACAGCTGCTGCGCCTTGTGCGAGCCGGGCACGGCGTACAGGCAGCCGTTCTCCACGGTCACGTGGTCCACCGCCGTCCACGAGCCCACGATCTTCTCCGCCGGCCGGAACGGGAAGTAGAACAGATCCTGGAAACGAAGTCATAGGCATCAGCTTTGAGATGGGGATAGAGATATCAAAGGTATCTGTGAGAGACAGGGTGGATAATTCTTAATCTTCTGTTAAAAAGCAAAGAACTTATGACGACGTGAAATTTTTTACGGATCCCTATTTTGTGGGTTATAAAATAATGATGTCCTACTACTTTTTGCCCGTGACTTCGTCTGCGTAAATGCCGGTTAGCGCGGACGCAGGAGTTAAAACCCTCCCCTCTACCAATTTCATCAAGACCGTTTCAGGGATTTCGCGGTGAAAGCTTAACAAACAGACAGAGTTACTTTTGCATTTATAATATTAGTATGGCTCATCATCATCCCATCACTTCATCTTTCATCTAAAATAATAATAATGTACTTATTTAAAAGTATTTAAGTTTAAGCGAAGGACGTACCAAATATTGTGCAAGTTTCGTAACGTTTACAGTCTTGGGCTAGCGATTTAATCATTATTATCGCAAAACATGTGCGCGGGTCAATAACTTTTAGGTATAATCCATTTGCCCTTCTCTCCGTACAAGTTCACTTCTTGCGCGCTCAGTGTTCATGAATGTTTTTTATTGGACGTTACAGGTTTTTTACATATTTAGGACGAGAATCGAATACTGAATCCTCCCACAATAAGTCCCTCGTTTAACCCAATATATTGTATAATCTGCTAATTATGACAATTTGCACGCTTGCTTGCAGGCAGAATACAATGAATTTAAAACTGTAAGATCTTCCCTTGTGCAGAAACCACAGAACGCCACCTGTTACG
This sequence comes from Caradrina clavipalpis, assembly GCA_932526535.1. Classification (NCBI taxonomy): domain Eukaryota; kingdom Metazoa; phylum Arthropoda; class Insecta; order Lepidoptera; family Noctuidae; genus Caradrina; species Caradrina clavipalpis. Next base: position 2,344,091 of record OW052111.1, on the reverse strand, counting down.
AATCGTGATAGATAGATTTATTTATGTGCATAAAAAGTAACGTAATGTAACGTGGCAGGTGCCGTGCGAGGTGAAAAGAGTATGTAAAGATCGTAGGCTACAATTCTTACATACTCCTTTCACCTCGACCACGTTCATATATCTTGTAATACAAGCGCGCCGATTACGAGTACTGCGCACCCGACCTTTCTGAAGAACTTGATCAAAAAGGCTAGGTCTTTCTAGGGCACCGATGACCAAACCATCTAAACATACTCTTTTTAATCTTTGTCACTACATTCCCTTTTAATCCGCAACGTTCTCGTATGGTCTCATTCATCACTCCTATCTAAACCCCCCCTTCCTTCCTTAAACTATGTATGTTATTGCAAACAAAGTGGCAGGTAGTAACGCATCTGACCTGATGCGGCGGGTGCCGGGAGGAGCCGGGCGGCTTGTTGATGAACATGCTGTTGACGGCGGTGATGTCGTCGCCGATGAGCTGCGACAGCACGGACAGCAGGCGCGGGTGCTCGCCGTACGAGATGAACACGTCGTCGTACAGCAGCTCTTGGATCTGGCACATTACAATCATCATTTGAATAGTAGTAGAGCTCTTTGTGAATGAGCTCTCGAAGTACTACCACCATACCTATTTCTGTCGCAAAGCAGCGTTGCTGTGTTCCGGTTTGAAGGGTATTGGTGCCGGTGTAATTACAGGCATGAGACATTTCAACTTTGTTTCTGGGATGGCAATGCATTTTCAAGGCCTTTGGTGTTGCAGATGTCTATAGGTAGCGGTGACCAGTTAACATTAGGTGGTCCTTGGAATTGTTTGCCATCTAATAGCATAAAAAAACACACACATTGAACATACATAGCAACTTTTCTTTTACCAACGAAAAATAAGTTGCCATGTCTATATGAATATTTTTTGGAGTGAAAACTTCTTCAGTCGCGTTGAGCGATTTTTGGTGTGATAATTACTTTTATTTTTCAAACATAAAACTTACTTTTTGGTAGGGCCAAAACTTATGGGTTTAAAAACAATACCTTATTAATATAATCTTCAGGCTTCAAATTCTGCTTCAGTAAGCTCGGTTCTCTGACAACTCGTACATTGCCGGCCGGAACGATCCCCTTGCATATTTGTATGAAGCGCTGCCTGTAATACAATACAATTTAAATTCTACAGGTCATAATAATTATGAACGTTTTGTTATTCAACCTCTACGTGTCTATGAAATAGGCAATGTTCGTGCAATTTTTGTCATTTTTATTTGACAGTTCAAAATATGCCATCACGCCTGTATTCCCCGAAGGGTTAGGCAGAGGTGTACCGCTGCGTACACTGACTAATTACAAGCCTAGATATAAGTGCCCTTATCCTATACGTACAAAAAAATTAAATTAAAAATTTAAAAAACCCCCAACACAAAAACCTAAGTTAACTTTAAAAAGTAAAAAAATAACAAAAAAAATACGTCACGTTGGGGGACCGCTCGGGACGATCGTATCCTAATTGCAACATCGGTCCCCCAACGTGACGTATTTTTTTTGTTATTTTTTTACTTTTTAAAGTTAACTTAGGTTTTTGTGTTGGGGGTTTTTTAAATTTTTAATTTAATTTTTTATTTTATACTTTTTAAAGGTACTACCTACTTATTATAATGTCGATTTTGTTAAGTTTGAGACCCCACTCGAGTATATTTACAGACATTCGGTTTTTCTTCCCTACTTTCACCACTACTAATCACCACAACTTTTAAACGGCCCAACCTATTTTCATCAAACATGTCTAAGAACACTCGTACGTAAGTTACCTTTAATACAAAAAAAACTAAATTGAAATCGGTTCATCCGTTCGGCCTCTATGATGCCACAGACAGACACACAGACAGACAGACAGACAGACAGACAGACAGACAGACAGACAGACACGTCAAACTTATAACACCCCTCTTTTTGCGTCGGGGGTTAAAAATATAATTGAGTATAATTTTTATTTATTGGCCAAAATATAACGAGTCTACTTTAGTATGGCCTGCACCGCTGCATGCTCGATGCCAAGTATATTAAAAAAAAAACAAGTTAAATGTAAGATAAATAATAGAAGTACATAAAGTACCTACTTTTAGAGTAAGAGTTTACTGGCTGTAACAGAATTAGATATGCGACAAAAATGCCTAATCTATTCATTCGATAAGTTGTTGATAATAAAATCTTATTAGGTACATTAATTAGTCTGTATCCAAAGCAAGATATTAAGGGTTTATGATAAAATTAAAGGTACACAAGCCGATATAAAACAACTTAACATTAACATCACGGCTGTGTGGCCCGATGGAGTAGGCAGAGGTGTAAAAGTTTGTAGCACATTTATACCTCAACCTTCATCAGAGAAATCAGCATAAATCAAATATGACTCTAAGCTGCGCCGCTGACGCCGCGCTATACCCAACCATTGCAACTCCTGACAGCCAGAATCAACAGTGGCGACCTCCAGAAAAGTGCGCAGGCAATGAAGCTCGACGAAGAGAAATTATTCAACTCTCTTGGCTCGGCAAAGAAGTTAATCAGAAAAAGAACAGGAGTAAGGAAAATATAATGTTCATTTCCCTATAAATAAGTAGGAGGAACACCTAACAGGGACAGCATAATGTAGTCACTGTAATGTGTATCTACAGAGTACGAGGTTAAGTCTATATTTGAATGCTCATTTTCTTGCTGTGTGAGAGCGTTTTAGTATAAATGGGCTACGACCTTAAACCCGCTTATCGCCAGTGACGTCAGCCAGTAGGTGTGAGCCAGAAGCCTATTGAGACCAGGCAAATATGAAGACTTTGATACGTTTGCCTTGGGAAAGATCAAACTTAAAACATTGTGCCCAATTCAGAGATTGAACCAAGGACCCGGTTACTTAGAGGTCTTGGGGTCGATTCCCCGGTCAAACAAAAAGTGTTATTGGGGTTTTCTATGAAATTCTCAGTAGCAGCTCGGAGTTTGGATTTGTGCCCGGTTAGTGGCAATAGGCTCGCCCCCTATTACATGGGATCTAAACATACCGGTGAACTGTGGGTGTAGATACACCTCTGCCTAATCCTTCGGGGAATACAGGCGTGATTGTATGTATGTATGTCTCAGTAGCTCGGACTCAGCATTTGGGCCTGGTTAATGGCAATAGGCTCGCCCCCTATTACGTGTCCGTTACCTCAGCCAGATGTGGTCGAAAATGGTCATTTGAATCTTATAGATAATTAGTTTTGCGGCTTCTGTAATTGTTGCGCACATTTTTAAATTTGTTGCGCTTATAGTTTTTTAATTATTTCACAAAAACATTTCCTGCTGAGGTAACGTTACCCCAGCCAGACCTTTTTCTTTCTAATGGGAATATTTAAATAAATACTAGCTATAAAATTAGTTGTCTAGATGAAGTAAATGTTGTGCCTTATTTTGTATTTGTTCTTTCTTCGGTTGCGAAGTTATTCGAGATTTTGCTGGGGTATCGTTTTTGGTTTTGCTAGATCTTTGAAACGGTTAAGCGGATTCTTATCATATTTTGTACAAGACTTTTTTGGAATTAGTTTAAATTTGTTCTGCAATAAAAATACCAAAATAATACATAGCTTAAAGGTTATTTCATTAAATAGAAAAACACTTCAATTGGTCCCAGCACTCTCAATAAGAGGTCTAAAGACTTACTTTAAACATTATTGTGAAGCTTGTAACTGCCTTCAAATGTATGTGAAGTTTCATTAGTATCATGTAAGTATTTAACAAGTTATGATGATATTCAGTTCTTCACGAGCACGGTCATGATGCGCGCGGTGTTATTTGGCAACTGATAAGCCTGTATATGGATATATGAACTGAATGTTATGTCAATTATTAGTTGTGTAGTTCAGTTGTATAACAGTAAAATTTCAACGTAGTACATTGGATAATTAATGAGATAATACGATTAAAGTCATTAGGAAGTGAATGACCGTGGTAACCCGACCAAGTTTAGGTGGTTACGAAAAAGCGAAAACGTAGAACATTATGCTATCTTTTGAAATGTTTAGTATAATACACCTTACAATTTCGGTACAGACGCGTACACTGTTAAATACATAATAATATAATAATATCTGTACTATGAAAACATTATTATTATCTGTGATTTTTAAATAGTTTAAGTTCATTTTATGTGTATAAACTTAGGGAAAAAAATGTGATATTTGAAATGAGACAACAAAACAGTAGGACTAACTGTGAGCATTTTACTACATTGTGATTTCATTTAGTATTACCATTGATCTGTGATTTTAATTGATATAAGTGGGTATTAGTAGACATACGTAAGTTTAGTGTTAACTGAAAAAAACCGTTGTATAATTATTTATTGTCTGTGATCATTACACATTCCAATATTGTGTATACCTATTTAAATAAAAACTGTAATTGTGTACTGTGTTTACTGAAATCTATCATTTAAATAAAAAGTAATAGAAAATTCAAAAAAGCAAAATTACTATCTGTAATTTTAATCTGTGATTGTTTTTAAGTATAAGTTTATTAATACTTTAAAAGTTCAATTGAAATGATTATTTTACCTGTTAATAAAAAATCGTTAATAAACATTTAGTTTTTTTTAACACTTGTGTAAATGTCTGTACTAAATTTGTAACACTATCCTACATATTTTAGAAGGTAGCATAATGTTCTACGTTTTCGCTTTTTCGTAACCACCTAAACTTGGTCGGGTTACCACGGTCATTCACTTCCTAATGACTTTAATCGTATTATCTCATTAATTATCCAATGTACTACGTTGAAATTTTACTGTTATACAACTGAACTACACAACTAATAATTGACATAACATTCAGTTCATATATCCATATACAGGCTTATCAGTTGCCAAATAACACCGCGCGCATCATGACCGTGCTCGTGAAGAACTGAATATCATCATAACTTGTTAAATACTTACATGATACTAATGAAACTTCACATACATTTGAAGGCAGTTACAAGCTTCACAATAATGTTTAAAGTAAGTCTTTAGACCTCTTATTGAGAGTGCTGGGACCAATTGAAGTGTTTTTCTATTTAATGAAATAACCTTTAAGCTATGTATTATTTTGGTATTTTTATTGCAGAACAAATTTAAACTAATTCCAAAAAAGTCTTGTACAAAATATGATAAGAATCCGCTTAACCGTTTCAAAGATCTAGCAAAACCAAAAACGATACCCCAGCAAAATCTCGAATAACTTCGCAACCGAAGAAAGAACAAATACAAAATAAGGCACAACATTTACTTCATCTAGACAACTAATTTTATAGCTAGTATTTATTTAAATATTCCCATTAGAAAGAAAAAGGTCTGGCTGGGGTAACGTTACCTCAGCAGGAAATGTTTTTGTGAAATAATTAAAAAACTATAAGCGCAACAAATTTAAAAATGTGCGCAACAATTACAGAAGCCGCAAAACTAATTATCTATAAGATTCAAATGACCATTTTCGACCACATCTGGCTGAGGTAACGGACACCCCTATTACATGGGACCTTAACATACCGACGAACTGTGGGTGTATATTGGTAATTATAACTCTGGCTAACCCCTCGGGGAATACAGGCGTGATGGTATGATGGTAGAAACTATGCTGTAAGACCGGTCATCTCGAAAACTAGATTTTGTATTTAGTTATAATTTCAACAAGACTCATAATAATTGCATGTTATGTGCGCCAACGGTAATGTCATTAATTATCTCAACAATACATTTAGTTGCACATTGTACTCCCACGAACAATGCCGACATTGCAAGTAAACAAAATAATTAAAGAGACATTCAACCATAATTATAAATCTAAATTCTAAATTAAACAAAACATTTAAAAATAAATTATTACCAAAAGAGGAAAAGAATTGAATATTGTTGTTTTATATAACTCAAATATTAATTCAATTCAAAAGTTAGCAATAAAACATTATTTTTTTGTATGGGTGTTTAACTTTGATTGATATAATTTATTCATAGGAGATCAGGCAATTATTTAGGAATACTAGAATTCGCTTAATAATGACATCAAAGATAAATTACTATGTCATACTAAGCGGATGTCACAAAAAGCATTGCCTAACTTAAGAAATAAAAAACTTCCTATTTTTTTTACATACAATCACGCCTGTATTCCCCGAAGGGTTAGGCAGAGGTGTACCAATGTACACCCACAGTTCGCCGCTATGTTTAGCCGCTATTTTTTTACATGCTTATATTAACTTCACCTGTTATTAACTTCGTCCTAAGTAAGAAAATCACACAAATTTTATATAAACAGCTTTTCCATATGATACTAGTCCCGGATATCGAACTGCCGCGACTTCGTCCACGTGGCTTATTTCACTGGCGTTAAGTTAGGTCTATGTTTACTGCTCTGCTCCCGTGGGTCGCAGCGTGATGTTATATAACCTATGTTACTCAGGAATAATGTAGCTGTCTATTAGAAACAATCGGTGCAGTAGTTTCAGAGTCAGTACAACAAACAAACAAACAATAAATCTTTCTTATAATATAGTAGCATTGAACTGATTGGGTGAACAATCCCTTTTTCACTTCTTCAAAAAAAGAAACATGCACATTGTGGATTACCAGTGTTTAGGAATCATGTTGGTAGTGACCAACTGGACATATTTTTTAAAAAATTGGCCATTATAAGTGTTTCTTCGCTATTAGCAATGTTCCTTCCAATAAAAATAAAATAAAAAAATAACCAATGTAATTATCTAAACCTTGTTTCATAGAAGTTTTTATGAATTTTAAACTTTGCACTGCCATTACGTCATATTAAATAGTTGGTCATTATAGTGGTATAAACAAATTCTACTGTAGTTGTTCAACAGCTACATTTTCTATCCAACTGTGCATTGTTTGCATTCTAAAGTTACTATAATATTATTATATTAGCTACTATTATGTTATTAGTGATCTCATTACAAGCAATTTAGTTTTCTTTAATAAAATAAAACCCTATTCCGAGAATCTACAAACATGGCATTGTGTCAGCCAAGTTCAATATGGAAAGGATCAAACACTGAAGAATCATTTTGAGTTACTTTCAAATCCCCAATTCTCAAAAACAATTAGGTCTCCATGCATGTAATTTTGTATGTCCCTAATTTTAATAAAGATCTTTTAACATCAGAATTCCACATTGCGTATTGAAATTAAAACTTGCAGTAATTTCTTGTCAAAGAAAGTTACAATTAGTTAACTTTTGTTGAAATGAATTAAAGTTTGTGTACATTCCTACAGATATGATTAAAGGAATTGATGTACCTTGGACCTTGGCACCCATTACATTACACTTTTATTAGTGACAATAACTACCTGGAGGCACTTTTTATTGAACTTGTCCCATTTTTTCTTTTTTTTTTTATATTTACTAATCAAAAGTAGCTTGATACTAATCCTTTCATAAATCCAAGGTAAGATACTTACTTGTAAGTGTATAGAGAAGCAAAATCAATCAACTCCTTAATGACTAGAAAGCCGTTGTCCTCATAGAATTTGATTTCTGCTGGTGATAAAATATAGCTGTCTTTAGCTTCTGCAAGAACACTGAAATAAGCAGAAGAGATTGGTTAGTATAATTGCTAATGTAGGCAATCAAGCACACAGATTTTTCCAAATCAATAATGTACATTTAAGTCCTTAGCATATTTCATGCTTTCATATTTTATATAGGTATCATTTTCATGCCAGGGCTGCGGGTTGTTCGAAAGAGATACCGCGCCCCCGGAATGCAAAGGGCACATGAAGGAAAATAGAAGGGGGTGCATATTTCATAAACCTATTAAACTCTTTGATAAAAACCTAACATACATATAGGTACATAGAGTAACTATGAATATGTCTGTTAGATAGACAAAGCCAATTATATAGGACCTTCAAAAAAGTCCAGTCAACGGCTTTAATATTACTTTAAGATGCTTACAATTTATCATGTGTCATACCAATTTGGGGTGGATAACTAGTATTATACTATACCAGTTATCCTCTTTAAAAAAAAATATTTCAATTAAATGCATTAAATTAAGAACTTTATAAAATACTATTTGATTTTTTCTTTTTGTCAAAACAAGTACATTTTTATCAGCAGACAAAATACTTGAATTGTAATAAACAGATAAGAAAATAAGTTAATTATCTCTTCTTAGCAAATATTATTTTTATCTGCTAAGAAACCCAATTAAATTATCGATAAATAAAAAACAAAAGACGATCCAAAGTTGAAAATGTTTAGAACTTTATTACTTACGGTTTAGGAAGAGCTCTAACACCAGTCAAAGCACTCACTCGCACCATTTTGAACACAATTATCTAAATATTTAATTATCTTTCAACAGTAAAGTTCTAGCAAACTTATTCTTGTGATTGCAAATTGTTGAATGTTTACAAAAATAATTCATTCCCCTTGCCCCTCGGTTGAATGGACTTTGATGTGGATGTCAATTGTAAAGTCAAGTCTAGACGTTGGTTTAATGTTTGAAGTTTCGTTTATTTTTCGTTTTCAAATAATTTCAGGTTATTTTGATCGGCAATGCTTCTTTGATTTGATACTAATATTGAATTTGCTAAACAGAATAATTATTAACTTTAAAATGATCAAGATTAAATGATTTTTAATAAAAAATATATTATTATTTTTGCTAAAGTTCTTTTTGAATGTATGGTGAGGGCATTATATTATAACATGATTGATGACATGCATGTTGGACTTGCCAGACAACAAATCATTTAGTTTATTTTCTTTTTTATAAACTATGTTTTTCATCAGTTTTTTTTAAAACAGAATGTAACTAAATAATTCATAAGATTGATAACAATAGTTATGCATCTAAACATTCATGAAATGAAGTGAATTCTGAGTTTCATTTTATAAACGTTATGGCAGACCGCCAAATTCAAAGAAAACGTCGAAAGGAGACTGGCAGGTTTCTTAGGAGCGTTCGGCCTGGTCACCTACACGGATAAGTTCAATGCTTCCTGATAGCATTATTAATTAGAAAACCATGTATGGTTGCCACTTTTTCTAAAAAGTTCTCTGAAAGTAGATATAAGACTTTAACTTTTGACATTGACATAAGGTTATGTTAAGGACGAAAATCAATATTGCAGAGTTTAATGTTAATTCACTAATAAAACATGAATAATAAGTATTATACTGTATTTTATTATTGTATAGGTTCGCCACTGCCTTATTACCTATAGACAGTATTTCTTGATCACCCGATCCCGTCAATACATGTCTCCTCAATCTTTGAGTAGCTATGGTGCAATTAGCACAACGTAGGTAATCTTTCCATTATCGTCACAATCCAAAATCGCTAAGAATATCAAATGGTAATTCGCCAGGTCAACGTTTATGCAAGATATACTACAGTCCAAAATACAAAGCCAAGGTCAAATATAATAATCAATAACACAGAGAGAAAACGACAAAACACCGGCGGAAAATTACAACAACAACGAACGTCAGATATTGACATAAAATATTGATCTACAGTAGGGATGCCGAATACGATGCGATATATCGAATTATCGATACAGCGCTATACGATATATCGATATTTAATACGATATTTCGGCCATACGATGCGCCTCGATATATCGTATTCCAATAAAATATCGCATTAACGTATCGAATATTCAAATCAAAGTATAACTTTGTTTAAAATGTACCGTGAAGATCCAATATTATTATCAACATTTCGATACAAACACATTATTTACTTTAACTAATTCCGACCTCTGGTAATAAGATATTGACCAAATCAACTGGCTTTTGTTTAGACTTGTTAATTGTAGGTAGATTTACATAACTTTGTGTGTTTGTATGAGTACTACCGCCGCACTACGTTATTTGTCTGTGGTAGCAACTTCGGTGCCTTCCGAACGTCTCTTTTCTTTAGCTGGATCCACACTATCAGAAAGTCGTAACAGGATAAATCCACAGCGGTTATCCAAATTATTAGTTTTACGCAGTTTGAGTGCTGATAAGTGGCAACTGTATTTTTTATAATGAATAAACCAACCTTCCATACATATAAATTCCTTTTTTTTTATAACATACAATATTTATTGTAAAAATTAAAGAATGGTATGTATTTCTTTAATTTTTACGATATATTTAATGTTTTAATAATATTTTACCTACTAAATAACCTACCCAATCGATATACTCGGTGATACGGTTACGATGCGATATGTCGATACAACAGACTTTTTTTGGGCATCCCTAATCTACAGGTGACAAGTGACAGTTTGTTGCCAACCTAAAAACTATTTTCAATTTTTTAGTATGGCAATGTAAATAATCGATTACAGATATTAAGTGAATAATTAATTACAAAACCTGTGAATTATATTATAAATCCCTAAAAGAATACCTATATATACCCAGGCCAAGACCTACTTTGGGATATAATTATTGTGATAAAGGAACCAATCTCATTTTCAATCGCAATCATAATTTGAAAAATCGCAACAATCGATTTTTCTAATTGTACTCGCTATATTACAACTTATTTTTCTCCTCTTAGAGAACTTATCTGAAATTATTATTGAAGAAAATAGTTAAACGTAAAAATCTACTTTTTTTTCGTATAAGTTTCATTTCTGTAGGAGTTCAGGCCGAAAACCGCCAGTCTCCTTTTCTTTCACCTGATTGATATCTCCGATACAAAACTTTTTAGTCTAAAATAATGTCGAATGCAGGCCATTTAACAACACAAAAAGTGTGTAGGTGGCCATATATATTTCTAGAAGAATAAATTTTATTTTCTTAAATGGCCAATGTTGAAATGTTTTGCGGAAAATGTGCCAGTATTTATGTACCTTTTAATAGAGTTTCATAAAATGATTTATATTATTTTATTAACCTACTATATTGTAATATAATATTATTATACTAATCACAAATCGTTTGACATCGCATCTATTTATTCACAATAATTAACAAACAAAATGCAGGCCATTTGCGCTCACAAAAATGTAGAAAATGCCATATTTTTTTTTTAGAATTTTTTTATTTTCGTTTTAAAATGGCCTCTGTCAAATATTTTTAGGGTAATATGCCAGTACCTAGGTGCAATCATTGAGAAAAGGTTTTATTGTTTTTTTGTTTGTCTGAAAAGGTCTGTTATGTGAGACAGCGAGACTGCCACAGAATTTCGGGTACTTTATCTGTGATAAATATTATAAAGAGGTAACATTTTCTTGTTTGTTTGTTACGAATAGGCTCCGAAACTTCTAGATCGATTTTAACAACTTTTTTTACCAATAGATAGATAGCCATTATTCCTGAGTAACATAGGTTATATTGTATTGTATGTAGCATCGCGCTACGACACACGGGAGCGAAGCCTTAACCAAAGACGTAACTTATGGCGGGTGAAATAGGCCACGCGGACGAAGTCGCGGGCAGTATGCTAGTCTATGATAAAAACATGATAATAAAATAATAAAAAAACACAAAATTATTTTATACTTTTTAGTCTTTGCTAATGGCATATTTTAAACAATATTTATTTTAAATATTTTGGTCGCGTTTCTTTTTGTAGTCTCCGTTTTCTTTGTGTTGCTGTTTCTTTTTGTTTAGTTTTATTTTTTGTATTCCCACGAGTATAGGACAATTAAACGGTGAACCCCCCCAGAGGTCCGAGTAGAGGAGCAAGGCTACTTACACCAGGGTTTCACCCGGTTCCCTGAAGTGACGCTAGCGACATGACATTTGTAACCACCCTCATGCCTTTCAGCCCTCGGCACGTTTCTCACCTTGCCTTGGGCGGGATCTTTAACAAGCTACTACCCCATTTACACGTCAATATACATCGTATGCTAATATCCATCATGAAGTTCCAGTTCAAATCTTCCGGCTCCATCATCAGATCAGCTCGATAGTACCATATTATTGTATTCAGACCTTGAAACCTAATCGTGGTCAACGTTCATTACAAGTCCAAACACGGCTATGATACGATCATCCATCATGAAGTTCCAGTTCATATCTTCCGGCTCCATCCATCCATCATCAGATCAGCTCGACAGTACCATGTTATTGTATTGTCATCAAAATCACATACAACTGCCAATGTGTTAAAAAAGGTTTGACTTGGCTTCATTCAGTGATACTTAATGTCTTAAATTTTACTAAATCATATTTATGAATTCAGTTACGGAAACTCATGTTAATGATATATTGTGGCATTCCACTGCATTGGAAAAATCTGTAACTCTAGAAATCAGTATTTCTAACTCCTGCCACGAGTGACGAATTCAAATCGTCCAATGACTGCTTGCTGACCGTTACAGCACCATTCAGACAGAAGCCACCATCAGCTTTACATTTGAAAAGCGCTTAAAAACATTTTTTTTTTCTGTAAACAGTCAATTCGAATTTGTCGAGTTTATCTATACTATCATAACAACATACACAAAATCTTGCCAATAATTAAAAACGTTCAATATCTAGACAAAACCCTTCACAGCGATCATTAATGTTAAAAAAATAAAGGTAAGAGGCTACTACAATTTTCCCCTAGAACTTTACTGTCATTAGAAAGTTGCAACAAGAAGAATCTGGCGAAATTTCATAGAACCATTAACAGTTTCTGCTATTCATTCATATATGCCGATTATGAGATGGCAAACTCAATTTTTATAATTGATATCACTGTTCTTGGCTGTCTCTTTTTAATTTTGTAATCTTGTTATGTTTTGGAAATCTGGGGGGCGTACCGCAGCAACGTTACTATGTTATTATTTCTAGAATGCGTGGCACAACAACATAAATATTTCTTGTAAAATAAAAACAGGTTTATGTTAGTTGCTACGTAACCATTTATGAGTAAATGCATTATATAATTTGAGTAATAGCCACAATCAAAATCATGCCAAACTCGGAGCTGGGGCGGTGTTATCGTCGGGTCATTCGTGATAACATGACTCTTAAAACGACAGTAAAACAACTCTGAATAGATTAGTAGTCCTTTTACATCGCCAGCGAAATGGCGAGACTCGGAATATTATTACTGTTTTTAACGGTGTTAGTGCCCTCAGTACCGGCGCAGTGCAACTATAGGACGGCGACGCCGTACTTCAAGAGATCCGTCTACGAGTTCACGCTGAAGTTGGTAGAGAAGATCAATGAGGAGACTGAGAGTCACTTCGTGGCGTCCGCGCTGTCGCCATGGACCCTGCTGGCGGCGATGTCGCTCGGCGCGGCGGACACCACGCTCCAGGAAATACGAGAAGTACTCCAGCTGCACCCCCACAAGTGTTTCAACAACTTATACTTCGAACTCGTGAAGCAAGTCACGATGAAACCTAGCAACCCGACCGCTTCGATGATGGAACGGAGTTCCACGATATTCTTCGACTACTCGTTGTATGCCAAACAAACTTTCTTGGACGACGTGTCCAAGATTGGTATCTGTGACGCCAGGATAGTGTCCTTCCTCGACACAGTTCAAACAGCCGAGATCATCAACGAACATGTGCGAAGTGTTACGAACGAAGCTATAGATGAAATCGTCACGCCGAATGATTTGGATAATGTTCTGACAGTTATGATAGACGCGTTGTACTTCAAAGGTGCTTGGAAGGTACCTTTCCCTTATGAAGACACTGAATCCAGTGCGTTTTACAACGATAAAGGTCAACAAACCGGTGACGTCTCCCTGATGTATGTGAGTGGATCATTCAACATCACGTCATTGCCCCAGATAAAGGCGAAAGTCTTAGAATTACCATACGGAGATGACAGCAGATACTCAATGTTAATATTTCTACCAAACCCTGATGTTACAATCACGACGATGGTAGATTTAATGAAGTCGATCAGTATTAGCTCCATATTCATTTTGTACAAACAGTACGGGGCGTCAACTGTCGACGTGCAGATTCCGAGATTCAAAATATCATCCGACATTGATAATTTGAAGGAGCTCCTTATCGACATGGGCATTAAGACTATTTTCGACCAACAACAGGCTAATTTCCCTGGTATATCTGATTACCAGTTGTTCTTGTCGAACTTTATCCAGAAGGCTGACATAGAGGTGACTGAGGACGGCACGGTGGCTGCCGTGGCCACTGCCGCGCTGTTCGAGTCCAGGATGATGCCGGAACAGTTCGTAGCTAACAAACCCTTCTTGTTCATGATTGTTGACAGAATTCTTCATGTTCCAATATTCACCGGAGCTTATTCAAAACCCACCGTCTTTTGAATGAATTGTTAAAAGGGTTTTGTGCAATATTGTGTTTGTGATTTAAGTAAATTGTTTAATGTTTTTATCGATTTGTTTTATTGACAAACCCTTTGACTTGAGTTTTATGAACCCGAGATGTAATTAGTTGACAACTATGACTGTATGATACTATTTATAGACCAAGTGTCAAAGTGTAGTGTAAACATGCCTACAGCGATTAAATCATTTTGAATAACTATTAAAACTAACGAAAACAACTAGATTTTTATCAAAAGAGCAGACATTTCGTGTGTTTTTTGTCAGCCTTCAGAGTAAATAGTTTCACGATTTAAATAAACGATGACAAATCCGTGCCGACTGTAAACCGGCTTGATCGGATGCTGTTGTACATAATATTTTGTTTTCAAGGTCGTTATTAATGTAATTCCTAGATCATAAATGATTCCAGTATAATATTCCGTGCTCATTTCTTTTTGATGTCCTTTAATATAACAAAATGGGATCGCATAAAAACACTGATGAATGAGCGTGTTAAAAATGTTCATGACACTTTTTACATGGCTTTTAATTAACACTACATTTGTAGCTATGGGTGCAATAAATAAGCAAATAAATTAATATGAATATTAATAAATAATCCATGGGTGAGAACTGAACCCGGTAGCCTATGTACTATACCGTTTCAGCGTGGTCGAGCAACAAACATTCATCCTCAGATATGGATGGATGTTTGTTACTCGACCACGCTCGCACATTAATATTAAAAAAAAACTAGCGGACTATCCGCGACTTCGTCCGCATGGCTTATTTCACCCGCGTTAACTTACGTCTTTGGTAACTGCTTCGCTCCTGTGTGTCGTAGCGTGATGTTATACAGCCCATGTTACTCAGTGATAATGTAGCTTTCTAACGGCAAAAGATTTTTTAAATCGTTTCAGTTTTATTTGTTACATACAAAAATACAAATCATTCCTCTTTATAGTATTAGTATAGGTAGTAGTAAGATAGTCCTTCAATACACATACATAATACCGCTTAATTTTCACTTTATCTTCATTTACTACATCCACAAATATTGGAATCGTACATCAAACCACCATTACCCCGAAAGAACTAGTACAGTGTTGCAATAAATAAAAGTTTTTATTCACGAGACTATTTTGAGTGGTAACACAATAAAATAAAATTATTCCTTTAAAATATTTGTAGTTTGTTTGATATTTTGAGACCGAAACTTAACATTTCAGTTAGTTAGTTTATTTACTTTAGTATTTAAAAGAATTTGGGCAGAAGCCATTGTTTGTTTATAATTAACATTTTTTTCTGTCTACGCAAATCTCAATGAATTCTGTTCTAATAGAATATGTATTCTTGTTTCTAATAACCCCATGCCATCAGGAAACACCAAGTTCAGGAGCCATGATAGCCTGGACCAACGGCTTTACGTGCTTTCCGAGACACGGGGGTGTCACAACCAACTTAGAAACTCTGGGCTGCTACTGAGAAAATGGTAATGGAAAAATACAATACCACTTTTTGTATTATCGTATTATCGAACCCAGGACCCCTCGCTCAGCAGTCGCTCTCGCGACCACGAGACCAGCGGGGCAGTTCAAATAATCTTTACCTCTTTAATAAGATTATTTCCCATGTTATTAACGACTTAGCAACTGCACCTTCAGAAAGAAAGTTATCATTTCAAAATCGCTATTCCCAGACTTAGCTTTTCTAACAGAATTTCATCGGAAAGGTATTACACTTTGAATTAAATTTCGAGAACTACACATATACATATTATTTTCATAGAACGACAGCCAGACAGACCGATACAACAGCTTGCTTTGTTTATAACTCAAACTTTTTATTACAGATTTTATTGATCAAAATATTTACTTTACAGTTTTCAATAGTCTACGGCTTGCAGTCAGGTAAATGGACTTTATTAAGTATATATAGTGAACATTTCCTATCCTTGGCTAATTTCCATTGAGCTTAGCCGCCATGACCGAAAGTCGGTTGGAAAAAACTATTAACTCTTTGAACGCCAACGACGAGTTTAGGCGACAAATAGATGTGCTACTTTATAATTAGGTAATATTATAGAAAATAGGTGAAATGATTATGTTTTTAAAATATTGTCATGTTCTCCGTAAGTCACTTAAATAAAATTGGACTAAAGTTAAGCTTGATCTTTTAGTATTCATCACTAGCATTTTGTAAGTATTTAATAGTGAATAAATGGCTCGGCGTAGAGAGCATACTTCTTATGAGCTGCGCTTGGCGTTCAAAGGGTTAATAACACGTACAGGTAAATTCACAAACGAAGTCTAGCGCAAATCTATTGAGGCAATCCAAATGTTTTTCGCAAGGTTGTTGACCTGTGGTGTTAACTAACTGTGAAAGTTTGTTTATTTTCACTTCCCTCCTGCAAATGTTGGCAGTGTTGTTTCAGACTGTTTGTTGCTGTTAGTTAGCAGGTGTAGTGGCTATGTACGTAGGTACTTGTTCTTTATGGTGGGCTTAAGAGGTGGTACAAATATTGATCAGTGATTCATGTGGCATGGTTTTAATTTTCTCTTGGCAGTAGAATTTTCTTGGTTCTTTCTATTTTTATTGGAATTTGGCAATGTATTGGCAGCATGATTCGGAATAGAAGAAATCGGGGTATAGACATACTAATCATTTCTTTATCATAGGACCTTAATTAAAAGCAATGCAGTGTAGTACTTCTGTAGTACCTAGTAACTATAGAAACATAATGAAGTGGGAACTAAAATAAATTCTTTGACGTACACAAGCTTAGTTTTCTTAACTATAAACCTGAAAGGGGTCATTGTAATCATCATTATGAACAAGTTTTATTACAGGACCAATCTTGCATCATGAAAAAAATAAAAAAATCTCCTGATCCATTGTTTTATGCTTGTATAACTCATGCAATCACTTCTATCTAATACATACACTAATATTATAAAGGCGGACGTTTGCTTGTTTGTCTCTTCTTCACGCTTAAACGGCTGAACGGAAATTTGGCACTGAGATAGATTGTCATGTGGAAGAACACATAGTCTGCTTTTTATCCTGGAAGATGTACCTGCGATAATATATCAAATCGGGCGCGGAAGAAGTCGCGGGCAGAAGCTAGTATTTGATAATATTTTATTTCTTTCAACTTCACACATGCGCAGTTTATGTAGGTATGTAGGTACTATATTCAAGAATAGTAGGTAAGTAGATCGTACTAATAGTTGATGAACTATTCGATAAATTCGATAAATAACATTAAAACAGTTCCCATAAAGGCGAAGAACATTTAAAATCAGTCCGACAGTTTCTAAAGTAACCGTAACACAAAGCAAGCGAAAAAAATTGCTTTTTATAACGTTTTGCAGACGTGTCTGGTTTTGCTCAGATTAAATCGGAGCTTCATCACAATTAGCTTAGCAATTTTTGAGATTTAGGGTACATAAAAACCACAAACATACCTACCTACTACTCACTAAAGAACGACTAGCGATTCATCTCGACATTGTTATCTTGAATATTTTAATCATAGACGTGTTGTATTAGGTCTCAAATCTCAAATCTTTATTGCAATCCATAATGTACATACTGGTGGCATCTGTTAATATATTGAACCAATTATGTTGACCCTGTTGGGCACAGAAATATATATTTAATAAGGAGAAAGGAAGAGCGCTATAACAATTTTCTTATGTGGTAATATTGATTAATAGTTATATTTTTAATTATTATTTATTTATTTATTTAGTTGGTTTTTGGTTACATGATTAGATGTCTTATTTTTACATGGCAACGAATTTCATCAGTAATTTACAGACATATTTGCAATACCAGAAGCCTCGCATTGTGGTTGCCATTCCAGAGACGGAACAGAAATGTCCCACATACCTGTGTTTGATACGCCATAGAATTAGAAGCTATAAATCGTATCGTATCTTTTAAAATACCAAATCAAATTGGCAGTTAACACCACACCTTTTGCTTTGCGAAACAACACCTTATTGGTAGAGAAATAAGATCATACCTAGATAACAGTAAGAAATTCGCTGTAAACCAACAAGACATAAAATAATGTTGGGTTAAGAAATAGCAAAAAGTTGACCGTGAACCTAGGTCGTTGACTGGCGTATGAGACGGGCAACATTGAGAAATGAGATGTTATTAAACGAGAAGAAATATAGATTTATGTACCGACTTACGGCTGCTTTCAGTAATTCGATCTACAGATCAAAGATCAATCTCAGAGATTAATTGGTTGTAAGCAGGGATCGATAGAGAGATAGCCTTTTTTTTCTTAATTTTCGTCTTGCAAGTCTGCCTGGTAGGTCGTCAACCCGGGGTGGCTTTTAATCTGTAAAAGTCTGACAGACTGAAGGCTTCCCGACCCTTAACGACAAGAATAGCAGGTTGTCGGCTGTTTAACCGCATTTTCTTGAGGTGGCTTAAAAATTTAAGGAGTCCCACGTAGTGCATTAAAGTGATCAACTAAGCACCTACACGGGCATTCCCTGCCTGTGTGGTACGTGTCTCGGCTTAGGGCGTTGTCAAGAGAGACATAGCAAGAGGCGCCAACCTGGATCGGGTCTAACAGATCGCATTAAAGAAAGTGGCATATCAACAACCATCACCTTAGTATGTGTTTACGATCGATCTGACGTAATTGCTATTAATACTTTGGAAGGCGCATAAATACAGACATTAATAACAGACTAGACTGGGCGTTCCTAAAACATTCCTGGGTGAATTCGGCAGTCTATGACCTTGCTGTGGTGACGTCACGAACGAACTGTGTATTGTTTTAGTATATGTTTACATAACATACCATCACGCCTGTATTCCCCGAAGGGTTTGTTCATTCACCGATATGTTTTGGTCCCATGTAATAGGGGGCGCCATTAACCGGGCACAAATCCCAAAATTTACAAATGTTTGGTTTTTGTATGTTTTATTTAAAAGTAAATTGTAACTACTGCCTCGTTAGTCTAGTGCTCCTAAGCGCGACTACTACGGTAGAGATCTTGGGTTCGATTCCCACCGCTACCTAACCCCCCGGGGAATATAAGCGTGATTGTATGTTGTGTTATGTAACTAACGTTATCAGTGTCAGTACTTAAAATAAATGATTTAATTTAAGATAAGATTAAGATATTCTTTATTTATATAAACATTGTATACATACAAGAGCATGCAAAATTAAAATTAATTGTTTAAGTCCAGTGATGTTTAGCCGTGAGTATCGGCGTACAAATAATTATATTAGTACACAATAATATTGAAAACGAAATGAACGAACGAATTTGAAACGAATATTTAATTAACGTTTCTTTCCGATAAACAGCAATAGTGAAAGTATTACGTACTAGACATGATTATGCAAACCCACTACAATAATACTACTAACTGTTAGATAAAGTTATCAGGGACAATGACTTGTCAACCGGTATCTAGCACTCGCTAGCGAACTAACTGCTGTCCATTCACTCGTAAGATAAACATATAATTACTTATTGTCTGCTTTCACTTTCTTATCTAGGTACGTAATATAATAAAATTATGTTGAGTAGTTACGCCCCTTGGTTTAACTAGTTATAGTTCTTTGCTAGTTATCTGTAAACCAATTTTTAGGCCGCGACTTAGACTGCGAAAATTTAAAAAAAATATTTTGAATAATAAACACACACACACTTACCTACACGCCTGCATTCTCCGAAGGGTTAGGCAGAGGTGTACTAATGTACACACACAATTCACCGGTATTTTAAGGTCTCATGTAATAGGGTGAGCCTATTGCCATTAAACCGGGCACAAATCCCGACTGCGAGCTGCTACTGACCTTTTTGCTCGACCTAGGAATCGAACCGAAGACCTCAAGACCTCCTCGTAGCAGTCGCGCTTAGGACCACTAGGCTAACGAGGCAGTAAGTCAGGTTGTCTAAGACTAATAAAATTATAATGATTTTTGGTTTAATGCTAATTAAACTTTATTTATAGTTATTTTTATAGCTGTCGTGTGCATGAATTAAATTAACATGTTAATGTGTCTCATATTATTAAATGAAAAATCGTGGCAAAGTTCTTGGACAGTTTATTATTTCAATTAAATTAATGTATATAGGGAAGTTGGATTAGTGAGTTCATCGTAAAGCCGGAATAATATGACGGCACGGTTGGCGCATTGGATGACCGATTGGCTGCTGCGCTGTGTGTCGTAGTGTCGATTCCCGCATGGAACAAATATTTGTGTGACCTACAAATAGTTGTTCCGGGTCTGACTGTTTATATATGTTTGTTTATAACGCTCCCACGATACAGGAGAAATTTCTACTGTGGGGCAACGTTTGTTTTTTTTTAATAAAAATACCTGCATATCTATGTATAATGCCACATGTTTGTAACCAACCATGCACCGCTCCGACATGACATAGCGCGGATTTGACATTTTACAATTCAATGTGACGTACGAATTTACATTTTTACGTCACATTTTCTCTGATTAATGTTGACGCTTTTCATATATTTGAATGTTCCAAAATTTATTTGCACGTTTTTTCAAAATTAATGTCTTGCTCAGAAAGAAATTATAGTGAAAAATATTGATGGAGTATATTTTGAATCACATGCATTTATTATTGACCCGTGGTGTCTAGTCGTCAATTACTTCGGAAAATTGTAAAATTCTTGACGTTTGATGGATCGATTTGAAAGCTTTATAAAGCTAATCGTCAATGCAGTGCCTGCTAACTGCAATTTTGCCTATAAACCTATCCTTCTTTACCAACTTTACCAACTAATGAAGGCCCCACTAATTATTCTAAATGCGTGCTTTCTTTCGCAACGTGTACCTAGGTACTGTTGCCTGAGATGAGGCAATCATACGAATTGACTCAATCAATTCTTACTGTGTTCTCGCGTTTTCTGTTGACCTACGTGCATAAAATATTGCGAGTCTAACTTGATTAGCAATGTTTAGCATTGGTTTAGATTGTTCTAGTGAGAGCCAGCTTTGATTGTGGATTTGATAACTTCATCTATCAATGTATGAATCAATGATAGGAAGTCGTTCAAGGAAGGGTCTGCTACGCCAGAGGTCTTGGGTTCGATTCCCAGGTCGAGCAAAAAGTGTTATTTGGTTTTTCTATGAAATTCTCAGTAGCAGCACGGAGTTAGGATTCGTGCCCGGTTGATGGCAATAAGCCCCCTATTACATGGGACCTAAAACATACCGGTGAACTGTGTGTACATTGGTACACCCTGTCTAACCCTTTAGGGACAGGCGTGATGGTATGTGAAGTTATTAAGTTTCGTACGTATTTGTACACACAATAAACTAATCAATTGACAGAAGTAGTTTTTATGACTGCCAAATGCGATTCCCGATAGCTTTTGTATGGCAGTTAGTAAACTGTGACGTCATTTATTTGCTAATTAAAATTTATTGATTTCAGAGTAACTGCAATAAATTAATCGGGTCTCCAGGACTAAATAAAAATGTTTTTTTAGTCGTGGAATTATTGGTTAATGCTGAGAGCATTAACCAATAATTCCAATTAAAATAAATTGGATAAAGTGGGGTCTTATCGCAAAAGGACACAAAGGACATTACATACCATCACGCCAGTAGGGAATTCCCCGTAGGGTTAGGCAGAGATGTACCTATTTTTTTTTAATGGGACAAGCCCGCCACACTTTTCCCAAACCACTGCAACTCCTGTAAGCCAGAATCAACAGTGGCGACCACAAGAAAAGCGGCGAGTCCCAGAGAAACGATTCAACTGTCTTGGATCCCGCATCGAAACCTATGTTCACAGTTCGCCGGTATGTTTATGTCCCATGTAATAGGGGGTGAGTCTATTACCATTAACAGGGCACAAAACCTAACTCCAAGCTGCTACTGAGAAAAAAAAAATATACCATCACGCCTGTATTCCCCGTAGGGTTAGTCAGAGGTGTACCAATGTACACCCACAGTTCACCGGTATATTTAGGAGATTTTTGCTACTGAGAATTTCCTAAAAAAACCCAATAGGCTTTAGGGCACTTAGTACCACTATTCTAACGAGACAAAGGAATCACATGAAAAGGGTGCAAAGAACCGATGCCATTCCATATGTTGCCACAGTGGCGTTATAAGGGATAGTACATCTTTCGGGGGTATCTACCCTAGGTAATAATCAAGTTCAGGCATTCTTCTTCTCGTTCTTTATCGTGATGGCCCAGTGGTTAAGCCGTCTCTCATGCACGAGGTTGTGGGTTCGCAACCGGGAACGGGCAAGTACCAATGTGACTTTTTCTAATTCATATGTACTTTCTAAGTTTATCTTGCCTTCGGTAACCATGTCAGAGGCCCTTGGAGTCTTAAGACCTTACTGCCCTCTCAATTAAGTTCAGGTATTTAAACACTGGTATTCTGCACCTGGTTAGACTGGTAGCCAAACCCAACATAGTTGGGAAAAAGGCTTCACAGATGATTATAGGTATAGGATGTGCCGGTGTTTTGGCAGTAGTAGCCGGTGCCAATCTCCTATTGTAATACCAAAACACAGATGTGAATATATAACATTGTGTGCTCTTATAATAACAGCGACGTCATTAGGAATAATAAATATAATATTAGGAATAATATTAACAGCTGCAGGTGTTCAACAGGAAACTTAAATATGAATAGATGATTTCGAAACATTAAATTCTTAGAGATATTAAATAGGTAAGTACTACCTAAACTGATTTATTCATAAAATTATTTATTTTAACTAAAATACAAATAAAGTTAGTATATCATTTACTTATCATGGTGGAACATTTTAGCAACTATACTTGTGATATTTGCGGTGTCTGCTTCCTAGAAAAACCTCGGCTAGATGCTCATTTGAAACGGCACAAAGACGATGAAAGACACACATGTGAAGTCTGCGGCAGTGTTCAAATCAAATCACTACAAGGATATGCATGTTGATATAGTTCATAAGAAAAAGGCTATAATTAGATGTCCAAGATGCGACGAGTATTTCATGTCATATGCCTTAAAAAACAAGCATTTGACAGAGCCCCACGGTCAAAAAAGAACTTACCCGTGTAATCTATGTGATAAAGTTTATAATAGACAGAAAACTTTGACAGAACATCAGCGGAGAAATCACCAAACAGTGTTGAAGCATCAGTGTGAGTACTGTGACCAAAGGTTCTACTTACCCTCGCGATTAAAAGAGCATATGGCAACACACACAGGCGAACGGAATTTCAGATGTGAGTATTGTGAAAAGAGTTATCCTAGGCCCCTGACAGGCTCAGACTGCAGCTGCAGTCTGATTGCCTACTGCCGCTGATTACCTACCCTCGTTTTAAACTCCGCCGAAGAAGGCCAAAAGGCACATGAGATCATGACTGATCTATCTATCTATTGTACATTCTAAGTTTATCCTGGATTTACCTGTTCTCGGTGCAAGAAAACATCGTGAGGAAATCTGTGCCGTGAATTTGAAGGATGGCGGTATATGTTGCCGACAAAAGCTTGTGAACACTCTGCAACATGCACTGAACATGTTGTGCAACACGCAATCTCTAATTATTACTAAAAGCTCCTATATGTTACACCAAAGTTTCGTTTTGATGTATTTATTAATTTATAAAGGTGCGTCCACACGGCTTTTACTTTTTGTAGAACAACATTTCTCTCTTTCTTCTTTTTGTAGAACTGCCCCGTTGGTCTCGTGGTCGCAAGTGCGACTGCTGTGCAAGGGGTCCCGGGTTCGATTCCCAGGTCGAGCAAAAAGTTATTGGGTTTTTCTATGAAATTCTCAGTAGCAGCTCGGAGTTTGGATTTGTGCCCGGTTAATGGCAATAGGCTCGCCCCCTATTACATGAGACCTAAATATACCGGCGAACTGTGGGTGTACATTGGTACACCTCTGCCTAACCCTTCGGGGAAAACAGGCGTGATGGTAAACTTTTTTTTTTTTTTTAGAACAACATTTTCAAGTGTTACTGAGCAACATCCAATAGCAAAACCTTATTTATTGTGAGTATAATTATGTTGTTGTTCAAGTTACAGATAGTTACCTAATGTTACCGTGCTACAAAATGTTGCACAAAAAGTACGTCTCGTCGGTTTGAATGCACCTTTAGATTGACGACGGAAATGTCCTCTAAGGTAGGTAAACACAAAACAATGTTGAGGTCAGCGTTTAACTTATCAGATGCAATTGAATAGATGCCATTCAATTAAACACACAATGATCAATATACAGTGATTTTAGCGCAACCTCACGTGTAGTCTTGTGTGCTCAGTAAATCGAGACAAATGCTAACATTATGATAACGCTAGTGCAAATGTTTGTGTTGTCATTGCACTGTAAAAATAATATTGTCTGTGTTGGCATGGCCTTGCTGCATTATTTTATCTCGTAAATAAAAATTGACAATTTAGTTATCATTTTTGGAACATGAAAAGCATGTTTCTGCAGGATAGATGAAAAATTATTAATATGTTTCTGGTTTGGAGGTATAGTAGGTAATGGATTTGACATTTCCAAATTTTGGAATAAAAGACTTACGTATCTTACGTAGGTACACATACACACATACATAAACTCACGCCTTTTTCCCATGGGGGTAGGCAGAAACCACAGAACGCCACCTGCTACGATCCTGACATACTACTTTCGCCTCGTTCACGTTCATACATCTGGTCATACAAGCACGCCGGTTACGAGTACTGCACACCCGACCTTTCTGAAGAACCTCACCGATAAGGTCAGGGTAGGTCTTTCTAGGGCGTCCCCTCCCGGCGTTGCCTACTTACGTAGGTATACGTTTCAATTGTACTTAATTAAGAACGGTTCGACACTCTCCACTTCTTTGGACTTATTGTATTCATTTTAAGGGTCCCGTATGCAAAAAATAGTCCAAACGGAGCTCATCCGCCCGTCCGTCTGTCTGATTCTTGTCACAGTGCTATATTTGTAAAACAATGGCCACTGTAACAACAAATGATAAAAATAAAGTGAAAAATTAAAAGGGACCCCCTTCCCCCCCCCACTACATGTAACCCCCCATACAAAAACTCGTTTTTTGCTAGATCTCAATATATTGAATAGTGGGACCTTTAAGTGCAAGTCAAAGTCATACTTAGTCAGTTTTTTCCCTGATAACTCATCATGGATCCGTCATGAATGTCGTCCACAGAATGTTTCTCACATTAGCCACTTCCAGTCGGTTGCACACACACCCAAACAATGTAAGGCCATCTAGTATTAGACCTCAAGTGTCAATCTGTCTGCAACCAACTGATATATTTGATCAAACAATACTAATCACTTCAATAGTGTTTTTAACCAAAGCAAACATACATTTTGATGTAAAGTTAAGAGGTGTTTACTAATTATGTTATGTCTGAGGAATAATACACTACAGCAGTAAGGAAAGAGGTTGAACGCTTGTTCTAATGTGTACAGAGCTTTGTTTGAATGCAAACAGTGGATCAAAAACAAAGATTTGATTAGAGCTACGATTACACGGAAGATGAGCGAGGATCGATGTAGACAGCTCTGAGAATTGAGAAAATAAATAAACAAAGATGTAATGTAATGACTCATGGATGTGATTTCCTGCAAAGTATTGATAATGAAGGCAAAAAAGACACAAGTGATTTCGATTCAAACCTTTTTTCAGTGTTTCGTATCTTAAAAAGACGATTGACAATGGAACTCTTGTCATTTTTATTGATTTCAAATAAAAATATCCTATCCAAAATATTTTTCGGTCGACGGCTAATACTTTGTGGTAAATTAAGCATTTACCTGCTATAAGTTACTGTACTTAGGTCATACATATAAAAGTTAAAGAATTTATTATGCAATTTCTGATCTCGGATGGTTGGCATCGCTAAAGTATAACTGTGCGGAAACTACTTCGAACCAAGAATATTTTCAAATCTATACTAATATTATAAAGCTGAAGAGTTTGTTTGTTTGTTTGTTTGAACGCGCTAATCTCAGGAACCACCGGTCCGATTTGAAAAATTCTTTTTGTGTTGGATAGCCCATTTATCGAGGAAGGTTATAGGCTATATAACATCACGCTACGACTTACGGGAGCGAAGCAGTATTCAAAAACGTAACTTAAGGTGGATGAATAAAGCCACGCGAACGAAGTCGCTGGCAGAAGCTAGTACTAGTTAAACTAGATTACATAGTAGGTAAACTAGAATTCCGAGCAGTGACAGCAAAATAATGAAATGGATCTCCGTAACGATAGACGGGGAATATATCTTACATCTTAGGGCCAAAGCACATGCTACTTTTAGCATCGTCGATCGGCGATTTTTTTTTTGCGACTGTTATCGATGCTGCAAAGCATTTCGGCGACTCTTTGCGTCTGATCGCATCATCCAACTCGCGCGTTTTAAAGATTCTATCGATGCTGGATCGGGTCGGCTGTAGTGTTACCGATCCATAATCGGCTATCGATAGTTTGCCGATTTGCATTGGTATTGTTTATTCGTCCTACTAATATTAATATAATATAAATGCAATAGTTTGTGAGGTGGATGGATGGATGATGGAATTGCGTTTCGATTTACGCAATATAGCCCGATATGTCCGTGTTTCTCAGAAGTTTCTTTAAATTACGCGTCTTTATTGATAAATCACAGATAGACGCGGAGATCTTAGAAGTGAATATATAAAAGGCGAATCTAACATCAAAATTGAGTAATGTCATGCCAAATTGGACGTACTTCGCGGTACTGATCACGCAGTGTAAATGTATTATCAAGACCGATTCCAGGCTCGGCGGAAAATCTTAATGCAGACTAGTCAAGTAAGCTGGAGATATTATAGTGCACAAGTGCACATTCCCTCATCCCTAACTCTCAGAGTCCGATGGGACGGCAAACCGACACAGCCGGGGAGAGATCAAGCGCAGGACTAACGGCTTTACGTGCATTACGAGGCACAGGGGTATCACACCACCAACTTCCAAACTCCGTACTGCTACTGAGGAATTCCTCGTGAAAAAACCCTACACTTTTTGCTCGACCTGGGAATCGAATCCAGAACCCCACGCTCTACAGTCGTGCTTGCCACCACGAGACTAACGGGGCAGTCAATGACGATCACGCAGTACTCGGGTAACGAACACCAGAAGTCCAGACAACGGCCATTGGCTCAGATGACGAATTAATTAAAAGCAGTAGTACATTATCTCAATACCTATTAAAGTAATTAATTTATAGCGCATTCGTGATTAAGGTCAGATAACACAGCGGAATGTTGTCGCACACCGGTCGCCTGTCAATTAGATGGTGCGCAAAAAATGTGCAAATTGACCTTAAGCTCTCCTTTAGACCAAGCGATCAAAATTTTTTGTTTGTTAGAATTTTAATACTTTTTATGGTCTTCATCTCATGAAATACTTCTTTCTTTATTTACCTCTTGAGAATCTTCCTCGGGGAAGTGGAAATTATGTTTTTCTAATTCCTCCGCTTGTTTTTTCTGATTAATTCCGTTGCGGGATTAAAGACAGCTGAACCGTTTCTTTGGGACTCGTCGAGCTTCATTGCCTCGACGTTTTCCTTGTGGTCGCCACCGTTAATTCTCCTCATGCTATCTCGGAAGCTACCTCATATCAATAAACGAGTGATGGCAAATCTTGCTTTCATGTTCTGTCTGTTGGGATCAAATGGATTGTGTTGGCTGTTTTATCAGTTATATTGTCCCTAAAAACAATAAACAGAAAAAAAACCCAGTTATATTCTTGTAGAAAATGTAGTTAGAAGCCCAGAATAAATAGACCCGGAAAATAGACTGAGGGAAAGGTTTATCAACACGCAATGACGCATTTTAATTTGGTTCCCCTAAAGAAGCAAAGCTTTGAAATTATATTAGAACAAGCTTTTGCTCGCGACTTCAACGTTGATGTATTATCCCACGGGAACTGTACATTTTTCCAGAATAAAAAGTAGCCTATCTGCTATTCCAAACTATAATCTATGTCCGAGCTAAACTTCATCCATATTGCCACACATTATTCGAAATTCTGCTTTCATATTCTTTAATTCTATATGACCATTAGTTACCTTAATTCAGACGAACATTGTATTGTACATTGTACACCTACAGTTCGCCGGTATGTTTAGGCCCCATGTCATAGGGCGTGAGCCTATTGCCATTCACCGGGCACAAATCCTATCACCGAGCTGCTAACGAGAATTTCCGAGAAAATCCCAATAACACCTTTTGCTCGACCTGGGTTCTAACCCAAGTCCTCTAGCGTAGCATTCGCTTAAGACCACTAGGCCAACGAAGCAGTTAAAGACAGACAAGGCAAACGATGTGTAAAATAATAAAAACCAAACATGATACATCCATAAATCACTGCCTGCTGTGTCCCCTGCTGTGAACTCGCATATTGTTTAGCCCCGCTGACCTAGACATTAAAGTCGGTAGATTCTGCGATTTGTCGCGAGAAGCACCTTGACGACTCAGTGTCGAATTCTCAGCACTGACGGGGAGGGTGACGCGGTTTGTTTATAGCTTTGTGAATTTTAATACATTACGGTATGGTGCGTAGAATATATTAATGTACAATTAACATACTCTGCGGTGTTGCTTACACAATGAAGGCTCCAGCCGTTTCCACCTTACGTGCGCTTTATGTGTACGTGTCGTGATGGCCCAGCGGTTAAGGCAGCGTCTCTCATGCATGAGGTTGTTTGTTCAATACATAATGTACTGTCGCGATGCTGATATCGTGTAATTACTTTCTAAGTTTACTTCGGACATCACTATTGTCTTATTATTAATTCGAAAGCTGAATCCGCAGTGAGATTACCAAATGGTATTCTGTTAAACACGATCACGCCGGTGACATCACCACGGCGAACGAATACTAAACCAATGACAATGATCGAAGTGAGCGCGATCACTTTAGTGAGACTCGCTTTCGAGTTTGCATTTTAGAGAATCGCACTACTGTATTATGTCGAAGGTATGTTCCGTCGAAATAGAGATCCGCCGAACAACTGCATATCGAAGAAGAGTTCTGTTGAAGTAGTGTTTTGCGTTTTTAATGCTAGTCGAATTCTGTCGAGCAATAAGTAGTCGAATTATTGTTTTTTTGAGATTGCGATCGTGTCGAAATAATTAACAGTCGAGTATGATAGTCCTGTACGTCGATTGGCCCCGTTCCCACTACGCCGGACCGGCAGATCTGCCGAAAACCGGATGCCGGACAGAGTGTTCACATTACACCGGATACCGGAAGAAATTCACAGTTGAATTTGGACCTGCGCGCACAATGGACGACGAAATTGTTGTGTTGTGGTGGTATCTTAATAGAAGGCAAAATAAGTACACCCTATTTTAAAACTCGTTCACATTACTCCGGGCCCGGTCGTTTTACCGGCAATTCCTAGTGACAAAACGCTCAGTAAAAATGCCGGGCTCGGCAAAAATGCCGGACCCGGGATAATGGTAACAGCTTCATATAAATTGTACAGCCACTAGCCCTTCCGGCAGATTTACCGGCGCGGCAAATCTGCCGGTCCGGCGTAGTGGGAACGGGGCCATTCTGTAAAATTCAGACATGAACTCGCATCTCAAGTCGCTATATCAAATATTCAATCAAATTCAAATGACATTGATTTATTTGACACTTTGAAGTGCGAAGTGAGCGTCGAAGTGACGGTGGAATTACCGTATTGAATGCCACTGCAGATATTAGTAAAGGAAAATTTCGTGAGGAAACCTGACTTTGTATGATAAATATTAGCCTAAAATCGCGAAACCGTCTTAAACAATCGTAGTGATCAATGGTCGTGTCTTCTCGGCCTGAAAAGAAGCCTTTGTCCTGCAGTGGGACAATATAGGCTTGTATTATTATTTAGGAGACACGGAATTTTAAGTATCTTTTTACTATCAGGAGCAAAACAGAGTAATTAACTATAATTTATTTAAAAAAGTTGTTAATTAGAAACTATAATTTTAAAATATTGAAATGACACTTAATAATATCGCACAGACAAATTTTAATATAGTTCCTAGATAAGTAGATTTACGAGTTTATACAGGTTTAGTGTCATCAATTTCTGTTCCTATTATGTAAATGAAATGATTTTATTATGTTTATTCAGTTCATAACATTTGTATAACCGGAGTGTGACTTCCGCGGCAAGGGTTCCGTACAGTTGCAAATGCCTGTAACTTTCACGAAAGCATGCAAATAGCCTGCACGCCATTGTGACAGAAAAGCTTCTGTGTGTTGAATGTCACAATAGCATGACAATGTTGTAAATAAAATATGTACATAAGTAAAAGGGAAACGGCATCTTGTTTAAATCGAAACCAGAACTTGAAACAAAAATATTACGAATATGGTATTTTCAGCACTTATTTGACTACGGAATCATAGGCTACAAAAAAATAATAGTTCGATGCAAAATCCGGAGTTTTTTCAAATCCGGATTTCTGAATTCTCGTCCGATTAAAATCCGGATTATCCGGAGTTTTCGAAGTTTTTGGTGTTTTAAGTTATTTTGTTAAAATTTATATAAAATAGTATAAATTAATTGAAATCTGCATCAATTGGCTCAATTCACAGCTCGACAGAATAAAATCAACTAAAATATTCAATAAATTTTGGGTATCAGTAATTTTTCTCGTTATAAATTTACATAATCATTACATAACATAAACTGTACTTAAACATTGATACTCCAGCACTCCAGTGGGCTCATGGCGACATGGAGAGAGCGACTGTCGCAACCTCGCGCAGGGCACGCCTTGATTGAGGCGGTAAGTCCCCTCTTTGAGGAGTGGCTTGAGCGGCGCTACGGCGCCCTCATCTACCGCCAAACGCAGGTCCTCACCGGACATGGTTGTTTCGGGAGGTTCCAGCACCTCATCGGGCGGGAGGAAACGCCCGGGTGTCACTATTGTGAGGATCGCCCCGAGGACACGGTGGAGCATACTTTGGCGGTGTGCCCTGCTTGGGCGGAGCACCGCCGAGTCCTCGAGGCGGCCATCGGCGGCGGCGCCCTCTCGCGTCCGGCACTGGTTCAGGCCATGGTCCGGAGCGAGAGGGAATGGGAAGCAGTCGCCTCCTTCTGCGAAGCTGTAATGCTAGAGAAGGAGGCGGCGGGACGGGAGAGGGAAAGGAGGGTCCCCCGTCCCAGCGGCCGCCGCGGTAGACGCTCCGGGCGTCGGGAGCCGCGAGACGACTCCCGGCCACCGTAGGCGCGGGTCTGTGGACGGTGAGCAATGGGTAGCTCACCGTCCGTACGTTCACTGAATAACGACAGATCGTGTCGACGGCGCGTTCGTGTTCCACGCGCGCCTCAAAGAGATGTCAGCAAACTTGGATGGGGCCACTGAGGGCCGATGCCTGCCGGGGCTGCGGGTTGTTCGAAAGAGATACCGCGCCCCCGGAACGCAAAGGGCACATGAAGGAACATAGACGGGTTTTAGTCAGTAAAAGTCTGACACTCCCTCCCGCCCCGCCCAGGGCGGGGGAAGTTATTTGATGATTTCCCGTCTATAAAAAAAAAGCACTCCAGTGGGGAGGAGCTGGAAAAGCATAAAAGTACTCGTTTTTTTCGTCCAAATAAAATATGTTTAGATTAAAATTTCATGATGAGATTTGATCATTATGATTGACCCTATCGATTAGTGCCATAAAAGTACAGGATGCTATTTTTTCGGAGTTTAGTCGGTTCGATTCCCGGGTGTGGCAAGTGTATTTTCAAAATTATTTAAATGCAGTTTTGTTTCTTTTTAAAAATAAAGGAATGTTTCCTTTCAGTAAAATTTGCTAACTTAAGTATTAAGAGTACTTTCCCTCCAGGTAGCATTATAAAATTCCACCCTGTATATGAGGAGCGGAGCATTAACCAAAGACGTAACTCGCATGCAGTTCGCTATAACTTAGAATAGCATACCATAATATAAAGTACTTTTAAGTTTATTTTGTCTTGTAACAATGGACCAATATTTTTTAATTTTATTTTTTATTCTTATTTTCGCATTAAAGTAGGTAATATCGATATACCGATTAATTACAATCAAAATAATTATTATAATCATAATTAATTACAAATATTATGCGTTATAATCAGTTTTGACTGAAATCCGAAAAAAGCGGATTTGAGTCTGAAAATCCGGATTTAAAAAAGGCAAGAAAATCCGGATTTTTCAGTTGTTTTCGAATTTCGAATAATCCGGATTGCAATCCCTAAGTTCGATCGTTGCATTACAAATTAAAATGTTCACCAAAGGTTCAGTACCACCGTATAATACTATTATTAGTAAATATACAAAAAGACTCGTTTCTTTCATGGGACCCATAATTTTAGTTTTTTTATTTTTTATTGTTTGTTGTAGCGGTCATGTTGCGCCGACCCCAAGTAACATGGGATAAGGGCAGGAAGATGATGATGGTCATAGTTGTTATATATTCTGTAAAAATACTACTGCCTCGTTGGCCTAGTGGTCCTGAGCGCGACTGCTACGCTAGAGGTCCTGGGTTCGATTCCCGGGTCGAGCAAAAAGTGTTATTGGGTTTATCTATGAAATTCTCAGTAGCAGCTCGGAGTCTGGATTTGTGCCCGGTTATAATGACAATATTAGGCTCGCCCCCTATTTCATGGGACCTAAATATACCGGCGAACTGTGGGTGTGCATTGGTACACCTCTGCCTAACCCTTCGGGGAATACAGGCGTGATTGTATGTTTGTAAAAATATCAAGTCTACCTATGAACGTTCAAAAGATACAGCCCTATGACAGATGGACAGTCTTGGCAACCTCGTAGCTCCCCAAGTAGCAAAATAGTCCTATAGTTATCGAGTTATAGGACTAAACGTCTAATACGTATCTAATAGACGCTTTGACTAAGATAACTGATCTCACAACAGCATCTCATAAGATGATTTGCGCTACAAGTACTTTTGATCCTATTTCTTAGTTTTATAGACGTTTATATTATAACTAGATACGATTCTTACTAGATCTTGCAGTTATATAAGCGCATAGTATAAAACTAATTAGCAAGTATTGCATTTTGATTCTATAAACGCATTTGATAAGATTGTTTATACTTGTTAACGTCTTATTTCATTCTTCTATAAGACATACACGTCTATAAACGTCTTAAATATGGGTGTTATAGGTGAAGCATATTAAAGGATTGATTTGTCTGAGACGCGACTTCTAATGGATTGTTCGCACGAAACTAGCATGCCCACCGATGTTAATAAGTAAAATTCTACTTATATGTATCCTACATTTGCTGTTATATTACTAGAGTAACCGGCCATATTGTTATTAAACAGAAAAAACAAAAAAATAAAAATAGATCTAAACAAGTGGAAACAATTTAATCGTAGTGGCAGTTATCGAAGATGAGTTTCAAAAAAGTTACTTGAAATGAAATCAAAATCGGAGTGCGTGTCGATTCTTCTTAAATACAATAGTCTCATGAACTGTTTGATGGTTCCGTACAACATAAAAATGAAATAGTCCAAGAAGACTGCGAAGTTATTTTTCAGAAATTTCTAATAACCAAAAAGATAATGAAAGCAAGAGCGGAAGAAATGAATATAGTGATAACAACCGTCCTGACTTTGAAAAAAATGTGAATTGCAAGAGGATGTAAAACTGTGGGCTATTAAGAATAATATGTACCTATATCAAATTCAGCCTTAACAGAACTTTCTGTAATTTTAAATAAAAGAATAAAATATGCTTAACCTAGGGATGCCCACAATGCGAAAAAAAAACCATCGTGTGAGCTATCTTATTCTCGTAATTATCAGATTAAAACGCAAGAATAACGTTTTTACCGAATAATAACATAGAAGTGAACAAAAATAAAGAATGTACAAGTGTCTAAATATTGATTTATCGTTTTGCATCCCTACACTGCCTACTCTTCATCTAAGTCGAAATACATTTTATGGAGGTAGTTTGAAAGTGTTGTAAAATTCTGACACTATTCTTATAATTTTAGTACTGATTAAAAAATATAGTATTACATGTATTGGCATGCGGTGTATTTATTATGTATTTCTCTAAAGGAACCCTAAAACTTAAATATGGTGGCGAAGTAGGTATGTCATATAGTAGTCTTAACAAAACTAAATAGTTTTGTAAAGGTTTTGATGAATGCAATATCATGGCACATGATCCGATCCCATGGCGGCTTATAAATATGTTAATAATTATCGAATAAACAATTAATAAATACGTTTCTTTTGGAAGGGGCATGAAGACATACTCATTATCTTCGAACACTTTATCAATAAAATTAATTTTGCAAGTTGATTAGGCATTCTTTACACACAAAGTAAAAGACAAAATTTACTTATGTTAAGCAAAGAGATAATATATTATAATGTGGATAAATCTCTTTTTTTTTTTGTCAGGACAACCAGGGTTACCCTTTACAAAAAGGATTAAAAACGAATGCTGTTCTTAACATCAAGCTGATCAATGTAGGATCAATTACACCAGTAACGGCACGCACTAGATCGTTACAGGACTGATTACACCAGTTCGCGTCACGCACTAGATCGTTAGAGGACTAATCGTGCTTAGACAGTGCGTTTACCGAATCTTTATAGGACAATTATATCCTGTAAAAGCATCTACTAAGATAATTATAAAATCCGATTGCACATTACCGGACTGCTACACAACGATCACAGGACGTCTTAGTCCTATAAACTGCGCCTAAATGCGGTTCTATAAACGTTTACAGGATTTCTATAGTGCTAAAAAATGCAAGCTCCTAGAATAACTACAGGACTACATTTTGCTACTTGGGTCTTATAGCCATTATCACGTTTGGCCCGGTTTGGCTCCTTTTGGCTACGGAACCCTAATAAAAATAATGTCTTTGCACAAACTTGTTCGGTAATTATTATTCAAATATCTAATTTGTATACATAATAAAATCAAAACGTTTAAGATCGATTGGGACGTCTATACAGATTTTTGTCCCAAATAATTATTGTTAATTTTATTATTATTTATTGATTTGACCTTTATTAATTTATTTATATCCATCGTAGCGTTTACAATGTGACTTACTGTTTTCTTTGATAATACTTAAGAGTGAAATAAGAGAAAATTATTGCTTAGGACAAGTTTTTTAAAGTACTTCATCCTTTTCGCTTTTGTAAATTGTTTTGTACCTGTCTTATGATTTGCATGGCATGACAAAGGCAGACTAAAAGTGTTCCTTGGGGACTGCAGAACCCAAAAAAGGAGAGATTTCGTACATATTTTTTTTTTACTAACGCTAACAAACATAAAATCATGCTTTTTTCCCATTGCCGGGGCTGCGGGTTGTTCGAAAGAGATACCGCGCCCCCGGAACGCAAAGGGCACAAGAAAGAACATGGATGGGTTTTAGTCAGTACCAGTCTGACACTCCCTACCGACCCGCCCAGGGCGGGGGAAGTCATTTGATGATTTCCCATCGGTACAAAAAAAATGCTTTTTTCCCATGGGGGCAGGCAGAACCCACAAAATGCCATCTTTTACGATCCTGATATACTCCTTTCTCTTCGATGTGAACGAATACATCTAGTCATACAAGCACGCCGGTTACGAGTACCTACTGCGCACCCGACCTTCCTGAACTGTGAAGTTTGTGAGGTTGTAGGGGGTAATCTCTGGATTTACTGAACCGATTTTGAAAATTCTTTTACCCATAGAGAGCCACGTTATTTTAGTGAGTCATAGCCTATTAACATCACGCTACGACTCACGGTTAGGGTTCCCAGATTGAAAAGTCGAAATTCCGGAGAAAATTCCGGACATAGGATGAAATTTCCGGATTTCCAAAAAAAAAATCTGTCACTATCATATCTTTCTTCCCATACACTGACCTCTATAAATATACGCGTATATTATCTATAACATACGCGTATATCATCAAGTAGTCAGTGCCGCCACAAATCAAATAAAAAAAAAAAAACAAAAGTGGAGGAAAGATGGCACCGCCATCTCTTGATTATATTTAAAACTAACCTATCTGAAAACTGCTCATTGTGAAGGAAACGCCTCTCCTCTGATGCGCGTTAGGGATGTGAGATTTATGGAACTGTGGTTTTTACTTAAATTGTAGAAATTCCTGACGGCTTAGGATTCCCCCCGCATTCCGGACAAAGCACTAAATTTCCGGACATGTCCGGAAAATTCCTGACATATGGCAACCCTACTCACGGTAGCGGAGCAGTAACGAAGACGTAACTTATAGCGGGTGCATTAAGCCACGCGGGCGAAGTTCCGGGCGGAAGTTAATATTTCTTAAATTGATGCTAATTTTAATACACATATAAATTTTGATTAAGTAAACACGAGCTCAGTTATTTTTAATAATGAGCTAAATTCACTAAACGTCCTTCAAATAAGACAAGCCTTACATTATATGTTCATTAGACAGAGGTCGCGCTGTCGATGTCGTCACGTCTGCTCATCATTTCGTAACGTTCACTATCGGCCTGACATATCGCGTTACTGCCGTAAATACATGCTCATCAGTTTTATAATGCTTATTAGTTAAAAACATACCTATGTATGTTTTATTGGAGCAGAATTCCGGCTCCAATGTTCCCAATAGTGTTTTCACCAACCGCCTGGTGCCGACTGTAATTACAATTACAAAATGAAACCAGTGTTCCAATGTTGAATAAAAAATACCAATGTTGAATTGTTTAAAATTCTAAACGACTGGACTTATTTTTTTCTATTCAGTTTTTATTTTAAGTTCATGTTTTATGCAGTCAGGATTTTTGATTTTTGGTTGAACTCACAAACCTAAAACGATTTTAAAAATTCTTTAATCTATGGAAGGCTTTCTTTAAAAAAATATTACATTATACAAAATTTGCTGTAAAAGTAATTATTAGCTACCTATTGGGTTTGTATCTATGCGGATGAAGTCGCAGCAAAATGGGCAAATTGCAACGGGGCAGAATTATTTGGCATTGCATGCATTATTGAAGGAGGTCAATTCAAGGCTTTTACTTTGGAGTCCAAATAGTAATACGCATGATTTGCGTGCAAAGATGCTGTAAGTGATTATGGACTGACTTCGCTTCAGAATCTTTGTTCTAGCTTACCTTCTACAACGCATCAACAAGAAAATGCTATAGCAGAAAAGGCTATAGCATTTTCTTCCTTTTATACATTCCAGTAGTAGAAGAGCTCTTTGGGAAAAAAGAACTCGTCCGGGAAAGTACTACCACCACACCTATTTCTGCCGCAAATCAGCGTTGCGTTGCTGTGTTCCGGTGTGAAGGGTATGGGTGCCGGTGTAATTACAGGCACACGAGACATTCCAACTTTGTCTTTGGGATGGCAAAGCATTTGCAAGGCCTCTAGTATTGCAGTGGGCCGTCGCGTCGGCGTCGGTATGTTTGCCATCCAAAGACAATTAAAAAAAAAACTCTGACTAATACTTGCGCGGGCACCTTGGGTTTACACAAGATCTCTTGTACGCCAGTCCGACGCTTTAGCCTTAAATCATTCCGCTTCAATAGTTCTTCAAGTACTTATTAGTGATGCAGCATCGTCCGTTACGGATCATTGGTGTACTGCTATTATTATGTATACGTTTCATGATTTCATCATTATTCTCGGTACACAGAGCATCGTCTGCGACCTCTGGAAACTAATGCAGCGTAGGAAATGAGATCACAAATGACATCAACGGATATCAAATCAATATTATTTTTCAATGTTATGTTGCTAGTTAAGAAGTATTATTTAATTTAAATCATCATAAATGTAGGAAGGACATCCTCATTATAAACCGAGCAGAAAATATTTTAGTAGATGTAGAAAACCTGCCAAGTTAGAGTCGGAATCGCACATGACGGGTTCTGAACAACCGTACAATCCGAACAAAAAATGCCGAGGGCGAGTGAGATCTAAATACTGTGAAGCTGGTAGAGGTTAATGGAAGAGAATTTAATTTTACCAACCTGAGTACCATAGGACAAGAAAGATTTTAGGACACGCTCTAAAGTGAGATTTAGATCCTGCAATAATTTGAAGATTAATCGTGTAATATTTAGATAGAATTTTCACAGATCCCTGTTTTTATGGATAATGAAATTGGTCAATTTAGCACAGTGGGATACCTTCTTCTTAGCGAAAGAATTTTCATCGGGCCATTAGTCTCGGAGATTAACGCGTTCGAATCTTCAGCTTTATAATATAAAGAATTATGTATAATATGCCCAATTCCGTAAGGACATTATGCTAAACAAAAGACATGTCATACATAAAGTATGCCTACAAGATAATAAATAAGATAACACTATCCTAACCGTAATTAAGGCGCGACCCTAGACCAGTTAGTTCGGCCACTAATGTGCCACATACGACATTCACCGTTATCCGCGCATTTAGGTTACCGGTAAAATAGTCCGTAGGACCGGTAGAGTAAACTTGCTACATCCACCACTCATACGTCTGCCCATTCAAATCAGAAAATTCCCGAGGCTCAAACTTAAAGTTTCCAAACAAATCTATAATAGATACATAGATTATAAATATCTGTGCGACTCCGTACGGACGGCGGCGCCGGCGCAGGCTCATTCAACTTGGAGCGCGCGCGCCACACAGTTGCTCGATAACAACGCTAACGGAACGCGCGAAAATGGAAATAAAACTTTTTACGTTAGTGACTCTGTGGACATGCGGTGTTTTAGCGTTCGAGTACAATTGCAGCAAGCGGTCTGCTCTGCTGCTGCTCAAAAGACCAGCGTACGACTTTTCACTGAGAATGTTGCAAAGGATCACACAGGAGACTGACTCACATTTTGTATTCTCACCCCTGTCCACCTGGCTGCAGCTATCCGCTCTAGCAGAAGGCGCTGACGGACGCACCTTCAAAGAAATCTGGAAAGTAACTAAACATCACAAGAATAGATGCTTCAAAAATCAATTGAGCGAAATTCTAAATAAGCTCAATAAAGATTTAAATCATGAAAGCAGGAGGAAGAGTGTAATTGCTATGGACAAACTGATGGCAGTGAAGAAAAATTACGTGCGGCAGATAGAGAGACTGTACGGGGTCAAAGCGATGTTGCTAGACTTCAACGAGCCCGTGAAGTCTGCACAGAAGGTGAACCAGGTGATGGAGAACGCCACCGGCGGAGTGGTCGACCAGATAGTGTATTACGATGACTTTATGTCTACAGTGCTACTAATGAGTGATGCCAACTATTTCACAAGTGAGTGGAAGGTTCCTTTTAACAGTGACACTAGTATACAACCCTTCTACTCGCGTAAAGGAGTGAAGATCGGTGAAGTGAGTATGATGAACGTAGTAGGATCATATAATATTGTAGATTTCGTGCACATAAGGGCTACGGTGTTAGAGATACCGTGTTCGTCGCGTAGAATATCAATGCTAGTATTTTTGCCAAAAGAACAAGTGTGGGTCACTGACTTATTTTACAGTCTACAGAAAACTAGGTTGACGTCCATTTTCAATATGTACAAACATGATGGGGAGAAGATTGTTAATGTCACTATGCCTAGGTTTAAACAGCGTACAGAGATTGAGAATTTGCCTGAACTTATTTATGATATGGGTATCAGAAGGATATTCGATCCTGACAAAGCTGAATTTAAGGGTATCAGTAAATTCCATATGCACGCATCTCTTATGACGCAGATCACTGATATAGAAGTGAACGAGAGAGGGGTGAGGGCGTCTGCTAGCTCCCTCATCAGGAATGACACTGCGATAGAATTTCTTGTAAATAAGCCTTTTGCGTATATGTTAGTAGATAAACTAACAGATTTTATTCTGTACGCTGGCATTTACTCAGAGCCTAGTGTGGTTTGAATAGGAAGTATAAAACTAACAGTTTTGATGTATGTGACGAACTGGGAATCTCTTCCGCGAATGATTTGATTGCGAAATGCATTCGCGGTGTTTTATTTGTAAATACATTCTGAAAACGAGGACGTCTGCATGAGTACTTAGAGGAAATGTGGCGTCAACATACATTGACATTTATTGCAGTTTAGTGAAAGTACTCGCTGACAATGCTGACGCTAAAAATATAAATGTCCCAACTTGAAAATAATTGCATTGTTTTCAAAATAACTGTTGAAACCTTATTATTATTTATATGATCAAAGAATGAAGAATGTTTTGAATGTCTATGGTAAGAAATTTGAGTTATGATCTTCCAATTTCAAAACTACAAGACGGCCATTTTGACGTCCAAAAATAAAAGAAGAAAGTATCAAGTTGTTTGAACTAGCCGTTATGAAAAATAAAAAAGATTATAAAAATAAAAATATGTTTATTGATAATAACAATGTCTCTATGACTAGTATCACATTAACCGCTTTGTATTGCAAACAAGATATTTAAAATAACAATGGTCTCATTTTCATATTTTCTATAATTATTTATATTACGTAGTCTATCTTCTTCCTGTATTCGATGCCTTAATTAGTATTTTTAATACAAACTACATATTAGAAGGTCAAAACTACGCGAGCCATGCACATGGCCACGCCTTGATATGTTTGTAGGAATAATAACAATA
This sequence comes from Caradrina clavipalpis, assembly GCA_932526535.1. Taxonomy (NCBI): domain Eukaryota; kingdom Metazoa; phylum Arthropoda; class Insecta; order Lepidoptera; family Noctuidae; genus Caradrina; species Caradrina clavipalpis. Next base: position 2,303,246 of record OW052111.1, on the reverse strand, counting down.
AAACAATAATCATTAATATTTATTACTACAGTTATTACCTACTCATTTCAATTTTAATGGATAGGTATACAGTTGTACTTAAAAAGACTAGTAAAATCGGTCTGTAAGGTACAATTTCGTTTAAACTTATTTGCTTATAAGCTTATTGCTAAAAAAATAAGTTCGTTCACTTTCTAGTGTGGTCTAGATACGTTATAAGGGTACTTTATCACGATTCTGTATCGATTATAACACCACTCGTAAAATAAACACGCCCCAATTTCTAAAGCCAACGATTATTTGTCTGCCCGTACATTTGTTATCGACGTAATCGCACTAATTTAGTATCGAATTACAATTGTAATCGATTTTATGTTGACAACTGAAGTCTACCAATTATACCAATATGTCAAACTCTATTCGACAATTGTGACCAATTAATTATGACATTACTGGAATACGATACAATCGATTAGAAATTAATAATTGTAGTCATTTTGGATATAGAGGATTGGTTTTGAAATATCGATACGTAGCTTTCAATAGATTGTCTTCTTATTCTTCCTCGCATGAATAGTTCGCTCATTTAGCTGCGTGTACCTAAAACAGAAAAAAATAGTTGAAAAGACGTTGTACAATAATAATATTTTTTTATTTATTTAAAACCAGAACTGCCCACACTCCTCATTCAACATAAAATGGAAATATCACACAAAGAAACTAGTTGATGAGATATAATAAGCTATCATTATCTTTTAATAGTTTTGTCTTACTAAAATTTAAAATAGCATTGAAATAATATTGACCAAAAATTCAGTTTGGCCAAGAAGATTGAATATATTAAGGTAAATATGTTTTTTAAAAACATACTTTTCTTAAAAGTACATAATAAAACTAATGTGTAATGGAATTTTCTGTAATATATTATTTTCTTTAAAGATTGAGGTTTTTTTTTAAATTGTTAGGACTTATGACATCATTATACTGCATTGTCATGCGATTGACATATGTATGCAAAATCTCAGCTCAATTAAACACTGAGAAGTAGGTCCAATTTAACTTGTGAGATTTGACTAAACAAAATAAAAACGTGTAAAAACCCACTTCACATTTGACTAAAGCTTAAGTTAGTACCGTTAGCAGATAACTAAATGTATTCCAACCGCGGGTCAAAGATCAAGTAATTTTATTTAAAGAGATTTGGGTTTAAAATATTCGAGATCCGATTTTTATTTATTTTTATTTTATTTTTGCAGACTAACTCGTAGGCTGTTTATGATGACGTCCTTGTTATTTATTATTTAAATGGCAGTAACTATAAGTTTATGAGTTTCCATGACTGAAACCTGTTTGTTTTCTTGCACACTTATTTATTTACGTAGCCGTAGAATTAATTTTATATTAAATTTAAAAAAATTGTTGCCCCACTCTAAGATTTTTTCTTATAATATTGTTGGTGCGTTTACAAACGTATTTAACTTACATACACCCTAACAACTATCTGTGAGTTATACAAATATTTGTTTCGCGCGGGAATCGAACTCGCGACACTTAGCATAGCAGTCAATCGCTCAGTCACTGCGCTAATCGTATTGACAAATGACCACAATGTCAAAATGCGATGTATGAAGGTATATTACTATAGTCACACTTTTTCTTTTTAAAACCGGCCCTCTAACTCCACCATAGACAAACAGTAATAAACCTTTATTTTGCCAAGTACCAATATTGTAACTTTCTCAGTATAGTTGTTCCGCCTGCTTTCTCGGGCGGCGTCGTGAGTAAAAGCTAGTGTTGAGTTTATCTACACTAATATTATAAAGAAGAAATATTTGTATTTTTGTATGTAACGAATTAACTTAAAAACTACTGAGCCGATTTCAAAAATTCTTTTGCCGTTAGAAAGCTACATTATCACTGAGTAACAAAGGTTATATAACATCACGCTACGACCCACGGGAGCGGAGTAGTAACCACACACGTAACTTAACAAGCCACGCGGACGAAGTCGCGGACAGTTCGCTAGTATTTACGATATTTGCGGCAATGTCTCGGTCACAAGGCCGCGGTTACGACATCGCGAGGAATTTTAGAATTTATAACTCTAGTTGCGTTTTTTCACTGAACAAGTCGCGAATTGTGTGAGTTTTCCGGTTTATTTTGGTTTACACGAGAACGCATGTAACTATAATATACGGGCTATCTTTCTTAAGATAACATTGCCGACATAATTAAAATACCAGCTGAAAGTGACAACCTTTTAATACTAATATTATAAAGAGGTAGGTAAGATTTTTTGTTTGTTTGTTCGTAACGAATAGGATCCGAAACCAAAGGACCGATTAAAAAAAGTATCAAACCGTTTGACTTCGCATTGATTCTATTACAATAAAAACCTCCTTTTTTGAAGTCGGTTAATTAAAAAACAAAATGCAGGCCATTTCCGCTCACAAAAATGTAGAAAATGCCACTTACATATTAAAGAAAAAAAAAACACTTTTTGTTTTAAAATGGCATCTGTCAAATATTTTTAGGGAAATATGCCAGTAGGTGTAATAGTTGAGAAAAAAGGTTTTATTGCTCTTTTGTTTGTGTGCTCGGGTACATAATATTATTTTTGATGACTTTTTATATAAGACTAGCGAACTTCGACAGCGTGGCTTATTTCACCTGCGTTAAGTTATGCCTTTGTTTACTGTCCTGTTCCCGTAGGTTGTAGCGTGATGTTTTATAGCCTATGTTACTAAGAAAGATTGTAGCTATCTATTGGTGAAAAAATGGCTCAGTCCAGTAGTTTCGGAGCTTATGCGATACCATCAAACAAACAAATTTTTACTCTTTATAATATTAGTATTGATGTAGAGAGCATTTTTGACATCATAATGATGTGGTTATGTTAATACGGGAAATTTTTAAGAGTTATTAGAAAGAAAAAAATAATGCAGCACTGAAAGCTTTCTAAAGTTTTAGCAACGTTGAATGTAAATTTACATAATTGTTTATGATTTCCTGTCTCAGTAAATTACAACATAAATATGCTTATTAACGCAATAATTAAATCAGGGGAAACTACTGCTTTGATGTTTTGTAAATAATTATTAATTTGATTATTATTGCTCTGCTACTGACAGTACACTCGTAGTTCAAACACCTACATCCGAATAACAAAATTGTGAGTAAATATTTTTAATCTAATATGTACGATGCATCTTTAAAAAGCCTGACTTCGTAATTAGTAATTCCTGTAAAAAAACGAAAATTTTAAGGCACTTATTTTTGGTTCCTAGTTTCTTGGTGAGCCAAGTAAGGCCATAGACCGTAACAGGTAAATATTTTCAAAAAATAAAAATCCAATAATATAAAACAGTTCGCCGGTATGTTTAGGTCCCATGTAATAGGGGGCGAGCCTATTGCCAACCGGGCTAAAATCTTAACTCCGAGCTTCTACTGAGAATTTCATAGAAAATCCCAATAACACTTTTTGCTCGACCAGGGATTCCAACCGAAGACCACTAGCGTAGCAGTCGCGCTTAGGACCACTAGGCTATCGAGGCAGTCAAGCCAATTTCTATAAAAAAATTCTATAAATGTTAACCACAAAGTCTTCAACAAATCAGCACTGTAGTTACATGTAAGTAGAGCAACTTTGAAACTATCTGAATAACATTTAAGAATGTTGCAAATTCTAAAGAGACCTAATTAGTAGTACGGAACCTTTACACAAAACCCTAAGAAAACAGCTCTAGTTGTACCAATTGAGTACTAACATAACATACTCTTGTACAGACGTCATCACATCAAGCTATTACAATCTGTCAAATTTCTTTAATAGATTTTCAACTTTATCATTGTAGCATATGGTTCAAAGTTGATTGCGAAAATTTGACAGTTTCCCTAGTAGCCTGTGACCTCGATCGTGTTAGTGGTGTTAGGTTAAGCACGTGTTGTTGTACTGCATAATCTGCGCCTGTTCGCTGCAGTGGATAGTTAGTCTGTGGCTATATCGGCTTATCTAACGAGGATTATGATACTATGTAGAGAAGTTTACTGTGCGTACTTTCGAACGCGAAATTTTTAAATTGTGGCGGGAAATAACATCGTAATAGTATTGGTTGATTTTTTTACTTTTTTCTTTGGTATTGCCAACATTAATCTATTTAATAATTAAATAAAAAACTGTCAGACAATGCAAAGCAGCTGAATGTAGAAGCATAAAATGTTGTAAAAGAGTTAATTATAAAACGAAGGATAAAACTAAAAAAATATTAGCTTCGGTATTTAAAGAAACCAATAAAATTAAAAAATACGAAAATAAAGAACTAGAATGAATAGTTCTTTATTTTCGTATTATTTTATTTTCGGATTATAGGTAAAAGCATTAATATTGCTGTTTTTTATTAACACAACGATCTAACATCAAAGAATATGAAAATTGTTTTAAGTGACTAGTAGTAGGAATAAATATGGTGGATTGACAGTTATTGTTTAAAGAAATTGTCACATTTATTCTTCAGTTAAAAGTTAGCCTGATTACTGAAAACTTAGGACCTAAAAATTAGGATAAGTAACCTACTCATTATTATTTTATGTCAGTTGCTCCTTTTTCATACATATGAAATATTAGAAAGAAAGAAAGAAAGAAAGAAAGAAAAACCATTTATTAGCTTTTGCCCGCGATTTCGTCCGCATAAATGTCGGTTATATTTAAAATTCAATCATGATTCGAAAAATACATGGCGCCATCTATTATCATTTATGAACGTTGTTGTTTTCCTCGGGAACAGTACTTTTCTGTACACCTTCACGCAAAATTTCAGGATGCTCAGTTCAGTGGTTTATAGACGTGAAAAGGTATCAAACAAACAAACTTACTGTCTTATTTATAATATTAGTTAGGATTTTATGGAAACCAAACATCTGATAGTAAAAAATTGTTTCGTCAGAAACGATTCCCATACATATGAAACAGACATGATTTAGTTTATCATTTGAAATTCCAGCGCCGATTGAAGGTTTTTGCAATACCCAGTATATGGTACAGACAAAACCAAATGTATGTTGACATTATACCAATAGTTTCTAGAAACTCATATTATGTATTATGTAACTTCGACCTTTATCTAACAAAAGAATACAAAGAAAAGGTGAAATATTACCATAACTAACTGAGCGTAGAATACCTATTGACATACTTGTTTATTAGAACTCATTTCTTGGAAGTTGGAACTTAAGGCTAAAATGTTTGTCATTCCATTATTAAAATTCCCGCAGACTTTAAAAATAAAATATTTGTCCGTGTAGATTCTTACGGATCCCATTTTTTTTTGACAATAATAAGTAAAACTTAGCTACTTATTAGAAAAATAACTTTCAAGAGCGTACTAGTAAGTAGTTCTGGAGATTCGCGCGTTCGAACAGAAAAGTTGTATTTAGAAATATATGAATACAGTTTCCAAATATATTTTGTTAACAATAATAAACTATTCGCGAGGTATTCGGTAATAATTTAAAATTAGAACGCATTTAAACGAGGAAGATCTTGACGTAAGTAATTTATAACAACCAATCAGAGCTAGTTAAATTGACATAAAGTAACGAACCATATTGCTGCCATTTAATGAGCAGTTTAATCAAAAAATTGTTATAACTCGGGTTTTTCATTTGTTCTCATTGTAGATACGGGCTAAGTAGATGAGGGTGTAAAATAAACATTTTACATTTTTTCCTGGTAGTTTGTCTAAATGTAATTATTGTATGCCCTACGGGCGGGACATAGCTGATCAAAACTTACAAATATTTAAGAACTGTACTATACATACCTATGATCCACAATAAACGTTGATTGATTGATTGGTTGATTGAATCAAGTCAAAGTAGCTGTTATGTTTGATAAACAAACAAATTGATTGCTGTAAACATCGTTAAGTCAGTTGGTCAATCGATTTGATCCTGTTGAACCAATCAGTCTGTTATTTCACACCTCGCACAAATGTTTATAGTTAGAAAATTACACAGCTATCACCTTTGCTTACTCAACAAGTCATGTTAATTGGTATTACATAATAAGGTATAATATCAATTAGTATGTCTAAGGTGCCCCTTATCAATTGACCTAATGTTGTGATTTGTAATCAATAAATTAGATTTACTGTTTAAAGAAAACTGATGATTAAGTCACACCATATAACTATAGGATTACATTTTTAGTTCCTTTGAAATCAATAAATAGTTAGTGAATTGAGATGTCAAAAAGTGACGTCATAGTATAGTATTGTCATACAAAATCTATCGAGGAATCGCGTTTTGACAGCTCATAAAAAGTACGTCAATTGATTAGTGGTGTCATCTACCCAATTCATGCGTACCAGTAACTTTAAAAAGAGAACCTAAATTAAGGGCCTGCCAATACTGGCAACCAATTCAAACCTGACCATAAACTAAACGATGATTCAAACCGACATTCTTTCTATTTTCAAATTCTTCAAGTACTAATCCATCTCGAGTGTTTGACATGTGGTATAGACGTACTCAAAGTAGTCGTAGTAATGAACGGAGCATTATACTAATGGGCACGTGCGTACGCTTTGAACGTACCTACGTACAGTCAACTGAACGATTAAGGTGGTAATTTGAATGTGACAGCGTCTTTATTTCAAAGCAGTAGGGTGATTTACAGTGTTCATGTGTTACTATGGCATGCGGATGACCGTACCGATTGAAGGTGAATGTTAGGCTAGCAACTACTCACAGATGCGCTGACCTATGGATATCTATAATAAGTAGGTATAAAAATAGTTTAGACTGTTATAAAAGTTCTGTTTTATGGCCAGAAGGAGATAAAAGGAAAGATTTGGTTTAAGCGTTATTTTATTTTTAAAGTTTTATTGGTGCGTAGCGTTCACGTTCCGCAGATGTGACAGTTATCAAAATAAAAAAAAGCATTGACATTTTGACCGCCACAGTCATGTATAGATGACAAACGGAAATGTGCCTATCACGCCACGGTCACGATCCCATGACATACTTTTATACGTAAACAAAACTTGAAAATCAACATCAATAGGTACATACATGTAATTCCAAACTCACTACTATTTTGTAGGTATTCAAGGATGAATTCGTAGCTTGTCGCTGAGCCACAGATTAAATAATCTGAGGTCACGTATTTGCTTTTTTGACATGGCGATTAAAAAGTAACTTAGGCTGCCGACGTCGATATTATACAGCTAATTAATTTTGTCAAAAAAATATCAAGTAAAAAAAAAACTGTTTTTTTAACGCAAGTAAGGTCATTAAATTAATTTAATTAGAAAGTAAAGGTGTTCCCACAATGGTGTGTAGTGCATCAAGATATCGAATAGTACTGAAAACCAGTTCCTATTCAACCAGTACGGCTCGGTATGGTAAAGCAATGAGGTTTAATTAAAATGATTAAGATAAGCACTTGTAATTGCTTGTTCAGCCAGAATAATGGAAGAGAAAGTAGATGGGTACCTGGTAGATAGGTGGTTTTAATGGTTGATTAGCTTGACTGCCTCGTTAGCCTAGTGGTCCTAAGCACAACTGCTACGCTGGAGGTCTTGGATTCCCAGGTCGAGCATGTTATTGGGCTTTTCTATAATATCCTCAGTAGCAGCTCGTAGTTAGGATTTGTGCCCGGTTAATGGCAATAGGCTCGCCCCCTATTACATGGAACCTAAAAAAATCCGACGGACTGTGGGTGTACATTGGTACACCTAAACCCTAAACCTTCGGGCAATACAGGCGTGATGGTATATAATGTTACCTATAAAACAAATAATTAAAGAAACGAGGTTTTCAAACGATTGTTCGGAATGCGCGTAAACTCAAAGTATCTTAATTGTTCGGAGACGATCGTAAGCCGACGTAATCTGCTTCACGAAAAACACTTACCTACGGCTGAATTATTGTGTATTGAGTATGGCACAAGTCTGCTTCATAATAATCTCCTACAATGCAACGTCATATTGGCAAACGAGAGTAGTATGAAGAGCTATGCATTTTCTTTTTATTGTCTAACCCCGCCTACATTGTACGTCAGTGGTACAAAATTATTTTTAATACGGACGATAGACGAAATAATTTACGCACGTTTTTTGCAAGCATGCTAACAAAATATTAAAAGTTTTTGGCAATGTCTCAAGGGTATTTTGAATGCACAATATCGTATCAAACAAAACTGGCTACAAATTCATCTATGACTGGCTATAGACAAGACAAGACAGTTATACACAACATACATTCATTCAGAGATTGCAAAAATCTCTTAGTGCCTACGCGGTAAGATTTTATTTCTATTTAAAACATACATAAACAAATAGATCGATAAATTACGCAATGTCAACACCATAAATATGACATAGACGATTCTATTTTCAAAGTTTGTTTAGAACGCACTTCCGGTTACTGCGCATAGACAAACGTTATTACGAAAATATGTCAAACTTTATGACGTTTTCATAGAACCGGCTGGTTGCTACTTCTTATCGAAATTAATAAGAAATAGTTTATAATTCTGTAAAGTAACTAGATTACTGGACACAACACTATCTTGCACCTTCTTATTTGATATTTATCGATCACTGTTTGCAATAGATAACCGTAAGATAGCAATGTTTTAATATAATATCCGTGTTTTGATAAAACTTGTGCCTATTTCTGCTTCTTTACTCTATAGAAACGTAACGATATTAAATGCAATGTTAATTACGAACAATTTCCATATTTTGGAAGCGTTGTAGGTACCGCCGGTCAGTTCTTCTCTGATTTTTCAATAACTATATTTTAGGTTGGCAAGTTAAAATCGAGTTGGCTTCATAATAAACTGTAGTGTAATACCTATGCCACCAAAATAATAAATTACCATTTTCTATAGAGTTATGGTGACATTTTAGACAGATTAATTTTGGTTCCAATTGTTTTCTTTTTGCGATTATATTGTTTGGTGATCTGTTGCAACGAAAAGTCACCATGGTTTTTTAAACTTCAATAAAATCCCGCGTTTTTTGCCGATTTTCATCATCATATCAGCCACAGGACGTCTTCTGCTAGACTTAGGCGTCCCCCACAGATTTCCAAAATTACCGGTTGTCACGTTTATAGAGTTAAAATTAAAACATATGCGTGACAGTTAATTTTCTTTCTGCTCGTCTTATTGAGTGGTTGTTTTGTTTTCTTGTTCTGTTACATATTGGCACATAGTTGTTAAATTATTGTGTTAACTAGTACAATGTAACCTTCCTTGATACTCTGTAGTCACACATTTGTGTTTATTCAAGTGTCAAGTATTCAGTTTACGAACTGCTGAACGATTGTTGCTTTGTAAGAAAACAATATTGAAACAATTTATTGTAAGAATGTGTTGTAAAGAAAATGCGTTTTACAGATATGTTTATAATTAGCTCAGCAACAAAATACATAAAAATAAAATATTATTTGCTAAACTTTTCTGTAATCTTTTTTGCTGTTAACTTCTTTTAATACGAGATTTCTATTCAGCGAAGCAGGAGTAAAAATAATAATTAAATTGCAATAATCAGCTAATTTAAAAACTTGATAAACTTATAACTATAACGGTGGGAAAAAAATCTTAATTTATTACAAAAAGTAAAAAAATATGCTAATTCTATTAACCCTATCCGTGCGGTCGGCGTGCCACGCATATAAACTGTCATACAATTCGATATAATTAAAATGACATAATTTCTTTACTAAAATTCCGATGTCATAATATTAAAATTCAAATTCCTCTGGCAATACCACTCAAGTTTGTTCATGTTTCTAGGAATGGTCTATAAAAAGTCTGAACACAAATCGATGGTGTCCAATTATTTGATAGTGCTAGCGGAAGTCTGGTTCTGAGAACTGTTGTAATAGTGCACTGTGGTCGGCTATGTCGTGCAGAACGGGCGACGAGGCTGGACTGTACTGACACAACATGATTCGTATATTTTTTTATTATTCTTTTTTTTATTTGAGACTTTCTGTTGCCCGCTAATTTGTTCGCCTTGTGGTTATAAAACACAACAAAATTCAAATTACTAAAATAAAAGTAGTAAGTTACTCCTTATAACGTTAGCTATCTGTGAATGAAAGTCCCGTCAAAATCGGTGCAGCCGTTTTAGAGATTAGTCGGAACAAACAGATACACAGACAAAATTAAAAGAAAAATAATTTTGGACCTAACAAGGTCCTTGCATACTTTCATATTTATTTAGTAAAAAGCTGTTAATTTGAAATCACAAACAGACACTTCGATTTCATCTATTTGTATATTTAAATGTAGATGGGTTTGCTCTTGACTCTAGTCTAGGTCAGAGGTGACAGAGACAAAGTCATATGACGGGTCTTACAAGGTAAAAATATATAGTAAAAATAAATAAAAAAAAAGTCCTCAAAAGTTCTTTGAGGCGATATAATTTTATGTACGGATTAAACGGTCAAGCCAAAAAAAAAAAATGAATACTATAAAAATGTTGGTATTTGACGGCGTTACATGAGCGGCGACATGCATATAATTAAGATCTAGTATTGTGCCAAAATTCACATTCGTGCATTACATAAATCTTGAGATAAACCCATTTGTTACAGCTTGTCAAAAACTAATTTTATAAGGGTTCCGTTTGTCGTTTTGAGGTTCAGAACCTTTAAAAAGCACATCTATATATACCTATTTATTGTCACCTATTTTCGATTATCTTGCAACGAGCGAACTTCACCCGGTAAGCAGTCGTTTTTAGTAGTTTTTATAATACCTCGAAATATACCTCTACACTAAAAACATTTTTTTTTCACTTAGTTTTAACAGGCGTATCATTTATTTAGACTAAATTATGTTTAAAACACAACCTAACCTTGTAAATTAGATAAAAACTACGACGGCAATTTATTTTACACGTGTCCATATTACCGTTGGTATTAACCTGACAAAATAAATAAAAAAACTGATGAAAGATAAATTCGTACTAGATAAGCGTAGTTTGGTAACCCTGAATATAGCCGAATCGGTGGGGCGTATCGAAATATTCGAGATGCATCGATTCTTCGATTTATTCGGTCATCGCCCGCGCCTAGTTACACGGCCCATCTCTCAATGAAAAACCCAACACTGTAATGCGTTTGTTGGTACGTCCCTTTTTCCTGTTTTTCGTGGAAAATGGGTAAAACTATTCATCTACAGTAACTATATCTTGCAGAAAAATCTATTTAGTCTTCGCTTCGTGTGAAATGTTACATTGCATTTTATTTTTATACTGGTTTATTTATACTGTGGTAGGTACTGATAACAACTGCTGATATAATGCGGTTTTTAGTTCATGAATTATAGATATTTATTGACCATTGACACCTGGTCTTACAAATTAAATGAGATGAATTTTTTACCCGATAAATTTTGTCCCAATGCTTACAAAAAATAAGACCAATTTTATGTTATTTAATTTTAAACTAAAACTAACGTACAGACAGCGTCATCAACTGATTACCTACCCACTTTTCGAACAAATTTAAATGACAGCGAGGTAACCAATTGTTGACGCTAACAGTACCAATATAGTGTTTATAAAAGTTATTTATGAAAACTAAAACTACAATAAAAAGACCATAGTTATACTAAATAAATTGTTATAGCAATACAAAGCTTACATAGCATCGTTACCCAGTGGATGTTACACCTAATACCTATAACGTTGATGGATGAACAAACTAAAAATAGGGCTGTAATTTTAATTTAATAGACGCTAGTAACTGTATTAAAGCTGGGCACTGCTTTTAACGAAGTCGGTAGATATGTAGCTACCGTTATTAATAGCGCTATTTTTTGTTATGCTTTTTTGTTGTAAATAAAAGGTAATGATGTCAAAACTGCCATAATGATTGACGCTTATGTTATGTATAAATTATATTGTGAGTGTAAGATGATACATTTTCGCAACGGTAAAACATGATTAGACATTTTATATTACAAAACTCTCGAACAAGAACGATTCCCAGGTCGAGAAAAGTGTTATTGGGTTTTTCCATGAAATTCTCAGTAGCAGCTTAGAGTTGGGATTTGTGCCCGGTTAATGCCAGTAAGCTCGCCCCCTTATTACATGCATGGGACCTAAAACATACCGGTGGACTGTGGGTGTACATTAGTATACCTCTGCCTAATTCTTTGGAAAATACAAGCGTAATGGTATGTATGTATGTATGTATTTATTTATGCTATACTTACTAATTTCGAGCCAAAATGCTGAGCATAAAATTGGCTTTTAATACTTTTGCGAACCTTGAATGTAATATTATAAACAAAATCTTATCTAGACTTTGGGCTAACATAAATAACAGATTTCTGTAACGTTATGATTTATTTTAAGTATTTGGTACCTATTTAAAATAAATTAAACCTGAAAAATCTATTTAAAATACCGCAATATTGATTCGCGTTTGCTCAAATATTTATGCATTCCGCTATTTATTTGAACTTGGCATCTTTTCGGTAGCAACTGTAAAATTTATTATGATAGACAGACATGTTCTAACTAAAATAATTACTTCGTTTACTTTAACGATATAGTTATGAGCCAACTTCTTGCTCTGGTTTTAGGTTCAACTATCTAGGTCATCAGTTTATGTCTATGATCTTTGGTACAGATAATCATAACATTGCACAACTGTCATTAATGTCATATTGCTTAACTGTCACGCCTGTGAAGTTTCTAGGGTTGGGCAAAGGTATTCTAATATGCAACCTTCGATTGTCAATGACTATTGAGATGTCACGAAGTTTCTACTTTATAGTCTTGCGTTACGGAATATTTTTGGGAAGAAATAATATTTACCGATACTAGGGGGCTAAAGTGCTAAATACCTATTTTGGCAGTATGTGTAAAAAAATATTTGATTTGATTTTGATTGAGGTCAAAAAGGTCAATTTTGTTGAAAAGCAGAGCTTACCGATACTAGTGTAATGACCTCTACTTTATCAAACTATAAATATTTGTCAGTAACCGCCCACAATAATTGCAATGTTAACTAGCTTAAAATGATTTGGCGCCTTTTATCAGTGTTGCCAAGTTCAAGTACATAACAATTAAAACCTAGACCTCTATTTTCGCTAAGTGTTTTGCTACCATTTGACCTCTCATCTTCCAGCCTTGACAACGAATAATGATGAATATGTCGTAATTAACGCGTTTTAATTGTATAAAAACTGGTATCTTTTAATTAACTGATCGACTGATAGTCTACAGAAATTTATAGAGACGCCGATGACGTCAGTTCTACCACCAAACTCACAAACTACAATTAACTGTGGCGCGCACTCAATTACTTTGTCAGTCGGCGACACTTAATAATATAATATAATTATTTGAAAAGGCAGCGAAATGTACAGGCTATTTTGGCGCAATTCAAAATTCATTTAGTTGGCAGTGAATTGCAACCCCATATACTTCTTAGGCAGATAGGTAAGGAGCCTAGTAGGTATTGTGTAAGTCAAAATATTATTGTAATTAATCAAGGGGGCAATTCTACTAACTTTCAAGAACGATCGCAATCTGGTAAATATGCCTGTAATTTACTTACATTTTGTGACATTAATTTTTGCTGAGAAGAGATCGCGACTAGTTTTTTTTTTTATTAGTAGAATTGGCCTTTTTTCAAAACTAAAAAGATCATCTACAACTCAGAGTGTAGAGTTAAAATCACTGCCAAAGTTAAAGGGTTAAAAATCGTTTAATTATTGTATGATTGATGAAGTCGTCATAAAAATGTTGATCTATAACTTCTTGATTATTTATTAAGTTTTAATTTGTTTATCAATCAATTTGTATCGAAAATTATGTTTTTTCTTCCGTAATATTGTATCATTTATTGTATGATTTATGTATTATTTTAATAACGTATGTAATAATTAAAGCTTCTACCAACTTTGTTAAAATGTAGTTCCTTCTCTAGTCTACTCACGATAACTAACTTAACTTAAACTTACGTAATATAAACATGACCATAAATATAGAGTTATATTTCTAAGAAAAGGTTTTTTATTTTATTTCAACCTTTTTTTTGATAGTAAGGATTTTCTAGCCTGAAGCTAAGGTTCAACCTATTTCAGACAAATATGCTACTGTGTGCGAAATACCCTTGACTTCGTGCGTTGCATGGCTTATATTATTATCACTCGCGTTAAGTTACGTCTTTGGTTACTGCTCCACTCCCGTGTGTCGTAGCGTGGTGTTATATAGCCTATCACACTGGCAAATAACGTGATTTTCTTTGAGTAAAAGAATATTCAAAATCTGTTCAGCAGGTTACCTTCTACAACCTCACAAACTTTGCCTATGTGACTTATTACAGAATACACGATTATAAAAAAAAAGTGGCTGTGACATACGGACAGACAGACAGACATGACAAATAAATAAAAAAAATAAATAAATATCTTGGGACAACTCACACACGGCTATCTGATCCCAAGCTAAGCAGAGCTTGTGTTATGGTAACCAGACAACTGATATACATACTTATATAATTTTATAAATACATACATATTATAGATAAATCACACCCAGACACAGAACAAACAATCATGCTCATCACACAAAGTTTGTCTTGGGTGGGAATCGAACCCACGACCTCCGGCTCAGCAGTCAGGGCCACTAACCACTAGACCAACAGGCCCGTCAACTTCGTCCGTTCCTTCCGTCAAAATCTATAAGGGTTCCGTTTTTTGCCATTTGGCTACGGAACCCTACCCCCAAAACAATATAGATTGCAAAAGAACATGAAAGAGAGGTCTTTGCCCCCTATTCAAATACTGTAGGATCCAAATAACAACAAGCCCTCATTCCTGACTGCATCGAGTTCATCAAAACCCACAATGCATTGTGGCTCAACCATTATACCAGCACAATACATGCAGGAACACAACCGACAAGGTCGAGGGATAATAGCCCGTAATCAGAGTGCATTCGGAATGTATAGGTACGTATTGTACATCGGAATATTGATCAATATGATTGTAAGGAGACCGGAACGGGCTCATGTATTTTTAGATTGGTTTAAGGTCGATTTTTGAATGGCACAGAAAAATTATGTGTTCTCCAGACCGATTCCGGCCATGCGGCGGCTAATCTTAATGCAGACTAGACAAGTACCCAGGAGATATTATAGTGTACAAATGTATGTGCAAACACAGGTGTACTCCGTCTTCCCTAACTCTCATAGTCCGATGGCACGGCAATCCGACACAACCGGGGAGAGATGAAGCGCCGGACCAATGGCTTTTACGTGATTTCCGGTGCACGGGGGTGTCACACCATCAACTTCCAAACTCAGGGCTGCTACTGAGAAATTCCTAATGGAAAAACTCAATGGCACTTTTTGCCCGACCTGGGAATCGAACCCGGGACCCCTTGCTCAGCAGTCGCGCTTGCGAGCACGAGACCAACGGGGCAGTTAAGAAAGATAGGCTGGTCAAGCTATCTTCATAAAAGTGGGGACTACCGGGGCTGAGTATAGGTCCCCACAGGCACATGAGATAATTATTTCAACTTTGTCTCTAAGATGGCAAGGCAGTTACAAGGCCTCTGGTATTGCAGATGTCTATAGGCAGTGGTGACCACTCAACATCAGAAGGGTCGTCGGCTTGTTTGCCATCCAAAAAAAACTACGTCCCGTTAAAGCTTTTACACCAGAACAAAAACTCTAGACGGGTAAAAAAAGCGTAAAAAGCAAGTTCATGATAACGGAATAATCAATTTGGTATGCTATTGTAACGCTTTTTTACTGAACGTTAAACAAGCAGTCGTGCAAATACAGTACAAAGGCACCGCCGCGACACGAACGTCTTTCCTGCTTTGTCTTCATAAGAATTGTTTAAGAGGTGAAAGTATCAAGCTGTTCAAATGTATAAACTACTTTTACTATAGGATGGGACGAAGTATGTAACACGTCGAAAAAAACATCTAGCGTTTCTTTTTGCGTAGATAAATGCATCCAAACCAAAGTCAGTGTCAAATTATTCATTTCAAATAGGTCATTATATGTATAGCAGATTTTGATGGTAACTTTCGTTTCGCTTCCTCCCTAAAGAACTTTTATTTTTTACCAATGAAAGGTTCGTTATGTCCTATTCTGTACTTCTGACAACGTGTATGCAAAATTTCATAATGATTGATTGAGCTGAGAGACCATAGAAATAAATTCACATTCGCATTTATAATATTAGTAAGGATGTGTACATTACAAATACGCGTAGAAGATACTAATAAGATCAAAGCCAGTCCTACATATTGTGTATTCCTTTAGAACAGGTACCTGTTTGCAGAGGCGGTATAATAATAATATCCTGTAGTTTCCAAACTTAGTCTGGCGCAACACTACCCACTGCTGACTAGGTGTCGGCCGCGTAAACTCTTGCGCAAGTTCGTTAGAGGGAAATAAGTCCATAACTAATTGATAACTGCTTATCAATAGGGAACTAGCTTCTGCCCGCGACTTCATCCGCGTCAAATTTCATTGGTTATCGCACGGGAACCGTACATTTTTCCGGGATAAAAAGTATCCTATATGTTATTCCACACTACAATCTATCTCAGTGCCAAATTTTATCTAGATCCGTTCAGCCGTTCAAGAGTGAAAGAGTAACAAACATCCATCCATCCATCCATCCTTCTATCCAATCTAACAAACTTTCGCATTTATAATATTAGTAGGATGTTGCTTAGGAATATTGTAGCTATCTATTGGTGATAAAATGGTTAAAATCGGTCCAGTAGTTTCGGAGCCTATTAGTTACAAACAAACCAAAAAAAATGTTACCTCTTTATAATATTAGTATAGATATTCGTAATATGCTGGTGTGTTTCGGCCGATGCAATCAATATGACACGAGGGCAGAGTATGTTGTCGGTAACTCAAACGCATTCCAATACTCTATAAAGGAATCAATTATATTAATATCCATTTGTTGACAAGCTTTATTAGTCCGTTAATCTATATTTTAATATAATGAAGCTGAAGAGAGCTTCTTTGGTAGTTTTTTTTAAACGCGCTTATCTTTGGAACTTCCGTTCGCATTGGGAAAAAATATGGTAGCCTGAGATATTTCTTATGAACGTGGCTAGCTTTTTTTTTCCTATTGGGTCTTTTTGAGAAATTGTAAGCAGCAGCTCGGAGTCAGGATTTATGCCCGGATAATGGCAATAGGCTCGCCCCCAGTAGGGCCCTACATATACACACACACTACACTTCACGCTTCTGCCTAGTAACATGGGACCTAAACATACCGGCGAACAGTGAGTTTACAGTGGTACACCTCTGTCTAACCCTTCGAGGAATACAGGCGTGATGGCAAGTATGTATGTAATATCAATCAAAAACATCTTCTTCAAACTCATGGCTGCTTTTGAAAAGTCAATAGATTCAAGAGCAAGCTCTCAAGTGCATTGACACCACTTAAACTCTTACGCAGCGATCTTGTTCCAAGTATCCACTACTTGCGCGCTGACGTACTGATTACTTGATGGCCTGTGGCTCTGCCATTAAGTTGTTACCCAGCCAGTTCTATGCCACATGAATTGAAGGTATTTTAATCGGAAGATAGTAAGGTCATCCATCGGTTAGATTGTATGTGATTAAGTTAATGTTGGACCAAATAATGGCAGGTTACAAATCGATGAAGATGGAGGCATAAGACGATAAAAAAATGGTTGTTGTTACATAAAAAACTGCGTTATTAAATATAGTAGCAGTATTTCTGAAGTAGCACCGGTTGGAAGCGGCTTGCATCCAGGGTCTTCCTGCGGTGGTAATCAGGTCGTCGTTGTAACTCTATCGGGAAGGCTTAAGTCCAGCTGTGGACATTCCGCGACTGTTATGATGATTTGCGGAGTGAGTATAGAAGTATAACAATATAGTTAACAGTAACAGTATAGTTAATAGTAAGTAACTCTAGGTTTTAAACATCACTAGCTTCTTCTCGCAACTTTGGTTGCATAAACTTTAGAGTTAAACAAACGTCATAAACTATCCCACTAGAACGCAAAAACGGTAATAAAAATATTTAGATCAATTCATGTTAATATTGTAAATGCGAAAGTAATTTTGTATGCGTGTCTGTTACGCTTTCACAACGAAACCACTAAGCCGATTTTCATGAAATTTCGTACGGGGTAAGTTTTTTTTTTTTTTGCGAAGTCATCAAATAGCTTCTCCCGCCCTGGGCGTCAGTGTCAGACTTTTACTGACTAAAACCTATCTATGTTCCTTCATGTGCCCTTTGCGTTCCGGGGGCGCGGTATCTCATTCGAACAACCCGCAGCCCCGGCAGACGGGGTAAGTTTAAATCCCAAGATACTCGTATAGGCTACTTTTTATTTCGCGATTTTGTCTGCGTCCACGATAATCGATATTTACGTGGATGAAGTTGCAGGCTCTAGTAATACAACATCGTCAATGTGTGTTGCTATTAAACCATACAGAGCTTAAGTATTGACATTCTCGATTTGTTTGGCAATGCTCCAATTCAATACTCGGAATTATTCAGAATAGATAAACCCGAATGCAATAAGATGCCGAAGGAAATTTGATCACAGGAAAAACTCAGTAGCGTTACACTATCAGATTGCCTGTCTGCCTGACCATGCATTTAGTAGCATGCGATGGTTCTAATTATTGCAAATTAAAAGCAATTATTCTAGTTTTTTTGCTGATGTCTGTCATGCTTTGCCATATCTTATTTCATCGAAATTGCTAATAAAAACGTTTCTTATCGTATCATATTTCTGTGCAAGTCATTTGACCATGTCAAGGTGTCGCGCTAATTCCATGTGCGGTTCCCGCATGCGTGCAGTGGCAGTCTTCAACATTGCACGTGCAGAAGATGTGACAAACGTTAACCAGTTGCTGTCGTAAGAACGCAAGCTGTGTACTTATGTTAAAAGGACCCAAGGGTTTTTAGAAGGCTACGGTCAGAGCTGAGTCAAGACTATCTTTAGATAGACTATATTTGTTTGAAAACGATGATGACGGTCACACTAGCAACAAATTACTGCATAGAATATGTTAGTATACATAGATGTCCATAAAATATCTAGTATTGTTTTATATTTTATAAGCGACAACCTGTAATTGGCTGTCAGTCTAATTTACTGTTTCTAGTCTGTTTTTATTACCCGACTACGGCGAAGCAAAAAGGAGGGTTATGAGGTTGACCGGTATGTATGTATGTATGTATGTATGTATGTATGGATGTTCATCTGTTCCCTCATAACTTCTAAATTATCTAACGTAAATTGACAAATGAGGTGTCATTGGAAGCGTCTAAATTGTCCGCTGGTTATAGGCTATCTTATGTTTCAATAAATTGTATGTGGCGCCCTCTAGGGCTAATGAAGATGTGAAATAATATTTTTTTTCTTCCAAATATGGTCGTGTTACATATCAAATTAAAGGGTTTAATTAGCATATTTCAAATATATGAATATTTTATTAGTAAATTATACATACACCCGTACACACACCCTTTAGAACGCACCATAAACCTAGCCAACTAACCAATATTTTGTTTGGGAGACCTAATAGATTATTCCATATATTGTGTATATGTTGCATTTCCAGTAATATTACATAATATATAAATGTCTAAATTTAAACCCCAAAATAATTTAAATAAAAAAGTAGTTTAAAAAACTAAAACCCGACTACAAAAATTCACGTTCTAAAAAGTATGAAACAAGAAAACATTCTCATCAGAAAGCCGTGGTCGTATGCCACCTATTCCGGTAAAACAGTATGTGTATAGTAATAGAACATTAATCTTTAGCACTAAAGTTTACGGCAAAGTGGCATACGACCACGGCTTTCAGATGAGAATGTTTTCTTGTTTCATACTTTTTAGAACGTGAATTTTTGTAGTCGGGTTTTAGTTTTTTAAACTACTTTTTTTTAGTCGTAAGTCTTCCATATTGATTAAATAAATATATAAAGTATTCCATAACAGACTAAGTTTTATTTCTGATGTCACATTATACCTAGAATATTCCTAACCTATCGCAGTTCTATACTTGTTAGGAATATTGATGACATAGGTACCATATTATGCTAGCACTAACATCTGAATCCCTTATTAATGTTTTATGATCAACGCCGGTATATTCGGTACACCAAGCCGTTTCCCTAAGAGGTTTTACACCCATATCCATCCATTTTAGGTGGCGTGCTGCAATCAAGAACTACTTCTTATTTGGCAGTAAGTGCAATTAAGAATTACGTGTTAAGTACGTACTAACCTTATCTAGGCAATTGGTTAAACGACTGCGCGTTGTTTTGCTACCACATGGTAAAAGATTATTTACAGCGATTATTGGTACAAGATGGTTGCCCAAAGAGAGAAAAATCTCCCCGGCGAAGCTGCCCCGTTGGTTTCGTGGTCGCAAGTGCGACTGCTGTGCAAGGGGTCCCGGGTTCGATGCCCAGGTCGAGCAAAAAGTGTTATTGGGTTTTTCTATGAAATTCTCAGTAGCAGCTCGGAGTTTGGATTTGTGCCCGGTTAATGGCAATAAGCTCGCCCCCTATTACATGGGACCTAAATATACCGGCGAACTGTGGGTGTACATTGGTACACCTCTGCCTAACCCTTCGGGGAATACAGGCGTGATGGTATATATACCCGGGCGAAGATGGTGAGGTAAACTCTACTGCTGATAAAAGACTAGCTTTTGTCGGAGCCTTCGTCCGTGTTGAAGTCTATTAATTATACTTACTAAAGTACAAGGCAATAGGCAATAGTGTAGCATTTTTCAATTATTTTTTGTAATCAGAGTAGTACATTCACAGATTTTATTTTTGGGTAAGCCCGCCACACCATTCCCAAACCACTGCAACTCCTGTATGTCAGTGTTAATAGTGGAGACCGCCAAAAAAGCGTCGAGGCAATGAAGCTCCACGAGTCCCGCTTCTCATACAACTGCCTTGGATCCAGCAATCAGCAGTGGGAAGTGGAAAGTATAAAGGGAGGGACGCTACCTATCAGCAATTTGGAATTATATAATATTAAAACAGAACATTGAAGAAGAACGTTTGAGAAACATACATGGCCATGAATTGTGTGAACGACTACTACTACTACAGCTATGTAAACATTGAAATAATTCGATGTCTCAACATTAAAGCGTAGACATGCACGGACATGCAAATGTTCAATACATTTGCATTGAACTTGTGAACTTGCGCACCGCGTGTAACTTTACTAATACATATTATAAAGAGGTGAAGTTTGTGAGTTTGTAAGGTTGTAGAGGGTAATCTCTGGAGCTACTGAACCGATTTTGAAAATTCTTTTACCCATAGAAAGCCACGTTATTTGTGAGTGTTATAGGCTATATAGAATCGCGCTACTACACACAGGAACGGGCCAGTAACCAAAGACGTAACTCAACGCGGGTGAAATAAGCTACGTGAGCGAAGTCGCGGACCGTTCGCTAGTATTGTATAAATCAGCGCGTATCTCCAATGTTAAGATGTTAAAGTTATTTTAAGCCCTAAGGTTTGTACTTGACATACCCCCTTGAGGCATAAATAGGTAACTTATTGTTAGTGGTCTTTGAGAGGATTAACCGTGAGAACCTACTTATTTAGTCATTGCAGACTGGTGGTTATTGTATTTAAAGAAAACTTATACCGGTTAGAAATTTCAGATTTTTGGTACTTATTAATTAATATGTAACCCAACAGATGTTGCGACGGCTGGGGTAAGAAGAATCATGTCAGTGCCTAACATGGTACAAATATAAGAAAAATGCATACTAGATTAGGTAGTAATTTTGGTACGAGACCAAAAACAGAACGTAATAAAACTCCCCAAAAGATCTTAAAAAGTGTCTCTTTAAGATGTTAGACAAAGCAATGTAAGATAAGTGTTTTGGGACAAAAATGGCAGAGAATTAGGGCCTCTTGCCACACATTGTCGTACAAACAGTGATAATGATGTTATCACAAATATGTGGTTACCTTACAAGCTTAATAGTACATCGGGAGTCACCTTGGCCCCTTTGTGGAATTTACTTACATCATCGACACTAAAAGACGGTGCAGTGACAATCTTTCTAGAAATATTGTGACAGAAAAATATGGAAACAACAAAAGGAGTACTTGAAGAAAGATAGAGAGTTGAAGCAATAGATGAGTAACACCACTGTTAACAGTGTTATGGGATTCTAGTGGAGTAAGTTAGTGCATTGCAAATTTTACAGCAAATGCTTAGAGGCAGAAAGGGACGGCATGGCAAGGGATTACATTTTTTACCAATGCAAATTTAAACGTATTATACGACATAAATTGCTATGCTTTAATAAAATGATGCCGCGGCATCGACAAATCCCTTGCTATGCTGCCGCGCCGTCCCGGTCTGCGTAGGCCTTTAGACTTCTCTGGGGAAGGACAAGGATATGAAATGACAAGGAACCAATCCATGATCTGAGGGGACATTCTACAAATTTTTAGGAACGCTCGAATCTCAATCTGACAAAATGCGT
Source organism: Caradrina clavipalpis (assembly GCA_932526535.1). Classification (NCBI taxonomy): domain Eukaryota; kingdom Metazoa; phylum Arthropoda; class Insecta; order Lepidoptera; family Noctuidae; genus Caradrina; species Caradrina clavipalpis. The sequence continues at coordinate 2,280,726 of OW052111.1, read as the reverse complement.
TTAATTGGTTTTCATTTTTTGAAGTTGATTGTCGCTGAGATGAGTTTGCAACTAGATTTAAGTAGTAGAACCCCTCTTCTAGTATCCACGACTATTAACCTACTGATGTTAAATCTCGTGTTAAACTTGGACTAAACTGTCGGCTTATTCAACATCACCTTTATCACGAATTTAAATATGATTAGGAAAATCGAAAATTTTATCAACCTGGGGTATTGAAACAGTCACACCTCCTGTCTTTCTTCTATCTCTCTCGCTCTTGTAAGTACAAACATATTAGTATAGTCTGTCAAATTGCAAAGTTATTCAGTACTACAGGAAGTGTCAACTCAGCTCTGATCGCAGTCTAGACGTTGAGTGGTAATAAAATGTCATGCGAGTAGACGTAGTGGGGCTGTCACACTGTCTGTGTTTGTAGTTCGGTGTGGCGACCCTGAATGTTGGTTTGATTTGTAGCGCGGGCTGTTGTCCAGTTGTGGAGCGATAATATAAAGGCGAAAGCAGATAATACTGTATTAATTGCAGGGTGCGTAGAAGTAAATGATATAGCCCAAGTTAAAAGACTGCCTCGTTAGCTAGGCGGTCCTCGTGACTGCTTCGCTAGAGGTCTTGGGTTTGATTACCAGGTCGAGCAAAGTGTTATTGGATTTTAATATGAAATTCTCAGTAGCAGCTCGGATTTAGGATTTGTACCCGGTTAATAGCAATAGGCTCGCGCCCTATTACATGGAACCTAAAAACATATCGGTGGACTGTGGGTGTATATTGGTACATCTCTGCCTAACCCTTCGGGGAATACAGGCGTGATGGTATGTGTATGAGCAGTAATTTGGGTCGATTGGATGGAAGTCTAGGGCTAGTAATTCAACTAAGAATGGGCTTGTGTCTAGCATTTGATTGTAATGAATTGCATTTGTTTAATTTTTGTTGTAATTCCTTTGCGGCCTGCGGCCCATACACCAGTGTATACCTATACCAGTGTATACCTAGGCGTTATCAGCAGATTTTAAAATTGTAGATGTTTATGCCCTTATTTGAGGTTCGATAAACAGCAAAATGAATTTAATAGCGAAACACAGTGAAGATTAATTCATAGACAAAGCTTCTTTAATACATATTATAGCATTCAATGTAGTGCAAGCCTGACATCCAACAATTAAGTAAGCAGAGTTTTGTTTGCAATGCAATGCATTAAATTGATTGGGCCGTAAAAAAGTACACTACAATAGAATACTAAACGTCTCGTATTAAAACAATGTACGATACTGTTTCCTTGAATATTTTGATGTGCATACCTAATACTTGCTGACGTCAGAGGTTTGTTACTACCGTTTCAAATTCAAGGAGATCCGTTATAGTTGTAGGTATTTTACTGTTGGAGTTTTGAAGGTTTTTAGAAGAAACTCGTAAACAAATCGGTTGAGAAGATTTTAACAACGACAACCCTGGCAGGATTATGTTTAAAGATTAAAACGATAATTTAAAAAACTAAAAAACCCGACTGCTATTCTTTAAAAATCCCTAAAACCAGATAAATTGTAGCAGTCGGGACCCATTCTAGAAATGGAGGATTAGTGAATCTAGAGCACATACCTATATTACATTGCAGATGGTCCCGAATGGGTCCCGACTGCTACAAATTATCTTGTTTTAGGGATTTTTAAAGAATAGCAGTCGGGTTTTTTAGTTTTTTAAATTATCGTTTTTTATTTTTTTAGTGTTTTAAAAAAGACATTAATATACCCAGTATCACTCTTACAGTAAATACGAATCTACCGACACCTCTCAAGCTAAAATCCATCGAGCCGTTCAGCCTGCAGAGCGTGCCAAACAATTATACATACAAACATACATACATACATACATACATACAAACATACCCTCGAAAAACATAACCCTCCTTCTGTCGCAGTCGGGTAAAAATGATAATGACATAAAAACAATGAAACTAAAATTATAGAAGCTGGTTTTATACAGATTCATTTCACCTCTGACCAAAAAAATAAGTCAAGAAACCCATCTACATATTATAACTATACAAATAAATAAAATTTGCTTAAATAATAATAATTAAATGACAAACTATGTACAGTACATAAAATTGAAGTCTCTGTTTGTAATTATAAATTCACAGCTTTTCGCTAAATGCATATGAAATAATAATGTATATACTCGTACGGTACCTACAGCAAAAAAACATTTTTTTAAATTTTTGTCTGTCTGTTTATTATGGTTTTTCTCTGAAACGAGTGGACCGATTTTGACGGGACTTTCAAAGATAGCTAATGCTTTAAGGAGTACTTAGGCTACTAAGATTTCCGAAGAAAAAAAAAATACCAATGAAATAATGAACTTGACGGAAGGAGCGGGCAACAGCTAGTCGCAAATATAAAGTCGTTCAATAGTAAAGCATATCTACTCCTGATAATATCGATAAAGGTTCTCTATTGTGTCACCTAACTTTTTTATCCATAATTTAAAGTGCCATAACTTTTTTTGTCCTAATCGTTATTTGTCCGAATGATAACTTACCCGAACTTCATATCACATAAAATCACATGCCATAAAATTGAAATCCCTAAATATACTATATCCTAAATCCATTTGTCATAAATATTACAATCAATAATATTCAAAAGATATAAAACCGTTTTCAATAAAAGTTATAAATCCTAAATTTATAATAATACTAGCTTCTGCCCGCGACTTCGTCCGCGTCACAGTTGATGTGTTATCCTACGGGTACCGTACATTTTCCCGGGATAAAAAGTAGCCTATGTGTTATTCCAGACTATAATCTATCTTTGTGCCAAATTTCATCCAGATCCATTCAGCCGTTTAAGCGTGAAAGAGTAACAAACATCCATACATCCATACTTACAAACTTTCGCCTTTATAATAGTAGTAGGATTCTTTGAACATTTTTTTTTATTTGAGTTTGATTTTTATCAGGTTTTTGTAAGCAAGCATACAGCATGCAAGCAAGCATGCAGCATGCAAGCAAGCATGCAGCATGCAAGCAAGCATGCAGCATGCAAGCAAGCATGCAGCATACAAGCAAGCACGCAGCATGCAAGCAAGCATGCAGCATACAAGCAAGCACGCAGCATGCAAGCAAGCAAGCAGCATGCAAGCAAGCGTGCAACATGCAGCAAGCATGGTTTCTGTCACGGCTCCGGCGCTGCGGGGCTCCGGCGGTCCCATGCGAGCTTATCGTCGCAGATGATTTCACGCTCACCACCGCGGCTTCAGCTTGCTGGCCGGCCACGCCGGCCAGCCTCAGCCGCGGCGGCGAGTGTCAAAACCACCTGCTCCTCAGCTCGCGGGCCGCCTTGCCCCTCCGCGCCTACGCGATTTTAAATTACACTCTAGGGGTAGGGCAGACAAGACTACGTGGAGTCGGTTTTGCAGCGATTCGTTTCTGTCACTAAAACCTAATTCTTAGCAAATGTTTTAGGACTAAAAAAAATATTATAAACATTCGGAAATATTGAACATTCGGAATAATACACATTATTTAACGCAATACTTAGGACATATGATTTTAGGTCATGTAAAATTAGGAGCTTCAAATATTATAGTAGTACTCGATATTATGACAGAATACTTTTAGAACTAAAGATAATTATGTTACACAAAATTTCGGGATTTTTAACATTATGGGTACTGAGGTTTATATCAAACGTGTTATAGATAATGATTTTCGGACAAACAATTTTAGGAGATGTAAGGGACTCCCATCGATAACACTACAAAGGACAGTTTTGCGAAAGACAATCTTTTATTTCCGTTATCGTTCCTATCTACTATCTAACAGAGTATCTATACTAATATTATAAAGGCGAAAGTTTGTGTGTGTATGTTTGTCTCTTCTTCACGCACAAACGGCTGAACGGACCTTAATGAAATTTGGCACTGAGATAGACTGTAGTGTGGAATAACACATATGATACTTTTTATCCCGGAAAAATGTTCGGTTCCCGTGGGATAATATATCAAATTTGACGCGGACGAAGTTGCGGGCAGAAAGAAGCTATTGTTATAAATAACTGTAGATAACAAATAAATTGTTTTAAAACAGTTTTCTCAGAATCATTCATGACTAAAGTAATAATAAACCAGACCATATTGTCATTGTCAGATTTAATCTAATCAGAATCTCAGCTGCAATACGTTACAATTAAAAGCTTGTTTGTTGTAACGACATTTTCTAATTGAGATGTCCTAGCAACGTTTTAACAGTAATTATTTTTATTGTCTTGATTGGTTTTAGTGCAGTGGATGAGCGATTGGATTTTTGCTTTATATGTCGAAGGTGCAGGTTAGAATATTTGTATGACAACATAAATCTATATCCTACTACTATTATAAAGGCGAAAGTTTGTATGTATGGATGGATGTTTGTTACTCTTTCACGCTTAAACGGCTGAATGGATCTGGATGAAATTTGGCACAAAGATAGATTATAGTCTGGAATAACACATAGGCTACTTTTTATCCCGGGAAAATGTACGGTACCCGTAGGATAACACATCAACTGTGACGCGGACGAAGTCGCGGGCAGAAGCTAGTTAATAATATTTTGAGGAGGTAAGATTTTTTTGTTTGTTTGTTTGTAACGACTAGGCTCCGAAACTACTGGACCTATTTTAGCAATTTTATCACCAATAGATAGCAACATTATGTCTGAGTAACATAGGCTATATAACATCACGCCACGATCCACGGGAGCGGAGCAGTAACCAAAGACGTAACTTATCGCGGGTGAAATATGCCACGCGGATGAAGTCGCGGGCTGTTCGCTAGTAAATTATATTTTTGTTTATTATTGTAAATAATGAAAGAATTTAGATTTTCGAATTTTAAATTAATCTAGTTTATCTACTGACTACTAGATGGCGCTTATTTAAAATTAATGAGTTCGCCTTTTTGCCACTAGATGTCGCTTATTTAAGTTTCCTTTTTCGTGCATGTTTAGCTAAAATTATTGAATTAAAAAGAAGAATATGTCTCACCTCATCACTGAAAGGCGAACACGAGGATGAGTATGGGCACAGCGATGACGCACACGATGTACACGGAGGTGCGGGGTTCGCACTCCGATATAATGACAAACTGCTCGTTCCACAGCGAGTCGTTGTTGCGGAGAGGCACTTCTAGTATTACCTAGAAAAAAAAAGATAAATATAATAGATAATAAATAATAGTTTGTTCAATTAAGTACATAACATTTTAGACGACAAAACGACAGACGAAACAAATCTACTGACATAACCCAGCGAATGAGCAAGTTGACGTGGTGCTGGGCAGGGCACATGACACGCAGAGCAGAGCAGCAGACGACCTGATAAAGACCGCTGATGCTGAAAAAATGCTGGATGCAGGGGCTTCAAACCAATCCTTTTGGACATCTATGGGGGAGGCTCCAACTATGGACGTCATGCAGCAGACATGATGATGATAAGTGTGTTTTAGAATTCTTAGCGACAAATGCAAACATAGTGTATAAGTGAGCCCGCAATCGTTAGTGCGATAAAATCCCAGGTTCAAATCAATAAACTTTGTCAGCCTTCTGTGAATACTTACAACTTAAAAAATAGTCCTGGGTTCGATTCCCGGGTCGAGCAAAAAGTGTTATTGGGTTTTTCTATGAAATTCTCAGTAGCAGCTCGGAGTTTGGATTTGTGCCCGGTTAATGGCAATAGGCTCGCCCCCTATTACATGGGACCTAAATATACCGGGGAACTGTGGGTGTACATTGGTACACCTCTGCCTAACCCTTCGGGGAATACAGGCGTGATGGTATATTATTATTTTATTATTTAAAAAAAAATAAAACTGTAAGGAGCATACCTTCTGAGAGGAGAAGATATCAAGCGACAGGTCGCACCGCTCGGTGCTGTTGGTGCACTCCCGCAGCTTGGTGCGCGCGACGTCGTACTTCGTCTTCTGCAGCTCGAAGCGCGCGCGGATGAAGTTGCGCTGCACCTCGTTCTCCGAGTTGAACACGAAGAAGTAGTAGCCGTTTGCTGGTACCCTGGGGGGAGGTTATATTGTAGTAAATATGGAGTTAACGCTCATAAGAATTGTCTAGATCTAGACTAATGTATTAATCACGACAAGTAATAAAATTAAACATTTCATGTTACATCCAACAGAAGAATAAAGATCCTTAACGCAGTTAACAAAAGAATTGATTTTGATAAAACATATCTAAGAACCATCGCTAGGAAACTTGCTTTCAAATAAAAACCGCAACCAAATCGGTTCACTCGTTTAAGAGCTACAGTGCCACAGAGACACACAGACACGTCAAACTTATAACACCCCTTCTTTTTGAGTCGAAGGTTTAAAATACAAATGAAAATTACTGAGCTTGCCAATCCACCTTGAGCAAATTGCAAGTGTGATTCATACTCATGTTTTTCTACGTTAGAAGAGAGGATTTGCCCAAAAGTGGGACAATAAAGGCTGGCAATATTATATTACTCATATCTTAGTCCACATGAAATTTTATTACACAACCAGTGTAAGGAAATATGTTATTTCCAGCACTCATCTACTATTTCTCCTCACCTATAAGTAAGCGCATTAGCCTTTGCAGCAGCAAAGCCGTCTCCTTCCGTAGCATCCTTGTGGCAGTGCCTGTGAGGAGTGAGAGGCAGGTTGAGGATCAAACCCTCGCACTCCAACAGCGCCTCCTCGCTGCTGGAGAAGGAGGACCAGAACTCCGAGTTACTCATGTCCAGGGGAGTCGTCTCGTTTACTATCATGTGGTGATCTGCGTACCCGTCTACGTCCTGGAAAAAAAGGAAAACTTCGATAAAAAAAAAATGGTTTTAAGACTTTTTCCCTTAGCTACGAATATACAGGAAAAAATTTTAACCAGTGCGTAAATTTTGCCATAATAAACTTCAACACGTTTTATTAAACATGTATATTTTATTTTGATATGTCTTAGTACTAAAAAAAAAGTTTTCGCTTACGAAACATGTTTACTTAAAAACCATATTTTATTGTCACTCGGCGCTAGCGCATTCCCCACCCCCTCACCCCAGCCATGCGCCCGGGCGGCGGCCAAGAGTTTTCATTTATAGTATGGCGAATAGATTATGTCCATGTTTTGCTTATTTCAAACTCGGATAAGGATGATTTTTTTTTTAACTTAACACGGAAATATGTTCTATTACTGACACTGAACTACCAAAAAAAATTTACGCACTGGTTAAAAACTTTTCCTGTGATTAACGTTGAAATGTTTCCTTTGCCAAATTGCATAAGGATGAGAAGAAGGAAATGAGGGAGACCTTTACCCCGGATTGGGACAATACAAGTTGAATAAAATAACATAGCATTATAGGCGGTAAGCTTCTTTTCGTGTCTATAAGTAAAAGTTTTATAGAAGCTTTATGAAGATCGGTAACCATGTCAGAGGCCCTGGAGACGGTTTAGAACTCTGACACTAGGGTGTGTTGGGTCGTTACTGCCCACACGATAAAGAAGACAGAAGAAGCTTTTTAGAAAGCAAGTCAATTCGGATGAAAAACTAACCTATCAGGGAGGATAGTAACAGTACGCAGGCCGTTATTACGGACAGGAGAATAATCAGCAAAATGTATAATTACCACTTCACCGGCATGGTTTCTTTCTTCATCATTTTCGTTGAACTCCTTCACTAAGTCAATGTGGCCCAACATTGATTCTCTTTTCTTTCTTGCTTGTTCTACTGCGTCACGGCGTTTTTCTGTAAATATACATATTTTTTAGCATACAGTATAATCGTCAATACCATGTTTTATATTAATCGTCAGACTGTAATTTGTACCATTTACTTTAAGATGAGTTAAGTAAAAATCTGTTGCTAAATCTAAATCGAGTCGAATTCTGAGTCTATCTGCCGAAGCTTGTAATTAACAATCTAGTTGTGTATTGTTGGCATGACAATGTATTAGACTGTAAGACTTACTAAAATGTTAAAAAATAAATATTTAGTAAGTTAGTATTATCGGGGCTAGTCTACACTAACATTATAAAGAGGAAAGATTTGTATTTTTGTTTATAACGAACTAGCTTTTGCCCGCGACTTCGTCCGCGTGGATTAATAGTTCCCGTTCCCGGGGGATTTCCGGGATGAAAACTATCCTATGTCCTTTCTCGGGTCCCAGACTATATCTGTACCAAATTTCATTGAAATCGGTTCAGTGGTTTAGGCGTGAAGAAGAGACAGACAGACAGACAGACAGACAGAGTTACTTTCGCATTTATAATATTAGTAACGATAAACTTCTTTTGCCGTTAGAAAGCGACATTATCACTGAGTAACAAAGGCTAAATAACAACACGCTACAACCCACAGGAGCGGAACAGTAACCAAAAATGTAATTTAACGTGGGTGAAATTAGCGACGCTGACGAATTCGCGGATAGCTCCTAGTAGTATATAAGAAATATCCTATGAGTTATTGGAAACTATTACATCATCACTTATAGCTCACAATAGTTTCGAAAATGTATGTTTGCACCTAATGTTCCAGTTCAATCGTTCGAAACGGTATCATTAGACACAGTACTAAAGAGTAAACGAACAATTTTACGCATTGTTTTAACTGCAGAGTGACTAAGAACTACAAATATGTTAGAACATATTCCACTGAAGTTGTTACTTCACGAAGATATATTGTTTTGATGAGATTTGGCAAGAGTCCAATAGGGAGAAATTATTTAACGATTCCAGAACAAATAGGAACAAGGAAGTCTGATTCAAGAATATAGATATTGTTTTAGACATAACATTTATTCATTCATAACATTCAGTAGATCCAAAGATTATTCCCTACAACCTCACAAACTTTATCTACCTCTTTATAATATTAGTACTTATGGATTCGGCACTTACGTTCTCTCTCTGCCCTGTTCTTCTCCTCGTCAATAGCCTCGACGAGCACCTTCCTTAGTCTGTCCAACTCCTCACCGCTTCCCGTCACCACCGACATTATGTCTGGCTTCGACTGCGTTGACGCCTGAAATTTAAATAGGAGCTAAGTTATTTTTGAGTGCTATTGTAATGGAGGAGCAAACTACGTGTCTTTAGCTAAATAAATTATCATTTAGTGCCGTAACTAGGGCGGTGCCAGTGGAGCCCAGGCACAGGGCGCAGACCCTGAAGGGGCGCACAAATGACCAGACCAGGACCAGATTTTTTTAAGGGCGCAGTTATAGTCTCGTACAGGGCGCATAAAAGGCTAATTACTGTGCTAATATCATTATTATAATTTAGCCATTCTCAGATTGTGTTAGGTTCTAGTTTATTTAAATCTGTGAGTACATTGAATTTTCTTGCCAAAAATCAAATAAAAATCATAAGCGCGTGAATTTGAATAACTATCTACTGATTCGTGCCAATGCAGACTTATTGCAATATGTAGACTGCAGTTATGACTATTGTAATGCATACCTTCTCCTGGTACTCAACACCCATGGTAGTGTGAAGCTTGATCAGCACCCTCTTTCCTTTGTCTCCTAACGCTTGTAGTCTGTGCAGGACGTCTTCAAACACTTCCTTTGAATTCGGCTCCGTTGGATTCTGCAAAAGTGTTTATGTTTGCAAATTAGTTATATTTATTAACTGCCCCGTTTGTCTCGCGTGGCAAGCACGATTGTCCTGATTTCGATTCCTAGGTCGGGCAAAAAGTGTTATTGGGTTTATCCATTAGGAATTTCTCAGTAACAGCCCCGAGTGTGGAAGTTGGTTGTGTGGCACTCCCGTAAGCACGTAAAGCCGTTGGTCCTGCGCCTGATCTCTCCCCGACTGTGTCGGATTGCCGTCCTATCGGACTATGAGAGTTAGGGAACAGGGAGTGCACCTGCGTTTGCGCACACACTTGAGCACTATAGTTATCTTCTGCATACTTGGCTAGTCTGTATTAATATAATCCGCAGGACTGGCGAATGCATTAGGCACGTCAGAAGAATCACGAGTATTAACATCAGGTGATTCATCAAAATCTACACTAAAGTCTAGCCCAAATATTAACATTGTTCACAACACAATGCACCATTCATAGATTACTATTAACCTAATAACTATGTAGAAACAATGCAGATAAGAAACTTTCCATTACATCTACAAATAATTATCTGTTTAGTTTCTGTAAAGTATTTGCTCTTTATACGAGCTCATAAGTATGGGGATCATTATTGTCATTACAACTTTACTTTGGCTTTGAAGCATAATCAAAAGTTTGCATAAGAATCATCCGAACTATGCTAGATGATAAACTGAAGACAGAATTAAGCTTAACTTTAACAATAAAAAAATATGTTATAATCTGAGTTAATCATTAAAGAAGAAAAAAATAAAACAATGTCATCCGTACCATTATCGGATTTGACGAAAAAGTTGCTGTTCTTCATGAATAGCTTTTTGAAATTGAATTAGTTATATTATGTTTTATAAATTTTTTAATATTTTTTTTTTAAATAGGTAAACAATGGGGCTGACATATCTCTTGATAAAAGCCCCTAATTGAAACAGATTAAGAAAAAAATCCTATCTACATACTAGCTAAAGCATGAATCACTCACTTGTGATGTATAATCCGTAGCCACTACCTTCACTGTCATAGAAGGTACCAAATCTTGTTCTTGCAACTCAAATACTCCTTCTTCTTCAGTTTCTTCTCCCAACACTTCTCCATTTTCTTCGACACTTTTATCAACGTTTTCAACTTTATTATCAAGCAAAGTGTTATTGATTTTAGTATCAAAATCATTAATTTTTTCTTCTTCGATTGTATTATTTGTAATTTTATCTCGTACCGTTTCTGTGGAGTTATTATCTAATTGTGTTGATAACACGCTGCTGTTGCCATCGAGATCTGGAAAATTGATATATTCTAGTGTAAGTATTTGAGTTAGATTTATTACATCCATTGTCTTAGTGTTGGTAAATGGGATAGGTTTGATGACCTCGTTTTGAACACGTGTAATAATGGAATTGTTGGCATCAAGTAACTTAACTTGCTTATATTAGTATTTACGATGACTAATTACAACTATATATTGTTAACTGCCTCGTTGGCCTAGTGTTCCTAAACGCGACTGCTACGCTAGAGGTCTTGGGTTCGATTCCCAGGTCGAGCAAAGAGTGTTATTGGGTTTTTCTATGAATTTCTTACTATCAGCTCGGAGTTTGGATTTGTGTCCGGTTAATAGCAATAGGCTCGCCCCCTATTACATGGGTGGGACCTAAAAACATTTGGGGACTACAGGCATGATGGTATGTATGTATTGTTAACTTTAAGGTTTACCATTAACTACGTATACAGCTATAATACATAGACTGACGCGTCAGAGTACAGCTGAAACTACTAGATTTAGGCAAGTGAAATTTGCTTTTAGGAAGTCCAACACTTAACGGGGTAAAAAGTATGACTTTGATTGTACTGGAGCCTTTGAGGGATAGTTAGAAGAACTAATACCTAAGGCGTGTTGAGTTTGTAGGAAATGAAAAAGTTTTATGGGAAAATTCGGGCACAGTTACCTTTATATGCAAACATAATAATATAAGAACTAAGCTGATGTTTAGCGGTAGACATTTCGTGTTTAGGATGATAAATTCATTCACAATGTGTAATCCAGGTATTATATTGTTGAAGTACTTTATTACTCAAAAAATCATTTCATGGTGACAATTTACAATTTTTATCAGAGTTTTTGTACTTTCTTTGTGGTACCTACTTATATAAATAATGCGTTTATCTGCGTGTTTTATTATTCTGGAATTTATTGAGTAGACGAATAAAGCTTATGCAAGTCAGCTAACCCAAATAAAAGAGTAACCTCGAGATTATCGAATGGGCGTACATATTCGTTATCGATAGCTGCTGAATTATAGCTTGCTTCGGTTTTTCTTGTTATTATTGCTACTAACTACTGGAACCACGAGGGTGCCACCAGCTTCGTTTTATAATTAATAATTACTGGTGGTTTTTACTGATTGATAATTATCATCAAACAGTTTTACAACTCTATCTCTACTTTTCATCTCTTCTCTATTCTTACTCTTTCTCTCTTTCTTTATTTATTTCTTCTGTATATCTCTACTATTGTATAAACTTCATGGTTTATTCAGGTTTATAGGTTTATCTATTTGTTCCTATTTTATAAGATACGAGTGATACTATTATGTTTTGTATTATTTTCAAATATTGAGCTTTTAGATGTGTCATTTATCTATATGTAATTGCGTTGAATTTGTGCAGAATAACATTTTTTTTATCGCTTCTATATTTGTTGTAAAGTTACATATTATGTCGTCAACCCAACTGGCTATAATTAATATTTTTCCATAATATTTTCAAATTGTCGTATTCTCTCCAACCAACCTAAATTTTGGAACTTTTTACTCTTTTCTACAATTCCTATTCCTTACATAATATAGACAACACAAGTAAAATACCTTATGGAACTAACATTTCATTTTCATCTATCCATAGGTACATCTGAACTTATAATTCCAAGGTACTCCATAAGCCTATACAAGCTATCAATTGACGATAAAATCTATAAATATAAGAGTACCAGTGGATTTGTATAATTATCATACTATTATCTTGTTACTTTTATCAGATGAAGACTGACAAGGATAATATCCACTGTAACACTTATGTTTATCAGAATGTGCCAAAATCGACGCACTTACATTAATCATAAGATTAAAACTTGTACTAATTTGCATTTCACTTGTAAGATAGATAATACCGGGTTACTTTTCATTCACCAGCCATTTTTTAGAGAGTGAAAGTACCTACTCCCGAATATAAATAACTTTCATAATTGAACCAACTATGAAATATGAAAAAAAAAACTGCTGTTCCTTACAAAACTGCACTACAACACTATCAAAATGTACGGAACAGCGGTTTTTTTTTCATATTTCTGACTTGGTCCTTTAGCAAAAGTTGTTCATATTCATGAATACTTTCACCCCCTGAAATATGGCCGGTGAATGAAAAGTAACCTTGTATATTGAGCTGTAAAAAATTTGATGATAATGAAGATCCTTTATCGTAAGATTGTAAGATTAGAAGAACGGGATAAGTCTCAGTAATAGATGATCAAATCGAAGTTGTGTTCGTTTTAAGTAAATTAGAACAATAATAAGATAGTGAATGCACTAGTTGCAACTATTCAAAATAATAGTTTAATTCAGGCATTATCACACATAGAATTACATAATTTTACTTGTATTATTAGTAATACAAGTAAAATTATGTAATTCTATGTGTACCATTTTAGAAGAGAAAACCATTGCTGAAGAAATTATGAATTAAGGCAATAATAATAAAAAGCAAAATGGAATAAAAAGGAGACGAGTGATAATGAGGCAATATGTAATTGTGTACATTTGCAGAAAGGCTAAGGAAACCAACCTAATCTGAGTTGTCAAACTTAACCAGCAGTGGGCGGGGCATATTACTCGCCGAATGAATGACGACTCACAATTTAAAGATAATGTGGATGTGTACATACCTTGAAACGATAGCCATTTCCTCTCATCCTTATCCACGTTGACATCCCTGTGCCTATTGGTTACGTGTAGCGGTATAATGTTCGGTGGCGGTTTGTAGTTCTTGGCTATCTGTATCTTCGCTGCCTCTCTTAAGGCATGGAGACGTTCTAAGATTTCGCGCAGTTCCTGGAATTTGTGAAGTTTAAGTTTGTGAAAAAATCGTTGATGCGATGTCTAGTGCCAATAGTAATTAGGCAAAACCAGATGAAAAGAACAAGAATGAAGAATGTTTGTACATGATGAAACCGAGATAGATGACTAATAATTTGATCATACGCTTATTATTATTAGACTTGAGTTTCCCAAAAAAAGTGTTGGTGTGAAGGGCCCACGGCAACAAATATATATATTTTTTTTATTTAGGATCTCCAACAAGCGATATAGCAACATAAATCATGGCATACAAATAATAATCAACAAAAGCTTTTATGTAAGTTTACTCCCTTTTTGTCTATTTGAGATGGGTTTGCTCTTGAACTCTAGTCTGGGTCAGAGGTGACAGACACAAAGTCAACGATGGAGTGAGCTTACCCAGAAGAAGTATGTTCACAACAAACTAACTCCTTCACGTATAGGAGACCACAGCATACAAATTGATGGACACCTAGTACTGTAGCACCTACCTTAGGATCATGATCCGTGACGTCGACAGACGCTAAACTGTCAGCTGATGACGATGACGTCTCGTTCTCTTTGTTGTTCGGGTCGTGGAAGCTGACGCCTGACTTGTGTCTCCTCATCGCATCTGTTTTGAGAGGACTAGTATTAATATTAGCATCTTTTGAGAAATTTACTTAGAATAGAAGTAAAGCGATATGTATTGTGATTTTAGATCAATGTGCAATAAAGTGTTGCTATATTTTGATTTAATACTAATTAGTAATAATCCTCATGTGTAGGTCTTCATAAAAAGCTAGGCATAAGCGTGAGGCCATACGAACGTAATTTACTTTCTACTGAAACTGGCAACTTATTTTGCGTCACCGTGTGAATGAAACTCGAGTTTTGTATGAAATCGAATGCAGCAGAAATTACGCTACACATAATTAAAAAAAAATCGATTGTCTAGCTTCATCCTAAGTCTCTCTTTGTTTGTGCTAAGCTTCTCGGACTTGCGCTAATTATCTGAACGTTCTACCTGCGATATTAACAGTGCTCTACAAAATACAGTACCAACGAAATATTGTTAAACCCACCAGGATCATTAGCTTTTCCTTTGACCCGAGCCAGCTCCTTTATCTTCTCATCCATAGCGGTCTTGGACAGCAGCCCGAGCTTGTAGGCTTCCTCCAACTCCTCCACCTCCTCTGAGGAGTCGTCACCGATGTACGCGCAGTCCTGAAGGTGCTTGTAACCCTTAATCATAATGAGGGACGCGCCGGGGTAGCTGGGGAGATACACTTCTTTATTGAAGTATTATGTTATTTAATATAAAAACAACATTGAATAGCTTAGCATTGCCATACAACGAGGCAATGCCACCAGTGTCTTGGGCACGTTTCCAGTTGACGGCCATACGGAAGATTTTTTATTGTTACACAACTACGCCTGTATTCTCCGAAGGGTTAGGCAGAGGTGTACCAATGTACACCCACAGATCGCCGGTATATTTTAGGCCCCATGTAATATAACCCCACGTTTCCCATGTCCCATGTTTTTTATTGTTATCTTATTTATTTAAGCGTGTAAATATTGTGTACAATATTTGTTTTGTTTTCTACTGTTCCAACCCCGGAATCACAAATTTCATAAATTTCGCAAGGGCTCCACGAGACAGGTTAGACCTAGCGTGGAGTTCACAAATTAAAATTACTATTGCTTATTGTAATTTCTTTTAAAAAAAAACTCACCTAACACACGCAGACACGGTAACCGAAGACCCCTTCAGCAGGTAGAAGCCCCAGTACTCCTTCATGTCGTCTTCCAGCTCCAGTTCCCTGGTCATGGACACCGGCACCAGGTCCTCGGTGAGCTCCGGAGGACCTGGCACCACGAACGCGTTGAATGTCGTGTTGGAACGCACCACCTGGGTCTAGAGGAGAAGGTGGACGGTCAGATTATGGTTAAATTTGAAATGTCGATACTTGAGGTGGCAAAATTAACTTCGTTAATCTGTATCAGGTAGGACGAAGTGGTGGTGAAAGATTGGGAATTTCTCAGTAACCGCCCGGAGTTTGGAAGTTAGTGGTGTCTCGAAAAGCACTTAAAGCCGTTGGTCCTGGCTGAGATTCGTAGATCTTTGATATTCGGAAGCCAGGAAGTCTGACAATCAGTCTTACCAAGGAGTATCGCGTTGCCCAGTAACTGGGTTGTGGAGGTCAGATAGGTAGGCAGTAGCTCCATGTAAAACATTGGTATTCAGCTGCATCTGGTTACACTAGAATCCGACCCCAATATAGTTGCTTTTTGATTGTCAAAATAATAAGGGATCCGTAATAAAATTCATTCGGACGAAGTCGCGGGCGTTAGTAGATATAAATTATATTCAATCGATTGACGCAAAAAAATGCGTAGAAAAGATTGTGTTTATTATTTTATATTATGTCTTGTAAAATATTTACTGAAGTCTCTAAGACTTACTGTAAAGATAAATTACACAAGATAACGTTATCGGTCAGAACATTAAATATTATTTGGCTCAGGAACTATTCTTTTCTATTTTCAACCTTACTGTTCTGTACGTTAGGTGTGTTTCAGAGTGTAGTCAGGAGATATAATAAATATGTTACTAGTGTTATCAGAAGTATTTATTTGATGTCTGTTTAGTGTAAAAATGGACTAATTAGTAATTACCTATAACACGATACTCTTGATAATACTAACTAACTAACTTACAATCTCCCAATATTTAATTTGATAGATCATCATAATAATATCAGCCGAACGATGTCCACTGTTGGACATAGGCCTCCCCTAAAGAGAGCCACAATGGCCGATCCTGCGCTGCCCGCATCCAAAGGTCAGTCACAATTGCATTAAATTATGTCAATACTAGCATTTCCCCGCGACTTCGTTCGCGTGGATTAGTTACTAATGGGCAGAAAATATAGTAAGCATAGATAGACTAGATTCTACCCGCGATTCGTCCGCTTCAAATCAGCCGGTATTGCCAACAAATAAAATTCAAAGCTTCTTTCCTCGTTCACTCATTTCGTACAAAAAGTTAAAATTTTTGAAAAAAAAAAGTGATACATATGTTTGAATAATATGAACATAGACACCAGTCTACATACCAAACCTTCTGATTAAATACAACAAACATTCAAATTAATATAATATTTATTTATTTACATAAATATTAGCATATACAGCACATAACAGCATTATTAGTGCTTATAGTTGTGCCGTATGCTTATTGTGCCACGTGTCTCAGACTAGATGTAGACATACGTAGGTACGATATCACGTTGAACAACTAGCTGACAATGTATTGTATGTACCTAGCATTTATACTTTAGACTCGCTTTAGCACACATTTAGGAAACCTTAAATCTCAAGAAACTCTCAAAATAATGTTAAAAACTTGAATCAAAGAAAATAGGGGTGTGAATATTGAGGTAGCGGCAGGCAGCTCTGAATTGTAATGCTTAACATAGCCCACGCTCCAAATACGGCCCGTGCTCAATAAGGCCCACGCTCAACATACGGCTTGTGCTGGATAAGGCCCACGCTCAACATACAGCCAGTTTTCTACAAGGCGCACGCTCAACATACGGCCCATGCTCGACAAGGCCGCCGCTCAACATATGGCCTGTGCTCGTTATGGTACAACATACGGCCCATGTTTGGCAAGGCCCACGCTCAACATGGTCGTTTACAGATGATATCATGAGAAAGATTGGCATACAATGGTACACACCTACCTGGCACCAAGTGGGCGATATCTTACTGTCTATCAGCCTCATGTCAGTCATACTCATCGGGTACATTTGGCCGGAGAACACGCGGTATCTGGAACAAAGAATATTACTTTTTTTGTGAATGGCAAACAAGCCGACGGCCCATCTGATGTTAAGTGGTCACCGCTACCTATAGACGTCCGCAATACCAGAGGCCTTGCATTTGCGTCGCCATCCCAGAGACAACGATGAAATGTCTCATGTGCCTGTAAATACACCGGCACCCATACCCTGCTACCGGAATACATCAACGCTGTTTTGGCAGAAGTATGTGTATGCTGGTAGTATTTCCCCGGAGAACCTCCTTCCCAAAGAGCTCTACTACTACTTAGGTTAATGTGCAGTCCTTCTATTTTAGTAGAAATAGTTTTGGGGTGGAAGAAGCTTAAGCAGTCTGTAAGGTATTTTCTTTTAGGCTTGGGTGTGTTTTGGCCATTTAGGCTCTATACGTAAAATTAATACATAGATAGAATTAATAGCTTATAATATTAATGTTATCTAAACCGAATTAGTTCACGACGAACTACATAATTATATTATACCAGTGTGTTCACAAACACAGGTGCACTCCGTCTTCACTCACTCTCATAGTCTGATAGGATCTGATACGATTGGGGAGAGATCAGGTGAAGGACTAACGAGTTTACATGCTTTTCGAGATATGGTAATATCACGATACCAACTACCGAACTCGGTAGTGCCATTGAGAAATTGCTAAGGGCGCCTTTTAATTAGAGGCGTAAATAAGCGCTGCACTGGCGCCACAGGGGCGCTACTAAGTTTCATACAATGTCTAGAAGCGCAGTAAAGTTCAAAACAGTGGCGCTGTGCCACTATCTTGAAGTAGTGGCGCCGCACTACTGTAGCGCCACTGCAGCGCTTACTCACGTCTCTAATTTGAAGGCATTAACAAACGCAAATTCAGGCAGACGAAGACGCGGGCAATTGCTTCTAAACGATAAAATAGTCGTAAAAGAAAATCAAGAGTTGTTTTACATACATCAGCTGTTCTTATCTACCATGTTGTATGTATGTCAACTTTGTAGGGATTAACAGATATTAATCATACTATAATTATTACTCAAGTATAATTGTACTACATACTTAATCGCCCCACAATTAATTATGTAGTACAATTAAAATTTTATCTATATTAATATTTATACTTCTATACTAGGTAATAAATTCTTTTATCCATAGAAAGCCACGTTATTTGCGGTTAACAAAAGGATTCTCGGAAAAAATCTTACTACTAATGAATGCAAAATGCCGATGCCATCTACAGTTTGCTGGTATGCTTAGGTCTCATGTAAATCGTAACTCCGAAACGCTACTAAGAATTTTATAGAAAAATCCAATAACACTTTGCTCGACCTGGGAATCAAACCCAAGACCTGTAGCGTAGAAGTCGCGCTTAGGACCACTAGGCTAATGAGCAGTTCGGCTACTTATATCCAGGAATAGTTTACGGTTCCCGTGGGATAATATATCAACTTTGAATTCGCTGACAAAAGTCAGGCAGGTTTTAAATAAAGGCATCAAGAAAAAATCATAACAGGCAACAGAAGTACCTACTGATACTTAGGTTATCGACCAACACTTGTATTCAAGTGTCTGTCAGGAGACAGATAAATAAATAGTTCACTTAGCACACGAATAGTACAGTAAATACTGATAATAACTGTGTCGAGAGGGAGTTGGCTAGACATTGTTGAAGTTACATAAGGACATGAACTGTACAAGTATAAGAATCCAAGACCTCGCAAAAATATAATCTCGTAATTCATATAATTAATACATGAACATAAATCTTTGTATACATTTTTAAAGAACATTACGAGCAACAAGGAGTCTTAGGTTTAAAAAAAAACTAAGTTTATACGTACTGAGAACAAGGGCAGAGAGATAAAATTAACGCCCTAGAAAGACCTACCCTGACCATATTGGTAAAGTCCTACAGAAGGGTCGGGTGTGCAGTACTCGTAACCGGTGTGCTTGTATGTCCAGATGTATTAACGAGGCGAAAGGAGTATGTAAGGATCATAGCAGATGGCATTCTGTGGTTTCTGCCTACATCCGTGGAAAAAGGCGTGAGTTTATGTATATTATGTATGTTTACCTTAAATAGAGTGGCACCATGAGGACCATACACGGCAGAAAGGTGAGCAGTACGAGCAGTCGGCACAGCCTCAGAGGTGCTGTGTAGCAGGTGCGGGGAGCTAGGTAGCAGTTCCTGGTGCCGTGTACCCCTCGCGGTGGCTGGAGACCCGCTGTGGACAGATGAGAGAGTTTTAGTGTTAAAGGTGTGACAAATGTTCGAAGGCCAGTAACGCAATCTCATATCAGCGACAATCAATGTCAAAAAATGCAGGTTTTTTTGGCCTTTTTGACATATTGCGAACGTTTCTAAAAGTTTGTAGAATTCCCCAAAGGTGCAAAGATCTATGCTATTTGCCTTTCATTTCATTTCATTTATTCAGTAACAATTATTACATTGTATCGAAATGTTTTACACAAAAATTATAAAAATAAAATTAACATTAAAAGAATTACAATATAAATAAATCATTATTATAACACGAGCAATCGATTGATTATGAAATAACACATGCAATTCCCTGTGAAAATCAAATGTCAAAATCAAAAATTTGCAAAAATTAAATTGAGATTCCCACCATTACTCATTTCAGAAGCATAATAATTATGTCAATAAAAAGTGATAAAAACATAATGTCAAAATAATAATTATGTCAAAAATATAACTAAAACCATGCAAATGACAAACATAAAAATAGGTATTGCCATTTCTCCACAAATAAAAATATATCACGAAGACATTCATAATAATAATAATTACAATCTAGTTGTGTTTGTCATTGAGAAACTCATCAGCACTGTGCAATAGCACTTTTCTAACAAAAAATATTTCAACTGCCGCTTAAACTGATTTAAGTTGTATATTGATTTTAAGTGTACAGGTAGCTTGTTAAACAATTTAATTGATTGATAACCTGCAGCATGGCTCACTACTTTTAAATGAGGTTGCATCATATTCTGTAAATCCCTACGCCTAGTAGCTTCCCGTTTATTTCTTTCCTCTAGTGTTTCGAATATCTGCAGCTTTTTCAACAGATCACTGAGAAGAACTAAAATATACAAACAAGAGACCGTTAGTATCTGAAGTTGCTTAAAGTGCTCCTTACATGATACCCATTGTGGAATTCTCACCATGGTCTTTATTGCCCTTTTTTGTATTAAGAAAGCTGTATTTATATTGTACGCGTAACTACCTCCCCATAAAGTAATACTGTACCTAAGCTTTGACTCTACAAGCGAGTAATATACCACTTTTAATTGTTCAATAGCGATCACATCCCGAAGACTTCTAAGGGCATAGCAAGCTGAGCTAATTGAACTTTCTATAGCGGCTAATTCTTTTTTCCAGTTTAGGCTTTCGTCAATGTGAATACCCAAGAACTTTAGATTGTCGACCAATGTTATTGTATTTTCATTCAATACTATGTCTAAATTTTCTTTGTTTCTCGAAGTCGTCCTAAATAACATGGCATTCGTTTTACTGACATTCAATCTAAGATTATTGATGGTAAACCAGTGATGAAAAAGAGCAAGGGCATTATTTACTTTACTACTTAGAGTATCAACATCTTTAGCGGCTATAATGGCATTCGTATCATCAGCAAAAAGCACAAGTTCAGTATCACTTAGCTCCAGCATATAGCTTATCAAATCATTAACAAATAAAATGAAGAAGATTGGTCCTAATATTGAGCCCTGTGGAACTCCTTGTTTTATTAGTTTAAGTCCCGATTTGAAAACTTTTTGACTATTTTCCTCATCTACTTTAATTTCCACATATTGCCTTCGATTTGCTAAGTAAGACTTAAATAGGCATAAGACCGATCCTCTTACTCCATAATTTTCCATTTTTTCTAATAGCAACTTGTGATTAACGGTATCAAAAGCGGAACTAAGATCGAGGAATAGAGCTACGACTTTCAGTTTATCATTAATTTTGTTAATTACTTGCTCCATTAACGTATTAATTGCGTCATTTGTTCCCACATTTTTCTGATAGCCGAATTGTCTGTGATTAAGTATTTAAGTGTTCTTCGCAATTTGTCCCACTGCAAGGCAAAGGGATCTCATAAAGACAAGCCACGGGCTTGATCCTTGCTCAAGATGGATTGGTATTTTTAAACTTAGCTAGATTAACTATAAGTCCAGATTTCCTCACGGTGTTTTCTTTTGCCAATGCCATTAATATCAACCTCATGCATGAGAGGTGGGCCATCTCAACATCTGGCCTTCTTAAAACACAAGAAATTACAAATGATAAATAAGACAAATTATATTAAACTCACATTCTAAAGGCACTAATTCTTGCGGATCCATGATGAAGTCACATCACTTCGTCCTGATCACTCGGCGAACCTGCTGACAATCATTATAATTATTATAATTAATACCAAACAAACCACTTGGCGAATACCTTGGTTTGCGTTAATTATGTCAACATGTTAGTGGTCTTCAAGTCAAGTAGTTTGAGTATTTTGGCCTTATTACAAGCAAGGATAGGTACTTCAAGATGATAATTTAGTTCTGTCAAAACGAAGTACCTAACTTGCGTCAAAATGTTGAAGTACTTGTAATGATTTTGGATATACAATATACATATAACGCTAAATAAATTTTAATTTGTTCTAAGTATGTTGATGTTATTTTTTTTCATGTCATGGCAAACATTCCGTTGTGTGGTCACCGCTGCCTAAAGACATCTGCAATACCAAAGACCTTGCAAATCTTCTTCTTAGCGTATCGATGGCAAATAATAGAATATTATATTAAATAAATAAGATATTTTTTAAATACTTTTACTTTGCCTTGCAAATGCAGATCTATCTGAGAAACAAAGTCGAAATGTCTCATGCTTGTAATTAAGCCTACACCTTAGACTTCAAACAGTCACACAGCAACGCTGCTTCAAGGTAGAAATAATGTGTGGTGGTAGTGCTTTCCCAGACGAACTCCTTCACAAAAAATGTACCTACACGTGATATTTTAATGTTACCTATTGTCTATTGTTTTGTCAGTGCTAAGGTCTGATTTTGATTAATTAATGGATAAATATTTTATGGATCCACCTCTAACTACAACCTAAACAGGAGGTAAACGCCGAGTTGTTATCCATAAACATTATGAAGCTTTAAGTACCAATAAGTCAATAACATGAGTAAGTACAAACACGCACTATGTAAACGTTACGCGTCGTGCAAGTCTCGTGATTACTTACGAGTACATGTTAGATAACCTAAAAAGTACTCATTAACTTATCACTATGTTGCTTAAAACTTTCTATCAGTTCTCTTTGTCCAATCGCCCAATAGCCTTAAGGAGCGGGCAACTTACTGGCCTAGTGGCGAGCATGGTCAGATAGACCAACGTAGGCAGCCGCTGGCCCTGCCAAGGTTGCAGGATTTATTAAATGTACAAGCCTGCCACGCTATTCGCAACTCCTGTAAGCCAGAATCAACAGTGGCGACCACCAGAAAAGCGCCGAGGCAATGAAGCTCGACGAGTCCCGGAGAAACGATTCAACTGTCTTGGATCACGGATCGAAACTATTCATAAAAGATTAGCGGAGGAGTAAGAAAACATAATTTCCACTTTAATTGCAGATTTTTTTTTAAAGAGTCACTGCGGTTCTCGCTCGCAAAAGGCATTAGGAGGAACATGGATAGATTTTAGTCTGACAATTCTGCTCCGCCCGAGCGGAAGAATTCATTTCATGATTTCCTATTCCTTAAAAAAAATGGCAGCTGCTGTATGAAAACCTACTGTAGTATTTGACTTCGCCCGTGAACGCAACTGGGTCATGGGGAACATTCTTGGGAAAATATGGCACGTGTAGTCTGGAAAAAAAGGGCAGTATTATCTAGCTTAAAGTAATGAGGAAGAGGGAGGCCAAAGAAAAGATGGATGGATTGTGTGAAGAATGATATGAAAGAGAAAGGAGTGAGTGATAGCATGACGGCTGACAGGATGGTATGGAAGAAGAAAACGTGTTGCGCCGACCCCAAGTAACATGGGATAAGGGCAGGAAGATGATGATGATGATGATGATGATCTAGCTTAAAGTAATGTTATTAAGTAGAAAAGTTTGTTTTTTTCGTTTGAACGCGCCAATCGGCGGAACTACAGGGCTGATTCTGAAAATTCCTTCGCTATTTTGTTATCTACCAATCAAAATAGGGATCGGTAAGAATATACACGCGGATGACGTCACGATCAAAAGCTAGTTAGTTTGATAAAACAATAATGATAGTTGTCCATAGTTCGTTATCAGAACACTATCTGTCTGATTGTGGGGTCTGACTTCTGACATTCAGACGATTAACACAACAGACCTTTTGTTCTGATAATCAGCTAGTAATAAAATACACTTTGTTGTTACTAATAGGTACTTACATAACATAGTTATATACACACATCATTATGATAATTATCATTAACATACACGGTTGGCACAGTCGCTGAGGGATTGACCGCTCCGCTGTGTCGCGGGTTCGATTCTAGCACGAAACATATGACCTACAGATAGTTGTTCCGGGTTTGGTTGTTGTCGTGATGGCCCAGTAACTTAATGCACGAAGTGGTGGGTTCGCAACCGAGCACGGTAAAGCAATGTGACTTTATCTATTTGGCATGTATTTACTAAGTTTATCTTGGATATAACTGAAATCGGTGAAGGAAAACATCGTGATGGAGCCTGGACTTATACCTAAGTCCTAATTCGTCAAACCGCTCTGAGCAAGAATGGTGATCAATTCAAATGCCTTTTCTGTATAAGAAGAGGCTTTTGTCACTATAGGACAATAGTTGGCTGGTATAATAAAAGTACGAATTTCTGTTAGTCGTTTTGACCACAAAGAGATCTGCACCTCCTTGTTGGAGGCGGAAATTTAAAATTTAATCCCTACCAATGCAACATTTGCGGATTTCGTTCGAAAGAGTCACCGCGGCCCTTGGATCTCATAGCGCATTAGGAGGAACACAGATGGGTTTTAGTCAGTAAGGGTTTGACACTACCTACCGATCCGCCCAGAGCGGAAGAAGAGACTTGATGATTTCCAATCCATTTAAAATAACCATTTGAAATTTCCACCGCTGATATCAGAACCCCACCTGTAGCCTTATCTACCAAATGAGTGGCTAGTACTACCGTGTATAAGTACGTCTACAGCCACGACTATTTGCTATGGAGCATGCGTGGACAGTGCGTCTACTGAAGCTGATAAAACCATCATATTTGATTACTCACTATCTATTTCCTACTCACTGTGCTTAGTAACTATCTATCAATAATGTAATCGGTCAATGGTGTTTTAATTATAGGGGGCTACATTTATAATCATCATATCAGCCGCAGGACGTCCACTGCTGGACATAGGCCTCCCCCATAAATTTCCAAAGGGACCGGTTGGAAGCGAACTGCATCCAACGTTTTAGGGGGTAAAATAATGACAGGCAAATGAGATGATAAGTTAATTTTACCAAGAATGTTGTCGGTTTCCAGTCGTGATTTCGAGGAAAAAGATAAAAGAACTTAACCTACATTATTTGAGTTTTGTCTATCTCTGCGAACTAAACGGATTGATAATAAAATCCACAAATTGGGTCGACCAAAAATTAAAAAGTCTTTAATTTCTAAAGAAAAATAAATACTAAGTTACTTTGGGGCTCTAATGAAGATTAACACTGTTTTGTTTATTTTTTCATATACATGAATATAATCACGCCTGTGTTCTCCGAAGGGTTAGGCAGAGGTGTCCCAAGAGGTGTACACCCACAGTGCGCGCGGTATGTTTTAAATCCAATGGGGGCGAGCCTATTGCCATTAACCGGGCACAAATGCAGACTTCGAGCTGCTACTGAGAATTTCATAGAAAACCCCAATAAACCTCTGCTCGACCTGGAAATCAGAACCCAAGACCTCTAGCGTCGCAGTCGCGCTTAGGGCCACAAGGCTAACGAGGCAGTATTTTACATAAATAATAGACAGCTTCTATATTAGTTTTTACATTGAGGTAAATAAAAATCTCCATTGAGTCAGAGTGATACACGTATGCATCTTAGACGCAGTTGACAAACTTAACTCGTTTCAAAATGGTACGACTTGGGGATTAAACCTTATCAGATAGCGATAATCCTATGGATCAATCATGAAGTTCCTTCGAATCTCTAGACGGCCTATGTCAATATGGATAAGAATTGTATTCATAGTGAATCCTTTTTAACACGCTTTTATTAGGTCCACCTGTATGTATGTAACTATGTAATCAAATCTAAGAAAACTAATTTAACCATCTTCTAAAGATCGTAGCGTTATGAAAATTGGCAGTTGTATGTGATTTTGATGACAATACAATAACATGGTACTGTCGAGCTGATCTGATGATGGAGCCGGAAGATATGAATTGGAACTTCATGATGGATGATCGTATCATAGCCGTGTTTGGACTTGTTAAAAAGGCCTTGTAATGAACTTTGACCACGATTAAAAGCTAAAGCGTGTTTTTTAGTGTTTTTTAAACTACTAATTTATTAGGGTTTAGGTTAAAGATGGGACATCGTCAAACGGCTTCTTTTGCACTGGGCGGAGTGGAAGGGAGCATCAAACTCTTACTGACTAAAACCCACGCGTGTTTCTTGTAATGCCCTTTGCGCTCCGCTGTGATTTTTTCGAAAAAATTCGGCAACTCGGGCAGAAAATTAGGTAGGTCCTACCGGTCGTGTATCGTATCATTAATCTTTTTGTTACGTCATGTAGTTTTATCGCAGGTTTGAACTTTAAACGTGTCTTGAACTTTATACGAGGCCTATTTCAAGAAGGAGATAGGCATAGTTAATCTTTTTTAGGGGTGTATTAGGTGTGTTTCTGTTTGTTTCTCGGGGATAGTGAAATAATTAGGTATAATTAGTATTTTTCTTAAAATTCTCGTCTTTAGAATCTTTATCGCAGTTTTGAACTTTAAATATAAATAAACGCATTGAGTAGGGTTAGTGGTAGAATTGTATATCTGTATGTTTAAATACCTCTTCCATATAGTTACCAAATTACATTTCAGGTATCCCGAAAGATGCTAACAGTATTTTGCAAAGTCAATATTACTTTTGCAACTTGGTATGGAGATTGCAAGTAACTGTAATAGGCAGCTAAATTGTTATGAATTATTTTGTTGTGTCTGAATTTTGACAGCTAATACTACTGGTACCTACTGAACCCTCAAAGCAAGTATCACTCTCGCTTCACCGAATTTTTTAAAGATGTTTTGACTAGATTGAACTGGACATTTATCATAATGAGGCGACATAATCACTGTATTGTTTATTTTTAAAACATGTTTCTTAATATTACTTTACATTGTTATTTTTCGTTGATTACTCACAGTCAATTACCATAATGAGAATTACTAATAGTCTTAACATAGCAAAAGTAATAAGTTTTTTATTGTCAATTAACTTAAAGACAAAAGAAAGCAATAAAAATTAATTGAACCGAGAAATCTTTTAGTTGCTTTGACTGAAATATTTTATGTTGATTTGTTATTTGTTATACTATGACGAATCACATCTCGAGTAGGTACAATATTACAGGTTTCAATGAGTACAACCAGGCAAGTAGATAAGTCTACAAAGACTTGGTGATGCTACAGTAGTAACTGCCTCGCCTTCACAATTTACTCTGTCGAAATCTCCTTTTGTTCAAATTATGTCACCACGTCTAAAAACGATATTAGAAAAACAAACATGTTCAACAAATTGTAGATATTGGACCACTCGGTGGATATGTTAACAACAAATATCTCACATAGAGGAAACCCTGTGTTCTAGCAGTGGGATTATTATAGGCTGACTATGCGAAAAACTCCGTGCTACTTTAATTACCCGACTACGGGAATGCCAGAATTGGGTTATGATTTTACAAGTTTATGTATGCATAAACGTTAGCTCTAATTATTGTTATCAAAATAAAATTTGATGTCAGCCAGAATTTTCGGGAATCCATAAGAAGTGAATTTGTAGGTACGTACTTTCGCAAAATTGAAAATTTTCGCAGTTCGTTCTGTTTGCCGAGAAAAATTCAAATGTCATTTTCGCTTAATAATTCTAAGTAATTAAATGTTATGAAGCTACTTCGCTCTCGATTTGAAAGTTATCAGAAGAACGGAAGAAAGGATTTGTGATGTTTATTCCTTGTAAGTGTTTATACTCATGGACTTATCAATATTGTCAATAATAAAGTTAAGACTAAGATTTACCAAGACACTTATGTTACTTATTTACGATGAAGAAATGTCAATATAACAAGAATCAGTAAATATTACGGAAAGCGGAAAAACATTAATTTCTAGAAGCAACTCACTGAGCAACAGCTTACTTATAATAATTTGACAAATGAAAATTCTTTTGTTGTAAGAATAGCTGAAACAACAACTGTTAAACATAACAAAACTAACTCACTTCTTTTCCTCAAAGCAATATTATACACAAATCACAATAAACACAACGATTAATTATTTACACTTCCATTAAAAATAAACTAACACTTTATTTTCAGTCTTTTCGTTACAAAACTAATTGAAAAAATACTAAGTAAATTCGCAAAAATTAAACATTTATCACTGAAAAAATATTTTCAGTTAAAACTTCTCTCGTAATTTACGTAAAAATAAATGAAAATAAAATATTCGATCGAACGTCGTTACACGTCAACGTCGGATGCGATACTAATGGGTTTATGGTTTAATATTTATCACGAGCGCGCATTCAAATTATCGAATAATACAGATTAAATAGTGCGGCTAATGATTTTGTTTTTTTTTTCTTTTCTAACACGAGGCGTTCACGTTTTTAGTTTATGGGTCAATATTTTGGCGCCATTTGTAATATTGATGTTGCAGTGTCTGAGGAGGGCTTGACATTATTAATGTAAACATACACAGAGGAATGCTGATTCGAAGTTTGACATAACGTCTTTTGATTACAAATTGGTTGGATAGACAATTCCTCGTGAACGACTATAGATTCAAATTCAAATGGTTTAATTCAGACCAAGGGGCTTAAAGGAAGAAATAGATAAATGAATAGCTCTATAAATTGAATATTTCTAAAATTAATTTAATTTTTCGTATGTTTGAAATAAGATTGAGTAAAAGTTAGATAATTCTTTATTTTCGCTACTTTTGGGCATTTAATTTTCCAAAATATAACGTAGCCCGTCTTGGAGGATGTAGGCCTAAGTATAATAATTGTATTATTGATAATGACTATAAGTTTAATTCCTGCAATGAAAAAATACTTTAGATAGGTACCCATCTACTCTAGTTAATTTGAACGCTCTACTTATGTAGGTAACACTCAATCTAAGTTATATTTACTTATTGAATTAATCATCATCATCTGCTTAGCCTTTTCCCAACTGCGTTGGGGTCGGCTTCCAGTCTAACCGGATGCAGCTGAATACCAGTGTTTTACATGGGGCGGCTGCCTATCTGACTTCCATAACCCAGTAATTGGACAACACGATACTTCTTGGTTAGACTGGTTGTCTTCTTGGCGACTATCCGTCACGACTGTCAAAGATCTACGAATGACAGCCGGGACCAACGGCTTTACGTGCTTTACTTATTGAATTAATATCTACGTTAAATAAATGTTAGGTATGTATATCTATCATCGGTTAGGCACATAAAATATTAATGCACAGACTATGTATATTTAATTTCTGAGACAACACGCAGTATGCATTCATACAACTCAGATAGCTGCTCAATATTTATTTATGCTAAAATGCAACGATTTTAGTAACAGGAAAACATAGTACATATTATGAACTTGCACAAGAATGTATCTTCGGCCTAAACGTTGATTACATTGTCAAATATCATTAGCTTAATGGTTACTAACTGCGACTGCTCTGCTACGCTAGATGTATTGGGTTCGGTTCCCAGGTCGAGCAGTGTTATCGGGTTTTTCTATGAAATTTACAGTTAGTAACAATGTATTACCTACATGGGACCTTAACGTACCGGCGAACTGTGGGTGTATATCGGTACACCTTTGGCTAGCCCCTCGGAAATACAGGCGTGATGATATGTATGTAAAAATAGGGCTTTTTTAAATCCAGATTCCGTTTTCCTCTTTTTTCTTTTATTTTTAATTTGGTTGAGCCATGTTGAGCACAATCAAGTGATTATTTAATCCGACGGAAAGATATAAGTTATAATCAGTTTCGTCTTTACGCTAAGCTACCAAATCGATTCTTACAATTTTTCCGGGAGTTAATTAAAACCGGAGGACAAAAAAAACTTTTAACTCCGGAAAATTACAAAGTGTTTTACGCTGGTTTAATAAGATTAGGTATTTGTAAGAAGAAAAGAGGGTCTGAATTTCTAAATACTTGTAGTTAGCTATGATGCCATAGTCTTAGGTTTTATCTAATAATCTATACTAATATTATATAGAGGTTACGTTTGGGTAATCTCTGGATCTACTAAACCGATATTAAAAAAATCTTTTACCCAAGAAAGCCACGTTATTTGTGAGTGTCATCCGTACTAATATTATAAATGCGAAAGTAACTCTGTCTGTCTGTCTGTCTCTTCTTCACGCCTAAACCACTGAACCGATTTCAATGAAATTTGGTATAGATATAGTCTGGGACCCGAGAAAGGACATAGGACAGTTTTCATCCCGGAAATCGCCCCGGGACCGGGAACTATTAATGCACGCGGACGAAGTCGCGGGCAAAAGCTAGTAGACTATAACATCAAGCTACGAACCACGGGAGCGGAGCAGTTAACCAAAGACAAAGACTAATCAAAGACGTTACTTAAGAAGGGTGAAATAAGCTACGCGGACGAAGTCGCGGGCTGTTTGCTAGTGTATAATAAAGCTAAACAGATTTTTCGGTTGCTTGTTTAAAAACGGAACTACTAAGTTCTGGAACTGCTAGTCAGATTAGAAAAAATCTTTTTGTTTGATATAGCCTGATTCATGAGGTGTAAGACGCCGGATGCAGGTCGCTTCCAACCGGTATATGTGGAGATCTAAACGGAGGCCTATGTTCAGCAGTGGACGTCCTATGGCTGAGATGATGATGATGATGACTAGTGTAATAGGCTATAAATATACTTTGGCCCACGGTAGAGGAGCAGTAACCAAAGACGTAACTCAACGCGGGTGAAATTATCCACACGAATGAAGTCGCAGGCAGAAGCCTGTATTACTATAAAATGTGTAGATAATAATATCAATACAATAAAATAACAAAAGAAAATCCTCGCCCCGCCTCCCAGAACCCTGGTTGGTTAATCTCATCACCACAATCGGCCAATCACGGCATTTCCAGCCAACCCCCTTTCGGAATTTAAATATCGTTATAGATTTTTGTCAGTCGCCTTCGATTCGCCGCGCTGTCAACAAGTTTGGTGCGTCAATAAAAATAGCATTGCATTGTGAATTTATTTAATTTAGTTTTGTCAGTGATTTCGCTTTTATGCCAACCGTGTCAGATATTCCTGGAGGTAACGGTTAGTCTATTTAAGTCCATAATAGTTTTAATATTCTTTTATCCTCATTGTGTTTCTGAACAAACTCAACGTGAGTGCAATGAATTTGATGCATCGTTTTAGAAGCAGCGGTAACTGCTAGGTAACAGTTTGGCAATTGTTTTCTGATACAATTATAATAGTATCCTATCAATGACTTCGGTTTTGATGCTGTGACGATGTGTGAACCAGAATTTTCGACGGTTTTCCTGTTTTATATTGAGTTAAGAAATGATGGAGTATATAAAAATAAGTATAAATATTTCCTAAAAGATAATTACCTACTGGTGTTTTTGTATTCAATTAGGTACGTGATGTTGTATAAAACACATAAAAGCAGGAAAAATTAAAAAAGGCTGACTTATCATACAAGGAATATTTACCAAAATATTTTTATTGAGCTACATTAAGTACCTATGTTAAAGTATGAAATATTAGCTACACCAAAGTCTAACTTATCGTAAGATCCAAAAATGACCTAGATTGGATTTTCCTAAAGAAATAATCAAAATCATGCTTTGATTGTAAGATGAAGCATTTTATCATCTCCTACAGAAACATTTCAAAAATCTACAAAATTATTACCTTTGATAGATCTATACCTCTGGCATTTCGAAAGAGTCACCGCTGCTAAAATACAAATGGCTTTGGGAGGAAAACGGATGGGTTTTAGTCAGAAAGAGTCTGACACTACCTTCCGCTCCACCTAGAGCGGAAATCATCAAGTGACTTCCACTTGATGATTTCCCATCCTTAAAAAAGATACCTCTAGCATTGATGTCCGCAGGTGACATTGATCAATCATCATGAGTTGGACCATTGGCTCCTTTGCCATCTAAAAAATCAAAATACTCAAGCTCAACCTTGCCCCGTCATTGTCAAATTAGTCCTTAACAATCGTATTTTTTAAGTTTATTATTAAAATTAACAAGCTGAACTGTAAATGGTCCTCAGTGTTAATTATAGCAACATCCTGTGATAACTGTTTCCTGCGATAGCCAACAATAACGTCGCTTTATATAGACGCAGCTGCTTTATTTACTTGGTAACTGAAATGTGGCCCTGTTTCATCATCAGTATCGTTAGGTATAGTGTCATCTGTTGCTGGACGTAGGTCTTCCCCGTCAGTTTCTATATCTGCATATTCATTTGCATTAACTTCTGTTTCTATTTTGTTTTTGCTCTATATTCGGTTTATTAGGTAAGTCTTGTCTATACTAATATTATAAAGCTGAAGAGTTTGTTTGTTTGTTTGTTCGCGCTAATCTCAGGAACTACCGGTCCGATTTGAAAAATTCTTTTTTTGTTGGTTAGCCCATTTATCAAGGAAGGTTATAGGCTATATAACATCACGCTACTACTTACGGGAGTGAAGCAGTATTCAAAAACGTAACTTAAGGCGGATGAATAAAGCCACGCGAACGAAGTCGCGGGCAGAAGCTAGTATACAATATAAATAATCTGTCATAAGTCTTTCTTATTATTGTAATACTAATTTGTATTAACCTCTTAATTATTAATTTAATTATTGACCATCAAATGTTTAATTCGGTGCTTCCAAAAACTCTAAAATCATATTGGAAGATTTCATCTGCGCCATATCAAAGTTTTAAGAATCTTTAATGGTGTATTTCCTTACTAGCGAACTATCCGCGATTTATTATTCTTATTTCACTCGCGTTACGTCTTTGGTTGTTGCTCTGCTCCCGTGGTTCGTAGCGAGATGTTATATAGCCTATATTACTTGAAATTAATGTAGCTATCTATTGGTGAAAAAATGATTAAAATCGGATGAGTAGTTTCGGAGCTTATGGTACAAAGAAAAAAACTTTCCTCTTTGTAATATTAGTATAGACATGGTATAAGGTAGGTAGGTATAAGTTTTAAAGCTATAGTGCATATTAGAGCATAAGTACTTCTATTCTCTTACCAACTCTTCTGTAAACATCTCA
Source organism: Caradrina clavipalpis (assembly GCA_932526535.1). Lineage (NCBI taxonomy): Eukaryota > Metazoa > Arthropoda > Insecta > Lepidoptera > Noctuidae > Caradrina > Caradrina clavipalpis. The sequence goes on along the minus strand of OW052111.1, from coordinate 2,247,672 downwards.
TACAGATAAATGTTCATTAGATATTCTTGCCTACATAATGTTATTTCTGATACAGTGTATCCATCGATGATGGCATCCGACCAGGAGTCCTGTTCTGATGAGGAGCCAGACAGTGAGATGTTGAGTGACGACCTCTGTCTACCTGACAGTGATGATGACAGACAGTCAAGCAGGAATGTTCAGGTGAGGAATCTCAATTGCACTTTTAGGATACCTACGGGGGAGACCTATGTTCAGCAGTGGAGGTCCTGCGGCTGATATGATGATGATGATGATGACAGATGGAGCTACTATAGGCTGTATATTTTTGGTCTGATTTCAAAATTGACATGAAATTCTATTGAAGATTATGACGTATTTTCAAAATTGCTCTGTTGGTCTCGGGGTCGCAAGCGTGACTGTTGAGCATGAGGTCCTGGGTTCGATTCGCGGGTTGGTCAAAAAGTGTTATTAGGCTTTTCCATTACGAATTTCTCAGTGGCGTCCCGGAGTTTGAAGTTGGAGATGTGCCACCCCCGTGTCTCGGAAAGCACGTTAAGTCGTTGGTCCTGCGCATGATCTCTCCCCGGTTGCATCGATTGCCAGCCTATCGGACAATGAGAGTTAGGGAAGTGGGAGTGAACCTGTGATTATATGCACTATAATACCTCCTGTGAAATTCCCTAGTCTCCATTAAGATTAGCCGCCGTGGCCGAAAGCGGCGTGGAGAATAAATTACATTTCATTTTCCAGAGCATCTTTGATTCCTTCAAATGAAAAGCTCCATCATTTACTGACTGTTATGATACCTACAGAGTCTACCCGAAGATCTGCCGTCCCTCAACTCCTGTCTCCTCCGACCTCCTCGGAAGCTGTTCACCAACTGTCGCGAACGATGGCGGCAGCAGAACGTCAGCGGAGCCTTCGCGGAGCTGAGGCGACTGGTGCCCACACACCCGCCCGATAAGAAGCTGTCCAAGAATGAGATACTGAGGATGGCTATTAGGTAAGAATCTCTACTTCCTTAAAGCCTTGTTTATACGAAGCCAGCACTGGCTTGGTATTGGGCTTGCTTAAACAGTTTTTCATGCCAAGCTTGCGCTGGCGAGAATGCATGGAGCACCCGACTCTTTGTCAACCCAGTAAACTACGCCCGCTAACCACTCAACCAAAGAGCCAGCGATGTGCATCACGCCAGTCGCTGGCGGATGTATTATGATTACTTTGTAACGTCAAACGTGTCCACATCATAAGAAATATGCAGGTTTCATCTAAACATCACGAGCTAAACCAGCGGTGGCTTGTTCGTAGAACTGGCGTCAACGCCAATTTTGAACCTTAAGAAAGGACAAAGGCATTATTTCACGACTTCATTTGCGTCCGCGATAACTGACATTTCCTCGGACGAAGTCGCGGGCAAAAGTTAGAATGCTATAAATATTTCACTTGGCCGAATACTTTGTTCTTTATTCTTATCTGCATTATTCAAAATTCATTTCTCTATTAAACACACCGAAATGTATTAACTCGAGTTAATTTTTGCCTTTGAAGTTTAGCATACATATAGGTATGTACATATTATGTATGCTAAACTTCAAAGGCAAAAAATCATCTTAATTAATTTAAGTTTCTAAAGTCACGCAATGTTGACCGTTTTCTAATATTTTTATATATATAATATACCATCACGCCTGTATTCCCCGAAGGTTTAGGGTTAGGGGTTGGGGTTGGGTTTCTAATATTTTTATGTTAATTTTATCGTTACCATTAATTTCACAGGTACATAGGCCTACTATGCGAAGTCCTAGAATGGCAGAAGACCCACGGCCTATCCATGAACAAAGAGAACTCAGCCAGTCTCGCGATCAAATGCGAATCACCTTTGAGTCCGCAATCTCGACGACTGCGGCTGAAAAGACCATATTATAACGAAGATGATTGTCCAAGAGCAAAAATTTACCACGAAAGTAATGAATACCAGAGATATGGTAACGAAGAAAATGAAGAAGTAAGGAGAAGTTATCAAAGACTTATCACTAATAGAACAGATTTCTATTTCGGTAAAGAGCACTTGAGGGTTCTAAGGAATCAGTTTTACTTCTCTCCAAGATGGCGTCAAAATATGCCGTTCAGAAACTTGGCGGATCGGAATGGTAATAATTTGTTGATGATAGCTCCGGCGCAGAATGGCAAAGATGAGAATGATGGTAAAATGCAAAATGGACACGGCAGTAAGGAGAAAAATGACAAGGATGGTAAATGAATGACAGCGGATGATTGAGAAATGTCTGCAATATTCGTAGTAAAAGCTACTGTAAATGATTTCAGAAGAATTTTAATGCCAAATGCAAAGGATAAAAAAAATATAGTGCTCAATGATTTCTTGATATTTTAATTACATTTACGTTTTATCCGTCCGTTTTGTTTTTAAAACAGATTGGTGATATTTGTATGTTCATTTTCAATGTTATACATTGTACTTTCATTTTGTCTTTTCGTATATTTTCTGAGAATCATGTGAATGTTATTACTTTGTAAATAATACTTAGTTTTTAGTATACGATAATAACAATAATAGTCATTATACCTAAGTTAAGTGAAGGAGTTTATTGTTTAAAAATAATATTATTAAACACAACCCACCGTTGATATGCCAAACCAAATGAATTTACTATTTTCGTTTATTTGTGTCTCTTTTCAGGAAAACAATTCTACTAAATTGTAGTACCGATCACAATGTAATTTCAGTCTCAATCTGCCAGAAATGCGTCTAATTTAACTATATCGTGTGACATTCATTGTCCCTGATATAATTTTATTTAGTAGATTTGGTCTTTTGAATCCCTTTCACTATTTTGTGGCAAGTTCTTCTGTTCTTACACCTTTTCCTCTTGGTCCGAGATCCAATTGGCGCTAAATTTACGTCATTTCGAGATGGCATGTATGATGAGGAATAGTTATGAGAATAGGTAGTTAAGAAACCATGCTTAAGTTACATAGGTCGAGCAACTCTGGGATCTCGGTTCATCTAGTTATACATTCAATTTTGTGATATCGATAGTCAGTTTAGAGTTAATATTTCTTCAAATTATATTTTGTGTTGTTGTAAATTAACTTTAGATGATTAATAGAAAAGTGTTTAATTTACAATGTTCCCTATGCTATGAAATAGGTTATCAATGTTGTAATCATATTAGAAGGTATTACTGAAACTAAAATTAAAGTATTATGCACGTAATATTTGGATTTTATTTCTCTTTCTCTCTTACAGCTTACATATCATCTATCTCTTTCTGTTGAAAGGGGCGGGCCGCTCCGCCCCCATTGCATTGTATGAGGGAAATTGTATTTCCACCCCCTGAGGAGATGACTATAGAGTGTTTGTCAGACTCCCTTATCTCACGTTAGCAGACGTGTCACATTTTCCATGGATGTCATCCACATCCGCTGTAATATTCAAAATGTGATATAGTTTATGTATGTCTATACCTAAGCCTGCAATGAGCGCGTTATAGTGGACCATACTTGAGAACTTTCTGGTTACGATGATATTATATGTCGAAATTCCAACTTGAATACCTATCAACTAAGCGGTAGCAGGTATTCATTATTAGGCTCACTATAATCTTTGTCAGGCACAACAATAGGTTAGGGGCGAGTAAGTTTTCCTTTAGGAATTATTTAATTATTAACGAATATAGGCACAAGAAGGGACAAATAAAAATACGGAATTGTTAACCGACTTTTGGTCCTGACAGTACCAAAGGACCAATAAAATTATATAATAATTACATAAAAATAGTGATTTATCAATTGAATGCGTTATTTGACTTAATAATAGGATTCTCGTTAAGTGACATTAACAGTTAATAATGTACTTGTCAGTAATAGTGTAACAGCTTAAGGGTTTACCGACTCCGAATGAAAAGTGGGGTAATGAGCTCAGTTAATTTAGTTATTATCTTACTAATTATTTAACTGTTATGGCTTAGTAAACAGTCTCAACTAATTTTATTCAGAATTAAATATTTGGGTATATATTTATAATAATAACGCCCTAATATTAATGGTACGTCGAAAGTTAGAAAACGTATAACATATTGACGTTAGAAAGGTTTTTGAAATCGGTGCAATAGTATTTAAGTTTTTGCATTACATACAAAAATGCAAATCTTTCCTCTTTATAATATTTATTTATTTAAGTATTTATTTATTAAACTTTATGCACAAATGTAAAAATACACCGAACAAAGGCGGACTTAATGCCTTAGGCATTTTCTACCAGTCTACCTTAGGGTGATGCAGAGACAAAACATAGGAGGTGCAAGAAAGAGGGAACAGAAACAGAAAATTTACAATATAAAATATAATAATAAATACATATATACATACATACAAACAAAAAAAAATACAAAGTAGAGAGAGATAAAAATACATAGTGGAGATAGAAACAAACTAATAGTGGGTCGAGTCTGCCAACTCCTTAACCCTATACTTGGCAAGATTTTTTTTTTTGAAATGTTGGTAAATTTTGCTTGAAATGTGATCATAGGTGTTTATAGAAGGTGGAAAAAATAAATTAAAAAATCTGTATCTTTTCATTTGTGATTTATCGAATGTATCATATATGGTACATTGCCAGACCCTCAACAATCAACCTTATAAATTGTATGTATCATATTTGCCACACTGCCAAGTTTTCACATAATTAAAAATGAACAATAATATCATATTGTAACTCATAGATACATAACATAGAAAAAATCAACAATAATATAATAGCTTTTGAAACTGTTAAATGCTAATTAGGGTTTATTTTGTGTATATTATGTGGAACCATCATTTCATCGATACTGAAGCGTATCTATTTTTCTACATGTAAACAGTTCTCACGGATTCTTTATAGAAGTTGCCTCACTTTGTGATTTCTACCGCCATCGTCTTTTAACTTGTCATTAAAAGGCAAATACTTAGTAACTGGAACTTCTTCAGAGTCATTATCTTAGCTACTTTGTTGTATCGTAGAATTTTGAACCAATAATCTGTATAGGCGTGCATTTAATGACCCCCAGATATCTACGGATTGCCAGAAAATCTTTGACATTATCATCTGTGATAGTTACTGAGCTGCCTTTAATTTGTGCGCTAAAGATATTTGTTTGTTGCACTATGAGAGAAATAATGTCATCCGAGAAGAATAGCCTGGAGCACTCAATAGCGCTCCTTTCTTCACGTTGCTCATAATTATGAGTTATGTTCTACTTCGGCAGACCCAGTACACATAGAACAATGCCAAGTAGGTTCTAGTCTTTTAGCTGGTATCACTCTCCGCTTTATCGCTACAACCTTTGGCTTTTTTGAGCGAATAGCGACTGAGGAAGATGGTTCATATAATGGAGATCGCACCTAGTTATGGCGCGTTAAATTGCTGGTTCGTGGTGAAGGAGAAGAAGATGTCAAAGGAGATAGTGGACCTATTTCATGTAATTAAGATGGTACCTACCGGAGAGAATAGGCTGGCCTTAGCACCATGTAGTTGTCTTATTGTAGATAAACTAGATGATAAATTGATGGTAAACAGGCATTAATTGACGGCCACGACTCTTGGTATAGAACCAAATAAGTTGAATCAACCACTTGATTCACCTCATTATCGTCATCAGCTAAAAGAATAAGGTTCTCTATCGAAGATGGCAGTAATAGAGGCGGCGAAATACTGTCGGAGTACGTTGAGCGGAGGTAGTACTGCATCTCATCCTTTGACGACTCACTCTCGTCGGGATCCGATTTGGCCCCCGGTTTCGGAAGAAGAGCCACAAGATGCTGAGCTCTTCTTTGTTGTTGCATATTAAGCTAATAAAGCAGCTATAATAGTAAACTATAAAATAAATATAATTATTAGATCTGTACGCAAATCAAGCAATGTCGCGTATTTGATACATAACAAAAAATATATGGACTATTGGTTATTTGGCAGTGTATCATATCTGATACACTCGAAAAAAAACAAGTATTACATACAAATAAAATCCATTTTGTTTCACATAAGTCACTTTTTCGATTAGCAAATATTATAAACTGTTCGAATATGACCACTTTTGAACAAAAATTTACCAAAATATAACAAAAATTTATAAGTTTTCCCTTGCGCTGCGCAGACGTCTTCCCTCGCTCCCCCATCTTGCGTTCTACTACTTTTTGGGTGTCACAAGCAGTAATAAAATATTTTTTAGTAGAATTAGTATTATATTGTTTAGCATATTGAATCATAAAAGTTTTGAAAATACATCTCTGCACGTCACAACATTTTCAAAAAACTCGACGTATCAAATATAACACCGTGCCAAGAATAGGGTTAAGTAAGTGTTCGCGAGCTTTCACCTTAAATGTGAACCGACTGGTGGCCATCCTGATGTTCTGAGGTAGTGCATTCCAAAGGAAAACCGCCTGGACAGGAAAAGAAGATTTAAGAAAACCAGTGCGGTGGGACGGACATCGTAGAAGACGATTATTGGAGGAACGAAGATTCTTACTGTGCGCTGAGCACAAGTATTGAAAATGAGAAGTTAGATAGGAGGGAGAACTAGGCCTGTTCAGAAGAGAGAAGAAGGTTGTCAAAGCTCTTAATGCCCTGCGCTGTCTGATGGGTAACCATTTTAAGAGCGATCGATGTGCGGACACATGATCATACTTACGGAGATTAAATAAGAATCGAATGCAGTTATTCAGAAGTCGGTCAAGTTTATTGAGGAGAGGATAATATTAGTGTAGATACCTACCTAATCATAAAACTTGCAATAAAAACTCCCACAAGCTACAAAAATATCAATTACGCACCAACGCCTGTTCAAATGAAATAGCAAATGATGACAAATAAGCAGCTTTGCGATATCGTTTATAATCCTCGTTGCGTATGTGCGTGCGTTCGGCACGCGACCGGCCGGCGGTGGCGGGCGGGCGCGCTTGAGATAAGGGTGATTGATTTTTATTAGACCAATAGTGAGCTTAAATATTGTGATTTTATGACGTTGTATAGGGAGGTGGTGAAAGTCAGTGTGGTGTTTTGTAGATATAATTTTTTTTTAATTTTTTGGGTACCGCATACCAACGGGAAAAATACAATAAGAGAATTTTTTTTTTTTGAATCAATGCCCTATATCCGGCATTGGACATGCTTCGGCTAATATGATGATAATATTCTTTGGAAGACGGTGGCTTTGTTTCTGTTTGTATTTATATATTTCCATCGACATCCTAAATTAAAATTTTTTGAAGTGAAAACTTCTTTACGGCGTTGTGCACTTTTTTTGGAAAACTCGCGTCATAGGACAAGTGACCCTGATCGAAAATTCGTAAGCGGCGTTGTGCACTTGTTTTGGAATGGGTAAAAAATGTTAAACTCGCGTCAGGACACGTGACCTGATCAAAAATCTTACGAATTTGTCATATTTGTGTACGTCTTTAGCGTTTTCACTTCTGCCGGCACTCCCGGAGTGCAACCCGTCGTTTTTTTTCCTAAAACGGAATGATTAAATTTGGTTAAGAAATGAAGGAGATAGGAGGTGAAACTATGGGTTGTCACTATTTTTTTTGTTTGATCTTAATTTATTTTGGGACATTTGTCACCATGGACATGAGAGCCCTAACGTTACCTATACTATATTCATCCTTAATTACAAAAGACAAAAAGAAAACAAAGGGTTAGACTCATTGTTGCAAAATCAAATCAACAATTAGGTATATTTTGCTGCATCAAATGTTGGTTTTGCTAATATACTTAAGAACGCGCCCTGATTATTAATTATTTAATTTGTTGACTATCTAAAGTTCTTGAAAAGACCATAAACTATAAGTACTCGAATAATTCTCGACGACATAATAAAAAAGTCTGGCATATAAAATTCTGTACAAATATTTTTATTCCCAACTAAAATTACAAATCAGTCTTCACATTCTTCTTTGCCACCTTCCTGAATTCTCCCATCGCCTTCAACACGTCTTCAGAGAAAGGCTTCGGCAGCTCGAAGGCCAAGAAATGCCCTCCATCCTCCAGGACTGTGTTGCCGATCAGGTTGGGGTACTTGAGCTTAATGATGCAAGGAGGCTGGTATCCTATTTCGTATTTCGCTTGGAGTGCCCATACTGGTACTGGGGTTGGAATTCTGTGGAGATAATTCAGGTTTTTTTTTGTGAATGCTAGCATACTAGCGTACTAGCGTTTCGGCTTCTCTTAGCCCTAAAACGTCACCTAATATTAAAACTGAAAACAAACCAGGTGCCACACACTTCTAAACTCCGGGCTGCTATTCAAAAATTCCTAATGGGAAAACCCAATAACACTTTTTGCTCGACTAGTATTTGAACCCAGGAATCCACGCTCATCAGTCGCGCTTGCGACCACGAGTACAATGGTGCATTGTACAATGGTACAATGGTGGCTTGGTCGCAAGCGCGACCACGAGTACAATGGAGTATAATTGAATGCCCCCAATCAAACAAAAACAAATCTTACTCGTCAAGCTTCCATCCCATGATCTTGGAGTTGAAGTTCTCGGCATACAGTCTCATGGACGTGGTAATGGACCCAGTAGCCCAGTATATCATCAGATTGTCCATCAGCTGTTCTTTAGTGAAGCGGTACGCGAGACCTCCGTCGGGTTGCGAGCGGTGCTCGAAACGCGTCCAAGTCGAGAACTTCTCCAGAATGTAGGCCAAAAGTCCCGCTGGTGAATCAGAGAGAGCCACGCCTGGAAATAGAAGAAAATACTGCGTTGAAATAGCAGGTTTACATATTGGATAGACTAGGGATTCAAACACAAAGGTCTTCTATTTGTTTATTTGTGAGTGGCAATGCCGGTAGGGGACGCCCTAAAAAGACCTACCCTGACCTGATTGGTGAGATTTTTCAGAAAGGTCAGGTGCGCAGTACTCGGCCCGGTAACCGGCGTGCTTGTATGACCAGATGTATGAATGTGGACGAGGTGAAAGGAGTATGTAAGGATTGTAGCAGGTGGCGTTCTATGGTTTCTGCCTACCTCCATGTAAAAAGGCGTGAGTTTATGTATGTATGTTCTATTTGTTTTTGAGGTTTCAAACAGAATGCCATGCCACTTTCATTGTTTTCACATATAGAAGCAACAAGAATATTGTAACCAAGATTTTCTAAAAACCAAATTGAAAGAAAAGAGTGTCTATGGCGTTTCTTGCTCGTTCTTCTCCATACAGATCTACGTTTTGGAACGAGCAACTAGTTTGTAAACTGTAACTTCTTAACAATTCAAAAAGGCCTGTAAATGGTTTAATTGAAAGAAATGTTTTTTCTTTTGCTAATTCGAGAAAGTGTAAAGCCTATTCTGAATCAATCTGAAATCCTTCAAACAACTCACCAACAGTATCTGGTTTGCTGGCCTGTATATGCAAGTAGCCGGTTTCCTCTACAAGGAAGGCGATCCTCTTCTTCAGAGGATACATTCTGTCTGCGAGGTGCGGTTCCACGATCAGAGGGGGGTAGAAGGAGCCGATGAACTCTAGCACTGTTGCAAGCGGAGCCATGGTCAGTGCGACGTTTGTGTGGAAGCCGAGGATCTCCTGAAAAAAAAGAATGAAATTTGATGAGCAACCTTGGTGTTTGTTAGAGTTATGATAAGCTTGAAAGAATAATTGTTCTCTTGAAAATTAATAACATTTTTACTATGAGACCAACAATGATATTTGGAAAAGTCTCTCGCTCTCGGACTTCTTAGAATAGAAAGTATTCTATAGAACGAAAGTCATCCGACTGCGATGAAAATTTTTGTTTGGGAGATCAATCTGTGAGTGAATCTTGTTTTTTAGTACACTTTTTTGACATGGCAGTCGTGGTTTTTAATGTTTTATCACCAATAGATAGCTACTTTATTCCTGAGTAACATAGGCTATACAATAATACGCTAGGACCTACGGGAGTGGAGCAGTAACCAAAGACGTAACTTAACGCGGGTGAAATAAGCCACTAGGCGAAGTCGCGGGGCATGCTTCAATAAAATATTAGTCTAATAGGAAAAGCTATTTACAATGATGAACTTATTTTAATGAAGCTTCAAATATGAATTCTCTAAAGTTTGAAAGTTCTTGCAATCGACTCGTGAATAAGAGTGAAATGCAATGAAACGGAACAAACACTAACGGGTCGCCCTCGCTGTGTTTTTATAACATTCGGACGTTTCGTTGCATTTGCTTTTACTGCAGTTACGTGTTCTTGAGTTTGCACCCGTTTTTGATATACAGAACCTCAGATGTATTTTAGTAAGATAGTTTACCAATAGTAGATAAATAGATAACAAAGGTGGATATTTATACAGAAATGTAAAGTAACATAGAGTTCTACCAATGGAAACCCACAGTTCGCTGGTATGTTTTTAGGTCCTGTATATTAGGGGGCGAGTCTAATGCCATTAACCAGGCACAAATCCCGCCTCGTTGGCCTAGTGGTCATAAGCGCGACTGCTACGCTAGAGGTTTTGGGTTCGATCCCCAGGTCGAACAAAGTGTTATTGGGTTTTTCTATGAAATTCTCAGTAGTAGTTCGGAGTTAGGATTTCTGCCCGGTTAATGGCAATAGATTAAATGGGACCTAAAAACATACCGGCGAACTGTGGGTGTACATTCGTGCACTTCTGCCTAACAGTTCGGGGAATATAGGCGTGATATTATGTTTAAGTGTAAAGCATATCTTACTTTGGGGAACAGCGTGGCCATATTGCTGCCAATGAGAGCGCCCCAGTCGCCTCCCTGGACGTAGAACTTCTTGTATCCAAGCCTGTTCATCAGGTTCCTCATCACCACACCGATTTGTGGGGCTCCGAGACCAGGACGCACTGCAGCCTGTGGGCAAAGTTACAGATACTAATATTATAAAGAGGTAAAGTTTTATTCTATCTACAAAATCGTATCACTCATAGAAAGCCACGTTATTTGTGCGTGCCTAGACTTTGTAATATCATACTACAACCAAGCCTCCGTCACTCGTTCAAGGTTACTCTCTTAAGTGCCTACGGCTCACCTGCGCCCGGGCGCAGAATCCAGTCGGTCCAGACAGCCCTTGTGTGACGCGCGTTATTGCTCTCTCTCTCTAGCACAACACGACAGACGACGAAGTACATACTATCGGGCGTCTGCGTAAAGTACATTTTACCGCGCACGACCGTTTTGTAGGTAATTAAAGCGTTAATTGTTGGGTTTTATCTATGGAGTGAAGTATCTGTACTTATTTAATCTGTGCTACAACACACGGGAACAGAGTAGTTACCAAAGGCGTAACTTAACACGGGTGAAATATTATACCACACGGGCATCCCAGACCTATGCTTAGAAAAGATTTAAAATTATCTAATCAGCGTTACGTAAATCATTGTAATTCGAAAAATAGCAAACATTTTGTCGTGAGTTGTTTTATATTAGAATAATTAAAGCAATTTTTGTAGATTTTTGGTCCTTGGTTCAATTTTGGTCCTTTGCGAAATAAATGAATAAATGTTATTCTACTAAAATCTTAAAGTTGAACTTTGGCCTTTACATTATTTTACTTACGAAACATGATTCGACAAAATGAGTAGACAAGCATCTTAGGCAACAATCCTACTTTAGGTTTTTGTTAAGTCATTGTGACGAATCATTATTCATGATTACTAAATCTTGTTTGTACTTGTTCCTGCTAAGAATTAAAACGGCTGTTTATCTCGAGATATCATAATATAATATACATATAAATAGAATAATACCGGTTTATTATTGTCTTACTTCTTAGAGTTAAGTTTCGTATATTACTGTAGAGTAATATGCGAAACGTAACTCTCTTTCTATCTTCACTAACTTATATCTCCCTCTCACCTTCCGTTCGCCGCACCCGATCACACTTTTTGTAACGCTCTCGTCACGCATTCATCAGTTTACTCCCCAAGTAAGGGGTGCGTAAAAAAGTTTTACTTAGGGTGTATGGGGTCGTTAGACCTTATTGCCCACACGATAAAGAAAGAAAGAACTTCAATAACAAAGTAACTTACATCAGAGAATCCATAGCCAGGTAGACTGGGCACGATGACTTCAATGGCGAAGTCCCGATCCTTGCTGACTGCGGTGATGAGCGGGATCGCCTCGTAGAACTCTCGGACAGAGCCTGGCCATCCGTGGAGCAGGAGGAGTGGCACGATCTCTACGTCTGCGGGCACCTGGGGATGAAAAGCAGAATGTATTAATATTGGTTCATCTTAGTCAAAGGAAATTGGACCTGTGTATATATATATTTTCTTAGATCTTGAAAAAAATCCTTTCCGACAGACGAATAATAATTGATCTTTATAAAGCTTCAGTATTCTGCCATTCCAGGTACTAAACCATAAAAAAAAAAATAGTTCGACTAACCTTTGGCGTAACCCTAATGAAGTGTATATCAAGACCTTGCACGTTCGTCTTGAACTGCGGGAACTGGTTCAGGAAGGTCTCCCTCTCCTTGAACTGATACTCATTGGCCCAGTACTTCAGCCAGCCGCCTATCTGTGCGCTGTTGAAGCCGTACTCAAAGCCTACGCCTTCCAGCGCAGGGGTGAAAGAACGCGATCCTTTGATACGGTCCTTCAAGTCTCGTATGGTCTAGAAAATAGAAGAGATTAAACAATTGCACTGCGACAATCGCAACTTACTTGATAGGTGAACAGAGTAGCAATATGCACGAGCTTCTTTTATTTATTAATTGATTGATAATTAACTAAATATCTATGGAAATAGAGTTTAATATTGAGTGGAAGGCGTTTTCGTGTGGCATTTTATCTTGCACGCCTTTACGCAATTTTCAACACTATTTTAGTTGTGTTTTAGGATCATTAATAATTCGAAAACTGCTCCAGTTGCTCCTACTGCGCTAACCGTATGAAGTAACGAACAAACTAAGAAATTAATTTGAAATATTATTAATAAATAGTTTATGAATATTTATTCAACATTTTTAATTAACTAAATAAATAATTAAAGAATACATAATTATAAAATATAACTAAAAAAATATATGCATTAAATACAAATAATGAATAAATATTAAATACAATTAAATAAGTAATTAGTAGATAAATGGAAATATAAAATAAACGTAACACAGTAATAAAGAAAATTAATAAAGCGCTTACAACTTCCGAAAAGCTAATTTTGAAGGGCTTGATGCTGGTATCTTGTTTCTCTTTCAAGCTCTCCGGTCCCCACCATTCATTGAGATCGATGTCTGGCAGTGGTGGAGGTCCCTTGAGGAACAGGTAGTACACTGGCAGCGCGACCAGTGCCAAAAGAGGCGCTATGAATAGGAGTCGCGCCATCTGCAAAGCACAGTAAGACGAGGTGAAATAAGTGGCTTAACTTTAGTATCGAGATTTGTCCAAAAGGACCGTTTGATGACTCACTTTCAGGTCACTTTAAGTTCACTTCATTCTTAATTAACGACAGGCTGGGTCGTTGTGTTCCATGCGCGCCTCAAAGAGATGCCAGCAAACATTGGAGGGGCCACTCAGGGCCGATGCCTGCCGGGGCTGCGGGTTGTTCGAAAGTGATATCGCGCCCCCGGAACGCAAAGGGCACAAGAAGGAACATGGATGGGTTTTAGTCAGCAAAAGTTTGACACTCCTTCCCACCTCGCCCAGGGCGGGAGAAGTCATTTAAAGAATTCTCATCCGAAAAAAAAGCTCACTTCACCTAAAGTAACCGTGGGAGATTTTTACGGAATAGGCAATTGAGACAGTAATCTAACGCGGATCTATTCATTGTACTTAGTAAAAATTCTACTGACAATTTAAGAACGAAAGTACAAGGTGAAGGATATTCTAAAAACATCGACAAGAACACGGCCTCTCTCCCGCAAACTATAAGAACGACTGCCTTGGGGGATATTTACAAAAATAAACTAAAATCATAACTCTGCTTTTGTCGTAGTCGGATAAAAAATCTGTGGGTTTTTTTGTTGGGTTTGTCACTTTGTCAGCCCCAGAAACTTAAAAAAAATATCTGCTCTCGAAAATTATTACCAATTTTTGGTGCGCCAATGACATTTGACTAAATTTGGTCCTTCTTCCGCCGCTAAAAATAATGGTCCTATGGGAAACAGATGTTGGTCTGTCTCGTGTTAATGTGGATGGCTGTGTGTGTAGAGAGTTCTATGTGGGTGTAATTTTATCAAAACTTTAAAAACCACGTTAATTTCTACTATGTTTCAAAGTATTTGTAATGATTTTGGTTGCTGTATGTAACACATTTCGTATATTAAATTCGTTTGACGTACTTCATTCAACTATCAAAGAAGAACTAAGTTCATGTAAGTATACTTGTAAAGTCGGTAGATAAATACTTAAGTTCTTAAAAGATTCCGTTTCAAAATAAAATGTAAATACCATTCATTACTCACTTATGCCTTAGAGTCTCACCAAGGTCAGACTATGTTTTAAGTATGCTTATATTATATTGAATGAATAATTTATTACCCACAAAAACACGGACGAAAAGTTTACCCAGACATTGCGGCAAAAATAATTGCAAATTATAGAGTGTAAGATTAACAAATGGTTTTGGTAAAATATTCAGGTGGCTTTTGACATGATCACATGGGTCCATTATAAACCGAGATGTTAAAACTATTGGTCCCAGCTGTCGTTCATTAAAGCAGTCATACCAAGGGTTATCGTGTCAACCAGTTACAGGGTTTTTTTTTTCTTTGGGACAAGCTCGCCACGCTATTCCCAACCACTGCAACTTCTGTAAGCCAGAATCAACAGTGGCGACCACAAGAAAAGCGCCGAGACAATGAAATAAAATTCTGGTATTCAGCTACAATCGGTTAGAAGGGAAGCTATCAGCAACTAACTGATTTAAGATATTGGGAAAAGGCTAGGCATATGAGATGTTGTGGCTCATTTCATACTAAGAGTCGGCTCACACCGAGACGTGACGCTGTGCTATTTTTTTATAAAGCAATACAATATCGAACTTATTTACTTCATCATAAGGTATATACGCAAATGTGTGTCCAAAGTTCGCCGCGCTTCGGGCGGACTTAGGCGTGCATAGTGTGTGCACCTTATTTTGTAGTAAATAAGTTTCATATTCCCATAAGTTCCAGAGTATACTGACCCCATGTAGTTAGTTAGATGGGTATTGTCTTACAGTCTAGTTATTTCTAAGGAGCGGTCTTCACGTGCGCCATACGAGCCACCCATCTTAACCTTGGCCGTGACAAGACCTTGACCTTCCAGTTCCATCGATCGTGCGGTGGATATTCATATCAACATTTGTTAGTCGGACGTGTATTGAATTGATAAGCTACTTATGATAATATTTTGAATTAAATTCTTTTAGTTTTGCTCGAAATCATGTTGATACGTATCTTTAAATATTCAGAATATAAACAATTTGCCAGACTGTCTGGCACTGACCTAAGCGTGTTAGTAACAGGAAAAAACTTTGTCAATATTTACATCCGACCTAACAAACTAAGTATCATCAATTGCTAAAGTGGTTTGTTTTATTAAACACGATACACTTACGTTTCCAAGTGTAGTACAAAAGGACCACAAGAGAATACAAATTATTTCCCAAAGGACCAATTTTTTTAACAGCACCACATGACAGGCCAATTGACTAGAGTACCTTACCAATGACAATTTAGGTAATTCACGAAGATTGAATCAGTCTATTAAGAGGCCTTTTGGCGTGTTTGAGCTAATAAATTGATGATTGTGACTGTCGTGCTACCTGTACTTCTTCCATGACAACCGTACAATGATAAGATAGCTCCTATTTAGTCTTAAATTCGACACTAAGTGAAGATAAAATTAACAGAATGTACTTACTTTGATACAATGTAAACAAACACTGAATAAGTCACTAATGAATTGACATCTAAGAAAGGATTTCTTACAATGTTTGACGACACGACCGCTTGCAAACAAAGAGTATTTTTAACTGCAAGCATAAGCCGGCCGGCTACGACTTATCATTATCATTATATAAGTTATCAAAATGTGGGAAAGATTAAGATAATCGTGGCATTTATATTTGTTAATAAAACTAACAGTTGCTAGGTGTAAAATGTTTAAATATTATTAAGTAACTAATTACCTGCTTTTTTTATTGTAATTCCGTCACTCCTGTAATTGTCATAATGTGGTTTCAGCATTCGGTTTAGTGCTTAGAGCCGGTTTTTAACCGATTTTAAAAAGAAGGACGTTCTCAATTAGCTCCTTGTAATCTTAGAACTCCGTCATTTAGGCAAATCACACACTGCCCCGCGCTACGCTCCGAGGTGCGTGGTGACTTAGCGCTGAGACTGCGCGTGAATACGTTTTTTGTGTGTTGCACTACGCGTGTTTTCTGTACAAACACAGATACTGCAAATAACGTAAGAACACGCACTCCCGCGCTACGCTCCGTGATGCGGTGCAGTGTGCGAATCGCCTTATCAACCAATTTGGAAAATTCTTTACGTTAGGCGTGGCTGCTTGGTTGAATAAAAAATTGCAGTGCCTATCGAAAGATAAAAGTGATAAGGGGCAGGTGAATGAAAAAACAAGAAATAGATGTTACTTTTTGAAAAATATTTGAAGGATTCCCTTGTATGTACATATGAGGTAAAACCAAGCTAATCGGTTTGGAAAGCCGTCAAGGCGTAGTGAGTTTATACTGCAAATGTGTAGCTTGATGATGCACTCGTAGTATTGTTGTATTGTAGACTCTGGCCTGGTAGAGCTAACTTTATTTTAATTGGAGATAAACTTCGGTCTAAATTAGAAAAAACCGGCTAAGTGCTAGTCGCACTCGCGCACGAAGGGTTCCGTACCATTATCTACAAAAACGGCAAAAAGAACAGGTTTTTTGTATGGGAGCCCCCTCTAAATATTTGTTTTATTTTAATTTAATAATTTATTTTTAAAGTTAATATATAACTGATATGCTGTGAACATTTCAAGCTTTTACCTATTGCCGTTATCAATATTGAGCAAAAAAAAACATATGTTGTATGGGAGCCCCCTAAATATTTATTTTATTCTGGTTTTTAGTATTTGTTGTTAAGGCGGCAACAGAAATACATCATGTGTAAAAATTTCAACTGTCTAACTATCACGGTTTATGAGATACAGCCTGGTGACAGACAGACGGATAGACGGACAGCGAAATCTCAGTAATAGGGTCCCGTTTTACTCTTTGGGTACGGAACCCTAAAAAAGACTTTACACTCTACCATGAAGGCTGCTTAAGTTATAAATCTGAAGAGTTTGTAATAATGCGCTAATCTGCGGTACAACGAGTTCGATTCTAAAAAATCTTTCGCCTAGACTACTACTACGGAAACTACAACATCCCTGAGTTATATAGGCTATATTTTATTATTACAAAAATTGGGCTTTGTAATAAAATTCACGCGGATAAAAATTATAAAATAAAAATTTAATCTATATTTTGAAGTAATATGGAAAAGTGTGTTTCGATCAAGTAGATTTAACCCCCAGTAACTTGCACTAGGTACTGCTTATCTAACCCTGTGAGAAATAGATACAAATCTGAACTAAATAAGCTTAATTCCACAACACGAAATCAGTTATTTATTTATTAACATTGCGCAAGTATTTAAAAAATATGGCGTTCATGATGACAAGGTAATATCTTATCTACAGTGGTCATCATGACTGTCAATTCTGATACCTACCTAAAATATCAACAAATATTTTAAACATTCGATCTGTACACATTTGATGTAATAAAAATAACTTGATTTTGCCCTCTGCTTTGTTAATATAAAAGTAAATTTTCTTATGAATAAACAGCTCATTTCTGGAAATGACATACCGTAAATAATATTATGTACTACATCAATCCTTCTTCACAGAAAAGATAACGAAAAACAAGAAAGTATCAGAAAAGTTGAAAGGGAACCGTTTGTCTTTGTTTGGGCATGTGAAGAGGAGGTATGAAACACATGTGACCAGAAGAGTGTAGAATATAAATGTGGATGGATGGAGAAGAAGAGGAAGGCTAAAGAAAAGCTGGAATAGGATTGTATGAAGAATGATATGAAAGAGAAGGTCAGTAATAGTTTATCGGTTGAAGGCATGGAGAAAAACCGTGTTGTGCCGACCCCATGTAAAATGAGATAAGGGCAGGAAGATGACGATCCTTCATATATTTCATCTTAGAACAAAGAGAATAGTAAGAAATATTTCTCATTACCAGCTTGCTAGAAAAAAACAAGTTTAAAACCATAAAAAACTTTAATAACCCTTAACCAAATCACAGTTCAGTCTTCTTGTTCGTCTGATGCCACTCTTTGAAAGCTTTGACAGCCTTGAACACGTCTGCAGAAAACACCTGAGGCAGTTCGAAGGCGAGGAAATGCCCTCCATCATCCAACACCGTCGCGTTTATCAAGTTGGTGAACTTTTTCTTGAGGAGGCTTGGAGGTTGGTACATGAGTTCATTCTTTGCTTGGAGAGCCCAAGTCGGGACCGGCGTTGAGATCCTGGGAAAGTGAGATTTCTATTAGAATTGAAAAACATTTTTGATACCAATATTACTCATGGTTTTTCTATGCAATATAGCAGCTCGGAGTTAGAATTTCAGCCCGGTTTATGGCAATAGGCTCGCACCTTATTACATGAGACCTAAAAATACCGGCGAACTGTGGGTGTACATTGGTACACCTCTGTCTAACCCTTTGGGAATACATACGCGATGGTATGTTATTAACACAGAACTACAGGCATCTAAATGGCATTCAGTTTTAATTTAGTTGAACGATAGTAATCTAAGTGTTTCTTAAAAGTGAATTTTCTTAACATGAAGTATTGGACCTCAAACGTAATATTTTATTATGAGGTTAAAAATAGTTTATTCAAATTCAAGTTACTTTATATCTTTAGAGGATAAAAACAATGAGCTTCGGAAAAAAAAATATACTTACTCGTCCAAATTGTATGCCCTCATTTTGTCGGAGAGGTTCTCAGCATAGTACCTCATAGAAGTGGTGATAGAGTTAGTAGACCAGTATATCATCAGGTTGTCAATGAGTTGGTCTTTCGTAAACCTGAGGCCGAGTCCACCGTCAGCCTTCGCTTTGTTCTCCTTATTGGTCCATGTGGAGAATTTCTCCAGGATGTACGCCAAAAGACCGGCAGGAGAATCATTTAGAGGTACACCTGGGGACAATGAAAGTATGTTTGAAAGGAGAGGTTGAAGGTAAATTGTTATTAGAATTTTAAGACCTCGTTTTCGCAGCAGCTGCAGCAAATCAATGGTAAATATCTACAATAATAATATTATAAAGACGTGAAGTTTGTGAGGTCGTAGAGGGTAATATCTGGATCTACTGAACCGATTTTGAAAATTCTTTTACCCATAGAAAGCCGCGTTATTTTGGAAGTATCATAGGCTATATAACATCTTAACGCGGGTGAAATAAGTCACGCCGACGAAGTCGCGAGCCGTTCGATAGTGATGATACTCGTACAATAAAGATGTCTAGACAAACCGCCGAAAGAATTCGATAACTTAAAAATATATTTAACTTACCAACGGTATCAGGTTTAGTAGCCTGGATGTGCATGTAGCCGAATTCCTCCAAAAAGAGGGCAAAGACTTTTGACAATGGGTACATCCTGTCGACTAGATGATCCTCCACTACGAAGGATGGGAAGAAGGCACCGATGAACCATTTCATCATCGAGCAGGAGTGCTATAGTAAAACATAAGATTTTAGTTATTTTTAACAGTCATGTGTATATTACATTTACGGTGTGTAAGGAGCATCTATACGTAAACTTCGCCAGTACACCCAGAACACTACTTTGACTTCAGAAGAAGTGGAATTCATTGCAGGAAAATTTTAAATTTTTTCCTCTTTTTCAACAGATTAAGGTTGATAAATTGGCCTGTTGCTTTTTAATTCGTCTCTAATGACAATAAATGATATTTGTTGACGTAAAACAAGGGCAAAAAAAAATACGATGCAGAAGGAAAAAGAGGGAATTTCTACTTAGGGGAAAAGTATTACAAACCTCCATATCTCTTCACTTATGGATTTCTTATAAAAAATATCTTGTTGTCTAACACTCAGTCCAAAATAGAGAATTGTCCCTTGCACCTGATTTATATGTAGCTTTGCAAAAAAAAAACACTGTAGTATAAACTTACCTGAGACATTGGCATATTGGAGTGATGTCCAAGAATGTCTTCAGGGAAAAGGGTGGACATAATGGAGACGATACCCGCGCCCCAGTCACCGCCCTGAACGTAGAACTTCTTGTGTCCCAAACGGTTCATCAGGTTTCTGAAGATCACACCTGTTTGGGGCATACCCAGACCGGGCCTTACTCCAGCCTATGGGAGTAACATAGAAGAATTTGAAAATTACTGGTTTTATATACCGGCCAACTGTGGGTGTACATGAGTAAATCGGTACACCTCTGCCTAACCCTTCGGGGAATACAGGCGTGATGGATGGTGATTTTAAGAACTTTCTACGACGACCTAATTACATAATATTGTAGAGCTCTTCTCCTCTCCTTAATTATTATTTTGCTATGCCCAATAGGGTCCATAATTGATTCTATTTATTGACACCTACCACCTGTATGTAGACATTTTGGATTGCAACAAAGATTTGTGACTTGAGACTTGAGATTGTTTAACAAATTTTGGTTGTAAAATCTTTATAAACTATTAGTATAAGATTAAGATTTCAATTGAGTATAAGAATCTGCTTAATAGTATGCACATACATAGTTTGTAAAGACGAGACAGTTAAAGATCTTTTTATGGCTGACAAATAAGTCTTATACTTACATCAGAGAATCCATATCCAGGTATACTAGGGATAATCAGTTCGAACACGAAGTTGTATCCTGGCGTCTGGCGAGTGAGCAGAGGGATCGCCTCGTAGAACTCCCTCACAGAGCCTGGCCAACCGTGTATCATGAGGAGAGGTACAATCTCCACGTCTTTGGGAACCTGGAGGAGTAGAATAGTCTCAAAATGATGGGTTTTTGAAAATAAAAATGGCAAAAGTTAAAAGGTTCGAGTCCTTGCCTTTCCTTTAGCTGCTACCACTACTAAACGCTTAGTGCGAATCGATAAAATGGCAACAAGGTGGGCCTTGTTGCCATTCCATCGATTCGCACTAAGCGTTTTTAATCGTCTTTTATATTGCGTACTGCTAAGGAGTGGAATTCTCTACCAGTGTCGGTATTTGCGAACCCATTGAACCCTAATCTCTTCAAAGTTAGAGTGAACAGACTTCTTCTGGGTAAGCTCATTCCATCGTAGACTTTGTCTATGTCACCTTTGACTAAGACTAGAGTCAAGAGCTTACCAATCTCGAAAAAAAAGTAATCTATACTACTACTATTATAAAGCTGAAGAGTTAGTTTGTATCTTGTTTGGATAAGCTAATGTCTAAAAGTACTGCCTCAATTACGCAAATGCTTTTACTGATAAAAAGCTACACTATTATCAAGTGCCATAGGCAAAATATATTGAATGGTATACTTAAATTCCATGAGGACAAAATCGCGGGCAGAAGCTAGTTCTTAAAAATTGGTCCTTCGATACGTTATAGTTTGTAGTCACAGTTAGATAGCGTTAAGTCTAAACTCACCTGCGGCTTAATCCTGATGAAATGAATGTCCAGCCCTTGGATATTGGTCTTGAAGTGAGGGAACTTATTAAGGAAGGCCTCCCGTTCATTGAAGTTGTACTTGTCAGCCCAGTAGTTCAACCAGCCGTCTAGCTGTGCGGTATTGAAACCGTACTGAAAGGCAACGCCTTCGAGAGGAGGTGTGAAGGGCCGGTGGTTCTTAAGACGAAATTTGAGGTCTTTTATCATCTGAAACAAAGCATCGTTTTTAATTTAACTAATCCTAATAATACGTGGTTTATAAAGAGACATACAAGTTGATTACCTACGTATTCTATCTTTCAGTAAGTAATGTGGAGTAAAAATAATTGCTAGGAATCTACTTTTATTTTTGGTGTGACAATTTGCTGTTTAAGGTAGCATGCGTGTAATTATGTTGATCTGCTCTTCATTTTCTGGATAAAAATAGTTTATGGATAAAGAATGTCACTATATTATTATTATTAACCCAAATTTTTCAATTGCAAGGCAAACGCCTATGTACTCGTAATACCAACAAAGTTACTGATAACCAAATGGACAGTCACGATGACCGTGTTGAAGACATAACAAATATTACGGAAAGATAAGACAATAGGTATAATTATGTACGAAGTGGAAAAATGCAATTGTTAAACCATTAAACCCCTGTTGTTCGAAAATTTTAGGTCTATCGATATGACTTTGAAACAAAAGAAAACTAGCACAGGCAACTTGCAACGATTTATCCGACTACAAGAAGGATCATGTATTTTTTTATCACATCTTTATAGATGTAGATGTCAGAAAAATAGAGACTCAAATCTTTATTTTTCTGAGACATTTCCAAGTTTATTTTTGGTGAGATTTAAAGGTCATGCAATTACAAAGACATTGGGTGGAAAGAGTCGGTTCTCATCAGATCATTATTTACTTGTAATCCTAACTTTTTTGTTCACTTTAGCAAAATATTTTTTATTCTCTTACCGCTTCTTCAAACTTGACTTTGAAAGGCCTAATGGTGCTGTCTGTTTTTCCTTTCAGTTCGTTCGGTCCCCACCACTCCTCATTATCAAACTTGGGGATGGTTGGATTATTACAGCAGCCCTTGAAGTAGAACCACCCTGCCACACCTAGAGCGGCTACTAACACCGCTTTCACTAAAAAACCCATGGTGATCTGAAAAAAAGACACGATATAAGTATTTGTATTTTAAAGAGACTAATAAATATTCCTACCTTCTCCCATTTCATTTACTATAAATATTTTTATTACAATATTCAGGAATTGCTGATTGATATTTGTGTGTAATTGTTTTAAAACCTATAAATTGTAATGTAAATTCAAATGGACTATTGAATACTAATTAGCTTTTGACTGAACAAATTGATTTTTCAATCATGAAGACAATTTTCCTAATTAATTATAATATTGTTCGTATTATGCCATTAACTGTATATTTGAACGCGTGAAAGGCCAAACGTTACAGATCTTTTGTTAACTGACCATCTTGCTTGCTATGTAATCTCATGTTTGCATAAATAAAATATCTTGAATCGTGAACACTTTACTGTTAGCCACATATACCGTAAATTTTACAATGCTTAGATATTTTAGGCTCACAGGACCAATCTTCAAAAGGACAGAAAAGCTTTGTATAAGGAATGATAAATGATTACCAAGACTTGATAGGGCTCCTAAATCGGTAGAATCAGTGAAAAGTTGTAACCTAAAGGTTTAAAAGCGAGTTGGTGAAAAAGGATTACCAGAACGACCAAATTTTTTCTTAACCTTATTGTTTATTGCAGTGTTGCTGCAAGTACCCAGAAATATGAAGATTCTTTCTGGTTTCTCTAGAATTATAAACGAACAATTCTCGCTCTTCATCTAACTAATTAAAATACTGAGTAGTAATTCTCCAAGACAAAGATCTGATATAAATACCGTAACCAACGTAACTTACTGCGACGTAATGGTGTGCATCGAGCCATGAACCCACTCCTGAGATGCAGTCAGAATATCTACAATTCATTACTGCTTCACCCAAAGTATGTCAGCGTGAGTATTACTAGAGAATATACCATCACGCCTGAATTCCCCGAAGGGTTAGGCAGAGGTGTACCAATGTACACCCACAGTTCGCCGGTATATTTAAAAAAAAAAAACAAAAAAATACTCCGAGCTGCTACTGAGAATTTCATATTACTAGAGAATTCTGAAAAAATATGCTGCTTCCAACCGGACCTTTTGGAAATCTATGGGGGCATATCTCCAGCAGTGGACGTCCTGCAGTGGCATTCTATACGGTAATTCCACCGTCACTTCGACGCTCACTTCGCACTTCAAAGTGTCAAATAAAACAATGTCATTTGAATTTGATTAAATATTTGATGTCATTGAATAGCGACGTGAGATGCGAGTTCATGTCTGAATTTTACAGACTCGACGTACTGCAGCTGATATGATGATGATCAAAATGGTTGGTGATGAACAACTAGTTAGCAGCAAGAGGTCTTTTAAAGTAGTGTCCGAGTGTGTACGATGATTCTTTATTAGCGCATCCTGCGTTTTTAGGCATTCAGCCTTGCTATTATTCCAGCTATTTTCGAAGATAGAGTAGCAATCCAACGAGGATATGGAAAATGTAATACTGAAGTAGTACTGACAGAAAATATTGGAGGATGAAAAGATAGAAGGTAACCAAGTGGGTACTGAGGCTAAACCACCTATAGATAGAATGATTCGAAGATAGAGTAGCAATCCAAACGACGAGGATAATTATTGAGAGATCCAAAGATAGATGATATCCTAATTTATAGATAGACTGAACTCGAAGCAATCTTAGAAAGAGCAGGACGTAATCAGTACAAATTACCAAAAACGAAAACAGATCGATGATAGAGTTGATCATAATAACAAATTAATTGGAAAAAAAATATTTTTATTGTTAAAAAATAATAATTTTAGTCCAATTTAGAGTTATGATATCCAAAATATGTGGGTGTGCATTGGTATACCTCTGCTTACCTTCGGAGAATACAGGCGTGATGGTATGTGTGATGTCCAAAATACTAGTCTTAAAGTAACAGTGCCAATGACGCGTTAAAGTTATGCAGTAACTACAAACTACTTAAGTTTTTGTGAACTGAAGTTACCTAGCGGTTGAGTAACTAGCTACGTAACATCAGGAACTAAGACCGGTCTAGCAGATAATTTGCAATAATTAGACAGGCAACATCAGACTTTGTTGTCATGCAATTATTAGGACTGTTATCAAGGGTTCGAAAGAATGCTCAAAGCGACGCTTTTGCCTTCCCCGAGGAGGAGGAAGTCTATCCAGAGAATTTTACCGAAATAACGTCTGTTATCAAATTATGCTACAGAAAGAGCCTCGCAAATCAGGCATTTTAGAT
This sequence comes from Caradrina clavipalpis, assembly GCA_932526535.1. Lineage (NCBI taxonomy): Eukaryota > Metazoa > Arthropoda > Insecta > Lepidoptera > Noctuidae > Caradrina > Caradrina clavipalpis. Next base: position 2,222,628 of record OW052111.1, on the reverse strand, counting down.
CTCTGCTCCCGATCTCTGCTCAAAGAAACAAAACTCTTTTGTGTTTCTAGATTTGGCCAGCAATTGAATAACTATAGTTCAGTTTTTGGGAGTCTGCAGGTTTACCTATTGGTTATTTGAATTTGTTTTCTAGTGGTGCTTTCAAAACTTAATCTTTTAAGAGATTTTGATTTTAACGTTTGTGATTATCTAAGGTTGGATCACAAATAAACCGGTTGACATACAACAATTCACAGCACACAGCTGTAACCGTAGGTATATACCGCGGTTATTACAGCTGTGTTGAGCTCAGTAATTGACTTTTAGAGGTCAAACGGCATTCGCTTCGTACATATTTTGTAATACTACAGCTCATCTTGTTAGTCCTACTATAATCTGACTCCAATTTAAGAACATCGTTAGATGGATGATTTATCATATGAAATTAAATGTATAAGCCCAAGCCAATGATGGTTTCGGCTCTGAAGACCAAAACAGAAAGATTATGTTGTATAAGCCTACTATCTCTGAGATTATTATCATAATATTTAAAAATGTTAACAAATACTTAGATAATAAAAAAATAGATTACTATTTGCTATGCAACAGAAAGTGCACCTTTGTCCTTTGAGATAGACCTGACTTTGTATTGTGACTATTCAACCTTATTGAATTATCTTAATAAATCTTCTTCTAAATAATTAAAAGCACTTTTGGGATTACTTAAAATAAATGGACTTTATATGAGACATAAAATAATTTTTTATTTTTTCTGCCGACTCCTAATATAATTAGAACATGACATAAGTACTTCTTCTCACGCATAGTGGATCATTAAATTTGATATTTCATTTTTTTTTAATTCAGTCCTTGTATGTACGTTAGAACTTTTTTAAATAATTCATTAAACAAAAAATTGCTAACATGCAATAACTTTTGATGTTGGTACTGAAAACAATTTTAAAGTTTTGTGTTATTAACAAAACATATTACCTCTATCATGACACTAAAATATCTGTTCTATGGCTATTCAAATCCCTCAAAAAATTGCATCTGTCATTCTAAAAATCATTTTATATAATGAGAATATCGTAATAACAACATCATTCAATTAATTAACTAAGTAAGTTGACTACCAAAATGTTACCAAAACTGTTTTATGCATTGCCTGGAGACTAGACAAATTGACGACCTTGAATCCGTTCAAAGGTGCCTGATTTTACAGACGAACATTTCCATTTCTCAAGCGATTTTTCACTTTAAGCTTGACCACATACAGCTCAAAATCAAAGGTTTGTAAACGTCTGTTATTTTCAGTACCGTAGACCTGCTATTTGAAACTTTACGTTGTTAGCAATTCGGTGTAAATTCGTGTAAATGTTGTATCGTGGGGAGGCACCTTTAGACAGATTAATAAAATGACCTGATAATATAGCAACGTTACGTAACACACAAATATATTGTGAGCTATTTATAGACGCCAGATAAACATACAATGCTTGACTGTCTGAATACTGGAATAAGATAGAGTAGGTACACTGGTACGGAGACTATCCATGTTACCTAACAAACATGTTTACACTTGTCTAAACGATTGTACCTTACACACACACAAAGACTTTGGACCGAGACTTACAAACAAACTAATTAGTTACTAAAAATAAATACACAAAAACGAATTACTTAGATATCTATACTTTGTTCACAGTCACATAAATATGACACTAACGAAAAGTTTCTATTCATGCTTAAAATCAAAGTTCTATTACGAAAATAATAACAGTTAAGAATGTCAATACATTGAAAGTCTGTTTACAACTTATAATGAAAGTTTACAGCAAATAATTAAGTGTTATAACGTTATAAGTGGTTAGTGAGTTACTTACGTTATTGAACACGTCTGTGTACGAACACTCCGCGCACCGGACTCCAGTGGGTTGATGTTATAATGTTTACCTACCGGTGTTCGGATACCGGTTTGTGTTGCCAGTGGTTGGAATTAGAATTCTACTAAAGAATTTTTTTTTGGTTTTCACGAAACAAAACACATTCTATAAAGAACTGAGCAGTCTCGTATGCATGTGAGTCTAGACACGGATAACCAATATTTCAGTCAAATAATGTCATTAACATGCTTTGTCACTCGATCAATCCTTCGCGTCTCCCATCCAGTGGATTTCTTTCCATTATAAGTGACGAAATGAGCTTGAGATGAGCTGTTATCCCTAATATTGAGATGACAGCTTATAAGTTCTCTTCGTTTAAATTCACCGAGGGAGATTCTTATAAATTAACGCTTAGCACTATATATAATATCACCATGTGATGTAGAGTCGCCGCTTTAAAAGATTTCTTCATTACACTACAAGCATTTTGCCTGCGATTTCGACCCGGGTAGATTTAACTCAGAAATAAGACTTTTTTTATGCAGTCGAACTCTCTCATTTTCACACTCAAATTTCCAAAAATCCAATTTTGTAAATTTTTAAAAGTCGTGTGCTCGATATCACGTTCCTAGTTCCAGTAGTTTCGGCTGTATGTATAGAAAACCTACCAATCGTAAAAAACATAGAAACGAGGCAACCCACAAACCCTGTTATCTGTGTTGAATTGTAATCAGCAAACCAAATCTTAGGATCAAATTAAAGTCTTTGGTTTGCATTTAAAATAAACAAAATAGTTACCTACTAAGCATTATGTAACACTTTTTTTTGGCATTGCACAAATCCCAATTACATACACACATCCATACTAAAGTTATAGAGAAAAGATTTTTTATTTGTTTGTACCGAATATGCTCCGAAACTACCAGACCGATTTTAGCCGTTTTTCTCCAATAGATAGCTACATTATTCCTGAGCAAGATAAACTATATAACATCATGCTTCGACCCATGAGAGCGGAGCAGTAACCAAGGACGTAACTTAACTCGCGAAGTCGCCGGCATTTCGCTAGTGTAATATAGGTGATTGCCTGAAGTGATGATGACGTCATCCGTCGTCGACTATTGAACGCACTGGATGGTACAAAGGTCAAGGTTGTGGCACGCTTGTTTTGTTGCTTGGTACTGTGTAGTGATAGCTGATATACATTTGATAATTTATCTTTGTTTATCAAGTTATGTGAGTGTTTTGTAATACTCGAAAGCGTTGATTGGTTCAGGATACCGGATTCAGTTGCCGTTCGATAAAAAAATATATAAAAGTAAAAAAAACTGTAATGTATTTTTTTAAATATTTTAGCAAAGATTTGACAATCTTCAACATGCTGAACAGACGTGCGATTCTCTAACATATTTCAACGTTGCGCTCGACGTTGAGCTCGTCGACGACGCTACTGTCAAATCAACTCTATGCGTTGTGCGTAAAGTTGATTTGACAGTAGCGTCGTCGACGAGCTCAACGTCGAGCGCAATGTTGAAATATGTTAGAGAATCGCACGGCAGAATATTGTCGACAACCTACAAATACTGCATCTAGTCACCTTCGTTTAAAATCAGTTCAGCCGTTTGGGGGCTATGAAGCCACAGAAAAACAGACTATACTAATATTAATAAAGAGGTAAAGTTTCTGAGTTTGTGAGGTTGCATGTCTGGGTCTGCTGAACCGATTTAGAAAATTCTTTTTAACCCCCGACGCAAAAAGAGGGGTGTTATAAGTTTGACGTGTCTGTCTGTCTGTCTGTCTGTCTGTCTGTCTGTAGCATCATAGCTGCCGAACGGATGAACCGATTTCAATTTAGTTTTTTTTGTATTAAAGGTAACTTACGTGCAAGTGTTCTTAGACATGTTTGATGATAATAGGTTGAGCCGTTTAAAAGTTGTGGGGGTAAAAGTGGGGAAGAAAAACCGAATGTCTGTAAATATACTCGAGTGGGGTCTCAAACTTAGCAAAATCGACATTATAATAAGTAGGCACCTGTAAAAAGTATAAAATAAAAAATTAAATAAAAAATTTAAAAAACCCCCAACACAAAAACCTAAGTTTCCTTTAAAAAGTAAAAAAAAAATTTAAAAAAATACGTCACGTTGGGGGACCGCTCGGGCGGGACGATCGTATCCTCAATGCAATATCGGTCCCCCAACGTGACGTATTTTTTTACATTATTTTTTTACTTTTTAAAGGAAACTTAGGTTTTTGTGTTGGGGGTTTTTTAAATTTTTTATTTAATTTTTTAGTCTTAGAAAGCCACGTACCTTCGAAAGTCCGCTACAAGCAACGGGAGCGAAGCAGTAACTAAAGACGTAACTTAACAAAACATTCGTAATGAAAAATATGACATTCAAAGTACCCGGTCATTACTTTGAAATTAAGTTATTGGACGGTTAACTGGCTAACCACAAGCCTAGATAATAGTGTCCTCATTATGTCTTTAAAATGTGAATTTAATTACTTATTGACCGTAATATATCCAGATTATGTTTTGTGTACCTACCTAAAGCGCGTAGTAGCGCGCTGCCTAAAGTGTCATCTTAATTACACCTTTTCATTAGTCACTGTGTTTCTTTCTAAAGTCCACGTCACGAGAAGCTGTAAATTTTGTACACAAAGAACTTCTAACAAGTTACGTAGCGACAATTCAATCAACAACAAATAATCTCAAATTCAATCAACTGTTGTAGATTTTGTTATTTCTGATCAGTTGAACATTTTTTTCTTTATAAGTAGGTACGGTTGTGAACCACTAAATGCAAATTTACAAAATTTATAGCTTCTCGTGACGGGGACATTAGCTATTAGTTACTATCTTGAATACTGAATAACTAACTTCTTCCCGCGACTTCGTTTGCCTGGCTTATTTTCATCCGCGGTAAATTACGTCTTTGGTGACTGCTCCGTTCCCATGGGTAGTAGCGTGATCTTACATAGCCTATAGCCTATACACCCACAGATATAAGAAGTTTTTTTTTATATTTCTGTCCTATAGCCTTATGAATCTGGCTATATCATTTACAAAAGTATTTTTTCTAACTTGACTGTTGGTTCTAAAGATAAGCGCCTTTCAACAAACACACAAAAAATCTCTTTAGCTTTTTTATATATTAATAAAATAATATGATAAACAATTTTAATAAATAATTAAAACATTACAAAGAATAAAGAATTACTGAATAAAGAATAACTAAGAATTTCGCACATTCTATTGTATGTTTGGTGTACCTACCTAAATAAGTATCCCTAATTTATGTTAATTCCTTATCTTAAAACCTGCTAATACGAATGGCTCCCAATTAATTAAAGATCATCGTCGAACGGCGTCGGGTCACGTGACTAGTCTCATGAATACTTGTGAGGGATTAATGGCTTATCTATGGGAAGCTGGTCGTTTGTCTGTTTGTATGGGGTGACGTTTTGTGTTCATAAGAATGATTAATTTATATGTAGTAGTTGGTTTGATTTTATATTCAAAAGTGTATTTTTAATGTAATTTTTTTCTAATTTCTAAAACAAAAGGATGTTCTCGATTCGTTTTAATTGATTAAATAAAATAAAATTATTAATTCACCAACATGAAAAAAAAAACGTGATTTTACGCATGTATGATTGTATTAATTCAAAGGGCTCAATGTTGTTATAGGTACTTAGTTATTTTTTGGTATCTAGGCGCCTGCTAGTGTAAAAGCTGCAATCATTATTGCGTGAATGCCATTGCTATTCCGTTTACTTAGTATAGGTATTTCCATGAAGTATCATGATGCCGAGTGGTAAAGATACCTTTCCCTCATGTATATGTTTGATACCGGGCTAGTAGACTTTTCAATTCATATTCTGTACTTTCTAAATTTATCTTGAACAACCTGCACTGTAGATAAGTGCAGGTTTCCAGATGTCCAGGATATAAAGACCAATATTATAAAGAGTCGCTAGTGTTATCATGAAGTTCTCAGCACCCAGTGGAATGTAAAATCAGTTCATTTAGCAAATGTGTTGTAAAACCATTCCCCTCGCTATCAGCGTCACACACCCTTGACTCAGTACAAGGCGGTTTTATTGTCGACCTTCATTTGTTTAGAAAAGGGTGATCAAGTACCTACCCGACGATAACAAAAGGGTGTTATAAGTTTAACGTGTGTGTCTGTCTGTGGCATTGTAGCTCCCAAACGGATGAACCGAATTTGATTTCGTTTTTTTAGTTGGAAAGGTAATTTGATCGAGAGTGCTCTAAGCTATGATTCTAGAAAACCTGGTAAGCAGTTTGAAGGTAATCAGCGGTTTTATACATAGTTGATGAATGGATATGACCATCTTGTACTGGTCTGATCGAGTTAAAAGTTCTTTTGTTGCTTCAATAATGTTAAAAGTAAATAAAATTACAATACGTATTTAAATTACTACATTATTGAAATAAAAGACCGTCACCTGCAAAATAAATAAACTTTATTAGCACAATTCATCCTATACTACTAATCCTTTCTACTATTATTGAACTACAATTATAAATACGAAAGTTTGTGAGGATGGATGGATGTTTGTTACTCTTTCACGTTTAAACGGCTGAACGGATCTGGATGAACCACCATCACCATCACGCCTGTATTCCCCGAAGGGTTAGGCAGAGGCGTACCAATTTACACCCACAGTTCGCCAGGTATATTTAGAAATCTATCTGGATGTGGCATTAAGATAGATTGTAGTGTAGAATAACCAAAAAAAAAAAACATTTATCAAGAAAAAATGTTCGATTCCCGTGGGATGGTATATTATATTATGACACGGAAAAAGTTGCGGGCAGAAGCTAGCTTAAACCATAAAAAATATTATTACCATGGAATGTATTTGCTTAACCATACACACATACTCAGAGCTGCCGATGGGGCCGCAAAGTTCTCGAATGGGGACAACGCACTGGCAAGCGCAGCGTAGGACGTCCACCCACAAGGTGGACAGACAACCTGATTAAGACCGCAGGAAGACGTTGGATGTTTCCAACCGGTCTTTTTGGAAATCAATGGGGAAAAACCATCTAATAGTGGACGTACTGCGGCTGATATGATGATGATGATGATACATAAGTTAAAATAAATTAATAGTTTAAAAAACACTAAAAAACACGCTTATACGATATTCATCATGGAATGCTAGCGCCTTCCGGCTTCATCATCAGACCTTGAAACCTAATCATGGTCAATGTTCATTACAAGACCTTTCTAACAAGTCCAAACACGGCTATGATACGATCATACATCATGAAGTTCCAGTTCATATCTTCCGGCTCCATCATCAGATCAGCTCGACAGTACCATGTTATTGTATTGTTATCAAAATCACAAACAACTGCCAATTTTCATAACGCTACGATCTTTAGAGATGGTTAAATTAGTACAGGTCGACCTAATAAAAGCGTGTTAAAATCTAATTTTCTAAAGTAGCTTTGTCCGATCAATTAATATCTATATAATGTTACAATTCATCCTTGCATGGTCTCTTCGCATGCCACTGTCTAATCATCTCCAGAGCTCCCAAAATATTCTCACTGAAGAACTCCGGCATTTCCATTGCCAGAAAATGTCCACCACCGTCAAGTACAGTCGCATTTAGATGGTTCGTAAACTTGAACTGCAGCATAGTTGGGGATTGGTACACCAGTTCATTTTTGGCGTGAACTGTACATGTTGGAACTGGTGTTGATAGCCTGAAAGATGATAATTGATTGGTTATTAATATGTTTGTAGGGATTGGAAGTGAATGGTGTTTGGTATTGATTGGTTGTGGTTATAGGACGAACTATAAGTACATAGCAGAGCTATGAGCTAGCTAAGTCTGCAGTGCATTGGAGTCTTTAGACCTGTTAGGAGAGCGGTAAATGTTTATGTGAATCCTGCATCCCCAGCCAGAGGTAGAGGTGCCGGTGCCGGTGGGTTTAGCCGGTAAGACTCCGGCATGCCCCTCCGTCACCTTCACAATGAGGATTTTGACAGCACACAAAAGAAAAACATCGGACTCTAGTACTTAATGTTCTTTTGGGTATTAATTCAATAAATGAACGGTTTCCTGATGAATTAACAAAGATTTTTTTGGACATACTTACCAATAAAATCTCGTCAAAGAAGATCAGAAGTACTCTGAGAGTAGTTTATAGAAGTGTTCAGTTCGCCAAGTTTCTTATGTATTATTGTATATTTAATTATTCTTATTACTCTTAAAGATGATAGTCAGAACTCAGACAGCAAGGACACTAACTGCTCAATTGCTGTACACAACTACATAGATTCAAGAATACTCACGCAAAAACTTTCATTTGAACATTCCTCGTATTGTACGTCTCTGCATAGATCCTGATAGCCGTAGTGAAGGCGTTGTTCACCCAGTAGACCATCAGGTTGTCGATCAACTCCTCGCGAGGATACAGCTCATACAGACCTCCATCGTGCCTGTCTATGTAGTGTGATCGGGATGCCGTGGAGACTATCTGTAGGATGTAAGCGAGGAGACCTGACGGGGTGTCGGACATGGCTACGCCTGTGAATAGAGAACTAATGATAAACCGACAGATGAACAGAAACTGATAGACATTTTTTGATGACCGCGTGTAGATTATTGCTATGGGCTCAGCAAGGGCGTGCCGTTGTTGTGGCTTTTAAAAATTATACTCATGAAGCGGATTTTACACACACAAAGCCTTCGTGAGATGAAACACCGGCCCATGCAGTGACTTGTATTCCTATTTACGAAAAAAAGCCGCCTTGAAACACAAAATGGCCGCCGACTGGTACTCGTTTCAGCTCGTGTCATGCGGACCCGAACCTTATCTCAACTCAAAATTGCCGATTGCTGACAGATTTTTCTTTAAACATTTATGTAATTATGGGTATTTTTGAAGGTAATGCCTTATGCTATATCAACTTACAACATAGAGTCATGAAATCTAGTATTTTCGACGGGTTATCAGTTTTCTAGTAATATTAGGTACTCTGTATTACTGTTATGCTTTCTGCAGTCTGTGTTTCTCAATTAATAGCTGTTAATAGTTTAGTTTCAGGAATACATACCAAGCGTGTCAGGTTTAGTAGCGTGCAAATGCAGGTATCCAGTTTCAGTAATTAAACCTTTCAAGATAGTTAGGATTGGATACAATCTGTCAGTCAATGAGGGGTCCACGACTAATGACTGCAGCTCTTTACTGAGTGAGCCAGAGAGCCACGTGGCGAATGTGCCCGGTGCGAAGGACACCGCGTAGTTTGTGTGGTATCCTAGTACTTCCTGCAATCATATAACATTGCATGATTCGTGGGTTGTCGAAGTGGACTCTTACAATTTATGCTCTTGGTGCCGCAGGACTGTTGCAGTACTCGAGCGGTCCCGGTGTTGGATACAACATGGTCGGTTGTCCACATGATACGTCTTTGGTTACTGCTCCACTACCGTATAAACCTTCCTCGTGAATCTTTGTCTATTTATGAAATCCGTTGCATAGTATAAATGATCTAATCGTACAGAGAAACAGACGGCGGGAAGCAACTTTGTTTTATACTATGTAGAGATTTATCATTGACAGTTGTTTTTATAATCGTATGGGTAACTTACATCTGGAAACAAAGTGGCTATGTTGTTGCAAATATGTGCACCCCAGTCGCCTCCTTGAAGGTAGAACGTTTTGAATCCAAGTCTATGCATCAAGTTTCGGAGGACTACAGCCATTTCTGTGGCGCCTAGTCCTTTACGAACTGCAGCCTGTGAGATAATAACAAGTTTTTATTATGTGTATTATGCTCTCTGATAATAAATGTTAGTCGTTAGGCTCTGTATTTATTGATTAATTTAATTTTTGGAGTTTGGAATTTGGTGGTGTGACACCCCCGTGTCTCGGAAAGCACGTAAAGCCGTTGGTCCCGGCTGTCATTCGTAGATCTTTAACAGTCGTTACCGATACTCAGAAGCCAGGAAATTCTGACAACCAGTTTAACCACGAGGTAGGCATGGTGTTACCCGTAACTGGGTTGTGGAGGTCAGAGAGGCAGTTGCTCCATGTAAAACACTGGGATTCAGCTGCATCCGGATTGACTGGAAGCCGATACCAACATAGTTGGGAAAAGGCCATTTAGATGATAAAGATTCATTTAATTTTCATACCCCAGAGAATCCAAATCCAGGTAAGCTTGGCACTATGACTTCCACAGCAAAGCCTCTCTGTTCGCAGTAAGATGTGAGCAAGGGTATCGCGCTGAAGAACTCCCTAATGGAGCCAGGCCAGCCGTGCAGCAGCATGAGGGTTACCACTTCCACGTCATCAGGCACCTGTGGATGAACATCATCATAATCACATATAATGAGTAAAATTGTCCGTGGAGAATTGACTGTCTCGTTAGCCTAGAGGTCCTAAGTGCGACTGCTACGCTTGAGGTCTTGGGTTCGATTCCCAGGTCGAGCAAAGTGTTATTGGGTTTTTTTATGAAATTTTCAGTAAATGGCATAAGTAGAGGTGTAACACAGTTCGCCGGTATATCAGGAGCCTTTTGAAACACAAGGCGCTTGATCTTGCTCTTTTTTTAACCGTTGGGCACTCTAGTGTCCGCGATGCAAGCGGCGCCCTTTTCCCCATGGACACTATAGTACCCCGAAATCAGTTTAGCGGAAAAAATATCTCACCTCTGGTTTAACCCTGATGAAATGAATGTCCAGACCCTGAATATTAGTTTTGTAATGAGGAAATTTGTTCATGTACGCCTCACGCTCCGTGAAGTTGTACGAATCGGCCCAGTAGTCGATCCAGTCCTGCATGTTATCTGTGTTGAAGCCGTAGTGGAATGCTGCACCTTCCAGCGGAGGAGTGAATGATCTGTGGTTCTTCAGGCGATGCCTGAGGTCGGTTATCATCTGTTAGTAGAATAATTAAAGATTGGCCATTATTGTTAAATAATTACTTAAGTACTTTTTATTTCATCATCGTCATCTTATCGGCCGAAGGACGCCCACTGCTGTTTTCCAAAAGAAAATTATTAACATTAAATTTACTAAAAATATAATATTCACAAAAAAAACATTCTTGGTGGAGTTTAAAACCCAAGTTCTAATATAGATGGTGCATCTCGTAGCTCCATTTTAATTGAGCATCTATACACGGGTAAACGAAGTTACGGGCAAAAGCTAGTAATAGCATTATGACCATAACTAATACGAGATACATAAGCTGCGAAAATCATAACCCTTGTTTTTTTATTAGAAAAAAAAATAAAGGCCTGTTATGCCTTTCAGTAGCAAATAAATGATTATGATACCCTACCATACTCGGGTACAAGTCGTCACTCACGTTTTCTTCGAATTTAACTTTAAAGGGTCTGATGCTGGTGTCATAGTCACTCTTCGATTCTTCAGGACCCCACCAATCGTCGATACTCGGGAGATCAAAGCCACATTTTTTAATCATAGAATTTTCTACTCCTAGTACTAACGTACCGAGTACAATTAATTCAAATAGACCACTCATTACTGAAACTGTATTCGCACTGCGGTTCAATTTTTAAAATCCGGTTTTATATCTATTTAGAAAGAAAGTGTTTCATTAACGTCACCTATAGTGTTTAGTTTTGTGCTATTTTCACATTTGTTTATAAGGTTCTGTATCCAAAAGGTCCAAACGGAGCTCTGTTGGTCTCATCCATTCGTCTGTATGTCTGTACCTCTGTCACCTATGCACCGTAGTAGACGCATGATATTTTAACCGAGTTTTTTATTGCTATGGCCGCTATTACAATGAATAGTTTAATAAAATTGTGTTGTGTCCCCTTACAAAAAACGTGTCTTTTTTTCTGCGTTTTTTGCTTGATCATAATTTGTACTATCGTATCGCACGGAATCCTTCGTATGCTAGTCCGACTAACACAACTATATTTATTTAATAGGTCACGTGTAATAATAAATAAATGCAATTAATTTTAATAACAATACAGTATTTTTTTGTTTGTAGCCTCGTATTTCTTTTTAATAGAGTACTCTGGATTTACAGTATTTATTGGATAGGATATAATTATCCTGGTCCCATTTCTTAAAGAAATGCATATCCTGTCGTAAGGGTTAAAAATAGAGTATGATTGGTTTCTCACTTTCTGTATTTTAATCTGTGAGCCGATTCTGCTGAATAAGTTCATAAAATTCTGATGAAATATTAAAGTTCCTTAACATTGGAGTTAATCTGATGATGAAGACGAAAGACGTGGGATCTCCATAACAGTTTACAAAATATAGAAACAAAAACGCACGACTGCTACTCTAGAAGTCTTGGGTTCGATTCCCAGGTCAAGCAATGCTATTGGGTTTTTTTTATGTAATTTTCAGAAGCAGCTCGGAGTTAGGATTTGTGCTCGGTTAGTGGCAATAGGCTCGCCCCTGTAACATGGGACCTAAACAAACCGGCGAACTGTGGGTGTACATTGTTACACGTCTGTGGAACCAACCTGTTAATACAGCCGTGATGGTATGTATATACTAAAATAATTGTATTGTTTTTTATTACATAATATTATTATATTTCAATCTTAATACTAACTAATAGAACTGGTACTTCAGTGTTTTAAATCAGAATGGCCGACTAGATTTAAACTTAAGTAATTAGGAACCAAACCCAAGTACACGACAACACTCAAAATCCGAATTTATTTTTCTTGTTCCTTCCATACACGCGCCATCTCCTGAACTCAGTAATCGCATTAAGGACATCATCGGCAAACACTTCAGGTTTCTCCAAAGCCAGGAAGTGACCTCCTGTGTCCAGAACGGTGGAATTCAACAGGTTTGGAAACTTTATCTTCAATAATGTTGGAGACTGGTACAGAATTTCGTTTTTGGCGTGTATTGTCCAGGTTGGGACTGGTGTGGGGATTCTGAAAGAGGAATATAGAAGACTGTTAGATGCAAGTCTAGGTGTGTGAAAAGGTCAATGGTCTACCCGATGATACATAAGTCAAGGCAAGTTGAAATGTATTTTGTTGTCATGTCATCGGGTGGCCCACCTTATGTACTCAATACTCAATACTCAATACTTTATTGCATTCCATAATGTATACAAGCCTGGTAGGTAAATTATAGAGAAACAATTATGGACCCTGTCGGGCACAGCAAGTTAGTTTTTAGAGGAGAGGATGAAGCGCTTTTTGTTTAAAAACATAATAATATTGGAATTAAGGAAGTAGATCTTATATTTAGATATTTAAGTAGATAATTATTATTTATGAGTAGATTTATATTAATTTTGTTTATTATTAATATTTCTGTATTTATTTATTTATATATTTATTTATTTATTATTAATAGATATTTTCTAAATTATATATTAGGTAATTATTTTATATATTTATTTATATATTAGCTGTAATTTATTATTAACTAAATAGTAAGTAATTAAAGATATTGCACGGTAGATAAGGTAAATAGATGTATTAGGTACTATTTGGTTATTCTAATTATCTTCGTTTCTCTGGGAGGAATTTATCCTTGAAGTATTCATCAATTGTGTAGTAGGTTTTATCTAAGAGAAATCGTTTTAGTTTATTTATAAATATATTGTTTATTTCTGTGTTTTTTATGTATAGTAAAGTGGTCACCGCTACCTATAGACATCTGCAATAACAGAGGCGTTGCAAATGCGTTGCCATCCCAGAGACAAACTTGAAATGTCTCATGAGCCTGTAATTACACCGGCAGCCACACCCTTCAAACCAGAACACAGCAACGCTGCTTTGCGGCAGAAATAGGTATGGTGGTAGTACTTCCCCAGACGAGCTCTTTCACGAAGAGCTCTACTACTGCTTACTAGCTTTGTGGTCTAAGATATTGGTAGGTGCACTTAACCTTTTATATGGAGTTTTATACTGCCTGCTATTTATATAATATACTAGCTTTTGCCCGCGGCTTCGCTCACGTTAAGAAGTATTAATTTGGTATAGTTTTTGCGGCTTTACTTTTGTTTAGCGCGTATAAAAAATTAGGGTCTACAAAACTTCTTTGTACATGTTCAATATTCTTAACTAATCTGTCATTATTTTATATATTTTTTTAATCCCTTATTTTATCCCCACGGGGGTTGAATTTATCAAAATCTTATTTAATCTAACTTCTCTTCTTACTCACTCTTCTCACTCTTCGTCATAGTAGCTCCAATCTTTAATTTCAGTTCAATCAGTCGAAAATCTAAGAAGATTTATACAAACTTTCATCCCCTATTTTATCCCCTTAGGGGTGGAATTTATCAAAATCCTTTGTTAGAGGATGGCTACGTCATAGTAGCTTTATGCAGGCAAAGTCTCAGCCCGATCAGTTTAAAATTGACAAAGTTTCATACAAACTTTCATCCCCTATTTTATCCCCTTAGGGGTGGAATTTATCAAAATCCTTTGTTAGAGGATGGTTACGTCATAGTAGCTTTATGCATGCAAAGTCTCAGCCCGATCAGTTTAAAATTGACAAAGTTTCATACAAACTTTCATCCCCTATTTTATCCCCTTAGGGGTGGAATTTATCAAAATCCTTTGTTAGAGGATGGCTACGTAATAGTAGCTTTATGCATGCAAAGTCTCAGCCCGATCAGTTTAAAATTGACAAAGTTTCATACAAACTTTCATCCCCTATTTTATCCCCTTAGGGGTGGAATTTATCAAAATCCTTTGTTAGAGGATGGCTACGTCATAGTAGCTTTATGCATGCAAAGTCTCAGCCCGATCAGTTTAAAATTGACAAAGTTTCATACAAACTTTCATCCCCTATTTTATCCCCTTAGGGGTGGAATTTATCAAAATCCTTTCTTAGAGAATGCCTACGTCATAGTAGCTTTAAGCATGCAAAGTTTCAGCCTGATCGGTTTAAAATTGACAAAGTTTCATACAAAGTTTCATCCCCTATTTTATCCCCTTGGGGGTAGAATTAATCAAAATCCTTTCTTAGCGGATGCCTACGTCATAACATGTACCTGCATGCCAAATTTCAGCCCGATCCGTCCAGTGGTTTGGGCTGTGCATTGATAGATCACTATCTCAGTCAGTCAGTCAGTCAGTCAGTCACCTTTGAATTATATATATTTAGATGTAGCTACCAATTTAAGTAACTGTGAACTTCAGTTACATAACAAACAAAAGCTTAATGGGATGCAGTTCCACAAGTCTAGTAACAACACCAACATTTTTAGGATTCCTAACGACTCCCTGATCAATATCAGGAATTACATCTTCATAGAATAGATACTTACGCAAAAACCCCCATATTCAAATTCCTCAAATTCACAGTCTCCGCATAAATCCTGCAGGACGTAGTAAAGCTATTGGTGATCCAGTATATCATCAGGTTATCTATCAGTTCGTCTCTCGTGTACAGCTCGTCGAGGCCTCCGTCACTTCTGTAGTAGTACTTCCTTCTGCTGCCCGACGAGAACAATTGGAATATGTAGGCGAGAAGACCTGATGGGGAGTCCGACATGGCTACACCTGGAAATTAGAGGAAATGTTGAAACTGGTTTGATTTAAGCTTTCTACGGAGGTATATACCATCACGCCTGTATTCCCCGAAGGGTTAGGCAGAGGTGCACCAATTTAGGTACACCCACAGTTCGCCATATTTAGGTCTCATGTAATAGGGGGCGAGAATATTGCCATTATTATTAACCGGGCACAAATCCAAACTCCGAGCTGCTACTGAGAAATTCCTAATGGAAAAACCCAATAACACTTTTTTGCCCGACCTGGGGATCGAACCCGGGACCCTTTGCTCAGCAGTCGCGCTTGCGACCACGAGACCAACGGGGCAGTTCTACGGAGGTGTGTTTGTGAATTTGATTTTTTGTGAAGCGTATTTGGATGAGTAGAGGGGTACGCCGTGACCCGGATTGGGACAAGCCTTAGACTCTATCTTGCAGTACGTCCAATTGGAATAACTTTAAAGTCTTGCTTACATGTGACGAATAGGGCGTGCAAAACCGGAAGGTTTTCAAAACCGGTTTTGAATTCCGGTGTTGAGGCCCCAAAACCGGAAACCGGTGTTAGGCCCGGTTTCGGCAACAATTTTATATTGTTTTTATAGTAGTATTTTAACAAGAAAACAATATTCTTAGATACCCACAATCTCTACATAAAACAAATTTTATGATATAAGTACCTCTTTTTAATCGACCGTTCGGACCGAATCGGTCGTTTCTTCTTGCCGATAAAGAAATTTGTCAAAAATCGGCCCGATAATCGGTCATGGGGACAAACCCTTATGCCTACCAATACTAACTAGACCAAATTAATAGTTTGGATAACAGAAACTCAAAATAAGATCAAATCAACAACAAGTAAGTTTGTGGTATAGAATAATATTTTTTAAACATACAAAACACTTTCATCTTCTTGAGACACTAAACACAACCACAATTACTATACGTCTCTATTTGTTTGATCTTGAGCTCTATAATTAATAACTACTAACAACATTATTAAAAGATTCATAATGAGCTACCTATAAAACGAGATCAAATCAACTGTGTACCGTATACAACTTTAAATAAACAACAATTTTTTTTTCACGCTCTACACTTGTTGGTCGTGCCTACACACATAAAATAGTCGTAAGCTTCTGTGAGATATATACCCCGATGCCCTCCGCTTTCGTACATGGCTAGCTCTACCTTGATAAACCACCAACTGCAAGGTCGAAATCAGACCGATTCTTGGGGGTAAGGATAGTGGGTATAGGTTGCGTTCGGATATACTTATTTGATGCCCCAAAATTAAATATTTCTTGAGTGTGTTCGAAAAAAGTTGTTTAAACCTAAATGTAAATATGTAATTCAATGACGGGAGAACCGGAGGTAACACCGGTTTTGTGTCTCAACCCCGGTTTTGCACGCCCTAGTGACGAAGCTGTGGCAAAAATAGGATAGAATAATTTGGCAAAAACAAATTACTAAGGTGGCAAAGAGATCAAAGCAAGACGTGTTGCGGCTGCTGTTTAGGTGATGGAAAGTGGTTTATAGATGGGGAAGAGACATCATGACTAAATATTACAATAGGTCTAGTCCTCCAAGTGACAATCATATTTTTCGTCGGTTCACATAAATAGTTCATCGCTGGGGGTCTAGAATCATATACTAAATCCATTGTTAATGTATTACGTTGTGTCCCTTCCATCCAGCATAATAGTAACATACCAATTGTATCTGGCTTGGTAGCCTGTTCATGCAAGTAGCCCGTCTCTCTAGTCAGCCAATATACAATGCTGAGTATGGGGTACATCCTATAAGCAAGACGTGGGTCTACCACCAGCGGAGGGTAGATGGATCCTAGCACCCAGATCGCTACGGCTGTTGGTGATATTGACAGTGGCAGGGTCGTATGGAAGCCCAGGATCTCCTGAAAGAATGTAATAGGTACTTTGAATATACCATCACGCCTGTATTCCCCGAAGGGTTAAGCAAATGTGTCCTTATGTACACCCGCAGTTCTCCGGTATGTTTTGGGTCCCATGTAATACGGGGAGAGCCTAATACCATTACCCAGACACAACTACAATTCCGAGCTACTCCTGCTCTCATACTGTTATCATAAATGCTACTGAGAATTTCATAGCTCGATCTGGGAGTCGAAACCAAGACCTCTATTGTAGTAGTCGCGCTTCGGACCACTAGGCAATTAAAAATTTAAAGACAACTAGACTAGACACTGCTCACTGACTGGTCTGATGGTAAACTGGTTGAACTTTTTTATCAATTACTATAATTATATCAAGTTGTACAATTCCTTTATAACTCGAGCTGAAAATCTAATAAGTAATCTTTTGAGAAATAAATATCTTAAACCGTAAAATCAGCATAACGAAAATCATTTATCTAGAATATACCTTGGGATATAAAGTAGCCAAGCTGAGTCCAATATAAGCCCCCCAGTCACCTCCCTGGACGTAGAACTTCTTGAAGCCAAGCCTGTGCATCAGGTTCCTCAGCACTACGGCCATCTCTGTGGCGCCAAGCCCCGGGCGGACTGCTGCCTGAAAGAAGAATATACGAGTATATCATTCTAATTCTTTCCTGTACTGATAGGGTCCACGATTGCGTCTATTTACGTGATCTAACACCTGTATTTTTTTTATTTGGATGGCAACAAAGATTTGAGGTTTCATATCAGAACTGCTCATGGTATGGTAGTAATGGTAATGACTTAGTAGTGGTATTACAATCAGCGTTACAAAAACCGCACTCTGTTGCGAATCCATAACTCCGTGCATGATGTCTATGTCGTGATGGCCTAGTGGTTAAGGGGTCTGCCTCTCATGCATGAGGTTGCGGGTTCGATACCGGTAAGTTTCAATGTGACTTTTTCTATTTCATAAGTACTATCTAAGTTTATCTTAGACATCCCTGACATCGGTGAAAGAAAACATCATGAGGAAACTTATATGAGTCTGAAATCGCCAATCCGCCTTTCGCAAGCGTGGTGATCAATGCTCCTGCCTTCTCTGTGAGAGAAGAGGCCTTTGCCCTGCAGTGGGACAATAACAGGCTGCTTATATAATCTGTTTGTGAAAGGCGGGCGCCTTCACGGCCCGTAAAAAAACAAAAGATTTGAAAAACATAAAATGTATGTATCCATGTGTGAATGCGCCAAGTAAAACACCGTGAGGAAATCACTGCATAACGTTTAAAAATGCAAAAAGGGTATAACCGTCCAATTCCGTTGCATAAGTATTATAATGCAAATAATAACATGCTGCGGTGCACGTACAGATAATAACATCCATTTGTAGAATTTCCTTCAAACTTGTAACACTTAGGTAATTATCGTGTTAGGCGCTTACAAATTGATACAATCGCTATAATCACTGTACTGCGTAAGAGTACGCAATGTGCTGCAACGCCTACATATTTTCTGAGTGATTCTTGGTAATGATGATGGATTATTATAATTATATAGTTTACTTCATGACTCCTGATTTTGACTATACACGGTATATTGTCGACACGAGTATACTGCACACATATTGATCTAAATTGATAAAGGATTTTTTTTTTATTCTGTTTTCGTATCCCTGTGGAATAATTTTGGATTTTGACTTATTCCGAAATCTACGCAGACGAAGTCACAGGTTGAAGCTAATCATTGGCAGGACCTGAGATTGGTCGAAGACATGTATTTAACTTTTTCGTGGGGAACCCGTCATAAACCGACATAGCCCCGGAAGGTTATATTGGAGTCTTACCGACTAAAACCCCACAATTCCTTCTACTACCATTACTTGGGAGTCAGTGAATACACAGCTGTACTTGACCACACATGGTTATACAGGAAAAATTTTTAACCAGTGCGTAAATTTTGCCATAATAAACTTCAACACGTTTTATTAAACACGTATATTTTATTTTGATATGTCTTAGTACTAAAAAAAAAAGTTATCGCTTACGAAACATGTTTACTTAAAAACCATATTTCATTGTCACTCGGCGCTAGCGCATTCCCCACCCCCTCACCCCAGCCATGCGCCCGGGCGGCGGTGGCGGCCGCGAGTTTTCATTGATAGTATGGCGAATAGATTATGTCCTGGATGTTTTGCTTATTTCAAACTCGGATAAGGATGAAATTTTTTTTATATTTTTTTTTTAACTAAACACGGAAATGTGTTCTATTACTGACACTGAACTACCAAAAAAAAATTACGCACTGGTTAAAAACTTATCCTGTATAGTTGAGGCATTTTAACTTTGTCTCTGGGATGGCAACGCATTTGATGGATGTCTATAGGTAGTTGTGACCACTTAACATCAGGTGGGTCGTCGGCATGTTTGCGATTCATTAACATACAAAAAATAAAGGTTATGTAGGTCAGGATACATCATCATATCAGCCGCAGGACGTCCACTGCTGGACACAGGCCTCCCCCATAGATTTCCAAAAAGACTGTTGAAAGAGGCCTGCATCAGAATACAATGTAAAAGAACAAAAAAGATTTCTATAATTACTTACATCCGAAAACCCGAATCCCGGCAGGCTGGGAGCGATCACTTCAACCGCGAAGTCTCTATACATGGAGACAGCAGTGAGCCGTGGCAGCGTGGCGAAGAACTCCCTCACTGAGCCTGGCCAGCCGTGCATCAGCAACAGTGGTACAACTTCTATGGTAGGAGGCGCCTTGAACATAATAGAGAAGAAATGATTAATATGCTTCTCCAATTGAATTTATAAAAAAATCTAGTATTTCGTTTTCAACTGTTTTGTATTCAAATGTATCATGAATGCAGATAATTACTGGCTCTAAGCATTTATGATTACAGTATGAGGTAAGGCAGTGGAGTATCTGGGAATTTGTTATTGACAGTTTTTATAAGGCTATGTACCTATATCGACTCGTTCCTCTACAAAGAGCGTAAATTCAATCTCAAAAACTAAAACCCGACTACAAAAAATTCACGTTCTAAAAAGTATGAAACAAGAAAACATTCTCATCTGAAAGCCGTGGTCGTATGCCACTTTACCCTAAACTTTAGTGCTAAAGATTCATGTTCTATAACTACATACATACAGTTTTACCTGAATTAGGTGGCATACGACCACGGCTTTCAGATGAGAATGTTTTCTTGTTTCATACTTTTTAGAACGTGAATTTTTTGTAGTCGGGTTTTAGTTTTTTAAACTTCTTTTTTATTTAAAATATTTTGGGGTTTAAATTTAGACATTTATATGCGTAATATTATTGGAACTGCAACATATATACACAATATATGAAATAATAATCTATTAAGTCTCCCAAACGAAATATTGGTTAGTTAGCTAGGTTTATGATGCGTTCTAAAGGGTGCTATGTACAATTTACTTATATAATATATATATATATATTTGAAATGTGCTAATTAAGCCCTTTAGTTTGATATGTAACACGACCATATTTGGAAGAAAAAATTTTTTTTTTCACATCTTCTTGAGCCCTAGAGGGCGCCACATACAATTTATTGCAACATAATGTAGCCTATAACCAGCGGACGATCAAGACGCTTCTAATGACACCTCATTTGTCAATTTACGTTAGACGGTTTAGAAGTTATGAGGGAACAGATGAACATCCATACATACATACATACATACATACATACATACATACATACATGCATACATACATACATACATACATACATACCGGTCAACCTCATAACCCTCCTTTTTGCTTCGCCGTAGTCGGGTAAAAATTGAGCAAAAAAAAAGAAGTTTAAAAAACTAAAACCCGACTACAAAAAATTCACGTTCTAAAAAGTATGAAACAAGAAAACATTCTCATCTGAAAGCCGTGGTCGTATGCCACTTTACCCTAAACTTTAGTGCTAAAGATTCATGTTCTATAACTACATACATACAGTTTTACCTGAATTAGGTGGCATACGACCACGGCTTTCAGATGAGAATGTTTTCTTGTTTCATACTTTTTAGAACGTGAATTTTTTGTAGTCGGGTTTTAGTTTTTTAAACTTCTTTTTTATTTAAAATATTTTGGGGTTTAAATTTAGACATTTATATGCGTAATATTATTGGAACTGCAACATATATACACAATATATGAAATAATAATCTATTAAGTCTCCCAAACGAAATATTGGTTAGTTAGCTAGGTTTATGATGCGTTCTAAAGGGTGCTATGTACAATTTACTTATATAATATATATATATATATTTGAAATGTGCTAATTAAGCCCTTTAGTTTGATATGTAACACGACCATATTTGGAAGAAAAAAATTTTTTTTTCACATCTTCTTGAGCCCTAGAGGGCGCCACATACAATTTATTGCAACATAATGTAGCCTATAACCAGCGGACGATCAAGACGCTTCTAATGACACCTCATTTGTCAATTTACGTTAGACGGTTTAGAAGTTATGAGGGAACAGATGAACATCCATACATACATACATACATACATACATACATACATACATACATACATACATGCATACATACATACATACATACATACATACCGGTCAACCTCATAACCCTCCTTTTTGCTTCGCCGTAGTCGGGTAAAAAAGACATAAGTAACAATTTTATTTGACCTGAGAAATTCTTATTTTTTTTACATTGGCCTCATGTAATTAAAATTGTGTAAGAGAGTTTATTTACTCTAGGAAAAAAGAAGTTTGAATTAATTAATTAATTTTATTTAAATTAAAACGGTTATTGTTGTTACCAATTACAATAATTAAATACATAACACTTAAAAATATAAAACACAAATGGAGTTGCCTCACTGTAGGACCAAAGCCTTCTACTACTCCATTGTCTAAAGTTACTAAGGACCAAACTCATCTAATCTTCATCTGGATCTACCGTGATATTTTTGCCATATACAGGAACCCATTAGCCCATTAGTTATTAAATCGACCCAGCTCAGTATGTCAAAAATCTTACTTACGTGAGGCTTAACCCACAGAAAGTGTATATCGTCCCCGTAGAGCGAAAAGTCACTAACTCGAAAAACCATGTTTTGAGATAATGAGAGTTAAAGTTTTTGAAAATATAAATCGTCATAACTTTCATTTGCCATTACATATCTTAACAGTTTTAGCTTTATTTTGAAGGTAATAAAATTAAGTTTATAGTATAAGATCTACAATACTTTAAAAATTTCTAATAATTGAGAAAAGTAGAAAAAACCAAGTTAATTAATTTTTCCTTACAAAATCCTTGACTTATTTGAAAATTAGTTAGTTGTCGACCGTAGTTAGTGATTTTTCACTCGGTTTTAAGTACCTATGAAGAAAAATAACTAGAGTTAAGTAAAGTGGAACTAACTGTGAGATGTACGAAATGTGTATTGTAAATACTACCTAATTGAATATTCGAAGCTTGTGTAGTAAGTTTTGTTTTAAGTATGACATGAATAAGTAATTAAACTACTTTAATAAATTAAGTAAAGTTGTATTCTAATAATTACAAGACATAAATCAATCAGAATACTATTAAATAGTTGGTACAAAACAAAATAGAGTGCAACAAAACAACAAAAAAACCTTGGCGGGTGGGGCTGTATCGGGGCACACAGCCGTTGGTTAAACGTGAAGCATCCAACATTCAGATGTTGTGTCACGCGATTACGATTACATAGAAGTTGTATGGAGTGCTAAACTATGAGAGCGACAGGGTCACCTGCAAACGCTTATGGTCAGGAAAGCTGTGGGCTTATGCAACTGTCTAATCATGCGGGAGGTGTCTCACTAATGCAGTACTGCACCGATCTGGGGATTCTCTGTAAGAAAGCAGAGTCCATCTCAATTAGCTGCTTGAAGAACTCTCATGATCGTTGATCAGCTTTCGGGTTATGTGTTCTGCATGTCGCGAAAATCGGAAAGTATTGTAAATCCCCACCATCACCTGTAGTCGTAACATCTTCATTGCCATACACACTGAGGGGTTACACCGCATTGCCGTCACTCCTTCCACAATCATACTAGCGTTACCGAGATATATCGCAGGGAAGCTTTAAGGCCTATTCAGACCTAAGCGGTATTCGCTGCCGCTGTGGGTAGAGGTACATACCGCGCGGGTTTCGCTCAGGTATTTAGTATCAAGTACCGCGGCTAGCGCGACCTGAGCGGTATTCGCTGCCGCTGTGGGTAGAGGTATATACCGCGCGGGTTTCGCTCAGGTATTTAGTATCAAGTACCGCGGCTAGAGCGACCTGAGCGATATTCGCTGCCGCTGTGGGTAGAGGTACATACCACGCGGGTTACGAACGGTAGCGAATACCGCTTAGGTGTGAACAGTAATATTACCGCATACCCACTGGGTTTTCTCTGCCGCAGGCGGCAGCGAATACCGCTTAGGTGTGAACAGCAATATTACCGCATACCCACTGGGTTTTCTCTGCCGCAGGCGGCAGCGAATACCGCTTAGGTCTGAATAGGCCTTTATTGTTCAGCTTGGCGACTGTATGTGATGTTGAGTGGGCACTCTGTCCAGGTGCCATGTCATGTATTTAGCCTCGTCCCATAGCATAGTGTGTTGATGGGCATAATTATTCTCAGTCTCTGATACGCATTGACAATCTTAGGGCTCGATAGTTGTATTTTCGTTTATTCCTCGTTTGCTCTGCTCGCTGACCTTCAACTGGACCGGCCAAGCCACGCCCCAACATAGCCCAGTTACAGTAGACTATGATATTGTTTGGGCCTTATTGTTAAATATCGCAGCCACGCTTTTACTATAGATTTCCTTACTACATCGCTTAATAACTCACGACTTTTGCATTATTATGCGATGTGCTATATCATCATCCAACTGACGCGGCAGGGTCTGCACCATATCATTGACATCGAAGGGTATGTTAATAACGTGTCCGTCGATTTCATACTGTCCTGCGCATCACATCGCATCGGCCTATTTGCATGTCTCGGTGACAACAGACTCTCCTTATTATTGAGCTTAGTTTAGATAGAGGGTATGCCGTGTAGCTGTATCTATTATTCCTGCATTGGTTTCTGTCTGCAAACGTTGAAGTAGATCCGGCAGAGCATAAACCGAACCGTATCTTCACCAGAGAACGCATTCTTCAAGAATTAGGATGCGCACAGATGTGCTCACAGCCTTCAAGTCCTTCGTGATCCACAGTCGAACACATGCGTCACACTTGTGGCAGTACTCATTGTTCATAAACACATTACTAAACTTTTCTGAGGCCAACTCACAATGTAAGAGTTGTCTCATGAGTTGAGTTGTCGAAATTTTTTGTTTTTCTTTCTTACATTAATTTGCACCTGCCGTGAGCTGCCGTTTTATCTCTTCACCAAGTTTGATTGACTGGTAGAGAATGTCTAAGGCATTAAGTCCGTCTTTGTACTTTTTGTTACATAAACTTTAAATACATACATAATTAAATTAACCCCCACCGCTTAGAGTACTCCGCCGCGCGTTCAAATTTTTACAGTTGAGGTGGAGAGTTCAAACAGTTGGGCCTAACCTGGCAAACCAGAATGTCTCTTGATGAGCTGGAACAGTCATCTACCTCTACTGAGGGTACGACTTGGCTGGCTCAATTCTGAGACGCAACAATTGGCTTGATTCAGTAGCTTTAAGGTATGGGTGTGCGCTAAATCTAGCGAGCTTCCTTAGTTTTTAGGACCCTTTAACAGATGTGGCTGGTCATGGTCATGGTTCTTCATCCTTCTCTTTTCTAGGAGGTCTAGGAGGCGCCATAACCGATGTATTCTCATTTTTTTATGAAATTGAAGTTAATTCAAAAGTAATTATCTATAGGCAATTGGTATTACTTATCATCGGTGAAATCATTCAAATGGGTTAATTACTTTTCGCTTTTGAAGTATTGTGCAAATCATTTAAAAATAAAGAGTGAGAAGTCACTATGTCAAGTTAGTTAATTTTCGCTATCGTGTGTTTTAACAAACTATTGATTTCAAAAACTCACTAAATCGATTTAGTGATTATCAGGCTAACTAAACGCATATGTTGGCTTTGATTATTTCAGAGAAAAGTAATTAAGTCGTTTTAAGTCAAAGTTATGTAAATGTTATATTAATGTTATAATCATTAACTAATTTAGTTATTTCTCCCATTACGCCGTGGGGTCCAAAATATAGACTTACTTACTTTTCACACTTCGTAAAACAAAAACTAGCGCAGCTACAAGAATGACGGTTAGGCAGATATTTAGAGAAAAAAATAGTGATCTTAGTGACATTGATAACTCATTTTGGCCATTTTGAGACTTAATGACTTTTCGCTCTACGGGGACGAATATCAAGACCTTGAATGTTGGTCTTAAACTGCGGGTACTGGTTGAGAATGTTCTCCTGTTGTTGAAACGGGTACTGGTCTGCCCAGTAGTCCAGCCATCCATCCAGATGGTTAGTATTGAAGCCATACTCGAAGCCCACGCCTTCCAACGGTGGCGTGAACGGGCGGTGATTCTTGAGACGGTACCTAAGGTCGAGTATCATCTGTAATTAAATAAATTACTGCCTTGTTAATCTTGTGGTCGTCGATGGGATTTTCCATGTGTAAAATTAGACCTTATTGTGTTGGCTTAAACGTAATTGGTGGAATGTAGATATTCCATGAGACACCTCTGTGTGTTGTTGCGTTACATAAAATAGATAATGGTTAAATAATTATGATTGATAATAATGATATATACTTATACAGTTATCAGTAGATAGCTGTAGGTCATTCTTGATCGTCATAATATGTAAATAAGTATACTTTTGGAAGCGACTAAAATAACTTTAATTAGAAAATCAAAACCAAAAATCTTACATTACTTAAAAAAAAATCTGACAATGTATTTAAGCCTATCAGCCCACGACCGAATTTACGACCGATTGTTTTGTCGGCGAAAACATATTATGAATTCCGATACACCAACGCACATGACCGACAAAAAAATCGGTCTAAAAATCAATAATTGGGAGAGAAAAGAAAGTGCCTACACGTACATAGGTACTTTCAGACAAAAGAGCATTGATACTTTCTTCATTCGTGAACTTACCTCTTCATCAAAATGCACTTGAAAAGGTCTGATGCTGGTATCATTATGAAACTTCGAATACACAGGACCCCACCAAACATGATCAAATCGAGGCAACGATGGTGATCTGAAAATCTCTAAACTTTCAACTGTAAACACCGCTAAAGCAAACGAAAATATTTTTAAAAGAACTTTCATTCTTCAGTCACTTTACGTAAAGTTCAAAATTGGCTAATTTTAGTTATTTTTCTTTTATTTTCAACTGGTTGGTCTATTTGTGTGCACTTTATAGGTGGACACAACCGTTTTACGCTTCGCGTGGTGCAACACAGAGGTTGTTTTTCTTTGAGAATGCATTTTAATCGTCAGTCTTGCAGAAACTTTAAATGCTCTGTTATAGAGTACATGTTTGAATGTCGCAAATTAAAATATCTACGGTAAAAGTATTGGTATTCAAAATATCTAAAGTCTTAAATATTGTTGGCTTCTAAAGGCCGATATATCAATCCTCAAATAAATTGCCATAGCTACCGTAAGAATTAAATTAACCAACTAGCAAGTTAACATTTTAAAATTTTATTTGTTTTGAAGTAGGTCTGTCAGCATTTAAATTACCGAAACCGAACAAGAACTTCAAAAACCCACATTTCGGTGAAATTGTTTTTCATTTCCCTAAAGCCATTGAGAAAAATATAGTTCCAAAAAAAATATTACTTTAAAAATAAAAACACTTAATACCATCATGCCTGTATTCCCCGAAGGGTTAGGCAGAGGTGTACCAATGTACATCCACAATACGCCAGAATGTTTATGTCCTACGAGTAACTCCGGGCTGCTACTGGGAATTTCATAGAAAAACCCAAAAACACTTTGCTCGACTTGGGTATCGACCCAAGACCTCTAGCGTAGTAGTCGCACTCAGGACCACTAAGCTAACAAGGCAGTCCGAGATAGTTCTATTAGGTAATTACGAGTAATATAACTCATTTCTTATCTATCTATCAATCTATTAATGCACAACTGTAGTAGTAGTGAATGTTTTCACTTTTCACGTGCTCGCCCAAGGGAGTATTTACTACGCCCCCACTTTCTGCCACGACCTAGCATTACTGTGATACGGTTTCAAAAGTGTCTATGAACGATAATTAGCTATATTCGAAAGCATTACGGTTGATTTTCCGATCAACCATTTTGCTAACGTACGGAAAGCATCGTTCATTTGTTTTTCTTTTCAATTTGTTCTTTCCATCCTGCACGGTAAAGATAAGATTATTAATTTGTTACCGCGAAGAGGAGTAGAACTTTTAAATCTTTTTCTTTTAGTCAACAGATTATTTCGAAGTTCTAATTAAGCACCGTAGAAAAAAATGTCTTTTTAATCACTGTGAAATGGAACGTTTAATTTTGGGTTTTATTTTATTCTGTTGGCTCATTTCAGCAAAAGAAAATAAATAGAGTGAGTTGCTAACACGAGGTTGAATTCTAATGGCATGGCCATACTTAATGGGCCCGTGTTACCAACTAACTTGAGGTTAAAAGATAATTCTGCCTCAAAGCGGGCCTTACGGGCCTTACAGAGATATTTTTTATGTCATTAATGGTTAAACTATCCGACGCGACGGCCCACCTGATAAGTTTTCATCGCTGTCTTTAGACATCTGCAAACTCAAACTCAAAGCATTTATTTCAATTAGACCATTTACTGCATTACCCGAAGCCTTTTAAATACGTTACCATCCCAGAGACAAGTTGAATTGATAGTATCTAAAGGCATAAGCAAAATTGCTTATTCATCGCTTTGCAAATAACTTTCCCAGACCAAAATATAAGTCAATTTCAATCACAGTTTATAAGTTAATACGTTTTTTATCACCCCTAGCACGCGTGCCATTTGTCAGGCGGCGGCCATGACACTTGACTTGACACCCCATGGGAGCGCGGCGTTAGGAGCTTATGTGCCTAATGCGTGGTGGTGATGATAATAGTTTATTGATATCAATTGGGGCGTAAGGCTCCAAAGTCAAAGTCAAAGTCAAATAATTTATTTCAATTACTTTACATTTACTCCAATTGTGGATCCTAACATTTTGATTTTATTTTATTTATTAAGGAAAACCATCAGTTACACACTATACATGGTTAACAATGGCTAATCATCTAGGTTTATCAGTGCGTAACCAACTACGTTATCCACATGTTACATATTCGAATAAAAATTTGGAAGAGTACGAGTACACATTACTAACGAAATGAAACTTAAATTAATAAATCTTATTTCTATAATACTAAACTTTAAACATTTTTGAAAATACGGTTAATCATCCGGTTTCTCGATCATTTTAAGAAGATCAATGCGTATTTTACTTGCTGACAAAGAGAATAAATCTAATTCTGAAAAAAGGGTATTATAATTTTTAAAATGCTTTAAGACTTAGCACAATGTTGTGAAAGATGGAAATAATGGAAGGAGGACTTTGCCCGGCTGTGGGACAGTATAAGCTAGTTAACATACAAACTTAACATAATTAGGTTTTGACTCAAGTTGATATCGAAATTTACAAAATAAAACTTTTATTAAAATAATCTGAAATGAAAAAAAAAATTATCTGGAAGGTTCGTTCCTTCCACTCGTACAATTCCAAAATTCCTTTAATGATAGAAATCTGCACTATATCTTAGTGTAAAAGCTTATGTTTTATAGTAGGTATATTTCACTTCCAAGCGGACGAAGCTGCGGACAAAAACTAGGTGACAAATTATAGGTCTTAATTATAACCGACACGATTGGAAAAACAGTTTTTTTTCTTCGAGTAAAATATATGAAGGGAATTACTTAACGGCACGCGTTTAAATAGGTAGGTACTTAAGACACTGCTGAAGATAATCTAAAGATTACTTGTAATTAAAAGTAATTGTCCACTTATTACAGCTCTGAGTACTTGGAAATGGGGTGGAACATATTCTTAGTAAATTCTATCGTAATATCGGCACGGTTGGCGCAGTGATTGAGCGATTCGCTGCTGTGCTGCGTGTCTTGGGTTTGATTCCCGCACGGATCAATTATTTGTATGGCCTAGGTACAGATAGTTGTTACGGGTCTGGCTGTTTGTGTATGTGAGTTTATGTTCGTAAACGCACCCACGATACTATTGAAATTCCCAGGGTGGGGCAACGTTTAAAAAATAAATACAGACTGTCTTTTAATTTTCATACCTTTTTTAGAGAGTGTAAGTACTTATGAATACCTACAACAATGTTTATTGTAGGATCAACACTTTTTTTTTTAAGACGCGAAATCATCGAATAACTTCCCCCGCCCTGGGCGGGGCGGGAGGGAGTCTCAGACTTTTACTGACTAAAACCCGTCTATGTTCCTTCATGTGCCCTTTGCGTTCCGGGGCGCGGTATCTCTTTCGAACAACCCGCAGCGGAGGACCAACACTGAAATATAAATAATATCGGCTGGATGGAACAGCTGTTATATTTTAATGATCAGTGAATAACGTCACCCTGTATATATTATGTATAGTGATGTTTAAAAGTGCCCTTTAACGATCTAATTTAAATAAATAATTTGACTTTGACCTAAACCTTTGCATGATTTTGCACAATTGATAGAAGTGTGAAGAACTTTATTAATATGTGGACAAAGGTGTGGGTTACATGTTTGTAATGTTATGTTAAGAATTTATTGTATTGCTCTTAGCATGTAACTGTTTTTTGTCCCAAATAAATAAAATAAAATAAAATAAAAACTCCACTTAAGTTATTGCGTTTTCCTGGTTTAAATTATATTGGAATTTTAATAGGTAGGTATTACTAGGACGTAAGAAGAAAACCGCAGGAAGACGCTGGATGCAGGCCACTTCCAACCGGTCCTTTTGGAAATCTATGGGGGAGGCCTATGTCCAGCAGTTGACGTCCTGCGGCTGATATGATGATGATGATGAAGACAAAAGGAAATAGTTCAAAACCAATGCCTAACGTAGATAAGGTAGCGCTAAAAAGTAGGTACACTTTTGTAATAGGGTCTAATTGTTTGTGTATGTGAGTTTATACGTTAGGAAATGGGCCCACAATTCTGACATTTCTACTGAGACAAGGATAAAAAAAAACATTTTTGTCACCTGACTCGAAGGACCAAATTCATCTTGTTGATACCACAAATTATTGCACCAAATTCTGCGATCAAATACTTACTCTTCCCAGTTAGCTGCGTTAAACTAGTCTATAGTGACATCTAAAATTTTGAGTCAGGTACTTACAAAGTTAATTCTCTTTGTTACAAAGTAACAAGTAGCGACATCTGGTTTTGAAAAGCGTGCACGAATACAGCTTTGAGTATGTAAAACACAATTTTGTTGTGTAAGTTCTTGGTAGAGGGCGCTGTTTTAAATTGGTCTACCTTAGCAGGCCACATACGTACCTGTTTAAAAAAAAAACGTGTGTACTCCAGTGTAAAAAAAACAGACAGTAAATTGTAATCAGTTCTATTAAAACAACCACATGTTCTAGTAGCCCACATGCTTTCTCCTATTTTGCATGCAATTGTAATGATTTCAATTTTTTTCTAAGCGTAAGTTTGGGATGTACACCTTTGTAATTGCTGAATCGAACACATTTGACATGTTATATTATTTTTAATTAATTAATTTAATTGATTGTGAAGTAGTGGCACTTTTGGTATAACTAAGCTCCATTATAATAATAGTAAGTATATCATTATACACAGGACTTCAGATTGGGTTGGGTGAAGACAGAGTTCCTTGATAGATATCAAGGAACTCTCTATTATTATTAACTATCTATCTATTATTTTAACGTAATGAAACGAAGGTCATTAAAAATAGAAAATAAAACAATAGAGTATTTAAAAATCAAACCAATAATTACTTTATTTAGGCGTATTTTCCAGCGTTACACAAAACATACTAGAAGTTTTTAGTTCATAATATTCGATTTGACTTACTTACTACGATAGAGGAAAAGATAGTGCCGTTTACACTTTAAATTGTAGCTATACATTCTGAATTATATTTTTTTTCTATTCGTTCGTAACATTAAATATAGGTCCTATCTGTTTACTAAATAAAGTGTAGACGGTTCTTTTAACGTATAATTTAAATAGTTTATTGTCAAACGTAGCTAGAGTAATTCATTCAAATATATTTTTTTCCTTTGTTACTAATAGTAGTACCGAAAATTTCCGCAATATCTCGATGGCGCTAGTTTGTACAATGAGTTATAAGTTGAAAGTTCTTAGAAGGATGTTAAGAGTATTTGACAGTAATAGGAGTTTCCGATACAATAACCATACTGTATTATTAATACCTACCTCATATTTTTTATATGCTATATAGAGGAAGGTGTATATTTATTGCAATCGTTTTTACATTTCACCATAACTAATAATTGAAACTAGCGCCATCTACCTTCAACCCTTATAATTATTTATTGTCAATTTCAAACCTTATTGTCGTCTTGGAAGTTCGTTGCTTAGATTATAGAGAAAATGAAAAATTATAATAATCTATGGTAAAATTGTTATTGTTTATAGTTATTTTGTACAATCTAAAGTCTTTTATGGAGACACTAAGCTAGTTAAAGCCGTTCTATCTTATTCTACGAGGTGGTTCTGTGAGCCAAAATATACTTTATACTGTAGGTTTATTAGGTGTTCATTCGTCTGGCATTGTTCTGCGGGTACATATAAGGAGAAAGATACTTATGCTTAACATATTTTAGTGGGTACCTAAGTAGTCATAATCGAGAAAATGTAATAATATTTTTTTTACTTAAACATCAAAAAATTACATGAATACGGTCTGACTAAAAAAAAACTTACTCTTTGAGTAACTTCAGTTCTTTAATCTCAAAACCCAATGGGAACTCTTTGTCTATAAGCGTTCAGCATGCAACTGATTTTTGACAACTATTTCTTCATCAGCCAAAAATCGGTTGTAGGCAGACGCTATAAGAAAAATGTTAATATACACATGTAGGAATAAATAAGGGGTGTAACCCGCACTTATATTTCGAAAGTTACGTGGTTTTCAAACATTGCGACTATTTTTTTTTCTAGATCATCCCTTTGAACCTTCCGGTTTTCGGGATAGGCAGAATGCTTAGCTTATAGCTAAGTGATGTGCGCTTTTACACCCCATATTTAATAGTACAAATAGAGAAACGTACAATAGATTTCACAACGTAAATATACATATAATAAATAATAATTAAGTACTTAGGTATTTCCTTCAAGCGATTGTAACGTTATTACAATAAGTATAGTTCAGTATCGTACTTTATTTTTCCGCAAAAGAATTACTACTACAAACGTAATAATAGTCTGCATGGCAATTATTTGTAATTACTGTAAAATTGGTTGGTACATTAGAATATTTATCATCATAAGGATTCTGCCACATTATAAGGACTAATCACATTATTCACATTATACTAATGTGAATGTCATTCACATCAGAATTCACATCTGTCATATTGAAGGCGACAATATAAATGTTGTCAAATGTGATTGGTCCTAAGTGTCGAATTTTCAGTAACTTACTTATTGTAAACGGAATAGAATCTAGAACAGGCACACTTGACTACCACGTCACGTAGCTAAAAGGCTAAGCCATAAGACTAAATATTCATTTTTATTTGCACACTCTTCGCCATTTTCGCTAAACACACAGAAATAATTATAACAAGTCGTTGAAGAACTGAACAAAGAACCGATTTCACTATTTCTCTTAAAATGACAATAATTTAAGCATAAATATACATGCGTGAGTTAGTATGTATTTACAGCCTAACTATTTTTTTATTGAAACTTGTAAAGGGCTACATTTTTGTTGGCTTAAACATTGTTCTTTGCAATTTTCGGGTCGGTCTTAGTAAATATTGTTCATGGTTATGAGAACATGACCCTTATAAGGCTTCTGATAAACAAAAGAATGAGCCTAGATTTTGGCAGGTACGTCAGTATAATTATTTTTGAAATAAATGTTTAGCAATATTCTTCAAACAATATAAAAATCAGACCTCACTATAATTCAAAGCATTCACATAATATAAGATTGAAATATGTATTTATATGTAAAATAAGCTTATCATATTTATCTTATAATTAAATTAAATTTTAAAATAAAGGCAAGCCCACACCCATTCTACAACATACACTTCTAATGCAAGCAAGCTGTAATTAGAAGGGAACTTACGTAATACGAAGCAACTATTATTTTTTTAATACATATTTCATTTTAATATTATAAAAAATCTAGAAAATGTATAAATTCACAACCTATTAAATTTGTCTATTAATAATCCGTGTGATTATGTTTTTTTTTATTAATAATTATTATTTCTCGAATATTTTTCTCTAGAGAAACTATTTGCAAATAATTGATTAATTATTATATTTTATTTGATCTTACTGCAGGGGTTTAGGCCTTCAAATTAATGAATTATGTCTTATTAGGTTATAATTACGTCAACCGCTGTAATATTAATATTTATTTTACTTTTACGTAGGTAGTAACTTAAAATTTGCTTTTCTTCAATAACTCAATTCATATTATTGTCATCAAAATGAAATCAGCTACACATAATCTAGAAATAATCAGCTAGTATATTCTACAAAATTAATTCTCAGTTACAAGGGTTAATTATAATTTTGTGACTCAAAGGACCATAATTTAACCAAAATTTGGAAAGAGCGGTTTAAAATAAGATTGTTGGCAATGTAAACAACTTATAGCTTTTTATTTTATTTTTTTATAGTGCCCACCGCATTTAAATATTTGAAATCTCTGAGAAATTTGGTAATAAGTTTAGGTATTCTAAGAATTACAATTAATTATATAAACAATGTATGATAGAATAGACATTTGTATGGCAAGTTTACACTAATGAAGGCAACGTTCTAACTGGACAAATACACAATCTTACAGTTCGGAGTTAGTTTCCTTAAAGCAATTATTATTAGGTAAATATATAAATATTTTTCGATTGAAGAACATTTAATGAAGAGAACTTTAATACTTTTAGAATGCGTCATTTAAAATCATATTTAATATCATAATCGAAAACGGACATGAATAAGAAGTGTTTGAATTCAATTTCAGAAATAATAGATTTTTAGAAAAAACTAATTGTGATACCATCACGCTTGTATTTCCCGAAGGGTTAGACACAGATGTAACCAATGTACAGTTTGCCGGTATGTTTAGGTCCCACGTATGGGGGCGAGCCTATTGCCATTAAGCGGGCACAAATCCTAACTTCGAGCTACTACTGAGAATTTCACATAAAACCCAATTACACTTTTTGCTCGACACTTTTTAATCGAGCCCAAGACCTCTAGCATAGTCGTCGCTTAGGACCACTAGGCTAACGAAGCAGTATAGTAAAAAATTGTGATCTCAAGCATAATAAGTACTCTCTCTCCCTCCTGATCAAACGTTCTCGAAATCGAATAGATAACAAAAATCAAGGAACTACATTCCTTTCAGAATAAATTTATTATAATATGAGGTACAACATTAAACAGTAAAATATAGCAATAGAATCTAACAGCTAACACACAACAGTAGTTCATAAGTTACCGATTTTTATACGCTATGAAAAATAATATAATTGTTCCCATAAATGTTTTACAATTGAAACTACAAAACATACATACCAACATTGTTCGAATGCCATGAGACATGTCAATATCTGAGAATCTAGTGATATTATTTATTATCAAATAAAAGTGTCTTGTTTTAATTTAACAGATCAGTGCTAAAATAGTTTTTTTTTCAATAAATGCACAGTTTTACGAGCATATTAATCCTTTATATTTTCCGTGTAAATATGATTAAACTTCTTTAATTCCATAACGCTTCATTCTGAATATAATTCTATTAAAATTTCATATCTACTGCTACTGCATCGTTCTATAATATTATAATTTCACTCAAATAAATCATTCAGAATCAAACCATCTCTAGGCTAATAATAATTATATTTGTTATTCATAATTAATTATTTATTTATTGTCTTAATTATTGTCGAAGTTAAGATAGGAAAGCTCGATAAAATATTAACCAGTATAATAATTATGATAGATACTTTCGCTATTCTCGAGAACAAGGGAAATATATTTTTTTCTATTTTCTTTTTAATATCTCTAAGGAAAGTTAGAGAGGTAAAGTATGGACCACTGCAATCTTAAACGAACTAAGTTTAAACAAAACTATTTAGATATGGATTTAAGGATATGCGAGTATAATATCTTTTTTACTAATATTCTAAAGATTAAGATCGCCCACCATAAAATTATGTGGCGTATTATTATTTTTTATTAAAAAATGTTTTAAAAGCACAGCCAAAATTTCGCGGTGGATTCGATATAATTTTGTTCCTACGTATAATATTATTGTCTCGAAACTTGGTGTTTACTTGAAAACTTAGCATTCTCTTAAGCCACTTTAAATACGGGGATCTAACTCTTCTATAGCCTACATTATACATGACGTCATGATCCTAAATCGTACAGAATTTAATTTTGAAGGCAGTTTTACTTGGTGTTCAAAGTTCATTGTTTAATTTAGCATTCTGAGTATCCCGTCACAATATTAGTAATATTTATAATTTATAGCTGACAATTTAAAGAAATCAAGTTTATTGTTTCACATAACTGTTGTTATATTTCATCCATATGTGTCCATCCTGAAACCTTTTCCTTCAATCTTTTCTACATTATCTACATCTAATCCAAAAGCTTTCAAGTTAACACTAAGTAAAATTAACCTTTTACCTTTTTGGTGATAAACTTTGAACATAATTTGGGTCCATCTCATCCAAGTCTTTACCTTTGGTCTCCGGGACGCAGCACACCACGAAACAGAGACCTCCAACACTTATAGAAGCATATAACCAAAACGCACCATGCAAACCCAATGTCTGCTGGAAATCCACAAAAGTCTTGACGCCGACAAAAGCGCAGAGGTAGCTGAATGCTGTCGCCATCGCGCTTCCAAACGCTCTATACTCCAAAGGAAACAACTCTCCAATCAACAGCCAGGATATAGGACTCATACCCAAAGAAAAGGCAATTGTAAACACTAGGACACACAGCAGAGGTATCCAGTCATTCTGTCCTATAGTCTGATGGAACATAACGTTTTGAATTCTTTGATTACGATGAACTTCTTCGTAGTACGCGTAACTTCCAAACCCAGCCAATGCCATGGACATTAGGACAGAACTCACTATGAGTAACGGAAGACGGCCCACAGTATCAATCAGCAAGCCAGAGAGACATGAGGCGAGGAGCTGGACAAATGACACAGCAATTGCAGCTCCATGAGGATTCATGCCACCGAAAGTCTTCCTAAATATTGGCACGGCGTAAAACGAGAACGCGTGAGCACCAGAAAATCTTTGGAACATCATAAGACCGCACGTAACTAAAATTGGTCCTAAGAGCCTATTCATAGTCCTAACATCCAAAGAGTTTATAAGTTGACTCCCTGACATTTGACTCTGTCTTTGGCTAAAGTTCTTGCTAGCAAGAACATTTGTGCGTATTGTGGCTAGCTCTTGAGCAACGTCTGAATTAGGACCACGTAACCAGAGAAGACTTTTGTAGGCCTCTTCGTCTTTCCCTGTCAGGACGAGGTAGCTTGGTGTTTCAGGTATGTATAGCACGGTGCAAAACAGAAGTAAAGGCGCAGCAGATATGCATAAGGCTAATTGTTGCCAGTCGAGGTAGGCACCTATGGTGAAGCTGAAGAGTACTCCAAGATGGCCGACTATTTTGAGCACAGCGCTGAGGCAGCCCCGTATGTCAGGAACTGAGATCTCGCTGATATAGACCTGGAATTAGAGAATAACAGTAGTGTATTGAGTATGCCTTCCTTTAGTTTTTTTGTAAGAATTTAAACTGAAAAGTCTCTGACAATCTTTAACAAATTTTAGTAAATTAGTTTAGTCGAAGCGTTAACTTATGAATTACTTCCAAGGCCGCTAGTCCTCCTTTTATATAAAACTTAAAATTAGTTTTTAACAACGAATACTAATTATAAAGTTACTGTTTAAATCACTAAGAATACATCAAACAAACGACAAATTAATTTAATTTCACCGCTTTTGAAGTAATAAATAAGTAATTCTATCGTTAGAAGTTTCCTTTTGAGCGAAATTTTCTGAATTAGCAGCCGAAGCCGCGCCTTGAAGGACCGACCAGCATTACGGGCTGAATATACAACTTGTGTAAAGTTTCAGACTTTGTCAATTATAAGTGGGGTCTGTCGTGGGGTGTCCATTCTGTAAGACAAAACTAAGAAATACGATAATCAGAAAAAAATATTTTAATTCGATTTGGCTTAAATTATAGTTTGCATTTTAATAGTAAAAGTAGTACCTAACATAAAATGAATTGATCGAGATAATTAAGTCAAAAAATGCCGTCAATACGCGTGCATTCGTGAAAGTCGGGAAATGACTAACCTCAGAGAAACTAAATTTTTATCTTATGTGCCTATCATTTCAAAACTTATTTAATCAGACATAATTAAAGAAACATAGGGTATATTTATATACGCCATTTCTACGTAAAACTATATTAATTACTTACGCAAGAGCTATTACAGGAAATGCTAAAAAGAGGAAGATTAAAACCAAATATTTGCATAATCAAACAACTGAGTACAATAGAGATTTGCTTTTGTCTTTGATCTGTCTAAAGGCGTGGTCAACTTACTAATTGTCTGAAACATGCGGGCTAGGAAATTGGTCCTTCCAGTCTTTGTTAAACAATGTTAAAGCAATATGCTACTAATAACAAAGGAAAAAGGTCCACTTTTGTCTGGTTCGTTGGGTTTAAATTGAAATGTCTTGTACAAATAATTTCCCTAAACTTGTAATGAATAATTTGACAGTTATCTTTGTCTGATGTTTAAAATCTGTTTGAGTTTTGGAAGACAAAGCAATTAGTGAGAATACTTTGTTTGCTAAAGAAGCCTAAGATCATGGTGTAGTAAGGATGAGCAGCGATCATCATAAGCTGGAAGAATGTTTAATTTTCCGTTGACGGATCTGCATTAATATTCTATAAAAATCTCCCTCGGTGAAATGTTTCCCCTAAATCCGAGGGGGATTCTTAAAGAATCCCTCTTGAATTATTTTTAGATTCAAAGTTGTCTGAAAGGAGGCTGTTTTGCCCAAATTTAGTAAAAAAAGTCTTTGGGTCTCTAGTGTAAAAAAATAAGAAATCAGATGATTAATCAAAGATGTTAGTTGGCTGTCCAAACTCCAAACCATCAGCTGTTAGTTTAATTAAGTTTAGTTTAGTTAAAGTTTCATGTTTACTTTTATACTGTTCTTCCTAACATCGAGTACATCTGTTTGCTAATATGTGGATAACGTCGTGAGTAGTGTATTTATTACTTCTATTATTAAGTTCTAACTTATGTGTACTTATTATTACATTGCCGTTTGTTGTCCCTAAGTAAATACACACATAAATAAAACAAAACTATTAGATAATAATTTCAAAAACATTAAACTACATAGCCTCTGAGCAAGAATAGCAACAAAACTTACCTGCGACAACATGGTCAATATCGAACAGCAGAATCCTCCTAAGAAGGCAGTGATGCACATCATTCTGACAGAAGTGGCGACGGTGGTCAGCAGCCAGGACAGACTGCAAGGCGCGGCTGCGAGAGACAGCACGCGGCGGCGACCGTGGCGCATCGCCGCGCCCCCCGCCATCCCACCGAACAGTGCGCCTAAAAGGACCAGGATTCAGTGAGACTATCATTGTAACTGGTAGCGTTATCTTAGCAGAATATTTGTACTATGACCTTGACCTTTACGTGGGGATTATAAAATGGTGTAGTAAAAAGCGTAGTTAATGATTATGTGATGTGACTGTTTACACCCCATATAATGGCACAAGCCCGCCACACTATACCCAAACCACTGCAACTCTTGTAAACCAGAATCAACAGTGGTGACCACTAGAAAAGCGCCGCGGCAATGAAGCTCGACGAGTCCCGGAGAAACGATTCAACTGTCTTGGATCCCGCAACGAAATTAAT
Organism: Caradrina clavipalpis; assembly: GCA_932526535.1. Lineage (NCBI taxonomy): Eukaryota > Metazoa > Arthropoda > Insecta > Lepidoptera > Noctuidae > Caradrina > Caradrina clavipalpis. The sequence continues at coordinate 2,183,139 of OW052111.1, read as the reverse complement.
CCGAAAAGATTAGCGGAGGAGTAAGAAATACATAATTTCCACTTCCCTCCAAATAAGCAGGAGACAGAACAGAATACACCCATATAGGAATATTTAACAAATTGGCACAAAACATTACTTTCAGCCGTTATTTATGAATAAACTTCAGCATCACATTCTAATAATGCTCTCCATACATCATGGCTCTGCTACGAACTCGGAGAATTTCAATTAAATTCCTGCAGTAAAAGTCTCCGGGGTTTACTGCCAGACAGGCTCTGTATATTGTTAATTTTTGCCTTTGTCTTCTTTGTTCTATGCTAAGAGGATTATTGTGATACTATTATTGTTTTATTTTCATTGTACAGCTGAGATTGCAGCGTTGGATATAGTGAAACAAAGTATACTTTTGATTTTGCTAATACTGTTGGCTGAAATAACGATGTAATAAAACTTTAAAATAAGGTAAGTCAACAGCGCTCGAAAAGTCACCTTCTTATTTCAACAATGTTATTGAAGTTACAGTCGTTTAATTACTATAACGATTCATTAAAGACATATTTGAACCCGTTCGTTTCATATACGCCCTGCAAAGCCTTTGGTACAGAATCTTTCCATGCAGATAAATAGGTAACCGACTTACCAAGAAAAGACAGCGAAGCAAGCCAGGACGCCTGCTGGTCGGTGAGCTGGAAGTCTCTCCTCGTGGCGTTAGCTCCCGGTCCCTGCAGGGACGCTATAGCAGGCGAGCTGTAACCCTTGCCGAGCCCTGCTGAGAACGGGGCCAGGGACACTGCTAGCGCAGCTAGTACCTATAAAGCAGAGAAGTGTTAAAGTTTATAAATTATATTGTGTGTCTAGTTATTTTGTTGCTACCAACCCTATCTTGTTTTCTTACTTCCCATCTTCGCACCAGTATCGTTTACGCTACAATCTCGGTAAATAATGATTGTATGTTAATGTCAACTCAATCTATTCTGTGACACGTCCGAACGTGCTTACCTACCGGTAACCGAAAACTTTACGAAGAAAAATGTTAAAACCTACCCATAGGAACACTTTACCATTTTGTTTGGCAAACAACAATGTAGAAACATGGTAATGTACACACAATGTTCTTTGGAAGACACGTAACGTTTTTAGGAGCTGCGATCTGCGATATAAAGGAATTTGCAACTTATAATGGGACGAATGCTGCAAGCAATAGTCATTTAATTTCAAATACTTCAACTGGATTAAAAATATAAAGACATTGTAATATCAGTCTGAATCTATCAGATATAACTCTAATTGAACGACTCTTTTTCTCATTTCTCGTTGCAATTCGATTGCAACTAGATTTTGAAATGTTTTTAGTTAATAGAACTGGTCTTAATCTAATGATAGTTTCAGTTCTAATGATAGCTAACACGGTGTAATAAATGAAACAATTTCGTTGGATACTTCCACAATGAATCTAAAAATTAATATTGTTTGACCTCTGACTGGCAATCTGTGTGCAAATGTTCAGAATCTAACACATCCATACACAACAATCGCCATATTTGAAAGATATTGAAACAAAAACCTTTGTGGCAGGCGGACAGAAAGACATCTCGCGTTTGTTTGTCATTTCAGTAGTGGAACTCAAAAAACGCATGACCAACATAGCAAATATAAAAGCAGGAACAGCAATTATCGCCCCAAAAAAAAAAACCAGCAAACGCTATTTGCATACCGCTAGCCGCAGGTAACCTTTCCCAAATACCAAAAACTTCAGCCATCGATCCAAAAGCCCGAACTCTGTGTGTGCAATCAAAAAATTTCCACGTCGGAAAAGAGAGGTTGAATTCCGTCCGCCCGGAGTTTCGGTTCGCTCCGAACTTTTTACGGGAGAGAGGCAATAATCCGCCGGTCGTTAGTCCTTCCTAATGAGCTTGGAATACGTTAAGTATCAAGTTTTTGGGGATCAGGCTTTGAGTTAGTTAAAAGGGATTACGGTGGATATAGGTAGGTTATGTGAGGGTGTTATAGTGAGATGTATCTGTGAGGGTAAGCTGCAACCGCAGCTTGCCCTAGAGGCCATCCTTTGTAAGTGACTTCGTCCGCGTGGCTTATTTTACCCGAGTTATGTTACGTTTTTGGTTACTAATGCGCTACGTGTTATAGCGTGATGTTATATAGCCTATGTTACTCAAGACTAATGTAGCTATCAATGGTGTCTTTAGCGTATCGATGGCAAATATAGATATTTAATAATGTTATTTTGTTAGTGGACTGTTTGGTTCTGAAGAGGGCCGATAATGGCTTAAATTTGCCATTGTGGTGAAAGTATTAGCATGTCGACAGAAGTCAATTGCCCTGGGTGCGCGTATTTATTCGTGGTTTAAAATCGGTCCAGTCCAATCTTTCAATAATATTATCAATATATTAGTACCTATACACTATACTATGTATTATAAATGCGAAAGTTTGAATGAGTAGAGGTTTGTTACTAAATAACGCCAGAACGGTAGAACGGGCCTGAATGTATTTTTTAAATAATTCGTTTATGGTTTTTTGCACATAGGCTTTTTATCTTGGAAAAAGCAGTTGGGATTGTTCCCTTTGGCAAAAGCTAGCACTTTATAAATACAACCCAAGACCTCTAGCGTAGCAATCGTGCTTACAACCTAGGCTAACGAGGCAGTTCGAGGCCTAAACATACCGGCGAACTGTGGGTGTACTGTACATTGGTACAGCTCTTCTTAACCCTTCAGGAAATACAGGCGTGATGGTACGTATATAAAGTAAATATCAAAAACTTCATTCACCTACACTGTCCATCATACGGCTTGAATACAAACAATACATGTCGTGTGTCCAAAATTGAACGAAGCCGGGAGAATCGATCAGAGAGTAGAACAATAGCGGTACAAAATGAAATATGAACAACTTGCTGGTATGTAAGGGGGATCGATAATCATACGTGGTTTTTATAGTACAGAACTGTTAATGGTGTTGGTCTTTTCGTGTATTGGTTAGTGTACTATCTGACGGTATAGTGGAATAAACATTAACTTGGAAGGCACCCATTCCAAGACCTCGGAAGAAATTTAAAGCAGTCAGATTATGTTTAAAAAAATCTTTCTAGATTTGCGATACGTGAATGTATTCTTTATTTGCCAGAACATAGGTACAATGGTACAGCGTTGGTATATGGTAAATGAGACATTATGTTTCAACTATTTTTGAATTTCAAGACGTGTAAATTCTTAAGAGTAATACCAATAGTGATCGAATTATAATAATATGAGTCGTAAGTTGGCTCGCGATGTACCGATTGTCGTGACGGCCAATGGCTTAGTAGCCAAGCGCCTCGACGAACATCTAACGAGGCTCCCGTTGGGCGGTTGGATCAAGGGCTTGATTCAGAAAGCAGTACTTCTAGACACGGCGCATATTGTTAGGAGATTGCTTTCTCAACTGCTCTGACCAAGTGACCACTGGTAGCTTGGATCCTGTTTCTTATATAGTAGCCAGTGAGCTGCCATTTTTATTTGTATATAAATATTTTAAATAGGTAGTTTTTAATATGTATTTTGGTATTATACAATGAATAAATTACACTAATTATAAAAGTCATAATTTTTATTATACACCTATTTTATTCAGCAAGCAAATCTCTACAAAAAAAATATTCTTAGTTTAATGTTTACCAATTTGCCATCAAAGCGTTATGCTCCTGGTTAAATCTTGCCATTGTTAAGGAGGCTTACTTTCAATAAGGGACATTGTCGGGCTAACATCGTAATAAAAGCTTGTGGGCCCCCGGGCCCCCGGGCCCCGGGTAGGAATTAAGTAGGTCACCGCCGGCAATGGTCGTAATTTTGTTACGGCTTATTATTAGCTGAAGCAGAAACATGATTGTTATAACTACGAATAGATATTCGAATGAATTATATTTACCTACCATAAATACTACCGCTGCTGTGTGTGTTGCTGTGTGCCAGTTTGAAGGGTTTAGGTGCCAGTGAAATTACAGACACATGAGACATTTCAACTTTGTCTCTGGGATGGCAACGCATCTACAAGGTTTCTGGAATTGCAGATGTCTATAATATAGCTTAGGTGAACACTTAACATCAGCTCGTTGGCCTATTTGCCTTCCAAGGCGGTTTTAAAAGGTCGTTTTTGCTAGGAAAGTATGGATATCTAGGACTTCTAGGAATAATTGATTTGAAGAAAAAATCCGGGAATCTGGGACCGAATAACAAATCAAACGCTTAGGTACTTAATAATGATATGTAGCAAGATAAATAAACAAATGTGTATCTAACCCTAATAATAAATAAAATTGACGTAAAGTTAATACAGGAATCGACGTTATTTCTCGACACGTAAGAGCATTCCAAAATAGTCAGTCTATTTGATTAATCCGCGACAATCTAGGAATTACAAGATTTTTTCGATAAAAGTATTTGATTCGTTTCGACATATTTGATATATTTAATTAACCCATACTATGCCTAGTTGCACACACCTAAATTTTAGGTAAATATGCATTCGATTATTATGACCTCTAGTTTATAACGTACCGTTTACCAATGATTTGATTAATTACAGGGTTGAGTATGGTATCTAATATGGCTGTGATTGTTCGTTCAGTGAAAAGATTTTCTGAACCAATGATTTTCCAATGGATAGGAAAAGTTTAGCGGATTTAATACCGACAATACGGGATCATCAACTTGGTCTATTTATGTTTATTGCTGGGCACGTAATTTAAAACCTCAAACGAGATTAATTAATGAAGTTATTTTTCACTTTGTTTAAACGGCTGTTGACTTTTTTGTAAAAAAGTTTTTTTTTCAGTTATTTTGATTTAAAAAGAACTACTCAAAGGATTATAGTAAAAAAAAATTGACCTATCTGAAAGGTAGGTATGTCTTTTCAAATCTGTTGATAAAATAATGACTAAATTCTGAGGTATTAAATAAGAAAAAAACGCAACCAAATTGATAACCTCCCCCTTTTTGAAGTCGGTTAAAATATCACTATCATTACCAAATTGCTTTGAGTTTAATTACCAAAATATGACAAAACTACATTTTGTCAGTCGAGAGTCCTTAAAATTATAGAAGAGCCCAAACGCACATTGCCTTAATTTCAAAATTATTTATAACAAAATCTCTACCAACGACGTTCTGCCTACCACCATTTGAACAAGCTTCAATTTAAGTAAAGACATTAAATATTCAACGTAGCAACCGAACTTCGAACAAATCTGAGCCACGCCGCATTTTAATAAGCCGCAATCCGTGTAAATAACAAGATTCGAGCCGGTCGACCGCGCTCAGACATACGTATAACTTGTAACTTGCGAGCTTAAGAATATCCATTTTCTTTAGTTCTATGGCTTCGGGACAACCTAGTTTGTTGTAGTTAGATGGATATTATGAGGGTCATTGTCTGCTCTGTTATTGTGACTTCTGTGTGCGGTTCTGGATTTGATTCTTAGGTCGGGAAAAGAATTATTGGGTATTTTTGTTAGGAACTTCTCAGTAGCAGCGCGGTGTTTGAAATTTGGTAGTGTCAGCCAGGAACATGGATGGGTTTTAGTCAGTAAAAGTCTGACCCTAAGGGCGGGGGACGTCATTAAATGACGAATTTTGATGATTTCCCATATTTAAAAAAAAACCCTTTGCTTCAATCAGAAAACACGACAAACCGTCCGTCTTGTGTGTTACCCCGGTCGTGTCGGATTGCCGTCCCATCGGACTATGAGAGTTAGGAAAGAGGGAGTGCAACTTTGTTTGCGCACACATTTGTTCACTATAATATCTCCTTCGTAGTTGGCTAATCTCTATTGAGACTGGCCATCGTCACCGAAATTCGGGATGGAGAAAATTATTATGAAAACTAACACCTATTTCTTTGGTCTGATTTTTAGGATTATAAAACACCGAATAGTGGTGGTTATGTGATTTCCCAAGAGATGTAATCTATCCCTATGAAAATATAGTAACAGTACATTTAGTAGAAGCTCTACAAATTCAGAACGTCGCCAAATCTCATTAATTTGTCGTTCGATTCGCCGAGACACCTTGACGTTTGACAATGAAAGCTGGTGATCTTATTAGTGTTGAATCAAAATTGATTAATCTTCACCTTGTCCTTCGATTTATTCGTTTTGCGAAAAAGGTTTAGGTGTTCGAGGGTCTCTTGTGAATTATTGCTTCAATGACATTTAAATTGTATTTAAAAAAAATGATTCCTTTTAATTGAAGAATATTTTAACCAAAAAATAAGTTTATAGGTAGCAATCACAAATACATACTGACACTATTAGCTTATCAGTAAAATACATAGGAAGATCTCAAAAATATTATCGACTGGATCGAATTGAAATAATATTTTTGTATTGGTTATTCCTTTTGTCTAGGAAGGCTATAGGCTATAAAACATCACGCTACGACACTCGGGAGCGTACCACCCACGGCTGATTAAAACCACTGATTAAAACAACATTTATTTATTTTATATTATTATTTAATTAGCCGTCTTTACAATACCTGCAAAAGTCCACTAGGTTGTAACTACCTACTATTTAAAAATGACCAATTTATGTTCACTTGGTATTAACATAAATTATGAGTAGTATGAGTTGATAATACATACATATCATCACGCCTGTATTCCCCGAAGGATTAGGCAGAGGTGTACCAATGTTCACCCACAGTTCGCCGGTATGTTTTTAGGTCCCATGTAATAGGGGGCGAGCCTGTTCCCATTAACCGGACACATAATATCTAAACACCGAGCTGCTACTGAGAACTTCATAGAAAAACCCAATAACACTTTTTGCTTGACCTGGGAATCGAACCCAAGACCTCTAGCGTAGCAAACGCGCTTTGGAAGACGAGGCAAACAAGGCAGTTGAGGGAGTTGATAATAATTGTAACAAAATGAGTATGACTTTATCTTGACAAAATATGCAAACAATCATCCGAAACCAAGTTCGTGAAATCAATTTGAATCTCCAAACTGAAGCCCCAAAGGCTTTTAATTCCCAACAGTTTGACTCTTCGCGACCGCTAACTGAACACAGAAAGCCACAATCTACTAAACGAGTATTCTATTACACTTCATTAGCGACTTGCTAACTTATGATTAATCCATCTGCCTTCGACAGATTATTAATTACAAGTCATTTACTCCGGTACATCAACATTACACAGTTAGCAGGATTAGGGCCGTTGTATACTGTGTACTAAAGTTGGGGTCACGAGAGCTTTCTGGTACTGAAGATTTTATCCAGATTTTTAACCATTTGCGAAATATTTTATTTGGTTTAGGTAATACTCGGTAATACCAGGTTCCACTGCAGGGAAAGGCCTCTTCTCATACAGAGAAGGCATGAGCATTGTTCCCGTGTGACGCAGGGTAATAACATTAGCTTATTTATACTATTCTTCATGAATATGACTATAAATTACAAAAATATTTTTCCCAACCAACTGGTAGTTCCAAAGATTAGCCATTTAAACCAACAATCAAAAACTTCTTCAGCTTTCTTATACTGGTATAAATAACTCCACGTTTCCTCACGAGCAGTGATGTCCAAGATAAAGTTAGAAAGGTGTTGGCTTGTACTATGACAGAAAATTGCACAGCAACCCTAAATTTTAAGTTTGATTCGAGTACGGTTTTTGCTTTGTTGTAAATTTAGTATTCATAGTTCATCTGACATGACGTTGAATTTGAATGCTAGTATATTTTTTATGGAAATTCCAAGGAAAATGAATAGATATTTTAATACCATTTTAGATTTTTAAGAGTCTCATCTATTCCTAAATTTATTCAAAACTATATTACTAATTTATACAACACTTGAATTACTCGATATGCGTGTTAGTTGCAAATAATTGGGAGCTATTACACCAATCTGTGCGTCTAATGGGCCCCCGGGCGCTGGCCCCTTTGCCTGAATAATGTGGCGCGACCCTTAGGCTGCGCTTACATGGCCACTTATTGTGGGCAATTATTGGAGCAATCTAACTTATTATATTGCTCCACATTGCTCAATAATGGTTAAGCGATTTTCTAGCAACAGTTGCTACATGTGGTGGAACCACAGCAAAATCTCCCCTCACCCTAATACGAAAATCTAAAATAGCCATCCATCAACAAAATTCCACATTACCAAAAAGTGCTACTGGGTTTTTCTATTAGGAATTCTTCAGCAGCAGCCCGGTATTTGGATGTTGGTGGTGTGACACCCCCGTGGCTCGGAAAAAGCTTAAAGCCGCTGGTCCTAGCTAGTCAGAAGCCAGTAATTCTGACAACCAGTCTAACCAAGAGTATCGTGTTGCCCAGCAACTGGGTTGTGGAGGTCAAATAGGCAGTTGATAGGCAGTTGCTCCATGTAAAACACAGCTGTATCCGGTTTGGAAGCCGACCCCAATAGTTGGGAAAAGGCTAAGCAGATGATGAATTGCTACATGATAGTGTCCGTGTATGGTAGTGGTGATGTCTTCAAAATCATGTAAGTACTTGATCAATATTGCCCAGACTTTAGCAATCAAGTTCATGTAAGCACACCCTTAGCCCGTTAGTGAGTTATTACGGTATAATGTGTTCGCTGTGCGTTCGGCAGATTTAATCATGGTGCCCGATAGTGAAGGGTTGTGTTTGATTGTGTTGATGATGATGCGTGTGTGTGTCGGGTTATGTGGGGCCCGGAATAGATAGCGGATGAGATGATGGAAGAAAATAAGATTACGAGAACCGGTAAGGATAATAATTATCATTGTTTCCAACGCTGCTGTGTAAAATCACACACGTACAGGCTGTACAGTCGAACAAAGAATTTGGTAAAATTATTCGTCTTTCAACTACACTGCCAATATTCATTTTTATTGTATGCGTAATAACTTTTTAAGGTTATGACACATATGAGAGTGACGTAAAAGAATTGACTGCTCAACACTTACAACATTGTTTAATAGTAATTGAAAGTACCAAGTAGCCTGTCTACCAAATATGTAGTTTGTTTGACTTTCGGTGCACAAATCCATAATTTCAAGTCTAACCGGAAGCTAGTGAATACCAGTATTTTACAAGAAGCGACTACCTATCTGAACTCCACAATGGGCAATACGATATCCTTTGGTTAGACTCGTCGTCAGGCTGTCTAGTTTCTGAAAATCCTGTCAGTTCAAATAATAGAACTCAAATTCGAAGACTATGATTGGCTTGGCTGTCCTACCAACAATATTCCTTTTTACGAAGTTATTTGTGGACTATTTTTAAATAACTTATCAAGTAGGTAGATTGTCAAAGCTGACTGATGTGATGACAAAATGTTTTCTTCTAAGTTGTGAGTTGGCATTTGTTTCTTGTCCGTTCATTAGTTGAGACTCCAATGGGCGGCGTTTTCTTTAAGTTGTAAGTAAGATTTTTTAATTGTTGACTTTCATGTCATTTCCAGGTTCGACAGTTGACGCTGGTGATGACTAACTTGAGAGCCAAGTATCGTATCCTATTCTATTTAATTTTAAACTCAAAGTCAAAGCATTTATATAAAGTAATCGGGTAATTAGACCATTTACAGGTATTTTTTAATTGTTTTTTTGTTTAAGTCAGTCAGTTAGAAAGTTGAAGCTAGTTCCAAAATGTAGGTAGGCTTCTATGGAGAAGAACGAGTAAGAAAATCCACTTTGGACAGTCTTTTCAATTAGGTTTTACAAAACCGTTACCAATCGCACATCGGTTACAGAATGTAAGCTATGTTAGTCTATAATAACAACTCTTTCTTCCTTACATATCATAATGCAGTTTCCAATTCATACAAAGTTGTTGGAACCTACTCTTCCGAATAAAGCCGATCGATGTTTTAAACACCGCTTGGTTTTATTTTTAAACGTATTCTCGTTAACGACTGTCTCACAAAGAACGAAGCGCCGCTAACTATTGATTTTCACCAGTTAACGTACACTAAACAAAATTGTGTGTAGATTCTGTTTCGCATTCCATTTTAACGATGGTTTTATTGTTTGAGTAATTGGGCACACCAGTAACCAATAATACCAAGACACAAACTCTCAAAATACTTCATATTAGCCCTGAAAACCGCCTAGTTTTCCATTTATTGTAAAACTTGATTTCTTGTTTCGAAATCAATAAATAGTGAGTCAATTGAAACTGAATTGAATTGAATTGTGAGTTAATGTAAACTACAACTTATTGTTAATTTAGTTAAGTTTTTCTTTAAGTGAACTGTAATTTGTTCTTTGAGAAATGTGTCTTTAAACGAATTGAGTAGGCCGTTAATTGACTGCCTCTTTGACCTAGTGATCATAACTGCGACTGCTACGCTAGAGGTCTTAGGTTCGATTCCCAGGTAGAGCAAAAAGTGTTATTGGGTTTTTCTATGAAATTCTCGGTAGCAGCTCGGAGTTTGGATTTGTGCCCGGTTAATGGCAATAGGCTCGCCCCCTATGACATGGGACCTAAAAATATACCGGCGAACTGTGGGTGTACATTGGTGCACCTCTGCCTAACCCTTGTTGTAAGTATAGGCGTGATGGTATGTATTGAGTAGGCCGACCAGGGACGTCACAATTGATATCGCTGTACAAAATCTATGGGAGAATCGTTTTGACAGGTCATAAAAGTATGTCAATTGTTGGTAGTGTCAACTACCCAAATCAAGTTAACTGCATCATCATTATCTGTATTACCTTTTCACCCAACTATGTTGGAGTCAATTTCCAGTCTAACTAAATGTAGCTGAATACCAATATTTTACATTGAGCGACTGCCAAATTTAACCCAGTTACACGACCCGATCCTATAGCCACATAATAGAATATCAAATTGTAATGTGAAATCAGCTATCTTTTAGACATCATTCTGTCGCCTATAATGATGACAAATGTTACTTGGATAAGAGCATTCAGGCGGTACAAATGGTATTGCTTTAAATCGCTTTTTCAAAAATTCTCAAAGTAAGTAATTCTTTCGACGTATTTATTCTGTATATCTATACTAATATTATAAAGCTGAACTGAGTTGCCTGTGTTTGCGCACACACTTGTGCACTTTAATATCTCCTGCGTACGTGGCTAGTCTGCATTAAGATTAGCCGCCATGGCCGGAGAGAGAATTACATAAAGCTGAAGAGATTGTTTGTTTGAACGCGCTAATCTCAGAAACTACTGATTCGACTTGAAAAAATCTTTTTGTTGGATAGTCCATTTATCAAGGAAGGCTTTAGGCTATATAACACCACGCCACGAGCCACAGGAGCGGAGCAGTAACCCAAATTTTAACGCGGGTGACAAAAAAAAAACACGCGACGAACTCCAGAAGCTAGTTGTGTAAAAAGTTAAATTAAAATTAATTTTATTGTTCCATAATTTTCGGAAGAGGCCTAAGCATGTTACGATTAACTATCTTTCACCTAACTACGGTTATTGCAGCTTAAACATCCCACACTATTTGACTCTCCACACCTAAATGTACATCTTGTACACTCTGCTAAACCTCTAATCGCCTCTAATATTTTTTCAACAGCATGATCTATTCCCAAATATTTCATTCGAATGCAGTAAGAGAAAAAGAACATCATGCAAATTGAGTCTAGCCATCTTACACAAGCCTCCTCAATTAATCAATCATCCCTAATCACTCCTCAAAAGCAACGTTATTCAAAAGAAGGATACTCCAGAAAAGCTCTTAATCCTGGTTATTATAAGGGCATTGTTCCTGTGCATCTCCGGACGCCAGGCGCGCCGGCCGGAGCGGGGGAGCGTCGCACAGAACAATGGACTTTATTTTGTCACTTTAAATGTCAAATGCAGAGGCGACGCATTTGTGTGAATTTTGTGGTTTTCTTGTTTTTAAGGAGATTAAGATTACAGATTTTACAGTTCCTTGAATTCACATTCAACATATGAGAAGAAGAAAGAACAGATAATAATTATTGAAATCAATGAGAATAATTAAGCTTGTAAGCTTTTCTAAAAAAAAACTATCAATATTTTGAAACCCATAAGAAGTAAAAGAAGGAAAAGTAGAAGAAGATTTGAAGTATCACCTCTACATTAATTAGAGTTTTATATATTGTTTTAAATTATGCTCCATAGCATCTGATCTCAACGTAACTCTACCGTAATCCAGTCATATCAATTCACGTTTACTAAATAATGGCAGTCAAACTTTCTAATGAACATTCATAATCAGTATTGAACTATTCTTAATGTTAAAAGCCTAGGTCTCACCTGCGGTAGATGTCTTGTTTTCCTCGTCGCTTGGTGTTCCTTCCCGGCGATGCCCGATAAGCACTTCCCGTTTGGCACGCCGCTGCCCGCCGTACCCTTTATCTCTTCCTTCACCGCCCCGCCAATAGGCCTCGATATCGGAATGTTGTGCTTCTCGAAATAACCATTCTGTATCATCTGGTCTAACGATACCTCCAATTCTCTAACTGGAACTAATTTCCTCCCGCAAATGGGATCGTCAACCACCATCTTTCGGTTGCAACCTGACACTTCGGAAAATTTAACGTTCTTTTTAGGTTCCTCGGATTTTTTCGGACGAGTTCGGCCGCGCTCGGGCGGGTCGGTCGTCCAATAGCGTGCAGTCCTGTCTGATATCCGATGTGGTTTACAAACTGCCACATTTTTCGGCTGCTTCAAGCTTGAATTCGTTGGTGCGTTCAAAGTATTTTTATTAGATAACTTATTCGTTAAATTAATTGTTGGTTTTGTCGGATTCTTTAGATTTGAATTCGTCTCTTTTGGTCTAGATTCGACAGATTTCCTATAAGATTCATAAGATTCCCGCGTTCGCCTCTCGTTTTCGATTCTAAAATCGTAGTGATCCTTCTTGTACCTCCGATTATTCCTGTCCTCGTAGTTATAATAATTTCTCGGCAGAGAGTTGTACTTGATGTCGTAAGTCGTCGGGAGGTTCAAGTACTCAGGCCTAATAGGTCTGAACAGAGATAATCGACCCTGCGCTTCGTCGAAATCGGAGTATATATCTTCATACACGTAGCCATTCTTGCGTCGAGGTCGGTCGTGTAGATCACGTCTCCTTTCCTGCCTGTATCGATTGGTCTCCCTATGGGTCTCCCTGTCGTACGGTTCATATCGGCGTCTGAATTCGTATTCATATTCGTAATCAGGCCTCCTTTCATAGAGCAATCTCTCACGGGAGCCGGCCATTGTCCTCTTATTAGATTTTTCCCGCCTGAAAAGAAAAGAATCGTATATTAATGAGGGATTGGCGAGATTCAACGGATTTGCGGGCTCTGAATAGCAAGCGCGGATTGTGCGGCATTCTGTCCCGTTTTTACGACGATATTACCGAGGTGTAAAGACGGATAGTTAAATTATAGGTACATGTATATTACGCACCTTTTTAGTACCGTCCCCAAATTTTAGGGGCGTAATGCTGAAGCCATATTTAGGAATGTGGGGTTAAAAACACAATGGGTCATTGTCGAGAAAGGTGGTTAGCAGTGGCTGTATAACCCTTTTTTATCTGCGTGCCACAAAGCCAAAAGCATGTACCTATCCCTGTACACACTCCTACTACTAAATTATGTATTGTAAGTACTTCAAGTACAGATAATTATATGATAAAGTGATTTGGATAAAGGACCATGTAATTGGGAGAGCGTTTACAGATCACAATCATTAGTCTACAACCTACAATAAATAGTTACCTATAACATCTACCATTGCATGCCTTGTATACTTCCATCATTAAAGAAAGGATCCCTAACAACATTATCCCTGCCTAGTTCCTTCATAAAACCGTTGCCTGTATTCCAACCCCTCCTATCTTCTATAATAATTCCTTGTTCACCCCTTAAAACGTTATATGACAAGCACTTCCATCTGGAGCTACACTAATAAATGAAACCGCGCGTTCATTTGCATACGGAATCCAATTAGACGTAAAACGGAACTCCCCACATGTCTGTTACGTCATCTAGCTAAGTAAATAGTGTTTACACGAGCAACTTTTTCGGCAATTAGTGCGCGACTATAGTTGCTCAACATTAACATGAAGTAATCTAGTTCTAGCAGTAATCTTTAATCTAAACTAGTATTATAAAAAGGTATAATTGTTTGTTTGAAAGAGGAAATCTCTGAAAGTACTGATCTGATTCCAAAAAATATTTCACTGATAGAAAGCTACAGTCATAGGTTATGTTTTATCCGTGACTGTTGCTAGGTGTTTTATATATTGCTAATAAACGTTTTCACAACTTTATTTAGTTGCAACACATTGCTCAAATGGTGGTATTCCTAGCAACAATGGAGCTACAATTCAGTCGATATTGATTAATTAGTTATTATTGTAAGTAATAATTGACCAATGTACCCCAGTATTGAGCAACTAAAGTTGCCCGTATAACACCTTAATAGAATCTCAGTCTCTATGCAAGACTGTGATATGAATTTGTAAGTCAGTTTTTCACGCTAGCATGTAAAATGTGACTAGACTGCGGTTGGATGCATCTGTATTCATTGCTAGAAGATTAAAGTTCGTGTTTTTGCTAAGTGAGAAAAATATGAGGATTGCCCCAATTCTAGGGTATTTTTAACCCCCGACGCAAAAAGAGGGGTGTTATAAGTTTGACGTGTCTGTCTGTCTGTCTGTCTGTCTGTCTGTCTGTGGCATCATAGCTGCCGAACGGATGAAGCGATTTCAATTTAGTTTTTTTTGTATTAAAGGTGACCTATCGGCGAGTGTTCTTAGACATGTTTGATGAAAATCGGTCGAGCCGTTTAAAAGTTGTGGGGGTGAAAGTAGGGAAGAAAAACCGAATATCTGTAAATATACTCGAGTGGGGTCTCAAACTTAACAAAATCGACATTATAATAAGTAGATACCTATAAAAAGTATAAAATAAAAAATTAAATTAAAAATTTAAAAAACCCAATGTCAAAAACTTGTCAGAAATGTTTTAATTTGCATTTTTGTCAGAGATTGTAACTGAGATTAGAATATGAATATTTTAAAAAATTAAATTTAAAATTTAAAAAACCCCCAACACAAAAACCTGAGTTCCCTTTAAAAAGTAAAAAAATAACAAAAAAAATACGTCACGTTGGGGGACCGCTCGGGACGATCGTATCCTAAATGCAACATCGGTCCCCCAACGTGACGTATTTTTTTTGTTATTTTTTTACTTTTTAAAGGGAACTCAGGTTTTTGTGTTGGGGGTTTTTTAAATTTTTAATTTAATTTTTTAAAATATTCATATTCTAATCTCAGTTACAATCTCTGACAAAAATGCAAATTAAAACATTTCTGACAAGTTTTTGACATTGGCAGTCGCTGAGATGGGATTGCGACTAGATTTTGAACGTTTTTAATTACGGGAATTGACGTTCCGGTTTTTACTATTTAGGTGCTATTTTTAAAAGTGACCCATAAGTAAGTCAGATAGCATTATGTATGGTGAGAAGTAACAAATTTTATCTTTAGAATCGGACTAATGTAATATTTTTTGATCATTGGATTTTTTTTGGAAAGGTATGTGGGAGGCCTATGTCCAGTAGTGGACGTCCTGTGGCTGATATGATGATGATGATGATGTTAAACGGGAAATACTTGTAGGAGGCAACTCTTTAAATAAAATAAACAGTCATAAATTATTTTGATAGATTACCTAAAAATCATTTTGCAACAGAACAATTAAACTAAAACACAAAATAGCAATAACAAAAAAATTCTCCGCATCGCCGTCAAATGGAAACGTGCCCAAAAAACTGGCAGCATCGCCACGTTGTATGGCAATGCTTAGTAAGGTAAAAAAGCCAGCCCTTGAGTCATGGGAAGTGTCAAGTAACCGTTTGCTCAATTCCTTCTTTATTTATTTACTAAATAGGTATACTTCACAATGCAGCAGATAATGAAAAGTATCAAATCACAAAACTATTTAAAACCGCGACCCCTGCTCGCCCGCAAAAGAACAAAAGTCTGAACATAAATAATACTTTCTGGTATGCAAAATAACTTCCCTAATATAATAACATTCCATTTTGTGAATGAGCGTCCCGGGCTCTGCCGACTGAGCGCTCTAGGGATGGGAAACTCGAGGTCACATTTAATGTCAAACGTCGATAAAATATTTGTATTTATTTTTTGGTTGGTAACAGCTGGATTTTGGCCGAGGACCAAATTAATGGCATGCTATTGAAGAGGCCTATAACCGAAAGTGTACTGTGATAAGCTGATGATGACAAATATTTAGATAGTTATGAGAAGACTCTAAACACAGATTCATTTACGTCAGATTTAGTAAGCGTATATACACAATAATGCCCTAAGGTCTAATATTGACAGCCGAATTGGAAAGAAAAGTGAAAAGGATAGTCTGTCAGTGGATAGATTCCCTAATCATGTTTTACGAGGCCTCTGGGAGCAGAGTCCATAAATAAATTCTTAAGTCGCTTTTTACGACACTTTTAGGGAAGGGTTGGATCATAAATACGGGTTTCTGAATAGCAAGTATAGACGCGTCGTTGGAAAAATAGTTTATCAATGAAATCCTTATTCATTGATATCTATAGGTAATGTTTGGATAGAAAGGCTGTCATTATCTGATGAAAATTCTGTACATTAAAAATGAAGACAAAAAGTATCGATATATTGAGTTGCATCACTAGTCCGCGGTCCCGTCTGGCGCAGTGCGGTACGTGGTGGTCCATCGATAAATCTCCACGAACGTTTAAACTAAACGATACAACACCAGTTATTGTGGTCGCCACTCTAATATGACTCTCAGATATTCTCCTGGCAACGGTGGGGAATAATATTTCGATCACATTCATGATTTCCTTTGCGACTGGGGCGGAGGAAATAGTAACGGTTCATAAGTCACCGGGAACCGAGGGACTCGAATGATCGCGTCGAGTAAACGTAATGTAAATTCGATAGATTTTCACAAATCTAAAAATTTCTTTTGGGCTTAATTTTTTTTTGTAATTTGTAGAATTTATTCATATCCATGTGTGAGTCTAATTAATCTTATTATGCGGGTTGACAGGACGGTATGCAAGTAGAAAATGTGCTGCCAACCCCAAGGAACATGGGATAAGGGCAGGAAGATGATGACACAGGTTGGAAACGAAATCGTAACAATAATCTTTTAGCATAGATTCACTACAAATTTCTTTCTGCCTTTAGGAGGATCAGAAGCTCCCGCAAAAATAAACAAAAGATAACATTTTTTAGGAGAAACAGCTTAAAGCAAAATATCTTCCTAATATATTTTTTCCAGAAAATATAATAAAATTTTAAAAAGAAATATATTTTTTAATCTTCGCCTTTGGCGATCATTGTCATCAAAACCAAGATCTAATATATCGTCAAAATTTAAATAATCTAAAAAAACTCCATTATGCATACGAACCCAAAACGATGTTATAAAGGTCTTAACCTTTTAAGGTCAGAACTCTTTTTTTTTTTAGAGATGGTAAAATCATCAAATGACCCCTCCCGTCCTGGGCGGGGCGGGAGGGAGTGTCAGACTTTTACTGACTAAAAACCATATATGTTCCTTCGTGTGCCCTTTGCGTTCCGGGGGCGCGGTATCTCTTTCGAACAACCCGCAGCCCCGGGAGGTCGGAACTCTAGAAGGCAACTTGAGCAGGAAAACCCGTGGCAATAAGTCAATCGCTTCATTCCCCTTATTACATACCCCCATAAACATACGAGACACGTAAACACGAAAACGTTTAAGGAAAATGGCGTACACAAAAGGCTGAACGCTGAAACTTGCATTCAATATAAACTTTTGAGCTGAATTTCTTTATTTGATTCGTGAACTTTTGTGGAAACTTTTGAGTGGAACCCGAGTGACATATGGCAATATCGACTTAATGTTTCTTATGACTGAATCTATATTAATATTGGAAGACTGAAGAGACTGGTTGTTAGTTTTGTGCTAATCTTCAGAAGTACTAGTACGATGCTGAACTAATAGGAAACTACATTATTATTCTTGAGTGCATCACGCTATATTTTATCATTAAAAAAATTAGAGATTCGTACGAAAATACATGTGAGCGAAGTTGCGGGCAAAAGCTAGTCTACACACAGATTCAAAGAAGTCAAAGATTTGTATTTTTGTATGTAACGAAGCTTCATTATCACTGAGTAACATAGGCTATATAACATCACGCTACGACACACGGGAGCGGAGCAGTAACCATACACGTAACTTGTGAAATAAGTCACGCGGACGGAGTCGCGGCTAGATCGCTAGTATTAGACATAATGTGTGGTGGATAGTTCTGCGGGATTTATTGAGTATATTTTTCCAACAGCTGTTTCGTCTACTGCGCAAGTAATTAGGACCAGCTTTTATTTAAAAAAAAAGGGTATTTTATCTGTTGTTTAAAGCTGTGCTCTTATGCTGAAGCAAACAAAGGCTAAATCTCAAATAAACACCACCAAGAATGATAGATGAGAATTATAGAATGTGCTCAACGTATGTAGGTCTCTTTGCGGTAAAATAAATAATCCTATCTTTGTAGATTTATCATCTATCTAACAGACCTGTATAACCCACGAAATCAGCAGCTTCTACTGCTTGTCAAAACCAGGATAATCTTGAGACAAAATCATTAAACATTTACCAACGGGTCATCAATATTATACCCGCGTACATGTAGGTAATACCTATGGGGCCACCACAACGGGATTACACTACGAAATTACCCTTGTACTCGTACCGGCGCACATTGTCGTATATCTGTCTCTTACATCCTATCAACCACACGATCCCTAGTTACAATTTTACTAACAATGTACCTAATCCATTAGCTACCCTATACCCCACCATAGAACACATGGAACAGACAGGTCACATTCCCACGAACCATTAAATGCCTATTTCCAAAGTTCCGCACAGAAAAATTCAAGAGTAATAATTACATTTCAATATCCGATATAAAATATTTTGATGAAGCGGCAAGTTAGGGTACGCGGCCCACATTTGTCGCAATGCGGTGTGACTGGCTGCCAAATCGTATTGTATTAATTGCTACAGCTACCTTGAAGGTACGCCGACGAATTATAGCGAATAATGTTTTTATTTAGCTACCTCAGTGCGAAATTTTGTAGGTACAATTTTCTTGGAAATGGGTCGTGTAGAATTTTCTTTGCAAATTGGCAAATTCCGCCGGACCTACCGCCATTGTCAGCCGCACTAGGAGTTTCATAATTAAAGTAGGAATAAGGTTCTTAACACGGAGCAAAGTGTAATTCTGGATGTTATTGTAAACTATTCTCTTTCTTTTTGAACTGATCTTAGGTAAATTTATTTTAATAACTTTATAGTACTTGGCCCCAATACATGGCCATGTTTACCGCGGCTTCAGTGGTATTTTTTGTATATCCCCCAAGTTGTAGGTGTAGGGATACCTTGGGCACTGCAGCATCATCTATTCTTAAGATTCTTCAACAAAGGTGATGTAAAATAATTGTAAAATTTAAGGACATTGAAAAAAAATTCCAATCATACTTAACTATTAGTATGCAATCGTTATTGTTGTAACTAATATAAGCGTAAAATCGCCAATCCTTGAGCAAGAGTGGTGATTAATGCCCGTTTTTTTACCCGCCCTTAGTGTCAGACTTTTACTGACGAAAACCCATCCATGTTCCTTCTTGTGCCCTTTGCGTTCCGGGGGCGCGGTATCTCTTTCGAGCAACCCGCAGCAAGAAGAGGCCTTTGCCTAGCAGGGCTGGAAGATATTATTTATTACTGTGATTAATTCGCTGTAACCTACATGTAGCAGTTTTAAAATAAAACTGGACAGACTATCAAACAACTGGAACACTCCCCGCAAAGTTTAAACACAACAAAATAAAAATGAAAGCGTGCACAGTCATGTCACCGCGCTCCGGTACAAAATGTTAAAAATCTAAACAATTCCCAACATGCTTACAGTCCCTGCATTCTAACTTTACGTAGGAGCATTCATATCTATTTGCTTCGCGAAAAATATGGAGTTTTTCTTTTAATTTCCGAGTTTTTGTGCCCGTTGCGGAATGAAAGGTATCTCAGTCGCGAGCTGCTCGCTGTATTTTTATGTTTCCTTTATATTTTTCTGCTTTTATGAAGTGTTTTATCAATTTGTTGTTTGTTTGTTTATTTTATGGAGTTTACTCGCAGTTGCTGTTAAAAATGTCGTGAAAATATAACAGTGGGAGGTTTTACCGACTGCGCGGAGAGAGTTGGCTATTATCATGTTTATTTGAACTGGCAACAATGCTGCGAAAACTATAAAATTAAAAGTAACTAGCTTCCTCCCGCGACTTCGTCCGCGTGGCTTATTTCACCCGCCTCTCATTACGTCTTTGGTTACTACTC
The DNA here is from genome assembly GCA_932526535.1 of Caradrina clavipalpis. Classification (NCBI taxonomy): domain Eukaryota; kingdom Metazoa; phylum Arthropoda; class Insecta; order Lepidoptera; family Noctuidae; genus Caradrina; species Caradrina clavipalpis. The sequence continues at coordinate 2,162,792 of OW052111.1, read as the reverse complement.
CGCTCCCGTGTGTCGTAGCGTAATGTTATATAGCCTATGTTACTCAGGAAGCTATATATTGGTGAAAAAATGGTTAAAATCGGTCTAGTAGTTTTGGAGCTTAGTCGGTACAAACAAACAAAAAAATATATTTTCTCTAAATAATATTGAGTATAGAAAGGAGTACTAAATTAGACTATTATAGTTATCATTTAACCTTGGTTCTAAACAATATACACCAGTTTTAGAACTACGCACCAAAAGCTTTACATTACGCAGTATATCAAGAAAGATATTTCAGAAACTTTTAAAAGAAATACATTATTCAAAGAAGGCACGGCTTTCATCCATACACTTCATATCGCTAAACAAATCAATTAGCGCTTGTCTACTAATATATCCCTTCACGGTGACACACAAGTAAATACACCGAATGTTTATGGGACTGTACTATTGCACTCCATACAAAAGTACTCTAGTCATACCATACCATACCATCGGGCCTGTGCTCCCCAAAGGGTTAAGCAGAGGTGTACCACTGTACACCTACACTTCGCCTATGTTCAGATCCCACGTCTTCTTCTTTATCGTGTGGGCAGTAAGGTCTAACGACCCCACACACCCTAGTGTCAGAGTTTCTAAACCGCCGCAAGGGCCTCTGACATGGTTACCGATGTCAGTGATGTCCAAGATATACTTAGAAAGTACATATGAATTAGAAAAAGTCACATTGGTACTTGCCCGTGCCCGGTTGCGAACCCACAACCTCGTGCATGAGAGGCGGGCGCCTTAACCACTGGGCCATGGGCCACGTAATAAGGTGCGAGCATAACTCTAGTCATATCTTGCTCAATAATTCTCAATAGGTAGCAGTTCGGAGTTAGGACTTGTGCCCAATTAATGGCAATAGGCTTGCCCCCTATTACATGGGACCTAAAGCTACCGACGAACTTTAGGTGCACATTGGTACATCCCTGCCTATCCCTTCGGGGAATACAGACGTGATGGTAAGGAATGATACTCGATGACATTTTGTAGATAGGATAGAGGCACTAATATCTAGGCTTGTGGTTACTTGCCCGTCAAATAACTGAAAAGAAATGAAAAAAAAACTTTTTTACAAAAAAAGACAACCGCCTTCAAAAACTAAAAAGAGAAAAATAACTTTAGCTTTGGAAGTCGGCGGCTTTGGTTCTATTTGTTGTTTTGTATTGCCGCCGACTTCCAAAGCTAAAGTTATTTTTCTCTTTTTAGTTTTTGAAGGCGGTTGTCTTTTTTTGTAAAAAAGTTTTTTATTTCTCGCTTTTTAGTATCAATTTTTTTATCCAAATCTATGAAGGAACTGTCATGTCATGTAAATTACCATGACACCGCTAAAAAAAGTCATAGGAAAGCAGAATACGCGATTTCGTTTACATAGATGAGAAATTTTCAAATATTACTGTAAGTATACATCTGTGTAACTCTTTCGAGTGCACAGGCGCGATGTTATGTTGTGTAATTGCGTAAACAATGCATATTTATGCGATAGCAGCAATCGCGGTTGATTTGCTGAAATTTTTTGAAGAGTTCCGTTGTCTGTCTCCGTAATCCATCATCAGATCTATATGAAATTTAAATGGAACCATTTGGGAAGTTTACCCTTTCCAACAAAAAAAGAATAATCAAAATCGGTTCATAAACGACGAAGTTATCCGCGAACAAACATAATATAATAAAAAGTCCCTATCTCAAAAACTACTACTAATCATCAGGACAGCAGCATCAGATGTTGACACCCTGAAGCATATACCTGAGTAAGACATGATTACGTAACAAAATCACCATACGAGCATACAATTTTCGGTGGTTGCCCTCGATTTCTCCTGGATTCCATCATCAGATCCTGGACTGGTGAAAATGGGACCACCTAAGAAGTGAACTCTATCCAACAAAAAAAAATTTTTTGAAATCCGTCTATAATTGACGAAAATATCGGTGAACATACATAAAAAAAAAAAAAAAAAAATATTATACATACAGACGAATTGAGAACCTCCTCCTTTTTTGAAGTCGGTTAAAAAAATAACATTATAATGTAAAAAGCATGCGTGCGTAATACACTTCATTATGACGCTAAAAGCGGTGTAATAAGAGCCACTTTACGAGTAAGTGTGTTGAAAAAACGCACTCACGATAAAGGAGAAAATCTTTATGTAGGGAATTTTTCATGTATTGTGGATAATTTTACGAATATATAATAATTATGTTGGTAAACGTTCAAACACAAACAATTTTTTTTTTGTATAAATCAACAATTTATTTTATGTATGGAGCGCGCTATCAGTCATACAGTCCCCTTAAATAAACAAACATTGTGAAGGAAAGTAGCAATTATAGTGTTTTTGTTGTGTAAGTTAGTGATTGCATGCGGCTGGGCTCGCTAATTTTTATAAAAGGTAAAAAGTATTGAGTTTATTTACTTGACTACTCGTTTGTTGTGCTAAATTCCCCTTTTCCTATATGAATCAGCTGTAAATTTCAAATATTAGGTTTTAAATACGTCACAATTTTAATTCCGAAAAAATGACAGACCTGACGCAAAGCAGCGTTGCTGTGTTCCGGTTTGAAGAGTATGTGTGCCGGTGTAATTACATAGGCACATGAGACATTTCAGCATTCTGGGATGGCAACGCATTTGCGAGGCCCCTGGTATTGCAAATGTCTATAGGCAGAGTTAACCGAAGTCGTGATGGCCCAGTGGTTAAGGCACCCGCCTCGCATGCCCGAGGTTGTTGTGTCTTTCTAAGTCTATCTTCATCGGTAACCATGTCGAAGGCCCTTGAGCTGTCATAGAAATTCTGACTCTAGGGTGTGTGGGGTCGTTAGACAAAACTGCCACGATAAAGAAGAAGAAGAAGAAGACCACTTAACATCTGGTGGGCCGTCGGCTTGTTTGCCATCGAACGAAATTAAACAAAAATAGTATGCGTGCAAGAAATCGCGAAATAGTGCAAGTTCATTCAAGAATAAGGCGTTGTTTAATGCAGACACACAACAGTTTTTGAACATTGTTACCAAGCTTCAATGCTGAGCTGGCTGTGTATCCTAGATTCTAGATCTTGACCTATAATTCAAGCTGTTGTCTTGGCATGCTCTCTTTGGCATTAAGCTGCGAACCAGTGCCTGTTATAATTTCTCTTTCACATCATTTTGAGAATGCTAGTAGTTGCCATGTTAGACTTATGATAATATGAAAATTTTCGTTCAATTTGACACAAAATCACTCATTTTAATGTACAGATCAAGCAACATTTAATTGCATACACATCAGTAGATAGACAGAGAAAATTATTATCTAAATAAATATAATACACCCCCGGGTCTGTAAATCGAGCCATCTTGTATTTCTGTAGGTAGACAAAAATATGCTTTTCTGAAAACGACCTACTAGCTATCATTGTTTTCAATTCACAAATTTATAAAAAGTTATATACGATATATGAGACCCAAGAAATATGCAAAAACTAGACCCGTTAGTAAATATATACTAATACCTATTATAAATAGGAAAGAATTTTTTTAAATATTTTTTATCGAATAGGCTCCGAAAGTACTGGACCGATATACACCAATTTTTCAACAAAAGATAGCTACATTATTATTGAGTAACATAAGCTATACAAAATTACGCTACGACCCACGGGAACAGAGCAGTAACCAAAGACGCAACTTATCGCGGGTGAAATAAGCCACGGGCAGTTTACTAGTAAGAGTGTCCATGGAGTTTCTTGCTCGTTCTTCTCCATAGAAATCTACGCTTTGAAACGAGCAACTAGCTTTAACTTTAAACTGTATCTTCTTGACACTTCAAAAGTGCCTGTAAATGGTCTAATTGAAATAAATGCTTTGAATTTGACTTTAATATTATACAAATAAAATATTATCATCAGCGAAAAAATAACGAATATGTACTGTCATAACAAAAGACATTTCAAATCATGACCATAAAACAATGATCTAACAAAGATTAGTATGCTGTTGAATTTAAATAATAATTCCATTTATCTAGAAAAGGTCTCAAAACTCAGTTTCAATTAAAATGGCCGAAATATTTGTTCTGTTGTTCCCACAATCGAGGCGCTATGAATACTGAGTAACATAACTGAAATAGTTTACGTTTTGTTATCGAATCGAATTAAATTAAGATGTTTAATTACTGTTAAGACTTTGTTTTGTTTAACATTGATTAACTTTTCATTTAGATTTGTTGGAAATTCTTTTAGAATTCTTTAGGAAAGATTCGAGGGAGTTATTCTGCGAAGTTCATTACAAATCTCGCCACTTAATTCTAAATTAACTTATTTGTTTAACTAGCTTTTGCCTGTGACTTTGTACGAGTAAAAATTAAGTGTACCTACCATACAACAAACACTAAGTAATAGTATAGCTGTCTATTAGTGAAAAAATATTTGAAATCGGACCAACACCTTAAAAAAAGTATCCTTTCTGTGTTATTTCACACTACAATCTATCTCAGTCCCAAATTTCATCCAGATCTGTTCAGCCGTTAAACGTGAAGGAATAACAAACAAACTTCCATCCATCCATCCACACAAACTTTCGCATTTATAATATTAGTAGGAGAGTAGGATACTAGGATTAGTTTAGTAGACCATCACAGATTCAGATGCCATCTTGACACCGTTCGAATTTTGAATGTGTGTTTAGAGAATACACTATATTACTCGAAAACATTATCAAAATTACAAAATTTCGCCCATTTTTTTAAACAAATTGTGTCTTGTTAAAGATTTTAAATTAAATTTTTCAAAGTCTTAACCAGTCACATTAATAAGGTTCAAATAAAACAAAAATGTAAAATAAAAATGCCCTATTTTACCCCACACGTACCTACACCTTCCGAAGAACCCTGGATATCCAAAAATAGCTCCGAGCTCGGAGCAAAACAATAAACTAACATAAGTGACTGCTCTCCTGAAAATTCGCTAATCGATATTCGTATTCGTAAATACGATACCTGCTTGAAACGAATACTGATATCTCGAGTAGAGACGTGCTCGTATGAGGTATTTGTTTTACTAATAAATAAAAAGCCATGCTTTCATAATTTACTACCTTCCGTAGGTGATTTCGTCCGCGTGGTCTAATTCACCCGCGTTAAGTTACGCCTTTGGTTACTGCCCCGCTCCTGTGGGTTGTAGCGTGATGTGGTGTAGCCTATGTTATTCAGGAATACTGTAGCTATCTATTGGTGAAAAAAATGTTAAAATCGGTCTAGTAGTTTCGGAGTTTACCCGGTACAAATAATCAAAAAATATTTTCTCTTTGTAATATTTGTACAGAAATAATCTATTTTTTTTGTGAAATGTATTTTTATTGCTTAAATATTCACTTTGCATGTATTCCCCTACCTATATTTCTGACTTTCATTACAATTTAGATTTCAGTATGAAAAGACGGCTTGTAACTTTTGTCTTTGTCTAAATTCATCTGTAACTAAAAGACATACCTATTCAAAATTCAATTCTACTCAAATTCTACTAGTTCAGTACAAAACCGATGCGCCGCCCGCAAGTTGACAATATAACCAGACAGTTTTGGCAGACCTCGCTGGGTCAAGCATGTTTTAATGGTAGCTGCGAACGTGCCAGAACTTGTTCCTGTATTATAATACAATCTTCAGCGAACATGTTTCATGCTGTCTGAAAATGGACGCTAATGAGTATAAGCTGTGGTGAGTTTGTTTATTGACAATTGTATTAGATCTTCTTCTTCATCGTGTGGGCAGTAAGGTCTAACGACCCCACACACCCTAGTGTCGAGAGTTTCTAAACCGTATTAGATGGTTGATTGCGACTGTCTCGTGGTGCTGGTAGGTCCTGGTTTCGATTTCAAAGTCGGGCAAAAAGTGTTATTGGGTTTTTCCATTATGAATTTTTCAGTAGCAGCCCGGAGTTTGGAGTTTTCTTCCATTCTCGCCAACAAAAAAAGTCGGTCAAAAAGTCGGTTAAAGAACGTAAGTACATAAAAATTAAAATTAAAATATCCCGGCGAATTGAGAACGTCCTTCTTTTTTTGAAGTCAGTCAATTATGGTTACGGAGATATGTTTTACGATAATTACTTTGGTATATATTAACTAAACTATACCTGTAACCACAATGTTTCGAGTGAGGTATATTTCGCGCTGATTATACAGTGATTTTTCACACCAAAACTAAAAGTCATTTACCAGCAATATTTTTGAAGTGAAAACTTCTTTAGCGGCGTTGGGTAAAAAATGTTAAACTCGCGTCAGGACACGTGACCCTGATCGAAAATTTTAAGCGGCGTTGTGGACTTGTTTTTCTCGCGTCAGGACACGTGACCCTGATTGAAAAATTGTACGATTCGCACGCAAAATCGTGCAAAATCGTGGAAAATCGTGGATGGATGGATGGACGGATGAACGGATGGACGGATGGACGAATGGACGGATGGACGGATGCACGGATGGACTAAATAGTACACGTGCTTGGTTTAATGGTTTCTGTTATATGATAGTACTTTTATAATGATAATTATAGCAATTCGTGCAAAATTATTCCCTAACCATTCCAAAATATCAAAAATGCATAACGTTAATATTCAAGTTTTCACTTCTGCCGGCACTCCCGGAGTGCAACCCGTCGTTTTTTTTATCAATGTTACTTAGTTCAGTATACAGTATGCGTAATGCTGTTTATAAAAAGTAATAAAATCAGTTTTGCATACAAAGAAAAACCTTTATACCCACATAAGCACAAAAAATAATACCGTTATATTCAAAAACTTAAAATGGATCTTGAGAATATGTGCCTAAGACAAATATTATTTTATCAAAACTTCTAACGATATTAAAGCCGACGAATTTATTAGCTATCCAATTCAAAACGGAGACCCCAAAACACACATACTTGTCCCAAACATTTGTACATCAAACTTTCATTCAAAAAGAGCACGGCGAATGTTTGCCAAACATTTGACATTGAATTTTTATCATATTTACCAAACGTGCAGCTATGGTGTACAGCCATAGCGTCAAAAGTGAACGCAAACATTGTTTTGTTAGCTTAGGACCTTTCCGATGTCTAAAAATAAAAAATAAACCGGTCAAGTGCGAGTCAGGCTAGCATACAACGGTTCCGTACCTCTGTATAGTATTATGCAATAACCCCAAAAACATATTTCTCGTGTAGAACACATTTCAGTAAATGAAACTTTCAAGTGTCTATATATTATGGTTCAAAAGGCTAGACGACCAGGCAGACAGACAGGTCCCATTGTTTACCCTGTAGGTACGGAACTCAAAAAATGGCCCATACAGCAAACAGGTAAAATCTGGCATACGTGCACCTTTATAGGTTGGTTGTAATTAGAACAGAAACATTTTGGACAACACATTGCAAGTGACAAAAATACCTGCCCTGATTGTCCCACTGCAAGGTAAAGGCCTGCTGCGGGTTGTTCGAAAGCTGCGGGTTGTTCGAAAGAGATACCGCGCCACCGGAACGCAAAGGGCACATGAAGGAACATAGACGGGTTTTACTCAGTAAAAGTCTGACACTCCCTCCCGCCCCGCCCAGGGCGGGGGAAGTTATTTGATGATATCACGTCTATAAAAAAAAAAAAAAAAAAAAAAAACGTAAAGGCCTCTTCTCATACAGAGAAGGAACGAGCATTAAACTAACTACCACTCATATGACATACTAGCTTCTGCACGCAACTTTGTCTGCAACAAATTTGACATATAATACAGTACGTTTTTCCGGTATATAATATATCCTATGTGTTATTCCACACTGCCATCTATCCCGTGGAAAATTTGATCTAGATCCGTCCAGCCGTTTGAGCGTGAAGAAGAGACAAACATACACACTCACAAACTTTCGCCTGTATAATATTAATGTGATTGTTCAAATGACATATCAGTTTAAATTAGTATTGTACCAGATTAAAACAGAAAGTAGGTATTTGTATACATTTATATGACACGGAAAATAAAATCACAAAATTTTGCTGATACATGTCGGCATGAATCGGCGAAATGAAAATAAACAAATAAATAATGGATGTAAAAGTTATTCATAATGACGAGTACATTTACCGCTTTTCAGGTTTGCGGTAAACAGGAAAATAAGCCTTTACAATTGAAAGAGTTAAATATAACAAAAAGGGCAACTTTTCATATAATAAAAAATGTACGTGAATATAATGCACGTGCACCGTAAAACTAAAAGCCGAAACGGATCAACATTAACACGTACTGGATTAATCGAGTGAAATCCGGTTTGATCCAGTTAAGTCCGGCTGTCCGGATAATAAAATGACCGGGTGGGTGATACCACGTATGGAAGCGGATGGAAGGACCAGAATTTTGATTAAGAGAATTACGACTTTTCGTTTCGTTGAATCTGTACTATTATAAAAACGGTACAATTCTTTGTTTGTTTGTAGGAAGTAATCTCTGGAAGTACTGGTTAGATTACAAAAATTCTTTCTCTAATGAAAAGCTAACCTATTGCTGAGTATCATAGGATATATTTTGTTGCCGTCTTGACTTACATGCGGACGAAGTCGCGGGTAGAATCTAGCACATTAATTTTATCTGCATGTAAAAGCGCTCTAGGCTCTGAAAAAAAAGTCTTTACATTCGAATATTCGAAATAACCATTTTGAATCAATAGCCTATGATTGGTTTACGATTGACATTTCAATCTGTCAATCTATCAGATTTTATCCGTATTTTAATGCGTTTCAATTACGGGGCAGACAATGGATTCAATTTTACATATTAATGGCTCTGAAAGCGTACAATTGTGAGAATTGTGTTGGAATATTTTTTGTTTTACGATTTCCTTTTTCAGGGAGGTATTTTTAGATTTCCGGATTGAACAATAGAAGAGGTAAAAACCCTTGCCTCTTTTACTTTATATTGTAATGCTTGAATAAGTATCTATAGATTTCGTATGTGGCGTTGGTTAGGTACTTACGATTTGACGTTTAGCGTCGCGGTTACGTAACGTTTAGGCTCGACAAAAGCCTATAATGCTAGATGTGCAGAGTCCCTTTTGTCGTGGACGTACAAGAAAAGCGATAACCGTAAAGGACTTTGTTCCACACACAAAAAATAGGTATTTTTTCTGAGATGAAATCAAAGACTCTCGTATGCTTTCTGTCAATGATCAGCATTTGATATTGGAGTATTTGTTTCGGTCCCAATAAAACACCATCAAATAAGGTACCTACCTCATAAGGTTCTCTCACAAATATTTTATTTTCCTAGTAACATTGCAAGCCACATTATTGAATAAAGTTATGTGCGGTACATTTCCTCTATCCGGATGCAAATAGGCGTTCACATTGGCAGAGTATACTGTCCACTAGTAAAGCACAGTAATAATAAGCAATTGTATGTTCTTAGGCAAGAAATTGCCTTCATCACCCTAGCCAATAGGTGTCATAAACACCGACTAATCAGTATCTAATATATCGTCCTACTTTTGCCAGCTAAAACCACTAAACTTGGAAGATAATGGAAAGGTATTTTGACCAGCCTGCCGGAGCTGCGGGTTGTTCGAAAGGCACGAGAAGGAACATGGATGGATTTTAGTCAGTAAAAGTCTGACACTAGAGCAGGAGAAGTAATTTGATGATTTCCATTCGAAAAACGAAAGATATTTTTACCAACCACGGGCTGATAAGATGATTAGTCCAATGCCAGTGCATTTAGTAGATATTAAAGCATTATACTGCCCCGTTGGTCTCGTGGTCGCAAGCGCGACTGCTGTGCAAGGGGTCCCAGGTTCGATTCCCAGGTCGAGCAAAAAGTGTTATTGTGTTTTTCTATGAAATTCTCAGTAGCAGCTCGGAGTTTGGATTTGTGCCCGGTTAATGGCAATAGGCTCGCCCCCTATTACATGGGACCTTAATATACCGGCGAACTTTGGGTGTACATTGGTACATCTCTGCCTAACCCTTCGGGGAATACAGGCGTGATGGTATTTTTTTTAAAGCATTATAAGTTTCATAAAATTAAACCCTGAAAAGTTTATAATAAAAGTAGACCAGTAAATGCTTATAAGTCTCTAGTACTCTACCAACCGTACTGATCCACTGATTCTATCAGATGTAAACGAGGCCTAGCTAACCGGAGCCTGACCTAATTGGCGTATTTTACAGAGAACCTACATTTTTAAAATGGATTCGCAATGAGATTTAAACCAGTAACGGCATTGAATTTTTCTATTCGGATTAAAATTGCCTAATGGCCGATTCCTAAATGCGTTATGTGAATGTAGGTACAATTATTACTGTGTATCAATGAAGTAGTTAATTAAAGTAAAAAAATGATATTACTGATTTAAGAACTTGATTAAATATTCTGAGGATCACATACAAGTCAACTGATCACATATCATACTGCAAACACCATGTTAACTATAAAAAACATCGATCAGACGTATACTATTTACTCAGATGTTAACATCAAGTGTATTGTAGACTAAAGGTAAACTTGGTCTAAATAATTATAAAGTTCCAGCATTTAATCGCTTTTATGAGAAAGTTAGCACATGCGTCGGTGGTGTAATGGTCAGCATAGTTACCTAACTTTCAAGCAATTGATCCGTGTTCGACGCATAAGTTTCTATCTCTTTTCACCCGTAGTAAGTAGCCAAACAGTTTTTCAAGATATTTTGGCCTTTCCATCATGATTTAGATTACGCAATGGATCGCAGGACCAAATTTTCTTAGAATATTTTCCATCTATTCTGTCTCGCAAGACCAATAACTTCTCGGGAGAGCCAGTTCCGATGTTATTACTGTAGATCCCGTTACGTACATTCACGTTACCCTATTATTGGCTGTGTACAATTTATCTCCTGTATCGGGGGATGTGTCTTATTGATCAAATCGAATTCATGTCAAGTGGGATGGAGCCTGGGTGTGTTGCGTTGAGTTATTGGTCCTCATGAGATAATGTGATGCCTTTTGTTTTTGTTATGAAAATTTGTATAAAGTGTCAAAGTACAATATTGTATTTATGTTGACGCGTAGTGTATAGTCGGTCCAGTGTTGTCTATATTCGAGAAATACACTCTTGAACACATAGGATCATATGGTTCCCTTCACGATGGTTGAGCGAAATGGCATAGATTCGTCATGTTCGTAAATTAAATAAAATCGATACAGCCATTTGAAAGCTACAATGCCAGAGACAGAGACACAGACACTTGTTAAACTTATAACACTCCTCTGCTTTTACTGGGGGTTAAAAAAACAATGTAGGTCGATTTATTTTTATAATCATAACTATTTTTTTAATCATATACCTACTGAATTCATGATAAAAGTTTGTGTTAATTAAGTCTGGCAATCAATCCATAAATCAGCTACAATATCCTTTTAAAAAATATCTTTTTAAAATCCTTTTATTCTTAACGGAAACCTAAACGTTTTGAAATGGGCGACTAACTTCAACTTCGACTAACCGACATCTCGACAATTCAAAAATGCTTGCAAATGGTTTATTTGAAATGTTTAAAATGCTTTGAGTTGATTTTAAATTTTAAGGTTTTCTTTCAACCCTTATCTTTGCTTTATGTCAATTTGAGTGGAGTACGGTTTTCCAACTGTCAATATGTCTACATAATTGGTCCTTGTTAGCGAATTATTTTGGTGTATGTATTTAAATGCCTCGTTAGCCTAGTGGTCCTAAGCGCTACTGCTACGCTAGAGGTCTTGGGTTCGATTCCTAGGTTGAGCAAAGTGTTATTGGGTTTTGCTATGAAATTCTCGATAGCAGAGTTAGGATTTGTTCCCGGTTAATGGCAGTAGGCTCGCCCCCTATAACATGGGACCTACACAAACTGGCGAACTGTGGGTGTACACTGGTACACCTCTGCCCAACCCTTCGGGGAGTACAGGCATGATGGTTTGGTATGTTATGTTATGTATTTTAATCCACTATTTTGGCTACAAGTTACATTATCAATTTTCCAAATCTTTCAAGTGTTTGGACATGAACATGATAAATTATCGTTTATCCATCACAAAGGACCTTAAGTTGGGTTCCGCACCTGAGCGCTAGTCGGTCACTTTTTGTGACGCAACCCATTTCTCAACGTCCACCACACTGAAATGAGAATTTGATGAAACGGCCGAAATTACTTTACTTTGTGTAAGTAGTAATTGTGTTATGGACTTATATTGTATAGCTTTGGTTAAGTTCAGGCCGGTTTATAAATGTCAATACGTGTACTGTTCGTTTAGGAGTTCCATTATATATCTCTGTACCTATACATTAGATAAAGTCTACATAGAAAGGGGCCATATATTATGCCCTTTCAAATTGAATAAAACTCATCCATTTCTGTTAGAAATATGAGAAGATATGAGGTAACAAATATGGGAAAAATATTGAACGTCCTCTTTTGCTAAGACAACTGTAAAAAAAACGAGCATTTTCTCAATTTTTTAAGAGGCTTCAAAAACTACAAATTACGAAATATCCTTAGGTTTTGGAAGTCGATAGCAATATAGTACAACAAACAAAACCAAAGCCACCGAGTCCTGAAACTAAAGTTATTATTCATTCATTCCAATCAAAGCCTTTTCATTATACAGTTAGTTGTATCCCTTCAGATGAGTTGGTGAAACTATGAGAAAAGCCTGAAATAAATGTCAACATCTAATATTAGCTTGGAATACCGGTTATCCTTATAGGCAAGTTACGTATTGATTTCAGCCATTCAGGTAGCAACTTACATAACTTCAACCAAAACTGCCACGTTGGCCTAGTGGTCCTAAGCGCGCCTGCACGCTAGAGGCCTTGGGTTCGATTCCCAGGTCGAGCAAAAAGTGTTATTGGGTTTTTTTATGAAATTCTCAGTAGCAGCTCGGAGTTTGAATTTGTGCCCGGTTAATGGCTCGCCCCCTATTACATGGAACCTAAAATAACATACCGGTGAACTGTGGGTGTACATTGATACACCTCTGCCTAATCCTTCGGGGAAAACAGGCGTGATTGTATGTTGTATGTTCAACCAAAAGCAACCTTTGACATGAAAACCTTTAATAAAAATCCCAACACCGTCTATACAAACAAAATCCAATGATTTCCATTGCCATAATTAATTATAGCCACCATTAAACAAACCGTGATACCATTGTGATCACTTTTGACAAACAAAATGGAAGTTATATTGATTGAAATGGAAAATTCGTGTCACGTTCCTATTGTTAGCCCGAACAGTGTAATTATTCGAGGGAATTTCGTTCCGTTATTATTTCCAAGGAATTTCGCTGGTAGCAGGTTGAGAAAATATTTGTTTCAATACGTTTGTTATTTTGTTTTTGGTCGGCTACATAATTATATTCATTTGTTTATTAAACTGTCAGCAATTAGAGTAAGGTCATTACTTTTAAAGAATTTTGTTTTGTGATTTGAATTTGTTATTACTTACAAAATTTCGAAAGACAAGCTCTTTTTGGGTCATCCTTGTTGTTTAAAGAATATACAAGGTAGAAACGTCGTGACACAGACGAAAACATAAATTTAGTTCACACTAGGCGCACAGTGACTACATACCATCACGCCTGTATTCCCTTGTAAGGGTTAGGCAGAGGTGTACCGATGTACACCCACAGTTCGCCGATATGTGTTTAGGTCCCATGTAATAGGGGGCGAGCCTATTGCCATTAACCGGGCACAAATCCAAACTCCGAGCTGCTACACACAGCGCTGCGCACAGTGACTATGCTATAAAAATACAACAACTGTTACATACCAAAGTTGTCCGACTACATGGTCAAAATATATATGGAACTGCTTTTAAGCCGATTTTCATCTGCCGTTGTGTAATTTCTTTTCTGAATTTATAATTTAAACTTCACACTTAATAAGAAATCGTCTTATATGAGCTAGTATAAAGGTCCAGGAAAAAAATGTTTGAAGACGCAAAATTATAAATAATAATTATTATAAATCCCGTCCAATAAGTCTAAACAAAAACAATTACTTATAATAACTTCATGGGAACTACAGTTTTTAAGAGTAAAGTTGTAAAATTTGCGAGCGACCATTTATATTGGGCCCGGCATCAACTGGTCCCGCTGAACACCTGGCTCCTACAAACTGTAAGGCTTACTGCCTATTCAAAATGTACGGAAAAATATACTTCAATATTTTATTTACTTGAAGTTGTTTCTTTTAGGTTTCTTTATTTATTACAAAATCTAGCATTTCCCGCGACTTTGTGCGCCTAAATAATTTTTTATCAAAATGTATAGCACTCAGGGATATTGTAGCTTCCTATTAGCGAAAGATTTTTTAGAATCGGGGTAGTAATTCTGTCGATTGGTGCGCTCATATACAACACTAAAAACAAACTCTTCAGCTTGGTAATATCAGTATGATCTATAGATTAAAAGTATTATCATTACGTTTTATTTGTAAGTAAAAAATCTGATCGTGAATGAATGGGCAGTCTGCTTAAGCAGTTTTTGCAAAATATTACTTCACAGAATCAAAAAATAATAATTAACAACAATATAAATTAACACCCGAACTGATAACCCCTTGCTTTTTGAGTCGGTAAAAAAAAAATACTAGGTGTAATTTTCTAAGTTCCATAAAAAATCCCGATAAACTTACTACTCGAAAATTAGCTCACTAAATTAAGGGGAGAACTTACAATCTTAGCTGTAGTGGTGGTTTGTACCCCAAGTAGGGGGCGGTTGGGGGGGAGGGGAGGTCGCAAAAATGTGTGGCTCCCCCTCAAGGGCTGACCGTGTTATGTAATTAAGGACGAAAAGGTTTTTTTGACCTTCGCCGTAGGGAAGGCCTGCAGAGTAATAATTTTAAGTGATATTGTAAGTTTTTTGGGATTATTACGCACGTCGTTTTATGTAATGACAAACATTTTAAACCTATAATGGGGATAAAAAGATATTTAATGAAAGCGATTACTATTGCGATAAATGTTTTAGATAGTAGGCTTGATTAGAAATTGCTATATCCTTTCTATGTTTTTCTCCTCTCTTTCTTAAATCCCTAAGCAACTTTAATGCTTGAGTAGAATAAGTAGCAAAAACAAAATGAGGCCGCAACGTTTTTTTACACAATAACGGTTGAGTGGTTCCGAAGAAAAATTGTATAGATATAAAAAAAATACATAAGTTTACTAGAATCACTGATTTATTGTAAAAAAATGAGATAAAAATGAAAATAAAAAACAAAAAGTGAACTCAAAAAGATATGCGTAGGCCGGGAATCGAACCCGGATCAACTGCTTGGAAGGCAACTATGCTGACCATTACACCACCAACGCTGGTGACAAACGGTTTCAATTTTACGATCACATTCCTACAAATGGAATGTTTAAACAAATGCTATCGTTATCTATTAATTAAAAGATATTGTTATCAGTGACCTCGACGCTTCCATCTTTATCATAATAATTGAACTTTAATTAAATTATTTTATGATAGCGTTGTTTTTTATTTTCCAAATATCAAAAACATTAAGTTAATTATTCTGTAATAAATGGAAAACAATGTTCAATTACAAAGTACCTAATTTTGCGATAGTCATTTGCTTGTACCCAATTCCAACGTAGAGACCTTTTAAGACACGACCATTAAAGAAACCTTAGGAAGAAATAATCTGAACATTATCAAAGAGCCATCAGCACCATTAACTTATTATGACAGAAATTTAAGTACTGGAGAAAAAGGTCCATTCCTTATTCAAAGAATCTTTATGGAAGACGTATTCCTCACAATGAGGAGATTCACTTATTGGCATATTATTATCTACGTAAAAGAACTGTATCTATGGAGCATTTCATGGGACTTAGATTGATGACCGTCCGACCAAAAAGTAACGAAGTTAAAAATTGTTTCATAATTTTCAGCAAACTGGTCCTTTGTGTCCTGAATAATTTGGTCCTTATGGAAAAAGTTCGGGAGATCATCTTCACTTTTAAAGATTACCATTTAGCTGGAAACGGAATCCAAAATTTTGAGTCGATCTCATCTCTGAGTGGTTCATGAATATTCATCATGGTACTCCGACCTTAAATAGTAACCCACCTTCTATGGAGATACTGATAATAAGAGAGATTAGTTTTGCCAAAACGTACCAAGCCACGATCGATTAATTAATTTGCGTCAAATTAATAACATTTAACATGTCAAATGTAAAATATCCAGCAAATGTAATATGCACTTTTTGGCTAGGTTTTCCAAGGGTTAATAAAAAAATAAACCACAATCGATTAACATCTAAACTGTCTTAAGATTTAAAATTAATCAGCGATAAAAACATTGTATGAACGTGGACGAGGCGAAAGTAGTATGTAAGGATCGTAGCAGGTAGCGTTCTGTGGTTTCTGCCTACGCCCATGGGAAAAAGGCGTGAGTTTATATGTATGTATGTATGTAAAAATATTCAAATCAATAACAATTACTTCGAAAAATAGAAGACATTTTAACATGCGTTCTTTCTTATTTACAGAACTCAGTAGCTCAAAATCTACACTAACTAAATTCTAGTAGGCACGTCAACAACACTTCTTACGATCGCTTCTAAAATTTTGTCCTCAGAAACTAACAGAGACTATCTAGGCTACTTTCTCAATAGATCACGAACTTTTATCATAAATCACTACTGACTTGAGAAACTTCGTTACATCTGAACTTTTTCCTACAGGATCAATAGGTATGAATAAATAAGTTTTTCCTTCAGATGAAAGGGAGGCAATATCTAATACAGAGCAAAGTGATCTCGACTGACAGACTTATTTTGGTGAATGACAGATTTATTTTGGTCCTTCGAGGCGGGGTGGATTTTATTTAGTAGAGATTTTTACTAGAATAAAATCATATTTCGAAGAAAGTGTCTACATGCGTTACGTTAGTGTAAGTTATTTACTGAATTCTTCTTTTCTTTATCGTGTGGGCAGTAACGTCTAACGACCCCACACACCCTAGTGTCAGAGTTTCTAAATGGCCTCTGACATGGTTACCGATTTACTGCATTACTATCGTAGGTGGAACCTAGATAAGGCTGTCACATAAGCGTGAAGATGTTGGTACAAACAAAAGAGGTTCATAACCAGCTGGTGTGATGTCTGGCTATAGATAATGATGAAGAGCTAATGACACAAAATTATATACAATATACAAAATGAAATCTAATAAATAAACTTAAAGTAATAGTAAAGGTTCTTCACTAAAAGATTCTCGAAATATTGTGACATTTGCGGCCAATCGCTATAAATAATTTCCGTTCTGATTAAGAACAAAGGCTACCTTGTTTTGTTTACATCACCCTTGTTATATGAAAGAAGTAAAATCAATTCGGCAATAACTATTTCTCCTATAACCCAAACGGAACAATAAGACTATACGAATAATGACCTTTCTGTCATTATACATTATGTATCCTAGATAAACTAACAAATTAAGAAGTTAAGATGCCGCCAGCTTATCTCCCTGAAGTCGTAAAAGTAGATGTGAGTACGGTAATAGCACATAATGGTTGTCATAGAGATAGGATAACAACGGTACTAGATAACTACGATGATGTAAAAACTTTCATAGTACATTGCGGTCTGTAAACTGGATCTTTCGAAACTTTAAGATGGTTTAAACGAAAGGGAAAGTGGAGAATATTTTTGATCTCATTGAGAAAAAAAATCAAGGCATGGCTAAACAGCATCATTCAGATCAGTAACAAAAATCTGTACCTTCAACGTAAGTAATTTGTTTTGAAATCATTTGTGAGGCCCAAAGGCTTTCTTTAGCAATCTACTTATAGTAAGTACATATTACTGCTACTATGTTATATTTTACATTTCAGAAACCTTAGAGAAGCTTTGTTCAAATGTAAAAAGTAATTGAGTGATGATTTGTCTCAACAAATCATCACAATAGTGATCTATATGAATGTGATCTACATGAGAGTTAACTGCAACTAAAGCAGATTTTCTGATCAAAAACTTGATCAGTCGATTCAAAAATTTAGCCTCATCGATAGTCTACTGTTCCACAAAGAACCTTTCCAGGATAATAACATAATGGTTATTGGTTGTTTCGTAATACCCCGTTTAATGACCTCATAATTCGTCAGTTATGAGCGCTGTAGTTTCAAATTAAGCTATAAATTATTACATTAGCACTTTATAGTCGTCATTAAAGTTGTTATAACTCTGATGTGTATCTAATGCAAACAATATAACGCTTATAAGTGAAATAAGTTTAAAGAAACAGCTACCAAAGCACAAATGAAAGCTATGACTGCTATAAAAGTTAATGAATTTATAAAAGAAACTGGCAACCAAACTTTTAGAACTGGCAACTAAAAAGCAGATAAGGACCAATAAAATAATAATTGGAAAAGCCACAATCTACGCTAGCAGCATCTCGCTACATTTCTTACTACAATCGATAAGGTTTCAACTAAACTCACTTGATTTAACCCGTCATAATCCACAACAAGGCATCCCGAATTGACGAAATTACTTAAAACACTTAGCCGTTAACATTATCTAAAAATAACAAAAAGAAATCGTGAAAAAAGGGAAGGAAACATTTGGGCCAAAGGAATTTTTCGGTTGGTACAACAATTCAAAACATTCGATGTTCTAAACCGCTACTGCAATGCGCTTTTCGGAGGGAAAATATTAAAACTTTTCATTTAATTATTTTTTAAATTTTAGTTTACAAAAAAATAAATAGATGCCAAAATAAATGAAAGAATAATTACTTTTTTGGTTATTTTTTGCGGAGCGTAGCGGCTCCCGCGTCTGTTCGGCGGCGCTCGGCCGCGTAGACTGGCGTCCCGCGCCCCTTCGTCCTATACTTATGTGTTTACATCTTAAATGGGGTTGCACAGAGTAATGCTGGGTTCAGGCTTTACATTGGCTTGCTACGGGAAAAGAGCAATCGTATACCCTTGAGCCTGAAAAAAGTAATGGATCCATTACACACGCCTCTGTTTCTATTGTTCGATGCACTTTCAGCCGTTCTATTGTGTAAACATCTCCCTCGATGAATTTAGGTGAAGTGAGTTTGAGGTGAGTTGTCAAACCTTAACATCAAGTGGGATAAAAGTTCACCTCATGCACACTTCACGGAGATATTTATAAAAGAACATTGCAGATTTTCATTTGGTCCTTTAGTTTAGAAAGACAATTTTCCGAAAATAGTCAGAAAACATGGCAATGGGAATCATCGTCCAATAATCCTATTCCAAAAAAATATGCGTCGGCCGGGAATCGAACCCGGATCAACTGCTTGGAAGGCAACTATGCTGACCATTACACCACCGACGCATGTGGTAGTTTATGTCAATAAGGTTACAACTAGTCGTGTGAGGCTTTTAAGTTACTTGTATTTGTACAGATGTATGAAACAATAGTTAATTAATGAGAAAAGTAGAGAAATCTATCTTTACTTTACTCATTGATTTAACTATTGTTTGTATTTTCTGCCTAAGAAAAGTGTGAAAATGAAATCCTCAAACAAATCTAAACCATTTTATTTATTTATTTAAATCAGTCATCAAGGCCCATAGAAAATATATATCACAATACAATACAATACAATACAATTATAAAGAAATGACTGCATAAGGTCGACTTTGCTACTTTGTAGCCTACACACCTAGATAGCTCAAAATTACGTAAGACGTAACCTTATCTAATTTTGCAGTATAGCATCAAAATCGTTTATTTTCCGGCTATTATGCAAATGTCAAGCTAAACTGAGTCTTAATAAAAAAATCTAATAAAAACTGCTCAAAGGACCAAAATTTCGTCTAAAAAGACCGTCGTCGCCTCTGTCCTCCCCTACTCTGTGTTAGTAGGCCTAAAGTCCGGTATAAGTATAAAATATAAAGCTCGGTCGGATGTTATTATTGCCCGTCGCGATTCATTGCCGCAACCCTGATGTATTAACACCGCTGTCCTTATTATTGTTCTCATTAAAATATATGTTCCGGAAGTTTTACGTTTGGAGAAAAATATGGCAAATTGTTTTTTAGTCAGGAGTAATGAGCTTTCTGCCTCGCGGTCGGGGAATACGGTGTTTGAGTGGGGAATAATGCTCTTCTTTTTCATAATAATGTTTTTCGTTGTGCCTCGTTAGCCTAGTGGTCTAAAGCGCGACTGCTACGCTAGAGGGCTTGGGTTCAATTCCCAAGTCAAGGAAAAAGTGTTACTAGGTTTTTCTATGAAATTCTAAGTAGCAGCTCGGGGAAAGGATTTGTGCCCGGTTAATGGCAATAGGCTCGCCCCCTATTACATGGGGCCTAATGCATACCGGCGAACTGTGGGATATACATTGATACCCCTTTGCCTAACCCTTCGAGGCATACAGGCGTGATGGTTGGATGATTACTCACTGAATAGCTAGAGGTCTTGGATTCAATTCCCAGGTCAAGCAAAAAGTGTTATTGGGTTTTTCTATGAAATTCTCATCAGAAGTTTTTTTTTTTTTTTTTTTTTATAGACGAGAAAACATCACATAACTTCCCCCGCCCTGGGCGGGGCGGGAGGGAGTGTCAGACTTTTACTGACTAAAACCCGTCTATGTTCCTTCATGTGCCCTTTGCGTTCCGGGGGCGCGGTATCTCTTTCGAACAACCCGCAGCCCCGGCAGGCATCGGCCCTCAGTGGCCCCATCCAAGTTTGCTGACATCTCTTTGAGGTGCGCGTGGAACACGAACGCGCCGTCGACACGGTCTGTTGTTATTCAGTGAACGTACGGACGGTGAGCTACCCATTGCTCACCGTCCACAGACCCGCTCATTAGCAGCTTGGAGTTAGGATTTGTGCCCGGTTTATGGCGCCCGAAATATACCGGTGAACTGAGGGTGTACATTGGTAAGCCTCTGCCTAACCCTTTGGGGAATACAGGCGTCGTGGTATTTTTATGTTAAGTTACTTACTGACCTAGTTGCACTTTTGCCTTATTAAAAATAGACAGAGCGTGATAATTAAACGAAAACAGGATTAATTATCTTTATTTCGGCATGATGGATAAATTAAAAGAGCAAGATTAGAGAATTCCCAAAGTTTATCCGCTCCAAATTAATCTATTTGGTAATTATAACGTTTACTGATATTGGGGCTAGGAAACGAGCGGTTTGATAAGACGAGATTAAGCTATTTAGGATCTTTTGTTTGTTACTCCTTCACGCTTAAATGGATCTGAATGAAATTTGACACTGAGAAGATGGAATTGGGACTTTGTGTGGAATAACACAAAGGATACTTTATATCCCGGAAAAATGTACCGTACCCGTGAGGTTAAATATCAAATTTGACGCGGACGAAGTCGCGGCCAGAAGATAGTAAATAATAACACATACAAAAATGAAGCTAAAATGCAATGTTTAAAAACCTAGTGTGTGTATGACTTCTACGCCATGGATTTACAAAATATATCATAAAAATCTTGGAAGAAACTTACTAACAATAATCACTTATTTCATGGCCCTACGTTGAAGGAAGTTTAAGTTCCAAAGCTATTAAAACCGTAATGAATTATTTGATCTGGAGTTATTTTTAGCGCAGCACGGCTTGGATACATTTCACTTAGTTTTGATTTAATTGTGGATACTTTCTATGTAGTATTTGAATAAAATTTTGGTTGTCGTAAACCATGGGACAGTTAGGTATATCATTGCTTATAAATCGTGTTGCGTCAGCCCTAATTATCTAACATGGAACATGTACGTGATGGTAATGAATTTATACCCGACTCAAGAAAAGACCAACACCCACAGCTAGCCGGTATATTTTTAAGTCCCATGTAATAGGGGCAAGCCTATTGCCACTGACCTGGCATAAATATTAGTATTTATGCCAGGTCAGTGGCAATAGGCTTGCAGCTCGGAGTTAGCTCCGAGCTGCTACGGCGAAATTCATAGTAAAACCCAATAACACTTTGCTCATCCTTGGAATCAAACCCAATACATCTAGCGTAGCAGTCGTGCTTAGAACCATGCGCCCCCGCCCTGCCATGGGCAGAGGTGGAACACCGCGGTGGTTTAAGCCGGTAAGGGTCCGGCATGCCCCTCCGTCATCCCCATGACGGAGGAAGTTCATGCGGATCTCCACCGCGCACCAAAAAAAAAGGACCACTACCCTAACGAGGCAGTGACCTTTGATGTGCTTTAAGAATTAACAAGCTAGTTCTAACTGATGCATGATTTACTATCGCCTTCGATAATAAACCAAAATTGTATTTTCACATCACACCAATATTATAAAGGCGAAAGTTTGTCCGTTTGTCTCTTAACGCTCAAACGGCTGAACGGATCTGAATGAAAATTGGTACTGAGATAGATAATAGTGCGGTATAACATATAGACTACTTTTTATCCCGAAAAAATGTACGGTTCCCGTGGGATAATACGAGTATGTTAACGTTCTCGCGGACGAAGTCGCAGGCATAAGCTAGTAATATTATAAAGCTAAAGAGTTTGTTTGGTTGAACGCGCTAATCTCAAGAACTACTGGTTCGAATTGAAATAATCTTTATGTACCTATTGGTTGATCTTTTTATCGAGGAATGTTATAGGCTATATAACATCACGCTACGGTACTTGGGAGCGGAGCAGTAACCAAAGACGTAAAATGGATGATTAAAACCACACGATCGTAAAGCATAAAAAGCGCTTTGAAACCCGGTACTAAACCCGACTGTCCAAGCTCCAAGCATCCAACACACTCGATTTTCGATTAGAGTGAGCGGGCAAACATCACACAACAGTGGAAGCTAAGCCTGGATTACTGCCCATGCCGCAGTCGTCTAATGACTCGCTATAACGTAGCGAGACATTCTGTGACGACACAAACTCTGGACATACAGGATGCTTGATTTATGTAGCCAAAACCGGTAAAGTTTTATTGCTGACAAATGGTGAGTGATGTTGTGTCGTGATGGCTCAGTGGTTAAGGCGCCCGCCTCTCATGCACGAGGTCGTGCGTTCGCAACCGGGCACGGGTAAGTATCTACTAATATGACTTTGTCTAATTCATATGTACATTCTAAGTTTATCTTGGACATCACTAACATCGGTAACCATATCAGAGGCCCTTGAGGCGGTTTAGAAACTCTGACACTAGGGTGTGTAAGGGGTTGGCAGACCTTACTGCCCACACGATAAAGAAGAAGCTGACAAATAAGGGAGTAATTCATGTGAACAAAATAATGTTCCATTATAAGAGTAAATAAAAAAAAATCAATGTTAGAGGCACTTGTTTCTCATGCATGAGGTTACGGGTTTGCGACAAAGTAAGTACCAATGTGAATTTTTTCAATTCATATGTACTTTCTAAGTTTGACTTGTCCATTTATAACATCGTAAAGAAACATGGACTTATAATGAAATAAAGTTTTTAATCGCCAATCGGCTTTGAACAAGCGAAGCGAAGTTTGGTGATCAATGCTCGTGCCTACTCTGTATGAGAACAGGCGTTTGACCTGCAGTGGAACATAGGCTGGGTGTAAATAAAACGTCGTATAAAAATGAAAGTACATTTCATTACAAGTTCAGAAAAACAAGTTAGGTGTAACATTGATGAAAAAGTAACAAACATCCATCCATTAGTCCAACTGTCACGTTCTGCATAGCTGAAAAAACTTTTTTATTTCTCGCTTTTTAGTATCAATTTTTTTATCCAAATCCATGAAGGAACTGTCATGTCATGTAAATTAACATGACACCGCTAAAAAAAGTCATAAGAAAGCAGAATACGCGATTTCGTTTCTTAGATGAGACATTTTCAAATATTACTGTAAGTATACATCTGTGTAACTCTTTCGAGTGTACAGGCGCGATGATATGTTATGTAATTGCGTAAACAATGCATATTTATGCGATATCAGCAATCGCGGTTGATTTGCTGAAATTTTTGAAGAGTTCCGTTGTCTGTCTCCGTAATCCATCATCAGATCTATATGAAATTTAAATGGAACCATTTGGGAAGTTTACCCTTTCCAACAAAAAAAGAATAATCAAAATCGGTTCATAAACGACGAAGTTATCCGCGAACAAACATATAATATAATAAAAAGTCTCTATCTCAAAAACTACAACCGTTAAGGAGTACTGTAGCATCATCACCAGGACAGCAGCATCAGATGTTGACACCCTGAAGCATATACCTGAGTAAGACATGATTACGTAACAAAAACACCATACGAGCATACAATTTTCGGTGGTTGCCCTCGATTTCTCCTGGATTCCATCATCAGATCCTGGACTGGTGAAAATGGGACCACATCAGAAGTGAACACTACCCAACAAAAAAAAAAATTTTGAAATCCGTCTATAATTGAGGAAAATATCGGTGAACATAAAAAAAAAAATATTATACATACAGACGAATTGAGAACCTCCTCCTTTTTTGAAGTCGGTTAAAAAATGCGACATCACGATGACAAATAGTGGAGTTTCTTTTTAAATCTTTTACTCATACTAGAAGTCATTTTACATAATATTTACTTACATACACAAATATTATTATAATATTTACTTACATAATTATACATGGAAGTATTTGTTTCGTGTAGGAATCGAACCCGTGACACACAGCTCAGCAGCCAATCGGTTAGCCACTGCTCCAAGGTCACCAAACAGTACTAGTTGCTAAAAGAATAGTTGCTAAAAATGAAGTTGGCTCGTTTTGGCAGAACTATGCTTAATTGACATCAGAAAAACTGTACCTTCTTAGTAAATTCTTAAGGTTAGTAGTAAATAAAAGCATCAACCTGTACGCAGCAATAATATATCAAGTTAGCAATATAGCGGACTCGTCCCGTCTCTCTGTTTATTTGAGTTTCTACGCACACTTCACAAATTGACAACATGACATACAACACATACTCACAACACGTACGAAGCTACGTAGCTACAAGTAGTGTAGGGGCTGAAACTTTGAACTAAGCGGAGAAACTAAGTGGAGAAACGGATTATGAACCTGAAAAAAAAGGTTACTATTCGAAATTGACATAAATCATATTTGGAAAATATTTCATTTTATAGAACAATTAAAAAAAAGTGTGCCTAAGCCGGGAATCGAACCCGGATCAAGTGCTTGCTTCACAATTGGAGAAGACTTCATTAAATTAGCACAATGTATCACTTTAATCTCTACCAATCTGGCTCCCGAAGCTCGTAGCGTTATGTTACTCAAGAATAATGTAGCTATCTAGCTATTGGTGAACAAGTGGTTAAAATCCAGTCCAGGTCCAGTAGTTTCGGAGCCTATCCGTTGCAAACAAACAAACAAACAAATCTTTCCTCTTTATAATATTAAGTATAGAAAAGCCGCAAGAAATACCTTCGCTTAATACCTATTTAATAGTAATCAGAGTATATCGTCCCCGTAGAGCGAAAAGTCATTAACTCGAAAAACCATGTTTTGAGATAATGAGAGTTAAAGTTTTTGAAAATATAAATCGTCATAACTTTCATTTGCCATTACATATCTTAACCGTTTTAGCTTTATTTTGAAGGTAATAAAATTAAGTTTATAGTATAAGATCTACAATACTTTAAAATCTTCTAATAATTGAGAAAAATAGAAAAAACCAAGTTAATTAGTTTTTCCCTACAAAATCCTTGACTTATTTGAAAATTAGTTAGTTGTCGACCGTAGTTAGTGATTTTTCACTCAGTAATAAATTACTATGAAGAAAAATAACTAGAGTTAAGTAAAGTGGAACTAACTGTAAGATGTACGAAATGTGTATTGTAAATACTACCTAATTGAATATTCGAAGCTTGTGTGGTAAGTTTTGTTTTAAGTATGACATGAATAACTAATTAAACTACTTTAATAAATTAAGTAAAGTTGTATTCTAATAATTACAAGACATAAATCAATCAAAATACTATTAAATAGTTGGTACAAAACAAAAGAGAGTGCAACAATAAAAAAAACTTAGCGGGTGGGGCTGTATCGGGGCACACATCCGTTGGTTGAACGTAAAGCATCTTTTAAACCTAGGTAATATTCAGATGTTGTGTCGCGCAAATACGATTACTTAGAAGTTGTATGAAGTGCTAAACTATGAGAGCGACAGGGTCACCTGCAAACCATGCACACTGGTACATTTGCGCTTATGGTTAGTATGGTTTTCTAAAGCTGTGGGCTTATACAACTGTCTAATCATGACGGAGATGTCTCACTTATGCAGTACTGCATAAGTGCGAAAATCGGAAAGTATTGTTGGGGATTAACAATACTTTCCGATTTTCGCGACATGCAGAAAACATTACCCGAAAGCTGATCAACGATCATGAGAGTTCTTCGAGCAGCTAATTGAGATGGACTCTGCTTTCTTATAGACAATCCCCAGATCGGTGCAGTACTGCATAAGTAAACCATCACCTGTAGTCGTAACATCTTCATTGCCATAATTATACAACACACACACTGAGGGGTTACACCGCATTGTCCTCACTCCTTCCACAATCAGACCAGCATCGCCGAGATATATCCCAGGGAAGCTTAAATTGTTCAGCTTGGCGACCGTATGTGATGTTGAGTGGGCACTCTGTCCAGGTGCCATACCCAGGTATTTAGCCTCGTCCCATAACATCGTGTGTTGATGGGCATAATTATTCTCAATCTCTGATACGCAATGACAATCCTATGGCTCGATAGCTGTATTTTCGTTCATTCCTCGTTCGCTCTGCTCGGACCTTCAACTGGACCGACCAAGCCACGCTCCAACATAAGCCCAGTAGACTGTGATGTTGTTTGCGCCTTATTGTCAAATATCGCAGCCACACTTTTACTGTAGATGTCCTTACTACATCGCTTAATAACTCACGACTTTTGCATTATTATGCGATGTGCGATATCGTCATCCAACTGACGCGGCAGGGTCTGCACCATATCATTGACATCGTAGGGTATGTTAATAACGTGTCCGTCGATTTCATACTGTCCTGTGCATCGCATCGCATCTGCCTATTTGCATGTCTAGGTGACACCAGACTCTCCTTATTATTAAGCTTAGTTTGGGTAGATGAGTCCCGTGCCTCGGAAAGCACGTATAGCCGTTGGTCCCGGCTGTCATTCGTAGATCTTTGACAGTCGTTACGGATAGTCAGAAGCCAAGAAATCTGACAACTAGTCTAATCAAGAGGTATCGTGTTGCCCAGTTACTGGGTTGTGGAGGTCAGATAGGCAGTCGCTCCATGTAAAACACTGATATTCAGCTGCATCTGGTTAGACTGGAAGCCGACCCCAACACAGTTGGGAAAAGGCTAAGCAGATGATGATGACTTTGGTTTGGTATCTATTATTCCTGCTTTCTATCTATTATGTCTGCAATCGTTGTTGCGATCACAGCCTTCAAGTCCTTCGTGATCCACAGTCGATCACATACGTCACACTTGCGGCAGTACTCATTGTTCATAAACACAATACTAAACTTTTCTGCGGCCAACTCACAATGTACCTAAGAGTTGTCTCATGAGTTGAGTTGTCGAAATTTTTTGTTTTTCTGCACCTGTCGTGAGCTGCCGTGTTATATCTTCACCAAGTTTGATTGACTGGTAGAGAATATCTAAGGCTCTCTTGTTGTTTGTACTCTTTGTTACATAAAATTTAAATAAAAACATAATTAAATTAAGTCCCATCGCCTAGAGTACTCCACTGCACGTTCAAATTGTTTCGGTTGAGGTGAAGAGTTCAAACAGTTGGGCCTAACCTGGCAACCCAGGATATCTCCTGACGGGCTGGAACTGTCATCTACCTCTACTGAGGGTACGACTCGGCTGGCTCAATTTTGAGACGCAACAATCGGCTTGATTCAGTAGCTTTAACTAGCTTTAGCTCAATCTAGCGAGCTTCCTTTGTTTTTGGGACCCTTTAGCAGATGTGGCTGGTCATGGTCATGGTTCTACATCCTTCGGAGGCGCTATAACCGATGTATTCTCTTTTTTTTATGAAATTGAAGTTAATTCCAAAGTAACTATCTATAGGCAATTGTTATTAATTATCATCGGTCAAATCATTCAAACGGGTTAATTACTTTTCACTTTTAAAGTATTGTGCAAATCATTTAAAAATAAAGAATGAGAAGTCACTATGTTAAGTTAGTTAATTTTCGCTTTCGTCTGTTTTAACAAGCTATTGATTTCAAAAACTCACTAAATCGATTTAGTGATTTTTAGGCTAACTAAACGCATATGTTTGCTTTGATAATTTCAGAGAAAGGTAATTAAGTCGTTTTAAGTCCAAGTTGTGTAAATTTTATATTATAATGTTATAATCATTAACTAATTTAGTTATTTCTCCCATTACGCTGTGGGGTCCAAAATATAGACTTACTTACTTTTCACACTTAGTAAAACAAAAACCAACGCAGCTACAAGAATGACGATTAGGCAGATATTTAGAGAAAAAAATGGTGATCTTAATGACATTGATAACTCATTTTGGCCATTTTCAGACTTAGTGACTTTTCGCTCTACGGGGACGATATCGTCCCCGTAGAGCGAAAAGTCATTAACTCGAAAAACCATGTTTTGAGATAATGAGAGTTAAAGTTTTTGAAAATATAAATCGTCATAACTTCCATTTGCCATTACACATCTTAACCGTTTTAGCTTTATTTTGAAGGTAATAAAATTAAGTTTATAGTATAAGATCTACAATACTTTAAAAACTTCGAATAATTGAGAAAAGTAGAAAAAACCAAGTTAATTAATTTTTCCCTACAAAATCCTTGACTTATTTGGAAATTAGTTAATTGTCGACCGTAGTTAGTGATTTTTCACTCAGTTCTAAATTACTATGAAGAAAAATAACTAGAGTTAAGTATAGTGGAACTAACTGTAAGATGTACGAAATGTGTATTGTAAATACTACCTAACTGAATAATCGAAGCTGGTGTGGTAAGTTTTGTTTTAAGTATGACATGAATAACTAATTAAACTACTTTATTAAATTAAGTAAAGTTGTATTGTAATAATTACAAGACATAAATCAATCAAAATACTATTAAATAGTTGGTACAAAACAAAAGAGAGTGCAACAATAAAAAAAACTTGCGGGTGGGGCTGTATCGGGGCACACAGCCGTTGGTTGAACGTAAAGCATCTTTTAAACCTAGGTAACGTTTAGGTGTTGTGTCGCGCGAATACGATTACTTACTCGTAGAAGTTGTATGGAGTGCTAAACTATGAGAGCGACAGGGTCACCTGCAAACCATGCACACTGGTACATTTGCGCTTATGGTTGGTATGGTTTTCTAAAGTACTGTCTAGTCATGACGGAGATGTCTCACTTATGCAGTACTGCACCGATCTGGGGATTGTCTATAAGAAAGCAGAGTCCATCTTAATTAGCTGCTCGAAGAACTCTCATGATCGTTGATCAGCTTTCGGGTAATGTTTTCTGCATGTCGCGAAAATTGGAAAGTATTGTTAATCCCCACCATCACCTGTAGTCGTAACATCTTCATTGCCATATACAACACACACTGAGGGGTTACACCACATTGTCCTCACTCTTTCCACAATCAGACTAGCGTCGCCGAGATCTATCGCAGGGAAGCTGAATTGTTCAGCTTGGCGACCGTATGTGATGTTGAGTGGGCACTCTGTCCAGGTGCCATGCCCAGGTATTTAGCCTCGTCCCATAACACAGTGTGTTGATGGGCATAATTATTCTCAGCCTCTGATACGCAATGACAATCCTATGGCTCGATAGCTGTATTTTTGTTCATTCCTCGTTCGCTCTGCTCGGACCTTCAACTGGACCGGCCAAGCCACGCTCCAAAATAGCCCAGTAGACTGTGATATTGTTTGCGCCTTATTGTCAAATATCGCAGCCACGCTTTCACTGTGCATTTCCTTAATAACTCACGACTTTTGCATTATTATGCGATGTGCGATATTGTCATCCAACTGGCGCGGCAGGGTCTGCACCATATCATTGACATCGTAGGGTATGTTAATAACGTGTCCGTCGATTTCATACTGTCCTGCGCATCGCATCGCATCGGCCTATTTGCATGTCTCGGTGACACCAGATTCTCCTTATTATTAAGCTTAGTTTGGGTAGATGAGTAGGGTATGGCGAGTCTGTATCTATTATTCCTTTCGTTTCTGTTTGCAAACGTTGAATAAGATCCGGCAGAGCATAAGCCGAACCGTATCTTCACCAGGGAACGCATTCTTCAAGAATTGGGATGTGCACAGATCACATACGTCACACTTGTGGCAGTACTCATTGTTCATAAACACATTACTAAACTTTTCTGCGGCCAACTCACAATGTAAGAGTTGTCTCATGAGTTGAGTTGTCGATTTTTTTTTGTTTTTCTGCACCTGCCGTGAGCTGCCGTGTTATATCCTCACCTAGTTTGATTGACTGGTAGAGAATGTCTAAGGCATTAAGTCCGTCTTTGTACTCTTTGTTACATAAAGTTTAAATAAAAACATAATTAAATTAACTCCCATCGCCTAGAGTACTCCGCCGCACGTTCAAATTGTTTCGGTTGAGGTGAAGAGTTCAAACAGTTGGGCCTAACCTGGCAACCCAGGATGTCTCCTGATGGGCTGGAACTGTCATGTACCTCTACTGCGGGTACGACTCGGCTGGCTCAATCTTGAGACGCAACAATCGGCTTGATTCAGTAGCTTTAACTAGCTTTAGCTCAATCTAGCGAGCTTCCTTCGTTTTTGGGACCCTTTAGCAGATGTGGCTGGTCATGGTCATGGTTCTACATCCTTCGGAGGCACCATAACCGATGTATTCTCATTTTTTTATGAAATTGAAGTTAATTCCAAAGTAACTATCTATAGGCAATTGTTATTAATTATCATGGGTCAAATCATTCAAATGGGTTAATTACTTTTCGCTTTTGAAGTATTGTGCAAATCATTTAAAAATAAAGAATGAGAAGTCACTATGTTAAGTTAGTTAATTTTCGCTATCGTCTGTTTTAACAAACTATTGATTTCAAAAAGTCACTAAATCGATTTAGTGATTTTTAGGCTAACTAAACGCATAATAATTTCAGAGAAAAGTAATTAAGTCGTTTTAAGTGAAAGTTATGTAAATTTTATATTAATGTTATAATCATTAACTAATTTAGTTATTTCTCCATTACGCTGTGGGGTCCAAAATATAGACTTACTTACTTTTCACACTTCGTAAAACAAAAACCAACGCAGCTACAGGAATGACGGTTAGGCAGATATTTAGAGAAAAAAATGGTGATCTTAGTGACATTGATAACTCATTTTGGCCATTTTCGGACTTAATGACTTTTCGCTCTACGGGGACGATATTGTCTCATACAAATAAAACAAAAAAATTGATTACTGAAATGTAAACATTTGGCAACAATAGAAGTTCTCGAATTCTTATATCCATTTAGAAGGTTTTGCCATATGCGTCGGTGGTGTAATGGTCAGCATAGTTGCCTTCCAAGCAGTTGATCCGGGTTCGATTCCCGGCCGACGCATTCTTTTTTGTTGGAATGTGGCTACTTTTATTTTAGAAACCTTTTAGTATACTGAAGGATAGAATATGCCTAGCCTTTACTCGGCAAAAACCCCAACATTTTATATATCGTAAGACAAATCTCCGGACTTATCTAACGTCATCCAAAATTCTAGAAAAATAAAGTGAAATTTAGTGCTATGTTAGGATTTTTGGAGAAAATATCACGTTTGACATAGCTAGTCGAGTATTCTGTAAGATAGTTTTAGCGGTAATGACAAGAGTAACAGAAATGTGAAAATCTTTTCTACATAAGAGAGTAAAGAAAGAAAGAAAGAAAGAAAGAAAAAAGTTTATTGACACAAACCATGTGCACACAGATATACTAACAAAAAAAAAAGGTTATTTAATATAAAAGAAAAAAAAGAAAACTACATAACTGTGTGCCTCACGGCTGCGCCAAACAGAGAGTAAGTAATAGAGTTAACTCTGGTTTAAAACAAAGCTATTCAATCAACATCAATTAAATCAATAAGGCAGATACATACATAACACACATAATTATGCTTTAAAACATACATACACTCACGCTTTTTTCCAGGCAGAAACCCAGAACGCCACCTGCTACGACCCTTACATATGTACTCACGCACTTTCATACATCTGATCATACATACATACCGCTCATAATAACAACCCTCTTTTATGCTTATCAGTTGTCGGGTAAACCGGCCAAATACAAGCCCGTACTTGACACGGAGGGTTCCGTACCACCATACAATATTAAAACTGAAGAATTTGCAGGAAGAAATTAAAAGCGTGAAAAGTAATAACCGTATAATAAGGAAACACAGACAAGACGAGCCGATTGTCACAATGACGTTTTGCAAAGCCACAGATATTACACCCCTTCACCAAATACAACTTAAAAATTAAATAACATGTTACTAATAACTTAAATAACTTAACTCCTTATAAAAATAAATCAAAGTACTAAAAAACATATTTAGGTGGTCTTTTTAACCGGCATTCTCGAATAGAACGAGGTCGGCCTGCTTCGGGCACAGGATCTTGGGATACCGGAAGTACCTTGGTATCAGGACTGGACACATTGGGTTGTGGGACTGAACTAGAAGCGGGTGTGCACGACAACCCCTCGACTGTGTCGTTTTGGGCCCGACTTATTTCCCTTACGGTCTGAGGGCTCCGTGTCTCCACGGTAACTGGCGGCGGTAGCACCTCGGGCATTTCCGAACGCTCCACCTCGGGAAGACTCCGCTCTGCTATACCGGCAGGACATACTAAAGAGCTACGAGGTCGCTGTCTTAACTGGTCAATGTGCCTATGGGTTTCCCTACCAGACTGATCCACGACCTTATAATCTGTATTACCCATTTGTTTTACTATCTGCCCTGGGCTCCACTTTACGTTTCCCCTGTACTGTCTCATCCATATTTCCTCCCCCAACTGTAAAGAACGTTGAATGTCAGTTCCTGCCTTTTGTTGTCGCGCCTGAGCCTTTTGGACTTTGTTTTCCCGATTTGGCCTTAACGCGTCTAATTTTGTACGTAAATTCCTACCTAGCATTAAGTTCGCTGGACTTTCCCCTGTAGAACAATGTTCCGTATTTCGGTAATATAAAAGAAAAGTATTTAAAAATGAGTTAATATTTTCTTTTTGTCTAAACGCTTTTTTAATGACCCTTTTAACCGTACGCACCGCATTTTCTGCGGCCCCATTCGATGCCGGGTGGTATGGGGCAGAAAAAATATGTTCTACGCCATGAGAAGTTAAAAATTCTGAAACTTCCTTACTTGAAAAAGGGGGTCCATTATCCGTTACAATTTGTCTAGGGAAACCCCACCTAGAACAAACTTCCGTGATTCTTTCAATAGTAAAACTAGCTGCCGTACTAGGTACAGGAAATACTTCTAGCCATTTAGTCCTTGCATCTACCATGACTAAATACATTTTACCAAAAATAGGACCTAAAAAGTCAAGATGCACCCTCGCCCATGGTCTATCAGGCCAAGGCCACGGCGTGATGGCGTGCCGCTGCGGCGCGTCCGCCTCTCCCGCGCACACCGCACATTCCCGGCAAGTTGCCTCCACTGCTTCGTCGATGCCCGGCCACCAAACATAACTCCGAGCTAATGCCTTCGTTTTAACGATACCCATATGGGGCTCATGTAATTCGCGCAACACCCTAGTACGACAACTTCCCGGAATAACTATCCGAGGTCCCCACATGACGCAGCCTAACTCCTCGTATAGCTCCGTGCGACGGTTAAAATAAGGCTGCAACTCCCTTATTTCATTATCAGCGGGCCACATGTCCCGCATATAACTTAAAACCCTACTTAACAGCGGATCTTTACTGGTTTGTTGTCTAATTATGTTGTAATCTAATAGCAACGCATCTTGTGCGAAATGTAAATACGTTTGCTCGGGGACCTGCAGTGACACATCGCTAGCACAAGTTACCGGTAACCGCGATAGTCCATCCGCCCCGTTCTGTTTGGTGTTAACATATTCTATATCGTACATGTATGCCGATAGAATAATCGCCCATCTCTGCAATCTACTTGCTGCCATCGCCGGAACACCATGTTTTGGTCCAAAAATGCTTACTAATGGTTTATGATCCGTTCTTAAAACAAAACGCCGCCCATAAACAAATTGGTGTAGCTTCTGCAAACAAAACACGATAGCTAAAGCTTCGCGGTCTATTTGGGAATAGTGCTTTTCTGCGTTATTCAATGAGCGGGACACATACACCACTGGCCGGTCCCGGCCGTCCGCGCCTGATTGTGTGAGTACGCCACCAATACCGCGTGAGCTTGCATCGCATGTCAACACCAACGGCTTGTCCGGGTCGTAATGAGCTAGCACTTCTGCACTAATCAATATCTTTTTAACTTTTGTAAACGCTTCTTCGCATTGAACACTCCATTTCCAAGTTGCATTTTTCTTTAACAGATCATAAAGTGGTGACAATACACTACTCAAATTTTTTACAAATTTAGCATAAAAATTAACTAACCCTAGGAAAGAACGTAATTCTGTAATGTCTTTCGGCCTGGCAATTTCTGTTATAGCCCTTACTTTTTCGGTATCAACCTTAATACCATCTTTTGCTATAACGTACCCCAAATACCTGACTTCATCAACCATGAACCGACATTTACTTTTCTTTAGTTTCATTCCATGATTTTTAAACCTATGAAACACTTTTTCTAAAATTTCTAAATGTTTGTCTGGATTTCCTGACGTTCCAATGATTACGTCATCCAAAAACACTTCTACCCCGGGTATGTCACTAAGAAGATTAGACATAATCCGTTGGAAGATGCCTGGGCTGGAAGACAAACCAAACACTAATCGATTGTATTTGAATAAACCTCGATGTGTATTTATTACAGTTAGTTCTTTAGAGTCATCCAACTCAATCTGGTTATAAGCCTGGGATAAGTCCAGTTTCGAAAAAATCGTAGCTCCGTTTAAACTCACTAACAAATCATCTATTTTCGGTAGAGGGTACCTATCGACCAGTAAGACAGGATTTAAAGTAACCTTATAGTCCGCACAGATACGAAGTCCACCGTCAGCTTTACGTACCGGTACCAAAGGTGTCGCCCAGTCCGAGCACTCGACGGGCTCAATGATGCCCGCGCGCAGCATAGCATCCAGTTCCGCGTCGACCGGGCCTTTCAAAGCGTAAGGTAACCGCCGCGCACGGCAAAACACTGGTGTCGCGCCCTCCCGCAACCGGAGTGTTGCCTTGCCGCCCGTGTACCGTCCCAACTCGCTGCTAAATAAATCTTTATACCTATTTAACAAAACAAACATACTATTAGGTGCGTTGTTTACAGTATTGTTATGATTTATTGTTTGTTGAAACAACGGTATTTTAATTCCCAATTCTGATAACCAATGTCTCCCCAATAGCGTAGTTGTACCACCGTCTATTACAAACAATTCTAAATATTTTGTTTCATTCATATACTGAACTTTAGGTTTTATTACCCCCAAAGGTTTAATCTTGCTACCATCATAAAATTTAAAAACTAAATGATAAGGTTCAATAACCCTATTACTAAAATATCTATCATAAGTTTTTTTACTTATACAGGAAACTGCTGAACCTGTGTCAATCTCCATTGCAATATCGTTGTCATCGATAGACAATGATAAACTCACCGGTCTGTAGCCGTTCAGACAGAGCTGATGCAGCTCTTCCTCTGATTCTCCTGAACTGGAGGCCTCTTCTAAACCGGGCTGCGCGCTCGTAGTAGCCGCGAAATGGTTCATACCGCGCCTCGTTCCACTTTTTGTGTTCGTTCCATACTGTGGACACACCCGCCTTAAATGACCACTTTGCTTGCACTTACTACACACAAATTTCTTATATCGACAATTATCCGAGCTGTGCCCGCGCCAGCCGCACGCCGTGCAGCTCTCCGCGCCTTCCCCAAGCTCCCGAGCCGGCCGCGCCGGTGCCGCCGCTGCGCGTCCGCGGCTGGTGCGTTCCCGTTTTTCCCATAACGTGTGCACCGTTGCCGCAACTTCCGCGCCCCCGTTTCGTTCTACGAATGCCGCATCCCGCTCCGCTGCTTCCAATCCGCAAGCCAATTTCACTGCCCCTGAGTATGTTAAATTATCCTCCGCAAACAATCTTTGTCTAATGACGTCACTTTTCACACCGCATACAAATTGGTCCCGCAAATTCTCTTCTAAATTTCCGCCAAACTCACAGGATTTCGAGAGTTTCTTCATCTCTGTTAAGTATTGCGTTATAGTTTCGCCGTCGTTTTGACGTCTTTGCCGAAATCTGTATCGTTCCGCCATGACCGCGGGTTTCGGTTGTAGATGATTCTTTAAAAGTGCAACAGCTCTTTCGTATGTAATATCGGCCGGCTTACTAGGACTACACAAAGTGCTCAGTAACTCGTACGTCCCATCACCAACACCCGTAATTAAAATCGCCAACCACATGTCTTTCTCGACCTTGTTGACCTTAAAGTACATCTCCAACCGCTCCACGTATAACGTCCAGTTTCCTGATTCCAAATCAAAGTCTCTGATCTTTCCTATTTTTCCAACAGACATTGTTTTTTTTTTTTTCCATCCTCGTCGCCACTGAAGAATTTGCAGGAAGAAATTAAAAGCGTGAAAAGTAATAACCGTATAATAAGGAAACACAGACAAGACGAGCCGATTGTCACAATGACGTTTTGCAAAGCCACAGATATTACAAAAACCATGTGATAACACCGCTGAGAAAAAAACACATTGCTTCTATCAGGATCCTCTTTATTATTGTCTTTGTTATAGCGCCCACAGTAACACATACTCTGTGAAAATTTTAAGTGTCTATCTATTACGGTTCAAAAGATGCAACTCTGTTACAGACGGATGGACAGTGGAGGCTTAGTAATAGGATCCCGTTTATTCTTGCATTTAAGAAGAAATCATAATCCACGAACAAGCGAAAAATTAATTTTAGTTCATTTTTTGTAACTAGATGGCATTGTGCAATATGGATCCAATTTTGAATCGCGCTATGGTTTCATTGCATAGCATTGCACTAATTTTTCTATGGACTATGTCGTCTGAGAATAAACAGTTTTTATTTTTATTTATTTATTTATTATTGTATTAAGTTTGAGACTGTCCATACTAATATTATAAAGAGTTTGTGAGTTTGTGAGGTTGCAAGGGGTAATCTCTGGATCTACTGAACCGATTTAGAAAATTCTTTTACCCATAGAAAGCCAAGTTATTTGTGAGTGTCATAGGTATGACGGAAGATCACGTGGGCATTCGTTGCCGGACTGGTCGATGTCCATTGTTGCAGCCGAAATAAGACTCAATACTATGCACTACACAGTTTTAATTAAACCAGTTTAACAAACAATCAGTTACAAAATAACACAAACGAATCGGATTTCTATCAGAACTCGGCGATGTCGACTAGAGGTTGGCAGTACGTCCGTTCAGTTCGGTGTCTGATCACTTAATGCCCAGGTATCGGGCGATTTTATGTCAATTGTCATCTGTGTTCGTAATTTTCCCCGCGCAAACTCAAAAATTACATTGACAGCTCGCACAGTGTTGCCAACCTCTTTTTCAAAACCCACCCATTTTGGTTAAACTTGACGTTCCGTTTAGAATCGACCACAGGTATATATCGTCACGCTTTGACCTACGGGAGCGGAGTGGGAACCAAAGACGTAACTTAACGCAGGTGAAATAAGCAACGCGGGCAAAGTTGCGGGTAGAGCTCTAGTTTTTAATAAAAATTCTAAGGAAACATTGGTTTTTCTTTATGTTGGCATCCTTTAGGTACGGGCTCCTAAAAAGGTATAAAGGTAGGTCTACACGCGTCAGAGCTACAGCTAATTATTACAATAACATCATTGCTTTCAATCCAGACGGTACTTTTTATAGATTTGAGAGCGATGAATCAAATCTCAAGAGGCAAGCGGTTTGTTCCTGCCTCTTGAGCGTATCTCTAAAGTGTTATAAGTACCTCTAAGCTGCATTTATTTTCATTTGAAGCGATCCATTATGAATTGAATGATAATTGATTGGTGCATTTATTTCTGGGTCAAGATTTCTTTAAAACGGGTGTAAAAAGATCTTTGACGGTGCATGTATGTTCGTCCCAACATTGCAGTATTTTTTTTGTTCTGCAATAAGGCAGGGAATCTTCTGGTTACGGAGATATTGAAGAACAAAAATTTGTTTTCGTTTTTCTGAATATAAGTAAACTTTAAGTGCCCCTATGACCCCTGTATTGTTTCACACATCCATAAGCACTTTGTTTTGTATGCAATCATAAACAGTGAATACACAAAATAGTATCAACAATAATCCTAGCAATTATTTTAGATAAATGCTACACAATTTCGATGGGTATTTATGCGTTGTTAGAGGCTATATGATCTATCATTTTACACTTCGTATTAATTTGTTTGGATTAAAAGTAATTACTTACTTTCGAAAGGCATAGTAGTACAAGTTGATACTACATTATAAAGACGAGCCAACATTAGGATTACAGGATTGCTAAGATATTTCAAATAGGCGTAATGTTGATGGCACGGTTAGCGCAGTGGCTGAGCGATTCACTGGTATGCTGAGTGTTGAGGGTTCAATTCTCGCACGAAACAAATATTTGTATGATATATAGTTATTGCGAGTATGGCTGTTTGTGTGCTTGAGTTTATACAAGGTGTTGATTTGCATCCTTGTCAAATTTTAGGAGCTTGTCATAAAAAATTGGGAGTAATCAAATATAATTACGATACCTGGCCAATATATAATAAATGTTTGTTTTTTTAGTTGCAGCTATCAAATAACAGTATTCCAGAATACTCCTCTCGCAAAATTCAGAATCGCCCAGTTGCGTTTGCGGTAGGCAGAGTTGTCGCGCGGCTATATTAATGTGTACCAGTGTGTACCAGAGGGTTTAGGCGCTATGCCTAAACCCTCTGGCGAGACGGCTACCTCGAATTTGAAGATCACGTCAAAAAAAAAAAAAGAATTCAAATACAATTTATTTTATTATTGATTCGTGTTAAGAGTCACGAGCATAGTTAACTCCTTGAATTTGTCGAGGATGCAAATCAACGCGTTGTATGTAAACGCACTTACGATTTATTAGAAATTCCTAGAGTGCGACAACGATTTCATTAAAAGAAAAATTATTATTCTTATCTACAACCATCGCTATCGCATTGAGCATCGCCTGTCTTGGAAACTACGATAGACTATACTATAAATAACTAAGTTTAAGTAGGTTCATTACTGTATTGCCATAATAATCTGTTAATCTATTCTAATATTATAAAAAGTTACCTAAAATTAAATTTTGGTGTACGTAAATACGTCACGTTGGGGGACCGCTCGGGACGATCGTATCCTAAATGCAACATCGGTCCCCCAACGTGACGTATTTTTTTTGTTATTTTTTTACTTTTTAAAGGGAACTTAGGTTTTTGTGTTGGGGGTTTTTTAAATTTTTAATTTATTTTTTTATTTTATGCTTTTTATAGGTACCTACTTATTATAATGTCGATTTTATTAAGTTTGAGACCCCACTCGAGTATATTTACAGACATTCGGTTTTTCTTCCCTACTTTCACCACTACTAATCACCACAACTTTTAAACGGCCCAACCTATTTTCATCAAACTTGTCTAAGAACACTCGTACGTAAGTTACCTTTAATACAAAAAAAACTAAATTGAAATCGCTTCATCCGTTCGGCAGCTATGATGCCACAGACAGACAGACACACACACACAGACAGACACGTCAAACTTATAACACCCCTCTTTTTGCGTCGGGGGTTAAAAACTGTTTGCTTGTGAGAGGTAATCTGATTACGAAAATCTTTCACTGATACATAGAAAGCTACACGATTGCCGAATGTCGCAAGACATATTTTATGGTATATTCGACTTCCAAGCGGACAAAGCCGAAGACAGAAGCTAGTATAATTACATGCTTTGTTCTCTTCTCCCAAAATCATAGGGAATCATAAACCAGGAACACACGTAATTGGATGAGTTTCCACGGGATCCGTGTTCACGAACCATGACGCCATCATGATCGAATTATGTGGTACAATGGGGTACAACAGTGACACCGTAATCTCGCTACTTCCGCTTGTAATGAATAATGAGTCTATTTTGTTGGTCAACTCGTGTGTCAAGTTTGCGTAGTTCGAGGTTAGGACAGTCGTGTACAAAAGTACTGTTTGCAGTTAAAAATATTTGGGTATTTATTATGACTTTCTTTTGCCAGAATAGGTTACAGTCATTGATAGATAGTTTGCATTCACAAGTTGCAGAACAGACTGCTAATTATCTAGGTTTATGTACTGATACTGATTAGTAAGAAAGTAATAAATAATGTAACTTCTATAGTTGTATTTTTAATAAGAAATAGGATAGAAGACACCTAGTTCCAAAACACAACTTCTCTTAATTGATTTGTAAATAACTGTAAAATTTGATTTTTGATTGCTTTTTCTCAATCACTCTCAATCTCACAATTTAATCAATAGATAGCTAATAAATTGAGTTGGAAATTGAGTGACGTCATAGTTTAGTATTGTCATACAAAATAGTAGTACATAATGTCACATAAAAAGTATGAAAATGAATTAGTGGTGTCATCTACCTAATTATAATAATTTTAAGTAGGTAACCTGTTTTTAATAGTTTTGGTTAATTTCGCTATTAGGTAAAATTAAACAAAAAATAGGTAGGGTCACAAAGGTTTTATTGAAACACTTAAATTCGAATTTTAAGTACAAATCAATAATTTGAAATAGCTTCATCATATGGCAACGTGTTTAACATAACACAATCACTTACTACATAAATATCTATTAAATATATACCTATTTACAAAACTTAATAATACTGCTCCTATATACACTCGCTAACTAAAAACATTTATTTATTTATAAGTTCGAAAAAAACTAAAAAAATGCAAGGCACCGGTTTTAGCACCAAAATTCACTAAATAAACTTTTTTATTTAGTAAGTACATTATTTTGACATTTTTGTCACTGGATTTAACGATTAATTTTACTATGCACGATTGTACCTACACAAATAGTGTAATACTTTTAACAAAACCATTTGATATAATACAGTTTTCGTTTTAATTTTATTTGTTTAAAAATATTTTTAAATATAATTTGTGAGCACTTTTGCTCGCGTTTGTATGCCATACCCGTACAATACGATGAGTAAAATGTCATTGGTTGGTATCAGATAACAGGCCGATAGAGTTGAATTAATATTTCGTCAAAAATCACGAACTATTTAAGACAGATTTTGTATTTTTTTTAGATTTAAATTAATTTTACTTAAATTTCAGTATATTTTTGCAACTTTTTTAACTCGTTTGGGTATACTCAACCAATGAATATCATGATACTCATATCACACTGTTAAATTAGACTACATCATAGGTGAAGGGCATATAACGTTGAGTAGAAATTTTTTGAACAGTAAAAATAATCACCCGTTCCCCTTATGACATAGTACACTATCAACTAAACTATATTTACAATAAATATCACTATACTTAATTTCGTAAAGACAGAGAATATTCAGATCTCAACAATATTTAAATAAAATGCTACCTACAACACGTAAATAGATAATTTTGAAATTGCATCAGATTTTGGAAGCACACTGCAAGTAAAAGCACTATACAAGAATAATTTCGACGTTACTAACAATAAACTACATTGATCATAAATAACAGACACATTTAGATATCTTAACAATTCAACAAAAGCATTGAATGATTTAGCTTCAGATATAAAAACATTTTATTTACATTATTTCTCTAAAGAAGTAAGCACCATACGAAATATTTTAGCACAATATTTTGATACATCAAAAGCTCCGGATGCAATTTCTCAAGTCTTATGAAGAAATACAGGAACTTTTTAAGATAAAGGCACTTCGAAGGAAATACTAACATTAATACTGGTCGAAGACTCCAGCCGTGCTTAAGTTAAGCGCACACTGGCGACAAACCGCATTTGTATACACTAAGAGACCTGTTTAACACCGACTTATAGTTCCATTGCACTTCTTGTGACTAGCAAAACAGCGTCTCATTAGCGGTAATTCTCAAAGAGAATCTCGCGATTTTCTCCTCTATATTTCGATATTATGCGCTTAACCTGCGTCTTCTACAAAACAAACCACGACATTTAATACATCGAAGACTATCGATTAATACATAAAGATTCGACGTACTTCGGATCCATTTCGTCGATCTCACGTCCTTTCGTTTCTGGTACGAAAAGAACGACGAACAGTAGACATAGTACTGAAATTCCTGCGTACATCCAAAATAGGCCGTAGAGACCTATGTAGTCTTGGAAATCTGCCGCCGTCTTAACATTTACGAAACCGCAAAGATGACTGAAGCTTGTCGCTAAAGCACTGCCCGTACTTCTGTACTCTAAAGGAAATAATTCTCCAATGAGAAGAGAAGAAATTGGGCTAATACCCAAAGAAAATGCAATCGTAAATGTTAAAACACAGAGCAGAGGAATCCAATCGTACGTGGGTTCTGATGCCATTATATCTGACGAATTTCTGAAGACTTCTTCATAGTAAGCGAATGATCCGAATCCGGCGAGTGCTATGGACATCATGACTCCACTTATCATCAATAAAGGTAATCTGCCTACGTTATCTATCAGCATTCCTGACAGACATGATGCCAGAAGCTGAGCAACACTCGTTGCTATCGCTCCTCCATGAGGATTCATTGTTCTAAACGTTTTCTTGAACATTTTGACTGCGTAGAAATTGAACAAGTTGGCTCCAGTAAACCTTTGGAAGAACATCAGACCACACGTTATTAGAACAGGCCGTGTCATCCTTTTCGAAAGCAGAGCTTTAAATTTTCCTGCGTTATTCCCATTGAATAGTTTACTGGCGAGAATATTGGTCCTTATCGTTGCTAATTCCTGTCGTATATCTGCTTCTGGTCCTCTGAGCCATTGTAGAGACTCTTCTGCCTCCTGTTCTCTTCCTCTTAGCAGAAGCGAAGAGGGAGTTTCAGGGATAAAGAACAGAGCGAAGAATAGGAGTATTGGTGCTGCTGCGACCATCAGGGCGAGTTGGTACCAGTTCAAGTAGGCACCGATGGAGAATGATATCAGGATGCCGATCTGGCTCAGGATCTTGAGTACTGAGCTAAGACATCCTCTGATTTCGGGGACTGCTATTTCTGTGACGTATACCTGTGAACAAGAGAAAAGTATGTTAGGAATTTTCATGAATAATGTGTGTTGGCTCGGAGTACGTGCCTTTGGCTTTACTAAGAACTAATTTAGACAGTTGACGAAGTTGTTATCTTAGATTTACTATCTTGGTCAGGCGACAGATTGGAATTTCTCTTTGATTCCTGATTCAAATGAGTATGAATGTCTAGAGAGGGCTGTAACCAGAATATGCAATGTTTTCCATGAAACCTTACAACTTACGCATGCAATATTCACTATTTCTTCCCGTTTACTACCACGACACGAGATAAAAATATTCTGATGCTTAGCACTGGTTAAGGTTTAAGCATGTGATTACGAGTTCGATACTGGCAAGTGCCAATGTAAATTTTTCAATGTGCATATTTTGGAGATCATTCACATCGGGGAAGGAAACCATCTAGAGAAAACCTGGACTAGTAATTTATATGAATATGAAATGGCTTGGAGTAAGCGTGGTGATCGATCCTCGTGCCGTATTTGTATTAGAAGAAAGACACTTTTGCCCTGGAGTGAGACAATTGAAGGCTGGTATTGTTATTATTAATTTATTGAAGGCCCAATCGAATCACGGCAGACCACACATTGGAGCAATAAAATACATTATACAGTCCTATTACAAATGTAAAGCGAAACAAAGCACTATCTAATGATGCATAATCATGCTCTGGCGCCTATAAGCCTTAAAAATAAAGATTAACACTGTATTAGTATTATTTCGTCCGTTATCAAGTGATTTTATCTTTTCCAAACTGTATTTTATTATCCACTATTAATAAAGGGATAAGAACATTTTGTTTCTCGCCTTTCATTTT
This sequence comes from Caradrina clavipalpis, assembly GCA_932526535.1. Classification (NCBI taxonomy): domain Eukaryota; kingdom Metazoa; phylum Arthropoda; class Insecta; order Lepidoptera; family Noctuidae; genus Caradrina; species Caradrina clavipalpis. The sequence goes on along the minus strand of OW052111.1, from coordinate 2,118,673 downwards.
AGCGTGGGTGTTCAAAATTGTGGTTTCATTAGAATTCCTCTGTTTATATTGTTTGTTATTAGTTTTATTACGTAGTTCAGTGACTTCTTTGACGTTCATGTTTAGTAACAGAAAATAGAATGGTTCAGCTGTTTGAACCCACACTGTTAATAAAATCTCTCTCGAATGAAAAAGTTGTAGTTTTGTAAGAAAGTGTAATGGGGCAGCGATCTGTTTCCACATTATGGTAAAATATGAACTCTTCCCGTAACTTTATTATAGTCGAGTGCGTTTCAAATTTATGGTATAGATAAAGTTTTATCATTTACAGACCTACCTACGTTTTGGAACAGGTTCAACTTTCTGAGTAAACTGACCGACTCTTTGCCAATTCAAATGTTCCTGTAAATGGTTTAATTGAAATAAATGCTTTAGACTTTGACTTAGAAAAAAAATCGCACTTAAGGAACCAATTTAGAAGAGGATCGTACTGATTGCAATAACGTCTTTATCTTTATAAGGATTAAGATTCTGATTTCTGATTTTGACTGCCCCGTTGATCTTGTGCTGGTAAACACGACTATTGAGCGTAGAATCCAGGGTTCGATTTCCAGATAGCGCAAAAAGTGTTTTTGGATTTTAAAATTAGGAATTTCTTAGTAACAGCCTGGAGTTTGGAAGTTGGTGGTGTGACATCCCCGTTGCCGTCCCACCGGAATACGACAGTTAAGGAAGAGAGAGTGCACATGTGTTTGCGTACACACTTGCGCACCTTATTATATTCAGCGTACTTGTCTAGTCTACATTAAGGTTAACCGCTGTGGTCGGAATCGGTCTGGGGAATACATTTTTAAAAGATTCTCAACATGAGTAAAACAACAATAATTAATAGAATTATAACATTGTGGACTTTCAGAAATAGTAACTGCTTTAGGACGAAATAACTTCAACCATCTAAATCAACTTCAGTGTCAAGGGAAATATCCTTTTCAGATTACACCTCGGGAATCGCAGCTCGATATTACGGCTTCACAGATGAATGCAGTCACAGTAACCCCTTCATTGTCGTACAAAGTAAGAGTACAGACCACCCTGGGCTGACCACACGTAGTACATTTAATAGGTACCACCACAGCGCGAAATGACCGAAAACATAAAATCTGTGAGCCATTCGTCACGATACCCGCCGCAATCATTGTTGAAGTTATGTATGGTAATGTGTCAATAGTGTATAGGATTATGTCATGAATTGTGTTAAGTGTTTCTCGTGACCAAGCATTCGTTTGTGGAGTAATAACTGGTGAAGTGTTGATTATAGTTACTTGTTCTATTGGAATATCACCTGTGTGAGATTGTAGAAATATAGTGGAATAAAAGTTATGGTATATATTTAGATCACTCTGGTAAGAATTGACTATGATGCAAGAATTTCTGCTGCTGACTACTTTTTTTTTTACAGATAGGTAAATTATGTAAATCCTTTATAAATCTTCTAATTTTGCGTAAATTATAAATACGAAAGTATATCGTCTTTTACGGCCACTGAATAGATTTTCATATTTAGTAGAGACTAGGCTTAAACCCCAAGAAAGGACGTAGGATGCTTCGTTTCCGCGATAACCAATGTTCACGCGAATGAAGCTTCAGGGAAAAGGTAGTACAAATATATCTAACTTTTAACTAAACGTCGTTTAAGGTGGCTTGCAGATTTGATCGTTTTTCTCAAGCATTACTTTAATCAAGACCCTTACTTTGACATACAATCGTATCATTGCTACCTGTAACACACATCGAATAAACAAAAAAAAAACGACGGGTTGCACTCCGGGAGTGCCGGCAGAAGTGAAAACACTAAAGACGTCATATTTGTGTACGATAAATTCGTAAGATTTTCGATCAGGTCACGTGTCCTGACGCGAGTTTAACATTTTTTACCCAATCCAAAACAAGTGCACAACGCCGCTTACGATTTTTCGACCAGGGTCACGTGTCCTGACGCGAGTTTAACATTTTTTACCCATTCCAAAAAAAGTGCACAACGCCGCTAAAGAAGTTTTCACTTCAAAAATTTAAAGATATCCAAAAAACTGTACAAATTTGTTTCCAAAAAGATCATTAGTTTACATTCCACACACTAACCTCAGACAGTAATACCCAAGTTCTCACAATAAGCTTTCCGAAATTGTTTCGCTTGACAAATAATCATGCAATTCTTACACAAAAACATTGCTCATCGGTTCACATAGTATCGTAAAATCGTTGACAATAGATCACTTTACATAAGTAATACTTAACAAGTCAATGTTAGTGCATAAACGCTTTTTATGTTTTGTTCGAAGAAAGGTAAAGAGTACCTATGTGTTTGGAGATGAGACAGTTAATATGACTGCCCCGATATTGCGATTCGTAGAAAAGTAATCTAATTATATTTTATGCGGAGGTGTACCAATTTACACCCACAGTTCTCCGGTATGTTCTATCATCATCATCATATCAGCCGCAGGATGTCCACTGCTGGAAATAGGCCTCCCCATTGATTACCAAAAAGATGGTAGGAAGTTAGGTCCCATGTAATAGAAGGCGAGCCTATTGCCTCTGCCTAACCCTTCGGGGAATACAAGCGTGATGGTATGTGTAATTATATTTTGGCCATTGGGTAAAATAAAACAATAGATTGTTCTTTTAGTTAAGAATACAATGCGACTTCGTATTTCACCCGCGATAAGTTACGCCTTTGGTTACTGCTCCGCTCCTGTGAGTCGTAGCGTGCTATACAGCCTATGTAACTCATAAATAATGTTGCTATCTATTGATGAAAAGTGCTTATAATAGGTGCAGTAGTTCCGGAACTTATTATAATTTTGAGTTCCGTATCAATTTGAAAATAAGTTAAATGATGAAAAACTAACTAACCACAAGCCTAAATATTAATGTCTTAGCCTATCTACAAAATTTTATCGAGTTTAATTACTTATTGACCAAGATAATTGACTAGAGTCTTTTGTTCAAAGCGTAATGTCGCCATGTTAGTCTCCATAAATTGACAGGAACTATACAGAGTGTTTGGCAGAACGTTGAACATACGAAAATGGTGGATAGGTGGAGTCATCTGCCACTTACTCAGCCGTAATTTATTTGGCCCTGGCCTGACTATATTTTTAATTATTTATTATTTGCTTTCTTCTATTTCCATCTTCTTAACTTTAAAGTGTAATTTTTAGCCATTCCTAGCCATCTGGCTAGGGCCAAATAAATTAGGGCTGAGTAAGTGGCAGATGACTCCACCTATCCACCATTTTCATATGTTCAACGTTCTGCCAAACACCCTGTATAGTAGAGTTACAGTGTAAAGGTCTAACCAATTTAATGGCGGAAATACTATACATGGGATAGCTATCCTTGTATGTTCAAATTCAATTTGATTCCCAAATCAGTGACATTAAAGAGGCTGTTTCTATGTCGTGTCGATTCCGAATTCGGAATGTTTTACACAATGATTCTGTGTCGTGGTCAGAGGTTTTAAATTATTTATGACGATTTAGATGTGGTGGATTCTACGCATTGAAATGTTAGCAATCTGATTTAGGTAGGTACCGATTTGTGTTGGTTTTCGGATTATGCGGATTAGGGTTAACGAAGCTTATGTAGATGGTTATTTTAGGGAGCGCTCTATTGGGTACGAATTTAAATAATAATTTATCAAGATTACAGAAACACCTGTATTTTATAAAGAACTCATTTCTGAGTCCATTTGCCTTTTGACTATTACTAATTAGTATGTAGGTAATGGAAATAGCGTTCTCTAGTGACAATAATAGAAAACACAGTTATTCATCGCAAATTATAGTTAGCGTTACCGCGATCGAACGTGTTCAAATGGGTAAAAAAGCTTTCACTAGGCACTCTGGTTTATTAGAAACATTCAGGCAGCAATAAAAGGAAGGACGAAAATACGAAATGGATGTAAAATTAAATAAAATAAACTCTTAGGTATTGTCTAAAATGAATAGAACTGAATTGTGTTATTTCGTGTCCATTTAAATGATATGTAAAAGTAACATAGTTCATCGACTTTTGTTGCTGACCGCGCCTACCTAAAGTAAACTAACTGATTAAAAATAAACATAGCCCAATTAAAACATTTTAAACATTACTTCTGTATAGAGATATCTATACTGGCAACTAATAAAGGAAACAAAGAACTGTCACATCTGACAATTTAATAATCTTTACTCTATGCCTTCACCACAATAACACTCAAAGTGACGTCTGTCAAAGATTGCACGATTCTGAAAACTACGCAGCACCGTGGCCAGTGCATTGCAAATGGACTTTTATTTCACAATAACTTAAATTAAATGGTCACTTGTTTGGTATTGGTATGCATCACGTTTCTACTCTTGATTATGGCAGCAAACATATATGGATGACATTTTTTGCATTCGAATTTTGAAATGTTTATTTTTTGAATGTGGTTTTCTTAATAAATAATATCGGCCAGTTTCTTTCTGATTGCGATCTTGCAGACAAATTATTAAATTAATTTTACAAAACTTACGGAGCATTGAGGTAACATTAAAAATCCCTCTGTAATCTTTTACAAATAAAAAAATAATAATAATACTGTAACAACTCTTTGAATGCGAACACTGATAATTTTACTTAATGTTAAGAAATATACCTATAACTTGAAGGAAAAAAAATGCTGATAATGATAATGGGGCTGCTTTAATAACACCTAATCTTTGTAAACCAAACGATATTGTTTTTCAACTTAGAACTAAATTCAATGCGCTATGTGTTGACTTAATAATATGGCTTAACTACTTAGATTACAGAAAAATAATCATTAAATTCGATTCATAAGTGGCAGAATTATCGCGTAACAAAAAAAAACTTACAGACGAATTGAATACCTCCTCCTTTTTTCGAAATCGGTTAAAAATGATCTGCTACTTATTACATTACAAGTAAAATATTTGGATTTCAGGTTGTAGTCAAAGTCGGCCTCTTTAAGGTACCTACTAAAAACTGTATGCCAGTTTTTACACCACTGACGGCGAAAGCACTAGCACACTACTCACAGTAGGTACTATACCTATTGTACTTTTACTGATAAAAGGGCCGTTCCATTCAATTTTAATGTCCGATAGACTGACACACGCAATCGATGGCCCTATATGGTGCCTATAATGTTTTATAGTGCACTCTAATGACCACATAAGGCCTTCCCCAGCTTTCTCTGTTCAAAAGCAGTTTCTATTAATGTTATTTTCGTAATCATTCGGCTTGTGGCTATAACATTGGTTTATGTTACTTGAGGTCTTGAGATTGAACCTAAATGTTATGAGATTTGGTTGTTATAGTTGAAAATAATTATTTTGATACATCACGCGCCTGTATTCCCTGAAGGGTTAGGCAGAGGTGCACCAATGTACACCCACCGTTCACCGGTATCTTTAGGTCCCATGTAATAGGGGGCGCGCCTATTGCCATTAACCGGGCACAAATCCAAACTCAGAGCTGCTACTGAGAATTTCATAGAAAAACTCAACACCACTTTTTGCTCGACCTGGGAATCAAACCAAAGACCACTCGATCGTAGCAGTCGCGCTTAGGACCACTAGGCCAACGAGGCAGTTATGATTATTTAGAGCCTGAATAAATGCTTCCTACTAAGAAAGGCTACGTTAATAGTGAAAGATGAGAATGCATTTCTCCAACTGCTCCTTCACTTACTGTCGTTATTATGAATGATAATGATATTATATGGGCAACTATTACCATAGAAATCTATAAAATGTAATCAATTTGATCTTTGACCTCTTCTCTAATCTATTTTAGCTTATATTAGTTATCTAAGCGTCTTTATTCAGTATGTCAAATGTGTCACATTACTATCAAGCAATACCAAATAGTACATTCAAAACGTCGACTTAGAATTAAGCTTTAAAATTAATCTGCATTAATTATTCAGTTTTTTTTTTTAATGAACGAAATTTATTCTAGCCTGACAAAGTTAGAATAAAAGCAGGTCTGGAAAAATATTCTACACTAGCGAACTGCCCGAGACTTTGTCCTCGTGGCTTATTTCACCTATGACACAAACAACGTGGCCTCACAAATAACGTGGCCTTCTATGGGTAAAAGAATTTTTAAAATCAGTTCAGTAGATTCAGAGATTACCCTCTACCAAACTCATAAACTTTACCTCTTTATAATATTAAAATAGATGAATAATTATATAATTATCTAATTTGACACTTACTTGTGTAGTCATATTGATACAGCAGATCAGCATGCCCCCGCAGAACGACGCGGCGGATATCATGTGCACACTGGTGGACAGCGCGGTGGCCAGCCACGCGAGGGTGTAAGGCAGAGCGGTGGCGATGAGCACCGAGCGACGGCCCAGGCGCATCGCGAACCCGCCCATGATGCCGCCCACGAACGCACCTGAGGAAGACGGAGAAGAATCACATTAGTATTAGGTACAGGTAAAGATAAGCTAATATTGCCAACAGTAAGTGTAGTCGGGATGTGGATGATGGTGATGATAAATCATTTGTCTAGCCCAGTCTTTCCCAAAGTGGGCGATAACGCCCCCTTGTGGGCGCTGCAGGCCTAAAGGGGGGCGGTAAGAGACCCAGAGAAAAAATGGGGGCGTTGTGTAGAGGCTTGGGGGGCGATTTGTAATTTTATCCAGTTAGGACGACTCTTAGACACCGACTGAGCTCTCGACTCTCGATTACAAGTTGTGAATATAAACTTGTATTAATTAAGAAATTGTTCAAACTCGGTTCGATATTTCTCGCCGTGTAATTCATATAAACCCCCCTCCCCCTCATGACAAATTTCTAAACGGGAAAAAGGGGGCGCTAAAAAATTATTTATTCTCTAAGTGGGCAGTAGACAAAATAAGTTTGGGAACCTCTGGTCTAGCCTTTTCTCAACTTTAGTATTAGTAGAGCTCTTTGTGAAGAAGCTCGTCCGGGAAAGTACTACCACCATACTTATACATAAGTCTGCGGCAAAGCAGCGTTGCTGTGTTCTCGTTTGAAGGGTATATGGTTGTAATTACAGGCACATGAGATATTGTAACTTTGTCTCTGGGATGACAACCCATGTTACACCATCAGCAAATTAAAATTGAATTATTTAGATGTAAGACTTGAAAGATTGTATAAGATACCGTGACACTTGAATGCTCTTAACATATCAATCTCACTACACGACGAAAGCTTCTTAACACGAGTGTGTGTGTTGTGTTTGATTGAGCATATTAGTTCACACTTGTACTCTATAAGACTTGTTGTTTTAATTAAAATGTATTCCTCAAAATATTTTCCTTTATTCAGAGCCCTTTTTGAATTAACAATAAATGTACAGGGTTTTTTTAAAGACTACTAATAAGTCAGACAGGCGCCGTTTCCTACAAAGACCTGGTTATCTTCTTGCTAATTAACGCACTTAAACAATTAGTACTGATGTTGGTCCACCGGATTGCAAGTTAAACAACCTTAGCACGATGTAAGGCTATACTTTAATGACCTTTATGTTGAAGAGTCATCGTTACTGCTATAAGCTTGTTGACGAACGAATATTTTTACTATTGGGGTATTCCCCTGTAGCTAGTAAACTAAACATAAAACAATGTTATCCTTTTCTTTCGGGAGAAACAAGAAATAGAAGGAAGATTAAGAACTGTATTGCTTGTTGTCGTTACGTTAAACATTTAGATCTAAAATGATAGGGTACTTCAAATTTCATTTGAAATGCCAATATAAAATATAGCAATAAATAATTTAAAAATAGCTTCGTTTGTGCCTAGATTGGTTAAATAGCTCTATAAGGAGAAATTGCAAAATACCAAAAAGGCCAGAAAGGCCTTCGTCCCGCAGTGGGAAAAATTAAGGCCAAAAAGAGAACTTAGTCTTTAAAGAATCAGGGAATAGTTATTTGATTCGGAATTCACAAATGAATACCTAGCGTTACAGAATTCAGTCCGACAGGATTACATTCATCACACTCAATCGGATTTCAAACAATAAATTGAAAAATACTTTAAGCCCTACATTTTGTGATCTCTTTTGAAACATTGTTTCCGTGGAAAAGGGACGAATATTCTCTTTGACGACGGAATATTAAATGTTGCTGTTGTGTCCGGAGAATTCTTTCCATTTCAATCGGATATTGCTGGATATTTGTATTTATTACGGACGCTTTGTGATCCAGGTAAGCTCTTTATTTTTATATTTTCAAAATTGATCGTGGGACGACGTTTCGAAAATTACTTTGAAGTAATGTTTCTTTGCGGAACGAAGGACCAATGGTGGAAACTATCGTCTTTGTCTGACTCGATGATATTTAGTGAAAGCATTCATTTCAATTGAACCATTTACAGGCACTTTTGAATTATCAATAAATGGATCACATTCTCAGAAAAGTTACAAGTTAGTTGCTCATTTCGAAACATAGGTACGAAATACCTACTTTTGTATATAAGATAAATCTTTCATGTCTGGAATTAAATTGACGCTTGATATTCATTGTACAGAAATATTGACAAATAATTCAACATGTTAAAACTTAAAGTAGATAATATGCAAAATTAGTAATATTTACACATAGTATATACGATGAATATGTAGTGTTCATAAAGATCGCAGTAAAAATACATTGATTGCGTTTCCTCATAAACAAGTGTTTTCACTTTTCGCTTCTAGTAAAGTTGTCGAAGTATCAGCCGTCTTTATTTTTATACCTACGCACAGTGTCGTTCGTCTCGCTATACATCACGGTAACGACACAGGCTGTAGGCAGAGAGGTAATTTATACCTGATCTCTCCCTTCATTAGGCGTGTTTAGGAACAAGATATAAATCTACGCAGCGGTACCTTTCACGTAGTAACTACCTACAGTCGACTACACGATAACGTTTTACTCGATAGATGGAGATGCAAACTCAGTTACATTTTAAATCCCATTCAACAAAAAACCCTTTTAGTAAAAGGTTTTTGGGTTTTTGCGAGGGATATTCAAATTGAAAATACTATTATCCTATAGCATTTTGGGTTTTATTTTACACGGCAAGTACAATTAGTATCACATATTATTAATATTAATTTAGCTTACGAACTCAATACAGAAGTCACCAGTAAAACCTAGTTTTTTCATAACTGGTAGAAGGGACATTGTAATGAAAACTTTTACTTTATATTCAGTACATGATTCCAGACCTGAATTTTTCGTCGGTTTGAATGAAAATAACTTAGCTATTCCATACATTTTGGCCATCTGGTTGTTGTTGTTGTTGCTTATCCATACAAAAGTGCAACAACTAAACGGCCAAAATGAATGGAACAGCTTTTTATACCGGACGAAAAACTTCATCGCTTCTGGTTCTAGAATCATTTACTGACTATTAAATTATTTATATTCATGGTTGTACCTTCAGAAAAGTCCATCCATCACGCGTTGTTACTATAAATCAGTTATACTATCAAAATGTTTATGATTTTCTTTCATACCTCCATCGTAATGGAAATATTATAAAATTGTTCGTCTGCTAACATAATGCAGTTTATGTTTATACTATGAGCTATTAATAACATGATCTCGTAACTAATTCTCATTGTACACGATACATTCACTGCTTCAATAAAATGCTTTTGTTTTCTTGTCATTTTTTACTGTGCTTGACATTTTTGACATATTTTATTTTATTTTTTTTGTTTACATTCATGCCTTGACATTTTTGACATACTTTATATTTTTTTTTGTTTACACTCATGACGTTACTACTGTTATTAGTCTGTGCTTTTGATTTTTTTGATTTAATTTGTGACTCTAATGATGATAATTATGTATAATTTTAGAGTTGAATATTTTTTTGCATGCCCATGAGATGGTAGAACATGGAGAACTATATTTTCAAGAAAACATCGATGTACCACTTACCCATGTTTGCAAAAAAAAATGATTTGATTTGATTTGATTCATCTTTCAATATTTTAGAATTTATTTCAAAATAGCTTAGCGTCCGAGTAAATGTCGATTATTTGCGTTTTCTTTTTAGAAAATAAAGGTACTCTATTTACTCCTTATAACATTAAATATCTACCAGTAAAAGTCCCGTCAAAATTGGTCCTGCGGTTTCGAAGATTTGCAGGAATAAACAGGTACACACAAAATTTTTTTGGTCATGTATCACAATGTAATTTTATTTTTTTGTGTAGATAAACCATTTTCCAGGCACTACTGAATTGTCAAGGAGTCAGTCAGTCAGAAAGCTAGTTGCCCATTTCAAAGCCCAGTAAGTTCCTATAGAGGATAACGGGCAAGGAAATCAATGGACACTCACCTGAAAGACGTGTGACGTGAAAGAGTAATAATGAGCAATGATTACATACAATGCACATCCATTGCGCCATTTGTTTTGAAATCCGCGTCCTCGGTAACAAAGACAACGCAATGGATGTTGTTGATACGTCAAAATGAATGCAATTGTGATTAGGAACATTTGAATTGTTACGTAAGGCTGACAGGTTTCTTATTTATTGTTTTCATTCATCGTCACACAATTACATCATAATAGAAAATGTCGCATTGCTTTGTATTAGAACCAACAACTCGAGATGCACGAAAATCTATTTTAAATACTCCGTATTATTGAAGGCAGACGGATGTCTGCGATTTCCAGTCAACAACTCTCAATATTTTCCTCAACTGTTTTCTTTCAAGCCAAAACACGGAAAGCTACACTTCTCAATACCATTAATTGAAAGATCCTCAGTTTGAGCGATTGCACTGCGTGTAAATATAACCGGGGTATGTCTATCTGTCTGTGCCGTTTATTTTGGTCTGGCACGGCATCATCCTGAGATGTAGCAGATTGGCTGGCATAGAATTAAACATTTGATTTCATCTAACTGTCCATTTTGTTTGCGTTGACTTTTTGCGTTGCCGAGTTTATGTACCTGTGAGATTAGAGCTCATTGAAAGTCGATTGGCAGATGGGTGTACTATTTTTGCCTGATGTGTAAATTCAGAAAATAAGCATTCATTTGTTTATAAGGTTTTTGAGAGTGGTCATGGTTGGTTAACATCATTCTGGTTTCTCGAATGAATAAATGCCAAAAAATATCAAGCTACTGCGATTGGTTCGTTCAATTATTAATAACCAATAACAGTAGCTTAGGTAATTTGAAATATTCAAATCGGTAGAGCAATTTTCGAGCTTAAGCAAGACTGACGTACATCAATTGATTTCACTTTAATTAGATGCGAAATTTCTATTAAATCCTGATTATATGCAACAAACTGGATCTACAATGATCCTATTACGCGCTCAATATACCATTTCTGATGCAATGATACACCAAACGAACGGGAAAGCAATAAATTGAACGTTAACACAAATGCACGAAAACACATAATCCCGTGCATATGCTTCGTATTTCCGTAACATCACCAATCATTTCCATTGTGGTCCTTATAGGGGAGAATGCATATTGAATTGCTTGCACTAAATTCAAGGTATGCATAATATCCTATGAGAGTTATCTAAGTGGTAGTCTGAGAGTCTATTCAATTTAAATTACTTACTTGTCATGTGAAACTTGATAAGTAATTCGAGATGTGTCTTTTTTTTTGTTTATTTCTGTAGTCAGGGGGCTTACGATTCAGAAAATAGTTGTGTTTAGTTTATGTTCAAAATAAGTTTGTCAGTGCATAATGAATACATACGATATATTTGGTGCATATTTGGTTGAGTAATTGGCTGTTGTGTGTCACGTTTTCGATTCCCACACAGACAAATATTTCTATATCCTACAAGTCGTCGTTGCGGGTCTGGTTGGTAGTGTTTGTGTTTCTATGTTGGTAATTGCAAAGAAAAGAACAAAAGGAACATAATAAATATAGTTATTCAAAGTATTAAACATTGGCTTTACGTAAGATTGTCTAGTCAATATTATATCCAATATCATCCTTGCATTGATATTTCAGTAATTTCAGGGATTTAACCAAGTTTTTTTTTAATTACTCTGTTCCGTCTCTCTCGTAGGCAAAAACCTTCTTCCACTCCTTCTGTCCTTTCATCTTGTACATTTCTCCCATCTTATTATCTCTCTTATGTCTACATCATTCACATTGCAAATCATAACAATATTCCCAGCTTGCATGTTTCCAATCACAGCGCATAAGCATCGCCTCAAAGGACCAATGTACACACTCCCCAACAGTAACGAATGACGCGGGTTGCAATATTTCTGCTTTTACAAACTCGAGCAGACGCAAAATAAACCGATGAGTGTGCTATCTATCTGTTCTCGTTTAGGAGAGATGCATATGATAGTAAGGGTAATACGCCACTGAGGTAGAGATGAGCGGAGCGAAGATGAGATGAGCAGGAATCGGCTAATTACAAGCGCGGAGACGTGATTGTAAAGATTTTTTTTTCCTTTGTGCGGCTGCCACTATAACTGATCTATTGATCGCCGATTTATGGTTAGAGATCGCCACCAAACCTAGTAGCTGTGGTAAACTGCAGAATCAGCTTTGGGGCAATCTCCATTAGTTCATCCGGGCTTAATAGGTGTTTGCCCAGATGATGATTGCGCTTGTGAATTAGTGCTCCGCATTCCCCCAGAAGATGGAGGAGCGTTTCATCAGCTTCCTCACAGCGTCTGCTGCAGGTTCGCGTATCACTTGTAAAGATTAGCCAATGTAGCTGGTAGATTCATGGGCATCTCCTCTCCGCTCCGATTGTCTCAACCTCGATTGATGCGGTTTCCACCAAATCGGAAAGGATATGTCTCGTAAACAACCAATCAAACACCTGAAGAGCATTGAAGCTAAGCGTTGTTGTACCAAACATCTCTATTCTCTTCCCGCCCTCCTATCATAGGTGGAAACCGGCCCTAAGGTTGTTTTTATCAGGGTAAGCAGAATTCGAAGCTTCTTTCTTCAAATTTTCCTTTTTCATCTTATTTTATTTTTGTGTGATGTTGGTAATGGTTCTCGGTTAGGTATTAGAGCTTGCTTCGTAAATTATATAAAGGTAACTACAGTGTGTGGACTGGGTACTCTTCTGATTTTTGATAAAAAGTTATATAATATGTTTTACTCGTAGTAAATTGTATTTATAGATATATCAAAAAAGCCTTTCAGAGTAATATATATACGTTCAAAACTAGCATAGCTAACCAAAGCTAGCTTTTACTTAGAAAGAACATGATGAAATGAAATAGGATTATGCCAAGCAACGTTACTTCACGGCTTCTTCATGTATCCAACACAATAATTTACTCCTCCATACATCAATGGTTTCTAAAAACAAACGAATCAATATAGCCGATGACTGCACGCCTAATCCCGCCTCCCAAAACGAAATACACCGAGAATGCTGAACATGCCAAAAAGTGTCATTCCGGCCGGTGAGAGATGCCCTTTATAAGCGAAAAACAATGTCTTTACAAATACCTATGTCGGCGGGCAACCATAAATTAAATGCGAGACGTTTGACGGTAGAACACTTTTATTTTCTTTATGTTGGTATTCAGGTTGGTACCAATTTAGAATACTGTTCTAATGTATTTATTGATTTATTGGACGCAGTCTCCGCAGTTTTGTGCAGTGCCACCAATGTATCTTGGATTCGAATGGCGTCGCTACTTGCTTATGAAAATGGAAAATAAAATTTTACATCTCAAGAAAATTATCTGTGCCCGAAACACGGACACGGAAGTTATTCCACAAATATTTTTTTCTAGCAACTTTTAGAGTGGAATACAAATTATTTGTCCAATTAAAGAAATAGTTCCTAGTTTCACCACGGGTCAAAATATACTGGCCGCACTGCACTGTTTTAACCTATTGTGAAAAATAGGGTAATGGTTTAAAAGATTGATGATTATAGAGTGATGCAATGTTTAAATTTTAATTTCGTGTCAGTGGAATAACGTCTCCCCATTCATCGAGTGTTGCTTTTAACTGATGTTTCAAATGGTTTGTTTTCTCCATGTGATGTAGTAAGATTAGAATATTTTTGACTTCGTTTTAAGTGCAATCTAACTCTTGCACAGTCAATATAAAAACACTGGAGCTCTGGAGCACGCAGTTCTATGAAAACACATTAGTTGCGTGGAAAATCTATTCAATGGTTCATTTATCTTAAATGTAGGCCTAGTAGGTAGCCACGTTCTAACCAATATTGACATACGAATAAATTGTTTAACTCCGTTCACGCTGGCCGTGGAACCAATTCGTATAATTCGTCTGAAAATGAGCGATTGGTTTTTGCGTTTGTAAATTAAACAAACTATTCTGACCAATCTCGAAAATTTTAAGACGTCTAAAAAGTAATTGCATTTTTTTAATGGTGGTGATGTGCAAGCGTCTTTGTGATTTTTTCGATTCATATGTACTTTCTAAGCTTATCTTGGACATTGCAGACATTATGGAGAGGTAAACTGAATTTATAGTTAATATAAGTCTGAAATAACCAATTCGCCTAGAGCAAACGTGGTGATCAATACTTATGCCTTTTCTGTATGATTTAAGGCCTTGACTGCCCCGTTGGTCTCGTGGTCGCAAGCGCGACTGCTGAGCAAGGGGTCCCGGGTTCGATTCCCAGGTCGGGCAAAAAGTGTTATTGGGTTTTTCCATTAGGAATTTCTCAGCAGCAGCCCGGAGTTTGGAAGTTGGTGGTGTGACATGCACCCCCGTGCCTCGGAAAGCACGTAAAGCCGTTGGTCCTGCGCCTGATCTCTCTCCGGTCGTGTCGGATTGCCGTCCCATCGGGCTATGAGAGTTAGGGGAGGGAGTGCACCTGTGTTTGCGCACACACTTGTGCACTATAATATCTCCTGCGTACGTGGCTAGTCTGCATTCAGATTAGCCGCCGCGGCCTTAACACTGCAGTGGGACAATAACTATTGGGTATTATTATTAATCTTTGACAATTTAAAATATACACTACAGTTCCCGTAAGCTAGCTGTATACTGTAAGTACAGTACAGTGAAAATATTACCTTGCAAATTGCTATTATAATTCATGACAAACACGCCAAAGGATTACAAGGATGAATGATTACGAAATCAATTTACTAGTTTATTAATATCCATTGATACTTTACACTGCCGTGTAATAAAACAGTACAGTCGCAATCTTTACGCCATCATATTTTACGGGGACCGGCAGCAATTTAGCTGACAGATTACAATAATAACTTACAGTTGTAGTGTCCAGTATAAGTTTATGGTGGAAGGACCATGATGTTATCTTGGTCCTGCGAGGCGGTGGCGGTGCTACTAGTATTAGCTAAAATTCCACATTCAACAATGTTGAAGGACAATGCGCAAACAAACTACAACTACGTACTACTATCAATCATCACGAATCTTTTATGCAAACCATAGAGAGGTCAAGTTGTGTCTTGTGATGTATTCAATAAGACATGTTATTTAAAAAAAATCGAACTGAAAAGCATGAACCAACTAATTTGATACTTCTTGGGGATATTTTCTTCTTTAGATAACATACCATCACGCCTGTATTCCCAGAAAGGTTAGGCAGAGATGCAACCAATGTACACCCACAGTTCGCCGGTATGTTTAAGTCCCATGTAATAAATAGCCTTCCTTTTTTTAATTTATTAGAATACAAGAAGAATAAGAAGAACTTTTGTGACCATATTTATCTGCAAATAAATTGATTTGATTAGATTTGCATATTGTACCTGAAAAGACCATTTCTTTAGTTCCTTATTACGCCGCGTGTCAAGATATAGTGGTGACTCTCAAATTGAGAGGAGTGTACCGGACAACAGCTCGCGGGCAAACGGGCGTGTAAGTAATTCAATTACGAGTAATAAATAGTAATCTCGAATTTTTTTAGGACAGTTTTATCGGTGTTCGATAATTTATAGCTTTTTTTTAACGTAAATTGATTTTATTGATTATTATGTAGTTGTTTCTTAAAGATTTTTTAAGACTATATTTTGTTTTAAGGGTTCCTTACCCAAAGCGTAAAACGGGACCCTATTGCTAAGACTCCTTTGTCTGTCCGTCTGTCTGTCTGCCCGTCTGTTACCAGGCTGTATCTCATGAACCGTGATAGGTAGACAGTTGAAATTTCACAGATAATGTATTTCTATTGCCGCTATAAAAACAAATACGAAAAAATAGAATTAAATAAATATTTAAGGGGGAGCCCCCGTAAATATTTATTTCATACAACAGACAAGATTTTTTTGCTGATTTATAGATCAGCTTTTGCCCGCGACTTCGTCCGCGTGGATTAATAGTTTCCATTCCCGGGGGATTTCCGGGATGAAAACTATCTTATGTCCTTTCGAAGGTCCCAGACTATATCTGTACCAAATTTCATTGAAATCGGATCAGTGGTTTAGGCGTGAAGAAGAAACAGACAGACAGAGTTACTTTCGCATTTATAATATTAGTATGGATGGTACAGAACCCATCTTGCGCGAGTCCGACTCGCACTTGGTTGGCATGTAGATAATTGCTTAGGATAAATTTTACGCTTTTAATTATGTCTCAAATGAAAGTGAGATTTCTGACTTCTTGGCTTCATTGAACTCGTGATTAATAATAATAGTAGAAATTATCTATACCAATATTATAAACGGGAAAGATTTCTTTGTTTGTTTGTACCGAAATAGCTCCGAAACTGCTGAGCCGACTTTAACTATTCTGTCACCAATAGATAGCTAAATTATCAGGAAGTAACATAGGAATCATAAATAAATAAATAAATAAAAAATAAGATCCTTAAGAAAATTGCAATAATGTGACCCAAAGTAGCAATTTTTTTCAATCATAATGGTACCCAAATGGCAGCGAGGGCGGAACGCTAGTGAAATATAATCTATAGTTTATGAACCCGTTGACTAAACGGTGTCATGATTTTCAATTAGTAAGTACCTGGTTGAAATTAATTTGTACTTAATCATTTCTGTTTAAGGCGTTAGTCTAACTACCAATTAAGTAAAACCCAACTGGTAAGTAATAAAATGGGATCGTGTCCGTTTCCAAAGCAATAAGTTATTTATTACTTTGGCAACAGTTACCCGTAACCCGTTAGGTACCCTAGTCGTAAATAGGGTTGAAATAAACAAATATAAACGAATCTATGCACCAAATACAATTTAAATTGCTAATTCGCTTCGAAAAGCCATTAATAAATCAATACTTTGAAGCTATTCATGATTTTGTCTGAAAAGTATCAAGAAGTATCTTGATACTTCTTGATACTTTTCAAACAAAATCACTATAATACTTTTTAGGACGTTTTTAGAGACTTGTCTCTAAAAACGTCCTAAAAAGTATCAAGTATTTCCAACATCTAGGACGGTTGCTATTTAATATTTACTTTACCAGAAAAGACTTATACTTCTGCAATCATCGTTTATCTTCGGAAACCCGAATGCGCAAACATGTAACTACCACGGAAGTTCCTAGCATAGGCGCCTATGTAGAATTACCTATCCTGTGCATGGCCTATTTAAAATACGAAGATTTTCGAAGCGCCTAATTTTTTTCTCGCCTTACTAACAGATCATTAAAACATAAAACATTTTGAAGCGCATCCATCTCTATTGACATACACGATCTAATTTTCCCAAGCATACCCACAGACAAAACCTAGTCTACCTTTTGTATAGAAATTGAATAGCTCAACAATGTAAAGCCGCAAACTAAGCACCTACTCTGCCTACGCCAGTAAGAGTTAGCGAGATGTTATTAAAGATTTCTCTAAAGAAAGTTGTGTAGCTAGTTCTCCCGGTGTTATTATTGCAAATGTGGTCGTATTATAAGCTATTATGATTATGTTGAGATACGTTTGTGGTTTTAGCGTGGCTAGGTTAACCTAAACCTGACTGAATAAAGTTTTTAATTACCCTATTACTACACGTTCGCTATCTGTCCGTCTGTCTATCAGTGTGCTGTATCTCATAAACCGTAATAGGTAGAGAGTTGAGATTTTGCCAGCGTGTATTTATATATAGCCGCTAAATAAAAAGAAAAATAAGAGGTGGTCCTTATAACAGAACCGTGTTCTATTTGAAACTCTTCATGTGAGAGTCCAATTTTCACTGGTCGACCTTTTTGGTATTGACAATTTTAAAATTTGTATAAGAAGGTACTCTGACTTTATAATTTTTTTCATCACCAACTACCAATTAGCATTAAGCTGTCTTTTATATTGTGCAAAGGACTGGAACTCTCTACCTGCTTCTGTATTTCCGAACGCATTCAACTACAATGTCTTTAAAGTTGAAAGTAAACAGGCTTCTCCTGGGTAAGCTCACTCCATCGTCGAATTTGTTACTGTCACCTCTGACCTACCAAACGCATCACAAAAAAATAAAAAGTTTTCGTATGTTCTCAGAAACCAGATATAATTTTGGTAGCAATGAAATTGAGGTATTATTTTTTTAATGGGACAAGCTAGCCCCACTTTTCCCGAACCACTGCAACTTCTGTAAGCCAGAATCAACAATGGTGACCATAAGAAAAGCGCCGAGACAATGAAGCTTGACGAGTCCCGGAGAAACGATTCAACTGTCTTGGATCCCGCAACGAAATTGAAGTGAGCTGTCAATCCCTAGCAGCTCATACCAAACTGCTTATTTTTCGTTTTTTTTTTTTTGAATTTCCCAGAAAAGGGTTCAGCGTCCCTGCATTAGCAATGTTTAAACTAATATGTAGTAACAATCTTAAGTTTTATAACCAAAAAGGTAAATATTTAGAAACACGGTCGCCATATTTTACACAATACTGAAAGGAAATTACATAAGCTGTAAGTAGCTGTACATTTTGAGACCAAAGCAAAATGGTAAGTCATTTTGCTTAGACTCGATAACTTTGAAATTAAATTTTCAAGCAAAATCGTAGATGACGGTTTTGAAGGAAAATTATACTTAATGATATTTAAATCTAGAACGAGATTTTGAATAACATGTAATTTTAAAATTAAGTTTTATGGCAGAATTCTGAATTAACAAAATTTAATCGAGTTTAACTATTTATTGATCAAAATATGACCATATTGACCATACTAAGCTTGTATAGGTAGAGCAAGCTATCGCGTTATGCTTTTACAAACATTTATAAATCACAGACACAAACAGCCACACCCGGAACAACTACCTATACAAATATTTGTTCCGTGCGGTAATCGAACCCGGGATACGCAGCGAAGCAACAAACCACTTAGCCGCTGCGCCAACCACATCATCTATTGTCCTCTATAGATAAGGATTGGTTTAATAAACAGTATATTCATGAGGTACCTATTAAATGAAACCTACACTACCGGCGAACTATGGGTGTACATTGATACACCTCTGCCTAACCTTTCCGGGAACACAGGCGTGATGTATGTATGAGTTACGTCACTTGATATAATTTAAGAGACAACAATATTGCTTTGTTTAAAACTTCTTTGTTTAATTGTAATTAAAAGGATGACTCTCCCGTATTGAATTAGAACGAATTTAATAAGGATTTTGTTCTAACAGGGAGTTAATGTGTTTAAAAATAAATGTATTTTATGACACGTGTCTCATTGTTTGTTGAATTGTAAAGTTAATTAAACTTTAATCCTTTGTAAAGTGTTTGTTGGTATTTTTGGTATTTTGAATATGATTAAACATTTTAATGTGATTTTGAGTTATCTTTTTGTTTAATGCAATGTTATGTATAACAAACTATGTAGAATTAACATACTGGTTTAAAAATCATAATTATCATAATTTTCTACTCAATATGGTTATCTGGTATGTGAAGAGGTCTTTGCCTTGCAGTGGGACAGTAATAGGCTAGTATAATTATTAGGTATTATTAAATACATACATAAATACATATCATCATGCCTATATTAGGCAGAGGTATACCAATGTACACCCACAGTTCGCCGGTATGTTTTTAGGTCCCATGTAATAGGGGGCGAGCCTATTGCCATTAACCGGGCACAAATCCTAACTCCAAGCTGCTAATGAGAATTTCATAGAAAAAGCCAATAACACTTTTTGCTTGACCTGGGAATCGAACCCAAGACGTAGGACGACGTAGGAGTCGCGCTTAGGACCACTAGGCCAACGGGGCAGTTATTATAGGCGGTATTATTAAATATTCTCTCATATTATGTATGAGATATTGTGTGAACGTGGAGGAAACGAAAGGAGGATATAAGGATCGTTCTGTGGTGTCTGCCTACCCCCATTGGAAAAAGGCATGAACTTTAGTATGTCTATGATATACTTAGTTTTTCTACCTCGATCGGCAACCATGACTAAATCTAGCTAAATATAAATCCACATGCAGACTAAAACAACAATACCAATCTTAAATAATTTAGTGCGCTAATAACCGTAACTAAATCTTGCCAGACATGATCCGAAAGCCGTGAAGTCACGACTTCCATCCCGGACTTACGATTTATCCAACAAATCAATAGTGTCAACGATTAATCGCACCGCAATCTATCACTAAATCAATTACGATGTCAGACAGAGCCGGGAGCTAAACTATTTATATTTTGTAGATTATCTCTAACGAATAGGTACGTGTTATTCTGGCTAGTTTGGTACTCTTGATGTTAGCTAAGATTAGTTTCAATTGGCTAAGGAAACATACATCCTAAATGATATGTTGGCAGATGTGCATAGATAAGGCTAACATACTATACATAAAGGTGAGTATATTTTTAAGCATGTAACAGAACATCGAACCGAACATTGAACACGACGCTTTGATACAACATGACGACAATCGACGTGACGATTTTACAAAGAAACGAGTGAATTTGTGTATATTCAACTTTTGGAGACTATCTATCTATAAGGCGACTGCCTATCTGACCTCCACAACGCAGTTACTCGGTAGGACTTCTCGGTAAGATTGGTTGTCAGACTTCCCGGCTTCTGACTATCCGTAACGTCTGTCAAAGATCTGCAAATGACATCCGGGACCAACGTTACGTGCTTTCCGAGGCACAGCGGTGTCACCCCTTGAAAATTGACACTAGCAACAGCACAAATAACCTAAAATGCAATAAGCAAGAAAAAAGACTAAGAACGAAGAGCTATCTCATACATACCAAATAAGAAAACTCAACAATCAAACTACTCAACCCTTCAAAACTCACATTCAAATCTTAGTCATCAGACCTTCCTTATTCCTAAGCATAAATCTTTGTAATCTCAGACACAGCCGCGGGCGAAAACTATTTATTTACAGATAATATGACATGTTTATGTGTGGAGTAATCAGCAGGGTTTATGATGAAAAGCAAGCAGGATGCAGCCGCCATCAGAGCCGTATCTGGCTGATGGAGCGCTAATAAATATATAGCCGACTAATTGGCATAGGATGAGCTCGAACAAGATGCACAAACATCGAGACATTTCTAGTGCTATTCGGGACTTTGGACTCTATAGATATTTTAATAAGGACACGTTTGCTTAATTAAATGTGCTGTAAGAGTTTTCTCTGCTTTGTATGTCGTTATATTTTAGAAACCGATTAATAATATTGACAAAGCAAAACATTTTAATTGAATGAATATGAGAGATTCTTGTTCAAATCGTATTGTCGATATAGAACAAATTCTGCAAATTATCTGAAGTATTATAACTAAGTCAAAGACTCCCTTTATTCGAACCATTTGCAAAATGTTTGCTGACGCCTTCTACCTGTAAGCTACCTACCTGCCAAATTTCAGCTTTATAGGTCAAGTAGTTTCCGAGATTGAGTGTATATCCGGTGAGACCTTTCGCTTTTATACACATACTATAGATAACCCATGGCTTTACTCGCGTTACGTCTTTTACAAGTACGTTACTGCTCGGGTCCTGTGGGTCTTAGCGTAATGTTATAAATAGCCCTTGACCTTCTTCGATAAACAGGCTATAAAAGGTAAAAAACCAGCATTCGTTGAGATTAGCGCGTACAAACAAATAAACAAAACCTTGAGCTTTATAATATAGATATTGATTTCGCATAATTCTATGCAAAAACATTTTTGAGGAAACGTAAAATACCTAAATAGCTACTCGTTGTCCAACATCTTATTACGACAAGTCAACGCCAAGCGTGGCATTACCATACATGACATAAAATTGTACAACCTAACCACATATTTCTGAACTGTGCAATTAGTTTCCAATCACTCATTAAAATCTAGCATAGACGTGTTACAAAACTTTAATATGCCACCTTTTATGGCTATAATGATACCTAATACAGTGGCCAGTATAACTTGGACCTTAAAATGGCGGTGGTGGCAGAGACAACTGTCACTCATCTGTCAAATTCGGTATGTTTTAAATATAGTGCCATATTTTACCGTCTGTCAAGATTGATTGGACACTTCGAAGTCTTAATTATGGAATTATCCTTGGTCCCATATTTGCAATATTATCCATGCCTACAAAAATGTTCATGTTTTTTTTTATTCACTTTTTATTGATTTTGTCATCAGAATAATTCTACTAATATTATAAATGCGAAAGTTTGTGTAGATGCATGGACGGGTAAATATTGGGATATTGTCTAATTTAACCTACGAATTTGACTCGTGCGAAGTCGAGGGTGTCAACTAGTTCCAATATTATATTTTTACTAATCTGATACCGTTATACCTTTAATTAGAAGCGAGTTTTAACCTATCTACCTAAATATTAACCTGGCAAATAGACAATATTTAGTAAGCCCTAGAAATCAATTTCGAAATTACACTATATCATTGTAATATTGTAATCTACACAATCTTGTTGTCAGACAGTTGGACGCGTATAACTCGTGACCTAAGTAGCAAGTAGCCTTATCTAAACAATAAACATAAAGACTATGTTTGCTATAATTGACATTGACATCTTTGCACACATTCCTCATTTAGCATAGAGCATTAAATTCTGAATTATTGGGTAATATTGAATGGATTTCTGGTTATTGACAACCTATTCTCATGGTAATTCATGGTTTGTAGCTATCGATAAATTAAACAAGTTTGTTAGGGATCAAATTCAACACCGTAAAGTGTTAATCCAGTTGGTATTGTTATTTTGATAAACTTATGCAGTTTTGCCGGAGAAATGTAAAATATATTTTTTTAAAGCTGCCCCAAATTCTGCCTATACTACCTCTCTGCTGCCTGTCCACCCGTTTGGTCACCTTTTGAACCATACTATTACGAAATAAACTACAAAACAATTAATAGTTCTCCATTTTAAAACATGTCCTTCGTTAATTGTAAAGTGATTCCTTGCAACATGAACGTGACTTAGCATTTTACGATGACCAATTATTTCAAACATGATCAAGGCATTTCCAATTCCTTCAAAATTATTCGATAAACTGTTCAATGCTGTAGGTCTGTGTACTTGTGTACGCAAAGTTATGTTACACAGCCCAACCCAGTACAAATTTCAAAATCCGCAGCCGTAATATAGCTCCTTTTATGGAGTGGCACAGCCACCAGAGTCTAAGGGCTCGCCTTGGGCCCAAAATGTCATAGCACAGCCCTATCGTTGACGTACAGTCGGAGAAACTAACATGTACCTACCAAGATTAGCATTTACGTAGCGTGCACGATTTTGTAGTCATTTGTAATCGTGTTAAGTAGACATGGCCGATGCTAAGCCTTCTGAGATGCAGTTTAAGAGGTGCCAATGCAGTTAATTACTAATTTACGTGCGATAATTTGAATGTTAGATAAGGATCTGCCTTTACCGAAAAATAAATTGAGCTAATTAGGTAATAAAATCTGGCTGTGTTCATTAGCAGTGACGTTAATTAGACAGGATTTACTTTTGACGCTATCGGTAAATTTCTACTAGTACCTACTTAAACAGTCTTCGAACTAATCACATAAATACACCCAAACGTAAACAATATTTCTTTTTATGAGATGAGGTGACATATTTTTAGACTTAGCGCGGTCTGGTCGCATCCTTAGGGTCGGCGAGACCGACCGAGCAATAGCAATCTCATGTTAGCGACAATCAATGTAAATATCATGTAAAATGTCGCTAAAATAGTGTCATTTTTAACAGATTGAGACTAAGATTAGAACGCGAACGTCCTGAAAGTTACTTGAAGAAATAAAAGAAAGAGACAAAGAGATAGAGATATTTTAAATCTCACGTAATTTCCAACTTTATTCCTGTCGAATTTAAATTCATTATCGATTAACCAATAAAAGCTACTTGATCACATTGTTTCTCTTGGTCTTTAGGCAACTGCCACGCGTAGGTAGTAATGAAGGGTACCTATCGATGCTGTGAAGGATCAACGACGGATCTAAGCCCTCTTGTCACTTAGATACGGCAAGTTATCGACATCGCAGTGTTGTATACATTGCTGGTAAACTATCGCGGCCTTGGTCTAGCAGCTGGGTCCACGATGTATTGGATAGATTAAGATAAGAATGTCACGTAGACTATCACTTAGGGGTGTGTAGTATCCTGATTCATTGGGTTTTTTGGCCCGGTTACCAACAAGATTTTTGGCAAAGAATTGAAGAAATGCGAAACAGTTGTGGCAGGGTTTGGTAATTGGGGTGCTGGTCAGAAAACCTCCACGCGTGCCGTCGGCTGCTTGTCCCTCCGGACACGTCTTGAGGGAACGGCAGCTGGCTGGCCGGTGCACCCTGGGCGCGGGTAGTGATCTTCCCTGAGGAATGGGAAGAGATTCCTATTCTTTGGGGAATGTCACTGCTCGTGGCCAATATTCTGACGGGCGGGGTCCGAGGACGGACCGAGGGCGTTTCTCCGCGTGTCCCTCTGATCAGCAGAGGGCACAGCGGAGGAGTGAGGACGGGCTCGGCGTGCACTCACCCTGCCACCGAGCAGACAGAGGTCCTTCTCTGTCACCGTCGTACATCGTAACCCCATATCGGAGTGTCGTGGATCATGTCTCGCGGCTTCGATTGGCACCGAGGGTCTTGGCTTAACCACCCGGACCGCGAGGTAGAAACCCTCTATAAAAAGTCACCCTGAATCCCAAGCGGCGGCGCACCGTGACGGGATGTATGGCTGACGGGCGTTCTTATGTAACATCAGTCGCTAGTGCGAACCACTTGCTTTTGGTTGGATGGTTGGATAACGTACATGGTACTCGTGGGAACAAAAATGGACCTTAAAAAACACAAACACGACGTAGGAGGGAAGGGGGATGCCGGGTCGGAGTCCGACTCGGCCCCTAGTGTAGTGAGTGTGGGAAGCTCAGCGAGCTCCCACCGCGAGATGGACGGGCCCGGGAAGAAGTTCTTCCGGAAGCGGCCCAGACCGGAGGACCAGGCGTCCTCCGAAGGCGAGTTTGCCTCGGCTCGCAAGATCCCCACCAGCAGTCGCGGTGGGGTCCAGGAGCGAGGCCCAGGGAGGGTGACTGCCCGGAGGAGAACAGCGACGCTTGTCGCTGAAGGGCAGTCCCTGAGCGAGACTGACGGCGACGATGTGGTCCAGCCGGACACATCGCGGGCGGAGGTAAGAGAACCTGGCGGCTCCGAGGAGCATAGGGCCAGGTTTGCTGAGGCCGTGAAAGCCGCGGTCGCGAGTGTGGCCCGGAAGAAAATGAAGGGCAGCAAGTCCCGGGCCATGGACGCGGCTGCGGCCACCATACTGGCGGAGGCGGAGGCAAGCTTTGCGGGGGAGGTCCCGCAGCAGAAGGGGCGCAAGGCGGCCAGGTCGGCCAGAGCGGCCACGAGAAGGGCGGAGGAGCGGCGGCGACGCGGGGAGCGCAAAGCCGCGGCTAGGCTTCGCGCCCCGAAATCCGCGGCTGTAGTGATCACGCTACAGCCGGAGACGGAAAAGCGGGGCGTGACATATGCTCAGGTGCTCACCAGGGCCAAGGCAAGCATAAACCTTGGTGAGCTGGGCATTACCGGCCTCCAGCTTAGGGTCACCGCAACTGGGGCCCGAATGCTGGAGATCCCCGGCGCCACCAGCGGCCCGTCCGCGGACGCTCTGGCTGTGAAGCTAAGAGCGTCCCTAAACGCGGACGAGGTACGAGTGTCCAGGCCCGCCAAATGCGCAGATCTGCGCATCCTGGGTCTGGACGACTCGGTTTCCGCGGAGGAGGTGGCGGCCGCCGTCGCCGGGGCGGGTGGATGCCTTACCGAGGAGGTCAAGGCAGGCACCATGCGCCCGGAGCGCTCGGGCATGCAGACCATTACGGTCAGCTGCCCAGTGACGGCGGCTAAAGCAATTGTTGGGGGGGGCCGCTTGCTGGTGGGCTGGGTGTCGGCGCGGGTTCGACTGCTCGAGCCCAGACCGCTGAGGTGCTTCCGATGCCACGTGGGGAAACACGTGGCATGTCGGTGCGCCTCGGAGGTGGACCGCAGCGCCCTATGTTTCCGCTGCGGTCAGCCCGGTCACAAGGCCGCGGCTTATGATGCCCCGCCGCACTGCGACGCATGTGCGGGGGCTAACAAGCCGGCCGATCACCGGGCTGGGGGCAAGGCCTGCGCTGTGCCCGCCAGGGCCGGGGGAAGGCCCCGCGCCGCCGCCGCCGCCGCCACTCCCGCGGCCGCCGCCGCCGCCGCACCCGCGGCCACCGTCGCCGCCGCACCCGCGGCCGCCGCTGACACCGCGTCCGCCGGCGCAATGGATTGCCAATAACGGCACCATTGCGCCTCCCGCAGGCGGATACCGTA
This sequence comes from Caradrina clavipalpis, assembly GCA_932526535.1. Classification (NCBI taxonomy): domain Eukaryota; kingdom Metazoa; phylum Arthropoda; class Insecta; order Lepidoptera; family Noctuidae; genus Caradrina; species Caradrina clavipalpis. Next base: position 2,092,008 of record OW052111.1, on the reverse strand, counting down.
GGCACGGTCTGTGGGCGGTGAGCAATGGGTAGCTCACCGTCCGTACGTTATTAACTAACGACAGACCGTGTCGACGGCGCGTCCATGTTCCGCGCACAGAGGTGTCAGCCATTGGAAAGGGCCACTAAGGGCCAAATGCCTGCCGGGGCTGCGGGTTGTTCGAAAGAGATACCGCGCCCCCGGAACGCAAAGGGCACATGAAGGAACATAGATGGTTTTTAGTCAGTAAAAGTCTGACACTCCCTCCCGCCCCGCCCAGGACGGGGGGGGTCATTTGATGATTTTACCATCTTTAAAAAAAAGGGTTTGGTAATTGTTATTGATGATTGTTTGTGTGGTGGGAAAATGAAAAGGTGCCAAATGGGAACCTATGACTAAAGGCCTAAACTTGAGGTGTTTTAGAAACTCTGACACCAGGGCGTGTGGGATCGTTAGACCTTACTGCCCACACGATGAAGAAGAAGAGTAAAACTCTGTTCTCTGCTTATCCGTCCGTCTGTCATAGGGCTGTATCTTTGTAACCTTAATAGGTAGAACATTGAAATTTTCACAGAGTGTGTAACAAAAAAATAAATTGCGAATTTAAAGGTAGATCCCCTTTAATTTCTAACTTCATAGTTACAAGATACGAGTGTTTTCTTCTAAATTATATTAAAACGAACTACCCGCGACTTCGCCGGCGTAGCTTATTTTACCCGCCATAAGTTACGTATTTGGTTACTGCTCGGCTATCGTGAGTCGTAGCGTGATGTTATATAGCCTATGTTACTCAGGAATAATGCAGCTATCCATTGGTGAAAAAAATATTAAAATTGGTCCCTTAGTTTAGGAGCCTATTCGGTACAAACAAACAAACAAATCTTACCTCTTTATAATATTAGTATAGATAAATAGTTTTATAGGATGACTAGCTTCTGCCCGCGACTTCGTCCGCGTCACAGTTGATGTGTTATCCTACGGGTACCGTACATTTTCCCGGGATAAAAAGTAGCCTATGTGTTATTCCAGACTATAATCTATCTTTGTGCCAAATTTCATCCAGATCCATTCAGCCGTTTAAGCGTGAAAGAGTAACAAACATCCATACATCCATACATACAAACTTTCGCCTTTATAATAGTAGTAGGATGACTAAATGTACGGTGATTCGGAACGGAACCCTTCGCGTGCGAATTCAACCCACATTTAGCCGGTTTTTAATTTAAAATACAAAAATCTAATAAAGATGTAAAAATCAAAAGTCTATCTTTAGCACCTGTATATAAATCTGTAAATCAATTAGCAGCCAACCAGTTTGAGTATTATCTCTAGAGCAGGTGAATTGATTAATTTAATTTACACTCAATTAATTCAATTGATTAGTCTAACGCCGGATTGATTACAAATGCATCGGGGACTACTGCGATAGTGTGATTATTGAACCGACTTTGATTTCGATGAATATTTAGATTTTATGTTGTTTTTATCACTCAAATCTTACTACTATAAATGCAAAGTTTGTGAATGAATGGATGGATGTTTGCTACTCGTTCACCGTTTAAACGGTTGAATGAAATTAGCTAAAATATGGCACATTATGCAGATAATGGTGTCGATTCTGTTATGCACAAGCTAAACTTAATTTAGACTATTTCTATCTTTTTCTCTCAAATCAAACAAGACAGGGACGGACATGAATAAGACTCGTCAGTTTTAGTTGATGTAAAACCTCTATACAATTAGGGGCTTATTAATAAGCGTGAAGTAAAGTTACGCCTGTATTAACTTCGATTTAGCAATACATTTTTCGGGGTTAAGTTTAGTGTAACTTTACTCCGGGTTTATTAATAAGGGGGCTATAGTTGACATGTCAGAACGTATTGATTAAAAACACTGAAAAGTTCAAGGCAAAACTAATTTGACATCTCTAACTTAGTTCTAAGGTATCACCGTCCTTTTCTTTCGCTGCATGTTAGTAAGAGATGTCAATTCTCTAATTTTAGTTCAGTTTGTGAACAAGGGAATCGGCACCAATTTCAGATTTAATGTTATTTGTATCACTCAAATCCTACTACTATAATCAATGCGAAAGTTTGTGAGGATGTATGGATAGATGTTTGTTACTCTTTCACATTTAAACGGCTGAACCAAATCAGCTGGAAATTGGCACTGTATATTTTAAATCCCGTTTTTTGTTCCCGTGAGATAATTAAATGAATGTTCTAATTCAGATATCTTTGTAGAGGAAGTCGCGAGCAGAAGATAGTCTACTATAATATTTTATGTTTATCTTTCAAGACCTTTTGACTAGCATTTTCTAAATAATTTAATTAACGCCAAAATGCAGAGGAGCTTATTTTTTTTCCTGAGGTTTATATCAAGCCTCTATTCAAATTGAACATACGCTTGGCAAATAACTGTTTTCTCATTAAAGTACAAAATACACCATTTTCAAAGCCTGTAGAATACACGTTTTATTTACTTTGTTCCCGCTAGTTATGAGTCTACCAATATAATCTAGATTTCTCAGTACTCGCATTTAAATTTCTTAGAAGCAAGCGGTACACCGATACATAATTTTTCTCCCACTCAAGTGTACGACAACAATAGTATTTATCGAGATATACTATGTATTTATTCAGACCACCTGGATTACAGACATTAACACCGTTCTCTAATGTTGTCTGCGCCTGTACTGTACAGACGAGCCACAGCGTAGCTACACAACAGCAACACAAACACGTCACAATATTGTATGAAAGTGATTTGTGTGCCGCGATCATGTGTTTAGCGTCAATGCGGGTTGGCGCAGTGGCTGAGCGAATGCCTGCTGCGCTGCGTTTCGCGGGTTCGATACCACACGGAACCAGTATTTGCAAGGCCTACCTACAGATAGTGTATGTGAGTTTATGCGTTTGTCAACGTATCCGCTATACAGATAGATGTTTATGGAAAGATGTAATAAGATGTATCGTGCTATAATATAAATCTTAACATTTTAGCTGGCGTGTGTGGAGCCCTTTATGAAGCCTTCTTGCTATTTACAACTACATTAAAAAAAATTGCATCAACAAACTAGCCACCATACTGTTTTTTTTGCCACGGTGTTGTGGTATGATTGTTGCCCGTCCAAGCCAGACCTCAATGTGAATGTTGCGCTCGCCTGTACTCAGCGCCGATAGCTATGGTTTATGTGCGACGTGACAAATCGTTGCGCGATCACAGCGCCAATTACTGGCAACATTACGAAAGTACTGTTACTCAAAAAATATAAGGTGAGAATTTCTGTGGGGCATTTGATCAAAAGGGTGTTGTGTTTTTCCCATTTAATTATTTTATTTTTAGAAATGTTAAACGTGTATTAGGACACCTTGCCAAAACATTTTTTATGCTTATTCGTTTTTATAATATCTTTGGATGGCAAACAAGCTGACGGCTCACCTGAAGTTAAGTGGTCACCTCTGCCTATAGACACCTGCAATACCAGAGGCATTGCAAATGCGTTGCCATCCTAGAGTCAAAGTGAAATGTCTTATGTGCCTGTAATTTCTCCGGCACTTAAACCCTTCAAACCGGAACACAGCAACGCTACTTTGTGACAGAAATTGGTATGGTGGTAGTACTTTCGAGCTCTTTTAGAAAGAACTTTACTACAATTTTAGGAGGCACTATTGGGTCAATAAAGGTGAAAAAAGAACTTGGAAATACTCACAGACTCTATTCACCCAAAAACGTAAAAATAAAAGAAGAAACTCATTCCTTACAACGGATCCCACATGCAAGCAATAACAATTATTACCCTCACACTAACTCACCCACACGCCAAAATAAAACTCTTCTCCTATAAACCCGAGATTTTCACATAACATCGCAAAGCATTGGGAAAAAAACGTTCCACGAATCGAATTGAGTGGTCAGGGAATAAAATTAGATCATTACTTTCAAAACCGTTTCTTACCTGGTAACACTAAACAGATTGTGTGTAAAACGTATCTCTTACCGTCGGCCATGTACACGGATAGCGAAATGCTGCGTTTATTTATCTTTCGCTGCCAATTTATTGCTATTTACTCCGACTAGAGATAGGGACGTTAATTGAAATCGACTCGGACGTGGTATTGATTTCGGAATCGATTACTAAAGTTCATATCAATCAAATATGTCTTTGTGAACTTTAGTATCGTTAAATCGATCATTGCATCAATTTAGATCGTAATTCTCAATTGCAATTGTACAAACAGAAATTGGTAATAAACCTTATTGTCTAAACAAGCTTGTAGATCTCAATTACAAAGACAATTGCCTACGTATCTAATTGAATCACATTCCTCGCAACCGAAATCGATTACCTAATCCGTATCTTGAATCGATTATTTTGTCACTGATTCCCGTCTCTAAAGCGAGTATATTTTGTTACCTGCCTGTACATTAACCGTTCAACTTTAAATATTAGGTGCCGACAACGTAATTGTTGGGTGAAATGTGTTCTGTGTTTGTGTTCCAACATGATTTAAAGCACAAAGTGATTTATTATGAAAACAGTGGTTCGCGAACGTATGTACGAATGGAATACACAACAAACATAATATTATGTGCAAGTGTGTGGAAGTGGGGGTGTGTGCAACTAAGGGGTGTGTGTGTGTTGGAGTATTGTGTTGGTAGGAAATATGGGAGAATGGGAGGTTATTGACTCGTAAAAATGATGTCATAATGTTTTCGGAATAAGGCTACAATGTAGCAGCTGAGTTTGATTGTGTAATTTATTGTTACAGTAGAGGGAGCGGTGGGTTACAAAACTTACAAATAATGTACGGAAATTCATGTAATTTTGGAATTGGATAATTTAATACATGCACACGATGTTGTTGATTTTGTTTTGTCAACATTGGCATAGCCCGAATTCCTGAACTCTTTAAATACACCGCAAAAGTTTTGGTTATTTTTATTTCTTACAATATTTTTGTACTCCTCTAAAGATGCGTTTATTTACATACAATAATATTTACAGAACATACACTCACGCCTGTATTTCCCGAAGGTTAAGGCAGAGGTGTACCAACGTACACCCATAGTTCGCCGGTATGTTTTAGGTCCCATGTCATAGGAGGCGAGCCTATTGCCATTAACCGGGCACAAATCCTAACTCCGAGCTACTACTGAGAATTTCATAGAAAACCCAATAACACTTTTTGCTCGCCCTAGGAATCGAATCCAAGACCTCTAGCGTAGCAGTCGCGCTTAGGGCCACTAGGCCAACGAGGCAGTTATATTTACAGAAACCTGTACATGTGGGTATTGGAACAGACCCGGAAGGATTACCACTCGAACTTTTCGTACGGTCATCAAATCACAGACCACCAATTTCTCGCCAATCGAGTTGTCTGCCTTGATGTATCATGTAATTTGGCTTGACCCGTCAAGGATCTTATCCTTCTTACGATTGGAGTGCCCAAATTATCTTGACACTTTAGCGATGGCAGCTAAAGCAATTTGGACCACCCGATGATAAGTAAAGCATAATGTATATATATCTATGGATAAGTATCACCAATACCAGTGGCTTTATAGACCTTTGCTAACCCTTATAAAGACAAAGCTGTACTGTGTCCCTTAAAAGCAAAAGGCCAAGTCAAAATATTAGGCCTTGTCAGAACTTATGGTAAAATAGAAGATTAAATTGAAAAATATAGAACGTATAGGTACAGATTAGAAATGCGAACGGTCTTAAAAGTTACTACTATTGCCTCCCTAAATTCAACAATGTTGTTTTCGGCAAAAATCGGTAAGATAATTCTCTAGACGAGATCCTTCACACAGATTACTTTAATGTATATTTAAACTTTACGCAACAGAAACAAAAAAAGGTAGAAATAATGCTTTAGGCATCCTTAGTTTTTAGACTAGTTCTCTTTTCCTCCTCCAGGGATCTAAATACGCTGGTCAGTTAACATAGTAAGTATTTCATAAGTTTAAGTACAACGAAATCTCTGCCCGGTACTTGATACCAATAAACATTGATTGTCGGGTTCATTGACATCTGTCAGTTTGACAGCCAAAATTGTTATAAATAATGTTGCCAAGTTGTAAAATGTGGGGAAGTGGGAGAATCGGGTCAAAATTGATGGCAATTTTATTGTTTGTTGAGTACCGGTTCCAGCGAAGTTTCCGGTGGAATATAGGTCACGAGTTTCTTCCTGTAATTATGTAAGAGGTGAAGGAGTCTGAAGGATAAACAGCTTTATTTTATTGCTAGGAAGTAACATTTTAGTATGATCACAAATTATGCCTTTTTAGGTGAAAATTGCGCAGTACATAACCATAGCAGCAGTTAAATCGCGGTAAGCTATATCGTTGGTTATTTACTGCTTCGCTTTCTTAGATCGTAGCGTGATGTTATAAAGCCTAAAACCTCAACAAACGAACAAATGGGCTATACAACGCAAAATAGAATCAGACTACTAGTTTCTGAGATTAGTGCCATCACACAAACGAACTTTTTAGCTTTATTACTAAACATAAGAAAAACAATAATATAGCGCCAGTTACCGTCATCAGATTACAATTTGGTTAACTTTCCATTACCTTGAAACCAATAACAAATCTAGGAGAGTAATTACCCCAAATAGCCATCACAAATCTGTTTACCCTCAGGTGGTATCGCCGTGAAGTTATAAAAGTTAGCCATTATAGCGGTAGCCCATGAAACGGTTTTAACTACGGTCGATGAAATTTTACACGATTAGGCACGGTGAACTGGGGTACATTCACTATTGAAGATCGTTAGTATAGATGTCGCAAGCCTGCGGAAGAATGCTCGGAGCGACCCCATTGCCCTGGAAAAAGATAGTTGCAGGGACGCAGTCGGGTTTTCTCGGTAGGAGTCCGACAAACCCCTTCGCCTTTCTTGAGGTGGAGTCAGTCCACATGTAAATCATTACCCCTGGAAAAAAATGCTTGGGGTCCTAGGTTAGATTTCCAGGACGGGTGAAGTGTTATTTCTGAGTCATTTCTCAGTAGCAGCACGGAGTCCGGATTTGTGCTTGTTTGACGGTAATAAGCTTTTACCCCAAATGCATGATGTGTCAGGTATTAAAAAACTATCGGAATTTGAACGTATGATGGGTACACATCTGTATGACCCTTCAGGATGAAGAAGCGTAATAGTATCTATATATACATCTCTACTCATATAAAACAAATTCGCTTGACGCAGTCTGTACGCTTAGATCTTTTGAACTACGCAACGGATTATAATGCAGATTTTTTATCAATATATAAAGTGATTCAAGAGGAAGGTTTATACGTATAGAACATCACGCTAAATTCAAAGGGAGCAGAGCAGTAACCAAAGACGAAACTGCGTGAGACAGCGCGGGGTTCAAAGCTAGTACATCATATTGCTGTTATATTGTACTTATTTTACAAACAAAGTCATACATTTCCTTATTTGTGAAACACTTAAACAATTATTTCTGAAACGTATGTCCGTTTGTTTGAGCCGTCCAAACTCGGAAATGGCTAAACCTTTACTAATGATCGTTTGCAAGCTTTTAGAAACTTAGAATGTACGGGCAAATAGAGGCAGGTTTTAGCGTTTGTGAACCAAGTTTTCTTTACAGAGTGAGTTGAATTCTAAGCGGTTTTTGTGGTAAACGAACAAATATAAAATATTTGCATGCCTTACTGTTTGTTGTTTTAACAAATCCCCCAACACCATTTGTTTTTCAAATATTATTTTTATGGTTATGTTTGGCAAATAAGCTCACTTGACTCATCTATATTTCATCTAGGTATGCCAATATTATAAACCTGAATAGTTTGTTTTTTTGTTTGAACACGCTAATGTCTAAAACTACTGGTCCGATTCTGAAAAATCTTTCGCTAATAGGAAGCTATTTTATCCCTGAGTGCTATATACTATATTACGATAATCAAAAAAAAAATGGGACCAGTAAGAAAAAAATCGCTGGCAAAAACTAGTGTCTATCTATAATTTAAATATTAAAAGCATAAACCTTTTGTATTCTGGATCATACTATACACTTGGGGCAGTGTCTACCAGTAGCCATACTGCAATGTTGGACGTACCCTGAATAGCGATCTCTATTACCATATCATCACCACCAAAGACCAACACAAGGCCACGGAACTAACTCTGCAATAAGAAATTTAAAAAAACAGCTGTTTCCTACAAAAATGCACTACAACACGATCAAAATGTACGAAACAGCGTTTTTATTAAATTCTGGGTTAGTCCTTTAGCAAAAGTGGTTCGTTTTTATGTGTACTGTCATGAGGTGTGCGTAGTATGTATGTATTTAGTTGATAGCATCATTGTTATAAAATACATTGTACTAGAATAAGATGATCAGTAATAAATGGTAATCTATCGGCTCCAGGTGTTTCAATAACACAACATCCCTACAGTCACCCCTTTCTTCTTAGCGTTTCGATGACAAACTATAATAGAGGTATTAAATTGTTCCGGCCCAGAATTTAGCAGGTGAATGAACAGCAACCCTGTATACATAATTCTTTAAGACTCGCCATTTCGAAGTCCTAACTCAAGAACGCACAAGAAACATGCCCAAGTCTCGTTTACAAGATAATGACGAGACAAGACATGTACTTACCCACTGATTACTTACGAATTATGAGTGGTACGAACTCATTGATAACGTGAAGAATGTCTGGCAGATAGTGAGGGAGGTAATCATGTGGGGGAAGAATCGTTGGGAGTTAAGTGTGATGACGTCACACCTTTTGAATAAGGAAACGAAGCCTGTGATTTATAAGGTGTCAGTTCAAATGACACACTGATTGGGACTTTTTTAATGAGCTACTTTTTCGTTCAGCTAGTATGCTCTGTGACTTGACCGCCCGTTAGTCTTGTGACTGCTGATGGGGTTCAAATCTTACTTAGGGTAAAATGTTATTGGGTTTTTTCCAAATTTTCTTAGCAGTAGCTTAGAGTTTCTGGACTTGATGCTGTAAAACCCCTGTGCCGAGAAAAGCACGTAAAACCTGTTGGGCCTGTGCCTAATCTCTCCCCGTTGTAATTTTAAGGATTTTGGATATTTAACGCTGATTTATTTTAAATCTATTCTAAGCTTAAGTTTTGGATATAAATTGAACTGTTATTGTTGAATAGTAACGTAAAACATTCAGCATATTGAATAAGTTTGACACAATTAATTTAATTATTCAGGTTTAGTGAGTTGACTCGCTATGGCAGAACGAAGCTCAAATCGATCGTTTTACACCACATATTGACCGCGACTCAATCGCAGTACATTCGTAAACAAAATCAAATTAGTACCTTACATTACAAGCGCTTACAAAAAGATTGAAACAACACAAAGGTAATAACTTGGAATGATTGAAAAACACATCGACCGCTGATCGTGCCTGTCCCGGGCACGGTGGCGCGTGGAGAATTGTACATTATTGAACTTTTTAATAGCACCAGCAGCCATTTTCTTTTGAAAAGGTTCTTTTATGGACCAGTTTTCTGAATCAATAAGGTTAGCCCATTTGGGCGACAGATTGTTGCAGGAGAACTTTGCAAATAAAGACGTGAGGTAGTGATGTGAAATGTACTGTCTAAGAGTGATACGATAAAGATAATTTGGGGGAAATAAAAACAACTACGAATATAACAGTAACAGTATACAAAACGTCTGTCAAAATGTTATAAAAAACTATCAGAAAATATTGTTAGACCTTACAAACAATTTTGCTTTTTAAAGCCACTACTTTTCTATCAAGTCTATAGGAAGTCTTTGCCCAGTAGTTCCCACAGCTGGGCAAAGACTTAGTAGGACCGATTCAATAAATCCATAGTTTCGTGGAAAAAAGTTAGCCGTGTGCGGTGATATATTAGAATTCATAATTCCATTCTCACCGACAAAAAAATCGGTCAAGAAGTCGGTCGAAGAATATCGGCCTTAGGTGGAGAGGCTAAGAAAACGTTAGAACTGATAAGCTGATGACGTCAGTAGACACCTTGTATCCAAACTAGTCACCTCATGCAATCTTTGACCATCACGATAGGTCATTACCCTTAATTACGTCCTTAGACTTGCATTCATCCTTCCTCTTTTCCTGACGCATATTGATAAAGTTTCGATGAGGATAATGATGAGTAATGTGTCACCTTTTGAGGTTGTTTTTATATGAGCTTGTCAAATTCTCTGCCCAAAGTAGCTTTTTTTTATTGTTGGGAAATGATCAAATGCTTCTTTCACTCAGGGTAGAGTGGCAGAAAGTCTTATTGTCTAAATCCCATCCGTGTTCCTTGTATATTTTATATAGGATATAATTTCACAGGGCGGAGGGCAATGATGTGTAAGGACTCTTTCAATGTAAGAGTCTGATGCAGGACTGAAAGAGTACGGTTATCCGACTGCACATTTTTCTATACAGTTGACCATGTACCCAGGTTGTACACTGGTACCATTAAAGCCAGGCCAAGCAGATCAACAAACGTCACGTGTCAACTGTTTGAAAAAAGGTAATCTTCTGTGTGCAGTCCCGAACCCCGAACCCGAACTGCTCCAGTGCCACAACAGTCCGCCCCTAAACGTATACATTTTAAGAACTAGGTCTCATAGTGTCCTTTAAGGTTCAAGGTTTGAAAGACCTAAGTAGACACTCGTTATTTGGACAGAGAAAAGGCCAGTACAGTCAAGCTATTGGAAACGTTTCAAAAGAGTTACCTAAAGTTAAGTTTGTATTAAGCTAGACTGCTCTCAGTGAGTAAGTATGATCTTTAATTCTCTTGGTCTACAAGGAGACTGTCAATTACAGTACAGTAAAACTATATCATATACCATAACATTTCCGGAATTTTCTTCTTACACCCAATCTTAATCCTCTAACACAAGAGCACTTACCTAAAAGACTAAGGCTGGCAATCCAGCTAGCTTGCTGATCACTGACGGTGAACCCTCCATCATGCGTCCTGGTGTCCTGCATCGACGCTATCGCTGGCGACATGTAGCCTTTGCTGAGCCCTGCTGCGAACGGACCGAGGGAGACGGCAAGAGCTGCCAGGATCTGTGGGAGAAAGAGATGAATGTAATTTTATAGGTGTGTATTCTCCAGACCGATTCCGGTTACGGTGACTAATCTTAATGCAGAGTAGCCAAGTACGCAGGAGATATTATGGTGCACAAGTGTAAGTGCAAATACAGGTGCAATCCCTCTTCTCTAACTCTTATGGTCCGATGGGACGGCAATCCGACACAACCGGGGAGAGATCAGGCGTAGGACCAAAGGCTTTATGTGCTTTCCGAGCCATGGGATCGTCACGCCACTAACTTCCAAACTCCGGGCTGTCACTGGGAATTCCTAATGGTTAATTTTCATTAGGAATTTCTCAGTGACCCTCTTGCTTTCCACCACGAGACCAACGGGGCAGTTAATTATCTATTGCTTATTATTTTATAGATACGTTTGATTCGCCAGGAGAAGATCGGCATTTGTTTTTTTCCCATTATTTTCATAATTACCGAACGTGGTAGTACTACTACGTCCATACAACCTTTTTGTGTATCGTGGGAATAAGTGTTCTTAATACCAGTTGAAACCAGATCAAGACTGATTTACATTTATTTACTCACAGTGTCATTTAGCTAACCATTGAATTTATCACAGCTGGAGACTTTTTAATGAGTGAGTAAAGTAGCCGGAACTGCATAATTATGATGGAAAGTGGAGCATACCGCCTAAAATCAAGTGTTACGTTATGCTTGGTGTTATGAAGGGATTCCGGTGTGCAGTCGATTTTGGACATATAAATATAAATAAATATAGGTACCATCACGCCTGTATTGGACGAAGGGTTAGGCAGAGGTGTACCAATGTACACCCACAGTTCGCCGCTATATTTAGGTCCCATGTAATAGGGGGCGAGCCTATTGCCATTAATCAGGCAACGCAGTCAAAGTGGCCAAATTCTGGGCCGCATCAATATAATTTATAATAATAGCATATTTATTTATTGTAATATAATTTGTCATCGAAACGCTAAGAAGAAGATTAGGCACAAATCCAAACTCCGAGCTGCTACTGAAAATTTCATAGAAAACCCCAATAACACTTTTTGCTCGACCTGGGAATCGAACCCAGGACCTCTATCGTAGCAGTCGCGCTTAGGACCAGTAACCGACTGAGGCAGTCAAGGCAGTAGGATTTTGGACATATAGTTGGAATATAGTAGTACCCCGACCAAGTGTGTGCCTCTGTTAGCCTAGTGGTCCTAAGCGCTACTGTTACGCTAGAGGTCTTGGTTTCGATTCTCAGGTCGAGCAAAAAGTGTTATTGGGTTTTTCTATGACATTCTCAGTAGCAGCTCTGAATTTGGATTTGTGCCCAGTTAATGGCAATAGGCGTAGGGGGCGCACCTTCATTTACTTAAATATATTACTTGGGACCTAAACATACCGGCGAACTGTGGGTGCACATTAGCACACCTCTGCCTAACCCTTCGGGCAATACAGGCTTGATGGTATGTGTGTGTATGTGTTAGTAGCAGTAGTAGTAGTACCAGTATCCTTTAAGAGGACTTTCCTGATAGCGTACTCAACACAAAAGTATGACGAAATGATGATGATTGCAAAATCCACGACATGCTATGTTATCTCTTTACCGCTTTTGGCTGACTGATAAAGAATATCTAAGGCATTTAAGTTCACCTTTGTACCTTTTCTATACTAATATTATAAAAAGGTAAAGTTTGTGAGGTTGTAAGGGGTAATCTGTGGATAGATCCAGAGATTAATAATCAGATTACAAAATCAGTTATGTAATTGTGTTATTAGATTACAAAAGTGGTTCAGTAGACTGAACCGATTTTGTAAATTCTTTAACCCATAGAAAGCCATGTTATTTGTGAGTACCATAGTCTATATAATATCACGCTACGGCGTACAGGAACGGAGCAGTAACCAAAGGCTTCACTGAACATTGGCGAAAATAGAATGTAGTACCTATTGTAAGTTCAGAATTATAAATAAATAAATCATATCGTGTCTCATTTTCATTTGGAAACTAGGACATTTGACGGGTAACTGACTCGCCACAAGCTTAGATATTAATACCCTTACTTTTTACCTTCGACGAGTATAATTACTTATTAACCAAAACATGACTAGACTTCTTTTGTATAGGGCACGGTGTTGGTACCTACAGTCACCTTTAAATACTAGAAATATGCTACTACATGGTCACGTAGCGACCGACTACTAAATAAATCTCTTGGCAGAGAATCCTACGGCCCACCTGATGTGGTTACCGCCACTCATAGACATCTGCAATACCAGAGGCCTTGCAAATGCGTTGCCATCCCAGAGTCAAAGTTGAAATGTCTCATGTGCCTGTAATATTTCACCGGCACCCATACCCTTCAAACCGGAACACAGCAATGCTGCTTTGCGGCAGAAATATGTATGGTGTTAGTACTTCCCCGGACGAGCTCCTTCACAAAGAGCTCTACTACTGCCGAAATGTGACCCATGTGACCTATTCCTTAAGGAGGAATGCATGTAATTCTTCAGACCGGTTCCGGCCACGGCGGCTAATTTTAATGCAGTCTAGCCACGTACACAGGGGATATTATAGTGCTCAAGTGTTTGCGCAAACACAGGTGCTCTCCCTCTTCCCTAACTCTCATAGCCCGATGGGACGGCAATCCGACACGACCGGAGAGAGATCGACGACTTTACGTGCTTTCATTAAGGTATACTATAGGGTCCAACTCGAATGAACCAATCATAATATAATGTCAGTGACAAAGTGTAAAGATCACTCGTACTAATTGTAAACTACAAGCTTCTGAACATTTACAACATAGGCCAGCGCCATATGTCCTACACGTCACATTTAAAGATCACTAGTACTTACACTTGTAACTGTCATGTTAACCTACTCCAAATGGATGAATCGTCTCATTGGTCAAGCAGGGAGACTAATCTATTCAGGTCCAATTCAATTTATAACGAATGACAACGCATTTGCAAGGCCTCTGGCATTGCAGATGTCTATAGGCAGAGGTGGCTACTTAACATCAGGTGGGCCGTTGGCTTGTTTGCCATCCAAAAAACGAAAAAAAATGACTTATCATTAACATCATGGGGATATGACCGGTGGTCGTGAGGAAGAACAGAGAGGTTCTAAGGTAGAAGAGTAAGGTGTATTGGACTGAGATTCCAGAGACCAAACCTATGCCATTTAAGCAATGCAAACATTTTGAGAATAGATAGAGGATATGTAGTTAAAAAAGTTTGCTATATCACAGGTACTAGACTCATCAACGTTCAAGTGTACGTATAAGTCGGAACTTTAAAGCGTCTGGCAGAAATGTAAGATGGTTTTTAACAATAACCTGTGAAACATACATGAAAAACAGGCCAGTCATTACAATAGAAGCTACATTCGAATGTAAACCTGAACCTGTATAGGCACCTGATTTTCTTTTAACGCATTGAAAAACGCGCTTTATTTCACCCCAATACAAACCCAGTCAATGTAAACTGTACTCAAATAACAGTAAACTCAAAGTCGTAATTTATTTAATTCCTGTCAGTGACACACTTGAATTAAAATCCCAAGTCTCTAATTACGAAAAAGCCGTCCATCATTAGTTTTAATCAGAACACAAACACTTGGGACCACCACGGAGATAATTCCAACACTTTCAAATATCAATGTAAGCGGTACTTTTAATGTTATAGATTGATGTTAATGGACAAGAATTAAGACACGGCAGTGTATAATTTGGTGTCCCCAATATCTGAGACATTTGTAAGTACTTAGAAAAACAGGTAATTTGGTGGTACAACTTTTCCGTAATGTTGTAAGCAAAAACTTGTAAGAAAACTACACGTTTGGTCTTCCAAAGGATAGGAAAGTCCCATGTAATTGTGGGTGAGCCAACGACTATTGAAATCTAGAGTATAAGATGCTACAGAGAAGTAAATGGTAGAACTTAATAACACTTCCAAAATGCCACACCATCAAACGTATTATACATTTTTTTTCTGTTAATAGCAGACAAACCGACGGCCCACCCGATGTTAAGTGGGGTGACCACTTAACATCGGGTGGGCCTGCCTATAGATAACTGCAATACCAAAGGCCTTGCAAATGCGTTTCATAGTTGAAATGTGTCATGTGCCTTTTTTTAGGAATGGGAAATCATCAAATGACTTTTTCCGCTCTGGGCGGAGCGGATGGGAGTATCAAGCTCTTACTGACTAAATCCTATCCATGTTCCTCCTAATGCTCCTTGTGTTCCAGGGTCCCGGTAACACTTTCCAACAAACTCCGCAACCACGTATCATGTGCCTGTAGTTACACCGGCACCCATACCCTTCTGACCAGAACATAGCAACAGCTTTGTGGTAGAAATAGCCATTGTGGTAGTGCTATTCCGGACAAGCTCCTTCACAAAGAGCTCTACTACTACTTCTTAAAATTAAACATCAAACAGTCCTCTGTACGCACACAATAAAATGCTTACATAGGAAGTAATACCACTAAAGTTCATGCCGACGCATCATTTCATCCAGTCCCACTTCTGACCTTGCTGACTTGTCTGCTGTCACCACGGCTCAAGATATTCTTGTATAGCGCGTGCCAACTCAGCAGTAAAGGTTAACACGTTGACTGACAAGGATGTATCCCTTTTAGAGCCGCGAAAAGAGTTATGTCTGTCTGTCTGTCTGGAGCGTGTTTCAAAGAAATTGTTGATGGCTTAGCTGGTATTATAGTGCATTGCGATGCTCTTTAGTTACAATCTTGATACTTTATTTTTGTTGGCAGTTAACATTGAGGTAACATACCATCACGTCTGTATTTCCTAAAGGGTTAGGCAGAGGTGTACCAATGTACACCTACAGTTCGCCGGTATGTTTAGGTCCCATTTAATAAGGGGCGAGCCTATTGCCTTTAACCGGGCACAAATCCGAGCTGCTACTGAGAATTTAATAGAAAAACCCAATAATACTTTTTGCTCGACCTGGGAATGGAACTAAAGATCTTTAGTGTAGCAGTCGAGCTTAGGATCTTTTACGTGGCTAATCCAGTACTGGCCTTAACATGGCGCGTGGCCTACAACTTTAACTTAACTATTTAAAGGAAACGAATGATCCGACAAAAAAATGTTAGAAGCTATCCATTTTTTGTGTCATTTCAACCACTCAGGAATGTTGAACCAACAACACTTTCTTGTATTTACTATTCCTGCCACATACAAGATATATTCCCCACTAAGAACTGCCCGCGACTTCGTCCGCGTGGCTTATTTCAATCGCCTTACATTACGTCTTTGATTACTGCTCCGCTCTCGTGTGTCGTAGCGTGATATTCTAGTTTATACTATTCCTTATGAATCTGGCTATCATTTATATAAAAAGATTTTTTCAAATCGACTTCGTTCCAGAGATAAGGTCGTTTAAATAAACAAGAAAACTCTTCAGCTTTATTATGCTAGTATACAATTTTACATAGTCTATTTGACATATTTTACTATGCCACCATCACCATCACGCCTGTTTTCCCCGAAGAGTTAGGCAGAAATGTTAAGAAGGGTTAGGGATTTTACTATGCGTGTGGCGAAATAGAAAACTAACAGAAATGTCCTGTATTTGAGAGCTTGACGTCGCAGCGTGATGTTTTATAACCTATGACACTCAAAAATAACGTGGCTTTCTATAGGTAAAAGAATTTTCATAACCGGTCCAGTAGATCCAGAGATTACCCCCTACAACCTTACAAACTCACAGACTGTATCTCTTTATATTATTGCTATAGATGTAGGAACGTGCTACAGAGATACATCAATGCTACGGCTATGGCTCCAAGTGTTGGAACACGTTCACAGGATCGATCGCTGTTTCGAGCACCATGTGTGAATGGTTCGCTAGTGATGTGACCGTGTTGGGAGTGTCGATATCGACGGATGATTAACGGTCAATATTTTTAAAAAACTTTCGGTATGCTTTACAATTTTATCTATTACTTATTTTCTTAGAATATGTATAGTAAACTTGTAGAGCGAAATTACCTAATATAAGCAAATCCGCGCTTAAACGGTGTCTCCAAACTTAACTATGTTATTTACACAAGTTGATGAAATAAACATTTTTTTGTCTTTGCTAACAGTTTACTGATGTGTGAACGTATTGGAATATGTTGTAAAATAGCGAAATTAAAAAAATATATATTTAAGGGAATATAGTTTTTATAATATAGAGTAGAGAAGTACTCTACTTAAGTCTTCTTAAGCAGTTCGGGCAATTACCTTAATTTAATTTTATGTCTTATCTGAAAAACAGACTATGACCACTATTGCGTTAATGTAATTTTTATTCACCTTAAAATAAAATAATTCGAGATTAAAATATCAACATTAATTTAGAAATTGCATTGAATATACCTTTTTTATCCTTATATTAGATCCAAAATGGCTGACCTTGTTTCAACATCCCCAATCAACCCATTTTCTATTTTTGACTGATAACAATCGACCTCGATATACATCCCGGGACAACCCTAGTTACTCTATCAGAAAGCGTCCGCTAGACTCCTAACATTTGGACGGGTCAATGACCGACACACTGCCATACATTCTATCCCCCTAATACAAACATACTACAGCAGCCGCCCCAACCAAAAACCAACCTTAACCATAAAAAAATAAGAGTTGTTCAAACTGAAAGATGATCGTTGGTGTTGACAATTCCATTTTTCTGTCAAGGGAGATTGATCTTTGTTTCTACAGTAATAGGGGTGACATAATAATGTTTTGCATGGCAACTAAAATGATGGACCGAGTTAATGTCACTGAAATTGACGGATTGTGAAACGAAGTTCGAATGTGTATAATTTTATTAAAATTGATTATTATTACATACGAAATAATAATCAATTTTGTTTGGCTGTAATAATTCAGACACCGAGTATGATTTATTAGTATCATTAGAGAAGATGGGAAGTTATTTAGAGTTCCGGAGTTAAAAATAGATTTTATTAATTTGTATGAAAGTTGTATGGGCTACTAATAGATGCTAGTGAGGCACCTGTCGTTATGGAAGATTTATATGGCATGTATGTATCCGACCGAATCGTTTTCCTTATTGGTTAAACTATTTGAGGACCATTCGTTTATATCTACTCTCCATTTATTGAAGCGCTGAAAACACTATAGTTATTAGGTTATACTTAATAAGCATCGAAATAACTTCATTTTAGTAATATTATTTTCATTTAAAAGACAATTTGCATTGCTTTGTATTTATCGAGAAATAACGGAGATTATAACATACTCACATTTAAATAACGATTAACGATAACGTTTTACCAATATGTGTCTGTTATAATTATAATGATTGGGGTTAAAACATTTCAATACGTTTCCTGAACCTAGTAAAAAAGTGGTGTCAGTTTGTTTCCTATATTCAAGCATTAATTTCCTTTTCTAAATCACTCCGTCAAAAGTATTACAACTTTTTCATTTTCAACGAATAACTAAAAACTAGAGTTACAATAAATGACAGCTGTCAACTGTTTTAGGACCGACACACATATTTGCATGTCACGGCGGTGCTGCTTGCCAAGGAAGGACGTCAAAAAACTGTCAGATTTAAGACATTTCTATAAAGGCCTATTCAAACCTGAGCGATATTCGCTGCCGCTGTGGGTAGAGGCACATACCGCGCGGGTTTCGCTCAGGTATTTAGTATCAAGTACCGCGGCTAGAGCGACCTGAGCGATATTCGCTGCCGCTGTGGGTAGAGGTACATACCACGCGGGTTACGAACGGTAGCGAATACCGCTTAGGTCTGAACAGTAATATTACCGCATACCCACTGGGTTTTCTCTGCCGTAGACGGTAGCGAATACCGCTTAGGTCTGAATAGGCCTTTACTTCTCTATTTCGCCACACGCATAGTTAAATATGTCAACTAGCCTATAATCTACACTAATATAATAAAGTTTAAGTGTTTTCTTTTTTATTTATTTGTTTAGACGAGCTAATCTCTGTAACTAAAAGTCGGATTGGAAAACACTTTTTGTAAAAAGCCAGATTCATAAAAGTCAAAAGTTAAATCATTTGTTTCAATTAGACCTTTAATAGGGACTTTTGAACGTTAACTACAAGAAGAAAAATTAATAATATTCAATCTAGTTAAGTAAGGAATAGTATAGGCTGTATATTATCACGCTACGACCCACGGGAGCGGAGTACTAACCAAAGGCGTAATTTAACGCGGGTGAAGAAAATCACACGTACGAAGACGCGGGAAAAAGCTAGTATTATTATAAACGAAGAAGATAGAATTGTTGTTATGATCGGAAACAGAGAAACATCGTAAAAAGAGTGAAAGGTAAAAATAGTTACATTTTACGAGTGTGGGTTGCGGAAATATAAGTTCATGCAGTTCAATGGAGCTTTTCTCGTATTTTTTATGCGTTTGTTTTTTACTTGGCATCGGAAAAACGTGTCGTTTCCGGAAAAGAAAAGTAATTTGATAGTAGATAGTGATCAAGAGATTTTGATACTAGAATATGTATCAGTAATTTGCAGCGTAACAAATTGACTGACTGCCCCGATGTGGTTCTGTCTCCGCAAGCGCGATAATTCTGAGAGTGGGGTGGCCTGGGTTCGATTACCAGGTTGAGCAGTGTTAATGAGATTTTCTATTCGAAATTGATGATTGGAAAACAGTGTTAGCACGTCACTCAACGGATCTTTAATTTCACTGTGCTTTTCGGTACCGCGAAGTTATTAGTAATAGTGCTTGAAAAGCAATAAGATTATAAGTAGTTCTTTTCTCTTTCTTGGAAAATTCGTTGCCCTACAGTAGGAATTTCTCCTATTTCGTGGGTGCGTTTACAAACATATAAATCTACGTACAAAATTAACCGGTCTCGAACTCTGAGAATCGAACCGAGATACGCAGCGCAGCATCCAATCACTCAGCCACTACGCCATTCGTATCGTCAAAGTCATATTAGTTAATTTTACGATCAAATAATAAATATTGTCATCAACATACCTGTCTCCTATAACTGTTTCTTCCATCGTTGGACCTCATCATCATAATCCTGGTCTCAGGAGTAATGTTCGTCATCTTATCACTACGCAGTCCCTTATCACACATATGTACACTGATTGTCGATCACTGTTACGTAAACAAACACGTTTGCGTTCACTGTTGGTTGAAACTGGCGGTTACGTCGAGTGCGGGATCATTTTGTGAGCTGATTTCAAATCTGGAACAAAAAGAAAGATGGCGTTAGACGGGAGCTTAACTTCGAATTTTAAATGTTTATTAACGGCTGAAAAAGTACATAATAGTATTGCGTAGGTTGTACAACACCGGTTGTTACGTAAAGCCGTTGGTCCCGGCTGTCATGTGTAGATCTTTGACAGTCGTTACTGTTGGTCAAAAGCCAGAAAGTCTGACAACCAGTCTTACCATGAGTATCGTATTACCCATTACTGGGTTGTGGAGGTCTGATAGGCAGTCGCTCCATGTAAAATACTGATATTCAGCTGCATCCGGTTCGACTGGAAGCCGACCCCAACATAGTTGGGAAAAGGCTAGGTAGATGATGATGATGAGGTTGTACAACAACCTTGCTAAACTTCGAACTTGAAAAGTTTTTAATGGCTGAAAAGGATTATTAATGAAACGGTTCAAATATAATAATATGTATACAGATTCTTATTGTTAAGTAAGCTTATAACCATTTTCCGTATGTCAGGAACTATGTGTAGATAGGAAAAATCTTTAACAAAAAAATTATATGTAAAGAAAATAGAGGATTCCGCATTAAAATTGTTTATTTTTGCCTAACTTGTATTTTTCAAGCACAGAATGCAATGTTTTGATTACAAAAGAGGATATAAAATTCAATAAAACTTCTCTTTAAAACTAGATATACTTAAGTATCCCTAATAAACAAAATTCTCTTCCGTGAGAAAAACATTCAAAACCAAAACACAGCTGTCACATAAAATATCAACAACAGAAAAACAAATGACAATCAAAACCAATGCACAAAACTCCGAGCTTCAACAGAATCCCCACAAAACCAGAAACAGATGAAAATCAATCACTTACATTCAATTACGGATGCAAATTACACAAGCTCTTCCATTGACGGTTCACGTATAACTACAATAAACTCACTACTAATTGTCCTCTCATACACATAATATGTACAGTCACAAGCATAAACATGTACACACTTGGCAAAATTTTAAAGTGATTTTCTAGCAATTGCAACGTTGAGATAAGACCGATTTCATAATAGTATGGAATTCAGAATATAATATTCGTAATACCCATACATTTTATTCAATCCTTTGAAGGGTAATAGGAACTATGTATGATTTTTTTGTCGCTTTTGTTAACAAAACATGAAAACACCGTAGTAGAGATGACAAAAAGTGAAATTAAAATTAAAATCGGTTCAGAAATACGGCCGAAATAATTATTTAAAACTATTAATTACGCATTTATTAGACAGAGAGATCCGATATGACCAATGATGACATTGGTTACGACGGCCATATAAACTCTGTGTTAAATTTCGTTTTGCTAGAAAGAGATAGAAACAAAACTTCGATAGCTTATACCTATCTTTTAGAATTGTATAGTTATTCGAAACTGAAAACTTTTACTAAACTATTTCTTACATAAATGAGGATTGATTTTTTAATTAAAAATAATCACGCATATTCCCCTTTAGAATATTGCCAAGTGTATACATACATGTTAATGGTCGTGACTGTACTGAGATACAACTACACTAGGAATCTCCCATCACATTCTCGTTGCCCCATGTGAGCGAGATAAGCGATGGCAAGCGATATAGTGGCATGGAACTAATAGCTGTCTACCAATTGCAATGCATGGCAATTTTTAGGATTCCGTTTTCAAAGGGTGGCAAACGAGGCCTTCTTACTAAGACTCTGTTGTCTGTTTGTCCATTCATTCGTTCATTCCGTTCGTTATTACAGGGCTGTATTTTTTTACTGTTATGTTCCTATAGGTAGAATGAAATTTTGAGAGTATGTAGGTGTTACTAGTGCGGCTATAACAAGAAATAAAATAAGGTTCAAAATTAATGGGATGTGCCTGCACAAGAACCGTTTTTGTATATAGTGTTAAATATTGTACGGTGGTACAGACAGAACCCTTCGTGTACTTGGCCGATTTTTCTACTCATCATTTGACTTTGCTTGCATATAAATCTGCAAGTTGCTCGACTTTGCTGGAACGTGTGAAATAAATGGGCGAACTTGTATGCATTCCATGTGCGACTTGTTTACTCGTTGAACTCTTAAACTATTGACGTGAAGTTTTTGAAATGAAACCGAAACATACGAATAGCATGTCAAAAGTCGTTTTTATTAATCTCGCCTTATTAGTTACAAAACTATTAGTCTCCGAGACGTTACTACATTGCTGCATTGTCATGATTTCGTCACCTCACCTTAAGCATTAAAATTTTATTGAATAAAGTTGGTCTTGTTTTAATTTCAATCTTTAACACTAAAACCTACTTGCTAACATAGACGTTTCAGGTTATTCTACCATCTGTGTGCCATAATACAGCACCATTTTATTTATTAAAAAGAAAACGTTTTACATAAAACCTGAAACCCCACATAATGGTACAAGCATCCATTAGCAAACAAACCGAATGAATCACAAAAATATTTCATGATCACATTGCATTCCCGTGTCATCTAGGACGAAGGACAACACACACATACATGCATACGGTCCGAGATGACGCTGAACTATTGATTAACAATCAAAACAATTACGAACAATGGCTCGCAACGATGGGAGTCACAGAAAGAATGTCTCAATATTATATTATTGAAGTGGAAAGTTTTATGGGAGAAAGGGCGTGGTTAGTGCAAGTATTTCTTGCTTAGCTTTTCCCGCGATTACGTCTACGTAGACATATGCCATACAAATGCATTGGGGAATAGATCTCGATTTTACTGTCAAAACCAAAACCGTAAGGCTAGGTATAAGAAGTTCTAACACCTTAGTCCTAGTTTAGTCAAGTTAGGCAAGAGACAACGTGTCGTGTTAGAGGATATTTAGCATTCATTACGAGATGCCTGTAAACAAATCGTAAAACCTAACCATTTGAAATATAATTGTTAGTTAGACATATTAGGTAGCCTTGTTCTACTTCAGTATTGTACTCATCTTTTGTGTATAGATGCGAAATTAGTTAACCCCTCTTTATATGCTTGGGGTCGTTTTGTTGTATAATTATTATATACAATACGATATAATTAATGATTAACGTGAACGAGGCGAAAGAAGTATGTAAGGATCGTAGCAGGTGGCATCCTGTGGTTTCTGCCTACCCCCATTGAATAAAGACGTGAGTTTATGTATGTGTATGTACGTTTGTAACTGCTGCTTTAAAAAAATATAGTCTAACACTATTTTTTGATAGTTTTTTTGTGATTGATAAAATTATAACAACTTGAAAGCGTTGTTTAGAGCTTTGGACGTCTTTGTCGTAGTTGGGTTTCAGATTTTATTAGAAAGTAGTTTAGTCATATTTTGGTCACTAAGAAATTAAGCATATTAAAAATTTGTGGACAGAATTAGGAATGATTTTCAAATACGTCACTATTTTTATCTTAGGACAATATTTCTGATCGCAATCAGTTAGTCTGGTCTGGTGTTAATTATTGATGTGATTGATTTGAGCTACACGACTGCAAAACTTATTTTTCTTTTAAGAAAGCATTAATAACATTGCTTATTCCCAAAGCTTTTCTTTGTATCTTTTAATCAGTGTTCCAGTATTTAACACCTTACATCCATACAATCAAACTGACATTTCCAACATCCCAAACAACAGGGTGGTCTACAAACAAATAACTCAAGCTCTCTTCTAACGCTTCCTTTCAACTGCTCCAAATTACAATGAAATCATTAACACACAGGAAATTGAATAAAACATTACCGAAGTAATATAGTATTTATTTACACAATCACATGTAAACAAGCTTCATTGGGAAGAACAACAAACATTCGTCAAGGAGCCGGATGACGCCGGATGAGACTAAACCGGACCGGAATCGGATGGTGTAAACAGTTGCTTTAGCTAATGTGTTAGTAAAGGATGGCAGGGTTGATGGAGATAATGATATTGGAATGCATTCTTGCCATTGTAATTTTGCTGGATTGGCGGTAGCCTAGTGATCCTAAACGCAACTGTTAAGCTAAAGGTTTTGGGTTTGATTCAAAGATTGAGCAAAAAGGTTATTGGGTTTTCCATGAAATTCTCTCTTTCTTTAATGGCAAAAGGCTCGCCCCTTATGACATGGGGCTTAAAACATACCGGCAAACTGTGGGTTTATATTAGTACACCTTTACCTGACCCTTCTGGGAATAGAGGCGTGATGGTATGTAATGATGTTAGAATACATTCTATGGCTGAACTAGTTTTTGCCGAAGCAAACCAACCCACGTAAAAAAATCTCGATATATCGCTTAATTTTAGATCTATTTTAAGCATGAGTTTGGGATGTACATTGAGTTGTTATTGTGGTAACATTTGGCATACTTAACTAGTTTGACGTTGTTTATTCGTTGTGAATTGTGGATAAGAAATAAAAATAAAACAAATGAGCCATCTTTTATTTTATTTTAAAATAGGAGTTTCTTGCCCGTTCTTCTTCGTACGAAACTTGCCTTTTGGAAGTGTCAATTAGATTCTATTCTTTTTAATTATAAATGACGGCCAAAATTACTTTTCAATGGTTTGATTGTAATAAATAATTTGACTTTGACTTTGGCAAAACTGAACTCAATTTATAAAGTTTAGAAAGTTACGTACTTAGATATGGATACTATGCGATCACCTTTTGCTATTTCACGACGCTACGTTTTATAGTGTGTAAGACGAAATATAAATGTCGAGAAAGTATCAAGCTAGGTCGACATGTAATAAAAAAAGCAAACTGTTAAATGTTTCAGTATTGCAGACAGCGAACGATTCCATTAAGATCTTGTTGACACCAGACGTCACATAACTAAGAATAGCCCTGATAACGAGGACATATTCTAAATCTAGGGAGACGCACAAAAAATAACAACTCACGTCTAAATTACTGCTGGTTCTAGAAACTTTTTTTTCACAGACATTTCTTATTATAAATTGCTGAGCTAAATAAGAATTTGGTATTTTAAATTTGTTCCTTATAAGGATTAAATAATGGGGATGACTTTTGTATAGAAGAGCTTTGTTGCCATTATGCCACATAATGATACAAATACAGGGATGGCAAACAAGCCCACAGCCCACCTGATGTTAAGTGGTCACCGCTACCTTAGACATCTGCAATACCAGAGGCCTTGCAAATGCGTTGCCATCCCAGAGACAAAGTTGAAATATCTCATGTGCCTGTAATTACACCGGCACCCATACCCTTCAAACCGGAAGACGGCAACGCTGCTTTGCGGCAGAAATTGGTATAGTAGTAGTACTGTATGTAAACCGTCTTAGTATATAACAAGGTTTATCTTTAGACCGAGTTTAAACTATCGAGCTTTCAAACCTTACTGTCACTTAAAGCAAAATTCTTTAATACGAAATCTAGCTCGTTGGTTTAACCCGGTCTAATGATAAACCTCGTTTTGTAATAAGACTGAATGAGGCAAACATCTTAACATTGAGGTTATAAACATTTGCAGCTGAAAAAAAAATATTCAAAACATTTTTTCAACCGTAATAATTACTGGTTATTTTTGAATTGAGGGTAGATTCTCAGATCCCACGCGTGTGTTTAAATTTGGAATATCTGCTTTTAGCGAGTGATCGTTATCAAAAGATCATGTTTTTTGGGGTTCAAACGTGTAGGTTGATAAGCCGATGGTGAATTGTCCCTTTGATTTCTATTTTTGATGAAGGCAACGTCTTCAGCTTTGCTTGTTATTTTGAAAACGTTTACTTTATGTAGGCTTCTGCCCACGACTTTGTCGCGTAAAATTTGATATTATTAACCCACCGGGCGTTGTTTCCGGGATACAAAAGTATCCTATGTGTTATTTCACACTACAATCTATCTCAGTGCCAAATTTTTCTCATCACGATAACTTGCTTAAAGGTTATAATGGGTAGTAGATCGAAATTATCAATATTGTTTTACAGATACATTAATATCGCTCCGACGGTAATATCGGTCGTGTGTGGGGGTTCCTTTACTCCTCTAACAATTATACCACATAATAAAATTTAAGAAGACCTTCAAATTCTTTGGTTGCAGTCCTGCTCACTTTAATGTTAAGTATTAAAACCAAAATGTATTCTGGTAGCCTTAAACCCAACATGTATGATCTTTAAAAGGGTGTTCCATTCTCTAAGCCATAACATATTAACGGATAACCCTTCAGTCTTCAGTACACCACAAGGCAACACAAATCTATGAACCGGGTCAATGACAAACAGACATTACTCGCTACCAAGGCCCAGATGAATGCCAAACATCTCAGTTATAGATCTGTCTTTAAATAAACTGTCTGTCAATGGCCGGATATATTTTAATAAATAATGTAGTTTTAATATAAACATCATACAACACCGTGCATTAGTTGGCATAAGAATTTTCCTATCGCTAATAACATCTTCATAATTCTCTGTTGTCTGTGTGCTCTTAGAACCGTTCCTATATCTTACCGATCGGTAAGTTAGATTACGACTCGTTTCTAGATTTACGTCTTATTTAAGGGCACTAGGCCATTTGCTTACTAACGCATACAAGATAATTATTTAGGTTAAGTTAAAACGTCATCACGGTAATCGTCACGATTTGTGATCCCTGGGGTTAAGCAGATGTGTCCTATCAGACACCTGCAGATCTACGATGACGGAATTAGGTCACATGTGACAAGGGGCAAGCCTAGCTCCATTTATTGGGTAGGATTTTGACATTTGTATCCCAAACAGTTTGAATATGAACTCTATGGCAACAATTTATTAATTTATTTAGGACTAGCGAACTGCCCGCGACTTTGTCTGCATGCCTTATGTCACTCGCCGAAAGTTACGTCTTTGGTTAATGCCATGCTCCTGTGTGTCGCAGCGTGATGTTATATGCCTATGTTACTCAGGAATACTGTAGCTATCTATTGGTGAAAAAGAAAGCACTCCTTTCTTGGGGTAGTCGTGTAAAAAATGGTTGAAATCGGTCCAATAGCTACGGAGCTTATACGGTAGGTACAAACGAACCAAAAAATCCTCTTTATAAAATTATTAGTATACAGGATAAGTTTTTAACCTGTGCGTAAATTTTTTTTGGTAGTTCAGTGTCAGTAATAGAACACATTTCCGCGTTTAGTTAAAAAAAAAAATTAAAAAAAATTTCATCCTTATCCGAGTTTGAAATAAGCAAAACATCCAGGACATAATCTATTCGCCATACTATCAATGAAAACTCGCGGCCGCCGCCGCCGCCCGGGCGTATGGCTGGGGTGAGGGGGTGGGGAATGCGCTAGCGCCGAGTGACAATAAAATATGGTTTTTAAGTAAACATGTTTCGTAAGCGATAACTTTTTTTTTTGTACTAAGACATATCAAAATAAAATATACGTGTTTAATAAAACGTGTTGAAGTTTATTATGGCAAAATTTACGCACTGGTTAAAAATTTTTCCTGTAGATTGGCATTTGATGGGAATTGCCTTTCTGATAATATTCCAAATGCTTTGTTTACGTCTAGAACTAAAATTGTATTAATCACAAAACTATGCATTACATAATAGCACTTAAAATTTGTATAATAACTAATAATATGGCGGTCTACATTTCCAATATTAAGCTTGTTGTTGACATGCTTCTATTTCGGACATCGTACGATTTGCGACGGCAATTCCTGACGCACCGGCTAACCAAGACACAGCAATAATTATAATGTTATAATATGTTTCATTTTTATTTTTAACTAGCGGGCCCGGCAGACGTTGTCCTGCCCTGAAAGTCGGTACAAAAACCCAGTTCCAGCCTACTCTACCCCACCTACCTACCTACTTACCCTACCCCTACATACCTACCCTACCTACCTACCTATCTACGTACCCTACCCCTACATACCTACCCTACCTAACTACCTACCTACCTACCCTACCTACCTACTTACCTACCCTACCCCTACATACGTACCCTACCTACCTACCTACCTACCCTACCCCTACATACCTACCCTACCTACCTACCTACCCTACCCCTACATACCTACCCTACCTACCTACCCTACCCCTACATACCTACCCTACCCACCAACGGGATAAAAAGTATCACATGTCTTCAGAAAAAAATTAAGTTGTGGCTTAAAGGCCTCAGCATCCAGGCCATAAGCTCAAAAAAAAAAAGGAGTTACACTATTTCACAGGATTGGACAACAAATGTTTGACATGTAATAAACAAATCAGCATCTATTGAAATGATTAATTATTTATTACACATTTCGAGTTTTCATTGTTTTTAAGATGTATTCTGCTATTCGGGACGGAAACAAATCCAACAAATGAAAAACCATGGCAATCGGTCCAGCCGTTCTCGAGTTATAAGTGTTGTAACAAACACGACTTTCTTTTATATATATAGATGTTAACCCACACTAGGAATTTCTTCTGTATCGTGGATGCCTTTACTAACATAATAGAAAACTCATATACACACAGCCAGACCCAGAAAAACTATCTGTAGGTCATACAAGTATTTAGGTACTCCGGGCGGGAATTGAACCAGCAACACGCAGAACAGGCATCACACCAGCCAATCACACAGTTAATACACTAACCGTGCCGTCTTTCTTTCTTCTTTATCGTGTGAGGAGTAAGGTCTAACGACCCCACACACCCTAGTTTCGGAGTATCTAAACCACCTCAATGGTCTCAGACATGCCGTGCCGTCAACCGTGCCGTAATATTGCAAAAATATCTAAGACTATGGTAATAGTCATGTTGAGAGTAAAATAATAAATACAACAGCTGACGTTGATGTGGCAAGTAATAATAGCATGTATTAAAGTCGTTTTTATAGACTTGTTGATTAAAAACAAAACGCTTCAGAAAAATCTTTGATAAGCGTGATTTTAGACGTTACGGAAAATATTCAATCTCGTATTCTAACTAATATTATAAAAGCGAAAGTGAGTTTGAGTATTTTATTTGTTGCTTCTACTTATACAATTTTGATTAAATTTGGTACAGAGTAAACTTGTATCCCAAGAAAGGACGTTGTGCGTTCGTGATAACAAACATTCATGCGGACGAAGTCGCGGGCAAAAGCTAGTTAATATTATAAATGCAAAAGCAAATCTGTCTGTCTGTTTCGCATTCACGAATAAACCACTGAGCTAATTTTTATTAGAGATTCAGATATTTTGGTTTGAGTAAGCTTAAACCCCAAAACGGTCTAGCATTGCCTAGCCCGTTTTTCCGCGTTATGGTTTTGAAATGATATGTTAAATATCTAAAATCATTTTTAATCAGATCTTCATCATCCATTTCTCTCCCTTCCGGACTATTAATCAATCTCAAGGTATGCCTAAACCATGTCATCATCAGCAAAACATGTACGTATCACTAATTAACTATCAATAAACTAACTAAGTACATACATAACTAACTTTATGACTGCTTCTCAACGTTCAATGTTATCATATTTATGACTACGCGCTAATAACAGACTATATTGATTCTGATTTATTACTCAATCAGTTTGTATGTTAATTTAGTCATAATATTGAAGGTTTGAGGAATTTTAAGGGCTGACACACATGAAAGCTGTGCGGCGTCGCGTCAGAACGCGTCGCTGTGCGGTGCAATGCGGTGTCGCGTCGCAAAGCGTTTAAAGTAAAGTGAAATCATTTATTTCAATTAGACTAAAAATGGGACCACAATGGAAGCACCAGCTTTCAAATATAAAAAGACTCATCATAATTGGTTCACCCAGTCGAAAGTTCCGAGGTAAATAACACGAGAAAAAATACAGCCAAATTGAGAAGAAGAAAGAAAGAAAATAATAATAGTCTCATTGCCCACTCCAAAAGGTAATTTTGAAGAAAAATGGACAAGAAACTCCATTCTACTATAATAGCTTGAGATTTTCCAACGATCGTGAACGTTGTCGACATGTGTGACGTCTCGCAACGCGTTCCACGTCGCAAATTACTACGTTGCGACGTGTGGTGCCGCCGATGTCGGCGTCGCGACACCGCACTATTTATATATATGTCGGCCCTATCGATTACCTGCAATATATTTTAGCCCTTGAGAAGGCGGAATTACAAAAGTGAATGATATTGAACCCTAGTCAAGGCTCTTTATATAATAAACTACATATATGTATAAATATCCGTTACATAATAATCGTCGAAGGTAATCAGGAGCTAGGATGGTAAACAGCTGGTGAAAACTCGTGCTACGACTCAAGGGAGCAGAGCAGTAACCAAAGAACTGTATGCAATTCTAAGAACTATGTATGACAGCTGAACAAAGTGGATGTCACTGCCAGTTACTGTTCAGAAATAATAAATTTTGCTTTTTGGACATTCTGTATAAAATACTGGATAAGTTCCGATATCCTGGAAGCAGACTTTGGACAGAAGGAAAATAGCTAAATAAATATACATAGGTACAGTACATAAGTACAATACGTAGGTACAATACAAAGGTACCTACCTAAACAAAGTTAGCATAACTAAATCAATAAAAAACTTTTAAACAAATAAAATAAATAGACGTAAACGAATGAAAAACATTGACACAAGGACTTGGAATAAAAAACGGTAATTTAAAAAACTAAAAAACCCGACTGCTATTCTTTAAAAATCCCTAAAACAAGATAAATTGTAGCAGTCGGGACCCATTCTAGAAATGGAGGATTAGTGAATTGAGAGCACACACCTATATTACATTGCAGATGGTCCCGAATGGGTCCCGACTGCTACAATTTATCTTGTTTTAGGGATTTTTAAAGAATAGCAGTCGGGTTTTTTAGTTTTTTAAATTACCGTTTTTTATTTTTTATTTTTTTAGTGTTTTAAAAAAGAAATTAATATACCCAGTATCACTCTTACAGTAAATACGAATCTACTGACACCTCTCAAGCTAAAATCCATCGAGCCGTTCAGCCTGCAGAGCGAGCCAAACATTTGAATTTGGCGCCAAAAATCCGCCATTTTGTTTTTTTTTATTTTTATATACCCAGTGTCACTCTCACAGTAAATACGAATCTAACGACACCTCTCAAGCTAAAATCCATCGAGCCGTTCAGCCTGCAGAGCGTGCCAAACAATTATACATACATACATACATACATACAAACATACCCTCGAAAAACATAACCCTCCTTCTGTCGCAGTCGGGTAAAAACAATTAAATCGTAATTAATAACTGTTGTGTCCACAAATTATGTTATTTTTAGTATACGAGGCGCCATTTTGATGCGTCATACACATGCGTCGGTGGTGTAATGGTCAGCATAGTTGCCTTCCAAGCAGTTGATCCGGGTTCGATTCCCGGCCGACGCATTATTTTTAGCATTTTTTTATGAATTATTTTGAATCTACAAAAATTATGTCATTTTTATCAGCTTTATTTACTTTCACCTTCAGGTATCTGTGGCTAAATAAATCTTACAAGTTTAAGTTGAGCCACTTCCCGATGTTCGATTGAGCTGAATTTTTGCGTAAATGTATAATTTGAATGATAATGCAATATTATGAAGATGATGATGAGAGTTAGTGAGATGTTAGAGTCGAAAAGTGATCAAATCTTACAAGTTAAAGACCCACTTCGCAGTGTTTGATTGAGCTAGAATTTGAATAAATATGCGAAAATACCGGAGAACTGTGGGTGGGTGGTACATTAGTACACCCCTACCTAACCTTTCAGGGAACCTACTGGCATGACGGTATGTGTGAAACATAAAAGCTCATTATTTTTTAATATTTTTCAACAGATCTTTTATTTTCAAAATCTACAAAGCACTTAAAAACAATCTTCAACCACAAGACAAATAAAACAAGTACACAAAGCAAAATAGACTTATTAAATTTAATGGGCACAAGCCTTCAAAAACTCACGCCGACCAGTAACCCATAAATGTCAATCCCAATCATTTCAATAAAGAGTATTCTCTCAACATTAGTGGAACGACACTCTGTCTAGTCGAATTGTATTGTATTCACGACTACCAATGGATGCATGCATTTTGAAATTCACTTAATAACATAAATCTTAATTTAGTTCAATTTACACTTGCACACCAACTCACGACCTTCTGTCATGGTGTCAGGCAGACACGCAGGGCATAAACTATGGAATGCTATGATCCTTATACTCTTTTTGTATAGTCCACGTTTATATGCTCGCCGGTAGGTTATAGCTCGATCGCTCAGACACTAAAGCATTTGCTTCAAGTTTTTAGCCGAGGTGGACATAGTACGACGAACGAAATCGACGAATCCTGTTGCACTTTTTTATTTTCAGGTTTTATATTAGGATGAAGGTTTTTTATTAGTCTAATACAGGGATGAAACGTTTATTTCCAATTTTAAAAATCGACCTAATTGACGTTACGTTTCACCTTCATTTTCATTCATACCATCACGCCTGTATTCCCCTAATGGTTAGGCACAAGTGTACCAATGTACACTCACAGTTCGCCGGTATGTTTAGGTCCCATGTAATAGCAGGCGAGCCGGTTACCATTAACCGGGCAAAAATCCTAACTCCGAGCTGCTATTGAGAATTTCATAGAAAAGTCCAATAACACTTTTTGCTCGACCTTTGAACCCAAGACCTCTAACATCATTTTATCGAATTCAATATTAAAACTTATTTAATAATACATAATTATGTTTTTAGATAAACCTGAATTTCTTTCACTATACAAGTCAGTAAAGAATTCAGAGTGTAAGCAAAAGCTTTTAACAAAGCTACAATTTTAACTGCAGCCATAACCGTTGCCTAATAATTACTATAAAAACAAAACAGTATAATATCTTATGCGACGCGAGCGGACCGATACTTTTACGGAAATCATCAAAACGAGTTGAAATTTATTTCCATTTTATGTTTTGAACACTCGGTGATTTTTAACGACACCGCCGTGTATGTCCATTGGCATTCACGATACGGGATTTTAGCAAGTTAGCTGGTAATGAAGAAATCCTACTAATATTATAAAGGATGATGAGGATGGATGGATGTATGTTTGTTACTCTTTTACGCTTAGACGGCTCAACGGATATAGATGAAATTTGGCACTGAGATAGATTGTAGTGTAAAATAATACATAAGATACTTTTTATCCCGGAAAAATGTACGGTTCCTGTTGGAAAAATATAAAATTTAACGCGGATGAAGTCGCGGGCAGTAGCAGGCTAGTATTATTATAAATGCGAAAGTTTGTGAGGATGGAAACGGTTGAACTGCTGAAGGCTGAAGCCGACAGCTGAAGGTAGTATTACGAGTAATTATATATAACTTCAGGTTTCCTCACGCCCGGGGCTGCGGGTTGTTCGAAAGAGATACCACGCCCCTGGAACGCCAAGGGCACATGAAGGAACATAGATGGGTTTTAGTCAGTAAAAGTCTGACACTCCCTCCCGCCCCGCCCAGGGCGGGGGAAGTTAATTGATGATTTCCCAACTTAAGAAAAAAAGAAAAACGTTTCCTCACGCAGTTTTGCGGGTAATGGAGAAAAAATACATACTTACCAAAGACATAATACGTAAATAATGTTAATTTAATCAAATACAGAGAAAAATAGAACAAAAGCAAAAACAACTTACTATTGTATTGAAAACCACAAAAACATAAAACTAATAAGTATAAATTATCACTTGAACTCTCTACCACAAAGATAGATTACTTTTATTTATTGAAATAAATCATGTTGGCGGCTGTTTGCCAAAGACAAAAGGCAATAAGTCATTTTTGCAAAGTTCAAGTCGTCAATTATAAGACAATGCAACATCAACTGCAATGAGTTTCCATTCTGTTAATAACTTTATTTTCTCTTCAGTCTAATCTTATTCTTTCTTTGAAATCATTTTTTTTAAGAAGACATGACTTTTCTTGAACTGAAGCGGTTTTATTCAACATTTTCTCCGAAATAATCATAATTAGCACGAGATAAAATCATGAATACCAATTGTAAAGGCGGGTACTGACCGGGGGGTATGGGGCGTAATGTAACTTGTTACACAGCGAGCGTTTGTGCAGTCAGTACGGGGCGAAAAGCGACAAGGCGCTCGCAATTAGCAAGGACGGGTTGTTTGCTCGCTGCGAATGGTAAACTACGGCCCGTACCACAACGGTCTGTCTGTACCCATCTTAAAAGTATGGGAATGACGTTTTGATCACGTGATCATTCGTAAGGTATTATTGTTGTTGTACAATCAACATGGTTGTTCATTGTAGGTAAAATCAACTTTATTACCACTTTGATTTTATTGAATATCCTTTTGTTAAAGATCATTCGTGTAAAGCGTGATAATTTTTAGTTTACACCGGATTTCTTTGTATATGTCACTGCACTCTTTACTTGTACATTTCTAGAAACGCTAGTTGGTCTGTCATTGGCTACTGTATGATATCGTGACTTATAATGTGTTAAAGTTAGGGTCAAATGTATGCTGAAGCTGTTGGCATACCTTCATAAATAAATACATTTATTCACAATACATATTGACATCCACCATTGCCATCCAGGTGTAGTGATGACCTACCACAGAGAAGAGGCCTGTATTCCAGAGTTAGGAACATGATGACTTCAATAGTGCTTTTAATCATCATCATCATATTAGCCGTAAGACGTCCACTGCTGGACATAGGTTTCCAAAAGGGCCGGTTGCAAGCGGCCTGCATCCAGTGCTTTTATTAGTCTAATTAAAATAAATAATTTCCCTTTGACTTTATTAGCCGTTAATGCGTTAACGTATATCAATGGGCACACTCCGGAACAGTTAAAGTTCCATGTGTATAAAGTTAATTAAAAGCCGTTTTATTGCAGATGCCACTGAGAGTTATAATGCGGAAGTGTCCCTCCACTAGCAATTAAGATTACACAGATAAGTATCATGTTATGAGTTTAATGAGCCTCTAATCTAACTATGGGCTATAGATGGAAAGTGGCCGGTCAGAAATTGAAATGCTTAACTCGTAAAATGATTATTGAAATCAGATTTTAAAATCGACTTTGTAGATTAGGGTTTATGATTGGTGATACACTTAACCTTTTGAACGCCACAGTCATGTGTAGACGACAAATGCAATTTAATTAAAAATGCAGTTTTCTTGTCGTCTATAGACGATTGTGCCTTGTTGGGCACATTTTGATTTGTCGGCTATCCACGACGGTGGCGTTCAAAAGGTACAAACTATTTGATGTACAGGTAGTTAACTTGAAACTACTTTTAAATAATGTTGTTAGTGAACTGAATAGTCAATTGTTTAATATGTACTTTTAACCAGTGGGTTCTTAATCTTTTAATCATGTCAACACTAACCTTACAATAAAACTGATTTTAGAAATATAAAAGATTACTTCCTCATTGACCGTTCTATATGAAGGTTAGAAGGCCTAAGTGTGACAGAGTAGAAGTTATTAAATATGATCGTTTGGGTTCTGCACCCCGAAAGGTCTAAACAGAGCCGTCTGTCCCTCAGTCACAGGGTTATATCTCTTGAACCGTAATAGGTAGACATTTGAAATTTTCACACAGTGTAAATCACTATGACCGCTATAACAACAGATAGTAAAAAGTCCCATGCATGCAAGCAAGATGTTTCAATCGGGATTTTTTCGCCACATTTTAAAATGGTTTTTACGGAAATCTTGATGTATGTGGGTCCAACTCCCACTTGTCCGAATTTTTCAAGACAAACGACAATTCATAATAACACCTGAATGTCACATTGACATATGCCCTTGATTTAACGGGCTGCTATAAAGAAAATGTTTCAACTGTGAAGAAATAGGAAACTAAACAAAGATATAAAAGTAACAATCCGTCCATTAAAGTTGAAAAGTCCGAAATACAGTAACAAAGCTTTTGTCAGAACTTCAGTGACAGAGACAGAGTGACGGGATGACGCTAATAATGTCTTCAACGGTTTGAGAACTTCACAAATAGTATTATCTCGCTCAAACATCAGGAAGAGAGAAAAACGTTGAATTTTCTTTTGTTTTAATTTCGGAAAAACAAAAGATGGAATAGGGGATTCTGTTTTTAGAATTTATTCAAAAACTAATTAATGCGTTGCGATGCAGCTTAGGTCAGCATGGTGTAGCTTAACTGTGTTTATTTTTACAGATCTAACATAATGCTTTTTTTTAAGGATGGGAAATCATCTAATGACTTCTTCCGCTATGGGCGAAGCGGAACAGAGTGTCTGACTCTTACTGAATAAAATCCATCCTTGTTCCACCTAATGCCCTTTGCCCTCCAGGGCCGCGGTGACTCTTTGGAACAAATTCCGCCACACTTTTTTTTTTTATAGACGGGAAATCATCAAATAACTTCCCCCGCCCTGGGCGGGGCGGGAGGGAGTGTCAGACTTTTACTGACTAAAACCCGTCTATGTTCCTTCATGTGCCCTTTGCGTTCCGGGGGCGCGGTATCTCTTTCGAACAACCCGCAGCCCCGGCAGGCATCGGCCCTCAGTGGCCCCATCCAAGTTTGCTGACATCTCTTTGAGGCGCGCGTGGAACACGAACGCGCCGTCGACACGGTCTGTCGATATTCGGTGAACGTATGGACGGTGAGCTACCCATTGCTCACCGTCCACAGACCCGCGCCTACGGTGGCCGGGAGTCGTCTCGCGGCTCCCGACGCCCGGAGCGTCTACCGCGGCGGCCGCTGGGACGGGGGACCCTCCTTTCCCTCTCCCGTCCCGCCGATTCCGCCACCCTGACAGGACATAATGGCTGAAAAGGATATAGTTCTTTTACCATAGATTCATAGGGTGGATGGATAAAATATATGAATGACCTATCTATAGTCGTCTCATGTCTAGTTGTTAGTATATGTTAGTTTACACCTTATAAACAAACCCACTATACCTATTAGGAGAAATTCCCGAATGTGGGACAATTTGAAAAAGTGGATAACATTTCATATCATTCTATTTAGAAATCACGTAAAACGTATCATAACGTATAATTACAAACAATCAAAGGCGATAAATAATAACTAGTATTCTTAGATTAATTCCAAGCCAAGTTCAAGTATAATAGTTTATTTACAAGTAGGTACTGCCGAGGACAAACGTGTCTGGATTACCTGACAACCTGTCAATTAACTGAGATGCGCATTACGTAATCTATGTTAATAAGTTAAGGTCATTAGTTGATTAGTCATCGTGAGACCAGTAAGTCTAGGCACGCGGTAAAATGGAAACATGTGTATTTCGTCCGCCTCATTGGTCCAGTGGTTGTAAGTGTTACTGCTTAGTGTGAGGGTATGGGTTCGATTCCCAAGTAGGGCAAAGTGTGTGTAAAATAGTGTCGTGTATGGTCGTGTTGTATTTGTGTACCTAATTGATACTTAATTACATAGTTTTAAGTTAGGTAAAATACAAACGCTATGGGCTTTTGATGACTGCTACTCAAAGTATTTTTTGAATGTTTTAAGTTTTGCTATCTGGAATTTCTCAGTAGTAACTTAAAGTCTGGATTTGTGGCAATATTCTCGCCCTCCATTTAAATAGAACTTGAACAAATTGGGTGAAATATGGCTACAGCTTAATTATGTATGTTATGTACCTTATATTTGTACTTAATATCATAAAATACTTGTATTGTTTATTTGTAGGAGGAAATCTTTGAAAGTACTGATCCGAATCTAAAATCGATATGTGTTTACCTCTACGAACAACATTAGTTCCCATGAGCGAACAAGTCATACTGGTTTCTAAAGTTGCAACAAAACAAGTGTCAAAATAAGTATGACATAATGAATTTAAAAAAGGGAAAATGTGTTAGAATTGTAGCTACGTTGCATTCTGTCAGCAACTTTTTCTGAAGGAAAATCGTGAATTCGATAACATTATGATAAAAATGTATGAAAACTACCTAACTATATGGAGTGGAACAAGAATATACAATAGCTATTAAATCAAAACTGCCTCATTAGCCTAGTAGTCCTAAGCGCGACTACTACTCAAGATGTTTTGGGTTCGATTCCCAGGTCGAGAGAAACGTGTTATTGGGTTTTTCTATAAAATTCTTAGTAGCAGCTCGGAGTCAGGATTTGTGCCCAGTTAACGGCAATAAACTCACGCCCTATTACATGCGACGTAAAACATACCGGGGAAGTGTGGTTGTACATTGGTACACTTCTGCCTAACCCTTCGGAGAATACAGGTGTGATGGTATGCTATCCACGCATAGTGTCCATCATACTAAATAACAGAGAGGAACAATTTATTTTTGAAGTACTACAGTGGTCGTGCTGTACCTATTCCAAGTTTAGTTATAACATTGAAAATTTTCAATATCTCGGTTACTAGAAGATTCCCAGATACAGTGCTAAACAAAAAATATTATTGCAATGCTGGGAAAAACTTAAGGCTTTGTTGAAAATTTTGTACATCTGATATACAAAAATATTTATTTCTATTTCTATATAACCTTAACTCTTGCAGCAACCAATCAGTAACGTAATGAAACTAAATTCGCCAAATTGCACTGATTCGGAAAATTAAGGCTCGTTGAAACATGCAGTGCACCAATCGCTTCCAATTAATAATCCCTCCATATTGCGTTCGCTATACGATCAGAACATGACGTGGTTACAACACACGATACACGGCATGTTACATTACAAGTTGCACACGTAACACCTCGTACAGTGTAATTGCATCTATCATCGCACTTTATCAAAAAGGGGCGTGGCTTAAACACCTCGTATAATAAGTTCCACCTAGCTAAGACTTAAACACGGTGATTTCTTAAAAAAAAGGCTTGCGTTTTATTTTTTTCCCGCGAACGCGTTTAAACTGCCCTGTGCGGTTATTATGCGTAATATTGCTAGCAAATTACCCTGTATCGACAGGTTACATCTTTATATAAGGCTCCTTATAGTGCACGTGAAAATAAACAATTATAAGAAAAGCTATTGGAGAAATGTTATTTAAGTCTTTTACCAAATCCTTCGTATAGTATAGCTGTTAGCAATTTATAATTATTAAAATAATATAATTATGACAAAATATTTTTTGTTGGTTTGTTTATTCCGAATAAGCTCCCAAACTACTTGACCGATTTAAATATTTTTACCCGACTGCGCCAGAAGGAGGGTTATGTTTTTCGAGAGTATGTATGTATGTATGTATGTATGTATGTATAATTGTTTGGCACGCTCTGCAGCCTGAACGGCTTGATGGAATTTAGCTTGAGAGGTGTCGTTAGATTCGTATTTACCGTGAGAGTGACACTGGGTATATCAAAAAAAAAAAAACAAAATGGCGGATTTTTGGCGCCAAATTCAAATGTTTGAATCGCTCTGCAGCCTGAACGGCTCGATGGATTTTAGCTTGAGAGGTGTCGTTAGCTTCGTATTTACTGTGAGAGTGACACTGGGTATATCAAAATAAAAAACTAAAAAAATATAAATAAAAAAACGGTAATTTAAAAAACTAAAAAACCCGACTGCTTTTCTGAAAATTTATGAAAAATCCCTAAAACAAGAAAGTCGTTGTACCCGATTGCACTAAAAATTGTAGCAGTCGGGACCCATTCTAGAAATGGAGGCTTAGTGAATTTAGAGCTCATACCTATATTACATTGCAGATGGTCCCGAATGGGTCCCGACTGCTACAATTTTTAGTGCAATCGGGTACAACGACTTTCTTGTTTTAGGGATTTTTCATAAATTTTCAGAAAAGCAGTCGGGTTTTTTAGTTTTTTAAATTACCGTTTTTTTTCACCAATAGATAGCTACATTTTTCCTGAGTTACAAAGGCTATATCTAACAATACGTTACGATGCATGTAAGCGGAGTAGCAACCAAAGACTTAAAGTTCGTTTATAAAAAGTTACCACTGGAAGTACGCACTAGTCCGATTCCAAAACATATTACGCTGATAGAAAGCTACCCTATTGCAAAATGTCATACTAATACGCTTTGTTTTGGGTATACATGACTTATACAATGTGAATTTGTGGGCAAAACAAAATTAGTAATACTCGTATTATAAAAAAAATCTTCCTTTAGCTGGCCACCTCAACATCATTGCTAAAAGATAGGTATATCTTTGGGTGTGTTAATAGGTGTTAGAAATATAACTATTACTCAAAACCCTTTTAGTTCGTGATCGGTTAAAAATTAATCATATACGAATTACTGCCATAAAATTTAAAGGAACGTGACTTTTGCAGTTTCATTTATGCGTTTTCATAAATGCATAGCTATCAAACGACAATTACTTGTAACCTCGTGGGCGCATACTAATAATATCCTTCTTCATTCAATCGCAAAGACTATTAACCAGCTAATTTACACAACAGATATTTAGTACACAAGTTTGTGCGCAAAAATAGGTATCTACACTCTTCATAGTATGGGACAGAAATCCCATATGGTATGGTATGGTATGGGTGTGGGATGGAGCGGAATCAGGCGCAGGAACAACGGCGACACTTGGTTTCCAAGACTGTGGGTGTCACACCGGCCTGTTAGATAGAAATTCTAAATGAATAAACGCAGTCACTGTTTGCCCGACCTAGGAATGGAACCTAGGGCCCAACGCTCAGCAGTCACGCTTATGCAAAACAAATGCATTATTATTACGTACAGTTATGATATAACGGGACTTGAAATTCTCTCTAGAAGTTGACGGTAAGCTGAATGATGAGGAACTCTTGAAAATATTGTTTCTGAGAGCAGATTAAACATTTTTCTTTTTTGCTATCCTGTCCTCTCCTTTCCCTCTTCTGGGCAAAGGCCTCCCTCAACTCCTTACATCTTTCATGATCACGTGCTTTATCCCTCCAGCTTACTCATTACCATTATCCACGTACGTTTTCTCTTTATCGTGCCGTTCCCGTCCCGCATCTTAAAAAACTGCTTGCATTTTTAATCGTGCTCATTACGTCAGTCGATCATCGTCGCTGTTCAGTTATGAGCCGCGACGTTGTCAAAGGATCGCGATATTGATACCACGCACAGAGCATGTAATTTCATACGCCCAGGGGAATTTCAACTTGAATTTTTGCAAGTTATTTTAATAAATTGCTGTCCAGTGATGTGGTTTTAATTCGAAATTGGCAGGTATTTTTTTCATGAGTATTAAATTGCAAAAGCGTGTAGTTAATTATAATAAAACAAATAATTATGATTAAATAAACTGTTTTGTTATTTCAATGTCTGATTAATTTGCAATGAATGGAATTTTTTGATAAGCGTCATTTAACTAAGTAAATACCTAGGTACAAATTGTTTCCATAATAAGTTTTTTTTTATATCATTGTTTGGCAAGCAAACCGACGGCCCACCTGCAGTTTAGTGGCGACCTATAGACATGTGCAATTCCAGAGACGTTGCCATGCTAAGCCATCCTAGAGAAAAAGTTGGAATGTCTCATGTGCCTGTAATTACACCGGCACGCATACCCTTCAAACCATAACACAGCAACGCTGCTTTGCGGCAGAAATAGGTATGGTGGTAGTACTTCCCCGGACGAGCTCCTTCACAAAGAGCTCTACTACTACTACTACTACTAAGTTCTTTACATAAGTACCTAGAGTACCTGCCAAATACTTCCTCCAACATAATAATCTAAACTAATATTATAAAGAGGTACAGTTGGTGACGTTGTAGGGGGTAATCTCCGGATCTACAGGACCGATTTTGAAATTTCTTTCACACATAGAAAGCCACGTTATTTGCGAATTTCATAGGCTATATAACATCACACTACGAGATACAGGAGCGGAGCAGTAACCAAAGACGTTACTTCACGCAGGTGAAATAATCCACGCGACCGAAGTCACAGGCAGTTCGCTAGTATATATCTTCTTAAATAT
Source organism: Caradrina clavipalpis (assembly GCA_932526535.1). Classification (NCBI taxonomy): domain Eukaryota; kingdom Metazoa; phylum Arthropoda; class Insecta; order Lepidoptera; family Noctuidae; genus Caradrina; species Caradrina clavipalpis. The sequence continues at coordinate 2,049,928 of OW052111.1, read as the reverse complement.
AATTATATAACTCAAAGGTGACTGACTGACTGACTGACTGACATAGTGTTCTATCAACGCACAGCCCAAACCACTGGACGGGTCGGGCTGAAATTTGGCATGCAGGTAGATGTTATGACGTAGGCATCCGCTAAGAAAGGATTTTGATCAATTCTACCCCCAAGGGGATAAAATAGGGGATGAAAGTTTGTATGAAACTTTGTCGTTTTTTAACCGATCGGGCTGAGATTTTGCATGCATAAAGCTACTATGACGTAGGCATCCCCTAAGAAATAATTGTGATAAATTCCACCCCTAAGGGGAGGAAATAGGTGATGAAAGATCTTCTTAACGCGAGCGAAGCCGCGGGTAAAAGCTAGTGTAGTATAAAAACAGAAAGCCGACTCAAGTTACTTACGGACATCAGTAAGTAATACTAACAAATGGACCGGCAGATAATCTCATGCTTCGGTAATAATATCCTATGTTAACTACGTGTCGTAACTATTTGCACTTCACAGGGTATTTCTGTGTGATAGTTTTAGCTGTGCCGACTAATTTTCTGCTCATTTGGTATAATATGATTTATGGAGTTAAGTGCATTTGCGCAGATGGACATTCAGGATTGATTCATCTTGTTCTTGGAGTTCTAAATCAGCGACGCCGGCAAGGTATGGTTGGTGCCGTGGATGAGGGATTGGTCGCGGGTTCAATTACCGTGCGGAACAAATATTTGTATGGTTTACATGTAGTTGTTTCGGGTTTGGCTGTTTGTGTATGTGAATTTATGTTTGTACAATTCAGGAAAATTTCTATTGTCTTTTTGTCAGCCTGTTTTCCTAAAACTTGATGTTCATTTGTTTCACAATTAGATGGCATTTATTTAACTGTCATATAAGCTTCGAATATAGAATATTACTATCTGACATTCTGTCTACAATTATGTCAAATTGACAAATGACTGCCACCGCCTCTGTTTGAACGACGCGCCAGGTTTAGCCTCGGTATGTCGAACAAAAAATTAATATCACAAATTATCGAGACCGCGTAACTGCTGTATTTAAATAAATATCGCGTTGATTTTTATTTAAAAAAAATTAATTTAATAATTTAAAAAACCCCCAACACAAAAACCTAAGTTCCCTTTAAAAAGTAAAAAAATAACAAAAAAAATACGTCACGTTGGGGGACCGCTCGGGACGATCGTATCCTAAATGCAACATCGGTCCCCCAACGTGACGTATTTTTTTTGTTATTTTTTTACTTTTTAAAGGGAACTTAGGTTTTTGTGTTGGGGGTTTTTTTAATTTTTAATTTAATTTTTTATTTTATGCTTTTTATAGGTAAGTACCTACTTATTATAATGTCGATTTTATTAAGTTTGAGACCCCACTCGAGTATATTTACAGACATTCGGTTTTTCTTCCCTACTTTCACCACTACAAATCACCACAACTTTTAAACGGCCCAACCTATTTTCATCAAACATGTCTAAGAACACTCGTACGTAAGTTACCTTTAATACAAAAAGAAACTAAATTGAAATCGGTTCATCCGTTCGGCAGCTATGATGCCACAGACAGACACACCGACAGACAGACAGACAGACAGACACGTCAAACTTATAACACCCCTCTTTTTGCGTCGGGGGTTAAAAAAGCCGTAAATTCCCAACATCCCAATCCCACAATAATCCCCATATTAATCCAACTAAAAAAACAAACTACACATCAAAACACAACTGATCGCATATTTACACTAACCCCACATTTACAGCACGTAGGTACTCTGTTAAACCCTGGTATTAAAATGACTACGGTTAAATAAGCCTACTGCCTAATCCTATAATTTGCAGCTTTCATACCGCGTTTCATTGCCATACATGACAGGGTTTAAACAGCCAGACAAACAGACATGACATTCACATAAACATGGAAAGGTTATTGCCAGAACACAGAGGCATGAGTAAATGGAGGAATAACGAGGTGAGAGTCAATTGTTTGAGACGTTTATTGCCTCTTCATTGAAGCCGCAGAATAGCGTCTGTGGCGACAAGATGACAGACCATACAAACACCCAAATATTCACACATTACATTCAAGTATTTTGATGGTTTAATAACCCTGTACGGTCAAGTTGCTTAAGCAATATATTTGTTTTTGTGTAGGCAACTTAACTACCGAACGATGAATTGTAAAACTGCGGTTTCAAAGTTGTTGTCCTTATCGAAGGCATTTTTTTTTCATGACTACATATTTTGCAAAAGGGCAAAAGAATACAGACATAATTTATTCTCGCATCCTAATTATTGGTTGAATAGAGACTGGGCCTTTTCTTAAATGGGACAAGCCCGCCACAATGTTTCCAAACTACTGCAACTTCTGTAAGCTAGAATCAACAGTGGCGACCACAAGAAAAGCGCCGAGACAATGAAGCTCGACGAGTCCCGAAGAAACGATTCAACTGTCTTGGATCCCGCAACGAAATTAATCAGAGTGACTAGACCCGTGTGAGTACTCCATTATCTCATTAGTCCGAGATCTAGTTCAATACCAGGGTTTTACGATTGTCATAGTTAAAGTTATAGCAAAAACGGCTTAAGTGTTGTTGCTTTAACGACTTGTCAATTTAACCAAAGATATTATTGATGCCGCGGTTTAAGCCATATTGGGAATAATATTATATTAAACTTATTATAGGACTCTGCTGAGGGCTCTTACACTCGTTAATCGTATAGTTTATTGTTTTATATGGATATCTTTTCAATGCGAAAAGGGACAAGCGAAAAGTTTTACTAAGGATTCAGCACAACATAATTCTTTCTTCATCATTATCATTTCAGCCGCAGGACGTCCACTGCTGGATATAGGGCTCTCCCATAGATTACCAAAAGGACCGGTTGGAAACGGCCTGCATCCAGCGTCTTCCTGCGGTCTTAATATAATACTATACTCAATATCTCCAATGCTTTTCCAAATGTATTCTTAGGTGGTAATTATATGTCTTAATGGGTCCTTCGTCCACTTCATTGGTGGACGTCGTATGATTATTTTGTTTGTTATTAAATAAATATCAGCTGTTTTTTGTTACATCTTCATTGCGTAAGTAGCAGTAGTAAGCATTTTTTTTTAATAACCTACGAAGATTTGATCCCTGCGAGGTCGAAATCATCTACTGAAGCGATGGAAAAAGTATTTTTTTCTGTCTCTTGCACCTGTTATTCAGTGGGATAAAGTTCTTGTAATACCAAATATTTGCAAAGCTGACGCTATAAAGCCATTACGTACCAATTTCAGGTCCCAAAACCTCAACCACACCATCAGAGAACGATCCAATAACGTTATAACAGGCTCACCTACCCAACACTTACTCACACTAATTTCCAATCACTTTCCCGCTCGTCCGATCTATTAGTGCCCTGTCCCACGAGGTTGAGCCACGTGTCGCCATTACATGACGTGTGGAGGTGTAACTTTATGCAATAGTGCAATTTGTGACAACGTGACACTCGTGTGGGGACTACAGACTACAGGGTGTTTTCGGAATGGGGAGCCATTAAAATTATATTTTACCAAGCTTTATAATAAACGCGGCTGCCTCATAAGCCTAGTTGTCCTAAGCACGACTGCTACGCTAGAGGTCTGGGTGCGATGACCAGGTCTAACAAAAAGTGTTATTGGGTTTTTCTATAAATTCTTAGTAGCAGCTTGAATTTGGGACTTGTGCTCGGTCAAGAGCAAAAGAATCATCAATCATCTATTACATGGGACCTAAACATACCGGCAAACCGTAGGTATACATGGTTCACCTCCGCCTAACCCTTCGGGGAATACAGGCGTGATGGTATGTGTGAAATCCTGATATTCTCTATTCCTTTCAGCAACTCCCTGTAAATCACCAGGGTATTAATCTACTTGTTTGTGACAGATTGAGCGGCCGGTAACCTGATTGTATTAACTGCATTGCCTCGGCATCGCTCCTCGGTGCTCGATGCATAAATGGATGTGCCTACCCTAGCTGATGGGGGACTGGTGATAGGTTTAATATGATAAACACCTTTTGAATGCCTAGATATAGCGGTTGTGAGATGATAAGCGCACAGATATTTCGTGTTGGGTAGATATTTTCAAGTTGGACCGTATAAGACAGTTGATGATGTACCTTCGAAAGGAAAATAGACGGATTCCTTATCTCATAGGGTTTTGTGCCCAAATTATCAAAGAGCCACAGAAAGATGAAAATATTATGTAAAGCAAATAATACCATGAGTTTAGTGGCTTATTTGATGATTTTTCCGACAGAGTTTAGAGTACGATACAAGAGTAGTCATATTTTGGTACTAAGAATGGCCTTGATGAAGTTTTGGCTTTGGTTGGGCTTTTCCTGTTTCTCGTCAATTAATTTGATATCTAAATGACCCAAGGAAGGAAAACTGACTCACCACAAGCTTAGATATTAGTAGCCTTACCCTATCTACAAATATTCGTAGGGTTAAATTACATAATTACTAGGAACAGAAAGCATGAAAGATGCAAGAGAAAAGGCTAATTTCTAAAGTGTTACAATCATGAACTATCCAATCACATCAGTACTAAGCTTATCACTACCTCATGAGGAAATCTAATAGATTATAGATTTAATTACACTTCCTCTTGCAGATTTTCCGTCCTCAGTTTAAGCCACTTCCCGAGCCTACACCGGTGATTCAGCGAACACTTTCTAGCTAACTCCGGTGAATACCAACCAAGCTATTACGACTTATACTATTTTAAACTTTCCTACCTCATTCGGTGAAAGTATATACTTAGGCATTAAATGTTACGGAGTACTTCTAGCTCTAAGTATCAACGGAAAATCAAATTCTTAATTCTTGGATGACCAATCGAATTACGATTGGTTTGACTGTCCTACGTTTCGTGGTTGCAATCGTGACCGTGTTTTTCCATTTAGAATTTCTTAGTAGGAGCCTGGAGTTTGGAGCTTGGTGGTGTGACACCTCCGTCCCTCAGAAATGAAGTAAAGCGTGTTTTTCCCCGGTCAAGGCAGTTTGCTGTCCCTTCGCACAATATTTCTATCTAATATGTATTGCGTACTTGACCGCCGTGAACGAAATTCGTTATGGAGAATATTACATTATTATATTCGATTGGTTGATAGATGCAATTTGATAATAATACCCAGCCAATGACGATATTACAGAGCCTTTATTTACGTTAGGCAGATAAACAACGATCTCAATGTCTAGTAATAAGCCAATAACAACAAAATGTGGGCGCTAATCTCTGTTCTTATAAAGTTCTTATTCGTTGAAAAGCTAGAAACGTATAAGGCGCTTTAATAATGCGGTTTCTGATAAGAATAATTTAATAAATATACCACCCCCAGGCTTCCTGTACACCTTTTGCATACTTATCTTCAATGAATTGCCCCAAAAAAAAAACGACGGGTTGCACTCCGGGAGTGCCGGCAGAAGTGAAAACGCTAAAGACGTACACAATACGTACGTGTATGATAAATTCGTAAGATTTTCGATCAGGTCACGTGTCCTGACGCGAGTTTAACATTTTTTACCCATTCCAAAAAAAGTGCACAACGCCGCTAAAGAAGTTTTCAGTTCAATAATAAATGTGGAAAAAGGGTCAAAGTTCGGTAACAACAACCTTCTGGATATTTGGTGTCATCGATAAAAGAGTAGAGATCTTGCAGGTGCCAAGTTCCAAAGCATTATTTTTAATCATAGCTATAGGACTATACACAACGTTATTCAATACTACGATTAAAAAACAATTTATTTCTTTCTTTCACATCAGATTTCTATCTGGGCTACTTTTAATGGTCCATATCCGTTATTAGCTTCCGAGATTTCGTGTTTAGTCAATCAACGAATGACCTTTCGCTTTTATTTTTATTTATTGATTGAGTTCTAATTATAGTCTTTGATGTAATTAACAGATTAGTCAGTAAACCAAACTGGTTGTAGAGTTATCAGCCCAAATGCCAAAGAATTGCCAAAAACACTTACTACTCTACCTTCCTCTTCTCTAGCTCTTTTTAACCCGCTTTAAGTTACGTCTTTTGTTACTGCTTCGCTCCCCTGAGTCGTGGCGTGATGTTACATACCTTATAGTCTTATACTATTCCCCATGAATCTGGCTATATCATATAGAAAAAGGTTTTTCAATCCGACTGTTAATTCTACAGATTAGCGAGTTTAAACAAACACGCAATAGCTTTCCAGCTTTATTATATACCAGCAAACTACTCGACACTTCGTCCGCGTAGCTTATTTCACCGGAGTTAAGTTACGTGTTTGGTTATAGCGTAAAATTATATAGCCTATGATACTCAAAAAAAGGTGGCTTACAATGGGTAAAAGAATTTTCTACATCGGTTTAGTAGATCCAGAGATTACCCCCTACAACCTCACAAACTTTACCTCTTTATAATGTTACTATAGAGGTATAGATAGGCCTTTCGTTGCATCTTCCATAGTTCGCACGGTGTCTAGTGACAACAGATAAGGACAACCTTCAGGCGTTAGGTATCGGACACCGCGATGAGTAGCAGCGTCTTTGTAACCTAACCCAGACAACACCTTATTACCGAGGTGTTTGATACTAAGGTTATCCTTTAGATGTGTGAATACTTAGATTTAATTGCCTCGCTGGTTTCATGAGGAAGTGCGATAACCAGCAACTTTCAACCTTCTCTGAGCGTGGGGTTCTAGGTCCGACTTCAAAGTTTGGCAAAGTGCTATTGGTTCTTTCTATTCCCAGTTTTAGTAGTAGCAGAGCTAGCTAACCGACCTAAAACAGATCAGCGGACTTTATGTCTACGTTGGCACACTCCTGCCTAATCCTTCGGGGAATGAAGGCGTGATGGTATGTAGGTAGAGCCCTTTGTGAAGGAACTCGTCCGGGGAAGTACTACCACCATACTTATATCTGCCGCAAAGCAGCGTTGCTGTGTTCCTGTTTGAAGGGTGTGCGTGCTGGTGTAATTACAGACACATGAGACATTTCAACTTCGTCTCTGTGATGGCAACGCATTTGCAAGGCTTTTGGTAATGCAGATGACTATATGCAGCGGTGACCACTTCACATCAGGAGAGCCCTCGGCTTGTTTGTCATCCAATGATATGAAAAAAAAACTTCTAAGTAGCTGCTCGGAGTTTGGAAGTTGATAGTGTGACACATCCACGTCTCGAAAAACACGAAAAGCTATTGAAACGAATTAATGATATTATGTGTGACTGAAAATCGGTAGTATTTTTCTGTTCGTTAAAGTATTTATGTACGAATCGTGTCCATTTCATTTTACAGTATGTGTTTCCTATTAGCGGCCAAATAAAATATTTTTCGTGTTAAACCGAAATGTAAATAGAATAGTATTTTAACGTCAAATATTGAAAACCCCGTTACGTTATGTTTGCAGTTTTCTGCATCGTGATAAATAAATAAAAGCAGATGTGTGATGCGACAATGTTGATGGATACCTAACTTCAAATGATTTTTTAATTTGAGATGTTTAAGCTCTCGACTTTAGTCTTGGTCAGAGGTGACTAAGACAAAATCGACGATGGAGTGAGCGTCCCCAGAAGAAGCCTGTTCACTCTAGGTTTGAAGAGATTAGGGTTGAATGTTTTCGGAAATACAGACGCAGGCAGAGAGTGCCACTCCTTTGCAGCGCTTCTACCTTTAAAATCATGAGCATTAAGTTTAATTTAGCTTACATATTCGTAGTATAAAATTTCAATTTGACAGTTTGGCAGAATGTCCATGTTTTGTAAGAACCGACGCAAAGTCTGCTAAACCACGCATACCTTCAAAGCACTGACGACCAGTTTGCGACCGCGACTGCGACCACAAGTGGTCGCGTTACTTACGGTATATATGCTATTGACGGCGATTTAGGATTGCATATGTTTCAATCCAGGAAATCCTTCTGAGTGTTGACAGTTACATAATCGAGCAAAGAGAAAAACAAACATAACAAACGCCTAAATTGTGGTTAGGTGTAATACATTTTGAAACCTTTTGGAAAGTGCTAGGCACTATATTCAATCAATATATTTTTTTTTTAAAATTTGACGTTCCAATGTGGCCTGTAATGGTTTAATTGAAATAAATTATTTGATTTTGACTTTAATAAAATTATTGCAATTCGCGCGAAAGCATTTATCTGTTATTTATTTATTTAATTCAAACTTAAAATCTTATAAATTGGAAAAATAATCTCCCAAAACCATCATTTGATTAACTGATTTCGTAATTATTATGTTTATTTTAACATATTTCAAAATATGTTAACAAATTTTTGGTTAACTGAAATAACAATAAAGACTTAATTTAACTTTGTAGTTGAATTATTATTAATAAATAGTGTTAAACAATAAAAAAAAAACAATAAAGAATACTGTAACATATTTTTTTACATTTCTATTTCACAGGTGTAGTATAAATTCGTAAAAAAAATAGCAATTTGTTCATAAAAGTAAATCGCATAAAGATATAAATAATGTTGAAATCGATATGTTTTATGATTGCAATTCTCTGGCTCACGCACCTGGCCTGTTTATTGACACATGTTATATTAAACACGATCCATTTCACAATGTTTCTATTATTGAATCCAGATCGATATTATATAATACTTTCTATTGTCAAAGGATATTGTAAAACTCACAACACACACACTCACTCACTCTTTCTCGTTCGTTGTGGGTATTGAGTGCCTAGTTGGTCTAGTGGTCCTAAACACGACTGCTACGCTAGAGGTCCTGGGTTCGATTCCCAGGTCGAGCAAAAAGTGTTATTGGGTTTTTCGGAGTTTGGATTTGTGCCCGGTTATTGGCAATAGGCTGGCCTTCTATTACATGGGACCTAAATATACCTACCAGCGAACTGTGGGTGTACATTGGTACACCTCTATTTTTTTTTGGGTGGATATTGTAAATAGAATGTGTTATTTGACTTGGAAGTATAGTGATGTAACAATTAATGTCAAGAAATGTAGGAATATTTTAAAATCTCTACATAGTAGTCGCTTCCCGCCGTTTGTACGCTTAGATCTTTTAAAATGAGCAACGGATTTTAATGCGGTTTTCATCAATTGATTGAGTGATTAAAGGGGAAGGTTTATACGTATAGAACATCACGCTACAAGTAACGAGAGCGGAGCAGTGAACAAAGACGTATTTGAATCCGGATGACGCCGCGGTGTATGTGGCTAGTTTTCTTAATGTAAACAACTGTTTTAATACGTAACTAATTGGTTGTGAGTTGATAAACATTGATTAGGTAATGATGGCTATTACATGGGACCTAAATATACCGGCGAACTGTGGGTGTGGTACACCTCTGCCTAACCCTTCGGGGAATACAGGCGTGATGGTATATTATTATTTGATGATGGTATTAGGTAATGATCACAATATTGTAATTGGTATAAGTACTAAAGGTTTTAGCCAATCCTCGGGAAATATTCCCAGTTTTTTACGACTTACGGGTTAAAGATCCTACTAATAATAAAGATGCGAAAGTTTTTGAGGATGGATGGATGTTTGTTACTCTTTCACACTTAATCGGCTGATCGGATCCGGATGAAAATTGGCACTGACATAGATTGTAGTATGAAATATCAACATAAGCATAGGCATTAAGTCCGCCTTTGTACTTTTTGTTGCATAAAGTTTAAATAAATAAATAAATATAACATAGGATACTTCTTAGGTACGGTCCCCGTGGGATAATATATCAAATTTGACTCGAACAAAGTCGCGGGCAAGAGCTAGTAAAATATAAAAACACGGCGGTAAATTATCTTCCAAATACCTAATGCCTGAAATACGACGAATAAAATCAGATCCAGTGTTGCCATTAACGCCGACCACTCGTCGCTAATAAAATACATATTAAAAGAAAACGTTTTCTTCGAACCAAGCGTCTATAAAATGCTATTTTCGTAAATTCGAGGAAAGTGATTGTCATAACAGAGATGAGGCTCAGAATATTATGTTGTACTGTCTTTGAAAAGGGCTGAGTATGCTAAGCTGGTGTTACAATTAGTCACATTTTGGGACCTGCGCACACCACGATTTTAAACGCGCCGTTGAAGCCGTTTTGGTGATACAGACGCGATACGCACGTCGGACAAAATCAAACTGCAATGTGGAATTAAAACCGCGCTGTGGAATTAACGCGCGTTTCGAGGACGCGCGTCAATGGCGCGTTTAAAAAACGCCTATCTACATATTTACCCGGAGGTTTCACTCACGTTTATTTATGTCTTTAGGTACAGCTGCGCTCCTGTTGGTTGTAACGGTATGTTCTATACGTACAAACCTTCCTCTTGGATCACTCTATCTATTGATGAAAACCGCATTAAAATCAGTCTCCCTCGGTTTTATGAAAGTGAGCTTAACGTGAGCTGTTATCCTACATTCTAAAGATCTGATAAAATCGAGGTAATGATAAAGCGACTTGCTCTAATATCTTGCCAAAAAATTAAGTCTTCTTCCATTTTTTTTTTGCAATATGCAAAACATACTCCATCCGTAGGTACTTATATTATAAATGCCAAAGTAACTCTGTCTGTCTGTCTCTTCTTCACGCCTAAACCACTGAACCGATTTCAATGAAATTTGGTACAGATATAGTCTGGGACCTGAGAAAGGACATAGGATAGTTTTCATCCCGGAAATACCCCGGGAACGGGAACTATTAATCCACGCGGCCAAAAGCAAAGCAAAAGCTAGTTTTAAATAAAGCTATTGAACAGAAATCTTTTCATCTCCTAAACTTCTGTTCATCTCTCCCATATCTCACTCAATCATTAATTGCTTCGCCGAATGTCAGTCTGGTTTGAGCGCGCTTTTTGTATATATTCTGTGGCAGTTAGAGACTAATTAGCCTTTGTTTATCATTGACTAGTGCTCGCCCGCGGCTGTTCCCACAGAGGCGGTATGATTGATGTGTTTGGGGAATTTTGGAAAAGTATAGAGTGTTAGTATTGTCTGTCTGTCTGTGTGGCATTGTTTAGGCAAGACTCGCGAATCTGTCATCATTTTGATGGCGTTGAAATTTTGCAAGTTAAAAAAAAAATCTTTTTGACGTCTACTTGTAAGTACTTACACAAACATTTCAAATTTCGTTTTGATTAATATACTCATTTAAATGATTATTGCATAACACAAAGCCGCAACTACATTGGTTTGAGCAAAAATGAATTCAGGGAAGCAATAGACAACTCATAATAAGTACGGCAATTGATTAGTGTCATCTACCCAATTAACTATTTTATTTACTTTAGAAAGTGTTCCGTGAATATTTCGGAACACACAAACTGATATGACAAACTGAACTTCTAAGCACAAGATTATGTAAGTAAATAATGTAGTTATCTAATCGTGAGTGTATCGAACTTATATCTATGTAGTGTAACGAAATGTGATAGTAAATAGATGGTGTTTTTGATTTGATGAGCATGGGGAAATTATGTTTATCACTGTTACTTTTTTATGGCATTTTGTGCAACTTAATCCTTTTAAACATTATTTTTTTTATTCGTGGTTAATGTTTGTAAGTATTCAATGTCCTTTATACCTGACTGCTCCAACATTTACAACAACACCGCTCTGACACGGCAATGGCTCAGCCGGAATCCATTGAAAAATCCAACCATTAGCTGCCAGCGCGCCGCCCACGTTCTGTCACCTTTTTTTATTTTGCCATGATAAATAATATTTTAACGCATACAATTTAAAGTCCTAATTTGAATGGCAATTTTTTTGCTGAGGTGGAGCCGTGATGTTATAGTGAGACCTTTAAGGTCCTCAATCACTGTAACAGCACTGTTCCAATACGGCAACGGCCCGAACTGAATCGCTTCGAAAAATCCAACCGCTAGCCGCAAGCATGCCGCTTGCAAGCCGTCACTTTCTTAATCATGCCAATAGAAAAATATTTTATGCACCCGATTTAAAGCTCTAACTTGAATGGCAAATTATTTGCTGTGTCGGAACCGAGGTGTTATTATAACAGAACGGTTCCTACTCAACCAGTAACTTGCCATTTAATTAAGAGCTTTAAATCGTGTGCGTTAAAATATTTTTTATAATGACAAGACAAAAAGATGACGGCTTGCAGGTGGCGTGCTAGCAGCTAGCAGATATATTTTCAAGGAGATCAAAGTTACGTCTATGACAATATCCGACTTCCCTCAACATATATTATAAGTAAAAGCAAATAAATCCTCTAGTAATTTCTTCCTCCATTCACAAAACGATAAACTTCAACATACAAATTTAACAATGCTAGGTAAACAGCCATATTTAATTAACTGTCGGCATGTAATTGCTTCGCTCTGTTTCGTTGATAATATGGAACAGGTGGCGCCGCCTAGCGGGTTCCCAGGGCGTTACATGTCTTTACTATTAACATTGTGTGTGGATTTATTATGTTTGTTTGTGATTGAAATTTTATAAAATGGTGGTTTTATAGAAATGAGCTTTTTAGTATCTTACATCATCATCTGCTTAACCTTTTCCCATGTATGTTGGGGTCGAATCCCAGTCTAACCGAATGCAGCTGAATACCAGTGTTTTACATGTAGCGACTGCCTATCTGACCTCCACAACCCAGTTACTGGGCAACACGATACCTCTTGGTGAAACTGCTTGTCAGTCTTCCTGGCTTCTGACAATCCGTAACGACTGTCAAAGATAAAGTACTTAATAACACCAGCCTGTTATTGTCCCACTGCAGGGCAAAGGCCTCTTCTTACACAGAGAAGGCACGAGCATTAATTACCACGCTTGCTCAACGAGAATTGGGGATTTCTGACTTATATTTACCATACTAATCGTACTTACAGTGTCCTCAAACTGCTAATATTCGTAGAATTTTTTAATAGAATAAATCATTTGCAGAAACAAATGCCAGGACTTTTTCAAGTAAAAAGTACAGTTGTGTGCACAAGTGTTCGCACAATGTCAGAATGTGTGCTCAAGATAAAACCTCCCCGAACAAATAGTGACAGACAAACATTGAAGCGCATCTGTGCGCGATTGTACAAATGACAATACGTTCGTCTATGTGCTTATGTGAACAAAGGAACAAACTTTTCGACACGATTTTCGATTCTTAGGTTTGAAGCATTTTGTTATAAGATCTTTTTGTAACGTCGAAAGAAATATTTTTCCTTTTCTAATCTGTCTTCTAATAATCATAAAAGCGAAAGCCATTACCAAATCCCGATAACTACTTGACTCATCATCATCATATCAGCCACAGGACGGCCTTTCCCAAAGATTTCCAAAAGGACCGGTTGGATTTCTATGGGGGCGGCCTATGTCCAGCAGTGGACGTCCTGCGGCCTACTACTTGACTAAGCTGAAAATTGTAGGTAGTTTATGGGTAAGAGAAGTTAGCTAAGAACGGATTTGACTTTGACTTTCATGTCCATACGTCCATACTTCTGCGGGTTGTTCGAAAGAGATACCGCGCCCCCGGAACGCAAAGGGCACATGAAGGAACATAGACGGGTTTTAGTCAGTAAAAGTCTGACACTGAGGGCGGGGGAAGTTATTTGATGATTTCCAGTCTATAAAAAAAAAAAATACGTCCATACTTAATATTCCGAAAGTAACTCTGTCTGTCTGTCTGTTATGCTTTCCCGACTAAACTAATGAACCGATTTTAATGAAATTTTGTACGGGGTAAGTTTGAATTCTAAGAAAGTACATAGGATACTTTTCATTTATTCCATGCGGGAATCGAACCCGCGATACGCAGCGCAGCAGTCGACTGCTCGATCATTTCGCCAACCGTGTCGTCAACATGTAGTAGTACAAATATGTCAGTATATAGTAGTATATGTAGTTTATATGCCACGTCTTCGTCTGCAAAAACCGATATTTACACAGACGAAGTCCTGGGCTAAGTCTAGTTATCTATAAATGCATGAATTTGTAACTCATAGGCATCTTGTAGGTAAACTATCACTTGTCTATCGAGATAACAGTCGCCTTATCTACAGTACTAGATAATAATATGTTAATGTTGACAAGTGGACGCCAAACATGGTGGTGTGCTGTCAACGATCTCGCAGACGCCCACGTGTAAAGGGTAGGCAGAGAGATAGCTTAGTATGGGACGATTCATTTGTTTTGGCTACGCAAATGCGAGAACTGCAGTATAAAAATATATCAGTTTTATTATATCATATTACTATTGATATATGTAAGTACTAGTATGTCGTGATAGCATAGTTGTTTTAAGGCGCCCGCGTCTCGTGCATAAGGTTGTGAATTTGATGCCGGGAAAAAACGTCACGCTGGTATTTATACCAACTTGACATTTTTAAAATTCACATGTAGGTACTTTCTGAGTTTGTTTTAGGCGTCACTGACATCAGCGAAGGAAAATATGACTTCCACAACGACGGCAAAGGATAATATGATGGGGAAACGTATAATTAATGTAAGTCTGAATTCGTGAATCCGACTTGAGCAAACGTGAAGACCAATGCTCGTGGCTTCTCTGTATAAGAAATAGGCCTTTGCTCAGCAGTGGGACAGTAATCGGCTGATATAATTAACTACTATTTATTGTCTAATTTAACAATTGAAGCGTGTCTGTAAAATGATCTAATTGAAATAAATGCTTCAAGTTTAACGTTAAGTCCCCTATGAACTTAGTACCACGGCCCCATCGGGGTCACAAGCTCTAGCTACTATTGTGACCCTGAATAGCAACATGGCAATAAGCCATAAAAATTCCCAGTAAATCTAGCAAGCAAGACACAGACAGCATTGAGAAAAGCTGTGATAATGATATTTCGAGATCAAAAGATTGCGTCGAGTAGCGATACATTTAATCTGACGTTTACAAGCAGCTTGTAACATAATTCTTTCCGTAAAATAATATTTCTTTCTTTCTTTCGCAGGGGAGCAGTTATTTTCTTATCTCTGCTATTAACTGTAGTAGGTAATACAATGATAAATCGGTCAGTTTGTTCCTGTACGCGTGAATTAGAACAGAATTGAGCCAAAAAGTGACTGCCTCGATGGCCTAGTGGTCCTACGCACGACTGCTACGCTAGAGGTCCTAGGTTCGATTCCCAGGTCGCGCAAAAAGGGTTATTGTGTTTTACTATGAAATTCTCAGTAGCAGCTCGGAGTTTGAATTTGTGCCCGGTAAATGGCAATAGGCTCGCCCCCTATTACATGGGACCTAAATATACCGGCGAACTGTGGGTGTACATTGGTACACCTCTGCCTAACCCTTTGGGGAATACAGGCGTCATGGTACGTTTATGTTATTTAAATCACATTATTAGTTATTAAAAATCATAACTCTCCCTTTTGCTTCACTGTAGTCGGGTAAAAATATACTGCCACATAAATAAGCAAAAGGCCAATTCTCATATTTTTAACCTGTCAAATATAACTTTAATTTACCCAACTTTTAGACAGGTTTGTTTGACTTTGATATTTTCACTGACATGAGATTGCGACTAGGATTTTTAACAAAGTCAAAGTCAAATCATTTATTTCAATTAGACCATTAAAGAAACTTTTGAAAGTCAAAATAATTAAAACTAATGAATCTATGAAAATGGGCAACTATGCCCTCCAAAAGGTAGTTTCGTATGGAGAAGAACGGGCTCGAAACTCCATACATACTCTTTTAAAAAAACGATTTTACGAGTTTGCTTCCTGATAGTTCAGTTTTTCCATCTTTAGTCTTCGCAGATGAACTTTCGCTTGTGCATTAAAGATAATAAATACGTAAGTTGTTAGGTACTAAAGAAAGCCAATAAGTCAATGACTGACCTTCGCGGTAAAGTCACTGAAATCAATGCTAATGAAGTTTCATTCAATAGGGAATAAATTAAAAACTGTAAATTATATTGGCAATATAATAAAGGATTTGTACTATCAATGTTTCATGTATAATTAGGCTATTGGTGTACTTTATTCAATAAATAAAAATATCAATAAAACGGAAGTTTGAAAACAGATCTCCTTTCTCATTCCAGACTTGTCTGGCGTTTACCCAGCAGTGATAATACAAAACAGGTTAATGAAAATAAACATATCATACCACCATCACGACTGTGCTCCCCAAAGGGTTAGGCAGAGGTGTACCAATGTATACCCGTGTATGTTTAGGCCTCATAAAATGTAACTATTGTAATATTATGGGAATACCTGTAGCATATGATTGAGCAAACAATTTCGCATTTGCTAGTCATGGACGCATTTCAATAAACACTTCATACTTTTCAGGTAAAAGTCGGAAATTTGGTTATTTTTATTTTGACCACCTGCTTAATAAAAAAAAAAGAGCCTTTATCAAAACACCAATAACGATAGGAACTAGATAAGTACTACGATATGTCTTCCGTTGATTGAAAGATTGATTGATTGATACCGTACCGTCTAGCTTTGATTACAAAATAATATTAGACTAGAAAATGTCGTACATCAGAGGTATAGATGATACCACGTGGACACCGGAGTGTAGATCCTGATAAACACGTCATAATTTATAAACTAATTAGTTTTCTCCAGTATATTGATAAATTATATTATCACAATGGTATGTCCACTCGAATGACTGGACATACCATCGTGACATAGTAACTTTATGTTGGTAATACTGTCATCAAAAACAAAATAATAAAGTCAAGAGTGTACATAGAATTTGCTACAAGACTGTGGCTTCATGAATGGGCTCGATAAAAACCCCTTCTATACATCATAAAAAAACGGTAATTTAAAAAACTAAAAAACCTGACTGCTATTCTTTAAAAATCCCTAAAACAAGATAAATTGTAGCAGTCGGGACCCATTCTAGAAATGGAGGATTAGTGAATTGAGAGCACATACCTACCTATATTACATTGCAGATGGTCCCGAATGGGTCCCGACTGCTACAATTTATCTTGTTTTAGGGATTTTTAAAGAACAGCAGTCAAAAAAAAAAAAAAAAAAAAAACGGTAATTTAAAAAAACTAAAAAACCCGACTGCTATTCTTTAAAAATCCCTAAAACAAGATAAATTGTAGCAGTCGGGACCCATTCTAGAAATGGAGGATTAGTGAATTGAGAGCACATACCTATATTACATTGCAGATGGTCCCGAATGGGTCCCGACTGCTACAATTTATCTTGTTTTAGGGATTTTTAAAGAATAGCAGTCGGGTTTTTTAGTTTTTTAAATTAAGGTCAAGGTGTCGAAGTCCGGCATATTTTATTGCAAATTGGATTTGATGAACACCCTATGACTGTTTTTTTTACTTAATTGTGTGTTTTATATATTAATGATGACTTAAGATTCCTTATTTATCAGTTACTTCTACAAACATCAATGTAACTAATATCAATATAGAAATAGCCGCGTTTTTTTAAGAGGTGGGCACTAGACGGACTTTCCCGAGTAATTGGGGTAACTCCGTCATAAGCATGATTTGTTTGTAATTTGATCGATATTTGCAGCAGTCGTATTCAGAAAATATTCGAAAATGAAAATTAATCAAATACATGCTTTCAGTTCCACAATATAAGGTAGGAATCACAATCTATAGCGGTAAAATCATGAAGTGGGGTAAGTCCGGTATATTTGCAAGGGCGGGGATCGTCAACATTAAAATCAGTACAATTTTTTTTTTAATATTCTCTTTGTACGGTATAGATAAGTATGTTTATGAGGTGAAATGCGATATGAACTTTCATACGTTTTGAAATTTAGGTGGATCCAGATGGTCTTTAAACAATAGAAAAACGAAATGGTAGCAAACAAACACTTGGTTATATTAGTACTGTTTTGGCAGATAGCATATTGATGAAAGGCAATAATCAAAACCCCTTTTTGTTCCTTTTTTTTATTCAAAAGAATTATTTTATAATAGGAAAATACATTGGAAGAAAAACAACGTCATTGTCATTCTTGGTATATTATATATACGAGCAGCCTTGTATTCCGGACAGCTTGTGCAGCGTCTAGCAATTTTTCTTTAGTGTAAGACGATTTGTTGTTGTTGTTCTCTAGTAATTTTGAGTCATTTTTGTTATTTTACCTGAAGAATAAAATAAACTAATTTTAAATCGGTTAAATGACTGATGAAAATAATTACATTATATTTCTAGTGAAAAGACACTCTTAATATCATAACAGTACCTATTCATAATTGGCGAAAAGAAAACCTGCAAATAAGTAGCGTTCACTGTATAACTATAAAACAATATTCAAAGAAAACACTTATACCAGAAAAGGTTATCAACATCTGACTTGGGGCAAGATCGGCACATGACGGCCTTTCCCTAAAATACTAGACAGTCTTACCCCAATATTTAATTTTTAAGTTAAGTTTTTATCACAACCAATATTTCTATAAATAATGATTTAAATTCGACAAGGATATAATAAAACAATAAAATGTAATACAGACTAGACACTTACCACTACAAAACGTAAAAATCTGTTGATATTAAAATTTCACGTTAGGTAAAACGTCGACGCAACTCACTCGTATTTCAAATTATCAACGACAAAAAAGTTTGAAGACCGATTTTTGCTATTGAACTCCACACTACGACATCTATAATTTAAAGGTAGGACGAACTAGTGACTCAGTTTTAGCGACCGAGACACCAACGTCGTAGCTATTCAGAAACAGCTTAGAAAGACGTTGTACGGTGTTCCCCCGTAGACGAACTTCCCCACCTTGACCTTACCGTTTTTTTTTTTTTTTTTTTTTTAGTGTTTTAAAAAAGAAATTAATATACCCAGTATCACTCTTACAGTAAATACGAATCTACCGACACCTCTCAAGCTAAAATCCATCGAGCCGTTCAGCCTGCAGAGCGAGCCAAACATTTGAATTTGGCGCCAAAAATCCGCCATTTTGTTTTTTTTTTTTTATATATACCCAGTGTCACTCTCACAGTAAATACGAATCTAACGACACCTCTCAAGCTAAAATCCATCGAGCCGTTCAGCCTGCAGAGCGTGCCAAACAATTATACATACAAACTTACTTACATACATACATACATACATACAAACATACCCTCGAAAAACATAACCCTCCTTCTGTCGCAGTCGGGTAAAAATGGGTTGCCTAGTGACAATAATATAAATGAACCACCAGCAAATGTATGTAGAAATTACGTTAATAATTATTCTGATCCTACCGATTGGGAGAATTTCTTTGAATTTGCGAAGCATAAAAATTCTGCTGAGGGTCTTACGCCTCTTAGCTTATGAACAATACCTGTAACGATTGAACTTGGACCGATAGAAGTCCTACTCAATAAATATTAAGTCGACTTTAAAGGGCAAGAAAAACACATTGGTGAGACTTGCGAACCCACAAAATCACGACATACTAAAAGTACATTTAAACATCAAACACAGACTGAAGAGCATGCCCACAATGAAGGCTCAATAAAATATGGTGTGTGTATACACGTGGGTCATATACGAGTGCCGTTATACGATTACTATAGAGTTACCGAACTCCGCGCTGCGAGCCACTTCTAGTGCGTGTCCTTTGTCATACGGCTTCTAGACAGCTATAGCTTTATAATGACTTGAATTTTCATTGACGTATAGACTACAATAAACTTCAGAAAAAGTAACATCAATAAATAATTGTTGTGAAAATCTAAGTATTTCATCATCTTCTGCATTGTGATATCCATAGTATTACTGTTTTTTTTTTTTTTCAATTTTATTGCGGTCGCTTCAATCAAATGTTTCTTTATAATTCTTCACCTTTCATAATTTCTTTGGTCTATACTTGACCATCATCTACATAGAAAATCTCGTAGGTAAAGATTGCTTAGCTATTCCTACGTACACCCTTAATTATGCCATGATTTAAAAACCGAATACCTACTTCCCATTTAGGTACTAGGTACACACTCCTTAACGAATCAATAAATAAACTGAACCAAATAACACTTTAATTAAACTGAATGCATGCACCGTTATTTGCATAAGTGCACAGCACAATGAAAGAAAGTGAGCGTCGAACAATAATCCCGTTCACTTGACACACAAAGCTTCACAACCGTCCCGTGTAACAATGAACACACGCACCGTGTCAAGTGTCAGAAACAAGGCATGCTTTCTTCAGAGCACAGACTACATTATAACTCTCAGACACCAAACAACACCAACCTTAAAGCCTTGCAAATAAGGTCGATTTTACCAAGAACAGAATATAGATACCTTTGATTTTGAACCACTTCAAAATACGTTCAACTTTTGTATGAACGATATTATGTTATTTCGGGATTGTTCCATGTTTAAATAGGGATAAGCAGGAGTGTAGGGTATCATAACATTACAGGTTGTAGATTATCGTAGGTTGGTCGCCTACACAGCTCTGTAACTGGTTTTTCTAAGGAATATTATGTTATATGGTTTTATTGGCTAGTTCTTGAATAACTTTGGTATTAAAGTGATGTTGTACAATGTGTAACTGATATGGAATAACATGGCGTTTTTAGTATGGAAACAACTAGGTATATATTCGTTAACAAGGAGTATAGTATCGCAATAACAGATTTTTTCTTACGATTTGTTTGGTTGACTTTATCTAAAAAAAAAGCTCAAGAAAAACTTAAAGATATAATGATGATTGTGTGGTTTGCAACCTGGTTGTTGTGCTCTGTGTTTGCAACGCAACTAACTTCGAATGCGAAATTAAAGAAATGAATTCAAAAGAATAACCCTTAACCTTGATCTATGTACGTATACTTATAATTTAAAAATAAAGCTGCAGAGATTTTTTGTTTGTTACCTGTTGATTTGTTAATTACCATCAGTCGGATTGGAAAAAAAACCTTTTTTTGTATATTATAGCCAGATTTACGCGGAATACTATAGACTATAACATCAAGCTACGACCCTCGGAAGCAGAGCAGTAACCGCAGATTATATGTAGCTTGTTTAAAATTATCATAATGAACGCAATAATATTACCTATTATTTAATTTTCTAGTACCATAAATTACGGCGAAATTACTTGATAACTGTAGTTAACAGTCAATCGATGGCAGTAATTAGTTCTCGTTAGCTCGGCTGACATTCAACCTTGTGACTCCGTTAGTTTAACGGGAAAAGTATTATATCTTGTCAGTTTTAATTTGATGCCAAACAGAGATTTCCACATAAAATTAAACTTAAAAAGCTGTGGTGTAAAATAATGCAAAAAGCCAACGCCACGCGGTGTTCCCAGGCGGTCACCCATCCAAGTACTGACCGCGCCCGATGTTGCTTAACTTCGGTGATCGGACGAGAACCGGTGTATTCAACGTAGTATGGACGTTGGCGAGAGTGTCACTGAAATAGTTAGTCTCTATTGTTAAGATAAAATCATTTATCACAATGAAGTACATTATTCTGACTCCGAGTTTTCATTAAATACGAAGTATGTAAGCGTATGTATGGACGTTGAAGAGCTAGTACGTACAAGCAGAATAAAAATAACGTATGTTCGATTTATAAAATGCAAATTCTTGTCTGATGTCTTTATTCACTTCTAAATGCGACACGAAATTAAACAAAAATGCTACAGGATAGACGTTTTTCCAATTCGAAAATCAAATTAAACCGAATACTTCAGCGTTTTAAAAAAAAATGTATCTTGAAAAAAAAAAGGCCGCTCAAAGTTCTACTACAAACGGACGAAGTCGCGAGCAAACGCTAGTAATTTATAAGTAGAAATGAAATAGCAAAGAAATAAGCGATTAAAACTCTTTATTACGTTGAACTCGTTTCTAAGAACACAAGGCAACAAAGTATAATTATAGCAAAAAATTCGACTGTCCGTCTTATTACATAAACCATGCAGAGGTCATTCAACCCTAGTTTATTATACAGGGCCATGATTCCACTACGTTACAAATGTTTCAGTGGCTTGACGATTCTATGTTTTTCACTAAAAGTTTGTAAATTAGTGTAATCGGTAAGCTTAGAACGAGCGTGCTGAAGAATTCTGATCAATTTGATTTTCGATCCTGTAGCATTTTTGATTATTTTAACCGACTCCAAAAAAAGTGTAGTCTCTCAATTCGTCGGGTTATTTTTTTTTTTCATATGACAACTGACACATAAAGATGTAAATAAAGTCTTATAGGTATATGAATAATAAATCTAAAAAGTGATCAAAAAGTTATTTTAAACTGCTTGCACATACAAACCCTTCAACGCTCTGACATACTTTGTATTGGTATAAAAAATCGGTGTCAGAATAATGTACTTCATTGTGATAAATGACTTATC
Source organism: Caradrina clavipalpis (assembly GCA_932526535.1). NCBI lineage: Eukaryota > Metazoa > Arthropoda > Insecta > Lepidoptera > Noctuidae > Caradrina > Caradrina clavipalpis. The sequence goes on along the minus strand of OW052111.1, from coordinate 2,027,648 downwards.
TTAACATTAGAGATTAACTGTTTCAGTGTCACTCTCGCCAACGTCCATACTACGTTGAATACACCGGTTCTCGTCTGTACCCCTAGCACGAATCACTATCGAAAAAACATTCGTATCGTTAACGTAAGCATTTAGTATGGAAACTTGAACAGCGCCTCTGGTGTCCGTAAATTAAACTAATGTTCGGAGCACGAACAAATACATGTGAGTTTCGTATCGTCATCGTATCGAATTCGTAAAGTAACTTGATGCATTTGTATGAAGATAGCTAGCACGAAGGCATAAGGTGACGGATAGTATAGTAATTGTCGAAGGCTGGCTTGCGAGTTTCACGAATGTTTATTCACTTCAAATTTGACAGTGATAAATCTTTCGTAGGAGTTTATTTCAAGCATAAAATTATAATTTTGTGATTGTGTGGATATATTTTGTTAGAAAATGGCCCCACGACGTAGTGCATTGTATTATTATCTTGCAGCGCGATTGATTGTTGCAAGTAGAAATGTTCGAAGAGATACAAGGTAAGTTATTTATTTTAGAACACTAAAATATATACCAAAATATACCATCACGCCTGTATTCCCCGAAGGGTTAGGCAGAGGTGTACCAATGTACACCCACAGTTCGCCGGTATATTTAGGTCCCATGTAATAGGGGGCGAGCCTATTGCCATTAACCGGGCACAAATACAAACTCCGAGCTGCTACTGAGAATTTCATAGAAAAACCCAATAACACTTTTTGCTCGACCTGGGAATCCCGGGACCCCTTGCACAGCAGTCGCACTTGCGACCACGAGACCAACGGGGCAGTGGGGACTAAGTAGGTACCTATATATTTTTATAAATAAAAAACAAGTTATCTTTTAAATACAATATTTCATTTACAGGGAAATCTCAAGGAGAGCTCTACTCCGAAAGAATTTTATAAATATACAAAACCTTAGCGACACAGAATTTAAAAATAGATTTCGTCTAAGTAAGGAAGCATTTTTGTTCTTGTGTCGCGAATTAAAAGAAAAATCCAGTCTAAAATCAACTAAAAGGATCAGCCTGGAACACAAAGTAAGTGTAATAAATAAGCAACTTAGGTGCTTTTCTAACTAAACTATTTTTATACCTATTTTATTTGTTTTGGATTTGTGCCCGGCCGGCGAACTGTGCGTGTACATTGGTACACCTCTGCCTAACCTTTCAGGGAATACAGGCGTGATGGTATATATCTTTTAAACCTATAATGTGTACATTAAATACTATGCTATATGAATAATATACAGCAAAATTAAAACTATTAACTCTCTAATATTTTTATTTCTAGGTGCTGTGTGCTTTGTCATTTTATGCTACAGGCTCCTATCAAAGAATAGTAGGAATGGCTAAATATTTAGGGCAAACTACAGTGAGCAAATATGTGAGGCAGGTTACTGATGCTCTTGTTAACCCTTTAATATTAAATACTTTTGTGAAATTTCCAACAACACGAGAGCAGCGAAATATTATAAAAAGCAAGTAAGTAACACAGTAATAACGATGTAGCCCTATAAAAACTAATTTAGTGGCCGGAATGTTAAACAGCGAAAGGAGGATCAGCTGAATATGAAAGCAAAACAAACAAACAAATATGAAAGATATTTAATACTAGAAAATTTTACTTACAATACTTTATTTACAGATTTTATACAAAATTTGGCATCCCTGGAGTAATAGGATGCATTGATGGATCTCATTTTCATATTTTTTCTCCAAAAAGAGACATAGAACATTTATTTTACTGCAGAAAGCATTTCTACTTACTGAATGTGCAAATGGTGAGATATTACTGTACTTATTTATACTTATAACCCAACAATTACTTAAGATAACAATTATTTATTATGTTAGCGACCCGCCCCGGCTTCGCAATTTTATTCACTTCAAATTCGACAGTGAGAAAACTTTAAAATTATAATTTTGTGATTGTGTGGATATATTTTGTTAGAAAATGGACGTAGTGCATTGTATTATTATCTTGCAGCGCGATTAGCCGCGTCTCCACCGGACGAACGGGCTCGGGAGCCACGTCATTCGGACGAGCAGTGCGGCCGAGGCTGGCTCGCGAGGCAACCTCATAGTTTACCGGAAACATCGAGGCGGAGCTCGCGAGGCAAGCCGAGCCACCCCGAGCCATCAGTTCAATCCAGCAATTTAAAATGGATAGTCATGTTATTGCTGCTGCAGCTATCTTCTTATCGATTTACTGTTTGCTATAGTGTTTATCGATTTGCTATAATGTTTCCTGAAACAATAACCCGTAAAGTAAAATAATAGTCCCGTTTTTATAGTATATTTTGCTTTACACCTGCTATAGTTTTTCAGTTTTATAGATGCAATCGGGGTTACAGTTTCAGGAGACGGACGCTTTTAGGAGGATTCTAATGATAGGTCACACACCATAGCTTTACAGTAATTTAATCGTATAATTACACGTTTTGTACACAAACATTGTAAAAAATTATAATAAATAAACCAACTAATTAGCAAGCGGTCTGCGGTTCTTGTTACGGTAAAGTTTCGCGGTACTTAGGCTCGCGCGCCGAAATCGTGAATTCGTAGTCATCGGCAAGGAAATTTTAAAGCGCCCTCTATCTCACTATTGTACTCCGGAAGGATTACGCAGACCGCTTCCTGAAAAGTTATGAAGACTTATTGGCCGTATGACTTTAATTTCAACCAAGAAACCTCTTCCCTTACACATCGACAGGCGCACATAGAACAATCTTCAAGCAGATCACTCCGGAACCTATAGGTGTAGGACGTCAGCGCCGTCTGGAACAATTCGAAACTCATAGCATCCAGCGATCACGCCCGTCCGCCACAAATTCTCCAGACCGATTCCGGCTATGGCGGCTAATCTTAATGCAGACTAGCCACGTACGCAGGAGATATTATAGTGCAGAAGTGTGCGCGCATACACAGGTGCACTCCCTCTTCCCTAACTCTCATAGCCCGATGGGACGGCAATCCGACACGACCGGAGAGAGATCAGGCGCAGGACCAACGGTGTAATAATGGTGTACTGCGGGTGGCTGGTTCTCATTTTCGAAGAATAAAATAGTTCTAAACTTTTCACAAATTAAATCACAACAAAAAACCAGTTTATTTCAAAACAAAGTTGACATGAGCTTTGACCACCCGTCGCTCGTTTAGGAACCTACAGTCAAACCAAGCACAACGTTTTAGTAATAAGTAAATTATTATACCATTTATCTAACTGAATATTAACTTTTTCTGCAGTTTCTTCATATTGCATTATAAATAAAAGTTTTAAATGCCCTAAAATCGGTAAATTTTTCATTAAATAAATACTTATCCAGTTTCTGAACAAAAAATTCATTCAATTTTAAGATCATTCGTTCAATTTGTCCCATCCTTTCTTACGTTAGTATGACGTCACTAACGTCATCGTATCGAGCTCTCGATACTATTTCGAAAGTGCTTCGTGCTTCCGACTTTCGTTGTACTCCGTTATCGTATCGAGAACTCGATACGTTTGCGATACGAAACTTCCAAATATTCGTGCTAGGGGTAATCACCGAAGTTAAGCAACATCGGGCGCGGTCAGTACTTGGATGGGTGACCGCCTGGGAACACCGCGTGACGTTGGCTTTTTGCTTTTTTTTACCACATCTTTTTAAATTCAATTTTATTTAGAACTTGTTTAATTAATTTTAAAATAAACTAACTATTTTGTAGATATTTAAGAAAGAACTCAATTGAAATAATGAGGTGTGTAATTATTTGCAGAACGATTCTCGTAAAGAACTGTAAATTAAAATGATGATTAGTAAGAATTCCTCACTTTCTATAATTGTTTGGAAACACGCCGACTATTTGATAGTCGGTGCTAATGATGGTAGAATATTTTAATAGGTTACTGCGAATTTTTTCGCCGAAATTACACGCTTCGACGATTTCAAATACCTATTACTGCGTTAATAAAGAACCATTATTTGATAACGCGTTTTTTTCGCATCTCAATTATAAGTATGGATTCAGTGGTTCAAAAAACAATCAGATAGACAGGGTACTTTAATGTTTTAAATGTTAGTGAGGATTTATTGCACTAGTAAAGATATTTACTGCTAAATTACATTTTGAATATTTTAATCTGAATATCTATAGCTCGTATGAATGACAATATTTTATAATGTAGCTATACTAGGCGTCGCACCCTGGACAGTCTGCCCCATTGCCACATTGCTGACTCTTATTTTATTTGTATGATTCCTTTTGGTAATCTATGGGGGAGGCCTATGTCAAGCAGTAGACGTCCTGCGGCTGATATGATGATGAATGACACACTAAGTTACTTGTACTATCACACTCTAAACAACTAGTTGCCACCACAAGTTAACGATAAAATATGTTGTATAATTTTTCCATTCATTTTATCCGACATTTCTTAATTTGTAATACCTACTTTGTAATATTATTTAATATACATTATATTCACGTGTAATCCTGTATACAAAATATTGTAAAACATCCATTTAAACAAAAAGTAAATTTGAGTTTTCAGGCCTTTCTTCTTTAACGATTAAATTGAAAGGGGCAACTAGGATCAATTATTTTTACTCGCGTATAGTATGACGTTTAAAAGTGCCTTTTAATGGTCTAATTGGAATAAATTATTTGACGTTAACTTCAACTTTGTATCAGTCGTGTCAACCGATCGCAGTGACAATGAGTAGCTGGTAGTAGTTTAGTATTCGGCAGCACATATAGATCTTGCCGATAAGAAAGAAGATTTGAATATATTATGTATCACAGTTATATAATAGCGTGTAAAGTAATTGGTTTCCGTGCGTTGTCTTGAAAGCGAAAGTCTCATTTCTAAGTGTGCATTCGTTTTTGAGATGCAATTTCAAAGAGATTTATGTAGAAATATTGATTGATTTATACCTACGTAAGTTAGTGTTTCTGATTATCTTTTGCTTAATTGGTAGACAACGACTGGTGGTGATAGGTACTATTGGTGGTCGTGGAGGAGGCGAAAGTAGTATATAAGGATTGTAGCAGGTGGCATTCTGTGTGAGTGGTGAGGTTCTTCAGAAAGGTCAGGTGCGCAGTACTCGTAACCGGCGTGCTTGTATGACCAGATGTATGAATGTAGACGAGGCGAAAGGAGTATGTAAGGATCGTAGCAGGTGGCGTTCTGTGATTTCTGCCTACCCCCAGGGGAAAAAGGCGTGAGTTTATGTATGTGTATGTGTTAATTGTATTGATTTATTTGTTTATGTGTTTGGCAATTTCAGTTAGTGTTAATAATGTAATGATGTTTTACTTAACTGGTACCTAAGCTTTAAAATAGTTGCAAGCTTATGCAGTACATAATATGCAAATGCTTTCCGAAGACTTGCATGGAATAATTTTTTCTATGTTCTGCTTCATCCTGTGCTCAATTCCTAAATTAACGAGAACATAAGGTCTTCAAAGAGAACCAAACCCAGGAGTCGGGTCCAAATAAGCAATGTTAAAAATTTTGTCAATTTGTAATTTGTTTTTTTTTCGTTTTTTTTTTATATTTATGGCATTCGCTTCTGAATGGACAAATAGCACCCTAAGCAAAGCAATAAAATCTCTAGCTGCAGCTTCTCCTATTAGTCAAATTGTAGTGAGATCTCAAAATCACCCAACCTACGTCAATTTAGCTCGGCTAAAATTTTGAAAATAGGTAGTGATGCATGTATTTCAGAAGTTATGCGTTCTTGCTAGCTCGAATGCTGGGCCCTTTAAGAGGTTTCAAGTAGCAAATGTACATTGCTCACTTAATATGTTCAAGTAAGATTTCTGGTTTTCATAAGTGTAACAGAATATCGTTAAAAACCGAACTTCATAATTGCTGGACACTTTCCGTAGGTCACAAATTCATCCAGAAGCCATAACGAAATATCAAACCATCTGGCAGGCATACCTTCTTAAACACATATGGCTCGATCTATTCTAATTAGCCAAAAGGCGTAGGTTTGACGACACTGGCATCTAGTCCTTCTTGACAGTATGGAAAAAAACAAAATTTAAAAAGGAAATTCTTACAAGATGAGCCATGGGTACTGCAGGCGCCATTATAATCAGAAACATACCTGCAACAAGGAAAAACAATAAGTATTACAAACTGTAATTAGAAAAAAATATATTCTTTACACATATCACTCTTGTATTCTCGGAAGGGTTAGGCAGAGGTGTACCAATGTACACCCACAGTTGGGGCGAGGCTGTTGCCATTAACCCGGCACAAATTACCACTCGGAGCTGCTACCTACTGAGAATTTCATAGAAAAACCCCAGTATCACTTTTCTCAACCTCATTATCGAAGGCAAGACTTCTAACGAAGCAGTCGCGCTTAGCTAGTTGTGCTTACCACCGCTGGGCTAACGTGGCATTCAATTAAGTTTTTATTGTATATTTTGACATTTGTGTTTTGTTGTTTTCATTGTTTTTCTATCGCTATAGTTCGCATCAAATGTAATATTTTCATTTTATATTTATTAAATTGTATTGTCTTTTCAAGTTCAACACTTTATTCCATTCTCAACCACAGCACACAGTCCACTCATCGCATAGGTGCATTATTATTAATTCCAAAGTGCAAGAAAATTTTCCTGTACCACAATTATTTGTAGACTAGATACTTACACGGTAGGTAAGGAAACGACCCGTAGTACCGCAAGCTTACCGCAGAGGCAGTAAAGGTATTATTTATTTATTTATACCGGTATTGACGCGTGCCATAAATTGCGAGGGAGTTGTAATGACTAGATGTGGTTTCATTGAAGTAGGTTAGTACTGGTGGCGCTAGATGACGTATTTGGCGTTGGCATGTATTTTATATCACTGACAGTACTTAGTTTGTAATGTTGCGTTTTTTACTTGGAAAAACAGTGATATTCTAAGAGTTTTTTCTTAGATTAGGAAAGAAGGGCGGTCCCCGTGATATAATAATGTTAACTTTGACGCGAACGAAGTTGCCTTCGGAAGATAGTACCTACTTCATATTCAAAGGCTATGTACTCCTGGAGAGTTTCAAGTTACAATATTTAAATGTACCAACTAACTGGACCTAAATCAATTGACAACGATTTTTAGCTTTTCCTCGTATGAGGCAACCTTAGTAGGTATTAAAATAGATTGAAAGTTGGATTTCCTTAGCCCTTCCCTTTCATATGATACCTTATTTGACCTACTGACCCCATTTAATTATAACCCCCTATTACGACTCTTATTGCAACAAAGCCATCTAAAACTAGACTAGAAAAAAATTAACAATAATGAAACCAGTATCTATCTATCATAATAAAACCTGTATTTTCACTCTAAACCTTCCAGTACGTCTACTTCCTCGGTATAGAAAGCTAAAACGCGTGGGAATCGGTACTAGTTACTACGCATATACGCGTACTCGTTACAAGTACTGCACTAACATGATCGTTTTTATAACTGGCAATACAGGTCATGTGCATGAACGAGATTGATGCGGATATTGCGGACTTTCGGATATTAATGCGGATATTTTTTAATCTTTACTAATATTATAAAGAGGGAAGATTTTTTGGTTATAACGAATAGGCCCCGAAACGAATGAAACATATGACCGATTTAAAAAAAAAACACCGATAGATAGCTACATTATTCCCGAGTAACATAGGCTATATAAAATCACGCTTTTTTTTTTTTTTTTTTTTTTTTTTTATAGACGGGAAATCATCAAATAACTTCCCCCGCCCTGGGCGGGGCGGGAGGGAGTGTCAGACTTTTACTGACTAAAACCCGTCTATGTTCCTTCATGTGCCCTTTGCATTCCGGGGGCGCGGTATCTCTTTCGAACAACCCGCAGCCCCGGCAGGCATCGGCCCTCAGTGGCCCCATCCAATTTTGCTGACATCTCTTTGAGGCGCGCGTGGAACACGAACGCGCCGTCGACACGGTCTGTCGTTAGTGAACGTACGGACGGTGAGCTACCCATTGCTCACCGTCCACAGACACGCGTCTACGGTGGCCGGGAGTCGTCTCGCGGCTCCCGACGCCCGGAGCGTCTACCGCGGCGGCCGCTGGGACGGGGGATCCTCCTTTCCCTCTCCCGTCCCGCCGCCTCCTTCTCTAGCATTACAGCTTCGCAGAAGGAGGCGACTGCTTCCCATTCCCCCTCGCTCCGGACCATGGCCTGAACCAGTGCCAGACGCGAGAGGGCGCCGCCGCCGATGGCCGCCTCGAGGACTCGGCGGTGCTCAGCCCAAGCAGGGCACACCGCCAAAGTATGCTCCACCGTGTCCTCGGGGCGATCCTCACAATGGTGACACCCGGGCGTTTCCTCCCGCCCGAATAACATCACGCTACGACCTACAGGAGCGGAGCATTATCCAAAGACGTAACTTATGGCGGGTGAATTAAGCCACGCGTTCGAAGTCGCAGGCAGTTCGCTAGTATTTTATATAAATGTAGTTATTTGCTTGACATAATGGGAATGTTATTCAAAGTGATTATAAGTATCTAGATCACTCTCTATTTTTTTATTTATTATTTTTAAATATCAAGCAAAAAATAAAGCAAAATGCTTATACCACTTTGATAGGACAGATATGTAGAAACATTTTAATCATTTATTTCCATAAAACCAATCAGGAGAATCAATAGATCCATTACTAAGAACCAGTGCAAAATTCATCCAGCAATTCCTGAGATAATCCCGATCAAATAGATAGACACGACGGGAGACCTTGTTTGATAGAACCTAGTTGATTTTGTATTTCCTTTAAGGTGCAACCTCCACGGTAGCCCGCCAAATTCAAATTTTCTTACGTTTTTTGCAATTTGCAAGTCAGTATTAGGTTTAATGTTGATTAAAGTAAGATTCGCGGGCGTAAGAAGTATGTATTTTCAGAATTTTAACCATTAAAATCAGTAAAATAACTCCATAAGTCGGTATAATTCCAAAATGTCAAGATTTCATGAAATAGTCATTCTTTGGGTTTACCTGGCCCAATGGAGTTTTATTGCTGACTTAAATGGTTATAATTCTGAAAATACACAATTCTTACGCCCGCGAACATAGATCCCGCGAATTATACTTTAATCAACATATAATAAGTTATATGTACTAACTTGCAAATTGCAAAAAACGTAAGCAAATTTGAACTTCGCGGGCTACCGTGGAGGTTCCACCTTAAACAAGTTCAGATTCCTACTATAAGGTTTATAAATATTATTGTGAAGTATTAGTTTATGTGCGTTTATTTATAAAACATAAATTGCGCTGTTTCTTGTCCTCCTACGCGATCAAAGCTGGAAGTGCAATCGACATTCCTGCTCACTTCTGGGTTATAATATTTTTATAGTGGCCTACTTGTTATAAAATATGATCTAGGAAATTGTTGAAGACATTTTTATTTTGTGCATTTTATGGGTTCCGTATCGAAAGGGGCCATATTTATTGATTCCGCTGTCCGTCCGTCTGTCTGTCAGTATGTCTATCTGTCTGTCTGTCCGTCTGTCACCAGGCTGTATCTCATGAACCGTGATTTTTAGACAGTTAAATTTTTCACAGATGATCTTATATTTCTGTTGCCGCCACAACAACAAATACTAAAAAACAGAATAAAATAAATATCCCCTTAAATATTTATTTTATTCTTTTTTTTACAACAAACGTGATTTTGCTCGTTTTTGCCTGATATTGATAACGGGAACAGGTTGAAATATTCATAGAATATTTAGTTATATATTCACTTTACAAATAAATAATTAAATTTAAATAAAACAAATATTAAAGGGGGCTCCCCTACAGCACACGTGTTTTTTCCCCGTTTTTATAGATAATGGTACGGAACCCTTCGTGCGCGAGCCCGACTCGCACTTGGCCGGTTTTTCTGGAAACACAAAAGTATTACTATACTATTTCTATGCAAAACCAATGATCAACTCAATAATTTAGCTGCGAAAAAACGGCCAAAACAACTCGAATGCAAACTAAACTGCGGTTTAACGATAATAATATTATTATAAATGTGATTTTAATGTTCATGATTATCGTAAGGTCAAACACAATCCAATAGAAAATCAGAAAGTGACTTCTCATTCATTCATAATTTTATGACACTTTCATACTGAATGCTGCACAATCATTCACTCACTCGTTCACTTTAAAGATAACGATGTTAGGAAAGCAGCCGTCGGTTAGATGATTTTAATATGATTAAATTATATCAAATAGGGGCATATAATTCACACTTTTGTGGCTTTATAAAGCCTTACTTTCTCCGGTTAATTGAATATTTACTGCGTACATCGTTAAGTATTCATAGAGGAGAGGAAATTATAATAATATTTACAGTTCAATGCAACAATATTATGGTCACAAAGAAGTCGTTAAAATATATTCACTTTTGTCTGCAAACTCATTCACTTTCAAATACTTTATTAACAAATTGCATACCTATTCTTAGTTTTGACAGACATACATATCATCATGCCTGTATATCCCGAAGGTACCAATGTACACCCACAGTTCGCCGGTATATTTAGGCCCCATGTAATAGTGGGCGAGCCTATTGCCATTAACCGGGTACAAATCCTTACTCCGAGCTGCTACTGAGAATTTAATAAAAAAACCCAATAACAAGACTCGATCTTGGAATCCAACCCAAGGACAACTGCGTAGAAGTCGCGCTTAGGACCACAAGTCTTTTTTTTTTTTTTTTATAAATGGGAAATCATCAAATAACTTCCCCCGCCCTGGGCGGGGAGGCTAACAAGGCAGTTCTAGGTTTAGATTTCCGAAAAAAATCCCCTTTTTACTTTACACCTTTAGAAGAAGAGAATTTACAACACATAAGAGTGTCATCTAAACTATTTGTCCTGCCTTTAATTGTTCAACTCAACTCATCCTTGAAAATTTCGGTAATCCGCAGTTTTCGGATATCCCGCGCAATGACACATCCCTATTGCCTAAACTGGAGGTCTGTACGGTCAAGGAGGTCTTGTTTCCCCAACTACTTTTACACCATATTTAGAATTCTTTATGTAATATTTAGCTGATAACAAAGCTTGTTATATTGAAGGTCTACGCCCATAGACTTCGAACCTCCGAGATAATTGCTCTAAATAAGGAATCGGTTCAACGTGGGAAAAAAAACTTCAACAGCTGAAGTATCATATCATGACGTCTGCTTCGCCATATTGGGTCACCTCTGACGTCATAGCTTAGAACATTATTTAAGAGAAACAAGACCTATAGTAAGTATTACAAAAGCTAGATGGTATTTTATGAGCTGTAGAAGGCGAGAGGGAGGTTCCCTTAGATCTTCTGTACCTTATCCATGCATTTTAGTATAATTAGTAATAGCAGAGTTGTGAAGGAGCTCGTGCGGGGTAAAGTTCGCGTCACGTAAAAAGAGCGCTCAGTTGAACTGGTGCAGTAAGAATCCAGCGATCTTTTTACGTGGCGCGCCCTATACCACCATACCTATTTCTGCCGCAGAGCAACGTTGCTGTGATCCGGTTTGAAAGTTATTGGTTCTGTTGAAATCACAAGCACATGAGACATTCCAACTTTGTTTCTGGGATGGCAACGCATTTGGAAGACCTAAGGTAGGTATTGCAGATGTCTATAGGTAACATTTAACATCTGGTGGGCCGTCGGCTTGTTTGCAATGCAAAGAAATTAAAACAAAAAAACAATATTGCCTATATTGACTCCGTTTCAAATTATTACTGCAAAAATAGAAAGAGATTTCCTTTCATGTATTTTTGTTTACTTTCTTCAAGCCACAAGTTTTAACCTTGACCGTTGCAAGAATTCCGAAAACGAAATCGTTTTGCAAAAAATGCGAAACATTTTTTAAGACAATAAAGCCAATTAGTGAGAGTCTAGGTAGTTTCTTAGAAATTAGCACACGGACGGAGAGACAATGCCATTGTGACCGTTTGTTAACAAAATCTGTAATCCGGAGATTATGTTTTTTAAATAGATTTTTGGGTTTTATTATTTAATTGTCTCTCCCAAACCATAAAAAAACTTGAGTCATTCACATTAAAAATAACACTAATCTTAGTTGCAGTACTAATAATATTCTTTCGACCAAATTTTGGTCACGGTGTTCAATGTTACATAAGAATAGAGACTAGCCAATAACGCAGGAAATAATTACAAACCCTAAAACTAAAAACTAAAACCCGATTACGACAAAACCGTCTAACCAAAAAGCTTTCAAGTTGTTTGTGTTATATATGATTTAATAAGTCACAAGCTATCAACTCCGTTTTCGTGTGTCGTAGCGTGATAGGTATTATACAGCCTATGTTAAGCTATTATGTTGGTGAGAATTTTCGGAGCTTATGTGGTACAAACAAAAATCTTTATAATATTAGTATACATAGATAACACAAAACTGCCTCGTTAGCCTAGTGCTCCTAAGCGCGACTGCTACGCTACAGGTCTCGAGTTCGATTAGCAGGTCAGGCAAAAAGTGTTATAAGGTTTTTCTATGAAATTCTCAGTAGTAGCGCGGAGTTTGGATTTGTGCCCGGTTAATGGCAATAGGCTCGCCCCCTATTACAGTCTGCCTAATGCTTCGGGGAATACAGGTGTCTTAATCCAATTGCACATACTTCAAGTAGTGTTCAAAATTCTGGATACAAAATAGTGCGTAAATGAATACGATGTTAAGCAACAACTGTTAGTAGGTACGAGGTTCGGAAGTGCGAAATCAGTGTCAGCCAGTCGTATAACTTGTCCCCGCTATCTTATCTCCAGTTAACTTTAACTGCTTGTTTAGCAGATAACCAGCTGTTTACTGTTGTTGCAGCTTGTGTTGTTTTCTTTTCACCACTTTGTTTGCTGAAATGGTTAACGGCAGTGTTTGTTTGGGTCAATGAAATTTCTTGGTTTCATGGCAATATGCGATGGCTGAAGATTCTAGTATATGTATGGGACGTAATATTGAACATCGAAGGAAAAAAATAATTTTCTTAATATCTCCATCGCTTGGAGTAACAAAAGTTACTTATGTCTCTCAAAATTTATTTTTATATATTTCGCTGATTAATTTATTATAAATCTATTCTAAGCATAAGGTTAGGACTTATTTAGCACTTTTTTACTTTTATATTTGGCATTTTTTATTAGTTTGACATATTTAATTTCAATATTGAGAGAATGTGGGTTGACCCAGAACCAACCTTCGAACACAGAAAAATAGAAAAAATACTTTCCATTTCTTTCTTTTATCACATAGCGTCTTTTGTCAAATCAAGTAATTCTTTGAAAGCCACCTGACTCAACCTACTTCGACATAATCTATCACTACACAAAACAAATGCATCTACAATGAGGTGCCACAGGCAAAACTGAGTATAGATGGCGCCAGGAGCAACTGTACCGTGTTTACTTGTCAAGACAAGATTGTGATTGATTTTTCGTTAATATTCTAAGTTAAATTCATTTAAAATGTACCCTTTTCTGACTGTCCCTCAACTTAAAGATGAGTTACGTAAGAGGAATGCAACAACTGCCGGTAAAAAGGCCGATTTGATTGAAAGGTAAAGACTTAAAATGGTTGAGGTTATAATTGATTTGTAAGGTTTTTTATTGTTTCTATGGACTAACTATCCTATTTTATTTGTAGAGTAGAATCATATGACCGGTATCAAAATTTTGGTTCCAATTGCAACATCCACGAGGACTCCGTGTACCAGTGTCCACCTACAAACACATTCATAGATATAAATGCAGATACTCCTCTACCAATGATCAAAAGAGAGGTCATACAGGATTATTTTGAAAAGTAGGTACCTATATTCAAATAATAAATCTTTAAGAAGCTGTTTTCTATATACATAAGATAGTAGATAATGTAAGAAATATATTTATTGAATTAAGAACTTAGGTTCGTCAATTACTGACTGATAGTCGATAGTAGAATATTATAAGTAGAACCACTGCGATGACTCACCTGTATACTTGCTTTTCCCATGATAATCGTCTTCAGTAAAATGCGCAGCACACAAGCGTGCAGTATTACTTGCCTTAAAGTTTTTAATACGTAACGCCGATTCCCATTGTTTTCTGCGTTTATTATCCTTAGGAAACAAATGTACTCCTCTATTTTTACAATTTAACGCTCTACATTGAGGCATCTTTCTCAAGATTAGGGAAAAAATAAATAATAATATTTACTGAATGCAAAAAACCATACGATTTGACAACTGTTATGTCAAAACAGGGTACAGTTGCTTATGCGCCCTCTGTCGTGATAAAAAGTTAGTGCTCCTCCTCATTGGCCCAATTTCCATAGACAACACTTCAAAAAGTTTGAATGATTTCCTGAATCTCTATGGTCTTGAATAACAAAGGACTGATGATCTTTTACGTTATGGTATATCTGGGCCACTGTGTACACGTCAAAGGGAATATTTCATCTGTCTTTCATCTCTGGCCAGTTGTAAAAGTCAATTTATGGTTGACGGTTCGCTGTGATCTTTGGCTGAGGAATTTTGTGATTTTAGTATGGCAGTAATGGTTTTACTAGACGTATTGCGCAATCGTCGTAATATTTAGTTGTTTCATAAAGGTTGTTGTTCTAAAGTTTGAAAGATTTTGTATCTTGGAAATATTTTGTAAATTATATGATCATTAGACGTATATTTCCAAAATCCGATTTCGATACATCTGAAGACGTAAAATAAAAAAATATTTATCTCTGATAGCCTGTAACTCTTCTGGAACTTTGCCTCTTTATAATGTAAGTATTGATAGATTAATAGTGTTCGTGACGTCATATAGCCTTTAACCCGGGGAAAAACACGACGCTTGACGCTTATTTATTAAAAAACAACAAGTAATTTATGAGGTATGACGCAACATCTGAACATACATACTTAGCCTTTTTGCTATAGTTCGATGAAAAATATAATATAACTAGCGAACTGGCCGGGACTTTTTCCGCGACGGTTATTTCACCCGCGTTGAGTTACGTTACTGCTCCGCTCCCGTGTGTCGTAGCGTGATGTTATATATTCTATGTTACCCAGGAATTCTGAAGCTATTTAATAATAATAAAAAAGCGACGGGTTGCACTCCGGGAGTGCCGGCAGAAGTGAAAACTTGAATATTAACGTTGTGCATTTTTGATATTTTGGAATGGTTAGGGAATAATTTTGCACGAATTGCTATAATTATCATTATAAAAGTACTATGTATATAACAGAAACCATTAAACCAAGCACGTGTACTATTTAGTCCATCCGTTCATTCATCCATCCATCCATCCACGATTTTCCACGATTTTCCACGATTTTGCACGAAAAACACGATTTGCACGAAAAATCCTGACGCGAGTTTAACATTTTTTACCCAATGCCGCTAAAGAAGTTTTCGCTTCAAAAAAATGTTAAAATCAGTTCAGTAGTTTGGGAGCCTAATCGTTACAAACAAACAAATCTTTCCTCCTTATAATATTAGTATAGATATTACTTTATGAGATGGTAAATAAGAACCAACCAACAGCAAAACCTATTATAATACTTTATGACATAACTTATACCACAACGACAGTTCAACTTTAACTGCGTCACTCACACTTGGTCTGACTAACCCGAATATGTTCCCAAGCATGCAACGTCATAATTATCAGTATGCACACTACATAGGTACATAATATGCTAATTACATGAGCTGGTTAGTTCTAACGAGACAATTAAACAGTGTCACTAGGTAAGGTTCCATGCAGAAGAATCGACCTTGACGTGAAATGTTAGGAGTAATGTGATGTTAGACGAGAAATGCGCTGAATTGAGTTGGACTTCGCCGATTGTTCACTCCATGCAGAAGTAAATTATAAATAAATAACAAAGGGGCAAAGGCCTCTTCTCAGACAGAGAAGGCAAAAGCATTGATCATACGCTTGCTCAAGGCGGATTGAAGATTTCAAACTTATGTTAATTATAATAGTCCTCACGAGGTTTTTCTTCACCGATGTCAGTGATACTCAAGATTAAGTTCATTATAAATTGGAAAATTCACAATGGAACTCCTACGTAGTACACTTTGTATCGAATCCGCAACCTCATGAATAGGAGGCATCAACCGTTAGTTATCACGACATACAAAAGTGTTCTAAACAAATTTTGTATAACTAGAGGTAATGAAGCTCAATTAAATAGGTTAATCCAAAATTGTTGATAGTCAGTTTCGCTTCAAAAAAGTTATTCTATAAATTAAGTCCATTAAGCATAGCTAGCTTTAGCTTTTGCGTTTTTTCGGCATTAAGTCCGCCTTTGTACAGTGTATTTTTTACATTTGTGCATAAAGTTTTAATAAATTATAATCAAATATATTTAAATCTCAATTGCGTAGCTATAATTTTGGAAGTCAGTTATTTGCCAGGAATCATACAAACTAACCACAAGCCTTCAATTCCATTAACAGCCGACCTTGAGCAGCCGACAACCTCATTGGTTAATCTGCCAAATGCCACGCCAAAAAAAGTAAACCTTCTGTAGACAACCTATGAAGTGGTAAGATTGACGCGATTGCTCATTGATAACGGTTCGGTTAATAACAACAGTACCCGCGGTTGATTGCCTCTATCTATTTGATCACTCTCCTCTGAAACCTCTCGTTATTGGACGGTGTGGAGGAATAATTAGATAGGTAGTCATTGTGGTTATATGTTCAGTGGGTTCGAGTGATGATTGAAGTAAAAAATAACATAAATAAAAAGTTGATGTCTTCATTCATTTTAGAACGTGTCGGGTTTTCTTGTGTTTACTGTTAATGAATAAAATACCATCACGCCTGTATTCCCCGAAGGGTTAGGCAGAGGTGTACCAATGTACACCCACAGTTCGCTGGTACGTTTAGGTCCCATGTAATATGGGGCGCGCCTATTGCTATTAACCGAGTACGAATCCTAAGTCCGAGCTGCTACTGAGAATTTTATAGAAAAACCCAATAACACGTTGCTTGACCATGAAATCAAATCCCAAACCTCTAGCGTAGCAGTCGCGGTTAGGACCACTAGGCTAACGAAGCAGTTATATTGATTTTACCTTTAAGAAAATGGCTCACTACTCCACAATGTAACCTTTCAAGCTCTGCTTACCACTAAAGCGTAGCGAGCGTGAAGAATACGCTTGACTGTGCAAATGTCGCCGCTTGCGCAAGCGTATGAGCGCGCATAGAAATAGCCGCCCCGCCGTCTGTGAAGATAAACATACAGACATGCAGACGTACATACATGTCGTCTTTATCATTCTAAACTAATCTCTCGTAATTGTTAATGAAAATGTAAGAACTGGTTTAGATAGCGACAGAACTAACCCAGAATCATACTGGCTGCTGCATTGTGTGTCGCGGTTTCGATTCCCACAACGAATTAATATTTGTATGCTCTACAGATAGTTGTTATGAAGTCTGGCTATTTGTGTATGTGAGTTTATAGTGTTTAAACACACCCATGATACGGGAGAAGAAAACATGTTGCGCCGACCCCAAGTAAAATGGGATAAGGGCAGGAAGATGATGATGTGGGAGAAATTCCTAGTCTGGGGAACGTTTTTTTTTAAATAAAATCTTATTCTAAATGGCAAGTTACAGACAAAACAAAGAAGAGATAAGAAGTATATTAAAGTTGAAACTTCTATAATTACTATTTATATTTTAGCCTTATTTTGTTGTTAGCGTAGGGTCCTGGGTCAGGCAAAAGTGTAACCGGGGTTTCCCATTTCAAATTTCTCAGAAGCAGCCCGAAGTTTGGAAGTAGGTAGTGTGACACACCCTGTGCTTCGGAAAGCACGTAAAGCCTTTCTCTACCCGATCTTGACGAATTACCGTCGAATGGAGTATCTACACCAGCGTTTGCTCATATACCTAATATTTGTTAACTATAACATCTCCTGTGTACTTGGCTAGAGTCCATTGAGATAAGCCACCGTGACCGTTTGGTCGGGAGAATATTATTATTATTGTAGTTTTAGTTAGCACTTTTGACAGTAAGAATTTCAGTCTTCTTTCTTTCTACTATATCTTTTGTGGTCTGTTACAAGAGATTTTCTTAGAACATTTGCTTAGATAAGAATCTCAATTTAAGAAAGAGATCATTGCGAAATTAGTCTTGAATTTGTTCTCATATCTTTCTAAATCATTACCATCATGTCATCCGAAAGACGCCTACTATATTATCATATAGGCATAGGTATAATTATGTTATTACGTACATATGTATACCCAGTCAAACCAACCAAGACCAACCAGTCTAACTAAGAGGTATCGTGTTGCCCAGTTACTGGGTTATGGACAGATAAGCAGTCGCTCCATATAAAACAGTGGTATTCAGCTGCATCCGGTTAGACTGGAAGCCGACCTCAACACAGTTGGGAAAAAGGCTAAGCAGATGATGATGACATTTATGTATACCCTGCACATTTTTTCTCAAAAAATTCTAAATGGAACGGCACTACACCTTTTGCATCCCGCAACACAAATTATCAATTAAAAACAATGAATAATTACAATCTAAACCAACGTCTAATGAATCTATTAACGCGTGCAATTGCAAGCATTACATAACACATTTAAATGTGAACTAGTCGGTCAACTGACACATTTTCTCGTCTATTTCGAACGCTGTGTTAAGCCAGCGTTACTTAAATAGTTACTGATAGACAGGCTATGATTCATCGCGTTGGGTAACTGATATCGATGCACAGGGGGTGTGTCTCGGAGATTACTCTGCCAAGCATTCGAACTATCTGAAGGGCGCACGACGAAGGGAGAGAACGTGTACTATTAAACGAATGTTGGAGACTAATATTTGTGAAGTAAAGCTATACATATACATCTGTACTAATACTAATATTATAAACAGGTAAGATATTTTTGTCTGTTTGTAACGAATAGGCTCCGAAAGTACTAGACCGATTTTTACCATTATTTAAACAATAGATAGCTACATTATTCTTGAGTAACATAGGCTATATAACTTAACGCTACGATCTACGGGAGCGGAGCAGTAGCCAAACACGTAACTTATGGCGGGTGAAATAAGCCACGCGGACGAAGTCGCATACGGTGAGTCGAAATCGCGGCAAACCACGAAGGAGATGGCGGGACGAAATGAATAGATTCCTCCAACACTGGAGGGATAAGGCCGTGAAACGCGAAGAAGGGAAAGAGTGGATGGAGGTCTTTGCCGATGATTGAAACAGAATAGGCTAACAAAAAAGATTTGTATACATATCAGCGAAAGGTTATTCACTCGATCATCCACTTACTGACTAAACACGGTATCTCGAAAACTACTAGACATATGAAGCAGATAGATAATGGGTAGGAGTAGTCATCTAATATTGGCCTTTCACTTTCATGCGGATGAAGTCACGGGCAAAACCCCTTCTCTTATAAAAAGGATAAGACAGATTCTCAAACCGGCAGTCTGTTTAAAAATCTGCCTATTCCTCTAAAGATACTATTTAAATATAGAATTCAGGAAATTTGTTACCTAGGTACCTAGGTTGTAAAACAAAGGATGCTGTGTTCATTTTAGCATGCAAACAATTAATCAGGAAACGAATTAGCATAGACTAAGTCGAAGGGATTTCCGAGGTACCTAGGCATAGACAAAGATACGTGATCAATGGTGCCTACATGACATCATTTATGGTGGATCACAGTTCGCCGGCTAGAGGCCCTACTTCCTCGAAGCGGAGTACCTACTTATCTTTTCCTTATATTTGTTTGTGCTGATAAACTAGTCGGAAAATAAAACAATACCTAATGCTTTGTACTTTGGAAAATTTTCAAAATTCGATATCGGTCAACCGATGGCAAAAAAATCGGCCACTCGGCCGTTGGTTTAATGTTAATCATCTATGTCAGTGAATCGCTTAGTGTTGATTGAAACCTATTACGTTACAGTCGGTAGCGGTAATGATCAGCTCAAACAGAACTGCAATGAATTTAAGCAGTTTACAGTGGCCAATCGATAATTAACTAAAATACAACAGTAATATAGTTCATATTTTATTCGTAAAGCACTTCCCCGATTATATATTTTAAAGCAGAGTATCAGCTGCACAATCAGTCCATGTTATATTGACATCCATTCAGCCGTTCTCAAGATCCTTAGCAACATACTGACAGACAAAATTGAAAAAATAAATCAATCACTGTTTTTCGAGATTTTTTCATAACATTGCCAATATATCTCTGCAGACTAAAGAGTCAACATAAATAAACAATCCAAGCTAGCATTACAACAAACATTGCACGAAAACTAAAGTCTCGTATTACACAACATCCTGAAACGGCCTCGTTCGCTATCAACTGCAATACGCACAACATGTAACACACGCAGTAGCATGCGGCGGCGGTGACGAGCGGCTATCTAAACCGCAGACAAGCACGTAGCAAGCCAGGTCAGCAGTACCGATACTTTGCGCTGGGGAGACCAGGCGATCGTGGCCAGAAGACGGATAAACAAGCTCGACTGGAGTAGTCGCTTCGAGAAATAACAGTCTGAACGTGGATGCATAAGCTTGTATGAACGTGGATGAGGCCAAAGGAGTAAGTAAGAATCGTAGAAGGTATCGTTCAATGGGAAAAAGGCGTGAGTTTATGTATGTATGTAAGTTTAAAAAAAGACTTGTAGAATTAGTGTAAGTTTCAGAGACGAAGGTTGGCGTTAACACAGAAAGAACAGCAATATATAATTTATAATTATAGAATCAATGCATATTGTTGCTATCTGTATTTACCCTTACACTGCAATCTGTCCAAAATCACACTAAAACGCACTTTATTAGACAGCTCCAAACTTAAGTTAACGTTTAGTTTCAAATCTACATCTTACCCTTAACCACTGACATCAGCGGCAACGTGCCTTTTCACTTTTTAATTTCAACCGGATTTCAATAAAACCAAAAATATTATCCATTAGAACAGTACTTCCGTACGGCAGTCGTATGGTGGTCCTACAGTAGGCAATAGGCAGCATTCTACAAGTGTAGTGAATGGCTGATGTGTCGTGTTGCGAATGTGTGGCCTATCAGTTATGCAGGCTTCGGACGAAATGTTGCAGAAGCCCATTCAGTAATTGTGTTGTTTGGATACTCTTGTCAGGGAAACTAAATATATTTTTTGAAGATTAAATAGAAGTTTGTTAAATTTTCGATTTATTCAAAAAGGGTAAAGAATTATAAGTTGTTGAATTTTGTGATGGTGATTCATTTTATAATTAAAATCTTTCAAAAATTGCCCTCCTTTTGGGGCAATCGGGTAAGAAAGAGTATTTAAGAGATATATAGAGACTCTAAGAGACGATACATATATGTACTTATAAAAAATTGCAACGTATACCATCACGCCTGTATTCCCCAAAGGGTTAAGCAGAGGTGTACCAATGTACACCCACAGTTCGCCGGTATACTCAGGTCCCATGTAAAACGCAACGTGCAACGTGGCATCGCAAAATTCTGTGTTGTCCCAAATCGTTTCTAATGCAGCTTCGCATCGCGTTTATGTGTGTTTACACTATAAGGTACATACTCGTAAAGACACCGTGGTGAATTTACTTCTGGAGAGGAACTACTACACTATAAGCCGGACTTGTAGCACCAAGAACAACCTTACATAAACTGGACATAAACTAGATAATCTTCAGTACAATAATGAAGAAACACCTGCATCAAACAAACCCAAAATATGTGCTCTAAAACAACACACAGCTATATTTAGGCAACAAAGAATCGTGTTAACGTTCCTAGGTTTATAATGTTTATATTGAAACCAATTTGGGGTAAGCAGAAGTCGTTAAATAGGTTAATAGTATACCTTGTACCGATATAAAAGAGAAGTTAAAATATACAGCGCTTTTGTTAAAGGTGTTATGTTTTAAGGGACTAAAAATAAACCTTATATGGGTAGCGGTCGTTCAATAGTTTTATAAAATACATACCATCTCACCTGTATTCCCCGCAGGGTTAAGCAGAGCTGTAACTTACCAATGTCCCTATTGCCATTAACCGGGCACAAATCCTAACTCCGAACTGCTACTGGGATTTTCGTAGAAAAACCCAATAACACCTTGCTCGGCCTGTGAATCGAACCCCAACACCTCTGGCGTAGCAGTCGCGCTTAGGCTAACGAGGAAGTTTTGATCATTGTGTAAAGCTACGGTTAAAGGTCTCCAGTGTATAGTAGAGTACATGGCTTTAGTTTAATACATTTAGTTTCTTTGTAGTTCAGTACATTCGAACGCAAGACCATCAATCTGTCAGGTCCACGATTTGAGATTATCCTTGATTTATTTCTGTACTCATGACTTCTTACATGTATTTCAATTTAGACACGACAGTTAGAGCAAGTAATTTAGAACTCTAACATTTATAAATAAAATGACTTTCTCCATTAAAATCCCAAAACAGTGCTCCGATCTCGAAAAAACGGGGACAAAAAATGTGACAACATCAGAAACAGAGATAAAATAATGTAATATAATATTTTAGTGGCGCACGACATAAACATCTAACAAAACTATTATCTTAATTTTTTTCTGTAATTTAATGACAACTAAATTCTAAGGAAAGACCACACACGAAGACCAAACTTTTTATATCCCTTAAATTAAAAATCTTATCTAACTAAATTTAACTTTAAAACGGTGGTTTTAAGGTTGGTATTGTATTGTGTGCTCTAAACGTAATAAAGGCATTTATTTGAAAGTTTCGGATGCATCTTTATTATAAAGAAATAATGCAGTCACTCCTTTAAATGGACCTTTAATTTTGACAGACACCATAAAGTCAAACTTACTTTTACTGTTCCAATATATATTTCCATTCAAAAAAAGACCTTCAGTCTATGAAATACGGGTTCTAATATTTGTAGTAAACTGCATATTTAAGTTTGTGTATATTCTCTCCTGATGATGTGTGGTCTGTGGGTTTTTTGTTTATAAAATGGGATTTTTGATTGAGTCTACGGTGTAATTAAGTTATTCTGTGAGTTATAGAGATGTATTTTTAGATACAATCATAACATTTTTGTGTAAACATTTATTTAGATGGTTGATTGCCTAAATATTTTCAAATTGATGAGCAAATAAACGTAATTAAACACTTCACTCGTTGCTTTGCAATGGGTTGTTCTTATAAACTTGACAATGTTATTATTGCCAAGAAACTTTAAGCTACAAAAAATTAACTTCCACTTAAAATGAGCTCAACAAGCGATCACGCAAGCCTCATTATTTTGCCAAAAAACAATATTTATTTTTAAATTTTCCTCTACTTTTTCCAAGATATTTCACATTTCGGCCCACTGTGTCGAATCTTGACCTGCTAAATGATAATGAGGTGAGTATTCCCATTGGTCACGCGCTCTCTGGTGATTTCTAATTTTGACAAACAATATAAACTCATCCATCTTATTCTTGCAAATCACCGTGTTTGAGAGCACGATTTCAATTGCTTTTAACTATACTTTTTTGTATACTTACCACAAACTGTTGATGATTCTGCTTTTTCTGTAAGTACATTCACGGAATAATATTATCTAGCAGTTTCTTGAAGTATCCTAACAAAGTGTATGTACGTAATAAATGCATAAAAACTATTGCTCTTCCCTAAGTGATGAGTAGACGTACGCAACAACATAAATAAATAAAAAACATAACGCCTGTTTTTATCTAAGATTTGATGGAAGTGTTTAGTACAGACATAATTTGCTACTTATATTTATGTTATGTGCACTTACACAGCGAGTCAAATCCTAGCGGAGAAGAACCCTAGCCAGAATTTACCAATAATAAGAATTGAACTCAAGAAGCTTTTCTCAGCAATAATGCACTTACAACAACAACCAAAACAAGACAGATGACAAAAAACTTTAGCCAATTTTTTTTTTGGTTTTTGTTTCAGATACGAAATTCATCGCGATCTTACGGATTCATCTGTCAAAACCAGAACTCAGTGGTGCTGATCTTGATAGATGGAAGCGCGAACATATATGTAGAATGAAAAATTAATGTGACATAATATTTTTTAACTCTGCTGTAATTGGTTATTGATAAGATTCATTCAACAAATAACATAAGCTTACGGCGCTTGAGAATTTACCCCATTCCTTTTTCGTTCGCGAAATTAGGTGTAAGTATCATCTCTAAATCCCAGTCAAGAATCGCAAACACGCCACTCGCGAGTTCTAAACTTAAAAAGTGTGTTAAACCGGTTATACACAACCCCATAACGTGTGTTTAATGATGGCAATAACCATGTGTACTGGCCTATAAACCTAGACCTAACCTGGATCTATAGGCACCTACATATATCTACATGTATCGTCTAAAACAAGCCGACGTTTAGTACCGCCCGGAACATTAAACTACAAGCAGATTGAAGCTTGAAATACTTCCATGACAAGACAAAGGATTTTTGTTTCGACCTAGAAAAGCCAACAATATACTATCCTACCTCAATACACCATCACGCCTGTATTCCGCGAAGGGTTAGGCAGACGTGTAAATGTATGTTTAGGTTTTCTTTTAACTTCTTAGTTGCTAACAAGGATCTATTTTGTATGACATTTTGTACCTCGTGTAAGCAACTAATTCTGAGTTAAGTGACTAAGAATGGAAATAGTTTCATTAAAATTGTTTTAAATAATAAATAAAATACTGTAACTGTGTGGGTTCAATTAATAATTGTAATTGGTGTATAGCCGTTGTTTTAATAACAACGAACAGATTAATTCAATGACTAACATAGTCATTGAAGGCATTTATTATTATATTAATTGTAATAAATAAACATGGTGTTCGAATTACAATAAATATTTATATTGAGAACTTGTGTTCGCGAACCCAACAAAATATCAGGAACTTCTCAATCGTACAAATTTCTTAATTAGTTTAAAAATTAATTAAGTAAACCCTCGAACAAACTAATACAAAGTTGCCGAAATTCATTAAAATACAGAAATATTCACGACCACGCCTGCCACTTACTTAAAACTTAATTTTGTTGGACAAACACTGTTTAACGACGGTTAATAGTCAAGTTAACTGAACCAACATGTTTAGAACTAACGTTTTATTAAACAAGCTGTTTAGCGCGACTTTGCTTGTGAAAGACTTTTTTTAATGAAGTAAATCGTGTAGATGAAAAAGAGAATACAACAATACCATCGTATTATTAAATCACAGCAAATCAAAGGCCTCTTCTCATACAGAGAAGGTACGAGCGTTGATCTTGCTCCCGGCAAATTCTATATTTACACTACTCTTGTTCGGGGGCAATAAATAAACGAAAAATACGTGTTTTCTTTAGCTTTCAAACCGATAGCGTCGCAAACATTTTCACAGTCATCTTGATCTAGTCATTTTTGACAGTCAGAACTTAATTGACTGTCGCGAAGCCAAAGCTAAATCCCTCACATTTCTCTCTCTTTCACAAGATCATAAAAATCTTCATTACCTACGGCAAAAAGGTTTTAGCTTCACAAATTCACCTACAGAACCCCAATTAAAACAAGTTCCCGATCTCCTCATCGCATTAACTGTAACATCTCAATCTCGTTCCGTGTCAGTCCGTCTGTCATCGATTTCAGCCGTGTTCTCCGTAACTAAAGCGAATCCGTGTCGGATTATGAGAACATTTTGTCTTTTTGCGACACTTGAGTCAGTTACAAATTTTTTGTATCAGATTGTGATTCATGCAATTTATTGTAGTTTCTTAGTTTTTACTGTTATCAGATTTTGAAGTGAGTCAATATGTTTGGTCAAGCGTGTGGTCTAGGATTTTTTGTCAAAATGATTCAATTCGGTAATTTTGAAATTGAAAACTGATTGACAAGGTAACATAATATTGTTTAGCTTATAGAAAAGATAATTGTTCCGGGTTTGTTAGATTTGTCTTTAAACTTATTTAATACTTAATGAAGCTTCTTTACTTATACATGTGTTTTCTGTTTCAAATATATTTGCTAAGTTTATCTTAAGCATTATTGACATTGCAGGAACTAATGTCAATAATGTTAAGCATTATGTCAGACCTGGACTTATAATAAATACTAGCGTTTGCATGTGATTCCTTTCGCGCAAATTGTATGATAGAATATTGTTTTTTATTTAAATAAAATATAGCTTTATAACTTTTACTGATAACGTAGCGTCCTCTTAGCATCATATCAGAATTGGACCAGTAGTTCTGCAGATTACCGCGTTTAAACAATTTTATTTTATAAATCTGAAATCGCCAATCCTTAAGCAAGTTTGGTTATCAATGCTCATACCTTCTATTCTCGAGAAGAGGCTTTTGCATGCAGTGGGATTAAAAAGCTGATATTTATTTCTGTTCAATTACTCTTTTAATTCCCGCCACTTATGCAGACTTGCACTAAAATGCACTCTACCAGTGAAAACAGAGCACTTCAGTACAGAACTATCCCGCGATGGTATTATTGATATTTCCTACTGTATTGGCAATAAAAGAAACAGACCGTGCAAGCTTATCGTTCCTAGCAAGTTGTAAACTCAAATGAAGGCAACATTACTTCTCGTATTTACAAACTTGATACAAGGAGTTTTTACTACAAGAGCTATCGCTGTTGCCATCCCTTTCTATTGCTAGGAAAGTGATAGAGACGGGTATAGAATAATGTAGATGATGAAAGTCAGTGGCTAAATATGGCAAGTAGACGTCAGAATAAAAAGTTAGCTAGCGTTATGTTAATAACAGAGTTAATACTATAATAATAATACCTGTTAAGACTGTAAAAATACAAATTGCACCCTCAATTTGTCCAAAACTCAAGTATTAAACTGCATTTTTGACAAGATTTTGACATCATTGTCGCTAAGATGATTTTAAACAGCAGATTTTTTTTAAATAACCTACGATAAAGTTAAACTTCCATCATGTATAAAATGATGTTAATGATTTGAAAGAAGAAGAAACAAAAAGTAGCACTAATAAATTGTAAAATCTACGAGGAGCACCAAATTTTTAGAATATTCTATGTAATGTAACGGCTTGCCTATACGGATCAATTTCTAGAAAATTTTATTCCATCATACCTTAATACTGGATCCTCAGTATTTACTAATGCACCTTTTTTTAAGGATTGGAAATCATCAAATGACTTATTCCGCTCTAGACGAAGCGGAGAGGGGTGTCAGACTGTTACTGACTCAACCCCATCCATGTTATTCCCATACATACCCTTTGCGTTCCAGGACCGCGGTGACTCTTCCGAACAAATTCCGCATCTACTAATATAACTAAGGAATATAATGTTATTCCATGTTGTGAGTCTTACAATACGTTCCTCTATTTACTTTATGACGCGATAAGCTTCGTATCAGCGAATGTTATGTGTATTATCGCTGTATTGTGATTTTCTAACTCATTAAGTTATAAGCACAAAGCTATACCATTATATCAATGAGTATTTAGAACAGAGGCAGAGTTTTAAGACTTTTATAAACAAATTGAGGTTTAGTCGTGATTTTCATTATCATAGACAAGCATCTCATGGGTCTTTATTGCCACATGTTCAATGTTGGTATATCCTTCTTCCTACTATCCTACTTCTTATAAGATTGTAAGGATGGATGGATGTTTGTTACTATTTCACGCATAAACGGCTGAACGGATCTGGATGAAATTTAGCAGGGAGATAGATTGTAGTATGGAATAACACATATGATATTTTTTATTCCGGAATGGTAAGGTTTCTGTTTGATAATATTATGAAACCTGAAATCGTATTCGTATTATCGTTAAAAAAATTACGGATTCGTAAGAAAATACACACGGGAAAATATTAATTAATCTATGAATAAAAGCGAAAGGTCACTCATTAACTCACTCACTAAACACGCAATCTCGAAAACTACTTGACCTAGATTACTTCAGGTAACAACGAATTTAAGAGAAGTCAAAAACAAAAGTTAGTATGTTTATAATAATTTGAAGTCCAAAACCCGAAGTCTCTCAGAACTGGCAAAACTGAAGCCAATAAATGAGTACCTATGTACATTTAGATTAGTTATACTACACGCAATACATACCATCACGCCTACATTCCCCTAAGTTTTAGGCAAAGGTGTACCAATATACACCCACAGTTCGCCGGTATATTTTTTAGGTGCCATGAAATAGGTGGCGAGCCTATAGCTATTAACCGGGCACAAATCCTAACTCCGAGTTGCTACCGAGACTTTCATCCGACCTGGGAAGCGAACCCAAGACCTCTAGCGTAGCAGTCGCGCTTATAACCACTAGGCTAACGAGGCAGCCCACACACTACACACATACGACTAGACATTATACAATGTAAACTAATCTTTTAATTTATGAACCTAATGGCATAGTAAATACTCTCCCACTAGACTACAGTACTCGACCAAAGTAAACAGGGCTTAATAGCTTGCGAATGACCGCACTCAACACTCAAACATTGTTTACCAATATTAATTAGTACTTACTTAATTAATGTTTTTATTAATAGTTAAACATTAGCAATTTGTTGCTTTGGTAAACAAATTAGGGTGCCTAAATAAGCATATTGAGTTGAAAGTACTGTTACTGAGAGTTACTTAAGGGTCGTTAGGTGCTTTGAATAAGCGTTTACGAAAAACTGTTAAGTAATTATAATTATTTAATTTTGTGTTTGATCAAAGATATGCTATATGCTACCACTGTCACTCATCATCATCTGCCTAGCCTTTTCCCAACTGTGTTGGGGTCGGCTTCCAGTCTAACCGGATGCAGCTGAATACCAGTGTTTTACATGGAGCGACTGCCTATCTGACCTCCACAACCCAGTAACTGGGCAACACAATACCTCTTGATTAGACTGGTTGTCAGATTTCTTGGCTTCTGACTACCCGTAACGACTGTCAAAGATCTACGAATGACAGCCGGGACCAACGGCTTTACGTGCTTTCCGAAGCACGGTGGTGTCACACCACCAACTTCCGAACTCCGGGCTGCTATTGAGAAATTCCTAATGGAAAAACCCAATAACACTCTTTGCCCGACCTGGGAATCGAAACCGGGACCCTATGCTCATCAGTCGCACGTTGCGACCACGAGACCAACGGGGCAGTCATGCTTTATGCTACCACTGTCACTCAATGGTAAATTATTTTTAGAAATACGTAGATTTGCGGTGTGTCGTTGTAGAAATTACTTGGTCTACTGCACAAAATGAAAAATTCAGGAGTTTTAAATTATCAAAATTCCTTAATTTTTCATTTTGTTAAGTAGTAGCTAGGCAGCTACTTAGCTTTTTTTTTTTTTTATAGACGGGAAATCATCAAATAACTTCCCCCGCCCTGGGCGGGGCGGGAGGGAGTGTCAGACTTTTACTGACTAAAACCCGTCTATGTTCCTTCATGTGCCCTTTGCGTTCCGGGGGCGCGGTATCTCTTTCGAACAACCCGCAGCCCCGGCAGGCATCGGCCCTCAGTGGCCCCATCCAATTTTGCTGACATCTCTTTGAGGCGCGCGTGGAACACGAACGCGCCGTCGACACGGTCTGTCGCTAGTGAACGTACGGACGGTGAGCTACCCATTGCTCACCGTCCACAGACCCGCGTCTACGGTGGCCGGGAGTCGTCTCGTGGCTCCCGACGCCCGGATCGTCTACCGCGGCGGCCGCTGGGACGGGGGACCCTCCTTTCCCTCTCCCGTCCCGCCGCCTCCTTCTCTAGCATTACAGCTTCGCAGAAGGAGGCGACTGCTTCCCATTCCCCCTCGCTCCGGACCATGGCCTGAACCAGTGCCGGACGCGAGAGGGCGCCGCCGCCGATGGCCGCCTCGAGGACTCGGCGGTGCTCAGCCCAAGCAGGGCACACCGCCAAAGTATGCTCCACCGTGTCCTCGGGGCGATCCTCACAATGGTGACACCCGGGCGTTTCCTCCCGCCCGATGAGGTGCAGGAACCTCCCGAAACATCCGTGTCCGGTGAGGACCTGCGTCAGGCGGTAGGTGAGGGCGCCGTGGCGCCGCTCTAGCCACTCCTCAAAGAGGGGACTTACCGCCTCAATCGAGGCGTGCCCTGCACGAGGCTGCGACAGTCGTTCTCTCCATGTCGCCATGAGATCGAGCCGGAGTTCCGTCCGCTGGGCGGCAATTTGCAGCTACTTAGCTAACGAGGCAGTTATTGTGAGCTGTCAACCCTTATCAACGGGAAGATGGCAACTCACCTTGAAGTCACCAAAAGTCATCAAGGGATATTTAAACAGAATACACCAAATGATATTATGACAGCTTCACTGAAAACAACGACCAAAATCACCCTTAAGGACACAACGACATAAGAAAGTAATCAAATACAGAGAAAACATAAAAGTTAATACTAGGAGTCGAGGTAAAATGACCTCTACCTCCCATAATAATACGGATCACCAACTCGACGTCTCGTTAACAATTCGTCGTTCAGTACTAATTCTAGGCAGATGGAGTTTAGAGCAAAAAGCGATCGTAAATGTTACGTCACGCTAATAGGGAATTAAGGGGGTTCAGACTGGTGAAGTACAAAACGCGCAACGAATAATCTTGTATTTTAAATTTTTATTGAAAAGCTTGCTTCAAAACTAATCCTACTAATATTACATTTGCGAAAGCTTGTGAGGATAGATGGATGAATGGATGTTTCTTACTCTTTTACGCTTAAACGGCTGAACGGATCTGGATGAAATTTGGCACTGAGATAGAATATTATATAGTGTACAATAACACTATAGGATATTTTTTATCTCGAAAAAATGTACGGTTTCCGTGCGATATATCAAATTTGACCCGGCCGAAGTCACGGGCAAGAAGCTAGTACTATAAATACCAAAGTGAGCTTGTTTGATTGTTACTCTTTTAATTTAAATACAGAAACAAATTAAGTACAGATTAAGCTTGAATCAAATTCAAATTCAAATTCAAATTCAAAGCATTTATTTCAATTAGACCATTTACAGGCACTTTTGAATGTCAAGAAGTTACAGTTTAAAGTTAAAGCTAGTTGCTCGTTCCAAAGCGTAGATCTCTATGGAGAAGAACGAGCAAGAAACTCCATGGACACTCCTTTTCTTCAATTTGGTTTTACAAAATCTTGGTTACAATATTCATGTTGCTTCTATATGTGAAAACAATGAAGGTGAATATTAAACAATTAAATAATACTAATAAAGATGTAGGCCATGGCAGATAAGAGTTGACCAGTCCCAACTGACAGCGCCCGTTCACGAACATGACGCGTGCCTCAGCACCGTTCAGCTCAACCATCTTGGAGGGAACTGAACGATCCAATGCACGCGCCACCGTCAGCGAGACATTTAAGTGAGCATGACAAAGCTCTCAACCGCCTTGCCCTTAATGTCCAACACATAGTAACTTAAGAGAAAAAATATAGTAAGTGCTCCATGGTACTCACATTTACAAAATCGAAATAAATGATGTTAAGTTATATAAAACAAAGTTTTTCAGTGAACCTATTTGACAGATGACCTGTGGTATGTTAAAAAAGAAACAATAATAATAACGTAAACGTTATTTACGTCAATAAAAAAGGTGCTAAGAAACAACATTCCCTTTAAAAAGAAATATATATATTTCATTATGTTTATTAATTAATTTGGAAGCCCGAGTGGCTGTGGAGCAGGACCAGCATTAAGCCAAGCATTTTTATCATTTATGTAATCTTCTAGTTTATAATATGCTTGACTACATAGTGTGCGTTTTATGCATGTTTTAAACTTTCTCTCGTTTAGTTCGAGAATAACGCGCGGTATTTTATTATAAAATTTTACACAGTACCCCATAAAAGAAGTGTGTACTTTTGATAATCTGAAACTTGGTTGATCTAGTTTGTTCCTATTTCTAGTATTAAAATTATGCATATCACCAACTTTTTTAAAAAGATGAAGGTTTTTCCGAACATGCATAATATTTTCATATATATATTGACAAGGTACCGTCATGATATTAATTTGTTTAAACAATTCCCTTAGGGATTCGCGTCTGCCAAGATTATAGATGGCTCTGACAGCCCTCTTTTGCAGAATAAAAATGGAGTCTATATCTGCAGCCCGCCCCCAAAGCAAAATACCGTAAGACATGATGCTATGAAAGTAGCTAAATCCTTAAAACAAGCATCGACTATTTTAAATAATATAATCTGCGACTTCTTCTGCATCCACGATAACCTTTATTTGCGTAGACGACGTCGCGAGAAAAAGCTAATTCTAAAATATGTTAAAATCTGTAGGTATAACAACAACAAGATAAAATAATCTAAACCCATACTGTCAAAACCGCACGTCAAGTAAATAAAGTAAGCCATGAGAGTCGTTCATGTTAATAGCTGAGACGTGGGAATTGTACTACATTGTGTGTCTTCAGACTGCGGTTCACTAAGCCTCATAAAACACTATTTGTTTTTATAATGACCACACAGCGTGGCAACTGTGAATACGTCACTATCTTGAGATTGCTGTAAGATCTATCCGTCAATCTTTTTTCTCGTGTGCCATTCTTGCTCGAACTACTTAAGGTGCGTTCCGTTTCCCTCGTGGTGGCAAGCACGACTGTTGAGCTTGGGGTCCTGGATTCGATTCCCAGGTCGGGCAAAAAGTGTTATTTGGTATTCAAACTAGGAATTTCTCAAAAACAGCCCGGAGTTTGGAAGTTGCTGGTGTAACACCCCGTGCCTCGGAAAGCTTGATCTCTTCCCGGTCGTGTCCGATTGCCGTCCCATCGGACTTTGACAGTTAGGGAAGAGGGAGTGCTCCTGTGTTTGCGCACACACTTGTGCACTATATAATATCTCCTGCTTACTTGGCTAGTGTGCATTAAGATTAGCCGCCGTGGCCGGATTCGGTCTGGAGGATTACATTTTTACATTACAACTACTTACAGTGCGTCTAAATTTCAACCTAACTCCTCGAACCTTAGTTCTAAAAATCGTTTGAGAACAACTATGACTTCAAAAAATCAATAAGGTTTATTTTACAAGCCCAATAGTCAAACAAAAAAAACCGTTATTCTGTAAACAGACTCAAAGTGCAATAACTGTCAACATCGGTTGCCATGGTTACAGAAACGGGTCATCACTTCACTAATTGCTTAAAATTGGAAGAACAAACCGTCGGCGTCGTGGGCGCCATTCGTTTTACTTAATTAGTATATACCTATTCGTGGCTAGAAAGTAGGTACTCATGTACACACAGTTGACACTTAGTGTTAGATTGTTGCCTCATAAACCTACATTGAGCTGTATTATTTTATCACGCTTTCCAATAGTGTAAACAGTCAATGTTATTTATACTTCAATAAAACCAAGCATGTCAGGAAATGCACGACTCATAATATTATAGGTAATTTACTCTCAGTTGCTAGAATGTTGCTGTCTCAATGCAGGGCAAACCTCTTCTCATACAGAGAAGGCTCGAGCAGTGATCACCCTTGCTCAATGCGGATTGGCGATTTCAGACTTATATTAATTACTAGCGAACTGTACGTCGATTCTGTAAAATTCAGACATGAACTCGCATCTCACGTCACTATTCACCCTCACTTCGCTTAAAGTTCAAAATGAAGTGAAGTTAAGAAAAAGAAGTTTGAAGTGCGAAGTGACGGTGGAATTACCGTATAGAATGCCACTTCTTACGTGTTCTCATACTTTATCTGTTAAAATTTCCCCGTCAATTTAGTTCAACTCGCTGACACGCTCGCAAGAGTGGCGCTAGTGTAAATTCAAATTATCAACCGAGTTTTTAGAATGCCAATCAAGAAAGTCACAGCGGATTCAGATTCGAAGTTTAGAACGAGGTCTTACAGAATCACACAGCTGTCCGCAACTTCTTCCCCATGGCTTCTTTTATCCACGTTAAGTTTCGTCTTTGTTTACTGCCACGGTCCCGTAGGTTGTAGCGTGATGTTACATAGCCTATGACACTCTCAAATAACATGGCTTTCTATGGGTAAAAGAATTTTTTAAGTCGGTTCAATAGACCCAGATATTACTCCTTACAAAGTCGCAAACGTTACCTATTTATAATATTAGTATAGATAAGTCCAGGTTTGCTCTAGATGTTTTCCTTCACGTTATATATGTTCAATTAATAATTTATAATACCGGCTTTTCCCTGCGAATTTGTTTTCGTGCAATTCAAAGATCTTCCTAAATAAAATAAATAAATAAATATCTTGGAACAACTCACACACGGCTATCTGATCCCAAGCTAAGCAGAGCTTGTGTTAAGGTAACCAGACAACTGATATACATACTTATATAATTTTATAAATACATACATATTATAGATAAATCACACCCAGACACAGAACAAACAATCATGCTCATCACACAAAGTTTGTCCTGTCCTAAATTCGGCCCTGTCGCAAAATCCGTTCTAAGCTCAATTTTGGCTTTATAGATCATGGACATAGTTTCGAGATTTCATGTTTAGTCAGTGAGTTATTGCGTATACCGTATACAATACCTTGTTACATAACTATCTTGATATAAATACTATACCTACTGTGTAAAATGAGTAGTATAATTAGTTTTGTTATAGCCAAAATACATTAACCTTATTAAAAGAAAAAAGCTAAGCTGTATGTAACACAATACAAGGGAATTCTCTAAAAATACATCAACTCTCGGCTACAAAAATATAGTGTAAGTGTGTAACCTAAGCGCACTTATTCTCGGGGGTAATATAAAACGCAAGATTGTAACCTTATGGTGTTGTTTGTGCAAGATAATAAACTTGCAAAAGGAGGAGCAGGGAGGTATGTGAGGAATCTCCTTGTCGCTCTGGAGGTAACTGAAGTGGACGGGGAATATAGTCATATAAAACTTCATAAGTATTCTGACGGAGTTGCTCCTTTTTCTCCTTATATTGTTAACTAGCGAACTGCCAGCTACATCGCCCGCGTGGTATATTTCACCTGCGGTAAGTGACGTTTTTGGTTACTGCTCCGTTCACGTGTGTCGTAGCGTGATGTTATATAGCCTATGACACTCACAAATAACTTGGCTTTCTATGGGTAATAGAATTTTCTAAACCGGTTCAGGAGATCTAGAGGTTACCACCTACAACCTCACAAACTTTACCTCTTTATAATATTAGGATATACTAGCTTTTGCCCGCAACGACGTTACAAATGACGGCATAAATGTCAGTTATCGCAGCCGCAAAACATTTCAAAAGCAGTCTATATCCTTGCTTGGTATTCAAGCTTAGTGTGTACAAAATGTCATTAAAATTGGCTTAGTAGTTCAGCCTTGAAACCGTAAGAAAAAAATAAGCAAACTGTGGGTGTACATACATCGGTACACCTCTGCCTAACGCTTCGAGAAATACAGGCGTGATAGTATGTGTGTGCTATAGTATGGTATTATAGAACGGATTGAAGATCAGTGTACGTAGCTGCAGAGTTTTAATCAAACAAAACTGCATGTCATGTGCAACACTGGTGCAAAGTTCAGTTTACTAACATCGCGTTCACAAATAAACAGACCAAGTGCACATAACAACTCGCGATTTCTTGAAACACCGTATATCCGTGCGTCAAAATCGTGCGTCTTTTTTCCGGATGAGTAATCATTTTTCCCGCCCTATAGTGTCAGACTTATACTGACTAAAACCCACCCATGTTCCTTTTTGTGCCTTTTGCGTTCCGGTGGCGCGGTATCTCTTTCGAGCAACCCGCAGCTCCAGAAAATCGTGCGTCTGAACGGGCACTTTACAAGATCCTTGTTACTTCAATTTGATTGGTGGAAGCTGTCCCAATGGTTAATAGATCACGCAGTTACAGCGCTCTTTACGATTGGATAATTGTTCTAAATTGTTTCGATCCGAGTTTAAAGAAAATAGAATGTTGCCATCGTTAAGTCGTTCAGTAATTATTGTGCCGTAAAACTCGTCTGGTGCTGGTTTTATGATGTTAATCTAATTGTTGTTTTAAGGTCAGTTACCTGGCAAGGGTAAGTTTGCATAGAAAAAGTTTTCCTTATATTGCACTATTCAATATCAGTTCAGATTATAGAATTGTGCAACTGGGTTTTAAATTCTGCCCTGTCTTCTTTTGGTCTTACATCACGTGGATAGGTGCGTTTTCCACGTAACATTACTTCGACATCTATAAATATGTAGTTAATCAAGTCGGTAAATAAGTGAGGTCACAGTTTGCTATTGTAGTACAAATTTTATGAGGAAATCACTTTTTGAAGTATATTAAATATCAATTGATTGGTGTAACTACCCTATTTTTATATCTTGTCATTATATCAACGACTACCTATTCCCCGCGGTGTCGCCCACGTTCAGTTACGTCTTTTGTTACTGCTCCGCTCCCGTTGATCTTACCGTGATGTTCTATATGGATAAAGCTTCCTCTTGAATCACTCTATCTCTTAATGAAAACCGCATAAAATTCTGTTGCATAGTTTAACAGTTCTAAGCGTACATAGGGACAAACGGCGGGGGGCGACATTGTTTTATACTATGTAGAGATAGGATAGTATATAAAAAAGGCATGTTAACAGAATATAATAATATATTGCACAACAACAAGTTAAACAATACTCATTAATAGATAATGGATTCAATTAATTAAATAGAACCGCTCTGTAGCTGCGATACAATTAAAACATCGTTATGGTCGCCCCACGATTCATTTCTCTCGATTGATTACAACCACAACACGGTATAAATAACGATACGTTTGATAACTATAATTATATCATAATAATTGCACGTTTTAATAAAGTGTGATGAAATCATTTTTAACCCCCGACGCAAGAAGAGGGGTAAAAAAAAAACTGTAAAGATTAAATTTAAAATAAAAAAAAAAAACACCTAACACAAAAACCTACGTTCCCTTTAAAAAGTAAAAAAATAATAAAAGAAACTCAATCTTAAAGTCACTAAGTATGTATTAGTAATTTTAAAAAAATACGTCTCTTTGGGGGACCGATGTTGCATTTAGGATACGAGGGTCGTCCCGAGATTCCCGAAATTTATTTTTTACGGTTTTTAGAAATATGGGTAATTATTATATTATTAAATGATTGGTAATTTTCCTTTATTATTTTCTTGCAAATGACGTTAAATAGTGCGTCATAATGGTCTGGTTGAAATAAATGATTTGACTTTGACTTTAGTAGATTCTGTTTCCAAATAACTTTTTTGAAACAACCCAAAATAATCAACATTCACACTCACTGTTAATACAATAATTCTAGCCTGTATACAACCTGTTTTTTTTTATATCCCATAACTCTAGGGTATGAATGAAATGAAGACCATATCTAAGAATCAACTGGCACATGACTTTTTTTTAATATTTTCTTTTTTCATACAAAATTATTCTTTATGTAAAACACCCTTACGTGAAATATGACAAAGTTGCATTTTATTTCTTAGCTTTTAATTCTGAATGATTAACAGATGACAATCTGCACTATCCCGCTACACAATTTTTTACTTAAATTAATTATGATTAATGATATCTTCGAATCTATGCATTTTCGAACCACATATTCTGGGACTTTTTGTGTTATTTTTATTTATAGTATACTAGCTTTTGCCCGCGACTTCGTCCGCGTGGATTAATAGTTCCCGTTCCCGGGGGATTTCCGGGACGAAAACTATCCTATGTCCTTTCTCGGGTCCCAGACTATATCTGTACCAAATTTCATTGAAATCCGTTCAGTGGTTTAGGCGTGAAGAAGAGACAGACAGACAGACAGAAAGACAGACAGACAGACAGAGTTACTTTCGCATTTATAATATTAGTAAGGATAATACCCCTTGAGATATGGGATATAAAACAAAACAGGTTGTATGTAAATGTAACTCTTTGGACCGATTCCAGCTACGGCGGCTAAGAAGAATTATAATGTCACACCACCAATTTCCAAACTCCGGGCTGCTACTAAGAAATTCCTAATGGAAAAATCCAATAACACTTTTTGCCCGACTTAGGAATCGAACCCAGGACCCAGTTACAGGTTGTATAATGGCATAGTGATAGGTTCTCAGCGGGTACAAGGCCGACATATTGACATGGCGAGCGTGCCCCATAGGTTAGATCCGTATTAGAGAGTGGCAACAACTTGCTTTACAGTTAAACAAACTGTTGTACTGCAGTTTGTGAGGGCGGCGCTGAGGCCATGAGGACAGCGGGCGACTGAGGTGATGAAAGAAATTTTGCGTGTCAAAAGAAATTTTAAATCAATATTTTTCTTACAGGATAGAGATTAATTAAAATGGTTCTTATAAAGTAAAATTAAAGTTAATTAATTTTAATGCAAACGCTTATTGTGGCAATTGATAGGGGAAGCCTATGGCTAGCAGTACATATTATTTGGCTGATATGATGATGATGATTAATGCAAAAGCTTGTTATTCAAATTTAAAAAAAAAAATAGCTTTCTATATAATAAATGTGAAGTGAAACAGAATTTCTTATTTCCTATTAATATTATAAATGTGAAAGATCGTGACATTTCGTGATCGAAGACCTTTTACGCTTAAACGGCTGAATGGATCTGGATGAAATTCGGCATTGACATATATTGTAGTGTGGAATAACACATATGGACTTTTAATCCCGGAAAAATGTACGGTTCCCGTAGGCTAATATATCAAATATGACGCGTACGGAGTCGCAGGCAGAATGTTCTTAAAGCTTTGTGAGGCTTTTCTCTAAACACTTTCACTCCACAAGCGGTAGCGACTTTCTCCGCTGGTTTCAAAGCCCCAAATAGAAATACTAGTTGAAAGTACACAAGAACATTCATGGTCAAAACAATATGGTGCATAATGTGACCCTTTGTGTCCCGCGCGGGGTCACAGTGTCACCACCACAATAGGCCCCACGCCGGTAACGGTAATGTCAACTATGCCTTACTGCCTTTTTGGGAGAAACTGGTATAAGTTGTGTTATAGGCGAATGTAGATAGTCAAATGCTTTTGAATGTCTTTACATGGTGGTCATGTTTAAGACTAGCTTTTGCCTACGACTTGGTCCGGCTGGTTTATATTGCCAGCGCAAGCGACAATAATACAAAATTAATCGACTACAGTCCACTTCCACCAAAATCACTAAACAT
Source organism: Caradrina clavipalpis (assembly GCA_932526535.1). NCBI lineage: Eukaryota > Metazoa > Arthropoda > Insecta > Lepidoptera > Noctuidae > Caradrina > Caradrina clavipalpis. The sequence goes on along the minus strand of OW052111.1, from coordinate 1,988,498 downwards.
ATTTAGGAATAAGGATTATATTGTATATTTTGACAATTATGCTCAATTGTTCGTTCGATTTCATTCTTTAGTCGAATAATTTGGTCATGCTCTATGCTGACCGTTCAGTCAGTCAATTAAGAGGTAACTAAGTAAGAATTAGCGTTATTTTTATTTTTATAAGTAAGGCTGTAAATGTGTTTAAATAATCATTCTGTCTCTGTCACCGTCTAACAATGTGACAGGGATGCAATGATGTTCTAAATACGTTTAGGCACTAAATGTTTGTATTGATTTTTCGGAAGTGGGTCTAACATACTGGCTACTCATTCTATCTTACCACGGAGCAGAAAAAGTTATTAGAGTGGTAAAATAAGTTTGCATCAATCTGCCATGGCATATGGCAATAGGCTTGCCCCCTATTACGTGGGACCTAAACATACCGGCGAACTGTGGGTTTCCACCGCGTGGTATTTTTCACCCGCGTTAGGTTACAGCTTTGGATACTGGTGCGCCCCTTAGATTTTAGCGTAATGTTAAATATACTTTTCTTCATGAACCTGGCTATATTTTTTCCAATGTGAAGGTAGTTCCAGAGATTAGTGCGCTTAAACAAACAAACAAAAAATATTTAATAAAGTATTTAAAATATAAAGTATTTTTTATAATAAAGTACCTAAATCGATCAAATTATCAGATAATATTAATAACTTTAAAAAGAGTTTGTTTCTTTTCCTGATCGAAAAAACATATTATTCAATAGAAGACTTCCTTAATGATAAAATATAAATGTTAGGTATGTGTAATTGGATCTGATGTATGAATTGCTGTGATCGTTGTAACAGGAACAATATTAACCGGTATTTTGATAGATAATGTAATGTAATGTAATGTTTTTTAATTGTTTCAAATTGACTAATTCTTTATATGACATTATGTTTTTATTTAATCTGACATTGTAAATTTTTATCATTATTTTATAATTATTTGTACACCTTTTATCCGACATTTTAAATTGTATAATTTTTTAATATTATTTGTACACCGTAAATGGTAGGACATAGAGATCGTAATTATAAGTGACTGTAACACCTTTTTCACCTATGGACACAAATAAATTGAATTGAATTGAATTTATTTATTAAAACTTTATGCACAAATGCATCATACAAAGGCGGACTTAATGCCTCCTACTATATCTTTGTCAAATTTCATTACGATCGGTTCAGTGGTTTCGCCGTAATGAGGTCACAAACAGACAGACAACGCATTTATTTATTATAATAATTATGAATACGGATATCGTAATTACAAATGCTAACTGTTGGACTAGTTTTCCTATAAGTGGTAATAGTGCAAGGTTAAGGCGAGGACCGGCAAGCGAGAGGTCGTGACTTCGATTACCAGCCTTTGCTCTATCGGCTTTCTTTATTAGGTAAGCCAAGATAATTATGCTAGTTTAAAAACATAAATACCTCAATAAAATTTACATTTTATTCATTGTTTGTCCTATTAATGTTAATTTTATTTCTATGGGTACTTATCTATTTTCTATTTTTAACCCCCGACGCAAAAAGAGGGGTGTTATAAGTTTGACGTGTCTGTCTGTCTGTCTGTCTGTCTGTCTGTCTGTCTGTCTGTCTGTCTGTCTGTCTGTCTGTCTGTGGCATCATAGCTCCCGAACGGATGAAGCGATTTCAATTTAGTTTTTTTTGTATGAAAGGTGACTTACGTACGAGTGTTCTTAGACATGTTTGATGAAAATCGGTTGAGCCGTTTAAAAGTTATGGGGGTGAACGTGGGGAAGAAAAATTAAAAATGATTTGTCATGTGGGTTATTAAATTATTAGGAACCTATGTATTTACAGCTTAACAAAATCGACATTATAATAAGTATGTACCTATAAAAAGTATAAAATAAAAATTAAATTAAAAATTTAAAAAACCCCCGACACAAAATCCTAAGTTCCCTTTAAAAAGTAAAAAAATAAAATACGTCGCGTTGGGGGACCGCTTGGGACGGTCGTACCCTAAATGCAACATCGGTCCCCCAACGCGACGTATTTTATTTTTTTACTTTTTAAAGGGAACTTAGGATTTTGTGTCGGGGGTTTTTTAAATTTTTAAATTAATTTTTTATTACTTTTATTTAAGTATACTAGCTTCTGCCCGCGACTTCGTCTGCGGAAAATTTAATATATTTCTCCATGGGCACTGTAAATTTTTCCGGGATAAAAACCCTATGTGCTATTCCATATTACAATCTATCTCAGTGCAAATTTTCATCCAGATCCGTTCGACAGTTTAAGCGTGAAAAAGAAACAAGCATCCATAAATCCATCCATCTTATCAAACTTTAGCATTTATAATATAAGTAGGAAGTAGGATGGTAGGATTTTAATTTTTTTTTTCTATTTCATAAATGTACTTTCCCTTTATCTTTTACATCACTGATAACGGTGAAGGAAAACCATACCATCATCCATCACGCCTGTATTCCCCGAAGGGTTAGGCAAAGGTATACCAATGTACACCCACAGTTCGCATTTAGGTCCCATGTAATAGTGGGCGAGCCTATTGCCATTAACCGGGCACAAATCCAAACTCCGAGCTGCTATTGAGAATTTCATAGAAAAACCCAATAAACACTTTTTGCTCGACCTGGGAATCGAACCCGGGACCCCTTGCACAGTAGTCGCACTTGCGACCACGAGACCAACGGGGCAGTGAAGGAAAACATCGGGAGGAAACCTGGGGTTGTACCTAATTAGTCTGAAACCGCCAATATGCCTTGAGCTAGCGTGGTGACCATTTCTGTATGAGAAGAGGCACTTGCCCTGCAGTGGGACAATAATAGGCTGGTGTTATTATTATATTTTTATGAAAACTTGTCAAAAAAATGCTTATAATTATGTGTAAGCTTTCTAAGTAGAACATTCTGACTTTTCTAGTTATACTCCAACGTACATTTATCGACGTAAAGAAAATACCGGGTCCTTTGCCCTATAAATAGTCCCACGTTTGATAAAATGGCTATATAAATCAATATCAAGTGTATAATAATCTCTTATCAGTCTCTAATGGTCAACTATTAAGTATTGACCCCTTATGACCCCACAATGAATGGTCTACAAAGGATACCACATTGTAACGTTCAGAAACAAAATATGATCAGATCTTTCGAAAATGCTCACATTCATTAATCAAGTAGAAAAGTCCTAATAGTCTTCAAACGGCTAAACAGATCTTTTACAGTCGTAGCTACGAAAACTCTTGACCAAGTAACCATTTTAACAAAAACATAGCTAATAACACTCCAGACTCAATCACCTTTATAACAGAAAAAACAAAATGAAAATCGGTACATGCGTTCGGGAGTTATGATGCCACAGTCAGGCACACACACAGACAGACACGTCAAACTTATAAAACCCTGTTGTTTTTGCGTCGGGGTTTAAAAAAATACAAAATCAAAATCGGTTCAGACGTTTGGAAGCTACGATGCCGCAGACAGATACACAATGACATGTACGACCTAACAAAAACCTGTAAAAAAATGACTAATCCCAAATCGCTACTTAACTACACATACTATCACGCCTGTATTCCCCGAAGGGTTAGGCAGAGGTGAACCAGTGTTCACCCACAGTTCGCCGGTATGTTTAGGTCCAATGTTATAGGGGGCGAGCCTATTGCCATTAACTGGGCACAAATCCAAACTCCGAGCTGCTACTGAGAATTTCATAGAAAAACCCAATAATTTCATAGAAAAACCCAATAACACATTATTCTCGACCTGGGAATCGTACCCAAGACCAATAGCGTAGCAGTCGCGCTTGCGACCACGAGACCAACTGGGCAGCCAGAGTCAGAGGGTGGTCTATATTCTGTTATTACGCAACTTGTGACATAACACCATGCTTTCTCCATAACAAGCTAAGCAGAGAGGTAAACAACACATGGCTGATATTTACCTGACACGTGTGTGACAATAATGTTGATGGATCACATCTGGTGGGACAGCTGTGAACTACCCGTCGTTACGAGAACATGAGAGCATAATGCGTTTTTTACATCACAGGCATTCAAATTGGTAAATAAAGATGTGACCAGTACGTCGAGTCTGTAAAATTCAGACATGAAGTCGCATCTCACGTCGCTATTCAATGTCATCAAATATTCAATCAAATTCAAATTATATTGTTTTATTTGACACTTTGAAGTGCGAAGTGAGCGTCGAAGTGGCGGTGGAATTACTGTATAGAATGCCACTGCTGTAGTTCTAGCAACGAAGATGAGTGACCAGCCATTTTGATGCTTAAAAAATGTGAAGAATTCAATTGTTTTCCAAGATTCGCGCAGTTAGCGCAGTGACTGAGCGATTGGATGTTGCGCTGCATATCACGGGTTCAATTCTCGCACGAAACAAATATTTGTATGCCTTTAGATAATTGTTTTGGGTCTGGCTGTTTGTGTGCGTGAGTTTATATGTTTGTTCGCCAACGATACAGAAGAAAATCGTGTGGGACAACGTTCTTTTTAAGGAAAATTTGATATGAGAACCAAAACGACTCAAAATTAATCAGTAAAGGCAAAAATAAAATGCAAAAGAAGAAGATAGTCGGTGGAAGGAACGTAATGCTGATCCATACTAAAATGCAATACGACAACGAAATATATGAAACAGCTGTTTTTTTTTACCGATTCTTGCCTCTTGTCGTCTAGTATCATGAGCTGAATGATTTAAACAGCATTCGTTAACAAAAGTAGATAATTCTAAAATGATAAGTAGTTACCTAACATAATTGACCCACCTGGGAATCAAACACAAGACCTCACATGACCAGGCTCACGACAATCATGATCATCGCCCATCGATCATTCCGACGCTGCATCAGATATTATGCTAATAGCACCGCCACTGTCCGCGATCAATCACTGAGCGTAATGATCAGGTTTTTGTGATTAAATCATTATGGCTAAGTCATTATCAAATATTGAGGTATTTTGATTAGTTGCCGAAGCTTATATTGTGGAGTATTTGAGCAATATCGTTGTGCTGTTAATGATTGGCAATGTATGCCACATTGTGGACGCATACCTTTATTTATTTTTTGTTTTAGGGTCAAAAACTTCTCTTGGATGGTGTACATCCAAGAGAAGTTTGGTGCCTTGGGAGGAGGGGTCTGTCAGACTCTTACTGACTAAAAACCACACTGGTATTCATTCCTACACTTACGCCGGATCCCAGGATCGTACGCGCTTTCTGCGATCCCCAACTGGCCTGGCTCTGCTAGTGACGTCAGATGTGTAGCGTAACATCAGAACAGTCAAATCTAAACTAATACCTACTAAATAACGCTACGACTATTGACTACTGACTATGTACTATCCAGTAATAACAGTTTAATTTACATCCAAAACTTATGTTTCAAAAATTCAGATGGGGCTGTGTTGGGGCACGCCGTTGGTTTAACTTGGTCTGACTTGATACTTATGAGATTTTAAAGACGTTACACGTTAAAAGAATTCAAATTATAAGCATTAAATACCTACAATTATTTCAAATCCCAATTTATTTTAATAATAATAAAATAAACAAATAAAATGCCAAGAGCCTCGACCAACATCTTAGGAGGCTCTCGTTGGGCGGCTAGATCAAGGGCTTGATTCAGAAAGCGGTACTCCTAGACACGGCGCGTATCGTTAGGAGATTTCTTTCCCAGGAGCCCTGACCACTGGTGGCTTGGACCGTTTGGACCCTGTTCCCGACGCCCGGTGGGCTACTATATTTTATATTTTTAAATGTTTTTATTTTTTATATTAATATTTAAATATGTAATTTGTATGTATTTTAAATGAATAAATGGTCAAAATAAACAATAACTATAAGGTATCAAAATAATTACTGGAAAAGTGCCCAAAAGACTGGTATTGCCACATTGGATTGTAATGCGAAGGTAAAAGCCACAGTAAAAACAAAAGAATGTTATTCTAAAGAAACAAATCACAATCAAATAGTCGTTGGCTGTATTAATTGGCTATCGGCTGTAATGAGTCTTTCATTGCTTACATGCTACCATTTAGATTTTACTGCACTCGGCGATAAGCACTACACATTTTCCTTCTAATCCAACTCAGTAGGAAATGTACTTGCTACTTGTATGAACCCTGATATTAGTGATTTTGTGAAATAGCTTACATTTGTGATGTTACTAAAATGAATGTTAAACGCTGCCGGGGCAGTATCCCCGCTACCAACTGACTGCCTGATTTGGGATCCAACGGAAATAGGTTTAGCAAATTCAACGATAAAAAGGTAGATCTCTTAATTTTTTTTTTTGATCTCAAATCTAATGTAAAACATTAATAATGTTTTGTGGAATCCAACGCCAAAAATATTAAAATGGTATTCAATTTCCCGGTGTTCACTTGCCCGAAGAACGTTTGCACAAATGATCGTTTGACCGAACAATGATGTTTTCCAAAAAAACTTACAGCTTATTTATTTAAACATGTTTGTTTATTTAAAACAAACAAGCTGCCCGCGACTTCGTCTGCGTGACTTATTTCACCCGCGTTAAGTTACGTCTTTGATTACTGCTCCGCCCCCGTGTATCGTAGCATGATTTTACATAGCCTATGTTACTCAGGAATAATGTAGCTATCTATTTATGAAAAAATGATTAAAATCGGTCCAGTAATTTCGGAGCTAATTCGGTGCAAACAAACAATAAATCTATCTGTAATATTAGTCATAATAAATAAATATGCAAGTATTAAATTAAAACAAGTCGCATTGTTTAGTCAACTATTCAAAATAAACCTGTAACTCAAACAGGTATATTAGACCAGAAAATACGAACACAAAAACAGCACATAATCAAACCTGAACAAAAATAAAGTCGAGAACATACTGCGCAACGGTAAACGCGAACAAAACCACAATGTTTAGATTAAGTCAGTGACTAGGAAACGACGCACACTTTTCATAACACGTAAAGTTTACGTTTCAACGATAATAATTACGAACGGTTTACGTTGTGGCGTTATAGTTTTTGCAATGTGGAATGTAAACATTGTTTGGCATAAACATTAAAATTCTCACTTCTCACGCTACTTACAATTATAGGGGCGGGTAAGAACTTTCTTGAAATGAATAGGCTTCAAACAACACCCTTTCTACTTTTGGGTAAGTAAATAATTACATCTAGAAGGTGATAAGACTGTCTTGCCATAATTGATATTGTATAACCAAAATTAAATTAAAAATTTAAAAAACCCCCAACACAAAAACTTAAGTTCCCTTTAAAAAGTAAAAAAATAACAAAAAAAATACGTCACGTTGGGGGACCGCTCGGGACGATCGTATCCTAAATGCAATATCGGTCCCCCAACGTGACGTATTTTTTTTGTTATTTTTTTACTTTTTAAAGGGAACTTAAGTTTTTGTGTTGGGGGTTTTTTAAATTTTTAATTTAATTTTTTATTTTATACTTTTTATAGGTACCTACTTATTATAATGTCGATTTTGTTAAGTTTGAGACCCCACTCGAGTATATTTACAGACATTCGGTTTTTCTTCCCTACTTTCACCCCCAACTTTTAAACGGCTCAACCGATTTTCATCAAACATGCCTAAGAACACTCGTACATAGGTCACCTTTAATACAAAAAAAACAAAATTGAAATCGCTTCATCCGTTCGGCAGCTATGATGCCACAGACAGACAGACAGACAGACAGACAGACAGACAGACAGACAGACAGACAGACAGACAGACAGACAGACAGACAGACAGACACGTCAAACTTATAACACCCCTCTTTTTGCGTCGGGGGTTAAAAAATTGTTCTGATTCTGAGGTGCATTCCTTTCTTCCTAACGCTCATACTCCGATGGGACTGTAATCTGACTGAGGAGAGATTAGATCTCACGACTTTGGCACGAGTGTCACACCAACCATTTCCAAACTCCTGCTGGCTACTGGCATTCTCAATGAAACAACCCGCTCGTATTCTCCCTTGCAACTACGAAACCCTTTCCATACTCTATAACCTTCATGCTAAAAAAAAGACGAGCTCAATCGTGCTGTCGACTCATGGATAATGTGAAATTTTTGTCACATAATCTAGGCAGTCTAAAATCTTTTATCGGACGCAATTCTTACATAGCAATCATTATGTATATTACTCTGTTAATATGTCACATCGATTTAACCTGCAATCCAACGCAAAAAGTAGGCTAAGCTGATGATGAATGTGGCAATAGCACTCAAAATAATTGTCAAACTCGTACTAAAATGCTGATTAACTCGTCACCGACCATAAACATAATTTTATGAATGTGTACTACAATTCTACACAAGAAATAGAATGCTATACCCAGATCGGAATGCATTAACCCAATTTCTAAATCAGTTTTACTACAAACGATGACAAATAACTCATGTTTTGAATTCCTAAACCAGGTTAGAATTGTAAACAGCACCAAAGAACTAAACTGGCGCATATTTCTTCATTAGGAACTAGTTCAGACGGACCACTGTAAGTTGACACTTACCTAAGACCATAATATTATGTTATCCTTGTCAACATGTAGTTGACATTGACCTCATCGCTACCACTGTACCTAATACATATAGTACATCACAAGTTAACAATAGCGCAGTTTCTATATTAGAACTAGGGTTGCGGAATTTGTTCGAAAGAGTCACCGCGTCCCTGGAATGTGCAATAGGAAGAACATGGATGGGTTTTAGTCAGCAAGACTCTGACACTATCTTCCGCTCCGCCCAGAGCGGTAAAAAGTCATTTAATTATTTCCCATCCTTAAAAAAACAGGAGGCCTTACTTCGTTTATAAAGTCATCGCACGAAAATCCTTAAGCAATTAACAACGTCCTAGGTTGATCTGGGAGACATGATTTGGAAAAAAAAAATGTGACTTTTAGTTGAGCTATCATCCCACTAATGCCAGGAATTGACAACTCACCTCAAGCATACTCGATACGTAACTTCAAGATGTTCAATCTTAAAAATGTCCAACGGCAAATAGAAGTCCAAATGTTATAAATAACAGTAGAAATGGACTGAACATGTTGGGAATTGAACATTCTGAACCTAGAGGCATTTACAGAATAGTATTATTACTACTTCTTCTTTTCGTGACGATTGACTCGTTTCAAATTTTACGCTTGCAACCGGTCCTATTGGAAATCTATGGAGGAGGTTTATGTTCAGCAGTGGACCTCCTGCGGCTGATATGATGATGATGATGAAATTTTGTCCGACCAGTATTGAGCAACCTGTACAGCTCAATCATTAGTATTGCTACTGAAGTCTGAACAAACCAAATAGCAAAGGGTTTACAAACGACAACGTTAAGAAATACTGAAATGCAAATACGTTTGTGCAATGCTCTTGCGTAGGGTTAGTAGACGAACAATAAGACTTCCGTACTCCTTATCTGGGGCCCTGGTGATAGTGGGGATAAAATACGTGGCTTCGACCCCGATAAATAACACACAAACAGCAGTAGGTTACTACTAGATACCTACGTTAATGGTAATTGCCTATTTTATGTATGTTTGTTGTACATTGTTATAGCCTTCACGAGTTTTAATATCTGCCTAGCCTAACCCCATTTATGTTGGAGCGGCTTCCAGTTTAATTGGATGCAGCTGAATATCAGTGTTTTACATAGAGCGACTGCCTAGCTGACCTCCACAACCTAGCTACTGGGCTACACGGCACTTCTTGGTAAGACTGGTTGTCAGTCTTCCCGGGTTCTGACTATCATAACGACTGTCCAAGATCTACGAAATATATAGCCGGGATCAACGGCGTTACGTGCTTACAGACGCACGAGGTGTCACACTACCAACTTCCAAGCTCCGAGCTGTTACTGAGACATTCCTAGTGAAAAAACTCAATAACACTCCAAGCCCGACCTGAGAATCAAACGCAGAACTCCACAATCAGTCGCACTTGCGACCAACGGGAACGCAATGGGGCAGTTTGCCTTCACGAGTTGCGATACCTAAATGTACCTGCACAGGCGTACCACGCGGTACTACCTACACTATAGCTAGCATAGATATTCTTTTTCGACGTGTCATAGATTCGATTTGCAATACAAATATTAGCATGACCTACAGAACTATTCTACTGTTTGTGCATGTGCATAGATAGATTTCTCTCAGTAAACGCATCCTCGATTCAAGAGAAATTATCAAGGAAAGTGGGACAATGTATTTTTAAATTAATTCTAGTTAATTGTTATAAATACCTCAGCTCCATAAAAATAAACTTTCTATAGCTTTACTATGTGTTGTTTTAGTAGTAGTAGAGCTCATTGTAAAGGATCTCGTCCGGAGATTTACTACCACCATACTTCTTTCTGCCGCTAAGCAGCGTTGCTGTATTCCGGTTTGAAGGGTACCTATGGGTGCCGGTGTAATTACAGGCACATGATGCACTTTGTGTTTGGAATGTCAATGTATTTGCAAGGCCTCTGGTATTGCAGATGTCTTTAGACAGCGGTGACCACTTAACATCAGGTGCGCCGTCGTTATTTGCCATCCAGGTGCATAAATAAAGAAAAAATATAACATCTTTGCTTATACTTAGTATGTTGTAATAGTGTCTATAAATAACCCATGCACAAATTATCTTGATAACGATAGCATGTATGTACTAAGATAACACACTAAAGAAGTTAATTATGTATGTCTAGGTGAACTGTAAACAATGACTAAACTGCTTAACTTTCCATTATTTTTAGCGATACACAATAATAACATAATCCCAACCGAGATTTACGCAGAAGTTATTATAGTACATTAGTGTGTGCGCAAACACAGGTGCACCACCTCTTTCCTCAATCTGATGGGATGGCCAATAGATATTATCGAGTAGAAATCAGGCGCAGGACCAACGGCTTTACCTGTTTTTCGAGATACGGGGGTGTCACACCGCCAGCTTCCAAACTCAGGGCTGGTATTGCGAAAATCGTAATGGAAAAACCACACTTTGCCTGATCAAGGAATCGAATACAAGACCCCACTCCCAGCAGTCGATTGCGACCACGACACCACGGGGGCAATACGGGCAGTAATACATACAGATTAAATGAACGTAGGAACACCGATGACAAAATGGATCAATGCCCACGACATAATAAACCTTAACTCTTAACAGTAAGACCTTAATTAGATTCCGCAAGCAGGAAATAGGAAAGAGAAAGAAACAAAAGGAGGAAGGAAATACAATGATATTAAGAATAGGATGTTTGATGATGATGATGACAATAGAGAGATTCTTATTAGAACTAAGATTTTAACAATAGGGTGTCGTAGCTACATTGAATTAGATGGTGTCATCGCTAATAATGACTATTATAGAACAGTAGTTACTAATGACATCATTATATCATATCCGATGATGATAATGATATCAAATGATAGGCTGATATGAAAATCTACCGTTACAAATACGCTGGTGAACTTGAGACTTCGAACAGAGCAGCCGGAATCAACACGGTGTGCTGTGATGATCACCCGACTAGCTGAACTGGTAATGATGTGTTTAGTAGCGTAAAAATCAAATCATTTGTTTGCTTACATTTGGGGCTGATACATGAGGCTGATAAAAAGAAGACTTAAAGCCATATCCCAGTAATAAGCGTGCAAATTATTAAAAAAAAAAAGATACAGAAAGATAAAGAAACTCAAAAAAAGAATCAAGATATGAAGGCTCCAGACTGGAGTCTGGAGCCCTAACCAGAGACGAGGAGTGCGCTCTCTTTATTATAGCCCTGAATGTAATATTGTCAAATAGATAATGATAATTATAAAAAGTTTAAAAAGACATGAGTTACATGTTTTCCTAATCTTTGCAATCATGTTTTTATTCTGGACCACACCTGGGAAGCTTCTATTTACGGAAATATTGCAAGTTCAAAGTTCAATTCTTTTCCAAGCTTTTAACGAAAATAAGTTTGAAGCCTTCTAACTAAACTTGAGTTACTCAATTGACTCGTGTAATGTTGGATGCCCCCGTAAGCACAATGTTTTGTTACCCATAAACGGAGATTTCTCAAATAAAAATAGAAGCCATTACATAGTAATCGTTTTTGCTAGACGTTGCTTCGTTTGATAGGTAATATGCGTAGTTAATAGCTATGTGATGTATGTTTTTACACTCAGTCCTACAATACAAGAGAAAACCAAACCGAAGAAAGCATATTCTTGTTCATATGTTTGTACTGTTGTCCTACACAAGGATTTCTCCTGTATCGTGGGTGTGTACAGACACAGATCTCATGACGAAGAGCCACTACTGTCAGTAGGCCAGACAAATATTAGTGACGAGAGGATCGTGTTGTTTGATTATGGTTGATATCTCTATGACAATAGGAATACAATAAGAACTTATAGATATCAAAGATAATATATTGGTAATAGAGTAGATTACAATTGGTTCTGGTCAGGAAGTAGGACATTTTTGTAGGGAGCTACAAAAACTGTGTCAGTTGTAGTTAGGTTATTTTGTCAAAATGAGCCTACAAGCATCATTTTTTCCTATTTATCGTAAAATTTGCGATGATTTTGGATATTTATCGCTGATTACTTTTTTTGGGTTATACCTACTTTGGACTGTTACTCTATAACTGTGGTTACTCCTACATACTACTGTTACACATTTGGCATAATTATTGAATTAGTTTGACGTCATTAATTTATTTATAGAGAGGGGGTATACGCTATGTATACCTATATACTAGGTAACAGTACCTATCAGAAATTACCCAGAATTATCGTTCTGGGTTTTTTCTTATATATTTAGTTAGGTACCTAGTTTGTGCTGATAAGACCCAATAAATAGTAGCTTAAGGAGAAATATGAAATTACTGTATTACTAATTGGAGTAACAACTGTATCTTTAAGCAAATCAGTACCTAGGCACTGATTTATCGATTTTACCCAATTACAGGGACAGCAAAAGTAGAGTAATGCTTTGTAGGCCCTTTCTTTTCACTTGATATTTCAATATCAATAGTAAGTATACCGCACGTATTCCTTCCAATAATCCAAGTATTCATTTAGAAGACGTCGGTATAATTTTCTTCGAAACAATAGAATTGGTTGGAATTTTGATAATTTCGTCGTTCGGGTGGTTATTGATAGCAAAAACAGTTAGATTAGGTAGGTAAGGTATATAGGTATATGACATTCTGAATTTATGTACCTATGTATTGTATAGTCTGGCTATTATTTAATGTAATAATATATATTTTGGGCACTTTTCCGGTTAACGGCGATGCGGAGGAATTTTTGATGCCTTATAGTTTTAGTTTATATTACTTATTTGTTATCATTAAAGGTTTTTTTTAATGTAATTTTAAGGTTGTAAATATATTACAACATACATTATATTACAATAATCTAAATAAATGTAATAAATAATATTATGTCTTCCCTCTATCTAAATTGGTTTTAGTATTATACTAATTATTAAATAATACTCATGATTGTTACCAGATTAATTTTGAACGTTTCCTAGTATTATTTATTTTCAAAATCAAACAAGGAACAAAATAGGTTTTTACCAAATATTTATTCGTGTATGAAAAATATGACGACAACTAAAAAAGAGCAATAGGTAGTAGTCAAAACAAACGAAACGATAACTATTAAATCACCTGCTCTACAATGAAAGCATGTAATGAAAGAAGACAGTAATTTTATAACAATTGAAAACAATAGATATGATGTAACAGAACTGACAAATGAATGATTCAATATCAGTGTGAGAACAATTATGCTTAAATAAACAGCCGACCCAGATAGCGCAGGAGCAAATTGTCCGTGCATATCAAATGCGGTAGTAAATCAAAATGTAACGTAATAATAAGACGTTAACGATGAACACTCTTGAGGGAATAGATATAGTGCATGCGTTGAACACCTTTCCATCTATTTTGATGAGACAGAATGACGCAAATTCCGGATTAAAGATTCGGAGAATCACACCTAAGCTGAAAGAGTTTGTTGCCGTGTTTTTGGTAATTCATCAATGGAACGATGAAGAGGATTTTAAAACTATCAATAGATAATATTTAATGGTATAGAAAACGATTTGTTTATACAACGGTATAATAGAACAATACGTAAGGATTTATATAAACTTATCTATTTCACGAAGGCTATTATAGTATTTATCAGTATCGGCGCGGAAGAATTCGTAGAAATATGTGTCCTATTATTGTATTGACAAATAGGTACATTACTGAATAAAGACTCCGTAACGTTAAAGGCAAAATTCTTTTGTTGAATAAAACAAAGAAATAACACAATTGGTAAAAATTGAGAGAAACCATAACATGTTTTTAATTTTTTGTCGGTTCACAAGAGCGTCTAATATTAACTCTTAAGCGTTACCAAGTATACAACATTTATCATACACTTGACACTAATACAAATTATACAAACAATCTGCCAGATACGATCGGAGATAACAACGATTGATTTGAAGTGAAACAACATAAATCATCGAGGAATGTAAATTTCATAACAAATGATCCGATCAATAGCAACTTTTACTTCCTACGGAATCGTACAAACGTATGAATCATTACATTTAAAAACAAACTTGGATGAGATAACTTCCATGTTTCCCATGCAGAGACCACTATTGCAGCTAACTTTAAATCCAAACTGAATGCAACAAACCATAAAAATTACATTCCATCGTAAACATTAAAAGAACTTTTACAACCATTTTACTATTCACTGCACTTTAATTAGAAGACTGATAAACTAGAAAAATAAACAATGCAGATGAAAGTGCTGATACAAACGAGAATAAAAAAGACCGTGCCTAAACAATGGGACTCATTGAGTCGCATCGTGTGTAAGAATTTCAAAATCTACTCACCATGCATGTCAGCATCAACACAATGGACCACGAAACACTTGCACATAAACACACAAATAATTCAAAATAAGTTTTAAAATTTCTCAAAACACAGGGCCTATAATATTCCCCAGAGGGACACCACAAGATAATAATTCGAAAATCGTATTTCGTTCGCAATGTGCGCGCGTGTCGGTACACGCGTCCTTTGAGTAACTGTCCGCTCTCGACGCCGATCAACTACTAACTGACTACAAGCTGCGCCGACGCCGATGTTTACTAGAACCCCATGCACACGATTATGAAAAGCTTTCAACGAATTTTCGTCTCTATCTATTAAAGTCTAGAGTTCAATTTCGATCGTGGATGTCTCTCTTATCTGTGTTAGTAAGTCGGACGAATGTATTTGTCATTTTGTATGAATGAAAAAATAAACTGTACGCATAGAGCTTTCTGTATGCGTTCGTTTCGTTTTAATATCATAACCTTAATTAATGTTTATATCGTCCAGTCCTTGGCTCGTTTGAGTTTCGTATGACATTATGATTCATTTCACTATTCACTTTACGCTTAGATTACTCTTATTTCGTCCAGTTCATCATGATTATGTTAGTAATGGTTCTGGGAACGTTTCTAGTAGGTATATAAAAATATATTTCTTGTTACTATTTGGATATTTGTGGCATGTGTCCAAATGAAAACCAACGATGCTCTGTTAAACAACTAAATGTCCCAACTTATTGTAGACTGTAATGCTTTGTAATTAAAATTAATTTCGTTTGTGTTCGTAAGATGTCAGAATGAGATGTACGACAATAGACAAGTGCGTAAAAAATTATTACATTAGTTCATTGTACCTTTATTTTCCTGTTGATCAAAATAAAACTGACGCCATTGACCTAGAAATAAGACACTTATTTCCGATCTTCCTCGTAACAGGTATGATAGAAATAATAAAACTCATCAAAATAAATTATTCTTGAGAATTAGTTGTACTATTTATAGTTTCACATTGGCCGGAATCGCGTTGGACATAAAACACATACAACATCCATGAAACGCAATGCGTATGAATAGTAAGAGAGAAATTGCTGTATAGATAAAGAAGTTGGTCTAATTATTAAAACCTACAAAATACTAACGAGTAGGGTTCCCTTCGCCAATAACAAAGCAATATTTCATATTATTATTTCGGTCCCACCGTGCCAAGCAACAACCGAGATTACACTAGAAAGAGAAATAACCTTACAGGTAGTGGGAAGTCTGTAACAAATCAATTTAAAACAAAAGTATTCTGTCAATATCATCCCACTTAGAAAATGGATGTAAAATATTTGCTCCCATTTCTGAATACGTGTTGTTTTAGCACAAACATCCATCTTGATTGTGCTCGTTATCTTAATCCCAGATCAGCATTAAACATGGATTTATTTGGATTACACATTAATACTTTTCAAACAGGTTCAGAAACAACTTTGTTATTTTAAAAGGTGTCACTCATTAATAACTGTGGAACAAGTCATCAATGAAATACAAGGTCTTTAAAACCACAATTAAACACAAAATATTATTAACGAAGCGTTTCAACACATTCCTACCATATGTCGGCAATATTATTTTTGTGTACGTTCAAATCAATGTAATTCTCTAATAATTATTCAGCGAGTTCAATTTAACTGACTTCCTTTGGTCTAATACCTTAGTCATCATCGTCACGTATGGTCACTTCTTCAAATAACTCTACCTACTTTACTGGTTTATCTACTGTCTAAGCTTCCACCCATTATAGTTAACGCATGATCCTCGTAAGTGGGCGAGTACCAAACTATATCGATTCGTACATTGAAATCGTTAAGCTCTCGTTAAAAGCCAATAAAATTGCTTTTCGAACAACTGACTTGTTAGTATTTGTGACAAGACACTTGTCACGTAGTTAGTCGAATCTTGAACTAAATTGAATTAGATAAGACGATGCTGATAAGGCAATTAGTGTGGTACATGCCATGTCACGTCGTATTAACGTAGGCGATGAGGATAATGATTTTAAAACAATGATTATCTTTCTTTCTATGCTGCAGTCCAGGAATTCCTCCTGTAACGTGGAAGCGTTATTACAAATTATTACAAACATATGTATATGTTTGTAATAACGCTTCCACGTCCTATATACAAACAGCCAGACCTGGAACAACAATACATAAGCCAAACAAATATTTGATACGTGCGAGAATAGAACCCACGACATGCAGTGCAGCAGTCAATCGCTCACCCACTGCGCCAAACGTGTCTTCGTATTATGTTGAAGAGTAAATACATAGGAACCAATGCAAGAAAATCAAAGGGTAACAGAAGTAAAAGCTAATATTGCTGCGTGAGTCAAAAGGTTGGGCACGTATGCCTTACTTTACTCCGGAAATCAATGAAAAACAGTGTTTGATTAAAATAATCATTGTCCCGTGTAAGTAGTAAAAGGCAACACCTTGGCCCTTACAAAGGTTTTCCTTGGAACGTTACAATACTTACAATTAACGACCTAGCTGGCAATACTATTGTAACCTCTGTTACTGCACTTGCTACGGCGCCATTGCAATCGTATCCGATATCGTTATTGGCGCACGTGGCTTAGATCGACACTTCAAAATTTTCAAATATATTGTTTTCTTATATACTTGTACCAGACGCACCATTATCATTTTAGTCTTCTTTCTGAAACCCTTACTTTCTATCATTATTTCACATAAAGGACCAACAAGCATGGACAGTCGGTAATTAGGCAGGTATGTATAATATGTCGGGATGCGGAAGAATGCTCTGAGCGATACCCGTGCCCCGACCAATGGTAGTTGGAGCAACACCGTGGGGTTTTATTTGGTAGGAGTCCAACGCAGCCCCCCGAGGCGGAGGCAGTTCATGAGGATTTCACCACGACGAAAAAAAAAAGTATTTTGTTAGGATAAACCCACTTAGATTAGCTATTATCATTCAATTTTTCACTTTTCTACAATAGTCTCGCTGAGTAAGGCATATTTAGGAAAGCAGTTTCGACCTGAACTTTAGTACTCGGTTAAATATGCAATGTATTGTCTGTATTCTGTTAAGTTTGTCCTCTGTGTTCCTTAAGTAAACAAACCCAATCATGTCAACAAACCCAATACATACCTACTTCCAAATAAGTAACGCATGCAAACGAACGAGATAAATCAAGAATATCTTATGCAATCAAATACTAGATTCAAACAATCATTACAACAAATGCAGACATAGTTAAAGGGTCAATAGGAATATCAGAAATAGGCATCATTCATTCGTATGCTGTTATTTTAATTGGAGCAATGTGGACCTTGACATACAGATAGCGATCATTATCTAAAATCTAACATAAGTACCTCATCTATTCCTGTTATCATCACAACATCATCATTGCTTCGATGACTATCTTCATTGGCCAGTATTAGTTTCTTTCCATCTTCCTTATTCTTATCAGTATCTTCTTCAATTCCGTTAAATATTCTCAGAAATTATTCTGTTAAGATTTTTGCAAAGATAACAATGTTAGTTAGCAAATATTTAATGAGACAACACAATTCTTTTTGACTGATAAAGTAACAGGATGTAATGACCAAAAAGTTTAGACAGCCAAAAATCCTTTAGTTGTAATTTTTTTACATCTGCTGCAAGCTGTTTACGTTCACTAACCAATTTTAAAAATTACTAGCTTCTGCCCTGCATCTTTTTCTACTGCTCCGCTCCTGTGTGTCATAGCGTGATGTTATATTGCCTCTGTTACTTCCTGATAATTTAGCTGTCTTCCTGAAGCTCCAGAACTATAATTTTCAATACCGAATATTGAAAATTATAGTTCTGGAGCTTATTCGGTACAAACAAACTAAAAAATCTTTCCTCTTGATAATATTAGTAGAGATTATAAGCACCTGATTGAGCAAGTTCTACACATATAGTCAATAAAAATGTCAAGAGAAACGTGCCGGTCGGTTTGATTAAAAATTTCAAAATAGAGGTAAATCCCCCAACTATATCGCTGGTCAAACAGGTTGCAAGCAAAACAATCTAAAGGCTTGTCCTTGTGAGATCACAGACGATACAACCCACCATTGGCTCAGAATATATTTGAACAGAATGGGAGGAATTTAGCAATTTGTCCCGCAAGCCATTTCCAAAGGCTTTTCCATTTCCTGCACAGCTCGTGCATTTCCATTCCTGTCTTTATCCCGTTAGGAAACCGTAAGAAATGCACATCTTCACTACACAATGTCAAAAATTTCGGGAATCCCATTGAGTGGGAAACCAAGAATGAGTCAAAAGCCATAATTAAAGGAACAGACGATATCGATTCTAATTCCGTATGACGTAGAGCTCAAATTCCTTTTCGAATCGACCTTTGGAGCATAGTGTATTGCACTTTAATGATGTAACGTGTTCTTATGGCTAAGCATGTGAATTTAAACTCTCCTTGTATGGAAATAACGTCGTAAATAAAGTGGATATGAATCAGTTTATTAAATGCACTGCGACCGGAAACAATTCGGAAATGAGTAATACTAAGTCACCTGTATTAATTACATCCTTAGTTCCTATACGGATTACTTCGTTCGTTTATTAATACTTATAACATTAAATTAAAATTACTCATTGTTTTTTTGTAGTCAACATTGTTTTTTTGTTTTGTTTTAAATGCTTCGTTTTCCAAGTGGTGCGAAGCGCGACAGCTACGTTAGAGGCATTGGCTTCGATTCCTAGGTCAAGCAAGAGTGTTATTAGGTTCTTCTATGAATTTCTCAAGTAGCCGCTCGGACTTAGAATTTTTGCCCGGTTAATGGATGTAGGCCCCTATTATATGGGACATTAACATACCGGCGAATTGTCGGTGTACGTTGGTACACCTCTGTCTAAGCCTTCGGGGAAAACAGGCGTGATGGTATTGTTTTTACTCAACTACGGCAAAGAAGGGTTACAATTTTAGCAGTGTATGCATGTATTTATGTACTTGTGTTTATCTGTGTGCGTATATCTCCAACACTTTTTGTCGAATAGCACTTTTGTGAATGTGGTATTTGCCTTTAAGTAATTGTTGCACTATACGATTATTTTAAGCATGTAATTTTTGTTACAATTATGTGTAAATGATTGTCGGTGAACCTAATAAAACAAATAAATAACTAGTAAAGAGTGAGGTATAGTTGGAACCGTCATGGTAGCAACCTTACAGAAAACATAAAACAAGTAATTAAAAAGAAAAAGTAATTATTATCATGTTTGGAGTCAAATTAAATCTTTTAATGAGATGAATCATAATGAGCACATTTCAAAAATGTATTAAAAAATAATTTAGAAAATAAAGATAAATTTAATTGCTTAAAACTGTATAAACTTTTCTATTCTTCATCATTTACATCTCTTATCATACATACAGGTATGCTTGAAGAGATTTCTTGACAATAATCATTCTTGAAAATTCTTTATTTTATTATTTATTCTTTGTACTTATTTTTCTGTTCCTTCTTTTCGTCTATTTACATGTTTGCAAATGAATAGTCAAATAAATAAATCAAAATATAAACTTCATTAATAAATGGTACGTGATCATTATTGAGGTCCAACCCTTTAGTTATAAACATTTTACTAGTTGTCAAATCATCATCATCATCTTCCTACCCTTATCCCATGTTACTTGGGGTCGGCGCAACACGTTTTCTTCTTCCATGCCGTCCTGTCAACCGCCATGCTATCATTGACTCCCTCCTCTTTTACATCATTCTTCACACAATCCATCCATGTTTTCCTTACTATAATAATAACTCTTTTGGTCACATGCATTTCATACCTTCTCTTCACACGCTCATACCAAGACAAACGGTTCCTTTTCAACTTTACTATCACTGGCCCCTACAATCTATCCATCTTTTCATAAAAACAAACATACATTAACTCACGCCTTTTTCCCATGGGGGTAGGCAGATACGCCACCTACTACGATTCTTACATATTCGCATTTCGCCTCGTCCACATTCATATATCTGATCAAACAAGCACGCCGGCTACGAGTAGGTACTGCGCACCCGACTTTTCTGAAGAACCTCACCAATAAGGTCAGGGTAGGTCTTTCCAGGGCGTCCTCTCCCGGCGTTAGCACTCACATCTGCCATATAAATCCCGTTTGTTAGTCGCCTTTTACTCATCCAAAGAGGATGAGTGAAAGATGTAAAGAACATCTTTTCACTAGCTAGCAATTAACTATTGGAAATGTTCTAATTAAATGCATCCGATGACACTTGTGAACGAGAGTATAGACTCTAAATTGGCCACTCTGGCTGGTATTACTATAATTGCAGTATGACCGATGACCCGGATTAATATTATTAGTGCAGTAGTAGTCTTTACTTCTGAATCATTTTTTTCTTTGCAACCATCACGACAGGAGATGGCCTCGGCGATATAGAATGAATAATCGGAAATACTTCCATATTTATACTCTATGTATTATCTAAAACATTATCACGTCTTTTTTTTTCTTAAAACTTAATCAGTATGCTTGGTTTACACCATAGAATGTTGCCAGAGTAAAAAAGGCACTTTTTACTCTGATCTTTTTAGAAAACTATGGATAATGTTTCGACCCAAAATAATATTATGTTGTTTATTGCCAAAATTTACAAAAAGTGGCACTTTAGCAGAGGACAGTTTAAAGCTACGCATATGCTTTTTTCTCAATATTTTTTCAAATATTATAAACGGCAGTTTATGGAACCCAGTATCCCATGCACAGCAGTCGTACTTGCAACAACGGGTCCAACGTGGCACCGTAGTGGCAAGTACGACTGCTGAGCATGGGTTACTGGGTTCGATACCGAGGTCGAGCAAAGCACTTCTGGGTTTTAGGTAAATTAGAAAATTTCTTAGTAGGAGCCCGTAGTTTGTAAAAGTCGCAGCTGTCATTCATAGATTTTTGACGTAACGGGGCATTCCAAATCAGGTAGTCAGAAGCCCAAATGTCTGACAACCAGTCCTACTAAGAAGTATCGTGTTACCCAGTAATTTGATTGTTGAGATCAGATAGGCAGTCGTTTCTTGTAAAACACTAGCATTTAGCTGCATCCAGATGGCTATAGAAATCGACCCCAACATAGTTGGAAAAGGCTAAGCAGATGAAAATGTACAGTGCAAGAAACTAACCATTTTATCAATTAAATACAGTTAGTATGTGGAATGGAAAGGTAATAATTATACGGCAAGACCGCGATTCGCGAACGAAATTATATTTGAGATCGCCTGAGCCGTTCATTTCTCCCGATTATTGATGATGACAAGAATCTTCTGGTACTTACTTAACTGCCTCGTTGGCCTAGTGGTCCTGAGCGCGACTGCTACGCTAGAGGTCCTGGGTTCGATTCCCGGGTCGAGCAAAAAGTGTTATTGGGTTTTTCTTTAAAATTCTCATTAGCAGCTCGAAGTTTGGATTATTTGTGCCCGGTTAATGGCAATAGGCTCGCGCCCTATTACATGGGACCTAAATATACCGGCGAACTGTGGGTGTACATTGGTACACTTCTGCCTAACCCTTCGGGGAATACAGGCGTGATGGTATATTTATATTTATATATTTTAAGAAACTTATGGAAACCGTACAGGATGAGCGGAGCTAAACGAGGAATGTCCGGCTTTGAACTAGACTACATAGAAAACTAACCTAACTACTTAATAGCAACACTAGTACTGCCATATTTAATAGTACTGCATTCTGTTGACAAAAAACTGCTTCCTCTATAAACATACCTATGTTCATACACGGTAGAAGTATTTTTAAATAAGTAGAAAGATGATGCTGATGCGTCATAAAGGGTAATGACCTATTCGGACTAGGTCTCAAAGACTTAGCGGAGTTCTGTACCTAATGAACGGAATATAATTTACATCACTTTTAAAAATAGTGTGTTTTGAGTAACGGGACTATGAACTCTGACTTTCATTAAATCAATATTCTAATTCATTTATTCATACTACATTCTAAACAATTGATAAAAAAAATTCAAACATTTAAAAATATAAAAAATGCAAAGTTATATTATCAAAAAAAGTAACCTATGGTTACTTTTTATCCCGGAATATGTACGGAATATATATTATTTCACAATCTATCTCAGTGCCAATTTCATCCAGATCCGTTCAGCCGTTTAAGCGTGAAAGAGGAACAATCATCCAGCTATCCATTCATCCATCCTCACAAACTTTCGCATTTATAACATTAGTAGGAAGAAGTTTCTTTCTTGGAGTCTCTTGTTGTAGGAATCAATATTTAGTCCCAATCTCAGCGTCAAAATCTTGTCAAAACAGAAACATCTTTGACAGATTGAGTCAGATTGATATGCAAACGTTCTTAAAAGTTACTAGTTACCCCTTGGTCCCTAGGTGTGAATAATAAGATCTCAGCTTTACAGGGTATAAAAATACAATAAGATTTGGAAGAAAGATTTATTGATACAAATAAGGTTTGGAAGAAAAGAAAAATATCATAAATATGTAGACCTCATCATATAACATCAAACTTTCGCAATATAATAATATGTCGTGATGGCCCAGTGGTTAAGGCACTCTCTCATGCATGAGGTTGCGAGTTCGATGACTTTTTCAATACATAATTATGTACTTTCTATGTTTATCTTGGACATCACTGATATCAGGAAAGGAAAACATCGTGAGGAAACCTGAAGTTATAGTTAATGTAAGTCTGAAATCGCCGATCTATCTTGCTTGAGCAAGCGTGGTGATCAATGCTCGTGGCTTGTCTGTATAAGAAGAGGCCTATGTTTGTAGTAGATAATTATAGACTGGTATTATTATTTATCTCAATCTAAATACTGAACCTAAGACTTTGAAAATTGTATCTCGATCTAACAATGTCGGATTTTTACTAATTTTCACTTTTTACATAAATAGAATCACAATAAAAATCGATCTATCTATTTATCTTTTATCTTACGTAACATTTTATTTTATTAAAAATCATTAAATTTGGTCAATTTCTTAGTTAATTTGTTGGTTGCAATAACTTTTGTAACGTCAATTCAAACTTTAAACTGCTCTACTGAACAGTAGTCATTTTGCAGAACTGACATTGTTAATAGGGACCATCGATCTATAAAAGCATAGAGACATTATAGAGCAACTTTCTTTCTAGAACAGTTTAATGACTGAATATCCTTAGTGCCTTCGTAAACAAAATTGACAGTACTCACAAAGATCAATGTCAATAGTCAATCATGGCATTATAGACAGAGATCACAGAGTCGCGAGACTCACGTCATATTAGTATAGGTGACATTTTGTCAATTTTTTTTTGACGGATGGGAAATCGTCAAATGACATCCCCCGCTTTTAGTGTCAGACTTTTACTGAATAAAACCCATCCATGTTTCTTCTTGCGCCCTTTGCGTTCCGGGGGAAATTTTGAGGATAGATTGTGGAATATTATGTCGTTAGAAAGGAAGAGCTCTATTACTACTCCCCATAAAACATACATAAAACCCAACCGTCTCAATTGAATGTAAGTGAGTACCTTCTAAAGCAGATATAGCAGTAGCAGAGCTCTTAGTCAAGCAGCTCGTCCGGGGAATTACTGCCACCATACGGATCTCTGCCGCAAAGCAGCGTCGCTGTGTTCCGGTTTAGAGGTTATAAGTGCCGATGTAATAACAGGCACATGAGACATTTCAACTTTGTCTCTGGGGTGGCAACGCATTTGCAAGGCCTCTGGTATTGCAGATGTCTATAAGCAATGGTGACCACTTAACATCAGGTGAGCCGTGGGCCAGTTTGCCATCCAGTGGCAAAAAAAAAGATACCTAAAAACCAGAATTGAAGAAAGCAAGAGCACAACACCTTCGTAACAATATGTTCCTTTAATTTTATCGTCACAATCTCAGCCATGTTAAAATGACATAAGCCCAGCTACTCTAGGCTCTTAGACTATTAGGAAGCACTCGAAGTAGTTGATACAAAGTGTGGATGAGTAACAACTTTCTCACACACGCTACAGGTCAAGAGTGGGTATTACTCTCATCTCGCCGCGCTAGTTGGAGTCCGTTTACTTCTAGGAACAAGGGACAATGTTCTGTATTTGGTACATTGACTATAATCATATTACTTTTCAACATTTGCGCGTCAATCAACTGTGATCTTACAGTCGCAAAACTTTCGTCATTTTGTAATGGCTGAAATTTTAAAACTATTGCAGCCACGAGCATAAACATGTAGGTACACAATTAGCAATTTTCTGAAGCAATTTTCTCCCAAAGCATTGATTAAAATGTACGAATATAATATTCTGGATTTAAATTTTGCCAAATGTATCGTATATGCTTGTGATTGTACATACAGAAATATGTAGCTAACATGATATATGTACCTACTAGCTTGAATGCTTCGCCTTTTGTCGAGTAACACTATCACGCCTGTATTCCCCGAAAGGTTAGGCAGAGATGTACCAATGCACAGCCACAGTCCGCCGGTTCGTATTAAGTCCCATGTAATAGGGGGCGAGCCTATTGCCATCAATTGGGCACAAATCTTAGCTCCGAGCTGCTACTAAGAATTTCATAGAAAAACCCAACAACACTTTGCTGGACCTGGGAATCGAAACCAAGACCTCTAGCATAGCAGTCACGCTTAAGACCACTAGGCTAACGAGGCAGTCAACAAGAAAAATATAGTAAGAATATGGAAAAAAATATAACTTTTAATAAGTGTATTTTTACACTCATTATTTAAGTACACCACATTCCCGATTTAATTAACACCCACAATAAGTAAAAGTATTCAGGACACTTAATTATCAAAGGATTAACTTCTCATCATATAAACGTGCATGTACTTCCAAGCGGCGCCGGCTATCCTCACTAGTTTTACGATCGGCGTTATAATTGAAATCGTAAGGACAGGTTCGAACCCATTTAGTGCTCGTACTGCACTAATAAGACATTTTATTGTTTAAGTTTCAGTTACGGCAGGGTTGCCGCTATCGTCTTCTTTACTGGATAATTATATACATACATAAACTTACGCCTTTTTCCAATAGGGGTAGGCAGAAACCTCAGAACGCCACCTGCTACGATCCTTACATACTCCTTTCGCCTCGAACGATATAAGCACGCCGGTTACGAGTACTGCACAACCGACCTTTATGAAGAACCTCACCGATAAGGTCAGGGTAGGTCTTTCTAGGGCGTCCCCTCCCGGTATTGCCACTCACATCTGTCATATAAATTCCTTTTGGTAGTCGCCTAATGGATAATTATGTACAACAAATGAGGGATCTTTACTCCTATGGGGAAACCTGGGCTTTAAACAGAAAAACGTTTTACAAGAACTTTCCACGTCTTAAATGACATTAAACTTTTTTAATGGAGACAATTTTATTTTAGTTAAGAGATCAGATATTGATCATTTCTACCGTTGGGAACCAAAGTTTCCTTACAGGTGTAAACAAACCCTACTTTAGCAGGTTGTCTTTGCCCTGTCCCGTTTGGTCCGCAATTCCCAGAGTGATCACAGTGTTATTAAGTTTTTCCGAAACGAATTTCTCAGTAACATCCTCACAAACTATCGCATTTATAATATTAGTATGATGATAAAACTCCTTGCACATCCTTGTTCATGGTCGCCGGCGCCGCCAAACGATCAGTTAGTTATAAATGCATTAATTTCTATTCGTTCACAGAGTTAATGTAAAGTTCCCGCCAAGTTCTCGCCATAACAGTTTGATTTTATGATAAAAGTGTTGAAACTTTAATGGTAGTCAACTGCCAAGTTTCATCGCATGAACATGAATTTACCTAGCTTTCATCACTAAAAACTTCTTATTTTTTTTATATTTAGGTTCTTCTTGATCTTTCTGACGTGATTACGGTAATATTTGGGGTTTGAACTATTTATTATAGAAACACTGACTGAGTTAATATTTGTTATGTCGACCTAATTAGAAAATGTAATTATGATAAATTCTGTAAAACTGCCTGTCAGACATCGTTCTATTTTAGAATTGTGTTTATTTTATTAATAATCAATTAAAATGAGGTTGAATATATAACCAGCCATAGACTTTACTGACCTATAAATTAACATTTTTGAAATACCTCTATGATCCACATTGGAATAACCAAAAAGTCTTTTGAGGTAATAACTGCTATATTTATAATTATATCTATGTGTGCTACAATTTTGCCAACCCTTATACAGTTTTGCGTCACAAAGATCTATAAAAAAACATCTGCGATCAGCATAAATAGCTAGTATAAAACTTTTTAGTGCAAAAATTCTCAATCACCACTCTCAGTAGACTTTAATGTCAAACTCCGCTATACTATAATCATTATCTCTCCGCTTTTTCTCGAACTTGGCTCGTATACTGCCGTGTACCCCGCTATACTGGTTCAGTAACATCTTTGGATTGAAACCTATATGATTACACCTTTTCACTTAAGTGGTAAGTAGAGCTGCGAGTAAAACAACCAGTATTTTTTATTAAGATAGCGGCCTTCATCCCTTCGTTGCATGAACCTTATGAAGTCTCATGCCACTGTAGAAGTATCTGCCAGTCAGGAGATAGTAGCGAGACTGTCAGTCGAAAGTACGCTCAACATATTATATTACTAACTTCTGCCCGCGACTTCATCCGCGTCAAATTTGATATACTAGCCCACGGGAACCCGCAGGCGGATACCGTAGGCACGGTCTATGGGCGGTGAGCAATGGGTAGCTCACCGTCCGTACGTTATTAACCAACGACAGACCGTGTCGACGGCGCGTCCATGTTCCGCGCACAGAAGTGTCAGCCATTGGAAGGGGCCACTAAGGGCCAAATGCCTGCCGGGGCTGCGGGTTGTTCGAAAGAGATACCGCGCCCCCGGAACGCAAAGGGCACATGAAGGAACATAGATGGTTTTTAGTCAGTAAAAGTCTGACACTCCCTCCCGCCCCGCCCAGGACGGGGGGGTCATTTGATGATTTTACGATCAAAAAAAAAAAAAAAAAGCCCACGGGAAACGTACATTGTTCCGGGATTAAAAGTATCTTATGTGTTATTCCACACTATAATCTATCTCAGTGCCAAATTTCATAAAGATCCGTTTAGCTGTTTAAGCGTGAAAGAGTAATATTAGGTACATCCATCCATCCATTCATCCATCTATCTACACAAACTTTCGCATTTATAATATTAGCAGGATAGCCCAACTAACAATTTAACGTCGTATAAAAGTTTAGTAAACGTTATCTTAATTCCATTGATCGTAATACCTAAGTCGCACTAACGTTATAATAACGTTTACTAAACGCGAAAATGGCCCCAGTTATACGACCAACATTGTCGTATAGTGGACATACAAAAGTCACAAGCTGACTTCGTTAAAGTCATTCAAAAGTCGTATGAACGTTATGGAATTACCATTTTCGTCGTGCAGAAGTCGCATCATAACTTTACAACGGCTCGTTTGTTGTATTGTTGTCATACAGGTGTTTTTGAATGACTAAAACGTTTTATTTAAGTCAAGGAACAACACCTGTAAAACTTATTCATTTTTCTTGTTAGTGACACATGTTTGTGGTTTTGTTTCGAGATTTGAGTCCAAAATAAATAATTACAAGGAAATAAAAGTTTAGTGTTATTTAACTTATATTTATATATCTCGCTAATAACTGTATCTATCTCTCATGCCGTTTAGTTCGACTGGGTATTAAAGTTATATGATAATATACCTATGTGTTTTTATTCAAGATTTTCATGCCCCCTCGCAATTTTGTGTTTAAATGATTATATTTTTATTAATAAAAATATGTTTATTTCTAAAAATGTAGGACATGTTGCTTTTGTCACACACTGATCTCTTTACGACGTTGTAAAGACATAAAGTCGTATTAAGGTTATTTCAAGACCATGCAATACGCCATGACAGCTATAGTTATTAGGGTTCCTCATTAATTTAAAACCTTTTTCATATTGTTCACAGTAAAAGTGGAGTGCAGATTTTAAAACATTTTAACATTCAAGTAAATTTTATTTGAATATATGCCCAAGAAACATGGGTCAAAATATGAAAACAAAAACCATTTTTCGTAGTAAATTTAATAAAACGTTCCTTAAATATGTCGGCCTAGACGTTTTAAAGTACAAACCTGACTTAAATGCGACTACAAGTTTGATTAAAGTCAGGGCATGACATTAAACGGACATCATGTAATATATAGGTTATATTTGAGTATTAAATAAACAACCAAGTCATTTAAGAGTCTCCAGTTGCCCGCTGTAAAACCGGATAACTATCGTTATATAAACGTCACTGTGAAAACGCCTATACAACTGCTACATTACATAGATGTCATATAAAGGTTTTTCAAAGACCTAATTTGTTCAGTTCAAAACGCTTAATGGACTATAACGTTAGTATGACTATTGCATTGTCGTACAAACGTTTTAGCTTAGACTGTAATATAACGTCGTTTAGTTTAGTCTTACCAACGTTGCTAAGACCAGCTTATTGTGACATATTCGTCGCACGACTAATGAGTTAAATTAAAGACGTCTAAAGGACCTAGTAGTCATCTCACTATCATTATAAGACTGCTATCCAACTTTATGTCGTATAAGTCAAGACTTATATGACGTTTTTGTTTGTTGGGAGGATATTAGCTATAGAAACCGCGGTGTCACCTGCGTTCAAAAAATAAAATATAAATAAATATACCATCACGCCTGTATTCCCCGACGGGTTAGGCAGAGGTGTACCAATGTACACCCACAGTTCGCCGGTATATTTAGGTCCCATGTAATAGGGGGCGAGCCTATTGACATTAACCGGGCACAAATCCAAACTCCGAGCTGCTACTGAGAATTTCATAGAAAAACCCAATAACAGTGTGTGTGTGTGTTCAGTTAAGTTTTTTCGGGATGAAACTTACCCTATATCCATTTCTGGACACCTGACAACGCATATCTATGCATTTTAGAATGATCGGTTCAGTAGTTTAGGCTTGAAAAGGTAACAAACAAACTTACTTTCACATTTATGTTATGAGTTAAGATAAAAACTTTATGCATACAATGTAAAAATACACCGTACAAAGGCGGACTTAATGCCTTGGACATTTTCTACCAGTCTACCTTATGGTGGGTCCACACGATACAGACTTTTGTCTGTACAGATATCTGCACAGACTATAACTGCACAGTCTGAGTAAAAATTTTTACTCAGAATTCTTTACCAAATGTCTGTGCAGACTTTTCATCAGTTCAGACTTCGATTTTAATTAATAAATTAAGTAATTCAATAATCATGAGTGTTGCTCCGACAATCGTACAGACATGTACGCAGACTTCCGACTTTTCTGGTACACCGACATTTGTCTGTACTGATTTGTTGTACAGACAAAATTCAATAGAAGTCTGTGTTAAGTCTGTATCGTGTGGACCCACCAATAGGGTGACGCAGAGACAAAACATAGTAGGTGCAAGGAACAGTAAATTAGACCACACCTGAGACCTTCTAATTTATGGCGATAATGACTGTCAAAGTCTAAACGTTTATTTATTATTCCAACCCCTGTACCTTCTGTTTCATGCACCCGTGAGCACGATGTTTCTCTTGCGTTACATCACCCGTTACCATAAACAGTAACTTTCACACCAACAACAAAAGTCTTTTGACAGCAATTTTTTGCTCAATGTTACTTAGCACGATAGGCAGTATGCGTAGTTATGTATCCAGACCGATTCCGGCCACTGCAGACTAGCCAAGTACGCAGGAGATATTATAGTGCCCAAGTGTGTGCGCTAACACAGGTGCACTCCCTTTACCCTAACTCTCATAGTCCAATGGGACGGCAATCCGACACAACCGGAGAGAGATCAGAATTTTATTTTCCTACTTCAAGGTCATGTTGAACTGTCTCGTGAGCCTAGAGACCGCTATGCTAGAGATCTTGGGTTCGATTCCCAGGCCGAGCAATTCTATGAAATTCTCAGTAGCAGCTCGGAGTAAGGATTTGTGCCCGGAAACCCTCGAAACTATTGCCATAGGTTCGCCCTTTATTACATGGAACCTAAACATACCGGAGAACCGTGGGTCTAGTTTGGTACACCTCTGCCTAACTCTTCGGGGTAAACGGGCGTGATGGCATGTTATGTTATAAAAACTATAACCGTAAAATACTATGACGCAAAGAACAAACAAATGAAATAACGCTTACGGTACTCGTACGTAACACAAAATATTCACATTGCAAAACATTCAACATCAAAGAGGTTTTACAACTTGTAACGTCATAAAATACTTTCTTCATAGATTACAGAATGGCAGTAAAAACATTTAACTAACATATGGTTTAACTGTTCAATGCTTTGAAGGTAACCGATGGCTTTCGCAAACCTTTTCAAGATATTTTCTGTTACTTAATTATTTTTATTACTTCGATTGAAGTGAGTTCCTTCTAAGGTGTACCTGTATTTATACCTCATGTAACGAAACTTGTATCTAGCGAAGCTCATGGGTTCTTTGATGGTTAGCGGTAACCACAGCACTAATATCCAAAAATATAGCTAACATTAAAACTAAACTTTTATATAATTCTACAAGTCATTCCAAACTGTTAATTATAAATTTATTTTAAAAAATAAACGATTCGGCCATTGTAGACACTTTTTAACGTCACCTACAACTCCTACAAGTAAAAATAATTTAATCAGCCTATTCCAAAAGGTAACGGAAGACGGAAGACGCTGGATGCAGGTCGCTTCCAACCGGTTTATGTGGAGATCTAAAGGGGAGGCCTATGTTCAGCAGTGGGCGTCCTATGGCTGAGATGATGATGATGATGATGATTCCAAAAGGTGATTCATGATAGCCCAGAGCCTCTCATGCACGAGCCTGTGGTTCGCAACCATTCTCGGGCAAGTACCGATGTGACCATTTCTATTTGATATGTAAGTTTCTTTTTGACATTACTGACATCGATGCAGGAAACCTGATTTTTTCTAAGTAGTATGTACGGTATAAGTCTGAAATCGCTAATTCTCCTTGAGGAAGCGTGGTGATCAATGCTCGTGCCATCTTTGTACGAGAAGAGGTATGTACCTCTTAGCCTATGGTTGTCCCACTACAGTGCAAAGGCCCTGCTGTTGTCCCACGTACAACAATTAGCTGATATCATAAGTATGTGTTATGTGTGTCATTTCTATGCTATGTGGTATCTTATAATTGTTTTATACAACTACTTACACATTTTTGCATCCCTACCAGGAATCTCAGTAATTCTGTTTGCCTCTTGTTTTATACAGAAGTAATTGTTTCCTGCTCTGTCTGTTTTCTTATTTATTCTAGTACTGATTATAAGGCAGTGGAATTACTTCCCTGAGACAATAAAATCACCGGTGTAATCATTGCAAAAATGGTACTTTCTCTTTACAAGAACTATGAATCTTCAGCAATTTTGTTTAGATTCGAGGATATTTGTGGGCGAGAAATGTACTGTATGATGTGGTTGAGAAGGAAATGTAGTCTTGAACAGAGATAAAACGAAAATACTACATGAGAATTATTGTGAAGGAAAAGAACACAAAAGAAAAATACTCTTCTTCTTCTTCTTATCGTGTGGGCAGTAAGGTCTAACGACCCCACACACCCTAGTGTCAGAGTTTCTAAACCGCCTCAAGGGCCTCTGACATGGTTACTGATGTCAGTGATGTCCAAGATAAACTTAGAAAGTACATATGAATTAGGAAAAGTCACATTGGTACTTGCCCGTGCCCGGTTGCGAACCCACAACCTCGTGCATGGGAGGCGGGCGCCTTAACCACTGGGCCAACAAGACACTTACACTTACTGATAAAAATACTTAAATTTTAATGTCTAATAGACCAAAAAGTTTGTAATATTAAAGAGTTCGTAACACAAGCCTTTCGTAATCAATACATTATCGCTCTAACCTTTTATACTAACTGTCCAGATATTTATAATAGTAGGTTTATGTTAAAACTAGCTTCTGCCCGCGACTTCGTCCGCGTCAAAGTCAATTTAATGTCCTACGGGGACCGTTCATTTTTCCGGAATAAAAAGTCCTATATGTTATTCCACACTACAATCTATCTCAGCGCCAAATTTCATCGTGATCAGTTCAGCCCATATAAATTCTTTCTTATATCTGTGGTTCAGCCGTTTCAGCGTGAAGAAGTAACAAACATCCTTCCATCTATCCATCCTCACAAACTTTCGCATTAGTATTAGTAGGAAGTAGGATACTAGGATATAGCACCGTAAGATTCAAAAGTAGAACATTAACAATTCCTTCAAGCTCATTTCTGCTCAATTCCGTATCTCACCACGAACTGGAACTCACTATCCACTTAGCAAACTTTTAAAGCTACCCGCATAAAGATAGCGCGACTTCCAAGCTTCCAAGAGACCCTAAAATTTATCTACACTTTGCCCATCAAAGCGTCACCGGGCAGTTTGTAAAACCGCCAGATAAGTGGAGAATGTTAAAAGGACTCGTCTCAGGATACAGTTACTGTCAGATAGTGGACACGAGATTATAATATTAAGAGATGTTTTTTTATGGCTTGATGTGATAACACTCGGGTTGGATGTTGTTTGTCGGAACCTTGAAATCCTTCTTACTTAAGATTATAAATGCGAAAGTAAGTTTGTTTGTTACTTTTTCATGCCTAAACCGCCGAACCAATTTTGATGGAATTTGTTACAAGGATAGATTAGACCTTGGAGATGATCAAAGACTACCTTTTGTCCCGAAAAAAAAGGCTTGAAATACTAGATGAAAGTTTGTATGGGAGTCCGTCATTAATGAAGATAAAACCACGAAACCTTATATTTAGGCAATTGATAAGAAATAATAAAAATTTGTTTAAGAGTTTTTGAAAAATTGGAACCCAGAAAAAGGTTTTCCAAATTAATTATTGAACGGACGAAGTCCCGGGAAAAAGCTAGCATTGTATGATCACGTGTGAAAGGTTTGTGAGAGATTCGTTTTTGTTTAGTTCTCGTTGATTTTGTTACCTCAATGATCTAGTAGTTGAAAACGCAACTTTTTTTAACACGCTTTTAGTAGGTGGCCTATTTAATAAAGCTGACAGGTGACATTTTGACAAAATGTAACTATGTAATAAAATATAAGAAAACTAATTTAACCATCTTTTAAAGATCGTAGCGTTATGAAAATTGGCAGTTGTATGTCATTTTGATAACAATACAATAACATGGTACTGTCGAGCTGATCTGATGATGGAGCCGGAAGATATGAACTGGAACTTCATGATGGATGATCGTATCATAGCCGTGTTTGGACTTGTTAGAAAGGTCTTGAAATGAACGTTAACCATGATTAGGTTTCAAGGTCTGATGATGAAGCCGGAAGATAGGCACTAGCATTCCATGATGAAATATCGTATCATAACCGTGTTTCGACTTGTTAGAAAGGTCTTGTAATGAACTTTGACCATGATTAAAAGCTAAAGCGTGTTTTTTTGTGTTTTTGTTGTACCGCTCTAAGGATTTCTCATTTTTCACAAACAACCAGAGTCTGAACAACTACATATAGGCAATATGTACAAATATTTATACAGTGCGGGAATCGAAGCCTTGTACTTTTTCTAGCGTTTCCTAATTTAACTTTTTATCGTAAAGTGATTGAAGGAGCTACTTTCTAAAACAGTTACTTTACGATACCAAATGTTGGAACCCGTTGTATTATTAGTATTGGTTAACTAGTAAAAATAACCTTTACGTAAACTACACATAAAGGACCAACTTTCTATAAATATGAGTGTTGACGGTAATTTTTATTATTTTCATTTTTTTAAGTTCAAAAAGAAACGGCTTTTTTATTGTTTAATAGCAGTTATGTTGTAATTTTTGTTCTGAAATATGAAAAAAATACGCGCGCTTTCATTTTAGTGCGCCCAAAAAAGTGACGTAGATATTTTAAACAGGTTTTCAGAAACAATATTTTAAACACAATAATACAATTATAGACTGACTCGTTAGCGTAGTAGTCCTAAGCGCGACTGCTGCGTAGAGGTATTGGGTTCGATTCCCAGGTCTACCAAAAAGTGTTATTGAGTTTTTCTCAGTATTGAAATTCTCAGTAGCAACTCGGAGTTAAAATTTGTGTCCGGTAATAGACTCGGTATGGCATGGCAATAGACTCGCCCTTTATTAAATCAGACGTTCCTACAACGAACTGTGGGTGTACATTGGTACACCTCTGCCTAACTCTTCAGGTAATACAATCGTGATGGTATGTTTAAAAAAGGCATCCTCGTTACAGGGCGAATTCCTAGAGCGGGGCAAAGTTTTTTTAAAAGAAAAAATAAATAAACAATATTATATCGCTTACTCGTTTAACAATTTTATACTTTTCACTCATGTTTCTACCCCCTAAAAGATTGCAAAACAGGAATAAGATAAACTTAGAAGGCACATGTGTGAATTTAAATAAATATTATCCCCTTGCAATCAACATAATTCCTTACTTCCGCTCTGTAAAGAACCCTAAATTCCCACAAAAACCATTGGTACGGAACCACTAGTCCTTAAGAAAATATTACATGTCTTCTACGTGTTAGGGGAGAGAATACAATTGAAACTGTGCCTTATCTCCGTCAACATAAAACATATTTTCATTTGAATTCGGTAAAGGAAATGCAGTTTAAGTTTGATAAAGGAGTTTTAACTTTATTTCTTTACGTAAAAGGTGTAAATTAAATTGAAATATAGTTATTTAGTAATTTCTAGAATAACACCTGTCGTGACAATTTTAAATTACACACTCATTAACATAATTTATCGAAAATGTGATCATTTTGGACGTAAACAAATGACTGTCTCATATATGTTGCATGACCACCATTTTCTAGTGTTCACTTGTAGCGGTATTCTTATCATCACGAAGTATTTGCGAAAAGGACAGGCAGAGACACTCGTTAAATAAAAGTAAAAACTAGTTGCCCCTTCCAAAAAGTACTTTCGTATGGAGAAGAATGGGTAAGAAGCTCCATATTTTTTTTCATTCAACGTATTGTCCCACTACTGGGCAAAGGTCTGCCCCATTTTCTTCCATTCTTCTCTATGCGTTAGGCGTTACCTTCTCTGGCCAATCGCCTATAAACTTCGCTAAGTCATCATGCCAGTCAGTCTGGCCCCTCTGTCACTAAGCATTCTGCATACTCTTTTAAATAAATGTTTTAAAATACCAAAAAAAAAAAATATACCATCACGCCTGTTTTTCCCGAAGGGTTAGGCAGAGGTGTACGTACCAACGTACACCCACAGTTCGCTGGTATATTTAGGTCCCATATATTAGGGGGCGAGCCTATTGCCATTAACCGGGCACAAATCCAAACTCCGAGCTGCTATTGAGAATTTCATAGAAAAACCCAATAACTTTTTGCTCGACCTGGGAATCCCGGGACCCCTTGCACAGCAGTCGCACTTGCGACCACGAGACCAACGGGGCAGTTTAAAATATTTTAAATACAGACTTAAACCGTGAATACGATAACGTACCTATCGTGCGCCAAAACTACTATGACATCACTAGCTTCTGCCCGCGAGTTCGTTCACATCAAATTCAATATATTATCTCAAGGGAACCGTAATTTTTTGAAGTGAAAACTTCTTTAGCGGCGTTGTGCAATTTTTTTGGAATGGGTATAAAATGTTAAACTCGCGTCAGGACACGTGACATCTTACGAAGTTATCGTACACAAATATGACAATTCGCGTCAGCAAATTGTCATATTTGTGTACGTTTTTAGCGTTTTCACTTCTGCCGGCACTCACGGAGTGCAACCCGTTGTTTTTTTTTTCGGGATAAAAAGTATCCTATGTGTTATTCCACACTAGAATCTATCTCAGTCATATTTTTCATCCAGATCCGTTCAGCCGTTTAAGCGTAAAAGAGTAACAAACATCCTCACAAACTGTCGCATTTATAATATTAGTATGATATAATATGATAGTACAAATTAAGAAATGATGGCTAAGTAACGTTCAAAGATATTTACATACAGATTACGTATTTACAAATATTGCAACGGTAGACGACCACTCTTAACATTTTAACAAACAATCAAATCGTGTATGAGTTACAATAGCTATATTAATAACACACCCTGTGAACATTTCAAGCGTCCACCTATTACGGTTCAAGAGATAGAGCTCAGTGACAGACGGACAGACAGTAGAGCCGTACTACTTATAAGGCCCAGTTTGTTGGTTACGGAATTTGTTCGAAAGAAATCATAATCAAAGTCAAATCATTTATTCCAATTAGACCAGCACTTTTAAACGTCAATTGATTAAAACTATTGAATCTAGTTGCCCATTCCAAAAGGTAGTTTCGTATGGAGAAGAACGGGCAAGAAACTCCACGAGTCACCGCGGCTCTAAAACGGCAAGGACATTAGGAGGAACACGGATGGATTTTAGTCAGTAAGAGTCTGACACTCCCTTCCACTCCACCCAGAGTGAAAGAAGGCATTCAATTATTTCTCATCCTTAAAAAAAAGGGTTTTGTTTGGCGACCTTTTGCGTACGGAACCCAAAAAAAAAGAGTCGGCAGGACGGTGTGCCAAATCGATTAAACACCTACTATTTGATAAAATCATTTTAATCTCAAATCAATGTCTTGCTTTAAATTTTACGAAAACACGGTCTCAAATAGGTACTAAGTAATGTTTTAATTTAGTTTACAGTGAAATTTCTTTGCCTACTTCTTGAAAAATGAAACCCCTCATACTGCTGATTCGCTTAAGGCAAGTATTTAATTACTAAGTAAGACCTGTTTCATTATCTACTCTAATATACCTACCATAAAACACATTACAACTAAAGTAGGTGATCCCGATACATAGGTAAATACTGTTATTTATACAATACTAAGTTACTTTTACAAAACGTTGAAAAACTATTGAGAACGCGCTGTTATGACGTCAGAGTTCATCGGAACCGGTTGATAGGAGCGTTAGAAATTGAGCGCGAATTTCGTCGCATCAAACAGATGCGTCGGTGGTGTAATGGTCAGCATAGTTGCCTTCCAAGCAGTTGATCCGGGTTCGATTCCCGGCCGACGCACATTTTGCATATTTTGGAATGATTTTTTACGTTAAGTTGTGAGTTTTTTTTGTAATTTACGTAAAGCAAACAGGTAAAATAAAAAATTCACGATTTTTGATAATTTTCGTTTATCAATACATATTTTATATTTACAACTTAATCATTTGAATAAGGTACCTATCTACATTAGTTTCATCTACACTAATATAATAAATCGGAAGAGTTTTTTGTTTGTGTTTTTTTTTTAACGTTCTAATCTTTAAAACCGATAGTGGATTGGAAAAATAATTTTGTTTATGATAGCCAGATTTATGAGGAATTGTATAGGCTACCTATATAACATCACGCTACGACACACGAGGGCGGAGCAGTAACCAATTACCTAACTTAACACGGGTGAAATTAACAAAGCGAAAGAAGTCGCATTCAGGATCAAGTCATTGCTTTAAATTATTGTGATATTAATTAACTGACAACAAAGACAAACATACATTGGTACACCTCTGCCTTACCCTTCGGGAAATACAGGCGTGATGGTATGGTAACAAAGACACAGCTTACAATAATAGGATACCACTCAGTAACTCTATACCATAGTACAGTTCTCAAAACAACGCACTACAGGCGGCTAACACAAAGTAATCATTACTGTTCAGATACTTTGTTTATTATAAACACTTGGCGGAAATATCATGTTCAATATTGTATTACTAATAATATAATAATTAGTTAGTAGGTAAGTAATTTCCATGTTGTGTTAGCCAAGTGGTTAAAACGCCTATGCACTAGGCGAATGTAATTATTTATTTGAGATTTAATTAAATTAATTATTTAACAGCTTATATTTTACTATTTAACGGTTAATAGAAACTTAGTACAAAACAACTTGACTGCCCCGTTGGTCTCGTGGTTGCAAGCGCGACTGCTGAGCTTTTTGCCCGACCTGGGAATCGAACCCGGGACCCCTTGTCCCGGGTCCGATTCCCAGGTCGGCCAAAAAGTGTTATTGGGTTTTTCCATTAGGAATTTCTCAGTAGCAGCCCGGAGTTTGGAAGTTGGTGGTGTGACACCCCCGTGGTTCGGAAAGCACGTAAAGCCGTTGGTCCTGCGCCTGATCTCTCTTCGGTCGTGTCGGATTGCCGTCCCATCGGGCTATGAGAGTTAGGGAAGAGGGAGTGCACCTGTGTTTGTGCACACACTTGTACACTATAATATCTCCTGCGTACGTGGCTAGTCTGCATTAAGGTTAGCCGCCGTGGCCGGAAACGGCCCGGAGAATTACAAAAAAAAATTACAGTAAGTACAAAACAAACAAAAAAAAAAAAGAATAAATAAAATTATTTACAATTAGGTAAAATTAAACAATAAAATAATAATTAAATTAAATATAAGATTTGACAGAATTAGACAAGAGAAAACGATAATGTGATGTTATAAAATGATTTAAAAAAAAAAGAGAGAGAGATTGTACTGGAAGTGTCATCAATAGACCCTACGTAAACACATAAATAAATATTATTAAAAAAACATTATTTCGGACATTAATAATTGTTCCATAGTAGTTTAGTAAGTAAAGAATATTATAATATCTATACCCGATATAGTCGAAAGCAACATAAATCTCGACATAAATCTTCCACAATATTTCTGCACTGAGTACTAGTACTAAATTCATTACAGTCAATTACAGCAACAATACGATTCTATCTATGACTCACTCACTCCTGTTCATTCCCGTCAGATAACAAGATTGGGAATACCTCTGAGTGTGCCAATTGTGAATGATGGTTCATTAGTTCAATAGATGCAAACGAACTTAACGTTAGTGGCATGACGCAGTGGGCTCGATTTCAAGAACGAGAGTTATTGGATTTTCTTGAAGCAAAAGGAAAGAATAATTAGTGATATTCAATCTATGATTAATCATTGACACATAGTACCATCAAGCCTGTATTCCTCGGAGGGTTAGACAACGGAGTACCAATGTACACCCACATTAATTTATTTATGCAACAAAAAGTCTAAAGGCGACCTGAATGCCTACAGTTCGCTGGTATGTTTAGGTCCTGTTTTGTTTTGCTTGACCTAGGAATCGAATGCAATACCTCTAGCATAGCAGTCGCGCTTAGAATCACTAGGCTAACGAATCAGTACTCTATTAAACACTACCTTAATTTCTTAATTTTAATTTTGGCCTTTATTTTATGTTGTTATAGCGAAGTGTGTGAAAATTACAAGTGTCTGCCTAACCCTACGTGGACTACAGGCGTGATTGTTGATATGTTATATTTAAAAGAGTACGGAACCTTTCGTGTGCCAGTCCGACTCGCACTTATTCCCTTAGTATTAGGCTTGATGTGGTCTACCGTCAATTTTTCGTTGTTGTTCATACCATTTTGACAGAGACTCAGGTATTATAATAACTAGTAACCATTTGATATTATTTACGACATATTGTTTTGCCTATATACTTAACGATTAACATTGAACTCAAAATAAACTAGGTTAATAGCTCTAAGCTTAACAACACGGTTATTCTTAGAATATGCTGGGAATTCTACACAATACCTAGACGTAGTGCTAATTGGCCGTCTGTTGATGTAACATGACTTATGTTTACTTTGCCCGGTTATAAGTGATGCAGTCATTACGATTAGTATTGAATGAGATAAGGTGATAAACGTGAATGAAGGTGTTTATTAGTTTGCGAATTAACAATGCATAATTATGGATTTCTGAGATTTTGAAGTAGGTTGGTTACTTTTGTAAACATATTTGGTGTATTTAGAAAAAGCACTACTAAGGCCGATCTTACTATACAAATACTCATTGCTATGACCGAATCAATTTAAGTTAAATATTAGGAGAAACATATAACATCTAATATTTAAGGAAATAAAAAAAAACGGTCTATAATTTTTTCAATATTAACCGATAGCTAATGATAAACCGCTAGGTTAGGCTATTTTATCAGTAGTAATAGGGCTGTTTACGAAGGAGCTCGTGCGGGGAAGTACCATATCTATTTCTGCTGCAAAACAACGTTGCTGTATTC
This sequence comes from Caradrina clavipalpis, assembly GCA_932526535.1. NCBI lineage: Eukaryota > Metazoa > Arthropoda > Insecta > Lepidoptera > Noctuidae > Caradrina > Caradrina clavipalpis. The sequence goes on along the minus strand of OW052111.1, from coordinate 1,947,412 downwards.
CGGTTTCAAGGGTATGGGTGACGGTGTAAATACAGGCACATCAGACATTTCAACTTTGTCTCTGGGATGGGAACGCATTTGCAAGGCCTCTGGTATTGCAGATGTCTATAGGCAGCGGTGACCACTTAACATCAGGTGTTCCGTCGGCTTGTTCGCCATGCAATAACATAACAAAGTTCCATTTTATGTCCAAATCTCTTCCCCTGACTCCACACTCCAATCGCAACACCTTTCGTTCAAGCCTCCGTTGTCCGTCTGTCGGTCACAGCGCTGTGCAACAAAGAGATGTCAGCAAAAAGTTGGAGGGGCCACTAAGGGCCGATGCCTGCCGGGGCTGCGGGTTGTTCGAAAGAGATACCGCGCCCCCGGTACGCAAAGGGCACAAGAAGGAACATGGATGCGTTTTAGTCAGTAAAAGACTGACCCTCTCTCCCGCCCCGCCCAGGGCGGGGGAAGTAATTTTATGATTTCCCATCGGTAAAAAAAGCGCTGTGTCAATGTAAATCGAGAAAGTAACATTAGCATGTTGTCACCAATGCGTGGAGCCGGTTATTTAGCACAATAACCAGTTCTTTAGTTGTGAATCTATTTGCATCTTTTGTTGATAATGGAGTTCGGAATTAGCATTGTGATAAAAATTCTAGGTCATCAAATTTATACCAGTGTGTCACTCAAGCCAAAACCAGAAAGAAGGCTTATTGTATTAATTAAAAATGTTCAAAATCTAGTTGCAAAATTATCTCAGCGACAAACAATAGGAATTTTGCATGATTTTATTTTTATTTAAAAAAGTAATTCTCTTTTATGTAGTAAATACACTCAGCGGCACGGAATGTTGCCCAAACTTAAAGAAACCGATAATAAGTGATTTTGATATCGCATATGAGAATTTCGAATGGTAGATTGTTAGGGCATTTGTTTCTGTTAATTTAAGAAAGCGAGCACAAAAAAAAGTTAATTTGTTTAATTTCTGTGACCCTTAACGTTAGTTCGTTACCGGAACGCACTAAACATGGGCGAGTTAAAACTCGATATTCAAATGGTCGTGCATTTAATCTTTATTGTTTTATTTTTTAATTAATCTGTAGTCATTTATGCATCCAGAATTGGATCGCAGTGCCTCTAACTTCAGCTCAAGTTGCTCAGGCTGTGTTGCTTCGAAGTAAGGGGCAAACGCAGCTAGAGATGGCCGAAACTTTAAATGTACCTCTTCCAACTCTCAGGTACGCCTTAACAAGGTACGACCAGACTGGCCTTTACACAAGGAGACCAGAAAGTGGTGGTATTAGGTGGACATCAGCGCGAGATGACCGATTCATCGCTCTCGTAATTTTGAGAAATCTGTTTCTTATTGCGGTTTAAATACAGCAGCGGCCACAAACGGCAAGTGGGATCAACGTAAGTGAGCGAACAATAAGAAGAAGAATGGAGGAACGGGATCTGCGTGCTCAAAGACCAATTCGAGGTTCAGAGCTGCCCAGGCACCATCGCGTAGCTCGACTTTGGGTCGATCGCGAACACGTAAATTGGACTCACGAGCAATGCAGTAAAGTTCCGTGGACCGATGAATGCTAAGTGACCTTAAGAGGTCCAGATGGCCGCGAACGTGGATAGAGAAGGCATAGAGAGAGGTTTCTGCCTATCACTACCAGGGAAATCGTCAGTTTTCATGGTGGATTTGTTATGATTTGCGAAGGAATCTGTTCAGACGCACGCACAGAGTTGGTAGCAGTTGCAGGTCGTCTAACGGCAGTGCAATACATTGAAGAGATCTTCCAAGAACATGTTAAACCATTCGTGGAATTCATCGATGGTAAGATTTCATCTTAATGCAAGATAATGTCCGACCTCACACAGTTCGTTGCGTGGATTATTAACTATTGGAGGCGAGAATTACAAAATTGGAGTGGCTGGCACGAAGCACAGTCATGAATCCGAGAGAACATGCCAAGGACATGCTTTAAAGACACATCCGATCCAATTCCAACCCTCCAGAGACTCTCAGTCAGATGAAACCCGTTCAGTTGGCCGCCTGAGAAGAAATACCCTATGTGGACATTAAAAACATAATCCACAGCATGCCTGATCACATGCATGGGGTCATCAGAGCCAGACGTGCAAATACCCGCTGTTAATTTTAAGTACCATACCGTTATTTTGTAAATTTCATTCATAAACATTGTTTTTAAACTTGAACTTAATGTCGTTTTTGGTAATTTTGTTAAATTTTAAATGTTAACCCTTTTTTTTGTTAATCAATCATTCGCATTAAGGATGCGAATAAACATTTAAGATATATAACAAAAAAAAAATGCTGTTTTGAGTTTAATTTTGATGATAAGCTACATAACACGCTTGGGCCACATTCCATGCCGCTGAGTGTAGTTTAGTAAACATTTCTTCGATTAACTATGAAATTAATAAAAAAGGATATAAGCCATCGAAGATTTGTTTCATCTCTTTCGAGCTAAACGATATTTAACGGAGTTTGTAATGGCCGAGATTAAGTCCAATTTCGGATGCTTATATTATCGGCCCGATATTAATTTTAATATCACGTTTTGTCATTACTACTACGGTATTTTTGTATTTAGTTAATAAATGCCATAAAAAGAAACATGTATATCCCTCTATTGTTCCTAAATTAGAGGCATATTTTGACAGATTGACACTAAGATTAGATTGCGAATGTTCGTAAAAGTCACTGGGATTGCCCCACTGGTGTTTTACTAATCCCTCTCGTGAGGAAAGACTACGAATTCTGCTTAAATACATTTCCCTGTAAGTAGTAAAGATAACAGACACACATTCATCATTATCAGTCTATTTGCTTATGGTGCAAGATCAAAGAGCCATCATACCTAATTAAACTCAGTCTAAAACTCTTACATTAAAAAATATGGCAATAATATAAATATGTTGACTTTTGACAATCAAAAGGTACTACTTTGACCTTTAAACGTAAGCAAGTAAGGTACTTTTTGTGTTTCAACTATTATAACACCTACTTAAGAACCAACACCAATGATGACAACTCCTTTACAGAGAACCGTGTTTATATCGATCAAATGCTTTTAGAGATAATTGGGAACATTCGTTTGCACAAACAAATAAACACACTACACTTTCTTCGTTCAGTCGTGGGTTGAAGGCCCAGCTTTCGATACGACACGACGCGAGCAGATACACATAATCTTTAACTACATATTCCTTTATTTTTCTCCATATTTCAGCCATGGTTAAGGCACACGACCGATTTTTTGACCGATATCGGACCGATTTTTTCGGTGTGCGTTGGTGAATTGTGAATTCATATGTTCCACTCTCGTTAACAGATTGTTGAAAACGTCGGTCACAAAATCGGTCGGGGGAAAAGAGGCTAAAATGACGTAAGTATAGCGACCATGGAATCTTGGTCCACTGTAAACAATGTTAATGTATGACTTGACTGTGGGGTTTCCCCGGATCGTTTCCTAAGAACTTCAATTGCGATCTTCAATTGTTTCGTGATGTACGCGGCCTCGGGGATTCGACAAATATGGTAATTATTGTCACCAACTGACCGGCAGGCGGCTTTTTAAACACTACACGTAATTCATATTTAATTAGCTTATGCCCGTGGCTCCGTTCGCGTGAAAGTCGGTTTTAACAGAAATTATTTATTTTGCGCAAAACGCTAATTATTTTTCTAAAATAAAAGTAGCCATAGTTACTACCCTGCATTAACAGCTGCTTATATTATCTGCCAGTGAAAACCTCGTCAAAATCGGTCCAGCCGTTTCGGAGATTTTTTCGGAAAAAATAGTCTGACAAAGTTTATCTTGAACATCACTGATGTCTATGAAGGGATGCATCGTAAGGAATCCTGGATTTATAATTAATACAAATCTGAAATGCCCAATCCGCCTTGAGCTGCCGTCCCTTTGAGCCTTCTCTGTATGAGAAGAAGCCTTTGCCCTGCCATGGGTCAGTAAAAGGCTGGTCATATTATGAATTTTCTTTGAAAGTAGCGCTGTTCTAACAGGTCAAGATACACTGGGCAGTCAGTTCACGATTTCATTGATATAAATTGAATTTGGATCAATAAAATTTGGCCTAGAACGTCACCATTCTAGGCCGAATTTTATTGATTGGATGAAGTTAATCAATATAATTTACGATAGTCGGTAATTAATGAATGATTAAGATGTTAGTTGTGATAAATAAAAAGTACCTAGACTTCCGGAAGCGAAGGCGGTGGCCTTTGAAAAATTCTACGATATGCAAATTGAAGATAATAAATTTATTTATTTCCTTTTCTTTTTTCCTTAACTGCCTCGTTAGCCTAGTGGTCCTATCCTAACTGCGACTGCTACGCTAGAGGTCTTGAATTCGAGTCACAGGTTCCCAAACAGTGTTATCGGGGTTTTCTATGAAATTCTCTGTAGCAGCTAGGAATTAGGATTTGTGCCCGGTTATTAGCAATAGGCTCGCGCCCTATTACATGGGACCTAAACATACCGACGAACTGTGGTTATCCATTGGCACACCTCTGGCTCACCCTTCGGGAAATACAGGCGTGTGTTCGCTCTTTCAAGCTTTTGAAATAAACTCCATTTGTATCTCTGTTTGTAGCCACGTCCCGGCAAAACCACTTGACCGATAGTAATGAAATTTGAAACAGAGGTGGCTCGGCTCCTGAATTGGAGGTCATTAACTACTCTTTGATCCATAACTTCGCCTGCGTCCGCTAAAATCGACGTGCCCTGGCTGGAGGCCTTAATTGAAAGGCAACCACAGGAAAGTCCGGTTGAGCAGTAAACCACCTCCTAGGTTGAACTGCGAGAGGGCGAAAACCGAAAAATAAAACTCGGATCTCGGATGAAGTCGCGGGAAAACCGCAAGAGCGCTATTAACTAATACTTATTTATGCTATGACCCTTAACCTAAACCCCAGCTAAGAAGTAAATATGTAAAAGCTTGTAACTCTCCCACGCACTATTCCAAACATTCGATCTATTAATTCCCAATTAGAATGCAAACATTCATAGATTTTGATAATAAACTAAATACCAGTAGCTTATCAACATACCTCCCTTCACCTGCTTCAACTTTACTGTTACTCAAATAGCTTTGATACATCATTCAATCTATCACTTTCCCTATAACGGATCAACTTATATTAGACACTTAACAATTTTCTATTAAATTCCATTATAACTTGAACTTTCCATTGATAAAATTTAAAGACCAGTTTGTTTTGGCTCTTCATAAAAACCTTCAAATAACCAGTATACTCTGGTCTTAAGCTAGAAGGGTCAATATATACTGGCTAATCATACTGAAGAGTATGGATAGCCAGTAAATCATGACCTCACCATTGATTTTGTTACGATGACTGAATTAGTATTCTATAGTAGCAATACCATTGTTTGGCGGCGACTTTGTGTGTTCATACAAGTACACAATAACTCCTCACTTGTATGGAACTTCCTTGTAATAGTGACTGCGTTAATTTTAAAGAAATTAAGCTGCAATAGCTGGCACGGACTAAGTAAGCGATTCATGATTTTGAAGCTATGTGTTGCGGAGTCGATTCCCGTGCTGAACAAATATTTGTAAGGTTTTTAGATAGTTTTCTTTTAGTCTGGTTGAAGGTGTATATGTTTGTAAACACATCCACAAAAAAAAAATGTCTATTTCTTCTACAAAACATCTCCAGTATAGAATAAACTGACTAAGATGATCATCATCAACATTATCAGCCGAACGACGTTTGCGTTGAACGTTTGAACGTTGCAAATCGGGCGGGTTCAGTACAAGACTTTCAGATGTCCCATGTCATTGAATTTTTCAATTTTAAAACATGACGGTTTCCTACCCACCCACATTACTAAAGATCTATCTATAAAAATCCAAAAAAGAAGTGACTTTTCTTACAAAAACAGCATGCGTATGACATCATCTTTGAGAGATAGCCCAGATGTGAGACATGTGTGCACTGTATTCATAAGTGTCAAGTAAATATTAATCACCAGTCTACCGCGAAAGACAATGGGAGAACCCCACTTATCATAAAGACTATACTCTGTGATCTAATATTCCGAATAAGGCGAGCAGACGTAATGGCACCGCCCCGTTTTGTTTGTGCACTACGATGAGGATAAGGGAAGACCCTGTAAATATAATAGGATTCTGTTAAAAGATGCCTACGTCATACTAACGATAACGTCCTCTGATAAACCTCATATGGATGAAGTAAGTATGGAAATTTTGGCATATTCTTTTCCTTAAGACAAGAGATTCGATGCATTTTTTTTTAAATCGAGTTGGGGTAAACTCTTGGCTTTAGTGTAGGTCAGAGGTGACATATATGTAGACAAAGTCGACGATGGAGTGAGCTTACCCAGAAGAAGCCTGTTTCTTTCAATGATGTTCAAAAATGCCTTTTAATGGTTTAATTGTAATAAATATATGACTTTAAGTTTTAACCTCTCCCTATACGAAACAATTTTAAAAGTTGCCATTAATTCCTTTCTCCCACTAATTATACAAGAACAGTTCATTCATTTTTTAAAAGAAGCCTTTCCTAAGTGCTACCGTACACTGAACCATAAAAATGTTTGAACCATTTCATTCACAACTTGCGACGCCACTAGTGGCTTCAACGTGTCCGTCAGTAACGGCACAACAAGCGACACCGCTAACGCTAGCTTTCTTAACGCAGATAAACTTCATAAACAACGAAAGGCGCTTAAATTTAAATAAAAATCTGTTAATCAAGATACATCTGCCTAATTACAGGTTACAATAAAAACACATCAGTGTGAAAACGACACGCCAGGCGTGATAATCACAAGGCCGGCAATACCCGGAGTCATAAATAGTAGAAAGTAATAACAATTGAAAGTTAACGGACCAAGACTAATACGACCGCCGTACTTAATATCTGTATAATAAAGCTTTTAATTTTTCACGTGAAAGTCAATCTTTACACAGGTTGTTTAACGTCGAAATTTAATATAGATAGGGTTCTTTGGGTTGTTGGTAAAATAAATAGCGATGTTTAAAATGGAGGTAAGAATACTAAATCTATATACACAGATTCTATACAGTCAAGTCATAGGTCATAAGTCATAGTGAAGTGCTACGCATAAATTTCTCTGAAGTAGTGCCAAAACATGCTTTAGAAAAAGAAATTTAGTTTTTATCCCGGTCATAAGTCAAGTTCAAAGTTGTTCAAACGGCATCATACGCTACATCAGATACATTGATTAGTAAGGATTGCTAAATAATTCAAAGAAATATACTAACCTTGTCCATCCTTCATCATTCATCCATCCTTTGCTTTTATACTTTAAGCGTTTATGCTCAAAATGAGTATCATAATTATGTCATGGAAACATACGATCAAACGATCAAGTGTTAATTTGTGGTCAAGCGTCGTGTTTATGTCAAATCAATCACTCACATGTGGTCTGTTACTAAGTGTTCTAATAAAACCTTGAACAATTTAATATGTGACCAAAATTACTCGATCTAATATAAATTCAGAAACATCACATGTGTTTTCACGAGAAATTCCAAGACGTTATTATCTTGTAAATGACTTTCAAATTGATTACCATCTGACCTGATCAATTGATTTGAAAGTTCGATAAACCACAATCTAATAATGTCGAGGTGACGATGATTTCATTAAGGTTTTCCTTATTCCTCCTCCTTTATCCTTGTGTTTTGGTGAATATTGCGTAGGACACGTCATTAAAGAAATTACCATTTCAATATCAGATAGATCAACACCTCTATACCTATATTAATTATTTTAATTTCATGTCAAATATGGTGACAGGAAATGTGATGATTATAAACCGTTCACCGTAAGATGACCCCTGCTGTGATGTTGGCACTATTGCTTTTTACTATTGTCGATTGACAAGGCAATAGTGTCAACAACACGGCAGATGATGATGATGTACCTACCGAACATACTTACGTATGGTCTCCACTGGAAAATCTTCTAACAATCAATGAACATAAATAAAAAATAATGTTTGTAAGACTGATCCAATTGTGATGAAATTTTGGTGGGTTATTCTGCATACGCTCACGAAGATCCTGGTCCAAAGAAAAAATCCAAAACACAGGGAATGAAATCACGGACAGTAGCCAATAATAAATAAAATACGGAACCCCCAAGCCACCTCCTCCCAATTGAAATGAAGACCACACATCAGCCGCGTCTCTCTGACAGCGTTTCTTCACACTCATGATTTAACTTAATTCGTTTACTCATTACACGGCTATTCGCTCCCAAATTGTCTGTTATACACGTCTTATGGTAATTCGGACCACCTTGAGCGGCCCAGTGTGAAAATTTGCAAAACATTCTTTATAATGTTGAACATTTTTTGTCTGTAGTAGTAATTTGTCTGTCTGCTTGCCTCATGTGGGGTCGATGTGATGTTTATATTAAGTAAGTTGATTTAAATGTTTCTCTTTTGCATAAGACCTGAAGCTGTGATGTTTTATGGCACGCTATTATGAATTATGGTTTATGGTTGTATGGTGTTATGTCTTAGACAGTTAGAACCATCAAAGTTTGCATAAAGTCGAAACCATATTATTATAGTCAAAGTGAAATCATTTATTTCAATTATACCATTAAAAGGCACTTTTGAAAGTCAAGTACACAATAAAAAAATCAAAATATTCAATTTAAATTATTTCATACTCAGGCTACTGTTGCATCATTGACAAGAATTAGATTGACTATAAAATAATCTTTTATATAATCGTTAGGCATTACCTGGCTTGTGCTTTTGTGTATCATTCATTTATTTCTAGAAAACAGCGAAAAATTCCGAGGTCCATTATTTTAAGCGGTCACTGGATAGAGGTTTCCCCAAGACTGCCAAAATGACTCGTTTCTATTATCTATCAAACTTTGACACTACTAATTCCAAATTTTATTTTAATTACTACTTTGTTTCCATTTAGTACTTTGTTAGCTAGTTGTTAACTTTCTTGTGCATGCTGTGGTCTCCTATAAGTGAAGGAGTACACCTATATAATACTTTTGTTGATTTAATGTTTTCGATATGGCATAATATGTATCTTTTGTTGGAGATCCTAAATAAATAAATAAATAAATACTATTTTAATATAGCTCGTGTAGGTACAAAAATAATAGCGATTTTCATCACATCATTTAATTGTTTCTTTACAACGACTTCCTCATCGCTGGTTTGACCGTATTTGATCATTATATTCACGTATATTATTTGTCACATAATAACTTGTCCAAAGACAGGTGCTATTACACCTTGAGGAGAATAACAAGAAGCATTAACTACAATATTATTTTCATTGTTAACATTATCAACAATTGACCGTCCATAATCCGTTACATTTTTTCTGGAATTCCATCACTATTGTCGATTCATAGCTCATCGAGTGCCATAGTTTCCTTGTACCGCTGTATGTGTGTGTATCTATATGTGTGTATGTTGCTGTGTATTTGTGAACGCATGTGCCGAAACCTTTCTCGGAAGCTGGGTAAACCCAATCGCTTTTGTTTTTAAATGGTTAAATGAATGGCGTTTCGATTTCTTCCGCATGTGCGTGTATTTGCGCTTGTTTTAATGGTAGGTATTATTTATGAGTTTTTTGACTGCCCCGTTGGTCTCGTACGTGCATGCTCAGCAGCTGTGTGTGAGGTCCTGGGGTCGAATTTCAGACCAGGCAAAGTGTATTTAGATTTTTTCTACTATTTGTTTAGTAGGCTTCGAAAAGAACGTTAAACTGTTGGTCCTGCGCCTACTCAGTCCTCAGTCACGTCGGATTGTTCTCCGTCTCGATTTATTGTTGATTGATTATTGAATTGATTGTTGTCTGTGCGGATTGTTGTTGCTACCTATAAAAGTGATTGGAGAAAGAAGTGTAATTGTATTTGCGCACACAATTATGCATTATATTACCTTCTGGGTCAATGGCTGGTTTTCGGTGAGATTGGCCTGTGCCGTCGTGACCAAAAGAGGACTATTATATTTATCAGAAGTGTTCGGTAGGATAACCCATGGGCAGATGTGTCTATGACGCCAGCTGAAATACATTTAATGTCGACGGCAAAGGACCATAATTATGTGTTATGGTCAATTTCGGAAAAGGTATGACTTTATCAGGGAGTATTTGCACAGTCTATTTTGCAAAAAAAATCTTACCATTTTTTTGTATCATAATCAAACCAGTAATGATTATGTAACTCTTGTATATTTCTAATACTACAGCTGGGAATACAGTAGCTATTAAAACTATCAAAACTAAGCATACATAAAAGAGGATTTTCCCATTTCAAAGTCAAAGCATTTATTTGAATTAGATTGTTTTAATTAAACCCTATTCAGAGTATTATAAAAGCGCTGAGCTATGTATAAACCGAAAGCTATTCTACCTATAAGCAGGTCCATCAGAATTCTTCGAAAGATGTCATCAAAGAAAATAGCAATGAATTATAACAAAATACTAACTTCCCTATTTTATGAATAGTTTAGGTATACTATTTCGAACTTACGCCATATGTCGAATGACGTGGGTACTAGGTAATTAATAGACTCTGATGTTTTATATCTAGCCTCCCGCCAAGAAATATAATATATTCTCACACGAGGAAATATGAGAGACAAAAAAAACATCTGTGATGAAAAGGACATCGAAACATATTGAAAGAATGTTATTCTGCGCGTGACCCAACGAATGGACAGGGGCAGAAGGTTCATTCGTTTGTCGTATATATCTCTCTAATAAGAAGACGTAAGAAGAAGTAGTTGTAGAGCTCTTTGTGAAGGAGCTCGTCCGGGGAAGTTTTACCACCATATTTGTTTCTGCTGCAAAGCAGGGTTGCTGTGTTCCGGTTTGAAGGGTACCGGTGTAATTGTCTCTGGGATGGCAACACGTTTGCAAGGCTTCTGGTATTTCAGATGACTATGGGCAGCAGTAACCACTAAGCATCAGGTGAGATGCCAGCTTGTTTGCCATCCAATGATATTGAAAAAAATAAAGATTAAAAGCGGGATATTTTGTCTTCAAATATTTTTTTGGATATGCGAATGCTTTGATATGGTAATAGTTTCATGAAACTGGTGAGGCAATAACCCAGTAGCTCCAACACTTTTTTTTTGGGATAAGCCCTCCACACTATTCCCAACCACTGCAACTCCTGAAAGCCAGACTCAACAGTGGAGACCGCCATAAAAGCGCCGGGGCACTGAAACTTGACGAGTCCTGGAGAAACGATAAAACTGTCTTGGAACCCGCAACGAAATTAATATGAAAAGATTAGCGGAGGAGTAAGAAAAAAATATAATTTCACTTCCGTGGTAGTTTTAACTTATAACAAGTTGCTTGGCAATGGCCCCTAGCGAGTAATAAGGTGGTACTTCTGACCTTACCTACTTCTTTTTCGTTCCACTCGTCACCTGCTCATGCGCACGTTCGCCCGACTGTGTCCGATGCTACGCGAAGTTGTAGTCGTCCTAATCGATGACTCACCGACAAGGCCTTACTTTTATCTATCACTAACGAATTGCCTGCGACTTCGTTCGCGTGGCTTATTTCACCCGCGTTAAGTTACGTCCTCGGTTACTGCTCCGCTCCCGTTGGTCGTAGCGTGATGTTATATAGCCTATGTTACTCAGGAATACTGTAGCTATCTATTGGTGAAAAAAATTATAAAATCGGTTCAGCAGTTTCGGAGCCTATTCGTTACAAACAAACAAAAAAATGAGACCATTTTATAATATTTTTATCTGTTCTAAAGATTCCTGATAACACTCACGTAGTGCATTTACAAAGTATTATTGGAATACTTTCTCTCCTTGTCGTTTCTATGGAAATGAAGTGAGAGGATGATAGAGTTCGGATACGATTATGAATAAGAGGAATCTCCATTAATGAATTTGTGTATGTATAAAATTAAAGGTTTTGTTTACTTAGCCGAAACGTTTAGGTAGCTCCACGTATGTATGAATTTGTTTAAATTTAAATAATAAATATTGATTTCGTGAGCAGTTACTTACTAAATGGATACTGACTCATACATTATGTGTGTATTGTTGGTATTTCCGATAGAACCATTGTAGGTATAATGGCTTTAGTTTTCTTAACATATACATAGATTAAATAATAAACGGAAACCGAAAATCTTACCAGTATAAATAAAACATTAAAAGGTCAATGACCTTAGAATGAATTGTGTTCCCTAACTAGTTTATCTACATTTCGTCTTCTCATTCGCCAACGTCCATACTACGTTGAATACACCGGTTCTCGTCCGATCACCGAAGTTAAGAAACATCGGGCGCGGTCAGTACTTGGATGGGTGACCGCCTGGGAACACCGCGTGTCGTTGGCTTTTTGCAGATTTTGTACTTTTTTTTTGGAAATTTTGACTATGTATATTGGAATGGAAATTAAAATCTCGTGCGAGTTTTTAAGTTATATTTTTTTAATTGATTTATTTGACGAAAGTCTTACTAACCACAGCATAGATATAAGTGCCCTTATCTTATCAACATTTAATTCCGAGTTTAATTCATTGCCAAACTATGACTATAATACTACTAATGTTACACTATTACTAGTATTTTTTATTTTTAAGTTCATTAATATTGTTCGTAGGTAAGTAATATTAGTATTAATGTTCTTATAATAGTTGAAAACTACACTGTCGCTGTTCAAGGGATGACCTAGCTAACGTAGAACAGGTTGAATAAAACTAGAAAGTGTGTCGACCAAAGACATTTATTAAACAATGTATCATTAGGGTCATGAAACGGCGGAAAATCTTAATAGCGAGATTCAGGATTACGCGTTTTCAGTGCAACGCCATCTATCGACCGAAATATCAACTAAATTTACTTTGACGTTTAAAACAACTTCGAACATACCGCCCACCAAGGACCTATGTCCTTAAAATAACCGCCCACCGTGACAAACATAGTGAAAATACAAACAACAAGAATACAAAATCAGCCTAGGTGGGAAATTACTACACACATAAAAAACGAATATTTTTACATATATATGAACTGGCACTACCAAGTAATATAACTAAATCTAACAAAACTGTTCTTAATAACTAAACAAACTAAACAACATGAATACATATTTTTCTAATCTGTGACAGGCAGAACACACAGTTTTGAAGTGGGTCTTTTTAAATAAGAATTTTTACATTTCAATGTAACCACTCGGGTGAGTTTATCACTGCCTGGGTGTTTTTCTACAACCTTACCAAGAAGCCACTTCGCGGGAGGTAAGTCATCTTCTTTCACCAAAACAACATCTCCTAATTCAGGTTCGGGTGTCTTATGAGTCCATTTATATCTATGGAGGAAATGTGTCAAGTACTCATTAGCCCATCTATGCCAAAAGTTTTGCAACATACCTTGGACTAAATGCCATCTTTTCAGGCTGCTGATAGGACTTGCATGATAATTTGTATCAGGCACGGTAAGTATTGGCTCTCCTATTAAAAAGTGACCAGGAGTCAATGGTGTGCACTCACCTGGATCTATACCAGATGCGACTGACAGCGGCCTGGAGTTTAGACACGCCTCAATCTGTGTCAGAAGAGTGGTCATCTCTTCAAAGGTAAGTGTAGAGTTACCTATGACTCGTTTTAAATGAAACTTTGTGGATTTTACTCCTGCCTCCCATAATCCGCCGAAATTGGGAGCATGTGCAGGAATAAAATGCCACGTTGTACCTATGAGAGCTAAGCTCTTCGCGATTTCCTCTGACAGGTTGGACTTTTGCGCTTTCAGTAAGTCTTCTAACTCTTTGGATGCTCCAATGAAGTTAGTGCCATTATCGCTCCATAAGTCTGTGCAATGGCCTCTACGAGATACAAACCGTCTGAAAGCGGCTAAAAATCCTTGAGAAGTTAAATCACTAACCATCTCTAAATGTATGGCTCGTGTTGCCATACATATAAATAAACATATGTACCCTTTATAAGACCTGTGTCCTCGTCCCTTTGACGTTCTAACCTGTATAGGGCCTGCGTAATCCACTCCACTGTGTAAGAATGCTCTGGACGGAGTTCCGCGAACTGATGGTAAAGAACCCATCATTTGAGTCTTCACAGTCGCACTATTTTTTATGCAAGGAACACATCGACGGACATGATGTTTAACTAGATTTTTAACGCCAATGATCCAGTATGCTGATCTTATGTAAGTTAGCATGAGCTGTGGTCCTCCATGTAATGTTTTAATGTGAGCATCTCTGATGATTAATTGTGTGAAATGAGATCGATGGGGTAATACAATTGGATGTTTTGTGTTCTCTTCTAGTTGAGCCTTTTGAAGTCTTCCACCTACTCTAATTATACCTTTCTCATCTATATACGGGTTAAGTGTTCTTATTTTGCTTTTTTTTGTCTTAACTTCGCCTTTTTGGTTTAATTCTGTGAACTCTACTTCAAACTCTTGCCTTTGACAATGCCGAATACAACAATTCAAAGCTTCATCGATCTCCCATTTACGTAAGTATTTAGTTCGATGGGTATCAATTTTATAATTAAGAAATCGTCTACAATATGCCACAATAGATAACAACTTAGAGAGAGAAGAATATCTGTCCCATATTGCATCATTGATAGATGAGCAATGTGTTACGATTGACCTTTCTAAATCGACTTCTAATTCTTTTGGTCTCAGGTAAGTTATATCTTTTCCATGTAGAATCTCTGGGCCTCGTAGCCATAGACTATTATCTATAAGTTCTACAGGTCGTATTCCTCTGGACGCGCAGTCAGCAGGGTTTTGACCTGAAGGTATGTGTGCCCATTGACATGCGTCTAACGTTGTAAGAATTTCAGAAACTCTGTTTGCTACGAAAGTTTTCCAATGACTTGGGTGTTTGTTTAACCACGCGAGTACGACAGTCGAATCTGTCCATGCCCGCAAGTTAGATTTGGGAATGTTTAAAACTTCTGCCATCTCCACAAGCAAACGTGTCACTAATACTGCGCCACACAATTCTAGACGCGGTATGCTTATTTGTTTTATAGGTGCTACTCGTGTTTTGGCCGCAACTAATGAAACATGAACGTTACCAGCGACGTCCACTCTACGTATATACACTGCTGCCGAATATGCCACTTTGGAAGCATCACAGAAGCCGTGCAAGTCTACTGTGGTATCGCTCGCCCTTGTTCCTAGCCATCTAGGAATTTTGAACCCCGTAAGTTGTGACAGCTCGTTACAGTAAGTATACCATTCATCCAATAATGGTTTTGGAATTTCTTCATCCCAGCTTATTCCCGCTAGCCACAGCTTTTGTATAAATACCTTTGCTGTAATTAACGCCGGTGCCAACCATCCTAATGGATCAAACAACCGTGATATATTAGAAATAACTGTTCTTTTTGTTTCAGGTCCTGTGGTCTTCGTAAGCTTCACCGAGTATTGAAAGATATCATCTCTACGGTTCCAGGTAAGTCCTAAAATCTTTATAACAGAGTCTATTTTAATTTCCAAATTTTGTTCTATGTCTTGTTCCTTTACTATGCGTTGTTCTTTATTTTCTAAATTAATTTCTTTTATTATCGTTTCGTCATTACTGGTCCATTTTTACAATTGAAATCCACCTTTGCTTAGCAACATGCTAATTTCTTTAAATAATTTAATGCCTTCTTCTACTGTTTCGCAGCCACTCGTCAGGTCATCCATATAAAAGTCTTCGAGAACCTTTTTTGCAGCTTCTGGAAATTGATCTCCTTCGTCAAGTGCTACCTGCTGAAGTGCCTTCACTGCTAAGTATGGGGCGGAAGCCGTTCCAAACGTGACAGTGAGCAGCTGGTATTCCTGCACCGCATCTTCCGGATTATCTCCCCACAAGATTCGCTGAAACACCGCATCGTCTTCATGGACTCGCACTTGGCGATACATTTTTACAATGTCAGCCACTAAGCAAATAGGATGTACTCTCCATCGAATAATTAAATGTCATAACTCCGGTTGTAATGGTGGATCAATCAGTAATGTGTCGTTCAAGGATATGCCATTCACACCCTTACACGACGCATCAAAAACGACTCTGACCTTTGTGGTAGTCTTGTCCTCTCGTATGACCGCATGATGAGGAAGATAAACAGATTCAGCCTGCTTATCATCATTCTCTGGAACAGGAATCATGTGACCTAACTGTAAATACTCCTTTATAACATCTGTATATCTTATTTTCATTTCTATATTTTTATTTAACTTTCTTTCTAATGACTTTAATCTATTTTCAGCTATCTCTCGAAATCTACCATATTTACATGCAGGATCAACTTCGCGAAAAGGTAATCGGACTACGTAACGCCCATGAGGTGCTCTACGCGTTGAACTATTAAAATATTCTTCACATTTCTGTTGTTCTTCAGTTAACATTTTTTGCGAAATTGAAGAATGATCTGACTCCAATTCCCAGAACCTTTTCAGAACTTCGTCCTCATTGACGGTAGCATTCATGACTGCAAGTTTAGTTTTTGTATTATCCGTTTGTTTATTAGATACCAAACCAGACAGTATCCAGCCGAGAGAAGTGCATTGAGCTACTGGAGTACCGGTAGATCCTTTCAAAAGACCTTGTTGTATGATCTGACAGTAAATATCAGCACCTAATAAAATATGAATTTTATTAGGCCTGTAGTACTCAGGATCGGCTAATGTAATCGTATGCAAATCCAGCTCTTGCAACCCACTTATTTTCGTAACTGGGAGAAGAGTGGTTATCGATTTCAATACATAAGCTCTAACTACAATTTCAAAAGTCGGATCAACTCTTGATTGAATCTTCAACGATACTACTGACTTTGAGGTGATGGTGCTATCTCCACCAACACCTGAAATAGTACCATTTGCATAAACCTTTTTCAGGCCTAACGTTTGTACTGTGGCCTCTGTGATAAAAGAAGCCTGTGAGCCTTGATCAATCAAGGCTCTGATGACCTGTTTGCCTCCGTTTTTCGACTCAGCATTGATTAGCGCGGTGGCTAACAATACTTGACTACTATTTCCTGAAGAAAAACATGAGACAATTGGTGAACTATCATTTGATGACCCCGCCACTGGTGGCGACGGGTTGACCTTTGTGACCTGATCATTTCCATTATTTTGTGCAACCGTAGTTGCTGAGCTGTTGGTTGGGTGAAGAAGTGAGTGATGACGACGATTACAAATACGACAATTAGTGGTTTTTTGGCATTGTTTTACCAAATGATTACTACCTAAGCAGTTAAAACACATGTATTTTTTTATAACAAAGTCATACCTTTTGTCATAATCAATTTTTGCAAACTTTTTGCAAAAACATAACTTGTGATCTTCTGAACAATATTCACATGCAAAAGCTTGATTTGAAACATGAAACACGTTTGGTTTATTGTAGTGACCTTTGTTTTGTGTAGTGGGCTGAATAAAAGATTTTGATTTGGGCTCAATGAACTCTAATGCTCGAAAACGGCTTTCTAAAAATCTCGAAAACTGACTAAAAGTTGGCAACTTGTTCGAGTTATCACTCGTGACATGTAGTTCCCATTGCTTCCTCGTATCTGGATCTAATTTATACGCAACAATGTGAATAATAATAATGTCCCATGAGCTCACATCAATATCTAAATTCTTCAACGCATGTAAACACTCCGTTGTAGTATCCAACAACTCTTTTATTGTTGTGGCGGACTCAACATTTGAACTACGTTGGCTAAATAGTCTTTTCAAAATACAATTAGATAAGTATCGTTTGTTATTGTATCGAGATTCTAACTGTGACCAGCACTGACTATAATTAGCTGATGTTATAGGTACAAACTTAATCAATTGTTCTGCTTCTCCTGTAAGATGAGCCTTTAAATAATGTAACTTTTGTACTGAATCTAAAGATTGGTTACTATGCACCAAAGAAATAAATAAGTCGCGAAAAGATGTCCACTCAGAATATTTCCCGGAAAAAGTAGGAATAGTTATTTTAGGTAATCTTACAGAAGTACCAGATGTCATAGGTACCGAACCTTCTTGAGTGTGCTTACAAACTGATGCTTCTTTAACTGGAGCGGGATAGCTACGTAATGCGATCTTTAGTTCCGACTTATAACAAATGTAAATTTCCTCTGTAGCCTCATAAACCTCACTCACAATACATTGTAATGATTTTACAGTTGCACTATCTAATTCAAATATCTCGAAGTGATTTTTGCTAAATACTTCCCAATCTCGTTCCAACTTCTCTAATCTTGCATCAATGTATTGATAAGAGAAACGATCCTTAGGTGTCTTCTTAAAATTAGATCTTGACTGCTCAATAATAGTCTTTATATTTCTTTGCAAATTGCCGTATTTTTCCATTTTTGAAGGAAAAATGAACTTAGTGAAATAATTATGCAACACTTGTTTTCTAATCGCAAAATCTTGAAAATTTTACAAGTGTTTTGCAAAACTTAGCTCTAAGCGAAATCGAGCGTAGATTCCACGTTCCGTCGTTTTTTCGCTTACAATTCTAAGTCCCTAACTTTTATGCTCTGATTTTTCTAAGTCCAAAATTCATGCATAACACGACAAAGTTAATGAAATGTGCAGAGTTTGCTGGTATTTGAACTCTTCTTCACTGATAATAAAACACAAAATGTACTCACAGTTGATCTTCGTCACTCAAACACACAATATTTCACCTGTCCTCCGTACCCGACACGCTGCACGCCTCCACTGACGTCACGATGCTGCTGCTGCCGGTGATCTGCTGTGCTTCCTGAGGACTTCCTTCCTCCAGGAAACTCTTCCAACACTACTGAGTTGCAATCCACAACCCCTTCAGTGTTCCCTAACAACTGCCGCGGTGTTCTAAGGCAAAAACTTCACCGCCACAGTACTCCCTAGCTAGTTCGAATATAATCCGGCTCGAAGGACCAAAATGTTCAAGGGATGACCTAGCTATCGTAGGACAGGTTGAATAAAACTAGAAAGTGTGTCGACCAAAGACATTTATTAAACAATGTATCATTAGGGTCATGAAACGGCGGAAAATCTTAATAGCGAGATTCAGGATTACGCGTTTTCAGTGCAACGCCATCTATCGACCGAAATATCAACTAAATTTACTTTGACGTTTAAAACAACTTCGAACAGTCGCTATCATTAAAGGTCATAACCTAATGTTAAGGCTTGTAATAATAGTTGTAAGGAAATAAATAAATAGTTTCGTATGGATCACGCTGTCTATACAATCCTCTTTAAATGTTTTATCATAACCCCAAATCAAGTAGGTCTGTAGCCGAATTAATATAATTATGTTAACTAGTTTATCCACATTTCGACATAGCATTCGCCAACGTCCATACTACGTTGAATACACCGGTTCTCGTCCGATCACCGAAGTTAAGCAACATCGGGCGCGGTCAGTACTTGGATGGGTGACCGCCTGGGAACACCGCGTGACGTTGGCTTTTTGCTTTTTTGTTTCACGATTCTGAAAGAAAGATTTTTAACATAGCTTTTTATTTTTATTTCACAATTTTTGTTGAAAACGGCGGAAATTCTTGTCAACATTTTTTGCCACTAAACATCAGCGCAATGTTAAGTTTAACAACGATAGCATTGTAATCTTGGTGGCCTCACAGTTTTGATAATATTATGTTCGTTGCCAATGGTCCATAGCTATGGCAACAATAAAGAGAGGATATATTGCCATCAGAAGAACAAGAATATTATATCCAGAATTATGTAAAAAACAAAATGAAAATAGTGACCATAGAGGTTCTTCTCCATTCTTCTGCACAGAGACTTACGTTTTAGTACAAGCAACTAGCTTTACATTTTTGACTAACTGCTTGACAATACAAAAGTGCCTGTAAATGGTCTAATTGAAATAAATGTTGACTTTGTGAAACTTCTTGTCAAAAGAAAAATCTTTTCATGTCGATTGACTCGTTTCAAATTTTGTCTGACCAGTATTGAGCAACCTGTACAGCTTTATCATTGCCCTCGTTTAGGTTTCGGATGGTGCAGGTACGACGGGCAACTAAGAAGATGACGCACTTTATCAATAAAACCGAAGCATTATCCTCGGCGCGACTGCTAAGATAAAGGTCTTGGGTTCGATTCCCAAGTCGAGCAAAAAGTTTTTCTATGGAATTCTCAGTAGCAACTCGGAGTTTGGATTTGTGCCCGGTTAATGACAATAGGCTCGCCCCCTATTACATGGGACCTAAAAACATACCTGCGAACTGAGGGTATACATTGTTACACCTCTGCCTAACCATTCGGGGAACACAAGCGTGATGGCATTTGTGTGTATTATCCTTGGCAAACAGACTGATGATTGCTATTATCAAACTACGGGAGGAAGCTTACCCATCCAGGTGACAACAGGATAGACCTACTGATCCAGATACGTACCTAGGGAGATATACGACACGCAGTTTGTTTGTAGCGTATTCGCCAAACGTGGAGAGAAATGGGTCAATGTGACATTAGGGGCAAGGACCAATGACACGTGCCGGCGAGGCAGACTGCGCGTGTGAATACTTGCACAATGTCAAGCTTCACAAAAACACTAACAGTTTACTTTAGTAGCAGTAGAGCTCTTTGTAAGGTGGATGGACGACCTGATTAAGACCGCAGGAAGACACTGGCTGCAGGCCGCTTCCAACCGGTCTTTTTGGAAATCTATGAGGAGGTCCAGCAGTGGACGTCCTGCGGCTGATATGATGAGGATGATGAAAGAGCTCTTTGTGAAGGAGCTCGTCCGGGGAAGTGATACCACCATACCTATTTTTGCCGCAAAGCAGCGTGCTGTGTTCCTGTTTGATGGGGAAATGCCGGCGTAATTACAGGCACATGAGACATTTCAACTTTGTCTCTGGGATGGCAATGACAACTTAACATCAGGTGGGTCGTGAGTTTTTTTGTCATCCAATGGCATAAAAAGAAATGGTTTTAAGTCAGATCTGGGAGTCTACTATGTTTCTTCGATCGTTTCAACGAACTTAGTAAACGAACGAAGTTTAAACTGAATTTCGTTAATGATCCTACACTATTTTATTTTCAGACGCACACATGAAGTTCAGATCTATAGACAATTTTCATGAATGAATGAATGAATTAATGAATGGAATTAACAATATTGTGTGAATCTGTTTGTATTTTTTGTTTGTTATGTAATATTTGATTACCAAGTAGAAGCTATTTTTAAATAATGACAGTCTGGGAACTGCAATTCAGTATGTGTCTTATATTCCAGCACAATGCTGATAGGCTAATGTATCAGGTAGCAGCTCCTATAGTTACCAGGCACCAGGTTACTAGGTACCTGGTTACCGAGCAGACAACTCGACGCCGCCGCGTGCGCCTTTGAAATGAGAGCGGGAATAGGACACGCGTTAGATACAATGGAAATAATATCGAGTTGTATTTAGATGACACAACATATTGTAAATGATTATTTATACTAAGTAATACATATGTACGTATATGTATATGTATACGTTTATATTATGTGCGTCGCTTTCACGCGAATAAATGGTTTTTCTTTCTTTCTTTCTTTCATATAATAAAGCTGAAAAGGTTTTTTTTTTGTTTGGTTAAAAGCTCTAATGTCTACAAAAATATTGTTGTATACAGGGTGGAAATTTATTATGCTACCTGGAGGGAAAGTACTCTAAATACTTGAGTTAGCAAATTTTACTGAAAGGAAACATTCCCTTATTTTTAAAAAGAAACAAAACTGCATTTAAATCATTTTGAAAATATTCTTGCCACACCCGGGAATCGAACCGACAAAAATTCGAAAAAAATTGCATCCTGTACTTTTATGGCACTAATCCATAGGGTCAATCATAAGGATCAAATCCCTGCAAACATGGTAAATTAAAATAAAATAAAAACTTGCAATTTTATTGTAAATTTATTTTATTCAGACGAAACAAACGAGTAAAGTAGTTGCTGTAAATGAGCTTCATTACTTGGATGCATGAATTTATTCCTTTAAAAAAATCATTTTAAGTAACTTTTGGTAGCGTGGTAAAATTTTCAATATTCACCACAACACCCTTCTAAAAGTTATTCAAAATGAATTCCTTCAAATAATGAATGTGTGCATCGAAGAAAGTGAAGCTCATTTCCAGCATGCAATTAGTTACTGTACTCGTTTTTTTCGTCCGAATAAAATAAGTTTAGATTGAAATTTCATGGTTTTTGTTAAATTTAGTTTACCAGGTTTGTAGAGATTTGATCCTTGTGATTAACCCTATCGATAAGTGCCATAAAAGTACAGGATGCTATTTTATCCGATTTTAGTCTGTTCGATTCCCGGGTGTGACAAGCGTATTTTCAAAATTATCTAAATGCAGTTTTGTTTCTTTTTAAAAATAAAGGAATGTTTTCTTTCAGTAAAATTTGCTAACTCAAGTATTTAGAGTACTTTCCCTCCAGGTAGCATAATAAATTTCCACCCTGTAACAACAACTACTAACAACAACAACAACTATAACCACATTCATGAGGAGGACGATTCAAATTTAATGGTGGCTCGGAAGTAAGCTGCGAGTGTGCTCCATTTTAATTATTAATGAGTTTAGTTGAAGGAAGATTGAGGTGAGCAGGCTCATCACTAAATATACCGAGAGATTTTTACTGAATATTCCTGCAATTGCAGTAACTGCTCTCTTTCAACCACTATAACTATGACCGTATCTTATTCTGCCAAGAAATAAATGATCTAAATCAATAAAACTAGTTTGTTCTTTAAACAAATAACATAATATTACCTATGCCTGTGAAATGAAAGAAATCAGTCAGTATTCCTGAGATTGCTAACTGCATCATATCAACTAACAACTTCAAATTACCAGTATTCGCAGACACGTCGGCGCCTTAAACTCATACTATCTCATATTGCACACATGCACAGCTCAACTTCCAAGAAAACGGTTTTTTGTTACAAGAATAAGGAAAAAAACTGTTTCTCGGCAACTTGGAAGCGAAAACAACAGAAAAAGTAACGTTGTGATCAATATTGAGTTATGTTTCTCATCTTTTAACGGGGAGGCCGAAGTAAAGGGCCTAGTACAAACGTGCGGAGTAATCGTGTCGCAATTTTGAGCGATTTTTAAATTGATTTGTTTTGCGTGATATTGCCCTGTGATTTCATCCGCATTAGCTTACGTACGCTTTCGTACGCATTAGCTACTCCGCTCCTGTGATTCGTAGCGTGATGACTTCCTCGATAAACGGCAGATACACATTAGTTTGAAGGCTTTATTCATATCAGATGATATTAATTAATTGCGGTGTATTAAGGAAGGATCGTAGCAATTGGCGTTCAGTGGTTTCTGCCTACGCTCCATGACAAAATATGGGTATGAAGTAGATTGATTGATTGATTGTATGTGTAGATTGTATTAGTCGTTTAACATTAAACCAAAATGGAAGTCGCATTTCCAATTCCAAAATCGACCTGTATCAACTACGATAGGGCGTCCGTGCTAGGCCTAAGCGCTGCCGTTGTTCCTTGCTTGGATACCACTCCCGAAATAACACACACCTTGACCTAGTTAGCAGATAAAAACTTGCTTCTCTTCAATATTACCTAGAAATACAGCAAGGTTGGTGCATTGGCGGACAGTGCAATGAGTCATTACGCCTTCACACGATGGGTAAAATAAAATGTGAGATTTAAGACAAATATTAGAGAAAAAAACAGTTTAAAGTTTATTTCTGTTTTACTGTATCACTTGTCTATGTTAGTTATACTTAGAGGTTTATAATCTGTGATGGAAGTGCCAATCCCCCCCCCCCCCCCCTTGTGCTGCGGGTTGTTCGAAAGTGATACCGCGCCTCCGGAACGCAAAGGGCACAAGAAGGAACATGGATGGGTTTTAGTCAGTAAAAGTCTGACACTCCCTCCCGCCCCGCCCAGGGCGGGAGAAGTAATTTGTCAAATTCCCATTAGTAAAAAAAAAAGACCTACCCCCTCTATAGATTTAATTCGTAAATATAAGAAACATTTATTTTAGAGAATATTAAGTTTCTTGCCAATTATTCTCTATACGAAACTACCTTTGAAGGCGCAATCAGATTCAATATTTTTACTTACAGATGGCGGTCAAAAGTGCCTTGTAATTGGCCAAAGTAAATAAATAATTCAACTTCAAAACAAAAGCCTCGTTTAGCTCACCAATCACTCGCCCAGAACACTGAACTTAGCCACTAGCAATAGCCAAGTTCGTTTACAACACACACTAACTGACTACTTATCCCATGTGCCCTTCAACGGCTGTCTGCGCCAAACGAGACCTAATCTCAAAAGAGATAGTGTAAGTTATGCGTGTCGTGTCAACGCGCACTTTTTGTGTGAATGCATAGATAAGCCACCACCCTCGCTCCACGCACCCCAGACGACGCTTGTTAACCTTGACACAGTTGTCCACGGAAACTTTCTTGCTATCAGTCTGAGGGGAATGTTTTTATCTTTTGAAAAACTTTTGAATCCTACTAAGAACTTTGGTGTTTTGATCTGTAAGAACAACTAAATGCACAATTATATCTTTATGCCCAATTTCTACAAGCTTTGTTAGTTATTGAATATCTCGAAGCGATTTTAAGTCGGAATCGACTAGATTCAATCAGAAAAAAAAAAGTTATGATCACTTCATGAAGTGTTCGACCATTTAATGAAATGGTTGTGTTTCATGAAATGATCTATTTTAAGATCTGGCCATGACATAACTTGACATGACATGACGTATTTTCTACCAGTAAAAGATTTTTTTGTAATCAGACCTGACCTTCCAGAGTTACCTCTTACAAACATACAATTGATCTATACTAATATTATAAAAGGTTAGATTTGTTAGTTTGTTTGTAACGAATAGGCTCCGAAACTGCTGAACCGATTTTAACTATTTTTTCACCAATAGATAGCTACATTATTTTTAAGTAACATAGGCTATATAACATCACTCTACAACCCATGTGAGCGGAGCAGTAACCAAAGATGTTACTTAACACGGGTAAAATATCAACGCGGACAAAATCGCAGGCAGAAGCTAGTCTCTAATAATATTCGTTTAGATTGAACACAATACTCCAAATCCCCTACTAACTTTCCATAAAAACTCACGCTACCTAAATTCGCTCAAAATACCCCGGAACCCGGCAAGAAGATAACAAGGCCTAATATTCGAGACGAGATACAGCGGTACACGTATCAATCCTTGATGTTCAAATCAATCGGCTGTCAATCACTCTGTTAGATTCGTCGTCACATGCAACGTTCAGCATCTGAAACTGGAGCGGAAATAATACACGAATACGTGCCACTGGCGTACGTGTCGCGTCTAGTCTGTGTTACTAGGTATATCTGACGTTTTGGTGGCTGCAATATGGGGCCATTTTACCGGTGAATTGGGTTTTTTCTTTTTAAACATCGTTGGATGACCTCGTGTTAAGATCACCTCTGCCTATAGACATCTGCAATACCAGAGGCCTTGCATATACGTTGCCATCCCAAAGACAAAGTTGAAGTCTCATGTGTAATTTTACCGGCATCCTTACTCTTCAAACCGGAACACAGCAACACTGCTTTGCGGCAGAAATAGATGTGGTGGTAGTACTTCCCCTGGCGAGATCCTTTTTTTTTATATCACAACAAGTGGCAAACAAGCTAACGGCCCGCCTGAAGAAAAGCTTTATATCTAGTTAGCAAATTGTGCGACCATTCTATAACTATCTCCAACGCCAGTTTCAGTTCAATCCGCCTCTATTTTGACTGAAGCAAAATCTTTAAAAGCTCACGTACAGCACGTGCATAGGCGTATATAGGGAGGGGCCGGGTGGGCCGGGCCCACCCCAGAATGGTCTTGTGCCCACCCCAGGCTGCAGGGCTCACCTTTCGCCAGATCGCATTGCATCGCATCGGCCATGGCATCTTAGGGGCCAGGCCCCCCCTGAAAACTAACTCTAGATACGCCAATGAGCACGTGTTCTAATCTTGTATGTGCACACGCCAAACTGTGTTCCAAGATAGACAACTGTTTCAGACACAGACAGCCACATTACCTACTTGTGCGGAAAAATACTAAAAGTTAGCTCTGTTTGTGTTCTATGTCGCTCACCAAGCTCGTACAGTAACGTATACATCATTCTTGCACGTCAAACGGTAAATCAGTATCGATGGGGTAGTGTGAAGGCCAAGTTCGCAAGTAATAGTATTACCAGCCTATTACAGATTGTTCCACGCAAGGAAATGACCATCATTCTTATATAGAGAAGACACGAACATTGATCACCGTTCACCGCGCTTGCTCAAGGTGGGTTCTTAGCTAGATCTTTTAAGCATTTATTACATACATTTCATTGCAGCGGCAAACATACATTGGTCCCAATCTTGAATATATTTCTAAGTGGATGACTGTATGATTTTAAAACACTTTTTTGAAAAAAAAATCTCTGTACACAATATGACTGGTAAACTAACCTCTTACCTTGACTAGATAAATAGGTTTGAATTTTTTTATGTATTATTTTTTAACTTACGTTGGAAAATTAAGCGATTAACAATATCGTAGTTTATTAGAGTAGGGGTAGAATATTGAATTTTTTTTTCTACTCAACTTGCTTATTTTGTTATGTCATCGCGCTTTTCTATCTTTAGCAATAAATTACCGACGCTTTCTGCTTGCTAGATTTTTTTAATTTATTTGGAAAAGAACTTGGCTCACATTTTAACATTTTCCATTTTGGCAGAAAGTTTATTTACAAACGTATGTGAGTAACTCTGCCAGCTGGAAACGGAAACGATCTGCTTACATCTATATTACGTCGATCATAAATACATATTTTAACTAAATAATTAATTGTTTGTTTGATGCTGTTTTCCTGTTGAACGCAATCTTCTGAGGAAATACTGAATTGTTAGGTATGTTATGATTCGTCGCTAAAAATAGCTGTTCTTGTAATTTTCTTGAAATAGTCATGGTATTATCTATACTTGCAAAATTAATAGTCATGGTGATTTGGTGATTCCATACTTACATTTATTCTTCATCGATGTCAGTGATATCCAAGATAAACTTAGAAAGTACAATTATGTACAAACATATATAAACTCACGCCCCATTTCCCATGAGGGTAGGCAGAAACCACAGAACGCCGCCAGCTAGGATACTAACATACTCCTTTCGCCTCCTCCACGTTCATACATCTGGTCATACAAACACACCGGTTACGAGTACTGCGCACCCGACCTTTCTGAAGAGCATTTTATAGCCCCCTATAACAAGGGACCTAAACATACCGGCGAACTGTGGGTGCACATCTGTACACCTCTGCCTAGCCCTTCGGGGAATACAGGCGTGATGGTGTGTGTAGTAATATGTTAAAAGCAAAGTGTTATTCGACTATTGTCGCCTACCATTCCTACTAGGTGCGTTAACAACTTATACATATAAACATTACAGTTATTCACAAAAGGGCAGTCCATTACACAACACAGACACACTCAAATTGCATCCATTAACACGTACTATTAAAATATATGTATGTATTCTCCAGAACGATTCCGGCCACGACGGCTATTCTTAATGCAGACTAGCCAAGTACGCAGGAGATGTTTATAGTGCACAAGTGTGTGCGCAAACACAGGTGCACTCCCTCTTTCCTGAGTCTCATAGTCCGATGGGACGGCAATCCGACACAACCAGGGAGAGAGATCAGGTGTAGGACCAACGGCTTTACGTGCTTTCCGAGACACACAAAAAACTTTCAAACTCCGGGCAGTTACTAAGATATTCCCAACAGAAAACCCCAATAACACTTTTAGTTTGACCTGGGAATCGAAGCTTGGACACCACGCTCAACAGCCGCGCTTGTCACTACGAGACCAATGGGGCTGTCTATTACGGTGTCCAAACATTACGGTTGTTCACAAAAGGGCAATCCATTACACAGACGTACTCAAATTAGTTCCATTAACACTTACTATTACAGTAGTATCCATTAAAGGACGGTTAGTCAAAATAACAACAAATAAAGTGACATTATATTTGAAGTAGGAAAGTTCAAACATCAAGCTGAAACCATATTTAGGTGTAGAAAGCTTTCAGTTGGGACACAAATTGACGCTAATCACTGTCCAAGGTGTAAGCGATAGCGTGTTGGCAACTTCACGGGAGTACACCAATTGACTCTTTAAATGGCGGCAAGAAGAACTACTGGGAGGTCTGCTGGTGGTACAGGCTTCAAAAACATAGGTTTATGTGTAATTACAGCTCCATGAGACAGTTCATCTCTTAAAATAGTGACATTTTAATATTAGTTTGTACTTTCCGTTGTTAGAGAATGAGCCGAGCGTTGAAAAGTGCGCAAGAAAAAGTAGTAATAAAATAATACTAAGAGAAATCTATGTCGTTTCTGGGGTTCAAACTTAGGTACTTCACTTACTTAGTGGTTTAGTCGTGAAACAGACTGACAGCAGAAGTTACTTTCGCTTTTATAATAACAATATTTACATAGAGAATTACCGAATTAAAACAAATGAAATGGGTGCGGGAATCGAACCCACGACACGGAGCACAGCATCCAATCGCTCAACTACTGCGCCAACCGTGTCGTCCACAACCGCTAGCTCTCATAACCCACACCACAATCCCTCACTCTGTTTGTATAAGGCCCTTTGACGAATTGCTCCCCTGCTGCGAAAGTCGCTACCCATTGTTTATGTTAGAAAGTTTTTTTTAAACCTTATTTATCTATGGACCGTATGTGACGTGAATTTGTAGAAAAAATAATAAAGTATCTATGGTAGACAGCGGGGGATTTACAGGTCAAATGTGAAGATGGTCATAGACAATATTTTGTTTCAGAATCAACAAAGAAATGTTTACAATCATATTGTTTTCGACAACTTCCGTTGTCATTCAATGCAGTCAAGCATTAACAAAAGGCATTGGTGACAAATTATGCTTTCTTAACTGCCTCGTTAACCTAGTGGTCCTCCTGCCGGGGCTGCGGGTTGTTCGAAAGAGATACCGCGCCCCCGAATCGCAAAGGGCACAAGAAGGAACATGGATAGGTTTTAGTCAGTAAAAGTCTGACACTAAGAGCGGGAGTAGTCATGTGATGATTTCCCATCGGTAAAAAAAGGTCTAGTAGTTCTAAGCGCGACTGCTACGCTAGAGGTCTTAGCTCAAAAGCAGCGAGTCGTTTTCTACTTCATTCCAAACTGACTTTTGCCTTTGACGATGTCTACGTGAATTCTTCTCTTCATCCTTACGGAAATCCCTAATCATATGTGATAATAAAATATAGCTTAGAGCACACAGGGATAAAGTAGCTTTCTATTAGAGGAAGAATTTGCAGAATTGGACTAGTAGTTCCGGAGATTAGCCCGTTCAAACTCTTTAGTTTTATAATATCAGTTTAGGTATACGTTTTACCTATCAATACTTAAATAGTAGTCTGTTTATTCTTCTATAAGTTTTCTGGTTGATGAGATAAACCAGAAAAGAAGTAAGTAACCAGTAGATAAAGATTAGTCTTTCATCATCATGATTCTATGACCGCATTCCCTCTTTAGTTGCGTTATGTGAGATTGATGGTTATTGAATTCTCAATAACCATATCAGCCACATAAAAGTAAGTCTCTACCAACTGCAAATTAACTAATGATTTCATTCAGAATTTTAATTTTCATTACTCCACCATCCATCCATCTAAACCTAAATATTTTGTAACAAACAAAAATAATTAAATCGTAAAAAATCAAAGTTATTAAAACAAAAACATAACACCATAATTATTTTCGTTTGACGTATTTAAAAAACAATTCGCATTCGCTTACAATCTAATTCGAAATTCAAACAAACATTGTTGCATAACATTAGTAAAACAATTTTCACATTTAAAACATTTGTGGTTAACTTAATTGTGAAAACATGCGAAACACACGCTTATTTCCAAGCAATAAAGCCCAGGTTAATATGACTGCAGAACCACACGAAAAGGAACTTTAATAACTACAAAATAAAGTTGAAAATGTTCATAAAACATATGTCCTGGGATTCGCGGCCTATATTCGTCGACGTCCGCTCGAATTCGGGACGAACGGCAGTTGAAATTCGATTAATACGATTTTGGGCAATGGGTCGGCGAGGCCAGGAGACAGAATAGTGTTACTCTCATGTGAGTCACGGTAAAAGTGGGGGAATGAAAGTATGTACGCTCTATTTGATATATTATAATCCTGGTAATAATATGACCCTTCATGGTAAAAATGCGGTGGACATACATTTTAGCGGTCATACTAATTTCGCTTTTCATCAGACGAGAAAAAGGGTAAAAATGTATACTAATATAATAACGTTGTTTTTTTTTTTGTTTGTTTGTTCTAACGCCCTAATGTGTAGGGGATAAACTCCCAGTTAGATAAGATAAGAAAAAACGGTAATTTAAAAAACTAAAAATCCCGACTGCTATTCTTTAAAAATCCCTAAAACAAGATAAATTGTAGCAGTCGGGACCCATTCTAGAAATGGAGGATTAGTGAATTGAGAGCACATACCTATATTACATTGCAGATGGTCCCCAATTGGGTCCCGACTAAAAATCCGCCATTTTGTTTTTTTTTTTATATACCCAGTGTCACTCTCACAGTAAATACGAATCTAACGACACCTCTCAAGCTAAAATCCATCGAGCCGTTCAACCTGCAGAGCGTGCCAAACAATTATACATACATACATACATACATACATACATACATACATACATACATACAAACATACCCTCGAAAAACATAACCCTCCTTCTGTCGCAGTCGGGTAAAAAATAAATCATTGCGCTACTACCCACGGGAGTGGAGCAGTATTTTGTACCTACACATCCTACACTTAATTCGCAATAAAGAATTTAAATTTCATCAATGCTTGTGCCTCCTCTTTGAAAATGAAAAGAGGCTTTTGCCCTGCAGTGGGACAATAATAGGCTGATATTATATGCCCAGTTTTTAATCTTGAATCGACTTGATAGATACTAATTATAGTCCAATCCTTGATCCTTATTAGACTTGACCTCCCGCATTTAAACAATAGTATTGCAGGACAATGCGTCATTATACACGAACCTACCAGATTGAATCCTATGTCATGTTACGTTGCAATATTCCCGCCGGGAGCAGTATTCTCCGAAAATCCGCCACAATTACCGTGTACCTGTTAAAAATAAACTGTTCCACCGAACTGTTAATGGTGTACGTGTACGCGCGCAGCTTACGCAGGGCGCACGTGGAGTACACAGACAGAAGGCGGAGTTACCGAGGAATCTCGAAGAAGGCGAATATATACGTATTCTCGGCTAATCTTAATGCACACTAACCAAGTACGCAGGAGATATTATAGTGCACAAGTGTGTGCGTAAATATAGGTGCACTCCCTCTTCCCTAACTCTCTTAGTCCAATGGGACGGTAATCCGACACGACCGGAGAGAGATCTTTCGCAGGACCAACGGCTTTACGTGCTTTACGAAGCACGGGCTTGTCACAGCACACCGCCGAGACAAACACGCTGTAAAATAACGTCAATGCATTTGGGTTGGTTTTTATTAACTGTCAAAACACTATTCAAATTTTGTATGACAATTATATGTAGTTAACTGTGACGTAACTTATTTGTCAGGTCAATTGATTAACTATTTAGTGATTTCAAGGCGACAAAGAATCTGATTAGACTGGTTGGGTTTGAGAAAGAATAGTTATACGTGGGCAGGAACCAGATGTATATTCATACATCTGGTTCCTGCCCACGTATAACTATTCTGGACGAGGCGAAAGGAGTATGTAAGGATCGTAGCAGGTGGCGTTCCGTGGTTTCTGCCTACCCCCATGGTAAAAAGGCGTGAGTTTATGTATGTTCTAAAAAACTATATAAAATTAACCTTCTGCGCCCACATTTCTCGATGCATATCAACATTAAACAGAGACAGATAAAAGCTTCGGCGCCAGAAGATGACGAATTGGAGCGATTAGGGTAACGATTAGGTACCCACTAGGTAAAAACTCCGACGATCCGATAGATAGCTAACGATCAATACATACGAGCGTGTATAACAACATGCAGTCGTGGAGGGTTAAGCGAGGTACCCATTAGCGGGAGTGCTCAGGGAATTGGTTGATGCCGGTGAGTTTTATGCTGATGAACATTGGCCTAGTATTTGCTTCAACTGACATTCTGAATCGAGATAGAACGAGTTGAGTCATAAGAATTATTTAAACAATTTGTGCTGATTGTTTAATTGATTTTTAACCCCCGACGCAAAAAGAGGGGTGTTATAAGTTTCACGTGTCTGTCTGTCTGTCTGTCTGTCTGTGGCATCATAGCTCCCGAACGGATGAAGCGATTTCAATTTAGTTTTTTTTGTATGAAAGGTGACTTACGTACGAGTGTTCTTAGACATGTTTGATGAAAATCGGTTGAGCCGTTTAAAAGTTATGGGTGTGAAAGTGGGGAAGAAAAACTAAAAATGATTTGTCATGTGGGTTATTAAATTATTAGGAACCTATGTACTTACAGCTTAACAAAATCGACATTATAATAGGTATGTACCTATAAAAAGTATAAAATAAAAATTAAATTAAAAATTTAAAAAACCCCCGACACAAAATCCTAACTTCCCTTTAAAAAGTATAAAAATAAAATACGTCGCGTTGGGGGACCGCTTGAGACGGTCGTACCCTAAATGCAACATCGGTCCCCCAACGCGACGTATTTTATTTTTTTACTTTTTAAAGGGAAGTTAGGATTTTGTGTCGGGGGTTTTTTAAATTTTTAATTTTATGTGAAGATGTAAGCAGCTAACAATATTCTCCATATCAAATTCTGGTCACGGCAGTCAATCTCTAACTAAGTACGCAGGAGATATTATAGTGCACAAGTGTGTGGATGGCAATCTGGCACGGCCAGGGAGAGATCAGGCGCAGGAACAACGGCTTTCTGTGGTTAAGTATTGGTAGCTAACGACTATTATGATCTGTTTTTTTACAACTCGTATAGTAGTTATTGTTGAAAAAATGGATTCTGGTATTTTTACCGTCACAGTCATTATAGATGACAAATTAAAATGTGTCCAGCATGCCACGGTCACGATCCCATGACAGACTTTTATCTATATCTATACTAATATTATAAAGAGGTAAAATTTGTTTGTAAGTTTGTAAGTTTGTATGTTTGTAAGTTTGTAAGTTTGTATGTAGGGGGTAATCTCCGGAAGTAATGAACCAATTTTAAAAATTGTTTCACTGGTAGAAAGCTACATTATTCGTGAGTGCTATAGGCTATATAACATCACGCTACGACCAATTGGAGCGGAGCATCAATGAAAAATGTGGCAAAAACGGGGAAAAAATATTCTTTTTTAGGGCTTTTGTTGCGTGCGCTGCGTAAACGGTTAAAGTTACGCAAAAATAATGTATCAGAGAATTGTTCCTCTTAAAATATTCTAAAAAAAAGTCCGCGGTAGTACATGCCTAACTTTAAAGGTTGACTCAGTATAGCCATTTTTATGGGCAGACCATTTGTTTTAAAATAATGCATTATTTGCGAAGGTGTTTTTATAAACATAGTATTAATCCTTATCAACATAAATACGTTATTCATCACAAGTGTTTAATTTTGAACAAAATTGCCATTTACATCATTTAATTTCAATAAATATATTAGGAGATATCATAGTTTATAAATAACTTCGCAGCAAAATAATGACTCTGCGTGACATTCCGTAGCCTTTACCTCAGTTGCCTCAGAATAACAGATTATAGGCTACATAACATCGCGCTTTGAGCCACGGGAACGGAAAAGTAACTAAAATCCTAACGTAACGCGGGTGATACCGCGGGGCACAAGGGGGTAATCTCTGGATCTACTGAATCGATTTTAAAAAATATTTTACCCATAGAAAATACGTTATATGTAAGTGTTATAGGGTATTTTACATGTCGCTATGACACACGGGAGCGGTAACCCGAGACGTATCCCAGAGGGTGAAATAAGCCACGCGAACGAAGTCGCGGGCAACAGCTAGTACGTAAATAAAACTCAAAATACAACATCGTTGTTATTTTGATCTCACTACTATTTGGTAGGTATTTTGAGGATGAATTCGTAGCTACGTAGTACTTACGCAGATGTTGTTGCTTTTCGTGACGGTCAAAAGGTTAAAGAACAACCTCTAAAACTAACACAACTTATATCAAATTCTCTATAAGCTGAAGCCGTGGCAATAATACCGATTTCAGACAACAACAACATAGTTTCCTATCTAAGTTGCAATTTGTTTTAATGTCAATCATGCACGCACGGATCAAAAAGTATAAAACGCACCCAAGGGTCAATCCGTAGCGAATCATTTTAATCTGGATCAAAATAATAATAACGAAATGGCAAGCGGAATATAAAGTGATATTATAACAAAATATCAATTAGTAGCCCTTCATCAGCCGCCGCAAGAGGGCGCCACTGTTACAAATATTAGTTTAAACTCTATTGTGTAGACCTACCCTAACGTTTCGGTAGGGTGGCCATTATAAAAAGTAAGATGATTTATTCAAATTTCGAATGCAGTTTCGAATGGTTTAAAAAGGTAAGTTTATTTGTTTTATGCAAAAAGGTTACAGTCGTTGAATTAAAAATGTAGACTAAAGCAAACAGTTTACAGTTCACAAAAAATACTATTGTATTGTGTTATATAGTATAAATACATAATACAATACAATATATACTACAAATATGATTTAAAAAAAATCTTATAATAACCGAAACAGTGATCAAGTCAGAGACTAAATTGGCAGTTTCATACGTGAAATAGAAAACGAATGTACTTTCGGTACTTACATAAAAATAAAGCACACTATTTTCAAGTTCAACACATAGAGCCGTCGAATCAGTCTCCGAGATTATTAGTTGCCTTTTAGCTAAGTTAAAGTTATTTAAATAATCACACAAACCGTCTGTCCTCAAACCGAACTATTCCACTAAATAATTCATTCCAAAAATCTCGACAAAAACTCCGCAATTAAAACGTATCAACCACGGTACATTTAACCCCATGAAATATGGTAACCCAGCTAATTCAAGGGTCCCCTCATACAAACACAATGGGTATTATGTATGGGCGGCGTGGACCCATACACCTGGCAAAGCGCGTGCCCTTTATTTATAAACTGCCATAAATTGAGAACCGCATTATAATATTTTATTTTTTATAAAATGTTCGCAAATATTTGTTTAGGTCCGATTTTTTTCGCCGAAGTCGTGGTTAGTCTTTTAAGGTTGGTCGTTTCTTAGGGTTCCGTACCCAAAGGGTAAAACGGGACCCTATTACTAAGACTCCGCTGTCCGTCCGTCTATCACCAGGCTGAATCTCATGAACCGTGATAGTTACACAGTTGAAATCACAGATGATGCATTTCTGTTGCCGCTGTGGCAAAGACAAAGTCAACGATGGAGTGAGCTTACCCTGAAGAATCCTGCTCACTTTAACTTTAAACAGATTAGGGTTGAATGCGTTCGGAAATACAGACGCAGGTAGTGAGTTCCGCTCCTTTACTGTGCGCATTATAAAAAGATGTTTGGAAAGACTTAGTGCGAATTGGTGGAATGACAACAAAGTTGTTATATTAGTGCCCCACACTAGGATTATCTCTTGTATCATGTGTGCGTTTGTTCAATATCATTCAACACATGCAACGCCATCTAGCGGTGGAATGGAGCAGGCAGCCACCGGCGTGAACACCGTTCAATTTTGAAGCTTCCCGAGTGTCGTCGCAACAACCTCACTCTCCACTACTAAGCGTTGTGTTTGCGTCTCATACAAAAATTATTGTAATTTCACGAAATATACGTTTATATTGAAAGGAAAACAATAAAATCAGCTTATTGAAGACATCCTTGCCCTCATCACATAGGGACAATTAGGGAACAGTCGAACATTTTGGTCCATCGAGTCGGATACGAAGAAGCACGCGGCCACGTGGAGCGTCACATAAAAAGGCATTGGAGAAGAGGATTGTCCAGGATTGTCGTCAAGTCGCATCCGGTCAGGTCACAAAACCCATCCTCCAACTCCGTGTCCAACAACTTTGCGTTAATATCGTTATTTTTACGTTTTAGTTGTTCGTTGTGTTGTGTGGTGCTGCGGCGGGGTGGTGCTGAGCGGGAAACTGTAAGTACTCTTGCTTTCTACACCCTTCCAAAATGAGTGACGATGAGAATTTTCAGTTAGCCTCGGTTCAAGATCGCGTTAAAATAAGTGAAAGGTCTAAATCTCCCCGTTTAGGTGTTAGCACAATCTCCAATCAATGTCTCGCTGATTTGAAAAAGCAGCGAGGCACACTGAAAGGCAGACTCACGTTATTTGAAAAGTATATTTCTAAATTAGATAAATTAACATTAAATTCCAATAGCAAAATGGAATTAGATTTACGAATACAGTCAACTTGCACTATTTTCCAAAGTTTTAATAATATTCAATGTGAAATTGAACAATTAGTTGATGATTCCGATTTATCTACTCAATTAGAATACCGCGAATCATTTGAACAGCAGTACTTTTCCATCATGGCTGACGCGAAGTGTTTAGTGAATCCTAACAATAGTCAACAAACCCAATCTATTACACATCAAGTTTTTAATCCTGTGTCTATTAAGTTGCCAGTAATAAAACTACCTGCCTTTGATGGTTCATATGATCAGTGGTTGGAGTATAGGAACTCCTATCTCACTATGATACACAATCGTGAAGATCTTAACGACATACAGAAGTTCCATTATTTAAAGTCGTCTCTTAGTGATTCTGCCTCACACGTAATTAGTGCATTAGAGTTCACTGCTCCAAACTACTTACACGCATGGGATTTACTAGAAAATAGGTTTCACAACAATCGTTTATTGATACAAAATCATGTAAAAGCGTTATTTACTGTTCAGTCACTTCAAAATGAATCGTATGCACATATTAGGAAATTAATAGATTCAACATTACGTAATTTGCGAGCACTTAAATCGTTAAACGAACCAACGGAAGCTTGGGACACGTTAATCGTTTATCTCATTGTTTCTAAACTCGATCAGTCTACGGAACGCGAGTGGGAAACTCATAAAAGTTCCCTTGTGTCCAAAAATGATTCAAATAACGTTAAACTAAATGATCTACTAGACTTTCTAAGAAACCGTGCGGACACGTTGGAAATGATAAAGTCAAATAATAATAAAAGTGTTTCTTCATTTAAGCACAATAATAATGACTCCAATAAGTCAAATTCTAATCAAAATAAAAGATACGTTAATAAATCAAACAACAAAAACTCGCAACCTGTCACACATTCATACGTAACTAATTCAAATAATAATAAAGATAACTCTGATAATAATAAACAAAGACGTGTTTGTGTTGACTGCGGCGGTGATCATTATTTGTATTCATGTCCGAAATTTTTAAATTTGTCAGTGCAAGATAGATATGCAATTGTGCAAAATAAAAGACTTTGTCAAAATTGTATTCGTACTGATAGTCACTTGCCAAGCGAATGTTCATATGGCCCATGTAAATTATGCAAAAAGAACCATAATACGTTACTTCATAATAATAATACTCCTAGCGAAAGAATAGGTATGGCCGCATCCACGTCTATTTCGCATCCGTTGTCGAGCGTAAGCAAATCAGCTGATACGCAAGTACATTCCGAGCGTAATGTACTCACGTGCAGTGCCGCGGTACAACCGGTGTTGTTATCAACGGCACTCATAGACGTTCCTGATTCGCGTAATAATTATCATACAGTTAAAGCACTTCTTGACAACGGGAGTCAGAATTGTTTTATCACAGAATCGTTGTGTAATCGTTTACAATTACCTATTATACAGTCCACAATTCATATATCGGGTGTGGGCAGGCCTCCGTCACTCTATGTACTTGCGCGCTATAATTGCCTACCGCCCGGCCGAGCGGTCTCGGGCCGTTTGCGAACCAAATTCAGTGCGGTTTTCGCAAGCGCATCACGCACGTTGTTCAATTTTAATAGTTTCATTCGTTACCTACGATGCCGTCTGGTGCCTTGTGTTGTAGAATTGTAGATGGGTGCAAATCAAGTAAAAGAAGGAATAATTATGTTTTATCTAGATGTATTGTACAGTCAGCACAAATTTATAAAAAAAAAAAAATTTTTTTAAACATTTACGATACAATTTTAAACTGCCACATATAAGTCAGAACATATTCACAGTTCTCAATAACATAGACATAAAAAGTTATGTTAATTTAATTTTATCGAAGAGGCAGCCTTACGATTGTTGTGGGATCGCGCGGTGCGAAGCGATCACAACTGTACGCTTGAGCATTTAGGCACATTTTAGTTTGCAGTGGTTGCTGACGCGAGTTGACGCGACGGAGTAGGCTATTATAGCAGTAGGTATTGGAAATTTTCTACTGAGTGAAGTATCTGTACTTATTTAATCTGTGGTGTGGGACAAAGCGTTACAAAAAGTTCTCACACCTGTAAAGTAACCATTCGTTCTAAAGTTAATGATTATAATACAAATATTCAATGTTGGGTTCTTCCTCGCATTACGTCGAAGCTACCTTCGTTAGACGTTCAATGTCAATGCGTATCGATACCTAAACATATTTTGCTCGCGGACCCTACGTTTAGCGTTCCGTCGGACATTGATATACTACTAGGGGCGGATATATTCTGGGATTTATTAAATAATAATAAAATCAAACTTAGTAGTGGTCCATATCTGTATGATTCCAAAATAGGATGGATCATCTCTGGCGTTCTTCGTAATAATCATTCGTTTAAACCTCAAAGAGTTCAATGTAATTTCGTTCAAATTGATACTCAATTGCAAAAATTCTGGGAGTTAGAAGAATTGTCTGACTTACCGAATACCATGTCAAAAGATGATCGTTATTGTGAGAAAATATTTACAGAGACTACAAAACGTGATGAACACGGTAGGTTCTCTGTTCGCATTCCTTTAAAGGAGTCACCCGAGTCGTTAGGGAACTCATACACTATGGCTAAGAATCGTTTTTTATCTCTCGAAAGAAAGTTAAATCGTTTACCTAACTATAAACAATTGTATAGTGAATTTATTCGTGAATATGAGGCACTTGGTCACATGACCTTAGTTCCAGTAAAAGATATTCCTGACATATTAAATAAACCGCATTACATCCTACCTCATCACGGTGTTTACCGAGAGGATAGTGTCACTACAAAGTTGCGGGTAGTGTTTGATGCGAGCGCGAGTACGTCAAACAATAAATCGTTAAATAATATACAACATATAGGGCCTCCATTACAAAATGATATTTTTTCTATTTTACTCAGATTTAGACAGTATAAATACGTCGCGTGCGCGGACATTCAAAAAATGTACCGACAGATTTTAATTCAGTCGGATCAACGTAACTTACAGTTGATATTATGGCGGGAAAATCGAGACTTACCTTTACAATTGTATATTTTAAACACAGTGACGTACGGTACTGCGTCGGCTCCTTTTCTTAGCATGCGATGCCTAAAACAATTAGCATTAGAATCTAATGATGATTTAGTTGCTAGGACGATTAACGACGACTTCTATGTTGATGACTTAATCACAGGGAGCGATGACCTTGACTCGTTAATGCAATTATGTAATAAAATATCTGTGTTATTAAAAGGAGGTTGTTTCCCGTTACATAAATGGACGTTTAATCATGACGTGTCTTCTGAGAATTGTAAAGACCTAAACATCGGTGAAAATCACTTGTCTAAAACGTTAGGGTTAGGTTGGTATACTGAAAGTGATGAGTTTTATTTCACAACAAAATTTACACATAGTGACACAATAGTTACGAAACGTATAATGTTATCAACCATCGCACAAGTGTATGATCCTTTAGGTTTGTTGGCACCTGCAGTGATTACAGCTAAATTATTATTACAAAAATTATGGTTAAATAAACTAGATTGG
This sequence comes from Caradrina clavipalpis, assembly GCA_932526535.1. Taxonomy (NCBI): domain Eukaryota; kingdom Metazoa; phylum Arthropoda; class Insecta; order Lepidoptera; family Noctuidae; genus Caradrina; species Caradrina clavipalpis. The sequence goes on along the minus strand of OW052111.1, from coordinate 1,907,375 downwards.
GATGACGAAGTTCCCAAAAACATTGCGAGTACATGGCATAATTTTCTTGTTGATTTACAACATTTACGCGATATTAAAATACCTAGATATGTAATTAGTGGAAATTATAAAGAACTTCATATATTTACGGACGCGTCTCAAAATGCCTACGGAGCGTGCGCGTACGTTAGATCGTGCCATAATGATTTTAAAGATACTACAGCTGTTTCAGTGCGCTTATTATGTGCTAAAAGTAAATTAGCGCCTATAAAGGCAGTTAGCATTCCTAGGCTTGAGCTATGTGGAGCACTAGTAGGTGCAAAATTATATAATAAAATAAAGAAGTCCTTACGTTTAAATTTCGATAAAACATATTTTTGGACTGACTCAACTATCGTGCAAGGGTGGTTGCGTATGTCACCGCATGTACTTAAAACGTTTGTGCAAAACCGCGTCGTACAAATAAATGAATTAACGTGTGATACAATTTGGCGACATGTCAAGGGCACCGAGAACCCTGCGGACATTATAACGCGAGGTGCCACGCTAGACACTCTGAAGTACGATGATAATAATAATTGGTGGTGTGGCCCTACGTTTTTACAAAAACCTAGTCTCATGTGGCCTAAGAATAATAATGAAGAATCGTCATCCGTTGATTTACCCGAGACTAAACCGGACACTATTAATTTACATTCCATTCAACTAACTTCATTGTTTGATTTTGAACGCTTTTCGTCATTTATTCATTTAAAAAGAGTTTGTGCATATCTATTGCGATTTATAGATAATGCGCGGGCGACGACGCGCGGCGGCATGTGTATGCGTAAAACCGGTCCGTTATCAGTAGATGAGCTCGAGCAATCGCTCGATACGTTGACGCGTTTTGTTCAACAAGAATCGTTTAGTGAGCAATATCACAAATTAAAAAATAAGATACCGTTAAATATGAATAACAAAAATAAGTTATTATATAATAAAATATCAGGTTTAAATATATTCTTAGACAAATCTAATATAATTCGTATAGGTGGTAGGCTATCTAACGCTAGTGAATTTGATTACAATAAAAAATATCCTGTATTGTTAAGTGACAAACATCGTTTCTCAAGGTTGTTATGTGAATATGAACACAAGCGATTACTTCATGCTGGACCTCAACTTTTAGTGTATTCCATGCGTGAACGGTGGTGGATCTTAGGAGCTCGCAACTTAGCCAGACAGGTAGTACATAATTGTGTCATATGCAAACGCATGAGAGGGAAACTATTGACCCCTCTGATGGGTAACTTACCTTCTGAAAGACTGAAGCCTAGTTTTCCGTTTATGCAATGCGGTGTAGACTATGCGGGACCACTGTTCATATTGGACCGCAAAGGCAGAGGAGCTAAGCTTATTAAAGCATATATTTGTTTATTTGTGTGTTTTACGACTAGAGCCATACACTTGGAACTGGTAGGCAGTTTAAGCACACAGGATTATATTCTAGCATTAAAACGTTTTATAGCACGTCGTGGAAAACCATACCAAATTTTTTCGGATAACGGAAAAAATTTCGTTGGAGCTGAAAAGGAGTTGTCAGTAATTTTTGACAATACTAATGATATTTTTGATTTCCTTAATAATAATCAAATTCGTTTAACTTTTATACCACCTTATAGTCCTCATTTTGGCGGGTTGTGGGAGGCAGGAGTCAAGTCCTGCAAGTACCATTTACGGCGGGTACTGGGCAATGCTAAACTAACACGTGAGGAGTTTGAAACGGTATTAACGCAAATTGAAGCCGTTCTCAACTCCCGCCCTTTGTCCCCTCTGTCCTCAGACTCGAACGATCTCCTCCCCCTTACACCAGCACATTTCCTGATCGGTCGACCGCTGACTGCGCCCATCTGTGAGAGCCTGACGACGATCGAGCCTACGAGACTGGGGCGTTACGACCGTGTGGAACAACTCAGGCAACATTTTTGGCAACGATGGTCGAAAGAGTATGTTTCAGAACTCCAACAACGAACAAGATGGAAGGTCAACAATGAGGACATCACACCAGACAGCCTAGTTCTCATCAAAGAGGAGAATGTTCCACCACTCAAATGGAAGCTGGGTCGAATAACGCAAGTATTCCCCGGAACTGATGGAATATCCCGTGTAGCTGAAATCCGTACAGCGCACGGCATCATACGGCGATCGTTCTCAAAGATCTGCCCGTTGTATTCACAATGATCAAGAAGCTACAGCGATGATATTTCTTGTTGGAAGACTACATCCTGGTGTTTCCAAGGGGGCCGGCATGTTCAATATCATTCAACACATGCAACGCCATCTAGCGGTGGAATGGAGCAGGCAGCCACCGGCGTGAACACCGTTCAATTTTGAAGCTTCCCGAGTGTCGTCGCAACAACCTCACTCTCCACTACTAAGCGTTGTGTTTGCGTCTCATACAAAAATTATTGTAATTTCACGAAATATACGTTTATATTGAAAGGAAAACAATAAAATCAGCTTATTGAAGACATCCTTGCCCTCATCACATAGGGACAATTAGGGAACAGTCGAACAGCGTTGCATAAAGAAAGCCATTGGAAACCCGTTACTATTACAACAACCCAGAAATAAACTTTAGTATTACACATATAATTGACAGGCACATTCACAAAGACCAATTATAAATTAGTATCGAATATCAAAAGGAATCAGATACCGCGTGTAGCTGTGGACAAATTGCCCTGATTTCACCGCTTGGTGAGCGAGGTGGTACAACAAGATGAGATGAGCGAGAAATGAGCGGGTGTGGATAAAGCTGACGATGTTACAAATTCAAGTTCAGTAAGCAATTTGAACTGCCTAATTGGCTAGTCTGCATTAAGATTAGCCGCCGTGGCCGGAATCGGTCTGGAGAATACATTATTTACATAATGTAGTGCCTAAACTGTTAGTTAGTAATTTTCTAGTATTTACGTAGGTATTGTATTGTTAGTAGTATATAAAAAGCGCTATCTACTCAAGCTCTTTTAAACGTGAACTTAAGAGTTTCCTATTGAATAAGTGTCTTTATGCTGTTGACGATCTTTAATGAAATTCCTGCATAAGTTATATATGCATTGTTGTAATATTCAACAAGTTTTTTTTAACAATGTAATTTAATTTTAGTTTATTTTTTCTATTCTATTTATAACATATAATTTCATATACAATTTATTGTTCTTCTATTTAGCAAATCATTTCATGAAAACTACTTAAAATTAACTTTTGCGCACGACTTTCATCCACGTGAATGAAGGTGACCGCACCAGAAGTCGCGGATAAAGAGGTAGCCATTATTTTCATTATGATCCTTTTTTTTTTTTTTTTATATACGGGAAATCATCAAATAACATCCCCCGCCCTGGGCGGGGCGGGAGGGAGTGTCAGACTTTTACTGACTAAAACCCGTCTATGTTCCTTTCATGAGCCCTTTGCGTTCCGGGGGCGCGGTATCTCTTTCGAACAACCCGCAGCCCCGGCAGGCATCGGCCCTCAGTGGCCCCATCCAAGTTTGCTGACATCTCTTTGAGGCGCGCGTGGAACACGAACGCGCCGTCGACACGGTCTGTCGTTAGTGAACGTACGGACGGTGAGCTACCCATTGCTCACCGTCCACAGACACGCGTCTACGGTGGCCGGGAGTCGTCTCGCGGCTCCCGACGCCCGGAGCGTCTACCGCGGCGGCCGCTGGGACGGGGGATCCTCCTTTCCCTCTCCCGTCCCGCCGCCTCCTTCTCTAGCATTACAGCTTCGCAGAAGGAGGCGACTGCTTCCCATTCCCCCTCGCTCCGGACCATGGCCTGAACCAGTGCCGGACGCGAGAGGGCGCCGCCGCCGATGGCCGCCTCGAGGACTCGGCGGTGCTCAGCCCAAGCAGGGCACACCGCCAAAGTATGCTCCACCGTGTCCTCGGGGCGATCCTCACAATGGTGACACCCGGGCGTTTCCTCCCGCCCGATGAGGTGCAGGAACCTCCCGATCATTATGATCCTAAGCTACCTCTTTGAACTTCAATACGATCGGTTTACTATCAATTGTGCCTTGATGAGGTTATAGACACGGTTATATTCGCAGTTATAATGTTAGCGTGGATTATTAAATATAAAAAATGGTCAATTGACATATGATACCTACAATGCTATTCTTTAAAATACTCCCTCGGTGAATTTAAGAAAAAGATTATTTAATTCCTAGCAACGCAGAATTACAGCTCACCTTAAGCTCATTACAGACACTCATCTAGGAAAATATCAAAATGATTGACTAAGAGCTAAGCGAGGAATGTGTTTATGGGACCTCATCCCTATCGTAACACAATACAATGTTTTTGTAAGAATAAAATTAGCCGACAAATGTGTGTGAACAGTGCACACGCCTTAAATCTTTGTTTTTAAAAGAAAACACGTGTTTTCGTGTGAATAAACGACTGTTTTTGTTGGAGAAAATAATGCTTGAGTGACAGCCCTGAAATTAAACGTTTGCACTTTCTTACAGCTAATTGGTGTTTGTAAAGCCACAGTGTATGTTTAAACGTTGTCTCCAATTTAGCAATAATAATCTATACTAATATTATAAAGCTAAAGAGTTTGTTTATTTATTTGAAGGCGCTTATCTCAGAAACTACTGGTTCGAATTGAATAAATATTTTTGTATTTGTTAGTCATTTTATCGAGGAAGGCTATAGGCTATATAAAATCACGCTACGACCCTCGGTAGCAGAGCATTCACCGAATACCACGAAAGAACCACGTGACTGAGTTTATTTTTCACCAACTGTCTGGACAGACTACCTGATTTAAGACCGCAGGAAAACGCTGGATGCAAGCCGCTTCTAACCGGTCCTTTTAGAAATCTATGGGGTAGACCTATGTCCAGCAGTGGACGTCCTGCGGCTGTTATAATGATGATAAAGGTCTAATGTGTGCAAAATTACAGTTAATTCTTTTAGCGTGAAATTGTCCTAACATCCATCCATCCATCCTTACAAAATGTCTCGTTGGGAATAATGTAGTACGAAGTAGGTTAATACTACCTATAATAAGTATTTTGCAATACTATTGTATATATTATAACAAAATTGCGATGTTATAATTATCCCGTCGGCACTGGTTAGCTACATCAGCGCGTCTGTCAGTCCCTGTAATGTGAAGCGTGAAGATATCGGTGGCGACAGGGTAGTGACTTGTTATAATTATTAGTATTAATCTTAGAACCTACCCTACCAAGTTACAAAATAAGTTTAGTTTTGGAAGTTGGCGGCTTTGGTTTTGTTTTGTATTGTCACCGACTTTCAAAACTAATGCATTTATTTTTATACTTTGTAGTGTTCTTAGTGGTTGTGTTTTTAGTGCCTACTACTTACTATCATACAAATCCAAGAAGAAACGGCAACACTACGTAAATTAAAATGCAATGTGTATCCTCGAAGACCATGATTAGTTCTAGCAGTCTTTGATCTTCAGCACAAAAACTAAATCCTAGACCTATCATCTTCCTGCTCTTATATCTCATGTTACTTGGGGTCAGCGCAACACGTTTTTTTCTTCCTTGCCGTCCTGTCAGCCGTCATGCTATCACTGACTCCCTTCTCTTTCAACTAAATCCTAAACCTGTAGTGTTCGTTATTGAGGAGTTCCATTGTTTATCTCCAAAGGTCTATATCATCATCATCATCACATCAACCGCAGGACGTCCACTGCTGGACATAAGCCTCCCCCAGTGATTTCCAATAGAACCGGTTGGAAGGTGTACATCAGATCTTCACGAAATTATAATGGGACCACCCTTTCGAATCATTAAATCAGAAAAAGAATTTTGAAAGTCAATCGTGACAATAGGCGGAGAAGAAATACTTTTTTGAAAAAATAAAATAAGTATAAAATAAATATACCATCACGCCTGTATTCCCCAAAGGGTTAGGCAGAGGTGTACCAATGTACACCCATAGTTCGCCGGTATATTTAGGTCCCATGTAATAGGGGGCGAGCCTATTGCCATTAACCGGGCACAAATCCAAACTCCGAGCTGCTACTGAGAATTTCATAGAAAAACCCAATAACACTTTTTGCTCGACCTGGGAATCGAACCCGGGACCCCTTGCACAGCAGTCGCACTTGCGACCACGAGACCAACGAGGCAGTCTACTTACTACTTTTACTACTTTTTTGAACTTACTACTACTTACTAGTCCTACTACTTACTACTACTACTTGCTTACTACTTTACTACTTACTACTACTACTGGTACTGGTACTTTTTTGAAGTCGGCTAAAAAACCTCATTCGTTCGTTCGGTCATGTCGTTAATTGTGTCTGCAACTCAGCGAAGATATAAAGTAGTGAAACACGTTACCCTCTTATCTCGTACACAGTCGGTTATACTCTGACAGCTGTCATCATTCATATTACGAACGCGACGCATAAAAGGTATGCAATCTACCCGCCATGTTCGGTTAGCGAGGCGTTATGACGATGGGGAGCGATGGCAAAAACATTGAACCTCTTATAGAGTTTCTTGCTCGTTCTTCTCCATAGAGACCTACGTTTTGGAACGAGCAACTAGCTTCAACTTTAAACTGTGAGTTCTTGACACTTCAAAAGTGCCTGTAAAAGTGTGTTGTGATATACTTTGACTTGCTTTGACTAATAATAATTAAACAATATTTGTATGTCGGTACGACTATTGGTTTTAAGAGCGACTGCTACGCTTGAGGTCTTGGGTTCTAGCTAAGTGTTATCGGGTTTTTCTATGAAATTGGGTAGATGACACCACTAATCAATTGACGTACTTTTTATGAGCTGTCAGCCCATAGATTTTGTATGACAATACTAAACTAAGATGCACTTTTTTGTTATCTCAATTCACTAACTATTTACATATTGATTTTAAAATCATTAAAAATAGAATTTTATTTTTATTTAGAAACTAGTTTTTGCCCGCGACTTCTTCCGCGTGGATTAATAGTTCCCGTTCCCGGAGGATTTCCGGGATGAAAACTATCCTATGTCCTTTCTCGGGTCCCAGACTATATCTGTACCAAATTTCATTGAAATCGGTTCAGTGGTTTAGGCGTGACAGACAGACAGAGTTACTTTCACATTTATAATATTAGTACGGATTAATCAGGTTTTCAGCACTAAAATAAAGTGTGTTCTGGGGAAGCTGTGTCTTGGAATTATTGTTTAATGGTATCTACTATCCAATTTTCAGTAGCAATTTGGCTAGGATTTGTGCCCAGTAAATGGCAATAGGCTCTCCCCTTATTACATAGGACCTAAAACATACCAGCGAACTGTCGGTGTACATTGGTACAGCGAATGTCCTGATGGCCCAGTAGTTAAGGAGTCTGCCTCTCATGCTCGACTGAGTGGGTGCCAACCGGGTATGTACCAATTTGACTTTATCTAATTTATATGTACTGTCTGAGTTCATCTTGGATATTGCTAACATCCGTAAAAGAAAGCTTCGAGAGGAAACGTCAGGTAATACACGACCCATTAAACTAATGTAACTAAAGATGTATTTTAAAGCAAGTGAAACCGCGGTGTGACCTAATGACAAAAATAATTCTGTATCATTCAATTCTATAAGATTTTGTCATTATTTTGCGAGAGCATACTTGTGCCATCTGACTGTACTTCACAAACATTTATTACCTGTGTTTGTATCTTTGCATTCCGCTTATCAAATATTGGTTATTGCATCTTCATTTAGCACTCTAACACAAAACCTACCTTATAACGACTTGATAGAGTCGTCTTTTAATTGGCATTGTTTTATTTCTACGTTCGCCTGTTAGCAAAACGATTTAGTGACCACGCCCCTTAAGTTTTAATCGCTGTAATCATAAATATCATACTGGGTCATAGTACAGTTTACAATAGTAAGTCAATGTATAGTTAGTCTTATATTAGGTAGATTTAGTGCAGAAATCACATGTTTTAGATATTTCTGTGACACGTCCTGCTATGAAAGAGCGGACTATCCTAATACAGGCACTATTTGCCTAAAAGGAGGGTCCAATCACAAAAATTGTTTATATCTAAACTTGTTTTACCAAAAAATGTTTTTTATTTTTTTTAGTTATTGAAGTGCGACACCAGACAAAATACTTTCGGTAAATATCACAGTGCTGATGTAACGTAAAGGTCCCTTCTTATAAGCAGAAGTATATTAAGTGTAGACTATAGGGCTAGGCGATGCGACACTTCACCAAAAACTACTGGTTTCAAATAAAACGAAGAACTAAAGTAACTGACAACACTTCATAATACCAGCTTATTATAGTCACTGCAGGGCAAAAGCATACAGACAAACCACGAGCATTGACACTGGAGCGGAAGGGAGTGTCAGACTCTTACTGACTAAAACTCATCCGTGTTCCTTCTAATGCCCTTAGCGTTCCAGAGCCGCGGTAACTCATTCGAACAAATTCCGCAACCCTGGTAGTCCCCTAGCTTTCAAAGTTGGGAAAAGGCAGAATAGTTTTATGGGTTCTTTTCGTACAAATGGTGGGAGAGTGACCAGTCTGGGATGACCTCTACAGGGCCGCGCCGAAGAAGCAGACGTTCACATTAATATTTTACATTTAAGAAAAATGTATCTTCATTAGCCTACAGTAAAGGATTTTCTTCATCATCATCATCATCATCATATCAGCCGCAGGACGTCCACTGCTGGACATAGGCCTCCCCCATAGATTTCCAAAAAGACCGGTTGGAAGCGGCCTGCATCCAGGATTTTCTTACTCCTCCGCAATTTTTTTCTGATTAATTTCGTTGGCAGTTGAATTGTTTCTCCGGGACCCGTTGACCCTGTTGATTCGGGCTTACAGGAACTCCAGTGGTTGGGAATCGCGTGGCGGGATTGTTCCATTAAATAAAAAATAACAAAAGGAAATAGTTAGGTGTGAAACAGTCACAAGCGGCATTTGTGTGTCCCAAATAAGCACATATGCAATTTCTCAGATGTTGACATGTTATTTTGCCATTTCCTCAATCGCACTGATAAATCGATTCAATCCAAACACATTATTTGGGCCGTTATAGAAATACAGCACAGAAACAGGTGCTTGTGATAGATTTGGAATAAGAGGTGATTTGCAGAAAGACAATATTTATTATGATAACAAGCATTGACGGAAAAACTATAGTGTCAATATCATGTGAAAGCGCTGTTTATTTGTTCTAGACGTAAGTAGAACTATAGCAGCTTTAAAGAAATTAAACATGTTTTTTTTTTGCCATATCGATGGTTCTTATCTAGTTTAAAACATTGTTCTTTTTTAACATCGTTGAATGGCTATCACGCCGACTGCCCACCTGTTAAGTGGTCGCCTCTGCCTGTCTGCCAACCCAAATACAAAATTGAAATGTCTCACGTGCCTGTAATTTCACCGGCACCAAAACTCTTCAAACCGGAACCCAGCAACGCTTCTTTGAGGCAGAAATAGGTATGGTGATATAGTTCTTCCCCGGACGAGCTCCTTCACAAAGAGCTCTACTACTAAATACAATGGGTTCCGCACCCCTGTAAAATATATTTTCTGCTGTGGTAATAAGCTAGAATTTGGCAAACATATGATTTGTCATTTCATCATTATACAACAACAAGATTGTCAGATAATTCACTTAAGAAGTAATAGTTAAACACATTGCTTGTAAATAAAGATTGCAATAAATTCATTGAAACGAAAATAAAATTACAAGTTCATTTTGAGTTCGATAATGTAAAACAAAAAAATATGTCGGCGCATATAAAAATGTCATTGTCAAGAGTGACAGGTGGTTAACGTCACTCGAGCGGAGCGTCGAGTCGATGGTAGCGCGACTGTCATCTGGGGTTGCACTTCTGCTTGGAGGGCGGTCACCAGCGCACCACGCTATCGACGAATCGCTGTCCATCGCCGGAATTGTAGCTTAATTTAAAAGTGATTACTGTTATCAACAATACTAATGGACTTCGATGAAGTCCGCCTCCGTCCTGAGCTTATATCAGAAGTGGGATTACCTTGGACAGCGAGTTATTCTAGATCATTCTAAGAAAGCAAGACGTAATTACGTAAAGTGTTGTGTGTCGTGCATCGTGCGTGTGCAGTGCGTCGTGCGCCGTGTGTTGGTGTTAACGCTGAGAGTTGCAAGCTTGTTGCGGTCGGACGTTCGGCGGTAATTCGGAGCGTCGTCGCGGGCATAACTGCGAGCTGAATGAAGTCTGTGAAGGCGCATAACTCGTTTGAGTTGTATCCTTTTTGTTTTCAATTTAATTGGAATCATAAAATGATATCATTGTTCAAATTGTAACCTAGCGTGTATAAATGTTCACGTTACGACAAGACTGGTCAAGTGGTTCATCAAATCGTTGTATTTGTCGGACACGGGTTCGCATCGCGGCGTTGTCGTTACATATTTTGGCGCGTCTTATGTGCGTGTAGGTAAGTGTGAGAAGAAAAATGTGTGCAGTCTATTACAACGTAATTTTCATGTTTTACTTGGTTATGGTAGGTACTAGCGGTGGCAATAGTAAGTACTAGCCACGGCTATAGTAGGTACCATGCATGGGCATGGTAAGTGCTAGAAAATGTAAGTGAAAGATACAGGTGTTACGGATAATATTATATTGTCAGGTAGATCACGCAATCACACAATTTACATAGCAAAACCCCTTTAGTCTCGAGCGCACACACAGTGGGTAGGTAAACTTCTTAACGTTACGTACGCATAGACTAGACTAACTAAAAACCATAGAGTCCGAACTATAGAGCCAGCGCGGGCGCCCTCTTGCAGGCGTCCGGGTAACTCTCTGGGGTGCGACTTTACACACACGCTATAAGCTTTGCAAAACCATGACTACCACGGACCGTAAAAGCGTTTTACTTAAAATTAACGGTTTTCCAATTATTCGTGTGTGAATTAAGAGGTAAGGCAACATGCCATAGAGGTATACTTCGTAGGAACAGCGCATCTCGTCCTATGTATCAACTACATAACCCATGAAGTTTCTACAAGGAAGGAGTTTTATAATAACTGTGTGAGTAAGAGTTTCAAACTTCATTTTATAACTGTTGGCTCATGTAATGTGACTTGTGAATGATGATCGGTTATGATGGTGTTAAAATCGGCGTGTAACATAGTAAGCTACGGTAAAATGTGGTGGCTGTACGACTCGTAAAGCTTAGTCTGAATATTTGAAGATAATAGAAATAACTAAAGTTAGCCTAATTAATTAGTCCTAATGGATTCTCATAGGTATGACAGTTGTTTTATTGATTTTTTAATTATTAATAATGACGCGATATCGGTACACACTGAAAGCTTTAAATTCTAAGCGTACTTAGAAATATGCGCACGATAGGCTAAGAAAGATGCCAGGAGATCATGTGCCAGTTGATGTTGATAAGAATTTTGATGATGATGAGCTTAAGTTGTGGTAGAAAGTAGAGTAAGGTATTCTAAGTAGTACCAGTGGTTATTACATAGTCGTAGCCCGGTAGAAATCGGTGTCTCTTGAGGCAACTCAAGTGGTCCGTGGGTACGCGATGCATGTTTAGCTAGGCGGAGGTCGGGATCTAGAGAGACCGCAGTGTGTAGTCAGTGTGTGATGCAAACGGGCGATTCACTTGATGGATATGCGTACCTACAGTAGTGCTGTTTTAAAGGGTTGACTGCGGGATCACTTTTGAGTCCGCGGTGGGATTTTGGTTTCGTGTTCTTGCAATGCCTGAGTTCGACACTCTGGTGCCGCCGCGTGGTGGCGTGGGTGAGAAGTGTTATATCGAGTGAGCGTTTTGACGTTTTTTTCAATGGGATTTGATATTCTGCGAGGCAGGCCCTAACTGTCGGGATGGCTTGCGTGATGGCTTTCGGGGTGGTTTGCCTATTTCAGAATAGCATAGCTAATCCATGCACTGGATGTGTGAGAGCAATGCGATCGCTGGTCGGCTGGAGAGCCGTGGCGTTGGAGGTTTTATTTGAATTTCTGTAAGCTTGGCAGTTTTTCTTGCAGTATTTTAAAGGTTGTTCGAACGACTATGGTACATGACTAGGGTGGTGATTATTGTATTTTCAATGATTCCTAATTTTACAAAGTCACAAAATGTTTACCCGCCAAAGGCGTTGATGAATTTAGCTTCATGATCGCGCGCGTTTCCTCTTTTATTTGTGAATAATGACTGTTCAATGATGCTTGGTCTCGGTGATGTTGAGTATTGTTCAAATTTGATCAAAGGCAGCGTTGTGTGATTAAGCCCCTAAAATTTGAATTGGTTTAGAATTAAACAGTGATAGAAAGAATCCAGAGTAGATAGTAATAGCGAAAGTACTTCTGCTATTGTTTGAATATGACGCACACTAAAATGACTAATTAACCTTTGTTAATCAAACTGTAGTTTGATCGTAGTTGTAATTGTGATTTTATAACTCGTTCAGGGTGCAATGCGCGGCTAACCGCGCAAATATACGCACTATACATCTAAATGTATAGTGGCTGAGTCTATATAATTATAACTTGGGTCTCAAAAAGAGTAATGGGTCTCTGAGAGACTAGGACTATTGTTTGGGTCTGAATAAGACTACTGTTTGGGTCTCAATGAGACTACGCTGCCGAGCTGCCGAGTCTTATTAGTGTTGTGTGTTTGTGTTTCGTAACCGAGAGTAAAGTGATAGTGCCAGTAAGGGCACTTATGTTGTTGTTGATTAAAGCATCTTAACGTGATTTGTTAACTAGCTTGTGTGGCACTGACGCCTGTGTAGCAATGACGCCTGTGTGGCACTGACGCCTGTGTGGCAATGACGCCTGTGTGGCAATGACGCCTGTGTGGCAATGAAGCCTGTGTGGCAATGATGCCTGTGTGGCAACGACTAGCCTGTGGTAGTAGTTTGTGGTGTTGCACGGCCGAAATCAGTCTCAGCGTAGAGCTCCAGCTAACCATTGCTGACGTAGACGTGCGGCGTAGGGCTGATTATGTCGTGGCACCTAGGTTTGATGACTGGCACGCCTTAGGTGTTTTGTCGTCAGCCCAACTTGACTTATAACGGACCCACAAGTGGTGTGATGGTTTTATGTTGTTAACTGATAATGATTTTGATTTGATAATGATTTTGACTATGGACTATCGATGACTTTTGATTAACAACTATTGTGATTTTTGGAAAATTTTGATAACATGAGTGCAACCTCGCGTACACGAAGGCTTAAATCGTTTCTAACCTTTTGAATTATGATGAGGCCGAGTCGGCGGCTGAAGATGTAGATGCTAGGAATGACTTGTTATCCCCAATCCATAGTGACACCTCGACCACATGCTCTTCCACTATTACTGGCAATTCGGAGACTGCCAGTGCACACTCAAATCCTGAGGCATGGGATGTAGGTAACGGAATCGAAATATAGGATGATAGGATGGTCCGCAATCATGACGTCAGTATGACGTCAGTATGTTCTATGTCTTGCATGGGTCCGTTGGTTATTGTAAGCACTATTTAATCCAGAATTACCTGGCTGAAAGGAGAGTGTCATCCGGGCCACACCCAGTGGGGTTGGTTGAAGGGATACACTCGTCCAATCAAGAAGTAATATCCTTATAGTCTATCCTGGTCGTAAGGACAATGTCGTCCGGGCCACACCCCGGGACGCACTCGTCCGGTCCAGATAAGTTCTGTTGGTACCAAGTTCCAAGTCACTATGGTAATGGTCAATAGACTGACTTTGTGTTTGATGTCGTTGGACATTCATGTAAGAAGTAGTATTAGCAGAATGGACGAGCGGATGTCTTGGTGATTAGACCTTGTTTTGTTCCGGAAATACAATAACGCCCGAGGACGGTCGTATGTCAGTCTGGCCGTGTCGGCGCATATAAAAATGTCATTGTCAAGAGTGACAGGTGGTTAACGTCACTCGAGCGGAGCGTCGAGTCGATGGTAGCGCGACTGTCATCTGGGGTTGCACTTCTGCTTGGAGGGCGGTCACCAGCGCACCACGCTATCGACGAATCGCTGTCCATCGCCGGAATTGTAGCTTAATTTAAAAGTGATTACTGTTATCAACAATACTAATGGACTTCGATGAAGTCCGCCTCCGTCCTGAGCTTATAAATAAATTAAACAAACGGAAAAATAAATTACACATCATTAGTTTTTACAAATCTAATTTGACATACTGTTTATTGTTGTCTGTGTACACCTCACGCGTCGTGAATTGATCGCTACAACTTTATTATTCCTATAAATACAGATATACTAGTTATAATATGTATCGTTACAATACAACTGAAGTATGGCTATCTTTATATTACAGCTTACCTTAGCCTGCCTTATACCGATATTGTTTCGACTCACCGTGTGATGACGTTCCTCAAGAAAGAGTTTTGGCCAAAAGGTGTGCTGTTTCGGCTTCCGGGGCCGTAATATATATATATATATATATATATATCATCACGCCTGTATTCCCCGAAGGGTTAGGCAGAGATGTACCAATATACACCCACAGTTCGCCGGCTTATTTAGGTCCCATGTAATAGGGGGCGAGCCCATTGCTATTAACCGGGCACAAATCCAAACGCCGAACTGCTACTGAGAATTTCATAGAAAAACCCAATAACACTTTTTGCTCGACCTGGGAATCGAACCCAGGACCTTCAGCGTAGCAGTCGTGCTAAGGATCACTAGGCTAACGAGGCAGTCAACGGCCGTGCAGTCGTTTTTACGTTTGTTTTATAGATTATGCATTAGTGTAAAGTTATTTTTTTTATATAATGTACTAGCGTGCCCGGCAGACGTTGTCCTGCCCTGAAAGTCCAGTTCTTGCCTACCCTACCCCACCTAACTACTCCATCAACCTACCTACCCACATACTTACTCTACCTACCTATCTACCTACCCTACCCTACCTACCTTACCCTACCTACCTATCTACCCTATCCCTACATACCTACCCTACCTACCTACTTACCTTCCTATTCTACCCCTACATACCTACCCTACCTACCCTACCCCTACACACCTACATACTTACCTACCTACCCTACCCCTACATACCTACGTACTTACCTACCTACCCTACCCCTACATGCCTACCCTACCTACATACTTACCTCCTACCCTACCCCTACATACCTACCCTACCTACTTACCTACCTACCCTACCCCTACATACCTACCCTACCCCTACATACCTATCCTACCTGCCTACCTACCGACGGGATAAAAAGTATCCAGTGCCTGAACTTTCGAGACATAGACAATAGCTCAAAGAGTATAATTATAACCACTACGTATGAATAGCTTATCAAGAAAAATCATACACAACCTATAAAAAGACATTTACACTTTTGTTAACCTGTAGATTTTTTTTCCTTAATCTTATAACCTTTACCAACTGATTTTTTATTCCCTAAATTCCGTTCCTTTCCGATGATTTTATGTTTTTACTGTAGAATAAATCAGGTATTATTTTCGGGAATTAAAAATTAAATAATTAATAAATAATTTTCGAAAATTAATGTCTAAAAAACAAACAAATATAACAGTACCTGAACTTTGTAGACATTTTACAAAAAATAAATTTCTGAACGCACACATGATGTCTTCAGAAAAAAAAGAAGTTTAAAAAACTAAAACCCGACTACAAAAAATTCACGTTCTAAAAAGTATGAAACAAGAAAACATTCTCATCTGAAAGCCGTGGTCGTATGCCACTTTACCCTAAACTTTAGTGCTAAAGATTCATGTTCTATAACTATACACATACAGTTTTACCTGAATTAGGTGGCATACGACCACGGCTTTCAGATGAGAATGTTTTCTTGTTTCATACTTTTTAGAACGTGAATTTTTTGTAGTCGGGTTTTAGTTTTTTAAACTTCTTTTTTATTTAAAATATTTTGGGGTTTAAATTTAGACATTTATATGCGTAATATTATTGGAACTGCAACATATATACACAATATATGAAAATTTAAGTCTCCCAAACGAAATATTGGTTAGTTAGCTAGGTATGATGCGTTCTAAAGGCTGCTATGTACAATTTACTTATATAATATAAATATATTTGAAATGTGCTAATTAAGCCCTTTAATTTGATATGCAACACGACCATATTTGGAAGAAAATAAAAAATTTTTCACATCTTCTTGAGCCCTAGAGGGCGCCACATACAATTTATTGCAACATAATGTAGCCTATAACCAGCGGACGATGAAGACGCTTCTAATGACACCTCATTTGTCAATTTACGTTAGACGGTTTAGAAGTTATGAGGGAACAGATGAACATCCATACATACATACATACATACATACATACATACATACATACATACATACATACATACATACATACATACATACATACATACCGGTCAACCTCATAACCCTCCTTTTTGCTTCGCCGTAGTCGGGTAAAAAATAAAGTTGTGGCTTAAAGGTCGCAGCAAACAGGCCATAAGCTCCAAAAAAAAAATAGTTGTTACTAAAATATCATTGGTTGTTACACTATTTGACAGGATTGCACAACAAATGTTTGACATGTAATAAACAAATCAGCATCTATTGAAATGATTAATTATTTATTACACATATCGAGTTTTCATTGTTTTTAAGATGTATTCTGCTATTCGGGACGGAAACAAATCCAACAAATGAAAAACCATGGCAATCGGTCCAGCCGTTCTCGAGTTATAAGTGTTGTAACAAACACGACTTTCTTTTATGTATAGATATAGATATAGATATAGATGTATGCATATACTAGGTGACACCTACATAATAATATATTTGTGTAAAATGGGGTCAGAAATCAGACCAAAGAAATCTAACCTCATGTAATGTAATTCTCCAGAACGATTCCGGCCACGGCGGCTAATCTTAATGCAGACTAGCCAAGTACGCAGGAGATATTATAGATCACAAGTGTGAGAGCTAGCATAGGTGCACTCCCTCTTCCCTAACTCTCATAACCCGATAGGACGGAAATCCGACACGACCGGAGTGAGATCAGGCGCAGGACTAACGGCTTTACGTGCTTTCCGAGCCACGGGGGTGTCACATCACCAACTTCCAAAGTCCGGGCTGCTACTGAGAAATTCCTAATGGCAAAACTCAATAACACTTTTTGCCTGACCTGGGATCGAACCCGGGACCTACAGCTATGAAATAGTCAAATTTCTGAAAGCACCTATAAATATTTGGCTACCAATAAAAGTATTAATAAAAGAATAATAATAAACAATTATATTAAATCCAAAGCGAGACAAAAGCAAACAATACAAAATATTAATTAAATAAACATAAAAAAAGAATTATCATTAGTCAGGACGGATTGTACTAGAGGCAGTAATGGGCTCCAGGTAAACGAGTAGCAGTGTTTAGGAAGTATGTGAGGGTGGATGGCCATCCATTCAAAGTAACAAACACCCATTCATTCCTCCATATGAATGAATGGGTGTTTGTTACTCTTCCACGCTTAACGGCAAAATGGACCTGGCTGAAATTTGGTGCTAAGATAGATTGTAGTATGGAATAACATACAGGATACTTTTTATCTCGCAAATATGTACGGTTCCCGAGGGATAGTATATGTATCAAAAATGCGGACGAAGTTGCGGATAGAAGCTAGTGTAATATTTATTTATCATAATATAATTAATTTTTATTTATATTCAATAACAATCATTTGCAGATGAATGGAGATTTCACACAAAAAGAAATTAAACATATACCTACAATAACATTTTAGCCAACAATAAATTAATAAATAAAATACAACAAAAAAAAAATTGTCATCAATAAAAAAATCAGTTCTTCAACAGCACTCTTATGATCTATTAAAATTAAGAATATCAAATAAATTAACAATTATTTTATCACTAGTCAATACCCATTTGGTTAATATTTTAAAATTATAAGCTTAAGTTCAAATAATCAGTCTATGCTAAATTTAAAACAAAATCATTACTGCACTAGCGTCGTAATGTAATGTTTACTACATTATAGTGCAAAAAACGTTAGTTTTGCTTCACTCCTCTTACTTTGCCCCCCCCTTCGAGCCCCGCTCCTTCCCTCCCAGGTCCCCGGCCTTGCCTCAATTCGTCTCCTCTCTTCCTGAACTCCTCCGAGGTGGAGGACGAGGATGAGGATGAGGATGATTCAAGGCTGTCAGTAGAGTTGTAGCCCCAAGCCTCAATTTGGAACTTGTACATGTTTTGGAAAACTAGCGCAGGAATGCGGACCTGTAAGCATGAGTTCAATTCTACAAGCTGTTGATTTGCATCCTAGTCAGGAGCTTGTCATAAATAATTTAAAAAACTAAAAAACCCGACTGCTCTTCTAAGTATTTATGAAAACAAGAAAGTCGTTGTACCCGATTGCACTTAAAATTGTAGCAGTCAGGACCCATAAATCAATGTGTACATAGCGCCTAAACCCTCTGGCGAGATGGCTAGCTCGAATTTGAAAATCAGGTTAAAAAAAAAAAACAAAACCAATTTATTTTATTATTGATTCGAGTTAAGAATCACGAGCACAGTTAACTCCTTGAATTTGACGAGGTTGCAAATCAACGCCTTGTATTATGCGTGTGTGCGTCAGAATGGGCCTAAGATTAGCCAGTCGTCATTGGCAGGTACTTTTTTGGGTCCCGTACCCGAAGGGTAAACGGGACCCTATTACTTAGACTTCGCTGTCCGTCTGTCACTAGGCTGTATCTCATGAAGTCATGAACCGTGATAGATAGACAGCTGAAATTTCAGAGCAAGTCAAAATCAATTTATTTGTGCTACTATTGAAGCTGTCAGTTAGTTTTTATTCTCCAGACCGATTCCAGTTACGGCGGCTACTCTAACTACTCTTAATGCAGACTAGCCCAATACGCTGAAGATATTATAGTGCACAAGTGTGTGCGCAAACACAGATGCACTGCCATTTCCTTATCTCTCATAAGTCCAATGGGACGACGATCCGACACAAGCGGGAAGAGATCAGGCACAGGACCAAAGGCTTTACGTGCTTTCCGAGGCACAGGGGTGTCATACCACCAACTTCCTAACTCCGGGATGTTACTGAGAAATTCATAACGGAAAAACTCAATAACAGTTTTTGCCCGACCTGGGAATCGAATCCAGGACCGGATGCTTTACATGACCACGAGACCACGAGACTCACATGGTCGGAATAGGGTATTAGGGTGGTGAAAGAGTCATATATTAAGATTACCTTAACTACGGGAGTGTCCAGCTCCCACACTCTAGGCTTCGCGAGGCGGTATGGCATGCCCACCTTCACGCAGATTATCAAAGCGCTTTGAGGAGCATCAATCTGCACAAACAGTTAAAATATCATACAACTCACCAAATATACCTACATTTTTCGAAAGCATAAATTGCTGAGCATGGAAATACATGAAATAAATGACAAAATAAAAAATATACCATCACGCCGGTATTCCCCGAAGGGTTAGGCAGAGGTGTACCAATGTACATCCACAGTTCGCCGGTACATTTAGGTCCCATGTAATAGGGGGCGAGCCTATTGCCATTAACCGAGCTCAAATCCAAACTCCGAGCTGCTACTAGAATTTTATAGAAAAACCCAATAACACTTTTTGCTCGACCTGGGAATCGAACCCGGGACCCCTTGCACAGCAGTCGCACTTGCGACCACGAGACCAACGGGGCAGTTAAATGATAAATGACAAATACGTTGAAATATAAACTAATTGAAAGTGAAAAGTGTGAGTATTTATGTTAATAAAACAGTTTTTCAATGATGCGTAAAAAATCTGCCACACGACTCGTTAATAGTGATTTAGCGTGAGTAAAGGCCTATTCAAACCTGAGCGATATTCGCTGCCGCTGTGGGTAGAGGTACATACCGCGCGGGTTTCGCTCAGGTATTTAGTATCAAGTACCGCGGCTAGAGCGACCTGAGCGATATTCGCTGCCGCTGTGGGTAGAGGTACATACCACGCGGGTTACGAACGGTAGCGAATACCGCTTAGGTCTGAACAGTAATATTACCGCATACCCACTGGGTTTTCTCTGCCGCAGACGGTAGCGAATACCGCTTAGGTTTGAATAGGCCTTTAGCATAGTGCGCGCGATTTCCGAAATTCCGAGTGGTCACCAAAACAAATAAAACATCAAAGTATTTTAATCCCATACTTAATAATCTATACTAATATTAAAAAGAGGTAAGACTTTTTTTTTGTGTGTTCGTTTGTAACAAATAGGCTCCGAAACTACTGGACCCATTTTAATCATTTTTCTTTTCACCAATATTTAGCTACATTATTCCTGAGAAACATAGGCTTTCAACATCACGCTACTACCCACGGGCATTAACCACAGACGTACCTTGTGTAATAAACCACGTGGACGAAGTCGCAGGTAGTCGCTAGTCATAACATACACATACATACCTCCAGGTAATAAGTCATAAACGTTTTGGTGATAGGTTTCAATTGGAATATCTCGTGATAGAACTTGAAGATGTCTTCAGCTGACTCGCCTCTATCGTAACAACGCAAGCCTCCCATCCACCAGTGACCAACCCAGCCGTGAGCAATTAAATCGTACACGGAGGCGCGAGGCATGATGAACCCTGGGAGTAAGTAGGTAAGGTTTAGAGTCATTTATTTGTTAAGTTACTATGTGTTGGACACTGAGCATGGCAGTTGAGAGCTTTGTCATGCTCAATTTAATGTCTCGCTGACGGTGGCGCGTTGGTTGGATCGTTTGGTTCCCTTCAAGATGGTTGAGCTAAACGGTGCTGATGCACGCGTCATATTCGTGAACGGGTGCTGTCAGTTGGGATTGGTCATCTCATAACTGCCATGGCGTACATATTTATTATAATTTTGTTATTATCTATATTCACCTTCATTGTTTTCACATATAGAAGCAACAAGAATATTGTAACCAAGATTTTGTAAAAACCAAATTGAAAAACGGTAATTTAAAAAACTAAAAAACCCGACTGCTTTTCTGAGTATTTATGAAAAATCCCTAAAACAAGAAAGTCGTTGTACCCGATTGCACTTAAAATTGTAGCAGTCGGGACCCATTCGGGACCATCTGCAATGTAATATAGGTATGTGGTCTCAATTCACTAAGGCTCCATTTCTAGAATGGGTCCCGACTGCTTCAATTTCGCCCTCCTTCTGGCGCCGTCGGGTAAAAAGAGTGTCCATGGAGTTTCTTGCTCGTTCTTCTCCATAGAGACCTACGTTTTGGAACGAGCAACAAGCTTCAATTTTAAGCTGTAACTTCTTGACAATTCAAAAGTGCCTGTAAATGGTCTAATTGCAATAAATGCTTTGACTTTGAGACTAACTTCTACTGACCCATTTGCCTAAGCGTGTCTGGAGAGCCACAGTATGGTTATGGTTTCTGTAAAAATACACAGACCATTGTCACGCCTGTATTCCCCGAGGGGTTAGGCAGAGGTGCACCAATGTACACCCACAGTTCGCCGGTATGTTTAGGTCCCATGTAATAGGAGGTGAGGCCTGAGCATATTGCCATTAACCGGGCACAAATCCTAACTCCGAGCTGCTACTAAGTTTCATAGAAAAACCCAATAACACTTTGCTCGACATGGGAATCGAACCCAAGACCTCTATAGCGTAGCAGTCGCGCTTAAGACCATTAGGCTAACAAGGCTGTAAAAATAGGTAGGGTAAATCCCTGTCGACCGAAATCTTCCATTTGATCGCTTAAATTTGATCGAAAACCTAACCAAGTTTAGATTAAGTCAGGATTTTGATAAAATTAAGTCTTTTTGCTGTCTTCTACCGGTTCTTGATCAAAAACCGGGGTTTTCGGTACGGAGTAGTATAGAAATTGTGAATAGAGGTGCAATTAAAAAAAACCCATTACCCGTATTAAAATCAGCAATAGGGACAACTGGATGTTATGATTTCTCACTCAACATCATCATTCTGTCCTTATCGTTCATACCTCCATCATCAGAGAATTCACTTTCTTCTTACACAACCCACCCATCTTGTCTGTTCATCACATCTTCGCCTACACCATTCGTTTGTAGATGTTCCCAGCTCATCAGTTCCCAAGCCTAACTAAACCCTGGTTGAGATCTTACCGAAGGGATCGTCCTTAGCGAAGGCTCCTACTGCCTTCCCAGTGATGGCGGCGGTGATCCAGGGCACGTAGGGGTGGATCATGATGTGGTGGGGCGGGGGAGGGGGGCGCCGCGCACGCAGCGGGTCCGGGCATTGATTCCCACCTGCACAAGAAGTAAAGCTAACTGTTTCTACGGTATTTTAGAGGTTTGAGGAACAGGCTACAATGTTCCTCATTCTCTACTGAAGATTTCGTCTGCAGCGGCATCTATCGCACCACATGCGAACTACAAAGGACTTTTTCTACATCTTGGTGTCAAAGTGCTATGCGAGATCAGCATTTTACAAAATCAAGACGTCCACAGTTGGGTAGTAGCCCACCAGAAACAGTACCCGGTCAGCGCATCCTCCCTTTTGAAAAGTGGCTGAAGGACTTTACACCCTGTTGCTCATATCTGACGTCTAGAGATGTCAGTAGGTACCTTGAGATAGAGCTACTATAGACCAGTGCCCCGTATGCTCGTGCACGAGGGTCGGCGCTCCGGAACGGAAGCCACAGCCGGTGGAGCACGCCATTCTGTCCTGAGTCATCTTTGTCGCGTTCTGAGGAAAACGAAGTGCACTTGATCGAGTAATGTCAATTAGCGATTAGTATTACTTACCTATGGTAGGTCGCCTATCGGGCCGCTTATTACATACCATCACGCCTGTATTCCTCGAAGGGTTAGGCAGAGATGCATCAATGTACACCTACAATTCTTCGCGCAGCTTATTATAGTCAGTAACTAATAATAATAATAACTAATGTGACAGACTCAGGTAGTATAGGCGTTAGAGTAGATATATATACCATCACGCCTGTATTCCCCGAAGGGTTAGGCAGAGGTGTACCAATATACACCCACAGTTCGCCGGTATATTTAGGTCCCATGTAATAGGGAGCGAGCCTATTGCCATTAACCGGGCACAAATCCAAACTCCGAGCTGCTACTGAGAATTTCATAGAAAAACCCAATAACACTTTTTGCTCGACCTGGGAATCGAACCCGGGACCCCTTGCACAGCAGTCGCAATTGCGACCACGAGACCAACGGGGCAGTTAGAGTAGAATAAGCATAATATTCCAACATACATAGAATGTCGGGTAAAAAATGATAATAATTAGAATAATATTTGACGGCAATAAGACTTTGTCATAAGATCATGACGGGCTTTGAATTGAATCTTCTTCTTTATCGTGTGGGCAATAAGATCCAACGACCCCACACAACCTAGTGTCAGAGTTTCTAAACCGCTTCAAGGGCCTCTGATATGGTTACCGATATCAGTGACGTCCAAGGTAAAGTTAGAAAGGGCCATCACGACACGAATTGAATGATATTTGTGGAGAAATTCAAAAAAGGAATAAGTTAGTTACCTCGATTGTCGTAATGGTGTCGTATAGAAAGCAGAGCTCTCTCGGGAGTAAGGAGATTTTCTGCACGTTTTTATCCTCCTCTATAAAATCTCGCGGTACATCTGAAAACAAATGATGTAATCAATTAACTTGTTACAAGGACTTTATCGATCTCACGCTCTATTATTATATCGCGAAGAAGAAGCTCTTGACTCTAGTCTTGGTCAATGGTGACATAGACAAAGTCTACGATGGAGTGAGCTTACCTAAAAGAAGCCTGTTCACTCTAACTTTGAAGAGATTAGGGTTGAATGCGTTCGGAAAAACAGACGCAGGTAGAGAGTTTCACTCCTTTGCAGTGCGCATTTTAAAAGAAGATTGAAAACGCTTAGTGCGTATCAATGAAACAAGGTGGGGGTGTCGCCAAAGGTGCGTCTGGATGTCCGATGGTGGAAGGGGGCTAGTGGAATGAAGTCGTGGAGTTCTTGAGCACACTCACTGAAGACTAATAAAATAAACACACACTAGAAACATAGACTAATGATATTATGTACATTAAAAAATTCAGTACGATAAACTGGTGTAAATTATTTAATTTGATTCCCAGAGTTTGCTCGACCTGGCAACCGAACCTAAGACCTCTAGCGTAGCGGTCGCGCTTAGGACTGCTAGGCTAACGAGGCAGTTTGTTTGCTGACTATAACTTTACCTACCACTGCTGAAATCGACGTGAAATATCTTCGACTTAGTCAGTCTTCCATCAGAGTCAACCAGATAATTCTTGAAAGGCAGACAAGCCGGCAACATGTAATCTAAAAACATGTAAAGAAAAATTATTAAATTCTATGTTTTTTTTTCACAATAGTCAATTTAACTAAATAACGTTGATTGTAACAACTTACCCCGACTTGGGGCTAGTTGTTACATATTTGGGGCACGATGTTACGGTAAGTTAATAAACAAAATCAGCGATGATATTTTTTTTTTATTGTTTCAAAACTTTAAAAACTAATGAGATCACTTTAAACAGTCTTCGTATACGTAATATCTATATCGTAATTTTTAAGGATTTTTTTTTGTAGTAAATAACATAACTTTGTCAGGAACTTTTTTATGATGGCAGGATCTTATATAAAACCCGGTAAAAAAGGCGTGTAACTTCTTACCCCTGTAACATTGTACCCCCCGCTCCCATTGGTACACGTCTGCCTAACCCTTCGGAGAATACAGGTGTGATAGTATGTATGTGTATATGACTAGTGATTTTGGTGAAAGTGGGCCTTAAACTGACACAGTAATCTCCACAACCACCTACTAGATTTGATAGACATGACGAGCTTCATGAGCGCGATGCTGTACTTCGCGCCGAAGTGTTTGTACTCCGGGTGTAGCAGCACGTCGGCTATGGGCATCAGCAGGATGGCAGGCTCGCACTCGGTGCCCGCGGCTATCTCGCTGATGGTCACGTGGCACTCCTCCTCGTCTCGCTCGTAGTCGCCGAAGATCACGTTGCCTCTGGAAATGGTGAAAGAGGTAATGCAGTTTTTTTGAAGTGAAAACTTCTTTAGCACTTTTTTTGGAATGGGTAAAAAATGATAAACTCGCTTCAGGACACGTGACCTGATCGAAAATCTTACGAATTTATATACACAAATACGACAATTCGCTGACGCGATTTGTCATATTTGTGTACGTCTTTAGCGTTTTCACTTCTGCCGGCACTCCCGTAGTGCAACCCGTCGTTTTCTTTTTTACTTGATTTAAAACGGTTATAGTTGTTATCAATTACAATAATTAAACATTGAAAATATTAAAAAAAAAAACAAAATCATTTATGCCATCTTATATTAAACGACGCCATCTTATGTTACACGACCACTAAGGACCTGCAGTACGCACACATTGATAACACATGCACTGTCATTTTAAGGGTCTCCGCCCACGTCCGAGTTTTTGTAGAACCGATTATCGGACCGTTCGGAAAATCCTTAATTTCGTGAGACCGACTTTTTTAGGACGTGTGCGTGTGTTGTGTGACATTTGAATTTATATGTTCTACTAGCTTCTGCCCGCGACTTCGTCCGCGTCACAGTTGATGTGTTATCCTACGGGTACCGTACATTTTCCCGGGATAAAAAGTAGCCTATGTGTTATTCCAGACTATAATCTATCTTTGTGCCAAATTTCATCCAGATCCATTCAGCCGTTTAAGCCTGAAAGAGTAACAAACATCCATACATCCATACATCCATACATACAAACTTTCGCCTTTATAATAGTAGTAGGATTCTCTTCGACAAGGATTTTAACGCTGCACGCCCTCGTCAGACAATCGATGTCCGATTTTTTTGTCCTACAAAAAGTTAACACAAAAAACACACCGCTGAACTCTGGGTGTACATTGGTACACCTCTGCCTAACCCTTCGGGGAATACAGGTGTAATGGTATGTTATGTAAAAAGTCTGACGTGTGCGGCGGCACTAAATCGTAGTTTGTTTAGAACTAGGCTTTCCCCACGGCTTTGCTTGTTAAAGTTATAGAATTAAATTGAAAATTGAATTAGATTCCAAAGACACGTGGCGCCATCTTTTGTCATATGAACGTTATGTTTTCTAAAACTTAAGTAATATTTTATTAAAATACGTGACAAAAAAGTATGACATCTAAATAGATATGTGTTCGATCTGGCCATTTTAATAAAAAAATATCAGATGATCCCATAAAGTGAATTAAGAAAAAAACGTTTGTTTTTTTTTGGGGGGGGGGCGGTAATGGCGTTTGCAAATTTTTTCGACAAAAGTGGTCAGTCGATAAATGTTTTAGGTAAAACCTTTTTGTTATTGTAAAAACGTGGTAGTTTAAAATAATTGGTTACTTTTGTATTTTTCTTTCATTTACTTGTTTAGGTTAATTGTTCATTTCTTCTGTTATTTTTTTTAGTAATTCATATGTATTTTCTAAGTATATCTTAGACATCACTGACATTGCTAACCATGTCAAAGACCCTAGAGGCGGTTTGGAAACTGTGACACTAGGGTGTGTGGGGTCGTTAGACCTTACTGCCCACACGATAAAGAAGATAGTCCCTTCATAATGGTCAATACTAACAGTGCATATCCGACCGGTATCTGCGCGGCGTCCATGGCGGTAGACAACACGAACTGTCTGCTGATGAGGATCACGCGCGGAACCCTGAAGTAGTGGGGGGTTCCGTTCTTCACTGCAACAGATTGATATTAGCTGGCACTCAGATTTTGAGAAAAAAAATGATGGATACATACCGTGTTGATTTAAGGTTCGAGCACATTATGCCGGGCCGCAGCGCAGCGCAAAATGCGTACCTAGCACACTGTTGACGGGGCGGGGCGGGCCGCATCGCACGGACGGAAATCCGCGGCGCAATAATGCCAGCCGCTGCGGCCCGATACAGTGTGCGTTATTTCATACAAATTGTATTGAAGCGATTTGAGCGGATTTTTGCGCTCCTCCCCGACACGCTGCGGCCCGGCATAATGTGTTCGAACCTTTAAAACAACATTTTATTTTTGTACAATTTTCTTTTAACGCTTTGCCGCTCTATGATTTTCTCCAGTATAGTGCATTTACAAACATATACATATAAACTCCCATACACAAATATTTGTTCCGTGCGGGAATCGAAATCCTCAACCGCTCAGTCACTGCGCCAAGCGTGTGGTCAAATTAAGTTCAAGTTAATTTTGTATTAGCAAACTACAGCTCCAACTAAACGTTAATATTGTTTCCTGTCAAGTCCATAATCATCATCATCATATCAGCCGCAGGACGTCCACTGCTGAACATAGGCTCCCATAGATTTCCAAAAGGACCGGTTGGAAGCGGCCTGCATCCAGCGTCTTCCTGCGGTCTTAATCAGGTCGTTCATCCACCTTGTGAGTGGCCTTGGTTGGCAGTGCGTGCTCTTCATGCGAGAACCAACCACCATTCCCTATCAAGTTGCTTACCATGAATGTACTGTAGGGCCCCGAGCCATGTGAACTGGAGGTCCTCGACGGGCCCCTCACCAGGGCTGGCCCCCGGGTCGTCGTGACAATCGAAGAACTGACCCTTGATGACCACCACACCTGATGAAACAAGCGATGAAGGCACAAGTAACAGTAAGTATTAAAGTTACAACAAAACAAAGGAACGAAACTGGGGCCCACCACCAATTCTTAAACCGGGAACCTTACTTTATGAAGGAATAATTGGGTAGTGTCCACCACTAACCAATAATTTCAAGTCACAATTTCTCTAAAAACGGTAATTTAAAAAACTAAAAAACCCGACTGCTATTCTTTAAAAATCCCTAAAACAAGATAAATTGTAGCAGTCGGGACCCATTCTAGAAATGGAGGATTAGTGAATTGAGAGCACATACCTATATTACATTGCAGATGGTCCCGAATGGGTCCCGACTGCTACAATTTATCTTGTTTTAGGGATTTTTAAAGAATAGCAGTCGGGTTTTTTAGTTTTTTAAATTACCGTTTTTTATTTTTGATTTTTTTAGTGTTTTAAAAAAGAAATTAATATACCCAGTATCACTCTTACAGTAAATACGAATCTACCGACACCTCTCAAGCTAAAATCCATCGAGCCGTTCAGCCTGCAGAGCGAGCCAAACATTTGAATTTGGCGCCAAAAATCCGCCATTTTGTTTTTTTTTTTTTTTATATACCCAGTGTCATTCTCACAGTAAATACGAATCTAACGACACCTCTCAAGCTAAAATCCATCGAGCCGTTCAGCCTGCAGAGCGTGCCAAACAATTATACATACATACATACATACATACATACATACATACATACATACATACATACATACAAACATACCCTCGAAAAACATAACCCTCCTTCTGTCGCAGTCGGGTAAAAAAGCACTTTATTTTATCCATGAAAACCGATTATTTTTCAATTTATTGTAAAATTAGATTTTTACTTCCTTTAAAATTTATAAATAGTTGATCAATTGAGTAGGCCACGTAGTGACGTCACAGTGTGATAATGCCATACAAAGTCTATGAGAGATTCGCGTTTTCACAGTTCATAAAAAGTATGTCAACTGATGGTGGTGGATACTACCCAATTCTGGGCGAGAGGTGTAGTGTATACCGCGCGGCACACTATTCTTTATCTACATCTACACTGATATTATAAAGAGGATTTTTTTTATAACGAATAAACTTAAAAACTACTGGACCGAATAAAAGAAAACAGAAAGCTACATTATCACTGAGTGACATAGGATATAACATAACGGGAGCGGAGCAGTAACCAAAGACGTAACTTAACGATGATAAAATAAGCCACGCGGACGGATTCCCTTGTAATTCACTATAAAAAAAAAACGACGGGTTGCACTCCGGGAGTGCCGGCAGAAGTGAAAACTTGAATATTAACGTTGTGCATTTTTGATATTTTGGAATGGGTAGGGAATAATTTTGCACGAATTGCTTTAATTATCAGTATAAAAGTACTATCATTTATGTGGTATAATACAATATTTATTTATTGCGCTAATAATTCGTAAGATTTTCGATCAGGTCACGTGTCCTGACGCCAGTTTAAATTTTTTTACCCATTACAAAAAAAGTGTACAACGCCGCTAAAGAAGTTTTCACTTCAAAAATAAATGAATATTACTTACAAGACAGGCATATTAAAAAGCCGAGGACTCTATTCCTCCACATGTTGCGGTCTGCCTACCCCACACGTCATCAATGGTACTACCACCCACGACCAACAGAATGAAGCAAACGATACAGGTAACATTGATAATGTCTTGTTTACTATTCAGATTGATGCAGAATGTCAGAAATGCGATTGTCGATACTGTGTACCAATATCTGTGGTATTTTAGGAGTACACAATTGACAAAACCATGTCTTGTTTGTCAATTCATATTGGCATTAGCGCAGTGGCTGAGCGATTGCTGGTGTGCTGCGTGTCCTAGGTTAGATTCCCGCACGGAACAAATTTTTGTATTACCTACACATAGAGTTTATGTGTTTATAAACGCACCCACGGTACAGGAAGAATTCCTAGTATGTTTAAAAATAAATAAATCGTAATATTAATAATCGTAATATCGTGTTGCCCAGTTACTGGGTTGTGGAGGTCTGATAGGCAGTCGCTCCAAGTAAAACACTGGTATTCAGCTGCATCCGGTTAGACTGGAAGCCGACCTCAACGCAGTTGGGAAAAGGCTAAGCAGATGCATGTTTAAAAATAAATAAATAAATTAAAGGAAAATTTACGAATAGCAAAGGAGATAGTAGCTGTCTTGCCAATGGTGGTTGGAGAAGAGTAAGTAACTTTTGGTTCAGACAAAACTTAAGCCAAAAATTCATCCGCGGATGTTGATAAAACCCACTTTTAAGGCAAGGTAAGACACCATGGATTGCTAAAATAATAAAAGTAACTCTACTGGCAAACACACGCTGGTTCAATATCGGTCTGGTCGAAAAAAGCCCTTTAAATAAACCGCAAATAGATCAACAAATTGAGTTTAGACCACAAAAGTAAATCATAATCTAGTTTTATGTTCCAAGTTCAAAATCGATTCCCTGTGTGCGGCTTTAACTTATGTAGTGCCCAGGCATCACCGTATATGATGGGCATTTGTTTCCTAGCCATATTGTAGCTTAAACCGCATTTGTAACTATGCCATAACATTTCTTAAATGTGCGCGACTACGAAAAAACACTTATTTATTTATAAAAAAATAAATAAAAAAATCGGCCTCTAGTACATTGAGCCTAAACATACCGGCGAACTGTGGGTGTAAATTGGTACAACTCCACCTAACCCTTTGGGAATACCTGTGTTGCGGAAATTTTATTTCACATTATTCCCAACCACTGCAACTCCTGAAAGCCAGACTCAACAGTGGAAACCGACAGAAAAGCGTTGAGGCAATGAAGCTCGACGTCCCGGAGAAACAATACAACTGTCTTTGATCTCGCAATGATATTAATCAGAGAGAAAGATTAGCGGAGGAGTAAGAAAAAGTGATCTTATTCTGTCGGGAGAGCCGGCGCATCAAAGTTTCGTCACTGCGCCAACCGTACCGCGGTTATTGCATTTCCAATCATTTGAAAACACATCGTTCCCGCAACGTAGTGGTGGATAGACAAAAAGAGATAAGGAACCTTACCCTAATTATGCTTTAGAAGCCATGGTTTGATCAGATGCTCATAATTACATTCACAACAAAACAAAATGCAGTACTACATATGCGACCAGGGTCTCCTATAAATCCTATAGCACACTAACCCACGATTATGGCACCAATGCGACAATGCGACAACGCGACGTAATGCACGCGTCATTACGCGCATGCGTCCATGTCGGCATGCGTAATAGCGTAATGACACGCATTCATATGCAGCGCGGTCCAATCGGCGCCGGCGCGACCATCTGTTGTCACGCGGAGGTGCGACCGACATTGTTTTGGAGGAGGCTTTTGGAAGCCGTAACTAAGACGTGTACATAAACAGAAAATCCAGTTTATAAGCCCTTTTCATCAGTTATTTACGCAATTTAAACAAATAATATTGTTAAAGTACTAGGTAATCTATCGCTTTTGTTTAAATTGTTAATTAGGAAATAAAGTTATTCTATTCTATTATTTTTTCCTACCTCTCCTCACTTCTACCTAGCTAAGAGCAAAATAACGGTCTTGTTTTTACCCGAGTTTGTGTTCCTTTGGGATTATTCAGGCCTAACCCATAATTCTGAAGTCTAAGCATACGAAATCCACGAGCGTAGTGCAAAGGGGAGTGTCAGACTCTTACTAACTAACACTAAGCATTAGTCCACCTTTGTACTTTTTTTTGCAATTTTTTTTAATAAATAAAACCCATCTGTGTTCTTCCGAATGCCCTTTGCGTTCTAGGGCCGCGGTGACTCTTTCGAGCAAATTCCGCAACCCTGGCAATCTCAGGAACCTATGATAATAAAGATGTAGTCTGCCCATCTCATCCAAAAAAAATTACACCTTCCTATACCATAATATTCTTAAATCCCGTCGTTGCATCGGCTATGCGCGGCACACCGTTGATTAGCCCTGTAAGTGCAGACAATGCGTTAGCACCACTCGCAAATTGTGCACATCCTGCATCATAGCGAAGCGCGAATCTTAATACCGAGGCTATACATATTACTTTGTGATATTTTGTATGGAGAGTTCTTTTTGTTTTGACCTCTTTCTTTCTTTGTTCTTCAAAAGTGACTCTGGATTTCAAACTATGTATTTAAATACATACCAACACCCCTGTATTCCTCGAAGGGTAAGGCAGAGATGTACCAATGTACACCTACAGTTCGCCGGTATGTTTAGGTCCCATGTTATAGGGGGCGAGCCTATTGCCATTAACCAGGCATAAATCCTAAGTCCAAACTGCTACTGAGAATTTCATAGAAAAATCCAATAACACCATTAGGAGCATTTTCGTCTGCAATGTTCCAAATCTTATTGGGATGTCAGCATGCAGCCTCCATACATCAACCTAACAAGAACAATCTGTCCACCTTGAAACAATGACGACATAATATTATTTTAGTATCACAAACGTAATACATGGGACGGCCATAGGGGTATCACCATAAGAATTTAGTGCAAAAACGATTGCGTCAGAAACAATTTACTTAGGACTATATAAAGGGCAATTTCCTAGTTTTTTCCACAGTATTATTGTAATATTGTTGTGTAATATCGTTAATAAGATGAGAGTGTACGGTTTTATTATCGCCGCTTTGGTCGGGATTAGCTTTTCTGTTGGTAAGATTTTTTTTTAATCTTTATGCTTTTTACAATAGTCTTATACCAGCTGATTATTGGACCATTGCAGGGCAAAGACTTCTCCTTATACACAGATAGCACGAGCAATAATCACCACACCAATAATCACAGACTTATATTAACGATGTTCATTTTTCTTTGAATTTGACCTTTCTTAGGATGCATAAACCAATTTCTCTTTAAAGAATTCTTCAAATCCACTCATAGAAAAGTAATCATCTAAATATCTCTCCACATAGAATGGATTTTGACAGATTAAAAACTATTCTAAAGAAAACGACTTAGTATGTGGATACTTGCAACTTTGTCTCAGAAATGGCAACGCATTTGCAAGGCCTCTGGTATTGCAGATGTCTATAGGTAGAGGTGACCACTTAACATCAGGTGGGCGGTCGAAGGCTTGTTGGCCATCCAAAAAAAAAAAAATATTTTTGTCACACAGCATTTTAAATCGGAATCAGTCCAAATTACTCCTTAAAATTTGATTTATTCATTGTCACTTCCCATCCTCAGATGGCACAAAACCAGTCGTACAGAGTAATCCAACAAACAATGAAGAGCCAGCTCCCCAAAGCGATAAAAACGACAAAATTATAGAAGAAATGATATTCAAACTAAAACATTTGGTGAAGTCACCAGAAAACCCTGATGTGGAGATTCTAGTAAATGGTCTGACTGGCTACCAAATACCTGGCCTATTAAAAAAGGAACCAAGGAATGTTAATTGTAAGATAATCTGTATCTCTACATAAGTAGTATAAAACAAAGTCGCTTCATGCCATCTATACGCTTAGGTAGATCTTTTAAACTACGCAATGGATTTTATCGCGGCTATCATTGATAGATAGAGTAATTCAAGAGGAAGGTTTATATATGCATAGAATATCACGCTACCGCCAATGAGACGGAGCAGTAACCAAAGACGTATCTGAACGCGGGTGACACCACAGGGAATATAAAAAAAAAAAAACAAAGTTAGCAAAGAAATACTTTCATTAATATAGCTATTTATAAATCGTATGTCAAACGCGCCGAGACAGACAAAACTCGATCAAGCCTGTAGAAAATTCTCACACCAATTAATCAACTAGAAAAGAGCTGATAATCTTCGAACGGCTGAACAGATTTACTTAAAACATTGCTTAGTACACCGAGAGTGTACTAAGCTATGTTTTAAGTCAAGTCACCGTTCAAAGAAAAAAAAACTACATTAAACTTGGTTTAGCAGTTTGGGAGGTACGATGGTAAAGACGGACATATAAATACACACGTGTTTATGACGCGCCACTGTTTTCTTCCAAAGTTAATAAGTAATAATAACTACTATAAATACCCTGCGATGAAGGTCTATATGAGAATCGAATCATGACATTGACTTTCAAAGTCATTTTCCAGAATGGCTAAAAACTTATATTATACCTATAATATAAGTTTTTAGCTCTTCAAATAAAGTAAATATTTCAAAATTGAAATATTAAATGAAGTCAAAAATTTTAATCAGATTTTCCTTTTTCTATAAAATACTTACTACGGTAAACATATTACTTACCTATCACTATTATCGGATATTTAAAAGTAAGTACTACTTGGTACGCTCATTACTTATACAGATAATTAACGAGGCGTAATCACTAACCTATAACATGTATGTCCATCATCCATCCAAAAATTTTCATCTAAACTACATCTGCAATGCACAAAACTTTAAAAAGATAAATCACTAAAACAGATTCTATAACCTTCAATAGTACTGACCTCAATTTCCGAGTCGCCTACGTCATATCTTAATAGTTCACCTCTAAAGCTATAGCCATACAGTTCAAAATCGTCTGTAACCGTTGTATTGATTGCATGCAGTCTACGCAAAGTGAATTATCAACTACCTGTGACGTCAGAGTCTATTTTTATCTTTTCAGATAGCTTTGTAGATATCAATCCATAATTTCAAGCCAGTTATACATGTCAGGATGGCCGAGCGGTCTAAGGCGCTGCGTTCAGGTCGCAGTCCACTTCTGTGGGCGTGGGTTCGAATCCCACTTCTGACAAACACTTTTTGCTTTTCCTGTTTTTTATTACATAGATTTATGAAAACTTCGCTGTAGAACAAAAATAGAGCAACAAGTTTTCTTCAACACCACTACTATTTTTAAAATCTAAATAAAATTTTAAATCAATATTCTTTAATCATCTATTCTAATATTATAAAGAGAAGATTTTTTTGTTTGTTTGTAACGAATAGGCTCCGAAGCTACTGGCCCGATTTTAACAATTTTATCACCAATAGATAGCCGTATTATTCCTAAGTAACATATAACATCACGCTACGACCCACGGGAGTGGAGCATTAACCAAAGACATAACTTACAAATGGCGAGTTATTTAAGCCTTAAATCTTGATATTTCTCTTCCAGTATCATCAGAACTCTTCGCCTCCTCGACCCCAGAGGCCCGCGAGGACTGGGAGCGCATCGTGGGGGGCATAAAGGCCCCCAACGGCTCCATTCCCTACCAGGTGTCCCTACGGATATGGGGGGTGTGGCACTTCTGCGGAGCTTCCCTAGTGACGCCTAGAGTAATCCTTACAGCTGCGCATTGTGTCGATAGGTGAGAGAAGAATTGACCTTGACTGTCTTTATTTAAGGTTGTTTTGCCTTTGTAAAATACAACAGTGTCGTCTATACTATAATGTTAAGATAAATGCCAATTATAATACTAACTACAAAGCTACTATACTACAAAGCCTATAAGAAACTAAATTAAATTACTATAACAAAATGTTTACCTACGATTTTAGTGTTGGCATTCACCTGTAGTGTTGCTTAACTAGGTTTGCTATAATATAATTTTCAGGCGCTTTTTAGTAACGTGATTTTTTCAATAACAGCTATACTGATCTATGTTCAGATACCAAATCTATTGGTTTTAAAGTTACATCTAGCCTAAAATGTACTATATAACTTAACTACCACATTAAACGCTAATATGCAGTAGATGGCCAACCAGTCATTTACGAGTTTTAGTCGAGTCGATCCCAAATGCAACGCTCACACATATAAGTATAAATATAATCTTCAACCAATCTTAATTAAATATAAAATACCTACTATACTACTGTAAAATGTTCTATAAGTACGCATATAATATTTTAATTATGTGAAATACTCACAAGTCTCACAAGTCTCTAGTCGCAAGTGCGACTGCTGTGCAAGGGGTCCCGGGTCCGATTCCCAGGTCGAGCAAAAAGCGTTATTGGGTTTTTCTATGAAATTCTCAGTAGCAGCTCGGAGTTTGGATTTGTGCCCGGTTAATGGCAATAGGCTCGCCCCCTATTACATGGGACCTAAATATACCGGCGAACTGTGGGTGTACATTGGTACACCTCTGCCCAACCCTTCGGGGAATACAGGCGTGATGGTATATTTATTTTTTTATTTATTTTGAAATACTATTCAATGTAAAGTTTATAAAGAAGTACCTACTGATTATGTAATTGGTAGATCTTGGGCCTAACTAAGCTGGCCACTCCTGTAATACGCTAACATTACCACCTCACCCCACTTCTTTCCAGACTCAAACCGCAGTACTTCAAAGCAGTGGTAGGCACGAACCAGCTCCGGAACGGCGGCACAGCATACAACATCCGCAAAGTGGTGATCCATGAGGATTACGATGACTACGTGATCAGGAACGACATCGCCATCCTGTTCACTGAGGAGGAGATGGACTTCGGGAGTAAGGTGGATGCTGTGGAGCTGAATGATGAACCCGTGGAGAAGGGGGAGGAACTGGTGCTGACTGGATGGGGGACTACGTCGGTGAGTAGTGTCCTCTACAACGATTGAGCAATGTGCTTTTTAGGGGCCCATTGCACTAGGTATGTACGTATTTAACAAAAAACGCTGATAAAACTCGTTACTTATGTATAAGGACTTCCTTTATTTTTATACTTTTTTTTTATTTCAATTGTTTGTTGAAATAGCGGTCTTGTAATACTCGTACTTAGTCTGTGATAGGCGGACGGACGGACACCAGAGCCATTATTATAGGGTCCATTTAGAGTCTTGGAAAGCGGAACCAGATGAAGGATAAATTATAATTATTTAAAAGGTCCGCAGTGTAATATGGTGCCTGTACGAAATGAAATAGCAACCTGTCATCGTCGTGAGACATCCGTGTGTACAAGTTTCTATATAAAAAATAATAATGTCGCATCTGTACCTATGTACGTTTAGATCGCTTAAATTGCGCAACGGATTTTAATGCGGCTTTTATCAATAGATAAAGTGATTCAAGAAGAAGGTTTATACGTATAGAACATCAAGCTAAGGATAACGGGGGCGGAGCAGTAACCAAAGACGTAACTCAACGCGGGTGCTACCGCAGGGAGCAAAGCTTTTTATTTTGACTTCTTCCGCTCTGGGCGGATAGGAAGGGAGTGTCAGACTCTTACTGACTAAAACCTTCCTAATGCCCATTTGCGTTCTAGGGCCACGGTGACTCTTTCAAACCAATCCTACTACCCTGGGCGGTGGATTATTTGCTAATATCCGTACTAATATTATAAATGCGAAAGTAACTGCCTGTCTGTCTCTTCTTCACGCCTAAACCACTGAACCGATTTCAATGAAATTTGGTACAGATATAGTCTGGGACCCAAGAAAGGACATAGGACAGTTTTCATCCCGGAAATCCCCCGGGAACGGGAACTATTAATCCACGCGGACGAAGTCGCGGGCAAAAGCTAGTACATAATAATAAAATCCCTTTCCCCACAGTACCCAGGCCGCCTGCCCAATGACCTGATGCAGCTGGAGCTCCGGTCCATCACGTATGAGGAGTGCAAGGAGGCACATAAGAGTGTCAACGCTGTGTTTGAGACACAAATCTGTGCGCTGACCAAGGCCGGTGAAGGAGCTTGTCACGTAAGTTGGACATGAATTACTTCGTCATCGTCATCTGCTTAGCCTTTTTCCAGCTATGTTAGGGTCGGCTACTAGTCTCCGGATACAGCTCAATACCTGTGTTTTACATAGAGTGACTGCTTATCTGAATTCCACAACCCAGTTACTGGGTAACACGATACCTCTTGGTTAGACTGGTGGTCAGACTTTCTGGCTTCGGACTATATTGAATTGCTTCGAAAACCAGACCCTTTGAAAACCAGAGTTTATCTTTCTCCTACTATTTATTTCTACTGTATAGTGGATGCGTTTACAAACATATAAACTCACATACACAAACAGCCAGACCCGAAACCACTATCCGTAGGCCATACAAATATTTGTTCCGTGCGGGAATCAAAACCGCGACAAGCAGCGCAGCAGCCAACTGCTCAGCCACTGCGCCGGTTGTGCTATCAATATTGGGCAATAAAATAGTGCTATTCTATGATGTACATTTCAGGGTGATTCCGGCGGTCCATTGGTGAGGGAAGGTCGTCAGATTGGCATCGTGTCCTGGGGTATACCTTGCGCTAGAGGCAAGCCTGATGTCTACACGAAGGTAACTATTCTTAATCTAGATTCAATTCTACTGCCTGCCTATCTCTTGCATAAAGAAGCTCCTCGTGAAGGACCTCGTCCGGGGAAGTACTACTACAAATTTTTGCCGGCCCGGTAATTACAGGCCCATGAGACTCTGTCTCTGGGATGGCAACGCGTTTGCAAGGCCTTTGCTTTTGCAGATGTGTGTGTGCAGCGGTGCCACTTAACATCAGGTGGACCGTCGGATTGTTTGTAATCCAACGATGATTAAAAAAAGAAAAATCTTATTTCCTCACATATTTTAATCAGGATGAAAAAATAAATTAGGACTACCTAGAGCAGTCTTGATAAAAAAATTACAGCAGAAGCTATTATAAAAACTCCATGGAAAAGCTTTCAATATCCATTCATCCCCAGGTGGAAGCCTTCATGCGCTGGATAGAGAAGACACTATACGATGATGATATGGACCACGTCAGGTACATCCACGAACACAAGCGTCAACGGAGAACTAACAGACATTGAGCTGACATGTACCTGTACCCGTAATGTTATTGTATTGTTTGTTTATAGGGATGCTAATAATAATGGAACTATTGTTGCGAAATTGCGATTCTTTTGTTTTTTTTTTGTTCTACGTATCCTTGTTGATGTATGCATGTTACCTAGTATGTACAAAAGCTCAACATTTACTCTCTCGAAGCAGCCTGGAAGAGAATAAGAGTAGGTTACGCCGTTGAAAACATATCAGTCAGCAAGGTAAGGTGGTGATTGCCCAGGCTTACGTAATTAAGCATTCTACTAATAAGGTGATTAGTAATGCATATTCTGTATACATTTGGGTGTATCAAAGCAGTATTTTCGATATAAATAAAAACAGATGTGTGTGACAACGCAAGAAAGGGGGGAAGTCCTAGTAAGACCTACCCTGATCTGATTGGTGAGGTTCTTCAGAAAGGTCGGGTGTGCAGTACTCGTAACTGACGTGCTTGTCTGTATGAACGTGGATGAGGCGAAAGAGAATGTAAGGATCGTAGCAGGTGGCGTTCTGTGTTTTCTGCCTACCCCAATAGGAAAAAGGCATGAGCTTATGCATGTAAATAAAGGTATTTAGGAACATAGCGAATTCAATATGTCTTAAAAGAAAGGTACAAGCAATAAAACAATAACATTTTCATTTAAAAAATCTGCTATATTTAAAGCATGCATAAATCTAATATCACAGCAGTCTGTCGCGACTGTCCTTTCTATAAAACGCGATAATTATTACAATATTAATAAATTATACCAATACAACATAATCAATTTAGAAACATTATCAAAATGTTACATTTACCTTAGTATTTCACCGTACCTTATATTACGAAATTATTACAATTAGGTAGATGACACTACTAATCAATTGACGTACTTTTTATGAGTTGTCAAAACGCGATTCCCCCATAGATTTTGTATGACGACAATACTAAACTATGACGTCACTTTTTTGACATCTCAATTCACTATTTACTCATTTCAGAGCAACTAAAATTCGAATTTTAAAGTTATTGAAAAATTCATTGAGTTTTTAGAGCTAAAATAAACTGTTTTTTTTTTTGTGAAATTATGTCTTGGCATAATTAAATTGTTTAATAGTGTCTACTACCCAATTTAAACTTATTTTAATCAACCGGAATTGTATTATATTTTATGAAAATGAGATAAAAATATTACATAAAAAAATATATTACAACAAAAAGTTGGTGAAATAGCACCACACCTAACTCTTGCTAGAT
This sequence comes from Caradrina clavipalpis, assembly GCA_932526535.1. NCBI lineage: Eukaryota > Metazoa > Arthropoda > Insecta > Lepidoptera > Noctuidae > Caradrina > Caradrina clavipalpis. The sequence goes on along the minus strand of OW052111.1, from coordinate 1,867,827 downwards.
ACAGTCGACGACAAAATTATTTTAAAATAAGTAGTACCACACATATACACAAATTGTTAGTTCACAAAACTAATCATTAAGTGGCGTTGAAAAGACAATGAACAAAAATTTAAGCAGAATTTAAATTTTAACATGCCCATTGTCCTTTCAATTCAAAAATAGGATATTCCCCCAAGACACATTTTACTTATTAATATTTAAACCACCGTAAAACCCTCAAAATAAGTATCTAAATTACTTAAAAAATGCATTTTTTCTAGTTTTTCCTTAGTCTGGTCTAAAATAAAGCTATTGTGTAACACAGTGATATTCAAAATGTCATTCTAATTTGGCAAGCAATGACTTTCGGAATACCATAGGAAGTGACTTTTTGGCTAAAGGTTTTTTTATTGCGTTCATTGTTTTTACCTCGCATATTCAAAATTATTCAAATTTTACCCAACTAATATGTATAGATACCTAATATTATTTTCACAGTATGTGTATACTGGTATATATATTTTGGTCTTGGTAGTTCAAGTCTTAAATGACCATACCAGCGCGACTATTAAAAATAGTTCTTACTTAAAATTGAATGAAATCATACATTCCTACAGTCTTATCACTCATAAAGCAATTTTTCAACACTTTTTGATAACAAACCCGCATATTGCAATTTAAAAGGAGCAAATTTATTTTTTTAACATTTCCGTTTTTCGAAAGTATATAAAAATCCCCTTTATCTTATTTTCTAACACACAGGCTTGAAATAAGTTTTAAAAAATCTCAAAAATTGAAGCACAATTTTCAGGCTTTTGAATTACTTACATCATTTCTAAAATATAAATAGATACGACTACTAATAGTATCCTTAAACGAATCCAGACATAGTCGAAAAATTCTTGAACGTCTTCATTGAAAATATAATCATAAAATTCATTCTGTGCACTTTCTGTGCCATTTTTATCACCAAAGACATTTATGTTTGTGGTATCTTTACCAAGTATACCAAAGTTTATAATAACATTATGACTATTAACAATTTCTAATGTCACCTGTTCAGGAATTCCGTTGGACTTAGTTTCGAATTTGAAATTTTCAGTTGGTAGCACTGCAGATGATTGCACGATCGGATATTGAGAGTTTTGTTTCGTGAAGTTGGCAGCGATGGAAATTCTTTCGAAAACAATGTTTGATTTTTCCGATCTGTAACGAAGAAAATTGGTTTAATTAATTTGCTTGCTATATACAGGGTGGAAATTTATTATGCTACTTGGAGGGAAAGTAATCTAAATACTGAAGATAGCAAATTTTACTTAAAGGAAACATTCCTTTATTTTTAAAAAGAAACAGAACTGCATTTAAATAATTTTGAAAATACAGTTGCCACACCCGGGAATCGAACCGACTAAAATGCGAAAAAATAGCATCTTGTACTTTTATGGCACTAGTCGATAGGGTCAATCATAAGGATCAAATCTCTGCAAACATGATAAATTAAATTTAAAAAAAGCCATGAAATTTTAACCAAAACTTATTTTATTCCGACGAAAAAATCGAGAATTGACTAATTGCATGCTCGAAATGAGCTCCATTTTCTTGGATGCACAAATTTATTCTTTTAAGGAATTCATTGTGAATAACTTTTAGTAGGGTGTTTTGGTGAATATTGAAAATTGTTTGCTACCAAAACTCACTCAAAATTAGTTTTTTTAAAGGAATAAATTTGTGTATCCATGAAAGTGAAGCTCATTTCCAGCAACTACTTAGTTAATTTGTTCGTTTTTTTCGTCCGAATAAAATAAGTTTAGGTTAAAATTTCATGGTTTTTGTTTAATTTAATTTACCATGTTTGCAAAGATTTGATCCCTATGATTGACTCTATCGATTAGTGCCATAAAAGTACAGGATGCTATTTTTTCGGATTTTAGTCGGTTCGATTCCCAGGTGAGGCAACGGAATTTTCAAAATTATTTAAATGCAGTTTAGTTTCTTTTTAAAAATAAAGGAATGTTTCCTTTAAGTAAAATTTGCTATCTTCAGTATTTAGAGTACTTTCCCTCCAGGTAGCATAATAAATTTCCACCCTGTATATAATAGCTATAATTTCATATAATTACTAGTTTCTGACTGCGACTTCGTCCGGGTCAAATTTAATATAATGTCCAACAGGAACCGTACATTATCAGGAATAAAAAGTATTCTATGTGTTATTCCACACTACAATCTATCTCAGAGACAAATTTCATCCAGATTTGTTTAGCCGTTTAAGCGCGAAAGAGTAACAAACATCCATCCATCCATCCATCTATTCATCCTCACAAGCTTTCACATAAAATAATTAAATTAAGTACTGCAAATACTAGGACTGTAGGACTATCTTTTGCTTGATGATTTTGCATGCACACGAAATCGTGGGTTCAATTATGGTTCAAATTTAGCCTGCACCAAATTCTAAATCAGTCCAATAGTTTCGCTGTTTTAGGGCAACAAATAAAGTCACTTTCGCAATTATAATATTAGTATAGCTACGTGTTAACTTACCCAGAAATAATACAGATCTGTGTACCGATCTTGTGGTTAGCGTTGAATGGACGGATTCCGTTGAATGCTGCTAAACTGTAGCTCGCTTCGGACTTAGTACCTGAAGAGAAGAGCAAGAAATTTAACGAAAGTGCTTGATTTATTTACGAGTCACCATTTTGGTAAACACACATGACGAAAATCGTGGACGCAGACGATGTGGCGTATTAGTGCCTATGCCATTAGATGGCAAACAAGCCAATTTGAGCCATCTGAATTACAGATGCGTAACATCTTCTAATTTCCACACATATTTTAATCAGGGTGAAAAACTAAATAAGACTTTACCTAAAGCAGTCTTGACATAAAATTCACAGCAGAAGCTCTTATGGCAGACTGTCTTCTTGTAACCCTTTGAGCTGGCTTCTATATCCAGTAGCCTGATGACGTACTGGTTCAAGTCTTCACCGGAGAAGTTGATCGAAGCAGAATCAATCATAGGTACTACAGGTGCATCTGAAATTAAAGATTTGTCTTTAATATCGGGAGAACTGCCTCGTTAGCCTAGTGGTCCTATGAAATTCTCAGTAGCAGCTCTGAGTTAGGAGTTAGCCGTGTGCTGCCGTCTGACCTCTGGATTTTAATGCTTTGTTTTTATCAATCGATAAACTAAACTCAAACTCAAAGCATTTATTTTAATTAGACCATTTACAGGCACTTTTGAATTGTCAAGAAGTTACAGTTTAATATTGAAGCTAGTTGCTCGTTCCAAAACGTAGGTCTCTATGGAGAAGAACGAGCAAGAAACTCCATGGACACTCTTCTCATGGAACTTTTCTCTCTAACTCAAGAGAAAAGTTTATACGTATAGGACATCATGCTACGACTAACGGGAGCGGAGCAATAAACATAACTGAAAACGGGTGACACCGCTAAAGTATAAGGAATCTGAAAAAGGTGTTGTAGAAAAAATTTTTTCAATGCGGGTTGTAACGTGAAGACGCATAATAAAATAAAAATTGCTAAGTTGACTACAACATGTCAAAAGAACATAAAAATAATGCTTAATAAATGTTCGTTGCCTAAGAATGACGTCACAAGTTCTGAGATCATTATCTAACATCGTACGATTCTCACGCGACTTTATCTGTGCGCACACGACTAACTAAGGAAAACATGTTTGTAATCAAATGTATGAAAACACTACTTGACGTCCTTACTTACTGAAATATTTGATAATAGTATTGAGTACGTCACATTTTAATTACAAGTAAATTAAATTAATTAAATTAAATTTGTTTTGTTTGTAAATGTAAATATCCAATCTCATGAACTGCCTCGTTATCCTAGTGGTCCTAATCGCGACTGCTACGCTAGAGGCGTTGGGCTCAGCAGGTCGAGCAAAACGTTATTGGGTTTTTCCATGAAATTCTAAATAGCAGCTCTGAGTTAGGATTTGTGCCCAGAAAATGGCAATAGGCTCGCCCCCTATTACATGGGACCTAAAACATACCGGCGGACTGTGGGTGTACATTGGTACAGCTCTGGAATTCGGTAAATACAAGCGTAATGGTATGTATGTATGAAATGACGTAATGCAAATTAAGATTATTCATTGGTAATAAAGAATCTCTGTACATTGTACACGATGTGTGGACTGTTGTTAGCAAGATCTATAAACACATTCATTTATTCACGGTCAATCAATAACGATTTTAGTCGGTCAATTGCAAAAAGAGCAAAACAACCGCTTTGATTGGCCGATAGTCTTCACGTAAAATTTTCCACAAACAAGTATTAAGCGAATGAAAGGAAGAAAAAGTCACATTGGTACTTGCCCATGCCCGGTTGCGAACCCACAACCTCGTGCATGAGAGGCGGGCGTCTTAACCACTGGGCTATCACGACACTAAACAACATGACACCTCCTCAAACTACTGATAAAGAGAATGGCGAAATCTTACCATTTCCCCCATTCTTGTGTAACTCAGCAACTTCTAATTGGTCAGCCGCAGTGTTTAAGCCAGCCTTTCCAGAATAAATGCCAGAAGTAGACACCAGGTTAGCGTTGGTGACGTAGGACCACGAGGACGCGAATTGGGCGGCTGAAACCAAAATATACAAGTTTTATTCGCTGCATCGGCATAAATCTTGATTGTAGGTACAATGGTTTTGAACCAGAAGGCCAATTCTACTAAGAAATGGTCAAATGCAAGTCGTAATCTATTTCTAATATCAAGAAGGCTAATTCGTGGAACTAAAAACGTTCAAAATCTAGTCACAATTTCATCTCAGCGACCTTTAATCTAATAAGGCTGAAGATTTTTTTTTTATTTGTTTGTTTATACGCGCTTGTCTTCGGAATTGCCAGTCGGATTCGAAATACTATTTCTGTATAATTATAATGGAAAAATTCATGAGAAATAGTATAGCTGGGAGTTATGATCCCGCCTCTTATTACATGGGAGCTAAACATATCGGCGAACTGTTGGTTTACATTGGTACACCTCTGCCCAACCCTTCAGGGAATACAGGGGTAATGTGGTAATAGTAGGTTATGTTATGTTCTAGTCGTCTTAAATATACAATTACAATATTACCCACAGTTTCTTTCAAACTTACCATTTAAGAACGGCACATCAGAATGCCATTCCCCAACCATAACGAAGTTCTTGATGCCCTTCAAATGCTCTTCGTCATACAAAACAATATCTTCTTCCATGAGGACACCGAAGGTCACGCCGTAGTCTGTGGTAAACGACACCAGATCGGAGTCCGATGTTGTGCAGTTGGCAACACCGTTTTGAGGCTTTCTGTAACTGGAGTTTTGAATGTTGGCATTACTTGGCCGTTTGTGAAGTGGTGACAGTTGTAAAACAGTAAAATTGGGTAGTGGACACCATTAAATAATAATTCTAAGACTACTTCTCTAAAATTTATAAGTACAGTAAAATTAGATTTATAGTTGCTTTAAAATCAATACATAGTTAGTGAATTGAGATAACAAAAAAGTGACGTCATAGTTTAGTATTGTCCTACAAAATCTATGGGGATATAGCGTTTTGACAGCTCATAAAAAGTACGTCAATTGACTAGTGGTGTCATCTACCCAATTATCATGTTTTAAAACTATGTCAAAGTAGATAAATAGCTAATCTTCTAGTGTTATGGAAATGTTTAAGAGATAATTAGGGTTGTTGGAGCGCCATGAGATATCATTATCTACATTGTACGAGTCATTAGGTAGTAGCCGCTAAAAGTTGAAACCAAAATGCTAAATGTATTTTTTACTCTTTACACATGTTAAATACTACCTATACATTTGTAACTATACATGTTGTTATTAACTATACATTTTAATGTGGGTAAAGTACCTATATACCATACCTATATAAAGTACTTACGTTTTTCTGACCAGATTATAAAAAAATGTACAAAATTGTTTACAAGACAGGAATGGAGTTGAAATGCAGTTGTTGTCTGTAATGACAGGGGGACTGCATTTCAACTGCATTCAAACTGCAAATTTGTAGTCCGTCTGTCTAGAGCCTTAGAGCTACTAGATACATATGAACTTACACAGCAACAATGGCTCCCTTCCTGTCGAACACCAGGTTGCTCCTCACCATCTCATGCCCCAGCTGGCACCTCGTCTTCTCATACAGATGCACCACCACGTACAAGCCGGCGTGTCTAGCCGCCTTCGACACCACGCTTATAACCTGAAACAAAAGAATTGCGATGTTTAGCAAACCATTTGTTTTGTTGTAAAGAAATAATTATGTCCTGTTGCGTTTTATTTAAATTATGAATCATGCCAGGTGGCTATGAAGTACCTAGGTTGTTGTAGGTATGTACCTATAACAATGTAATGTAAAACTTTTTAGTAAATGTTTTAGTATCTAGTTCATATCATCCAAATCCATGAAGGAACGGTGATACTACGTTAATATATGAACCACCACTTCATAGTCACAAGAAAGCAAAATAGGTATGCAATTTCGTTTAAGTACTTGGATGATATATATTTTTTCAGTCATCTTGATTTATAAACAAAACTACTTAACCGATTTCAATAAAATTTATCCTCCTCTGAAGCATGATTTATCAAAAAAAAAAAAGAATCATTAAAATCTATTCATAATTGGCGGAAATGGGCATTTTTACTTAAAAATGCACCCGTCTGAAAACTGAGGAGATTTTTTACAAGTGTGTTTTTGAGTTGATTGAGGTTTTCACTATATTTTTGTTACTATTACAAACTGAAAATTACACTTTATTTCTGACAAATAGCTTAATTTCTATGTAAAAAATAATTTTTAAGTGGACACTATAGCAAAATAATGGTCAGTTTGGTGACATTGAAAAACGGTTATAATAATTAAAATAAAGGGCATTATGACGTTTTTCACCTTTAATGAGTTTCAAATACATGAATTTATCATAAAAAAAAATACATGGTAATATAGAAATGGTTTAAAATTTCTTAAAATTAATTTTTAAATTCGGTTTTGTGACAAGTGATTCCATTGCGATCATTATTTTCTTTTTAATTTAGTGTTTAACAGCCTGTTTTTAAATTTATAATTTGTATATTCTGTCTTAAAATATTTGAAACATTATAAGAAAAAAAAATATTATGTGTGGTGACATATCATTCATACTATTTTATTACAAACTTTTCATATGTATTCAACCTCATTTTCGTATTTACTTTTATTCTTTTATACCTACTTTTGTTTTGTTTTATATAAAATGTCAAAATGTGACTTGGAAAAATACAGGAAAAATTTTTAACCAGTGCGTAAATTTTGCCATAATAAACTTCAACACGTTTTATTAAACACGTATATTTTATTTTGATATGTCTTAGTACTAAAAAAAAAAGTTATCGCTTACGAAACATGTTTACTTAAAAACCATATTTCATTGTCACTCGGCGCTAGCGCATTCCCCACCCCCTCACCCCAGCCATGCGCCCGGGCGGCGGCGGCGGCCGCGAGTTTTCATTGATAGTATGGCGAATAGATTATGTCCTGGATGTTTTGCTTATTTCAAACTCGGATAAGGATGAAATTTTTTTTAATTTTTTTTTTTTTAACTAAACACGGAAATGTGTACTATTACTGACACTGAACTACCAAAAAAAATTTACGCACTGGTTAAAAACTTATCCTGTATAGACATCTGTCACGCACGTATTCTTTCTTTTATAGGGAATATTATTATATTAATTATCATATATTCTCCCTAAACTGGTGACCCCGACTAAAGAACAATGAGCGATAGTGAGTCAGGACATACCGCGTCGTCGCAGCCCCCCGCGCACCGTGCGCGGAAGGCTAAGGATGCATCGCGTCCAAAGGCCGAGCCGGCCGATGTGTGCCGCGTCGCTTTGCGCCTACCACCGTTCTGGCCCGAGGAGCCCGATATTTGGTTCGCGCAGATAGAGGCGCAATTTGAAAATGCTGGGGTGACGACAGACGTCACAAAATACAACTACGTCGTGGGACATCTCGACCCCCAGTTTTCAAAGGAAGTGAAGGACGTCATTATGTCCCCTCCCGCCGCCAATCGCTATGAAAAATTGAAGACAGAGCTGGTGCGGAGGCTCTCAGCGTCCCAAGAGCGGAAGGTGAAACAGCTGCTGATGCACGAGGAGCTAGGAGACCGGAAGCCTTCGCAGTTCCTCCGTCACCTGCAAGGTTTGGCAGGACCAACCGTGCCCGAGGACTTCGTGCGCACCATCTGGTGCAGCCGACTCCCCACCAACATCCAGCCCCTCCTGGCATCGCAGCCCCACAGCACTCTGGAGGCGCTAGCTGATCTGGCTGACCGCGTCCAAGATATCGTCACGCCGACAAGCCACGTCGCGGCGACTTTGACAGCAGGACCTCCACTTGGCGAGTTGGCAGCTGAGATCGCCGAGCTCAAGCGCACCGTGAAGGACCTCACGCTGCAGTTATGTGACAGCCGTTCGCGTAACCGCTCCTACAGCCGTGGTCGAGACGCGCGACGGCACTCGCGCAACCGATCGTCCTCCCGCTCGGACTCCAGGTACCGCCAGCACCCTGTGTGTTGGTATCACAAGATGCACGGCGACAACGCGAAGCGCTGCATCAAGCCCTGCGACTACCGGCAGGGAAACGCCGTGGGCAATCATTAATGGCGGCAGACGATTGCCCTCGCTCAACTGGTCGCCTATTCGTCACGGACCGGACCACCAAGACGCAGTTCCTGGTCGACACAGGTAGCGACCTCTGCGTCTACCCCCGTCGTCTATTAAGTGACCGCCGCGAGTGCAATAATTATGAGCTTGTGGCCGCGAATGGGACGCCCATTAAGACATATGGTTTTGTGTCATTGAACTTGAATTTAGGACTCCGTAGGGACTTTAAGTGGCGTTTTGTGGTAGCCGAAGTGACCAAGCCTATTATCGGCGTGGACTTCCTTAGTTTTTATTCGCTAGTCGTTGACTGTCGTAATCAACGACTAGTCGATTCCAACACAAACATGTTCTCTGTGGCCTCGAATCACTCAGATTCTTCATCATTTTCTGTAAAAATTTCTTCTGGTGATTCGAGGTACCACAAAATTTTGGACGGGTTTCCCGATATCACCCGGCCCGCCGGTACACTACGCATTACCCCTCATAACACCGTTCACCACATCCGCACCACCCCAGGCCCTCCAGTTTCATCTTCATTTCGGCGTTTAGCGCCAGATAAACTAAAAATTGCTCAGCAGGAGTTCCAGCTGATGTTGGCCAATGGAACTGCCAGACCCTCGGACAGTCCCTGGTCATCTCCGCTCCATCTTGCCCCCAAGAAGGACAACGGTTGGCGACCTTGCGGTGATTACCGCATGCTCAACGCGCGGACCGTTCCTGACAGGTATCCGATTAGGCACATTCACGATTTTGCTCACAGTATTTCTGGTTGTAGTATTTTCAGCACGATCGACTTAGTGAAAGCCTACAATCAGATACCTGTCAGCCCGGAAGACATCCCGAAGACGGCGATCACCACACCGTTTGGCCTGTACGAATTCCCGTACATGACCTTCGGTCTACGGAACGCGGGACAAACGTTCCAACGATTTGTCGATGAGTTGACCAGAGGATTAGACTTTTGCTACTGCTACTTGGACGATTTTTTAATCTTTTCTAGGTCTGAAGCAGAGCACGAGGAGCACCTACGTATTATCTTTGGCAGGATGAAAGATTTTGGCATGCTGATCAACACGTCTAAGTGTGTTTTCGGTGTTCCGGAGGTTACTTTTCTAGGTTACCACATCTCCGATAAGGGCACCAAACCGCTTGACTCCAAGGTTGATGCCATCAGCAACTTCCCACCGCCCAAAGATGTTCGTCAGTTGCGTCGATTCCTGGGTATGATTAATTTTTACAGGCGTTTCATACCCCACGCAGCTCAGATCCAGGCGCCGCTTCATGACCTCTTGATTGGCAACGCAAAGGGCTCGCAGCCTATATGTCTTGCGGAGAATACTTTGCAAGCATTTGAGGACTGCAAGGCAAGCTTAGCTAACGCTGCTCTATTAGCTCACCCCGATTGCAATACCAAACTCGCGTTGGTTACTGACGCGTCGGATACTGCAATCGGCGCGGTGTTACAGCAGCTTAGCAATGATGGCTGGCAGCCATTAGCTTTCTTCTCCAGGAAGCTCAGCCCTTCGCAAACAAAGTATTCTCCCTATGACAGGGAACTGCTGGCTATTTACGAGGCCATCAAATACTTTCGCCATATGCTCGAGGCCCGACACTTCGTCGTGTACACGGATCACAAGCCGATCAGTTTCGCATTCCACGAGAGGAAGAAAAACTGCTCGCCCAGGCAATTCCGGTACCTAGACTTCATTGCCCAGTTTACCACCGACATAAGGCACATTTCCGGCAAGGACAATGTCGTAGCAGACCCCTTATCTCGCGTCGAAGCGCTACATGTACCGGTCAGCTTCGACACTCTCGCGGAATCGCAAGCTTGTGATCCGGAGCTGTCTAAGCTACTCCAGGAAGGTTCATCCTTGGTTTTAGAGAAGGTGCAGGTCCCAGGGGAGCGCACGTATGTATACTGCGACGTCAGTACAACGCCCCCCAGACCATTTGTGCCCGTAATGCTGCGAAAGCAAATTTTCGACAGCCTACATTCTCTCAGTCACCCTGGTGTCTCAGCGTCTGCCAAATTAATCGCAGAGCGCTTCGTTTGGCCAGGCATTAGAAAGGACTGCAGGGAGTGGGCACGATCTTGTCTCGAGTGCCAGCGGGTCAAAGTGAGCCGACACGTTTCTGCGCCATTAGGGTCGTATCACCTTCCACGTGCAAGGTTCACCACTGTCCACATCGATCTTGTGGGCCCGCTCCCGATTTCGCAAGGTTATAGGTACTGTCTGACGGCAGTCGACCGTTTTACCAGGTGGCCTGAGGTCATACCTATTGTCGATATAACTGCCGAGACAGTAGCTAAAGCGCTGCTTTCCGGATGGATTGCCCGGTTTGGCTGCCCCACTGATATCATCACGGACAGAGGCCGTCAATTTGAGTCGGCCCTGTTCGAACAATTATCGAAATTGACCGCTTTTCAGCACAAGCGGACAACGGCATATCATCCGGCATGTAACGGCATGGTGGAGCGATTTCACCGGCAACTCAAGGCGTCCATCACGTGCCATGCAAATGACAGATGGACAGAGTCCTTGCCGTGGGTATTGCTTGGTATACGGAGCGCATTCAAGAAGGATGTCCAAGCGTCTTCAGCCGAACTCGTTTACGGCGAACCGCTAAGGCTCCCGGGTGAATTTTTCGCCCCTAGTGACGAGGGAACGACCGACGTCACAGACTTCACTGCGCGCATTCGCAGGTTCGCTCACAACCTGCAACCAACTCCAGCATCCCGTCACAACAGGACCACCATTTTCGTCTATAAGGATCTGCAGACCACTGATCACGTGTTCCTTCGTGAGGACGCATTACGTAGTTCGCTCCAACCAGCGTACACAGGTCCTCACAAAGTTCTGCGAAGGGGAGACAAGGTCTTCAAGATCTTATTTAAGGGCAGAGAGGTCACGGTCTCAATAGACCGCCTTAAGCCTGCCTACATTTTGGCAGACAAAGCTGACCCCGAAGAAGTCACTCCACCTAGCAGTAGCTACGAGTACACTACTCGCTCCGGACGTCATGTCAGGTTTCCTGATTTTTATCGCCCTTGACGGTCTCTGGAGGGGGGTGATGTGGTGACATATCATTCATACTATTTTATTACAAACTTTTCATATGTATTCAACCTCATTTTCGTATTTACTTTTATTCTTTTATACCTACTTTTGTTTTGTTTTATATAAAATGTCAAAATGTGACTTGGAAAAATATAGACATCTGTCACGCACGTATTCTTTCTTTTATAGGGAATATTATTATATTAATTATCATATATTCTCCCTAAATATGTAAGCATTAAACAAAATTATTAAATCAGTAAAACAAACCACGTGAAAATTGGGACTGTCACCAAATTGACACATCTAAAATTCTTAGGTCGAGACTACATGATATACAAATTAGAAATAAAAGTCATGTTGTTATGTAGGAACATTTATTTCTTGTTTTAATTATCTATTAATAACATTTTATGTTATAATAAGCCTTTGGGTTGGAATCTTTCAAACTCGTCAGGACGATTTTGTTTAAGCCTTTCTCTATATCGTTGAGTTCTTTCAGCACCACTTAGTGGCATTGTGATGTTTTTTAAAGTACCTTAAAAAAAATTAATGATGTAGAACCAGCCTTATGAGTCAGTTTGGTGACTTTAGTGGTCCGCCCTGTGACAACACAAAACGTCACTGAACTGACTGTCACATTATCCAAGTTAAACGCAAAAAAAATCCTTTCGCACCAAATAAAATTATATTTTTCTAAAATTACTAATAAAACCGTTTCTTGAATAAAACCAAAAATCAATGGAAAGTAGTTCAATACTGTGACACAAATACGTAATAAGAAAAAAGGCTTCAAACATGACTTACCAAATTGCGACCAACCACCAACACCAACAAAACACCCTCTTTATTTCACGAATTTAGCAAACCGACAGGTTTTAAAAATTGTGGATGATCCTTAGTGGGTAGTGTTGCAAGTTTTTAGAATTATAACGAGTTTAGTAGAAAAAATACTTGCATTTGGACCGTCACTGTGCTGACATGTCCGGTCGGATCGAGTTTTGAGGTCCTTTACAAAAATGTAATTTACGCCTGTAATACTAGGGCTTTACTATTAATTTTTAATTTGTGAGTTGGAAAAAGGAATCTACTATATTTAGAACAAAAATTTGACAACGTTTTTGTACGAAAATTTCCGGTAATTTAGGTTTACTCAAAGTGGTTAAGCACTGGGACAAGTAAAAAATGGCTTCTTTTAGTATTCAAATTATTCATAATTAAATTAATTAAGTATATATACAGAACTATTGTTGATCAAAAACAAATTTAATACATTTGGGATCGATTCATTAAAAAATAAAAACTATACACTTTCATATTAAAACACAATACAACTTCGAAAACGTGGGACAGCGTAAAAGTGAAGGGTGCAAGTTTTAGTGAAAATGCCCAAATATCGAGTAACAAACATGCAAAAAAATATTAAATACATGCAGACGAATGGATAACCTCCTTTTATAATAATACATGGCACTCATTGCCTTATGACAATGAGTGCCACTAAATGAGCAATAGAATAAATTAATAATTATTACATGATAATAATACAATAAAAATAATAAAAAGTGAAATAAAAAATTACAATAGGCTAAAATAGTTTTGTTTTTAATATTTATATGAATATCATTAACAAAGTATACGTATAATTTATTTATTTAAAGATAAACAACTTCTACAAACAGTTTGCACCAGACATAAAATTGGTAAATTAATACCTACAAAGTAACATAAAGAAAATCATCAAATTAAAAATTTGAAAAATTACACAGTAATATAATAAATAATATACTTAGAGTACTTACAACAGTATAAGATAGTATACCTAGATAAGGTCTGTTGTATTTTCTTTAAATTAGTTTAAATACTTAATGAATTATGGCAGATGGCAATAAAATAGATTTTTATAAGTAACTAGCTTTTTCCCGCGGCTTCGCTCGCGTTAAGAAGTATCATCCTCCATCCCCTATTTTATCCCCTTGGGGGTAGAATTGATCAAAATCCTTTCTTAGCGGATGCCTACGTCGTAACATCTGCCTGCATGCCAAATTTCAGCCCGACCCGTCCAATGGTTTGGGCTGTGCGTTGATAGATCACTATGTCAGTCAGTCAGTCACCTTTGAGTTGTATTTTATATATTATATTATTTAGATGTAAAAATCACCGCATTGTGACCCTAGGAGCGGTGCAATAATAGCCACTTTACGAGCTAGTGCGTAGATTTTTTTTTCTTGAGTTAGTTATTTACCATCTGGCCTGTATTCCCCGAAGGGTTAGGCAGAGGTGTACCGATGTACACTCACAATTCACCGGTATGTTTAGGTCCCATGTAATAGCGGGCGAGCCTATTGCCATTAACCGGGAACAAATCCAAACTCCGAGATGCTACTGAGAATTTCTTAGAAAAACCCAATCACACTTTTTGCTCGACCTGGGAATCGAACCCAAGACCTCTAAGCGTAGCAGTCGCGCTTAGGACCACGAAGCGAACGAGACAGTTGAGTTAGTTCTACTATCGAATTGCTGGTAGGTAATCAGCAAGATTATGTCAAGCCAGTAGCTATAAGTAGTTACAAGGAGGTGCGTGCCAAATACCATTATTGTCTTTACCGCTAAACCTTTGCAGTTATAGGAAAATGATATGCAATGATGCAACCTACTTACATAATCTTTATTCAAACTATTATGGCACACGATTGTCTATTTCTCATTTTATTTTATTTTAACTGTGAATATCGTTAGCAAGGCGGTCAATCAATCAGTCGGTCACCGATGACCGATTTTTTAGTCGTGGAAATGGAACATATTCAATTCTAATATATTGGTATATAAAAATCGGTATATGGATCTATTGACCGGCCCGATTTTCGGTCCTACAAAAAATCGGACGTAAGCGGAGGCACATAAGGGCCTTTTAAAACTTTCTGTTTTGTTGGCTAAATTATTCATTTTTTCTAGCTATACACGTGAAATAGCACCAAGTACCTGGTTTTCATTTAAGTAGTCACCTACAATAGTTTGAGAGGTCGTTCCATCATACTGATTGTCCCTCTAAAGCCCAAAGTACATAATTATGCAGTATCAACTAAATTCAAAATCATATTATTTTTTCTGTCTTGCAAATGACGTTCAAAGGTGCCTATTCATGGTCTAATTGAAATAAAGGATTTAACTTTATCCAATTCGTATAAAAAACTAGGTAGGTGCCTACTTCCCACACAAAAGTGCATCAGGTAATGTCAGGTAACAACACTAAAATAGCCTTAGCAATAATGTACTAAGTACCTGAGTCTGCCTGTCTACGTGACATCACACCACGCACCATGCTTCGAAAAGGGAAGCTTCGCCAGAGCGAGATAGTGCAACAACAAATAATGCATTGCCCTGCTTTAGAAAGAGACAGAGCTATAGCACGTGCGGAGTGCGTGCTCGGGATTATTTAGGAAGCTTTGTGAACGTGATTTATGTTGCTAAGGCCGGCTTAGGACGTCTCGTTGCTATGACAACGCGTTCATTGTGATTTAGCGTCTCCACACTACCGAGAATCGGACCGGTTATCGGGCCGATTTCGTGGACGAAGTCGATGGGACGAATGGGAATAACCGATTTTTAACAGTTTCTTCTCGCCGACGAATAAATCTGTCACAAAACGGTCCGATAATCGGGCCGATTATCGGTCTTGCGGCAGACCCTTTAGCTTTATTTGCCGCAATTATCTCGACAGATTCTTCTCACGTTGTTTTCTTCTTCTTCTTAGCGTTTCGTTGACAAACTATAATAGGTATATCTATTTTATATATTGTTGTGGCCCAGAATTTGGCCACTTTGACTGCGTTGGTTGTCGGTGGCAGCCATTAAATCTTCCTGCGTGCAGCTGTTAGGACACGCAGGGCACGATGTAAGATGGGCCAAATCGTACAGCACGTTGTTTTAAAATAACGTGACAATCGGTTACCGTTTTTAAAATACTTAACTTAAATGTTGTAACTTAAGCAGATTAAGATTTTTGTATTAACTTACCTCATCGTAATTGTTCGTAGATTCAGTTGGCTCCAGCGAAGGCAGAACTAGGATATCAACGCCCTGTAAAATAATTAAGCATTTAATGCAAAGATAATATTACCGACAAAAAATAAAGGTTTTACTCGTCGTCAAATAAGCGTTTACAAAAAATGATAATAATAACTTTGTATTAAGATTTTTTTACGATTGAATGTGCAATCGATCTGATTAATTAAAGTCATACTGGTACGTACAAAAACCCTAAATTATGAACATGAACAGTGATAAAAACTTTCAAAATCAAATTAAATAGGTTTTAGCAGTCAAGTCAAGGGAACGTGGAAATCTTATGTATTTTGATCATACGTAGGACGGTCATTGACCTATCAGCTGATCAACGCGTGGTGTTTATTTACAAAGATGTTCTTAATTTGAATTTTCCACAGTTGCATTGTGCGTGCAACCCACACGCAGCAGAAAATGTTCTTTATTTGAATTTTGACGTTTTAATCGTGACGTGAGTGACAAAAAAGGTCCCAATTTAAGTTTGTAATGTTTTTAAAAATCAATCATGTGTTTTATTCTTGTAATGTAATTAATGATGGAAGGTTATCTGAGTTTTTCTTCACCATTTTTCAATGTGCGCTACACGATAATGTTTGTAAAACATTGTTATCGTAACATAACATGGTTGCAATCCCTGTTATTCTTATTAAGATGACTGAGCAATAGGTACTATTGCACTACACTAAGGCGTGTAGGTACTTAGAAGTTGTGTGCCCTCCACGTGGAATATTATAAAAATAAATATTCTATTTTTATTCACACGATATCAGACAGTGCAAAGACATTTCTACATTCTCTAAGATATTCTAGATTCTCTCATATTATATATGACTCACCTTGTTGCCAGCACTGTGTATATAAGGAGTGTATTCGCTTATTTCTTTGTTTTCTAAGTGCAGCACACCTGCCTTGTAGGTCTGAAACAAATATTTTGTTACAGTATGTCAAGTGTGAGTCGTTCTGTTGGCAGCACAATATGCTCAGTAACAATGATATTCTATAGAATATCATTGTTCAGTAACCATAAAAAAATAATAAAATTGTCTGTATGAAAATCAAATCAGCATTTACAAAATAAATATGAATGTTTTGTACTCGTAGTACCTACCTACCTACGACTAAAACATTATTTTTGTCTGTTAACTGTTTGTTTCGGCTATTCTCCAAAAATACTGGATCAATTTTATTTTAGGAAAAGAATTTGAGTTTCGTGCAAAAAAAATAAAACCCCTTGATAACCACGCGAATTTAACTAAAGTGAGTTTGAGTTCAGCTGTCATTACACTAGATACAAAATAATACTGCAAACGTTATAGAAGTATGAAATCGAAGTTGGGTAACATACTGTGCCTCAAAGAAAACCTAATAAAGCTTTTTGTCGAAAAATAATCCTTTAAACAGCTCATTTATGTATGTACCCGCCCATATTATCCACCTCTTTGCACCAACACAATGCGCCTAGCAACTACAAAGGAGTTTTCATAACACCAATTTATGATGAATCTCATTCTGAGTGAAAGGGACTACGTGACGATGGCCCACACATTCCCCTGATTCGAAATTTGAAAATTAGAGCGCAGGGAGATTCCTTCTCTAGAGCGAGAACGAACAACAACAATGAACGATAACGCATGCGTTAGAAAGAGACAGCGCAACAACACGCGGGGACTGCATGATCGGGGAGCTTTGTCTGTAAGGAGGAATTTTTCTTCTTGAAGCTTTGTTTTGGTCGATTTTATTTTTGGATTTCTATGAATAGTGTCATTGTTATAAAATGGTGCAGTAAAATGCTGCCTAATGATGGCATTTCTATTGTGTTTTTTTTTACCATTAAAATAAAATATTTTGATTATTTTTCCTACTTCATTTAAGTAAGTAATAGTATTTTAGCAGTCAAGTAAAATATGTAAAACGTTAAATTTTAAACCATATCTGCATTTGCATATTTTTTGCAATAACATAAAAAAATACACGTGAATACTTTGGCTGTCATCAAGATGAAGTAGTACCTATTACTGAATACAAAGTTTTTGTTATTAATTGCAGTATTATTTTAAGCCATCAAGGATTTTATTTTCATGCGCGTGTAAAAAATACATTGTAGGTATCTCCTACCCACATAAGAGTTTAAATAATTAATCTCGGCAAGAAACAATTACATAAAGTGTCGTTAAATTTTTGTTTTACTTTCTAAACAATTTGTAAAATTAATAATGAAATAAATGCAGTAAAAAAAATATCTCACCTCACTGGCCATCAAAGAATGCACACACAAAAAACAAACCACTACGCTCAAAAACTTCATCGTATTATTTATATCACTGGCACAAATAAAAAAAAAATATTAAAAAAAAAATAACTTTATATTTTATTTTTCAAAATGGCGGGGGATTTCGTCCTTCCCGGCTGACGCGGCGCGCGGTAATGCTGTGTTGTGCTTGTGCTTCGATACTTAGCCCTGAATAATATTGCATTTGATTACGCCCTGTACCATGATATCATTATAGTCAAACGATAAGCCGGGTGCTGTCGGTCGCGTGGTACGGAGGCAATAAAGAAAATATGTTCTGCTATCGTTGGGTGTTAAAATGATGTAAGTAATCCATTGCTAATCTTGCGCTAAATCAAGCTGTAACTTAATGTTAATGTGTCATTGAGGTAAAATCTTTTTTTATGTTATTTTCCGCCGTGGTAACTGTAGAAGTTATTTACATTCTGAGTTTCTTGCTTATTCTTCTCTATACGAAAGTACCTTCTGGAAACATAATAAATAATAATTTAAAAACAGGGCAAGAAAAAATAATTTAATGTCTCGTCAACTATTTTTTATACCCTATTTTTAAACAATTCTTTTTTTATTTTTCTTAAAAAAATAAAACTGGCGCCACACTAGGAATTTGTCCTGTACCGTGTGTGCGTTTACAAACATAATTATAAACTCACATACACCTTTGTGGCTCTTTAGCCAGACCCGGAACAACTATCTACTAATATTTGTTCCGAGTGGGAATCGACTACGCGACACGCAGCACTGCAGCCAATCTCTCAGCCACTGCGCCAACCATACCAGTTTCACTTTGACTTTTGAGCGATTAGGGAATAGTTGAACTTAAGTTTTGAGTCAAAAAAGTCTTTGCGCGTTCTCGACCCATAATGAAAGACCTAATTCACCTTTTACTTCTTTGTAACCATTAATACCCCAGCATCACCATCAGCAAAATTAGCAACAGTACAAAGCAATTTCCCCCCAAAAAATTGATTTAAATGTAATGGTGTTACGAATATCATATTATGGATCCCATACTACTACGAAATCGGTCTTATCTCAACGTTGTAATCGTTCATTCATGAGAAAATTGCTTTTAAATTTTGCCATAGGTACATGCTTAAGCTTGTAACTGTACTTGGATTTGCACTACCATACACCTACTACTATAGAAATGGAAATCAAACCTAAGTGCAACACAAGACAGGAAGTAAAGATTACAATTGCAATAAACACTATGGCATAACCTCACAGATGTTATCGCACATTTTAAAGTTCAAATGTCAAATATATAAATAAACGTTCGTTGTGCCATTGTGATTGTGGCTGAAATTACTTTGGGAAACAGATTAGAGGGACCGCGAGATGAAGGTGAATCATAAATGCAAATGTAAATGGCTCCATCATCATTTTGGATCTTTCATTGAACATTAGGCACCTGTCACATTGCCGACGATTAAGAAGCGAGTTGAACTAGAAACTAGAAACGAGTTGGCGAGGAAAGAGAATCGGGTATGTAGTTGCGGTCGGCTTGACGCTGAGCTACAATCGTTTCTAGGCAAGCGTCAAAGTGGCCGGCCAGCCATATGGTTCTGACCGTTGGGCAATGCATCACTGAACGAGTGTTTTCTTTGATAGCTTTTGTCGCTGCAACAAACTAATGTTGAGTTCTTGCCAGCCGGCAGCGTGAACAGTATGCGATCAATTAGTAATAAATATAATATGTATTATTTTTCTTAACACTGAATCTACATCTGTTGTACGTTTCTTGAGCGAGAAAATAGCCAATAGTTAGTCGCTTCCCCGTCAGCGGTGAAACAAGTGCTTTAGCAACTGGTTTCGACTAGTTTTGCAGTACTTTAATGACCGTATTATTTAGGTAATGACAAGTATCTACTTAACTTTCTTTTTCCAAATAAGAAGTCTTGAATAAATAATTCTTTCCTATCTTGACTCCAATGTATGTAGATGTAGATGCTAACATAGTTGCGGGTACTTCAGTTTTATACAGTGGCATTACCGGTAGGAACACCTTGCTGACTTAGTCCATCTTTTACCAAAGGAATGAGGACTAAACAGAGACGCAGAAGGAACTTAGATGACAGAAGTATATTATTTACACAGCCTTTTCAAACTCTCCGAAATATGTCAATCTCTGTTCTACGCCATTCCTCTCAATTTGCATGGACAAGATTTCCCGATTAGCATAAGTTATGTAGTTAACAATTAGTGATATTAAATATATGAAACCTATATATTGTTCCTTTCCAGGTCGAGAAGTGTTATTGGGTTTTTCTATAACATTCAGTAGCCGCTCGGAGTTGGGATTTATGCCCGGTTAATGGCAATAGAATCGCCCCCTATTACATGGGACCTAAACATACCGGCGATCTGTTGATGTACATTGGTACACCTCTGCCTAACCCTTCGGGGAATACAGGCGTGTTGGTATGTGTGAAACCTACTGATATGAGAGCGTGTTCTCGTGGCACCCACGTGTTTACTACATTGTGGTGAATGAATGATTTGAACGTGATATGATTATAATCTAAAATAGTTTTATAGTTACCTACCTACAATTTTTTCGGTAGGTATCTAGGTACGATTAGGCTTCTTTATTTTAATTATTTTATAGTAATTGGCTCCAGTACGTGGCCACGATTATCGCAGCATCAGTGGCATATTTTATATCCTCCAAACTGCAAGTGTAAGGTAGGGACACCATGGATTTGACTTTAAAATTATTTTAATACTGTCCGCCCAAGTCAGACAGTCGGTGGCCGATTTTTTACCCGACTGCGACAGAAGGAGGGTTATGTTTTTCGAGGGTATGTTTGTATGTATGTATGTATGTATGTATGTATGTATAATTGTTTGGCACGCTCTGCAGGCTGAACGGCTCGATGGATTTTAGCTTGAGAGGTGTCGTTAGATTCGTATTAACTGTGAGAGTGACACTGGGTATATCAAAATAAAAAAAACAAAATGGCGGATTTTTGGCGCCAAATTCAAATGTTTGGCTCGCTCTGCAGGCTGAACGGCTCGATGGATTTTAGCTTGAGAGGTGTCGGTAGATTCGTATTTACTGTAAGAGTGATACTGGGTATATTAATTTCTTTTTTAAAACACTAAAAAAATAAAAAATAAAAAACGGTTATTTAAAAAACTAAAAAACCCGACTGCTATTCTTTAAAAATCCCTAAAACAAGATAAATTGTAGCAGTCGGGACCCATTCGGGACCATCTGCAATGTAATATAGGTATGTGCTCTCAATTCACTAATCCTCCATTTCTAGAATGGGTCCCGACTGCTACAATTTATCTTGTTTTAGGGATTTTTAATGAATAGCAGTCGGGTTTTTTAGTTTTTTAAATAACCGTTTTTTTGTCGGAGAGAATGGAACATATAAATTCTAAAATACCAACTCACTCGTCCTACAAAAAGTCGGTCCCACCAAACTATGGATATATTGAACGGCCCGAAAATCGGTACAACAAAAAGTCGGGGGTGGGCAGAGGCCCTTAGTAGCCATGTTCTTAAATGATTCATAATCAAAACTTTAATACTTCTTATTTAATTAAAGTTAGTCATTTGTTATTGTATATTCTATTTTGGTTCTTATTACTCAGAAATGATACATAATAATAAGATAATCTAACTTTGATAAGCGATAATGTACTGTTATGTTATTCATAAAGTTTTGCTGATAAAAATATACTTACTTATTCTATTTTTAACTGAGTTACACATATTTATAAGGAAAATGCTCCCAAAATAAACCCAACACTGTCGCTGTGAATTATTTATAAAACGAAAACCCCGACTGCAAAAAATTTTAAAAGCAAAAGTAAGGTAAAAATAAGTAACTGAAAAAAAAATATATAAAAATAAATAAAAAATAAATAAATAAAATAGTTTTATTGTGTCTCAAAATTATTACAATACATGTAAAATGAAACATCCCCATTAAGTTATCAAAGATACTTGTGTTGGGGCGGCTTCGCTCATTCCCTTAATTGTATCTATATTGAGACAAGAACTCATGCAAACATTCAAGATAATTATGGTAAAACTAAAACAATATGATAAATGAAAAGTAAACATAAAGAAACCAAGAAATCAAAATATTTTAAGCACATAAATAAGAGAAAATAATTAAAATAAAAAATAAATAAATGAAGTATGCGAGTGTGTGTGAGTTTTGTGAAATGGTGGAGTTGTGTATGTGGAGTGTGAGTATGTGTGCGAATGTGAAAGTATGTTTTTGTATGTGTGGTACCTTAATGACGTTAATATTCTTATTTTAGATTCAAAGTGACACTGTGCTAGCTCATCCTGGATAAGATTAGTTCTGTTTCATGATAAGTGAGAGGATTCAACCAATCACTAATAATTTTTTTACAATCGTATGAAACTTTGGGATGAAATTTCAGTTTAGCATTTACCTTGTTATAGATGTAGGCTGATTGAGTAGTGAATTGTCGTCTTGCAAATGCAGTGCGAACCCTAGGGGACCGAGCTACTATGTCATTTCGTCTTTTCTCCTGATAATTTGAATTTAGAGGAGTTGATTTATGTAGGTGCAATATCACGTTTAAAATATATAATTTTCTTACTGACAGTAAACCACTTATTTTATATAGGTCAATAGTAGGGTATCTGAATGGCTTAAAGTACATCACCTTGACGAGAGATCTCTGAGCTCGTTCTAAGTCGAGAAATTTTGTTTTTGCTGCTCCTCCCCACACAGGTAAGCAATATGCGATTACTGGTAGCACAAGTGCAGTATAAATGTTATTTAGTGTTGAGGAAGGCATCACATGGCAAAGAGTTTTAAATAGCCATATAAGTTTTCTAACGCGCGACATTACGACCTCGATATGTGCGTACCAGGATAGACATTCGTCAACGTAAATACCTAAGTATCTTGTTGAGGAAACCTGTTCAATTTGTTGACAGTTACATGCATCATTACGGTCTTTACACTCATGCAAAATAATATTGAATTCGGACCCTGGCTTAGATCTTTTACTGGGTGAAAAGCAGATATAATTAGTCTTTGATACATTTAGAGTTAATAAATTTGTCTTCAGCCAACTAGATATGTAATTTAGACCTTGTTCAGCAATTTCCCGTACAGATTCCCATGTCTCGCTATGGAAAACAATTGCTGTATCGTCTGCGTAGCAATATATTTTTCCACCGTTAATTTTTAATTTGCACAGTTCATTAATGTACACCAGGAAGAGAGTTGGCCCGAGCACACTTCCCTGTGGAACGCCGTAAACTACATTTTCTTCATCACTGAGCCTGTCCCCTATTTTGACCTGCTGTGTACGATTACTCAGGTAACTCTGAAAAAGGGAGAGCTCTCTACCTCTAATACCAATCGCCTCTAGCCTACGAACAAGGATGGGAACAGAAACGGTGTCAAAGGCCTTTTTGAGGTCCAAAAAAACCGTCACACATTTGGATCCCTTGTCCACGTTCATTGTTATCTCTGCCGTCATTGCTGTGACAGCGTCCTGGGTTGACTTCCCCTGTCTGAAGCCATACTGTGTTTCTGAGAGTATGTTGTTTTTGTTTAAGTATGATACCAATCTCTTATTTATTATCTTTTCTACTACTTTAGACACAGCAGATAGGACGATATATAAATTAGTTCTTTAATAGAAATAATATGCAATAGTGATAGTGTCGTGATGGTTCAGTGGATAAGGCGCCTGCCTCTTATTCATGAAGTTGCGAATTTGATATATACCGTAGAAGCAGCAATGTGATTTTTTAATCCCATATACTTACTACTTCTACTCACTAATTCTAAGTGCATCTTACACATCACTAGACTGACAACAATTGAGGAAAACATCGCAAAGAAACCTAACCTTAAAATACTACATAAATCTGACATCGTGAATCTGCCTTGAGCAAGCGTTTTGATGGTGATCAATGCTTGTGCCTTCTTTGTATGAGAAGAGGCCTTTAAACTGCAGAAGGACAATTGGGGTGGTATTATTTTGTATAGATTTAAATTAAAAGTTATTTAGTAGCAGCGGCAGCTAGCAGAGTATTTAGTTTAAAAAAATGAAGGTCAAACAGAGTTTGTGCTTATTATTTCAAGTACCTACCCATATAGTTTGAAACACATAAATATTTAGGTTACCTATCTACCTACCTATTTAAGAGAACAGCGTCATAATAGGTAACTATGTATATCTGTGTAAAAAGCTGTGACATTTAACAATAAGTTTTTCACAAAATGTTATATCCATTAGCTGAAGTAAATTTCATAATTTTGCCATACTTCACATTTCAGTACCTACTGAAATGATGTCCCGGACTTTGTTCAATACACTCAATATAAAAGGTAAACAACAACTCAGTATTTCATTGAACTATTTAGACGCATGCGCATTGCGTACGTGAGTACAACCACATAGATACAAACAGAGGTAGATACAGCGTTAATTAGCTACTCACCGACCAATTGCCAGGTAATAAGAAAACATTAACGTGTATATTTATTATTGCAATTTTATCCTCTACTAATGATATATGATACTGCGTCCGAACGCAGTTAGTCGCTAAAATGCGATGCAGCATCGGAGCAGTCGCTAAAATGCGATTTGGATGCAGCGATCGAACGCAGAGAGTCGCCAAAACGCGATGCAGTGTCGATACAGTTGCAAAAACGCCGATCGCCGTTGCTAAAAGTAGAATGTGTGCTTAGGCTCTAAAATACGGATTCTTACAAACGTAAAATAGCTAAAGAAATTACGAGTAAAATATAATTTAATTGCGCAACATACACATAACATACCAACACGCCTGTTTTCCCCGAAGGGTTACACAGGGGTATACCGTAAACATAATCTTTTAAGTGTAAGTTGCAGTGACCACTGCCTTACACAGTGATTTTGCCTTTTTTTTGACTCGCAAACTATCGATTCAGTTTAATGACTTGTTTAGTCATCAAGGGCGATGGATCGAGGTAAAGATAACAGCTATTTCATAATTAATTTAATCTACATTTATTACAAAAAAAAAAGGTAATTTAAAAAACTAAAAAACCCGACTGCTATTCTTTAAAAATCCCTAAAACAAGATATATTGTAGCAGTCGGGACCCATTCTAGAAATAGAGGATTAGTGAATTGAGAGCACATACCTATATTACATTGCAGATGGTCCCGAATGGGTCCCGACTGCTACAATATATCTTGTTTTAGGGATTTTTAAAGAATAGCAGTCGGGTTTTTTAGTTTTTTAAATTACCTTTTTTTTTTTTTTTTTTTTTTTTTTTTTTTTTTTTGTGTTTTAAAAAAGGAAATCAATATACCCAGTATCACTCTTACAGTAAATACGAATCTACCGACACCTCTCAAGCTAAAATCCATCGAGCCGTTCAGCCTGCAGAGCGTGCCAAACAATTATACATACAAACATACATACATACCTACATACAAACATACCCTCGAAAAACATAACCCTCCTTCTGTCGCAGTCGGGTAAAAAAATGATTATGTACTACATTAAATTCTCTTCGTATATTCGATTGGTTTAAAGCATATTTATGTGTCAATAACGAATAAAGATTAAAAAACGAAAACATTGGAAACCTACCCGATGTAGACAGGAAAGATATTGTCCTTATGATTAGTAGCTCTAATAATAAACGTGCCCTATATACTTACGAATGTGTTTCCCTTATTTATTTACGTAAGATTTTGTAGACACATACGGTATAGTAGCTGATTTACGCGGTTAAAAAATATGTTATGCAGCCTAGTAGCTCTGTACTACGCGGCGTAGCAGCTGCGGAACGCGGCGTAGCAGCTGCGGTACGCGGCGTAGCAGTTACACTACGCTGCGTAGGAGTCGCGGTACGCAGCGTAGCAGGTGCTAGCAATTCAAAATAAATATAATCTCACTATTCACATAGCCTAGCAATTAAAAAGAGATAATTAAATGCGATAACCACCATTTACTTTACACCTACCATTCCTATAATTTAATTAACAAGATTGCAACATTGTGATAAAAACCAATTTACCTTAATTATCTTAATAATTAATATGCTAATCATTTCTTGTTATTCCACGGTCTACCGTACGCTCGGTGACTGTTGATCTTTCCACTCGTAAAGCACGAAATGGCTATATTTATAGCTTCAAAAACAATACTGATTATGACCAAATAGTTTATAATCTTCCTTATTGCTATAACTTTTTAGTTATAGTCCGTAGGTACCTAAGTTTCAACTAAATGTTATAATTAACCTTTAAAATATCCCCACGGCCTCTATATTGTGGCATGCACCCGTAAGCACAATGTTATGCGTGTGTATGTCTATCTCTAACAGTGATTTTTATTCCCAAAAATAAAAGTCAAGTAAGACTGTGGGAGTACATTGGTACACCTCTGCCTAACCCTTCGGGGAACACAGGCGTGGCTGTATGTTGTCACGCTAATATTATAAAGGCGAAGTTTGTGTGTGTGTGTTTGTCTCTTCTTCACGCTCAAACGGCTGAACGGATCTGGATGAAGTTTGGCACTGAGATAGTTTGTAGTGTCGAATAACACATAGGATACTTTTTATCCCGAAAAAACGTACGGTTCCCGTGGGATAATATATCAACTTTTACGCGGACGAAGTTGCGGGTAAAAGCTAGTACAACAATAATTTTTGCTCACCTTTATTAAATTGACATAGTAAGTAAGTATCATGTTTACGTATGTAACGACTATGTGATAAGTTTTTACACGCCGTATTTTGCATATCATTGTTGTAAAGTTACAATCACTTAAACATTACTCAGCAAAATCTGGGCTCACTACACACATACACCTTCAGAGAGTAATTAATATTAATAACAAAACAAAACATGCCTCTATTTTAAGCTCAAATAACTAATTATCTGCAGAGGTGGTAATGGTTATCTTCTAAAGTGTATAGGTTAAGTTATCTTTCTCGTTGAAAGGTTACAAAATGGTTATCTGATTGACCTTGAACAAGTAAATACTAAGTAAGTACCTATTCATTTATTTAAACTAATTTATAAAGAGGACTGTTTCTTTGTGAGAGGTAATCTCTGGAATTACTGAAACGATTACAAAATATCTTTTACTGATAGTCAGCTACACTATTGCCGAGTGCCAATTGTTGATTTCGATTTCTTGATTTCGACACCTGCCTGCCTCGTTATCCTAGTAGTCCTAAGCGCGACTGCTACGCTAGAGATCTTGGGTTCGATTACCAGGTCAAGCAAAGTGTTATTGGGTTTTTCTATGAAATTCTCAGTAGCAACACGGAGTTAGGATTTGTGCCTGATTGTTAGCAATAGGCTCGCTCCCTATTCATGGGACCTAAACCTACCGGCGAACTGTGAGTGTACAATTATACATCGGTACGCTTCTGCCTAACCCTTCGCGAATTACAGGCGCGATAGTATGCTAACTTTGACACGGACACTCTTGCGCATGTTCACTCAAGGGCGTCAGGACGAAAGGCCGCCTGCGTGACCTCCGTACAAAATATTTCACTACAGAGAAAACAAAGAAATTGTAAATATCTTTCTTACGAGACTTGAATCGCTTCCTTATTATTATAATTCTTGAATCACTAAAGGTCACCAAGATTTGTATGAGAAAATTAACTCACACTTGAATTCCTACCGAGGTGTGTGGGCCGGCGAGGCGAAAGTAGTATGTAAGGATCGTAGCAGGTGGCGTTCTGTGGTTTCTGCCTACCCCCATGGGAAAAAGGCGTGAGTTTATGTATGTATGTATGTGTGTGGGCCTTTTAACTAACACAAAATTCACACACATGCACAAAACATCAAAGTCAAAGTCAAATCATTTATTTCAGTTAGACCATTATTATAGGCATCTTTGAATGCCCTTTGCAATAAATAACTCGAACGAGCAACTAGCTTCAACTTTCTGCATAACTTCTTGATAATTCAAAAGTGTCTGTAAGTCACTTAAAAAAAAACTAGTTGCCCTTTGCAAAATTTTTCGTATGGAGAAGAATCGGCATGAAACACCATACTTCTTTTGAAAATAAATGTGTTACAATAATTTGTACAGTTATGTTCTATGGTTATTATGAAAGTGAAGGCAATACCCAAAATAAAAATCACCATAAGCAACATTTTTGTTCTATCCAGGCCAAAAAAAAAAACAGAAAAAAGAAATACAAAACAAAAAAAAAATATATAACCGCCAACAACTAACAATAATAACAACTGCGATGTTCACCGGTAAATATACCGGCCAACTGTGGGTGTACATTGATACACCTGTGCCTAACCCTTCGGGGAATACAGGCGTGATGGTATATTTTTTTTTTTTTTTTCCAGGTAACAATTTTACGACGCTTAGACTCATTGGCTAATAATTCTGACTCCATAAATTACATCTGCGGAAGTTCAGGTGTGGAGTCGAGAACGGAAATTCTCAGGAAGTTGGTAGGTAATAGAATTGTTCGAATATTTACTTGCAAATGGTAACAAGAAAGGTATTCGTATAATCTTAATATTTTTGACAAATACTTTTTAAATAACCGGGATGTTTGAAAAATATGAGTACTTGGAAAAGAACTCCGGTAGCAGCCCAACAAACAGTATAATTATGAAGACCAAAAACCGGCCAAGTGCGGTCGGACTGGCTCACGAAGGGTTCCGTACCATTTTTTATAAAAACGGCAAAAAAAAACACCTTTGTTGTATGGGAGCCCCTCTTAAATATTTATTTTATTCTATTATTTAGTATCTGTTGTTATAGCGCCTACAGAAATACATGATCTGTGAAAATTTCAACTGTCTAACTATCAGGGTTCATGAGACACAGCCTGGTGACAGACGGACAGCGAAGCACTACGTAGAAAAACACGGCACTTGTATGGGGACCTCTTTGGTTTTAAAACTTATTTAATTTTGTTATTTGCTGTTATGACGATCTACAAATTACGACCTATGACAGACAGATAGACAGGGGACTCCTTAATACGTTTGGCACCTTTTGCGTACGTAACCCTTAAAAGTTTTCCTATTCTCTGTTGATGATGACACAAATAACCCAACAACTAATAATAACCTACAGACATCTTAAGACTAGATTAAGTAATTATTGACAAACTAATCGATACATTATCAGTATCACGCACGCACCACGCCACTAGCTATGCTTCGTTTACACGCTGCGTGTGACGTCACAACTCGCCAGGTGCAAGAAAGAGATTATCTTCAGACGATGTGTTTGTTGATAGTGCGATTATCTGTGCGATTGCTGTGTTCGGTCACGTATGTGCCATGTGCTTGTAGGACGGGAGAGTAGAATGTCAACATACATTACTGCACCTGTTACTGGTACGGTTCGATAGAATGGCATTGTTATGTTCCAATGCTTCCTTTAACTATACTCTATTTATTATTATTACACTAGCTTCTGCCCGCGACTACGTCGTACGTAGTTTTTTTTAGCCGCGCCAAGTTACAACTTTGGTTACTGCTCCGCTGTAGTGGCCGTAGCATGATGGTACCTATATAACTTGTACTCATGAATATGATTATCATTATCAAAAAAGATATTTTCCAGTACGCCTATCGGTTCCAGAGATTAACCCATTAAAGAAAAACAGAAACTAACAAAAAGTGCTTTAAAATTATGTTATATTAGAATCGATTTGAAAAATAATGGTCAAATTACGATATTGATCGTAAAATAACGGAGTTTATTATACTCGTACGCTAAATGACTACCCATAACGACTGTCAAAGATCAACGAATAACAGCCGGGATTGTCGTATTTACATAGTATAAAGAGGGGAAGTAAGTTATCTTCATACAAACGCACCGCGCGCGGCTTGTATGTGTGCGTCATAGTATCTACGCGTCGCCGCACGCACACTTAACAAAATCTCAACCCGTTTCTCAGTGCGCCAGCCGGGGCTAACACCGCATGAGATTAGCGCGTCACGGCTTTTCGGTACCGCTTAATGAATGAAAAATGTGTGATAATCGCAGGAGAACGTATTGCTGTGTGTTTGGGTGTCCGACAAAGTGCGGACAGTCGCGGTCACACCGCCTCGCCGGTTTATTTTATCCCTTTTTTTGAAAATAATACCTACTGCTCTGAATCTTGAATACATTCTGTATTTGTTAGGAAAACCATTGTTGAACTTTATTGACTAATGATCACTGAATTAGCTATACAGAGATGTGTTACCCATGGCCACCCGTAGGCACTTAAGCGTGTAACCTTGAACGAGTAACGGAGGCCTGGCAGTACCTACTATCAGTAACCTACCGTTTACTCGTGGTCATTACCGCTCCACGCCGCCCGCGCCCGTGACAACCCTGAGACAGTAGGCAATTATATCGCGGATTGGCCCGGAGATAGCCTACTTCCCTTCTTTATACTATGGTATTTACGTGCTTTCCAAAACACAGGGCTGTCACACCAACATCCAAAGTCAAGGCTGCTACTAAGAAATCCCTAAGGAAAAAACCCAATAACACTTTACCGATGTGCAACCCTGCTTGCGTGTGCAACGGGCCAACGGGACAGTCACTCTGGGATCTTAGACCAAGAACTCCAAATTCTATCACAGAGAATCGAATGTCATTCACTCCTACAGCATGTACTTAAGTAGGTACTTCACCGAAATACCGACTTCCGTCGTGTTAATTGAATAGAATGAATCTTTATTATAGTAGGCGTAGCTACCATCAATCACGATTTACTAACCATTTTGTTTTAGTGACTCATCTGATGGTTGATGTGGGTTGGATCGTTTTGGCAAAATAACCCCATTTGTGTCGTTGTGAGCTCTAGAACGTCTCGTCAGGTCTTTTGTGCTCTATTTAATTTGAACCTGTACTTTGTTTGGAAGTAGGATTCAGGCCGCTTCCAAACGGTCCTTTTGGAAATCTGTTGGGGAGGTCTATGTCCAGCAGTGGAAGTCCTGCGGCTGATATGATAATGATGATGACGATGTACAATCACTAACATAAACATGTATACATTCGGCAATATAAAAAAAAAAGATTTTCTTGTGAATACACGATGGTAACGTTGCGATAAGACCGATTTCATAGTAGTTTGGGTCGTTACACCACTATATTTTGGGAGGAAATTGCTTTAGATCAGCCTTTCCCAAAGTGGGCGATAACGCCCCCTTGTGGGCGCTGCAGGCCTTAAGGGGGGCGGTAAGAGGCCCAGCGAAAAAATGGGGGCGTTGTGTAGAGGTTTGGGGGGCGATTTGTAATTTCATCTAGGTAGGAGGACTCTTAGACTCTCGACTCTCGACTACAACTTCTGAACATCTACTAATATGAATTAAGAGGTTGCTCAAACTCGGTTCGATATTTCTCTCTGCGTAGTTAATATATCTGTCCTGTTTTATTTATTAAAACTTAAAATTTCAACGAACAACATTATATTAAAATGCATGCCATTATAGAAGGGAAGTACGCACGTAAGTACGTACACTTCTTTTATGGGGTACTGTGTAAAATTTTATAATAAAATACCGCGCGTTATTCTCGAACTAAACGAGAGAAAGTTTAAAACATGCATAAAACGCACACTATGTAGTCAAGCATATTATAAACTAGAAGATTACATAAATAATAAAAATGCTTGGCTTAATGCTGGTCCTGCTCCACAGCCACTCGGGCTTCCAAATTAATTTCAAATCTCGCTGACGGTGGCGCGTGCATTGGATCGTTCAGTTCCCTTCAAGATGGTTGAGCTGAACGGTGCTGATGCACGCGTCATGTTCGTGAACGGGCGCCGTCAGTTGGGATTGGTCATCTCTTATCTGCCATGGCCTACATCTTTATTAGTATTATTTAATTGTTTAATATTCACCTTCATTGTTTTCACATATAGAAGCAACATGAATATTGTAACCAAGATTTTGTAAACCCAAATTGAAGAAAAGGAGTGTCCATGGAGTTTCCTGCTCGTTCTTCTCCATAGAGATCTACGCTTTGGAACGAGCAACTAGCTTCAACTTTAAACTGTAACTTCTTGACATTCAAAAGTGCCTGTAAATGGTCTAATTGAAATAAATGATTTGAATTTGAATTGAATTGAATTAATAAACATAATGAAATATATATATTTCTTTTTAAAGGGAATGTTGTTTCTTAGCACCTTTTTTATTGACGTAAATAACGTTTACGTTATTATTATTGTTTCTTTTTTAACATACCACAGGTCATCTGTCAAATAGGTTCACTGAAAAACTTTGTTTTATATAACTTAACGTCATTTATTTCGATTTTGTAAATGTGAGTACCATGGAGCACTTACTATATTTTTTCTCTTAAGTTACTATGTGTTGGACATTAAGGGCAAGGCGGTTGAGAGCTTTGTCATGCTCACTTAAATGTCTCGCTGACGGTGGCGCGTGCATTGGATCGTTCAGTTCCCTCCAAGATGGTTGAGCTGAACGGTGCTGAGGCACGCGTCATGTTCGTGAACGGGCGCTGTCAGTTGGGACTGGTCAACTCTTATCTGCCATGGCCTACATCTTTATTACTATTATTTAATTGTTTAATATTCACCTTCATTGTTTTCACATATAGAAGCAACATGAATATTGTAACCAAGATTTTGTAAAACCAAATTGAAGAAAAGGAGTGTCCATGGAGTTTCTTGCTCGTTCTTCTCCATAGAGATCTACGCTTTGGAACGAGCAACTAGCTTCAACTTTAAACTGTAACTTCTTGACATTCAAAAGTGCCTGTAAATGGTCTAATTGAAATAAATGCTTTGAATTTGAATTTTACGCGAAAGCGTTGTTTGATTGATTTTAGTAGAGCCCCCCCCCCGTCCTGACAAAAAGGGGGCGCTACAAAATAATTTATTCTCAAAGTGGGCAGTAGACAAAATAAGTTTGGGAACCTCTGCTTTAGATTCTTGCTAAGTGTATACATGTTTATGCTCGTGACTGTACTTTTTTTTTCAATAGTAATGTTTTAAGTTAAACTCCTATGTAGGTAGAAGCAGTAAGTCCGACGCCTTTTCTTTAAATTCTTTCAGTAGTAACTGAAAGATATTAAAGAAATACCTACACGTTAACACTGCCCAACCTGGGGGTCGAACCCAGGACTCGAGACTTAGCAGTGGTGTGGTGCCTGTCACTGAAGAGTGACCACTTGCTACTTGCTAGACCCAAGAAGCAGTCATACTCGTCTTTTGCTTTACTACAGATATTAAAAATACTAAGTTACTAACTGTATTGAAATATCCAACAAATGTGCGAAACGTTTATTGCAATAACAATAATATTTTCCATAACTAAGGGCAATGCATGATAAAGCCTATCCCTGATGCCACACAATTTAAATCTCTAAAAGTCTTACCACAAGAATCAATTTCCTATACCTAACATCCTTGCAAGAAGGAAACTAAGATATAACACGGGAAAAAGAACTCTAACAGCAATGCAATACTGTCAAAATTTTAATGTAGTAATAACTGCAACAGCAGAATATGCATTCTGATAGTACCTATCCCACGCACTACAAGAGTGATCGTCGAATTTTTAATCAGACAAATTCTTATCAGTTATGGCGTTCGTGATATGAATTGATTCAATATACAAATGGAATGAAGGTCAATCAAATAATCAAACATTTTAGTCTCCACAATCCCACTGCTGGGCATAACTATACTTGTCTTATAAGTGTCATATACCTAAGGAAAGTATGCAAGGATGTCCACTGTTCCAAGTTAACTTTATTCAAATTATATTTACAACCAATTGTTAGTACTATTAAATACCTTTCCCTCTTTTATGCCTCCATGTTAATTAATGTAATTGGTGTTGTACCGTTTTAATTAACTATAAATAAATAAATAATACCTCTACTCTTAAAGATACCTACACAAGATTTTCAGATTTTAAGCTGTTTACTTAAATGCTTATTTATGTCTGTTTTATGAAAATAAATAGCCTATTTAGATTTACTCATCGTACAGGTAGATAGGTTGATACCTATCTATTAATTTAATTTTAACGTGACATAAAGCTGATGCTTTATGTCACGTTAAAATTAAATTAATTACAGAACTGTATGACACCGAGCTCCATTCAAAACGTAAGTAGTCTTTAGTCAATAAGTACGAGTATTTTAACCCGAAAAAAATTTAGGTTTTCAGTCAAAAACCTTTATTTCAAAATGTTTGTCTCATTTATTTTATTAGGTAACGGAAAATGCGAGTTTTGAGTTACCTACTTGTCGATGCTTTTCCAATTTCGCGCTCCTTAGCCCGACAATAGATTTCTTGGTTACTC
The DNA here is from genome assembly GCA_932526535.1 of Caradrina clavipalpis. Lineage (NCBI taxonomy): Eukaryota > Metazoa > Arthropoda > Insecta > Lepidoptera > Noctuidae > Caradrina > Caradrina clavipalpis. The sequence continues at coordinate 1,833,450 of OW052111.1, read as the reverse complement.
TCATCGTAAGATCATCGTTCCTCCTAAGTAGCCTGAGGCGGAGGGTGTCCTATAGATACAACTTTTACCAATTCACAGTCACCGTACAAGATGACATCTAGAACTCTGGATACCATAAACTAGCATAGCCATCATACCTATTTCTACCCCAAAGCAACGTTGCTCTGTTCCGCTTAAAAGGGTATGAGTGACGGTATAATTTCAGGTACATGAAAGATTTCAGGGAAGGCAACGCATCTGCGATGCCTCTGGTATTACAGACGTCTACAGGCGGCAAGACGGCAATAACCAATTAACATTAGATGGGCCGTCGGCTTGTAGCATGACGGTTGACAGGTTGGCATGGAAGAAGAAAACATGTTGCGCCGACCCCAAGTAACATGGGATAAGGGCAGGAAGATGATGATGGGCCGTCGGCTTGTCTCTCATCCGACATTAATAAGCTTAGGACCTAGTACCTCAGGACTTCAAGCAGAAGGACTAATAAAAAGTCTTTCATTTATTTAGAACTGCTTTTTGCCAGTGATTTTACCTGAGTTAAGTATAGTTATTACTCGGATCATGGTCTCTCTATTAGCCTGTTGGTCTAGTGGTTAGCGACCCTGACTGCTAAGCCGGAGGTCGTGGGTTCGATTCCCACCCACGACAAACTTTGTGTGATGAGCATGATTGTTTGTTCTGTGATTTATCTATAATATGTATGTATTTATAAATTATATAAGTTGTTGTCTCTGTTTGGCTTGGGATCAGATAGCCATGTGTGAGTTGTCCTAAGATATTTATTTATTTTTATTTATTTTATTTTATCCGTGTGGTAAATATAATCCAAATAATTTTACCCGTTAAGGGCGTGGTAAATTAACAAATATGCAAACAGATACAGAGCTTCCATATACTTAATTAATTTTAGCAGGAAGTAGGACTATCTTTCTGGGAAAGACCTAAACGTTTGTAATAACGTGAATGAAGATCTTATCAAATCAAATTAACTGGCTTATCAGAATTATCATCAAGTACCTATGTACGTTATTAGTGACGTGCCAGATCATGCAAAACATGTTTTCTACATTCGACAGCTGGAATTGATAACATCATCTGTTTAGCCCCCACGGAGTTTGTTATCACTTATTATTAGGCATTATCGCTCTAAATAACAAGATTATTTACTTATTATTTTTGATGTAGTGGAAAAATATTTACAATCGGTTAGTGACCTTGCTGACCTCTAAATTGGGGATAAACTACAGAAACTACTTCAAGCCATTCAATAACATAATTGTTCTTTAAATTATATATCTTGATTGCCCCTAAACCAGAGACAAATTCCTAAGAAAAATACTTTAGTCCTGAATTAGATTTTTAGTTACTTTGAAATCCATATTAATCTATAGGTTGAAACTATCTCTTAACAGCTTAGTCAAATGCAGAAGGCGATCGTCTTCGACACGACACGCGATGTGAGGAGGTTCCTCACTCTGGATTTCTTACCACCGGCAGCTTGGGTGTTTATAATTTATTACGATTAATTGATTCATGGATTGACGCAAGCAAGCCTTAAAAGTATAAGTAAGTATTTATAGCCCTTCTCAACTATATTGAAATCTTATTATTATCATTGCTGTAATTAAGGCGCGTGGCCGTGCAAAACGCAGCGGCAGCCGTTTTTAGGGCAGTTTTTAGGAGCCCACTTCTCTATATTAAATAGAAATACCAACTAATAAAAAATACGTTAAATTTCTACACATTCTTGACTCGAAAATGGTAGATTTATTTTTAACTTTTTAGTAACATAATGCTTAATTATAGGGTCATAACGAAACTACAGAAATGAGAAATAATAATTTTTGACATGCATCTCCTCGTAAAGTAAACATTATTTTGATTTGCGACTTAAACTAATAATTAGGCAATTTAATAAAGAACATTATGCTAGTTTTATTTTTTTCAAAACACCTAAATTTGATTTTATATAGATTTTACTCTAAAATCTGAGCGTATTTCCTACGTATATCGTGCGCCGCGTTAGTGTGCCGCCAAAGGAACGAATGCTCAAGGTTATTTGGTCAGGGTAGCGCCTTAAACTGAAAAATGTATGTACTTACCTACTTATATTGACTAAATTCCAATATAATCACAGAAAGACCTACTTCTGTTAATGATTGTTGAAATAATCCAGTGATAACCTTTCCAAAGTCATTGCTATCAGATCAAGTAAAGAATTTCTCTTTATCAATACTTTTGCTTTCCCGAACATTATCGTGATGATATTGCAGAAACTGCATGGTGATAAATGATTGTGTGATATTGTTAAATTGGTGACATATGCACAATGTTTGTTTGTTTGTTTGTTTGTGTGTTGTTGTGTAGGTAACTAAGTACATCAACGCTTCTGGAAGTAAGAACTAAAATGTACCGAAGAAGTATTTTGTACCTATTGTTTACAATATTAGATCTATACTTACGTAGGTATTTATTTATTTTTATTTAGAGGTAAATACATAACTGCACTCTTTTTATACATACCTGCTTTTTAGGTATTTGCTGTATTTATTGTTTGTCCCAGACTTCAAGCCTACTTCGATGTCAGATATAGTTTATGAGTCAAACTCTCTCTTTCTCTTGATTGTCTTAAGACAATCAAAACAGTAGTCCCAGAAAAGTCGTAGATTATTATGTAAATAGGGACACATCAAATGAACTGCCATACTTATAAATATGATGTTTGCCCAGGCATGTGACAGAACAGGCTAATGAGTAAAACATTAAATATAGCATTATGTATGAAATCAAATTAGAATAAAACATATAATTGCCTTACTTTTATACCTATAGTAAAACATTAGAAAACTCAAAATAATTAGCAAAAAGCCAACGTCACGCGGTGTTCCCAGGCGGTCACCCATCCAAGTACTGACCGCGCCCGATGTTGCTTAACTTCGGTGATCGGACGAGAACCGGTGTATTCAACGTAGTATGGACGTTGGCGAATGAGAAGTCGAAATGTACCTACATAAACTAGTTACAGGGCACAATTTTATTTTAGCTCGGAAGTCAACTATACAGACAGCGTGCTTCATACAAAAGTAATGTAGTCATATTTTAGTCAATAAATAAAGCTCGGTATAAAATATACACAGGATAAGGGCACTTATATCTATGCGGTGTTAGTAAGCCTCTCACTAAATAAATCAATTAAAAAATATGACTTAAAATCTCGTACGAGATTTTCAATTTGGCATTGATACTAAAAAATAATTTCCATGCCAAATACATAGTCAAAATTTCCAAAAAATCTACACAATCTGCAAAAAGCCAACGTCACGCGGTGTTCCCAGGCGGTCACCCATCCAAGTACTGACCGCGCCCGATGTTGCTTAACTTCGGTGATCGGACGAGAACCGGTGTATTCAACGTAGTATGGACGTTGGCGATAGCTGGATTCAAATACTAGATTACCATCAAATTAAATAAATGACAATCTAACAATAAAATCGTTGTATTCTACTTTTAATTACTTTACAACAAAAATAGTACGTACAACTTAAAAAAAATTACTTCTAGCACCAAGCAGAACTACTTTTCGTAATCTACAAAAGATGGCGCTGTTTGCAATTATGGTACTTCAAGGTGTTCATGAAAACGCCAAAAGATGGCGTTACCTAACCTAACATTTAAGCAAGGTTACCGAATTAACTAGTTGGCGCGCATGTATAAGAAGTCAACGAAAACGTTTTAAATAGGTATTTCTAGAAATCAAGTATGTAAATAATAAAACACGTTATTTCGCAATAAAAACTATAATAAATGTACAATGATCACTATTACACTACATTGTCTAATACCAGAACGACTTGGCGGGAACTCTGTCCTCTTTGATACCCATCTCTTCCATTATATCCATTTCAAATGTTCGTAGTTTTGGTGCGAACGTTACCTGAAAAGAAATAAGCAATATAAATTAACGTATTCACTTGAAAAATGGGTTTGTATTATGCAATAGTAAATTATGTTTGTTCTAAAAGTTTCTGCTATGTTTAGAGCTTCTTTTTTTAGATAGGTAATCATCAAATTTCAATGTCTTCTTCAGCTCTGAGCGGAGCGGAAGGGCGTGTCAGACTCTTACTGACTAAAACCTATCCATGTTCCTCTTCTCCTCTCCCCTTTGCGTTCCAGGGCCACGGCCGCGATGTATTTATCGAACAAATTCCGCAACCGTGGATGTTTATTACTAACAACTGGTAGCGTCTTTTTTGCTTCGCCTACCGCTTTTTGGTCACTGACACTCTCAACTGGTCACTCAGAGTATGAAATGAATCATATAAATCCTAAAAACGTTTCATTCGATATTAACATGTGTACTGATTTAGCTACATTTCCTCCAGAGATGACCGATGCAGCAAATTTAGGGATGTATACAAAAATAACGAATGACTATGCTTCATTTTGATATCTTGACCTGACCTAGCACTGTAATTGATTAATTTTACATACATTTCTCGCTGCAGGAAACGAACTATGCGAAACTATGCTCTAAAAACAGGAGTTTTAAAGTTTACTATACCTTTACAGCTGTATCAGCAGTGGTATCCTTATCTACATTCTCAATATACAACTCTTTACTCTTGAAGTCCATGGTCTCCTCTGCTGTCTTTGGTATGGGGATGATTCTGCTACTGGCCATAGACACGCGCACCTAGAAAGAGATTATATTGGCGGGTAATTAAATTAGCACAAGTACAGTTTGTGACATTATAAATTAGAACATTTGGCAAGTATTTCTGACTGTTTTGCCAAAATATTATAATTATGCAGTTTATTACTTCAACTGTTTGGCTTGCAACTATTGTAACAAATATACTATTAACATTTCTATTATATCCACCCAAGTGAATGTTTCAGGCAAAAAGATATCCCTAAGATTTGAGTGAACTTTGGGTACTTTAACTACTTTATTTCTCTATTCTAATGTACTAGTCAGATTGGAAAAAGCTTTTTGTATAAGATAGGAAAAATTGAAGTTAGAATTTGTGCCCAGTTTATGGCAATAGGGTCGCCCCCTTTAACACAGGACCTAATCATACTGGCAAACTGTGGGTGTACATTGGAACACCTCTACCTAACACTTCGGGGTATACAGGCGTAATGGTATGTTTGTATAGGGAAAGTCATGGGGAATAGTATAGGCACGGGGTCTCAACGGGAACGAATTATAATTAGTCTTGAAAAAAAAACATAGATGGCAGTATAGGTTACTCTAACAAAATTTACAACCACTAAATTGCGTTAAACGGCAGATTTTGGCTGAAGTAAGATTAGTAAATATTAAAACTTCATTGCTCAAGGCTGATTTATCTATTTACATTCATAAATCACGTAATTTCGGCAAAAAAAAAAACTGAAAACTTTAACTTCCATTCGAACGTGATTCGAACCCATAGAATGATAAAGTCGTTAGATCCAGCTATCTGTTACCCATTTAGTTTAAAGCTATTTGCAATAGATGGCGTTTTACTCAATTTTTACAATAAGGGTAAGGGTAGCAACTATTGTTATTAATTTACGTTTAGATACTTCATTTATGTTTACTTATTATTATTTTTTATAAATATTATATTACTTACAACTCAGATCAAAGAAATAGGCAGATAGAACGTGCGCGAAAAACAAATTGATGCTAGTGTTTATTTATGTGTGCGCGGCTGATAAGTGGCGCCGTGTACGGACACGTGCATCTGTGTGCGTTTACGGTTGCCAGATATTGAGAAATAATACTCCCATATTTTTGTTCAGTTAAATTGTTCTCAAATATTGTAGGTACTACAATTTTTTTTAATTGGAAGCGCGATTTTGCTCTATGGTTATACCCAGATAGCAAAAGCGTGTAGTATTTATTAATTAACAAATAATAAGGAATAAAAGTTAATATGCGTAATTACTTACTACCTATTTAATTAATTTATATCAGACCAGATATAACATTTAATAACGCTTTTTGGTAATTTGTTTAATAAACTATTTAAGAATAGGTTTTTTAATTTAAAAAGATAAACAATTTGTTATAACAATCAACATAAGTATTTTACACACAATCATTAAACCCGAATAAATAAATTTTCCCGTCATAAATAAACTAGCAACACAGACGATTTACTGTTAAGGTTTTGTGTTTCAAGTGAACCGAAAATATTTTATAAAAAATAAATACCAAAACAATAAAAATAACAAGAGTTATCTGAGGAAAGATATTCCATCTTGTTTTCTTTGTTTTTTAACCCCCGACGCAAAAAGAGGGGTGTTATAAGTTTGACGTGTCTGTCTGTCTGTCTGTCTGTCTGTCTGTCTGTCTGTCTGTCTGTCTGTCTGTCTGTCTGTGGCATCATAGCTGCCGAACGGATGAAGCGATTTCAATTTAGTTTTTTTTGTATTAAAGGTGACCTATGTACGAGTGTTCTTAGATATGTTTGATGAAAATCGGTTGAGCCGTTTAAAAGTTGTGGGGGTGAAAGTAGGGAAGAAAAACGAATGTCTGTAAATATACTCGAGTGGGGTCTCAAACTTAACAAAATCGACATTATAATAAGTAGGTACCTATAAAAAGTATAAAATAAAAAATTAAATTAAAAATTTAAAAAACCCCCAACACAAAAACCTAAGTTCCTTTAAAAAGTAAAAAAATAACAAAAAAAAATACGTCACGTTGGGGGACCGCTCGGGACGATCGTACCTTAAATGCAACATCGGTCCCCCAACGTGACGTATTTTTTTTTGTTATTTTTTTACTTTTTAAAGGAACTTAGGTTTTTGTGTTGGGGGTTTTTTAAATTTTTAATTTAATTTTTTTGTGAACAACTTTTGCAGTGTAGGTACCTACACACAAGACGTTATTGTTATGTTTTGACTTAAAATGGCAAATCACTAGAGACGTGTGAGCGAGACGATGCGTAGCTTGGTACTGTCGCGTTTTTTTTTTTAGGAAAGAAAGACCACTCGTAGCGCAACAACAACAGGATAGGGTTGAAGCTACTTAACCGGACCACGGTAATATAATAATACAGTAGTGTAACTCGGCCGCATGAGAGAAATAAATGCCTACAGCCGCGCGGTACGTAAACATGCGTTAGAGGCTGCCCGTCTCCAGTATTTTAATATGTCTGCACCGCGCGCGCACCCCAGGATCGAGGCGCGTAGGTATAGCTCGCGTTTCGTCCGTTTGTATGAAGTTGGAGTACTGTATTATAATATTACCGTGACCGGACTATCCTGCGGTGGCCAAAAATTACTTTAAGGCCCCCCGCCAGGGCTACTGTCGCGAGTTTGTATTCGCTTTTGATTTTGTATTTGCTTTGATGGACACACTCGCGTGTTCTGAGCGCTCTATCTGCCTATTTTTTTGATCTGAGACTTACAAGTAAAAAAAAACTTTTTTTTTTCATTTTATTAAACCTGGAACTATCAAATTTACTTAACATTAATCAAGCAGATAGTTATTCTTTTTGGCCATGTCAATTCATTCCCGTCATGTCTGATCGTAGACAGAGTGTCTGCGTCGACCTGATTCGAATGTGTTTTTGTTTTCTTCTATACGACCTGGCTACGAATTACGGATTTTGGAAAAGACACCAGCCTATGACTTGACCTGGACCTTGAATACTGAATAAAAACGAACCTTGCACATACGACGACCTAAGCTAGTGAATTTCGGATTTTGATTTTCTCCTCACTAGGAGCTGTGCTAGGAGCATTCTCGTGTAATGTAATGTAACGTTACAGATACGAATTTGAACATTAGGTACAAGTAATATCCTTGGGGTCGAGTTAATAATATCGAAAGTCATTACATTAACAACATTGCTGTATCGACAAGTTCCATCGACGAGTTAATGAATCGACAGTAGGTAGGTACCCAAAATCAATGGTACGCTACATCTACCAGTACTTACTCCAAATCGATGGCACGGTGTCGATACAAGCAGCGTACCTACTATTAATATTATGTAATAATATATCTTATTCCAGCGATTTCACCCTTTCCCACTACAACTCAAAAATTATCCCACGGGAACGTAAAATCAGAATAAAAACTATCGTAAAAAAAAACCGGGTTGTAAACTAGTCGTGTACCAAACATCCAAATCCGTTCAGTATTTTTAGCGTGAAAGAGTAAGAAACATCCATCCATTCTCACAAACTTTCGTAGGTATTTATGATAACACTGTTAAAGCCGCAAATCGTTGCGCGAATCATATTGTGATCAACATTCAAACTGAAAGTGACCTTCGAATTGTAAAAAACGTGAGAAAAGTTGATAGCTCACTCACACAAATAAAACTGTTGTCCTTGAACTCACGATGCGGTGCAATGAAGAGAACAGAGAATCTATAGAAAAGCAACGCCCTCTAGAGTATCATTGCCACTTAGTTTCGATTCCACCTATTATTTAGGTTGACTCCTAGATGGCGTTGTAAAACTACTGTTTCTGGCAATTAGTGAGTCGCCGGTACTGCCATCTATTGAGAAAATGGAGAAAAAAATATTGCCAGTCGAATTGCCAGTTTTAGGAAGGTCACATTTCTTTGTATGGGATTGGGTATCTGTATTGTAATCTGTGGTATAGGCAAAGATGTTACATGCCCCAGGTAAAGAGTCATCATCATCATCATCATCTGCCTAGCCTTTTCCTAACAATGTTGGGGTCGGCTTCCAGTCGAACCGGATGCAGCTGAATATCAGTAAAAGAGGTAAAGAGTCGCGGGCAGAATATAGTTTTATTATAAATGAATGCAGAAAATCTTCAGCTTCTAAGGAATCATTATTACAAGTATTACAAGCAAAAGGCTTGTAATACCACTCCAAATAAGGTTATATCAATATCTCACCTTATCTCCCTCCTCGGTGTATCTCCACTGGAACTCAGTGGGCTTCAGAGTCTCGGGGTCCACCAGCTTCACGTCTGTCGTGACGAGGAGAGGCGCCTCCGACTGGATCGTGATACCAGGGAACTTCTTGTCTTTGCCCACCTGGAATATTGTGGTTTATGTTTAAGAACACTTTTATTTTAATTATGGGGGTTATGAATATGTGTGTCCTCTATAAATACTACAATAGATTGCTGTTGCTAAGAAGCTGCTATTATTAGAAATAAGCCGAATGAACAAACAATCAATAAGGCACAAAGTGTCCCAAATATTTTCTGTGTTTACAAATTGGCTCACCCAATATTAAGCGTTTCTGAGCCATGTGCATAAACATAGCCAAAATGTGCACTGGCAACTTAAAATTAAGAATAACCCAAAAAACTTGGTGGTTGACTTGGTTGGTTGAAATTATAAGAAATTTATCATGTTTTATGGCAGATATGTATATAACACAAGTTATCTTAGTACATAAACCAAAAAGTAAAATACTCACAACTCTAAGATGTGTGTTGAGTCCCTCCACGATGACCCAGTTCCGTTCCTGGATGACCTGCGAGATGAGTCCCTGCTTGCCCTTGTCCTTGCCCACCATTATCTCTACACGGTCACCTCTGAAAACAACATTTAAAAAGTGGATTAACCCATTCAATGCGTGCGACGCGCATGGGCGTCAGAAAAACGCGCATGCGCGATGCCTGCACTGGATGAGATTTTACATTAAGAAGAAAAATTATAGTTTGTCATCAAAATGCTAAGAAGAAGATAAAAATAATAAAGTTAAACTAATTCAATGTGCTAATTGTGTTACTTTGCCATCCAGTATAACAGTTGAAAGTACATTAAAATAAGTATGCTAAGAATACATTTATGAATAACAAACCAAACTAAATCAAATGCAAACAGAAAATTCTAAGGCTTATTGAAAATACCATAGCATAGCAACTGCAGGTTCTAAGTACCATACCATTGTGGAATACAGGTGTAACTTTATTACTAAATAGCTTCATGTATATGTCAAGTATACCATAAAACATAGCCTAGGACACTCAGCAATATAGTATGTTTCTATCAGTGAACAATTTTTTGTAATTGGACTAGTACGGTACTTCCAGATTACCTCTTACAAACAAACTTATGTCTTAACAATATTGGAATAGAATACAGTATTCCATGTGTTACTAATTAAATATGATGATTATTTAAAGTGTTTAGTGATGACAACACACTAATTGATAGTGATAACTCTACATAACAACTACAAGTAGTTGTGTACACCTTAAAATGTCAACAAAGGTCATAAACTACGTATTAGAGTATGTAAACACAAGAAGGAGTTATTTATAATTTATCTTATCCTTACTTGAAGAAGCTCCATTCGCCCACAGGTTGGATAAATACTTTCTTTCTGTGCATATTACGATCATTCTGCATGCGAAACTGACTCGTCCATGGCCTGTTCGTAGTAAAACGATAGTGTTTACGGGCTATCTGAGCCTTTGGATACTGTGGATAGTTTGAAGGATTCTTCCAGTACACCTAAAACGCAAAATAAACATTATAATAAAATATTTTTGAGGTTATGTTTTGCATTCAAAATAAAAATGAGGATTGAATATCGTTTTGTACCTGTTCATAGCTCCTTTTAACGTAAGACTCGGGGAAATTCGAATATTTAATAGTCAAATCACCAACTTTCTTCGCTAAAAACCCGTATATTCGCATTTTATTTGTTTTGTTTCGTAACCTTTCTGTCTGTAGTAACAATTTGTTTGATTTTGACACTTACGCGCGGAGATGACATTAAATGAAAATGACAGAATAATGTCAGAAAAGATTACCAGATTTTATAGGAACTTCTTTTTTTTTATGGCAATACAATTTTTGTCGTTCTTTGGATTGAGCATGGATTGATAAATATAAATAAATAATATAAATAAATCATTTATTTGCATAAATAAGGTACAGAAGGTTGATAACATAAATAAAATTGATCTCTTATTCTGCCTTTAATTTCGGCGTGCAAATATAACACATAATAGTTTAAATAAATGAAGTATTGAATATAATCATGCACTCATTACACAGATTTCAATATATACCATCACGCCTGTATTCCCCGAAGGGTTAGGCAGAGGTGTACCAATGTACACCCACAGTTCGCCGGTATATTTAGGTCCCATGTAATAGGGGGCGAGCCTATTGCCATTAACCGGGCACAAATCCAAACTCCGAGCTGCTACTGAGAATTTCATAGAAAAACCCAATAACACTTTTTTGCTCGACCTGGGAATCGAACCCGGGACCCCTTGCACAGCAGTCGCACTTGCGACCACGAGACCAACGGGGCAGTTACAGATTTCAATTTAATCAAAATTCAAATAGTACTGTTGAATTAAAAAAGAAAAAATGTCAGTATAATAAAATCTAATCAAAATGTCAGTATAATAAAATCTAATGAAATCTAATAAAAATAACAATCATAAGTATCAGTAATAATCATGTCAATTAAACCAATATCAATAATACCAATGTTAATAATAATCATGTCAATAATAATCGTATCAATAACCATCATGTCAAAACTTACAATTTATACTCTAAAAACTCATGTACACTATAGAAACACTTTTCAATTAAAAACCTCGTCAGATTACTTTTAAATCTAGAAAAGGGTAAAGTTTTTACAGAGTCTGGTATTTTGTTATACAATTTTATACACATAATATAGCTATTTTTACCTGTAAATGTGAGATTCGTCCTGGGTTGAAACAACTTATTAGTGTACATAGATCGTGGGGCATAGTAGCTTGTCGCTTGTTGGAAAAATCTATTGTGTTTGAAAACAAATAAACAGGATTCTAATATACAGGAAAAATTTTTAACCAGTGCGTAAATTTTGCCATAATAAACTTCAACACGTTTTATTAAACACGTATATTTTATTTTGATATGTCTTAGTACTAAAAAAAAAAGTTATCGCTTACGAAACATGTATACTTAAAAACCATATTTTATTGTCACTCGGCGCTAGCGCATTCCCCACCCCCTCACCCCAGCCATGCGCCCGGGCGGCGGCCAAGAGTTGTCATTGATAGTATGGCGAATAGATTATGTCCATGTTTTGCTTATTTCAAACTCGGATAAGGATGAAATTTTTTTTATTTTTTTTTTTAACTAAATACGGAAATGTGTTCTATTACTGACACTGAACTACCAAAAAAAATTTACGCACTGGTTAAAAACTTATCCTGTATAAATACATGGTAGGGTTAGTATTTTATGTTTTCAAAAAAATGGACGACATGACTCTATTTGCTTTAACCCAAATATAGCTCTCACACATTTTTTTTGCATTACAAATGCTTGATCAATCTCCACGCAACGACCCCAAAGGATAACACCATACCTTAGAGTGGAGGTTATATAACCATGGAAAGCCATTATTGCGGCATTTCTAGATACTTCGCAGCTAATACGTCTCAAGGGGTATATAAAACTATTTATCTTGGCGCAAATGTCATTAACATGCTTTTTCCACGAGCAATATTTATCTAGAGTTATTCCAAGAAATTTAACTGAATCAGTTTCTGTCAGGGCGACTCCTCTATACGATATATTTAGATCCAGCGGTTTTGATCTATAGGTATGAAACTGAATAAATTTTGTTTTACTAATATTAACTTTCAAGTTATTAGCCTCTAACCACTCTATAGTTCTTAGGAGAGCAATGTTGATTTCTTTTTCGTAAGAACTTTTATCGTGTCCCTTAATTATGATTGTAGTATCATCGGCAAATAGTACACATTTATGATTTATTATGTCTGGGAAATCATTTATGTAGAGCAAAAACATTGGTGGCCCTAAAATACTGCCCTGCGGCACACCATACCTATTAAACATAGGCTTAGACTTGAACGATTCCAACGTTTTAGTTTGTTCATTATAATTTGTGACTTCTACTGATTGTACTCTGTCAGACAAGTAAGATTTAAGCCAGTTATATGCTTTTCCTCTGATTCCATATCTTGAAACCTTCTCCAATAATCGTTCATGAGAAACATAATCAAATGCTTTACTCATATCCATAAACAAAACTGTAACAGGTATTTTCTTGTTAATGCAGTCTGTAATTTCTTTTATTAATTGAAAGGCTGCTACAGATGTACTTCTATTTTTACGAAACCCATTCTGTTCGTCTTTAATAATGTTATGGTTTTCAATAAAGTTTGACAATCTATCATTAAACGCTTTTTCAAAAATTTTTGAAAATATAGGTATTAAAGTCACGGGCCTGTAATTGTTCATTTGAGTGTCATCTCCTTTTTTTAAATATTGGTTTTACTACTGATATCTTTAGTAAATCGGGAAATACTCTTTGTTCTAGTGAGAGGTTCACAATATGTAGAAGTGGCTCTACAATTACATTGACTGACAGTTTTATGATGTCCGTGCGAACTTCGTCATAACCACTAGCTTTGGAATCATTTAGAGACATCACAATTTTTTTAAGGTCGCTACCATCCAGTTGGTGCAAAAATATTGAATTACTAATTGATTCAATATGCTCCATTTGTTTTAACCTGGACTCCCCTTTACTATCAATGCGGTTATTGGTAACCGTGTCAATGAAAAAATTATTGAAATGATTTGAAATAGAGTCGGGATTAGTACAGTCACTATTGTCAATAGTTATTTTTGAAATACAGGACCGTTTTAAGTCGGCTCCTGTATGTTTTTTTATTACATTCCATGCTGCCTTACACTTATTTTGAGCTTTAGCTATGTATGTAGTATTATTATTTTTCCGTGACGTTAAAATGCATTTTTTCAATAAATTACAATAGCTTTTGTACTGGTTTCTGTGAGATTCCTTATTGTTATATTTTAATTTATAATGTAATTTGCTTTTATTCTTACAGCTTATTTTTATACCTTTTGATAGCCAGTTTAATTTATTTATTTATTTATCAGATGGAAAACCAACAGCTATACATAAAATGGATAATTTATTTAAAGCTTTATTTGTAATTTTTACTCGAATGGTAGGAAAACATAAGTTATAAAGAATTGAGCTGAATCTAGGTCGAAGTCATGAGTCCTTTAACAAGTCTTGATTAAATTAAATATAAGACAGGTGCGCTGAGCGTATATGTTCTATTAATTAGGTATTTCACGATGTGAGATGCACCAAACAATAGTTACTAACACTAGAATATTCCACTTTGTCGTTTATGCTGGAAATTAAACATGTCTGTAATATTTGTAGGGAAACTGCCCCGTTGGTCTCGTGGTTGCAAGCGTGACTGCTGAACGAGGGGTCCTGCCTGGGTTCGATTTCCCATGTCGGGCAAAAAGTGTTATTGGGTTTTTTTCGGTTAGGAAATTCTCAGTAGCAATCCGGAGTTTAGAAATTGGTGATGTCACACCCCCGTGTCTCGGTAAGCACGTAAAGCCGTTGGTCCTGCGCCTGATCTTTCTCCGGTCGTGTCGTATAGCCATCCTATCGGACTATGACAGTTAGGGAACAGGGAACTACGCCTGTATTTATCTTAGGTATTTACGCAACGCGCACACTTGTGCGCTATAATATCCTCTTCTCCTGCGTACTTGACTCGTCTGCATTAATATATAAGCAGCCGTGATCGGAATAGTTAGATAGCTTATTGTCGAGGAAAATTAATTTAACGGCTGAAACGATTTGGATGTAGACAAGGCGTACGCCGCATACGGGTCGAACATGATCGATTAGGACAGAATACTTTTTATCCCGGGAATAAAGTCGTGTCCTTGGAGTAATGCGACTTTGGCTCAGATAAAACGCCTAGCAAAAGTTAATTTTATTCTATTTGATGAGCAAATTTTATATAATTATTTAAAAAAGAAGTCTAATTAATTGATCGGAACAACGGAACGTTCGTGCAAAGACAATACAGTAGTTTTTATAATTTATATCTGACACAATCGAAATTTGCTGTCATTCTCGTAATAAAACCCAAAAAGAAATCGTTTATACAATATTTTTCAAAGAAAATCCTAAATGTAATAATATTTTATCATGCAGGATAATTTTCAGCACACTATGAAATAGTTTTAATTTATTTACGAGCAAAATATGCATTTATAATATCGCACATAGACAATTGACGTAAATCAGCTGTCCAATATCAGTCGTTGTAGGTGGCAGCACCGCGTCACGTGAATTTTCATGGCGTTGAAGGGCTAGTCCCGAATTGTCTTGTGATTTCGCCAAATTATTCGCTGTTTCGAATATTTAGTGTTAAACAGCATTAATTTATAAGTTCCAGGTGAGTGTTGTGCCGTAACAGAGTGAATATCGTGGTAGATGTTGCCGTTAAATGCTTTTGCGCGGGACTGAAAGATGTCAAAGTCGGCGGTGACGGAGTGTAAGGGGTGGTTTGGGGTGAATTTCTTGGTTTAAGTCGCGCCGGGCGCCAGGATGTCTGACCGCCGAGCGGGCGCCGTGGGACCGGGCTCGGTATTGATTGGGTGCACGAGCTCGTTGCGTCAGCGTTCTGGCTGAAAACACCAGATCGTCGGCCGCTTCCGCGGGATCTAGACTGCCTGTTCGCAGCACGAAATCGATTTTTCGTACAATGAAAATGTTTTCGACTTTACCAAACATGTAACACTGGTTGCTACGTGCGTGTTCACTGTGAGTCTTTATAATTAGTTGGTCATATGAGTTGATAGTACACCATCTTGTGTGTTATTGCAGTGGTGAAGATGTCTGAATACTGGGTTATCAGTGCCCCGGGCGACCAAACCTGCCAGCAGACCTGGGACACCCTCAACAATGCCACCAAGTCAGGCAATCTCAGCGCCAACTACAAATTTCCAATCCCTGACCTGAAGGTACTATTCACTTTTTATTTATCTAATCTATATTAACCTTTAAATATTATAAATTTCCCTTCCAGTTTCACAAAAAAATTGTTAATAGATAAATTATGTCATCTCAATATTCCTGATTGAATAATGGCTGAGAATGTCCTTGAAACAATTATTGTGTTTTCTCTGATTGTCACTATGGGGATTAAAACCAATATAAACTTTTTGGTTGGTTCTTATTAGATTACTTAACAATACAGAAAAATCAATATTCTGAATTAGAAAAAGTCTCATTATTTTTAAAGTGACCTAAATAAATTCAAATTAATAATTATTCCCATGTTCAAGCAAAGATGAAATCTCATACGAGTTATAACTCAAACAACATAAGATAATTTTTATTTTCTTTTGAAAATCAACTGACCATAATTATCTGTAATCAATGTTGAAAACTGCTATAGCTCTGTAGCTAATATGATTGATTGACAATTATGTTCAACATTTTAAATTACTTCGGTCATTTATGAATTACATTATGTACAGGTCATTTAAATAAACAAATCAAGTGCACAATGGTGTTATATAAATGTATACACTATTATAAACTGAGCTATGCATTCCTGTACACTTTTCTCAGACGTCTAAACATTACATTCTCAGTATTGTTTAGTGTTGTATTGTGACTCTGTGATATCTCCAATCAATTAATTTTAAAACTATTCATTGTTGAATTCTAATTAAGAACATGAAGAAAGGTGTATGAATACATCTCAGTAAAGTGTGCATATATACCATGAATAAAAATATATACACAGAAATCATATTATTATAATGGTATGGTATACCTCAATTTCCAGTCTTTTGATGTATATTTACTGAATTAAGATATATTTGTATAAGTCAAAGTCAGAACATTTATTTGCTTTAAATGCTTTGTACACCACAAAAGATGGTACCTAAATTGTTACAGATTGGCCTGCAAATATTAAAACAAGATGCTAATTCTACAAGCAAATCTTTTTTTATAAAATTAACATAAAGTTGGTATTTTTTAGTATTTGTGTAACCAATAATCTCTATAATTTAATGTAAAGTTTTACTATATTTCTTTTTTATTTATTTCCAGGTGGGGACTTTGGATCAGTTGGTGGGACTGTCCGATGACTTGGGTAAGCTCGACACTTTCGTTGAGACGGTCACAAGGAAGGTCGCTCAGTACCTCGGTGATGTTAGTACCCTTTTGTTTTATTTATATAAAATGAGAAAGCTTTTGGTTAAAAATATGCTGTATATTCAAATATTTGTTTAGACACAGCGGCTATTTTTTATTAGTACAGTCACCTACAAATCTGTAGCTAAACTCCTAGCATTTATTTCAAATACACCACTTACAGGCACTTTTCAATTATATAGTTGGCTCCTATTGAGATAAATTTGGCTGCATCATTCTTATTGAATCTATCATATTACACTTGAACAACAAAAATCAATCTTACTGCATTGGAATAAAGGTGCTATCAATGCAATTTTTTTTTCTATAGACATGCTCTTATAACATTTTCAAATTCTCCTAAAAACTTAGATTTTGTGTAAAAATCATATTGACTTGTATCTTTTTGCTCAGGTACTAGAAGACCAGCGCGATAAGCTCCATGAGAACCTTATGGCAAACAACAGTAAGTTATTTTTATATATTTTCATATGGCACTAAACATTTACTTTTAATTTTATTAAATTCTTCAGAACTTATTTGATTGTTTGGTGCCATTTGTTCATAGATATTTTTGGAATTGAAAAGGTTTGACATAAATAAATTAAACATAGAGTTTTAACAACAAAATAGGATTACTTGCATGATTTAAATAAGAACAATAGAGAAAAGAGTTATTTATGGCATGTTTGGGAAATTATAGAGGAATTAAAGCTAAGGAATTGGGCCTATTATGTTACCAGCATGAGAACTAATTTTTAAAATAGAAAAAGAATGAACTGGTGTAGAGAAATAAATAAATTAAAAGCACAGAGTAGTGCGAAAAATTATTAGCATGTGTCGCTAAGTTTCAATGGTTACAATTATATTTTATATACTTTTCTTATATTTATTTTTTTAATTTATTGATATTTACCTATTTATTTTTTGCATGTCATTTTTCTTACCACACTGCCTGCGTTTACGAGTCAGTCAGTGGGTTTTTTATTTTATTATATTTTTCTTTTAATTTGCAATTTATTATACATTTGCGTAATACCCGAGAATGTTTATTATTTTTATATACATTTTCTCACACATAACACATCTCATCTCAACCCCAATAATACACACCTAAGTACTGTATTTGAGCACTAATGTGTAAATACTTATGTATTATGGTTATTGACGAAACTTGGCCCGGATCCTCTTGTAAAGAGGACGCAACACACCTTTTAGAAAAGCTGTGAAAAAAGTTTGATTAAAAATAAATAACTTTTTTCTTACTTTTTGTAGAAAAAAAGACAAGTTTCGTCAGTAAAAATACTCAACATGATTTCTTCTAAAACCAAAAGCTAAGAATGTTGAGTGGACAGTGTTTGTATATTATTTTAGTTTGAGGTTCGCCAACGTCCGACCATGTCGAACCTCCTTGCACCACTGCACCTATGTGTGAATTGTAAATAGAATTAATGGAATGTATAGAAAACAATTTATGTTGCATAATCACCTTTTTGGAATCACGGCTAGCAATATCTGTTTCAATATATTTCCCGATGCGGCAAGGATTAGTTCAGAAAATAGAAGATTAGACAAAATTAGGATGAAACTTATTCAATTAAAGGTAATGTTTATATGGTGTTTTACGAAGATTCTTTTCCAAATTGTTTTTTTTTTCTATTAATATTTAGGTAGGCGATTGGCTTTCAGATCAGACAGGAGAATCCATCGTGCATTCATTGAAATTCTAATTGTATTTATTTTCTATAATATTTAATTGGATGCGATACATTTATAATATCTTTATATATGTACATAAAGCTTTTATATCACAATATAGTGTCGCTTTTTATGATTATTTTTCTGATTTAATGAGTTTGTCATGACACAATCGTGTTTAGAATTAATTTAATATTTATTTTAGATTGAGAATGTTAGATTTTGGGATTGCATTTCAGTGTCTGAGAAATGGAAAAAAGTTTGCGGCAGTGAGTAATATTTTTTTCGTAGTTTATGTAAATTGAGCTTGTTAGTAATATTGTGCGAGCTTCGAATATCTATAATATCTACGCTTCAAATATCTGTATATTAAATATATTATGATATTTTGGAAATAAAGCAGTTATTTTCGCTACGTTATATTTTTGTTACAGAAATGTAATATTATGTAAAATATTATTTGTTAATATATTATGAAGCTTTTTGGTGAGTTTTAGGCGTTATACATATTTACTATAGTTTTGAACAGTGACGATACGAAGAATAAGTTTTATAAATACTTATATATTTTTTACTTTTGGTGATGGTATGAGTTAAATATTTAAATAAGATAGAGGTTTGAATAAGGATTTATTTTATGGTTTCGTTTTGTAAGTATACTCCGCTAATGTAATGTTAAGCGTCACGTGACGAATGTTAAGAGTGTGTTAGGTAATCGTGTTTCATGTGGTGTTTGATTCGACACTTTATGGCATTCTATTTTTTATTGTTGGTCTATCTTTTTTCTAATTTAGGTGCACAGATAATCCCAGCAAAATAATTATAAAACAAGTAACTTTAAGGATAGGTATACGTTGATATTCATGAAACAGGCTAATAATTGCCTTTGAAAATTTTAAACTTTTGTGTGGTGTAAGTATTACAAGAAAAAGGTCAAATACCTCCTCACATTTTTTGAGATTTTATTTCTACAATGCAGCCTAATCCAGTATTACAGTAATTTAATAAATATTATTTATTCTTAGTCGCCATTTAGTGTCGAATTCAGGTAAAATATAATATGTGTATTACATCACATTTTCAGTGTCGGTCTCGTGGAGAACTAAGATAAAGTAGTGTTATCATAGCGACAGTGAAAGTGTGAATTCAGATCAGACGAGATAACTATTGATAGGATACATATTACTAAATATGTACTCTGAGGCGATATGTAATGGATATAATACATCTATGTTTGTCGAGAAACTCTTTTCAGCTTTTCTACAGTCGAGCATAAGAATTTACTGAATTGAAGACAAGATATTTTACTAAGACACACGGCAGTGTGTCAGCCAAGTTCGGTTTTCTTTGCAGCAATCTTTTTTATGGTTTGGCAAGGATATTAATATGTCATGTCACTTTTAGAGAGCAATCACAAAATTAGTGATATTAGATGGCACTAAGCAACTAACTCACGTCATCACTCAACGTTTTCTGATAGGATATCAGGTTTTTGGAGCTATATATCTAAAGTGTGTTATTGAGATGCTTTGACCTTCTTAGGGTCATGAGGAATGCCAAATTTCTCCCTAAGTGGGTATTGTACATTCAGACAGTATTATCAGATGTAACGCATCATTTATGTTTTTCGGAATTCCATATCCATTACATATTTCTTAGCTCTCAAGTTTAACCACATTTTGCTTTAATATAATTAAATTCTTAGACGTTGTAAGTTGTCGCACATTATGTTATAATACATAAGATTACTGAATATTATAATGTCTCCATACCATAGATAATAGCAATCACTGCCTCACAAGACATTCATAGCTTAGCTATATCAAGCTTTAAAAATTGTCTATGCTTTGCGCTTCTTAATTTTTTATTATTATTTAGTTTATTTATTTTTATTTTTTTATAAAAATATATTCTTTATTTTGCTCCTGTCCTATACTGAATCCTCTTTATTTTCATCCTAAATTCACCGAAGCGATAAAAGCGATATTTCGATATACATTCCGAGATTGATATGAAACTTAATCAGAATCAAGGACATAAAACATTGAAATAGCTTTACAACCGCCATAAACGTTAGACAAACAATTAATAAAAGCGGATGATGGTAGCAGTTGTTAGTGGACGGGCGTGGAAGTGAGAAGTAACGAAGTGGGAGGTTAGTAGAGGTTTATGAGATGGGTTATGGACTGTGGCGACTCTAGGCATTGACTCATACGCGGACCCGGGCGGGGGCGAGCCGCCGCCCACGCCGACGTCGCCGGTGTGCGACTCCGCGTTCTCGGAGCACCACGGGTGCTGGCCCTGCGAGCACCGCGACCACTCGGAGTGCGAGGCCTCGCAGCCCTCCAGCGGGCGCAGCTCGCCGCGCTGGGACGACGACGACGAGGACGACCGCCACCACCATATACTCACACAAGGTTTAGGAGACCTAACCCACGCCTAACCTAACTCCCTGATTTGGACGGAACTTGAAACAAATGCAAGTTAACTTTTATCCATTAAAGTTTGGACGTATGTGAGTCAAGTTCTATTCAAACTAATTCCCGGTAGGTCCTGTACGTCCTACTAGTTAGGCGGACGATGCTTTACACTACCTAAGGCTTCGTCGGTTACGTTCAGCGCTATTTGCACACGCTACAGTAGGTTACGTGAAGGCAGTGATTGCTATGTCTCTGATATCTAACACTATTTTTCTATTTTTCCTGTTTTACCTTCAAACAGCAGATGGCGCTGGCCGTATTTTATATTTCGCGAGCGCCATCCTGAATTTTGTCTGTATATTTTTTTGGTTAAAATAAATAAAGTTTAGGGTGACGCTACGAAGATGTGGCTAGGAGAGATAACTTCACGGATTGTATGTCCTGCACCACATCACGTGTGAACGCGTCGCACTGACGCGTACTAGTCATGTCTATAATGTGTAGTTACTATTAACCGGGCGTTCCGCGAAACATTTGATGTATTCTAAAGATTTCGCGGATTGCCCAGTAGAAGCTTAATACACAGTTGAACGTGTTCAATATTATAGCTTTTTAAGTTATTTTTAGTTGGCTTAGATGTTTAATTTATTAATATTCGATGTTGTATTTTTTATTGTATATTTATACTTATTTATAACAAAAACTATTATTTATAAGTTATACCCTTTTGCTTTTGTGCGTGAACGTTGTGTGGAGTAGCGAAAATAAAAAAGTTTCCGAAAACTTTTTATACTTCATTGAAAAATCTATTTACTTAAATGTTCTTATTTTTATTCTACGATACGCTTAACAATAATTAAAAGATAAAACCATTATTATTCCCGATCACATTAATTTCCAATTTTCGTGTTCACTAATCCGAGTTTCAGCCGCCCACGTAATTGGCTTAGCCCATATTTCACGCAGTTATAGTAAAGCTGGAAATAGCTTTACAAAGCACGATATAACCTTGATTCCGTCATGTTAGTTGTTTATGAAACGGATCGCGTTTGGGCCGACCCACTGTTTATTATGACTACAAACGATTTGTTTTAGGTGTAAAGTAGAAACCGTGGGGGAATCATTCGTATATGTTATGTCGTGATATTTATTGCGACTTGACTGATTTTTCACTTTTAAAATATAAATCTTTAAAAGAAAATAGCTATAAATTCTTAGACTTTGTTTAGTCTTGTGTTTTAATGGACTAGGAAACTGATAACTGCTCAACAAAATGCAACAAACTGAGCTGATAACATTAATTACTTACCAATAACAAAGTAGAAGTAGAATGAGTTTTTTTTTTACCGATGGTAAATCATCAATTGACTTATTGACTTTTCCTGCTTTGGGCAGGGTGAGAGGGAGTGTCAGACTTTTACTGACTAAAACCCATCCATGTTTCTTCTTGTGCCCTTTGCGTTCCAGGGGCGCGGGATCTCTTTCGTACAACCCGCAGCCCCGGCAGGCATCGGCCCTGGGTGGCCCCTCCAATGTTTGCTGACATCTCATTGAGTCGACACGGTCTGTCGTTAGTTAACGTACGGACGGTGAGCTACCCATTGCTCACCGTCCTAGAAGCAGCTAGCAGCGTAGCTAGAAGTGGAATGACTAAGGGGGCAATTCTCTTAACTTTTAAAAACGTTTGCATTGTAATCTCAGTCTGAAACTATCAAAAATATCTCTATTTTATTTTACTTAAATTTTTCACGAGATTTTGACATTGATTGTCACTGAGATGAGATTGCGACTAGATTTTGAACGTTCTTTTAATCCGATAACAGGCCTTCTGAAAAAGTTTCAAAACTTTTCTTACTTCTAAACAACTTACTCAATTATGATTGTTGTAGTTCGTGGATACTGTTGAGTAACTCTGGTTAGTCTGGAAGCCTATCCCTACCCTACTTACATAAGTACAACAGGCAGTTGAAGTTAAATAATCTAATAATACATAATCACACACTCTAATAATACGGGTTTTCCAATGTGTATTGAGTTTTTTAATATGTTTTCTTTCCAGATGACTAAGACTTTCAATCTTTTATTTCAAAGCCGCAATTTTTTTTTGGAAAATTAACAAAAACAAAACCGTTTGTTTTTATTCGTCACGAATTAAATCACAAAGTGATTAGGACTTGCGTAAGATTTTATTTATGTGATTAAATAAATAATTTATCTCAAAACTTATCGACCGAGACAATTATTACAATTCAAGGCCACACATTTGTAATCAACTTACCAAATATACAGTAATGTGATAATATTTTAGGCGTAAATACACAATTAATATTACGGGTGCAATAAAACATTTAACGAAGCCAGAGTTACACTTTCTTACCATTATTGCTATTTTTTTTAAATATTTTTTACGAGAACAAAAATTATAAGTATTCTACATAATCTCTCCTACATTATTGAGTATAGCTGGAAACGGAATAGCATAACCAGTATTTTTTTATAGCAAACATATATGTCGATTCCCAGCAATAATTTTTGCTCAATGGTACTTAGTTTAATGGGCAGTATGCGTAGTTAACCGTTAAAATTATGAGTCTTTTTTTTTTCACCCTGTATACATAAGTATAGTTAGGATAAACCTGCTGATTTATCCTAAAAAGTTTTATAGGAGAACGGACTCAGAGATTTGAAGCAACAGATCTGTAATTTAGGTTCGTGTTATAAAATATAGTATGAATGTGGTATATGTGCTTAGATTTGTAATAGTTTCATAGATTGATGTATTTTGTAACAGAACTACATTATACTAAAGTATTTTTAAAGAATGTAAGTATAGTTTTCTTAACAATAGACATTAAAATCTTAGTAGCATGTTATTAAAGTTATTTAGCCTAAAATATACAGAGTGCAAGGGACATCATAATCAACATTTTTACCTTAGATTCAGTATCGGTAAAATGGGGTGTGTAGGATTGCAGGGGTGAATCGGTATGAAACTGATAAAAAAGGGATTTTACCTTTAAAATAATATAATTGATTGCCAACAAGTACACTTAATGGTAAATTATTATTTGGTAAAACATTAGACTCTTTTTTGGAAACCAATTATATAAATTCAACGATAAAATCCCTTTTAAAGTTTAGTCTCTATTCTCCCCTGCATCTGCTAGGAAAAATCTTTGGTTGACTATAAAAAAAATCAGCGGTTCCATACATTTTGACCATTTAGGTGTTGTAGTTTTGTATGGAAGAGCAGATTTTCTTTTAACAATTATCAATAAATTTCTTCACTGAGGGGAGTTATGTACTGAACCCATGGTGAAAGTTTTTATTATGACGCCCCTTCCTCACGTTATAATGTAGTTCAAACAACCCGTATTTCAACGTTAGAAAGAAATCTTTTCACACTTACTTAATAAAATAAAAACACCTTTTGTTTCACTTGGTAATGTCAAAGTTAATTTTGAATACGGGTACACATACCAGCATGAATTTGTGCATGATATAATTATGTATGAATAATTTTATTTCTATATTAGCGCATGTGTATCTATGGACCCATGCTATGAATGTATTAAGGCGACTGTACACAAAGGTGAATTTTTACGTTGGTAACATTATAGTAGAAACATGATAAAATTCAAATAATTTGTGGTTTTATAAACTTTTTGTGCTTGCTCTTTAGCCATTGATAAGAAGAATGTAAGAATGTACACTAATTTCATTTAGTTTAAAGCGATAAAAAAGTACTTTATGCTGAAGGCAAAAGGTCGAAATTGTTTTAAATTAATTATGTTTAATTTGACCGACACTGTTTTGTGATATTTATTTGAAAATATTACAGTATTATTGGTTTTTTCAAATTTTAGTTTTTTTTTTTATGACAGAATATTACTATATATTTGCTATTATTTTTTCATAATGGTAAAGATGATAGTATAATTATCTATAATATAATAGTATGGCTTGCACTTGTTGCTTGTAAAACCACAAAATATTCGAGTATAATATATGTAATCGTTACTTTTTCCGTCCCATGTGTACAGGAGTTTTATCTATTAGTCTTGTCTAAATGCACGTTAAGCTAGACTGTTTTACTTTTCAGTTTTTGGAACAACGCTTACATTCGTTCGTTTTGTTACTTTTTGTTAAGCACTTTTTATAAAAATATAACTTTAGTGTTCTTAAACATTTTTGTTGAATGTTGGTTAATAAATAAGGATGTTTCTAGTATTTTGTATTTCTTTTGTTTTTAATTATAGTTGAACTAATAAAAAAAATATTTGGCTAAAAACGCAGAATATAAAATAGTAATAAGTATTGATTTTTGAATAATTGGGATCAGTAATAAAAAAAAAAACAATAAAAAATATTTTATCCCATTAGAATGTTTTACAGTTTATTTCAAATGTTCTGTTAACTAACGAATATGTTATATTACAGGCGACCTACCATCTTACCTAACCCGTTTCCAATGGGACATGGCGAAATACCCGATCAAGCAGAGTCTGCGCAACATCGCTGATATCATCAGTAAACAGGTTGGTTGTGGTTCTCTTGTCGCCATTTTTTTATTATTATTTTGTTACCCATCTAACGTATTTTGTTACCCATCTAAAGGGGAAAACGCATGATTTTTTTTTATGAAAAAAAAAAAATCCTCATTCATATAATAAACTGTTTAGGGAAACTATTTTTCTAGCAAAACCAAATTTAACACGGAGTTTATACGGCCGTAGTGTTATGTGTCGTCACATTCCATGTTGGATCTCTCTGTCTAATCGGTTTGTAATTAATAATTTTAAATGCATAAATCGGCCGTATTTCTTGGCCGATTTTAATTTCACTTTTTCTCATCTCTACTACGGTATTTTCAAAATTTTGTTAATAAATGCGAAAAAAATCATGCGTGTTCCCTATTGTCTACCGTATACGTTGAAAGAGCCCTAAAGGTTGTGATACCTTTCTTTTATTTTCGAGTTTGCTCTTGACTCTAGTCTTGGTGAATAAATGTAAGGCATTTTTCATTCCATTCCATTCCATTTTCTTTTCTTTTCGTAAAAGTAACGAACAGTCTGATTCCAGACACCGAATTTTATGTTATTGACCAACGCCCATATAATTAACATTTGTTGTATATTCGTGACGCAGGTGGGACAGATCGATACGGATCTGAAACAGAAGTCGTCCGCCTACAACGCACTCAAGGGCAACCTACAGAACTTGGAGAAGAAACAGACGTAAGTACACGGTTTTAAGAATCATTATCAATTGCAGATATTTTGAAGTACAACAAAAAAAGGCTTCACTACCAGTTAGTATCACAAATTTAAAAAAATCGAACAGAATTTGTATGAATATGTTGAAAGGCCAATTCCCTTAGTTCAAAATTTTGTCACTATCTCATCTCAACGACAGTCAATGTGCAATCATTTATTTCAAGCAAAAGGCACTTGAATGTCCTTTGCAAGAGAAATTGTAAAGGACTTGTCAAAAATAAATGTTAAACGTATTTTTGGCAAATTGAGATTAGAATGCGATCATTCTAAAATACTTTTAGGGAATCCGGAATAGTTCCTCCGAAATTAACCAGAAAAAAATTAGCCAATAGGTTTGTATCTCTCTAATTTCCAAAAGATATGTTTTTTTAAACTGATTAATGAATGACAGTTACACTTGACAAAATATATGATTATCTAAAAATATTTAGTTTGGCAATACTATCGATTTAAAAGTTGTGGCACCTACATCATCTGGATGTACTGTTTAAAAAATATTAGATAGCAGTACTTGAGAATCGTAGTGTTAGAATATTAAATCAGACGGGTCTCAATATATCTCTCAACAAACCATGTGTTTGCTTTGGTAGCAGAAATTCTTTATCGATACATTTAGTCACTAATCCCAGTCTAAGACTATTAAACTTTCAACGTTTGAAAGCTCATAAAGTTAACATCTGTTCTTTTTACAAAGATTTTGATCCCAAATCAATCATAACTAAAAACATTAAAGCAAAGCAAAGCAAAGCAAAAAAAAAAAAACATAAGCAAAGCATTTTTGCGCATATATTTAGTAATAAATATTCCAAAAATAAATTAATTGATGTATAAAATGAAAAATGTGGGATAGGCCACTTTACAAGGCTGCCTTCATTTTTTAACCCCCGACGCAAAAAGAGGGGTGTTATAAGTTTCACGTGTCTGTCTGTCTGTCTGTCTGTCTGTCTGTCTGTCTGTGGCATCATAGCTCCCGAACGGATGAAGCGATTTCAATTTAGTTTTTTTTGTATGAAAGGTGACTTACGTACGAGTGTTCTTAGACATGTTTAATGAAAATCGGTTGAGCCGTTTAAAAGTTATGGGTGTGAAAGTGGGGAAGAAAAACTAAAAAATGATTTGTCATGTGGGTTATTAAATTATTAGGAACCTATGTACTTACAGCTTAACAAAATCGACATTATAATAAGTATGTACCTATAAAAAGTATAAAATAAAAATTAAATTAAAAATTTAAAAAACCCCCGACACAAAATCCTAAGTTCCCTTTAAAAAGTAAAAAAATAAAATACGTCGCGTTGGGGGACCGCTTGGGACGGTCGTACCCTAAATGCAACATCGGTCCCCCAACGCAACGTATTTTATTTTTTTACTTTTTAAAGGGAACTTAGGATTTTGTGTCGGGGGTTTTTTAAATTTTTGTTTGCTGATGAATTGTGCGCATAAATTATACTCATTAACATTTGCCGACCGTGGTGAACTAACATTATTTCTGGAATTTTAGTTTAAGATCTTCGAATAATATTGTTTCACATGGCGTACTAGATTCAGCTCGAAAATTGTGATAATGCATCATGGCTTGTCTTACATCCGTTCTAGATAATATTGAACAGTTGTAAAAGCTACAGCTATCTACAGCCACATAGTTTATTTTTTTATACATCTTTGGATGGCGGACATGCCAATAGCCCACCTGATGTTAAGTGGTACCAAAGGCCTTGCGAATGCGTTGCCATCCTAGAGACAAAGAAATGTCTCCTGTGCCTGTAATTGCACCGGCGACGACGAAATCTCATCGCACGCTCAGAAGGCCCGCCAAGTGTGAGATTATCTCTAAAAAATAAATGTGACAAATTGTCAAGCGCCCACAAGCTACTGTGATTGGATGTCTGAATTATCGATATTTACGTTATTTGACGTTCGTGAAACCAGTGATTGGCCTGGTCGCATTACCCCTATTTATCTATTTTTTCGTTGGTCATGGATTCCCTCCGTTTGAGTAGAACAGAGAATTATATCAAACTCTTACCGACCACGGTTTCTCCTACTACCATGAGTTCCCTACTGATGGTAACTACTCCCCTGGTTACAGCGGCAGCCTGCTGACCCGCAACCTGGCGGACCTGGTGAAGAAGGAGCACTTCATCCTCAACAGCGAGTACCTCACCACGCTGCTGGTCATCGTGCCCAAGTGAGTACAGCATTACAGAGAACATCTTCTGAAGAAAGGAAGGACATGCGTTTATTTTTCTGTCTATGTGGTTCAGTTAGCAACAAAAGCACATAACATTTCAGATTTTGAGGTCCTTTAAGGAAAATACGAAATGGATCCAAAATTAAGATAAAATGGACTAAAGTTCTGAATAGCAGTGAACTGTGTTCTTTCGACACGATTGAAGAATGTTACTTTTACATATTTAAATAATATGTAAAAGTAATATTCTTGAAGACTTTTCTGTTCCTTTGTGCCTATTATGTTTTGTCTCTGCATCACCCTAAGGTAGACTGGTAGAAAATGCTTAAAGCATTAAGTCCGCCTTTGTACAGTGTATTTTTTTCGTCGTCGTAGGTGTAAAACGCATAATAACACCAATTTCGAAACTCCGGGCTGCTACCATTAAATTTTAAATGGAAAGAACCAATAACATTTGGCCCGGTTACTCCACAGGGCACTGTTCAACGACTGGAACGCGGTGTACGAGAAGATCACGGACATGATAGTGCCGCGCTCCAGCCAGCTCATCTACCAGGACAACGACTACGGACTGTTCACCGTCACGCTCTTCCAGAAGGTACGCTCTCAACACCACCTACATTACATCTTCTTCATCATCATATCAGCCGCAGGACGTCCACTGCTGGACATAGGCCTCTCCCATAGATTTGCAAAAGGACCGATTGGAAGCGGCCGAGTGCCATTCTCAATTTCGGCAGTTAATTATTTCTACACTGTTTTAATTTCAAAAAAGTACAGCATTACATGACTAATGCTACTCAAATACATATTATGTTCTGTTGAAGCAATGAGTTTTGGAACTATCGCTTTTCGAAATTGAGACAGTGTCAAGATAATTAAATGTGGGTGCGTTTAAAATCATTTAAACTTACACAACCCGACTAGTAAAACTCATATAAATATGTCATACAAATTGCCTGATGTCATAGTCGAGTTCATCAATCGTTAATTTCAATTTGACCAATAACAGACACTTTTGAACAACATGTACAAGAAAAAAGAATTTAATGTTAAAAGTTGCCCCTTCTAAAAGCTAATTTCGTATGAAGAAAAATGGCCAAGAAACTCAATACTTAAATGATAAAATTCCGTGTTGTTTGTAGTAGTTGTTATTATAATGAGTTGTGGTGTACAGGTGGTGGAGGAGTTCAAGCTGCACGCCCGCGAGCGCAAGTTCATCGTGCGCGAGTTCTCGTACAACGAGGCCGACCTCGCCGCCGGCAAGAACGAGATCACCAGGCTCGTCACCGACAAGAAGAAGCAGTTTGTACGTTTTATTCTATTTTATATCGAAAGCAACAGCAATCAGTTACATAATAACAGCCTTACTTATAAAAATAACGCTAAACAATACTTAGTTACCTGTCAATTGACTAACTCTTAAATCCTTGACTAAAAATCATGTTGAAAATTTGAAGTTTTCAAACAATATAAATATGTATTATGTACAAAACTGATAATCCCAATTCAAAAATCTGTTCGTTTTTCATGCTAGGATCTCGGTAAAACAGCTCATAACACAATACACATAGAGTTGACAATTGTGTTTTGTTCAGGGTCCGCTGGTGCGATGGTTGAAGGTGAACTTCTCGGAGTGCTTCTGCGCCTGGATACACGTGAAGGCACTGCGTGTGTTCGTCGAGTCCGTGTTGAGGTGAGCTACAGGCATTCAGATTATAGATATTACTTATTGGGTCATTATCATCATCGCTATATCAGCCGCAGGACGTCTACTGCTGGACATAGGCCTTTTCTATAAATTTCCGGCCTGCAACCAGCGTGTTACTGCGGTTTATTATTTATTTGGTATTAAACAATAATTCCAAGACAACTTCAAAAACACTTTTATTTTAGCTCTGAAAATCCGATCATTTTTTAATGAACAGTAAAATTTCATTTTTTGTTGCATTGAAATCAATAAATGCCTACTCATAACAATCCATTGAGTTGGCAAATAAGTCTTCTTATTAGAACCATACCAAATCGCGTATTAATTGACAGCTCATAAAAAGTATATAAAAAAAAAATCATTGGTGATGTTTACGGTGTTTAAGATTGTGAATTGGCTCGTTATGGCAGAACTACATGAAATCAATTGTCTGCATGCGGTCATACCAACTATTGGTACGAACGGCACAAGACATAATGACTCATATAGTCCACACGCTTGCCGAACCTCGTCAAATCATCACAAATTCAAACAAGTGGATAGAGAGTTTGCTTGTGTAGACTTGCAAGCGTTTGCGACCGATCCGCTCGTGTGTCGGTTTTTGACGCACAAATCAAAGAAGTTTGCGGGAAGCGCTTGGGATTCATCTACACGTTTGTGCGTTGGTATATATTTGTAGTTTGTGGCAAACGTGTGCATCCACAATAAAATCCACTGACATTAGAGTTCAAATTCCTATTGTCCCCCCACAGATACGGTCTGCCGGTGAACTTCCAGGCGGTGGTGATCGTGCCGTCGCGCAAGAACACCAAGAAGCTGCGCGAGGTGCTGCTGACGCTGTACGCGCATCTCGACCACTCCTCGCACCAGAACACCAGCTCCGCGGCCGACGTCAGTACCACCACCAATACTCATTACCACTACTCATACAATCTTGTTCTAAGTCCAAAAATCGAATTCGAGATCAAAAATGTAAACAAAGAAACGTCACTGTCAAAGTGACAGTTCAGGGGTAGTTAACATTTCTCTAGTAATTCGAATCATTGTTTTGTTTTTACATTTACTGCCATACTCAGAGACGTTTAACGGTTACTTAAGTCGCTCCTTAGTAAAGATTTCGCTTGGAAATCTTTACTAAGGAGCGACTTAAGTAACCGTTAAACGTCTCTGAGTATGGCAGTTAGTGTTTTAGGAGCAGCGTGTTAAAATTATAAATATGATAGCCTTAAGGTACTTATGTCTTAACATTATAGGAAAAGTAAACGAAAGGAAAATAAAAGATTTAATTTTTTTATGAACAAGTTACCTTTCGCTAATAGGAAACACTAAATGAAGTCTAAATACTTATGACCACATTTTTATGACCACTGCCTTATTGCCAGTAGCATAAAAAATATTTACACGATTTTATTTTAACAGCTAAGTATATCATATTCTTGGATCGTAATTTACGTCACTTTAAAGTTGAAAATTGTGTGTAATATTATATTTTACCTGTTAAAGATATGTGTCCAATTTAAGAACTATGTTATAGTTCTTTTCGGCAAACTGCACAATGGTTGAGGTTATTATTTTAAATTAGCAACAGCAGCTTTGTTTACATTTGATCTCAATTGGATTTCTGGGTATAGTCATATTTAACTCAAGAAATAACTGAACAGGCTTGTTAGTCACATTTCTGTCAAATAAATTAATTTCAAAATAATACCAACGTAAGTCAAACTCGCGTTCGACATTTAAAAGTAATTATGTACTTTCCAAGTTTAACTTGGACATCATTGACATCAGTGAAGGAAACCTGGACATGTAAATTATAAAAGTCTGAAATCCAAATGCGCCTTGAGCAAGCGTGGTGATCAATGCTCGTGCCTTCTCTGTATGAGAAGAGGCCTTTGCCCTGCAGTAGGGCAATAATAGGCTGGGTATTATATAGTTATACTACTGTTTAATACCCAGCCTATTAGTTATGTAATTTTTGACTATGTTTATTGGTATACTTGACTTTCACATAGACGAAGTTTTTTTTACGCCATTGGATGGCAGACAAGCCCACGGCCCACCTGATGTTAACTGATCACCGGTACTTATAGACATCTGCAATACCAGAGACCTTGCAAATGCGTTGCCATCCCAGAGACAAAGTTGAAAGGCGTCATGTGCCTTTAATTACACCGGCACCCATACCCCTCAAACTGGAACACAACAACGCTGCTTTGCGGCAGAAATAAGTATGGTGGTAGTACTTCCCCGGACTACTACTACTACTAGTTCTAGTATGTCCTAGTGCTAGTACTTTCTACTAGTTGCGGGCAGGAGCTAATTAATTTTTAACGTCCCTAATGTGTGGTATTACAGAACGCAGAGATGGCGGGTCTCGGGTTCGGCTCGTCGGACTACTTCCCGTACGTGTACTACAAGGTCAACGTGGACATGCTCGAAAAGGCCTAAGTGCGCGGCGCCGCTAAACAAAACCCGTTATATTAGGTAAGATGCGATCGTTATGAGAAGGGCCAGTTCACGTTAGTATAAACGTTCAAAATCTAGTCGCATTCGTCTTAGCGACAGTCAAAAATTTAAGTAAAATAATAATAATAATAATAATAATAAGACTTTATTGACAAAAAAGTTGAGTACAAAAGAACTTATATACTACAGCAGTATAAAAGACAGAGTCATAGGCATGCTAGAACGGAGAGCAGAGCAAGCCCCAGCCCTGTGCTAGGAATTAACCTGTGTTACAGGCACTAGGGCACGCTTCGTCCCCGCACCAAAGACAGGCTCATATGAATCATTACAGTAGCATAAAAGTACTTGACTCACTGAATTCCCTAAATAGGCATGCCTGTTGATAGGGAATAAAGTATAAAGTAAAAGAAGGCATTTATAATGCGAATGGTCTAAATCTAAAAGATACGAAAACTGCCCCTGACGCAAAGTTATCCAACCAAAACTCGTTGTATAGGTACACCTTCCATATAGATTTGTTGGATTTAATATAAATATTATCTACAATTACATAAAATGTTATTTACAACCAGACTTTTTGAAAATGATCAACTTTTATTCTGAAAACAGCTGTTCCGTACAAAAATCTATTAACCTTTTGAACGCCACGGACGTTTATAGACGTCTAACGAAATCGTGCCAAACACGCCACCGACGTCTATAGACGTCAAGAAAACGAAATTTTTAAGTACTTATTTTCTACTTAAAAATGTCCTAAATTAAGTTTTTTGTGTTTCTCTTTCCTATTATTTAAAACTACATTAATGAAATATTGTAAAATAGCACAAAGATATATTGATTTCTTACATTTCACTAGAAAAAACAATAATCAAAAATTGCTAATCGAAATGCTGAATTGGTAGCTTGGCGTAGCAGTGGCGCCGATGTGTTTACGCTCTGGCGGTCAAAAGGTTAACACAATCACAATAATAAATGTATAGAACAGCATTTTTCTTTTAAATTTCAGAGTTAGTAGCATGATAAAAGTTGTTCATATTCATGAGAACTTTTACTGATCACCCACTGAAAGTTCAGCAGTGAATTGCAGTCAGGTTGTATAGTAATTGTGTACTCATGTGATATTGTTGTTTGCAGGTAATGTTACCAGGTTCTTTGTCCTGTGTGTACGACCAACCGTATTGGTCACACAATAGCATGAAGTTTCATCGTACAATTTATTTTACTTTAGATAACATACCTATCTAAATATTTATCCCCAAATCAATATCGGCCCTTGAAAATAAAGCATATTTTTCTATATGTACAGATTTTTTGAAATCTTTTTTTTTGTGACAACTTTAAAATCATATTTTTCGTTTTACAATGCAGGTTGTTGGTATAGATGTTTGTGTAATTTATATAATATGTTATTTATAAAATAAGATGCCATTTTGAATTGAGAAAAAAATATATAAAATTGTTGCAATAATCTTGATAAAGCTTATGGCTTGATGTTTTTGTTTGAAATAAAAAAAAACCTGTTTAAATGAATTAATTTCAGTATTATACTTGAGTTGCGTAGTATAGCGTAACGCATGCAATGTATATTAAACGTAAATAACATCAGATGCAAAGCTATGTAAATAAGAACATTCCTCATACATGTGTGTAGTACATAATAAATATTATTCAAGTTACTGTTTTTTGTCGTTTTATTTTAACAGTTTTATTAAACTTGCTCACAAACTGTCTCTCTTCTAAACCCAAGTTCCACTTTACGTCCCATCTATTTAGTAACATAGATGTATAGCTTTTATTTATGTGTAGGACACAAATAAAATCTAAATAATCTACGCTGATATTATAAAGAGGAAAGTTTTGGATTTTTTTATGTAACGAATAAACCTAAAAACGACTGGACAGATAAAAAAAATATTTTGCTGTTAGTAAGCTATCACTGAGTAACATACGCTATTGATATTATCACTGAGTAACATACGCTATATAACATCACGCTACGACCCACAGCAGCGGAGCAGTAGCCAAACGCGTACGGTAACTTAACGCGAGTGAAATAAGCCAGGCGGTCGATGTCGCGAAGATTTTGCTAGTAAGGTAAAAAAGCTGAAGATTTTTTTTATTCGTTTGTTTAAACGCGATAGTCTCTGGAACTATCAGTTGGATTGGAAAAAATATTTTTGTATATGATAGCTAGATTCATGAAGAATAGCATAGGCTACGTTACATCACGCTAAGATCCACGGGAGCGGAGCAGTAACGCCAAGAAACCACGCGAACGAAGTTACTGGCAAAATCTAGTAACATAATAAAAGATAGGCTTACCTAGTATTCTGTTCAGAAAATGAGGATACCTATCTAATAAGTACAGAGGACTGTGTAGGTGGGTACTAGATGTGTTATGTATATTCATTGTACATGACATATACACCTACCTAAATGATGTCATTTATGGTAGGTGCAAAATGAAGACCCTGTACAATCGTTTTAGAGCATATTTTCCTAAGGCCGGTGCAGATATTATTATTTGCATATTTTCTACTTTATAAAATTGATATTGGTTTTTCAATAAAAACCACGAATCGTCCAGTTTGTACCCACAGTTATCGAACAAAAAACTCTAACAAATGAAACAAGAATTAAATTGTGTGTTGTGTGAGACAGATGTTTATGAGTCACAGACAATCTGTTGAGAACAATTATACTGCTCGTACATTCTGACTAATAGGAGGAAAAATACCGTCAGGCGATGTAACAATCTTATTGAATTGTCCTCTTTTTGTTTATTCTTTACTCATGAAACTGAGTGGGAAGTTAGAAAAACAATGTAAAGTAAATGATTGGGTACAGTCAGCAACAAAAGTAGATTAACATTTCAGATTTTGAAATCATTATTATTGAACACAACATCAAAGGAAATACGGAATGGATCTAGAATTAAGATAAAATGAACTCTAAGGTATAGCCTTAAATTCTGAATATCGGTGAATTGTGTTATTCCATGTCTTATTAAATGATATGTAAAAGTAGCATTGTTAATCGTTTTTTGCTTGTAATCGTACCTACATACTATTAAATGTCTCATAATGCTTACTCTCTAAGTCATAATAATGTTATATTGTGCTTGATCTTCTAGAACAATTGAAATTACAACAATGGCTATATTACGTTATATTTGTATTCTTCTCAAGTTATCAAACCATGTATTATTAGCTGTATAACTTTATGATATGAAGTAATGATTTTATACTTATACTCAACTAGCTTCTGCTCGCGATTTTGTCTGCGTAAATATTGCAGGATAAACAGTACCTAGCCTTTGTCCTTTTTTGGGTTTCAAACTTACCCTGCATTGAATTTCATCAAAATCGGTTTAGTTGTGAAAGAGTACCAGACAGTTACTGTCATAATTACATTAAATTTTTAAAATGGATTTATGAATTTGTTATTAGTCAAGCATCACAAACTGGGCTATTACTAAGAAATTAAAAATTCCATTGTGGGAAACACACTGCCAAAGCATATAATGAACCCATGACCTCATACTTAGTATGCTTAGTACACTTGATAGAAATAAGTTTTACAAAACCACCAATTAAATCATTAAACTATGGGCTAAATTGGCTACATGCAACTTCATAAAGATTGGTAAATACACACACACATGACTCATCTACATTATTCTAACCATTTTCGTGTTATGAATTAATTTATGATGTAAATATTGCAACTGCACCTGCTGCCATAGTTTATGGCCTGCTACCATATCAAACAAAGCCTACTAACACCATAACAGTTATGTTATGACCAGCCTAATATAGATAACAAACAGGTAAACAAAAACAAAAGTTGGTGTTAGATCATTAAATAATCACTTTATTTTTTTTTAAGGAATGCTTATAAACAATCTTACGAACTAATAATACGAAGCACATTAGTCTTCCCACTCGTGGTCTTCAGTTTTATTGTCATCCTCCAGGTTGTTAGGCACTGAATCACCTCCTTCATCCATCCTTTTGAACAAAGAAGTCAATAACTTCTTATTTAAGTGGTCCGTTAGAGTTGTTTCTCTTGGTGGCTGCTCAGGAATATTCTCTGGCTTTACAGGCGCAGTTTTATCCGGTTCAGGCATGTTGGAAGTGATCAATTAATGAGGAAATCAGTAACTAAAACAAAGACGACTTCAACTAAAAATGACTGCAAAACGGGTAATGCTAGTGAATCAAAAATTTAAGAACGTGAGGCATTAAAGTGAACAAGGTCCAGCATTTCAATTTAGTCGGATTCGAGTTGGTATTTTTTTTCATAATGACAAATGTCAAGAAAGTGTCACTGTAATTACATTGTGCCAATGTCAATGCAACGCGTTTTGTTTATGCAAATCGTTAAATTAAAAAAAACTAAACAATATATTAATTTAAGCTAACTAAAAAATAAATTGAAGATAACTAGTTAACGTGATAAAAAATTACTAACACTACAGTAAACTCAAATAATTATGTGCTTATAAAAGGATGCGGTTTTAGTTCCTCGACACGGTATAGTATTATTTAGATAATAATTCGAAAGTGTTGGAAAAAGGTAAATGGGACCATATTAATAATTGATTTTTATTATGAATTTCAATTGTAAATCAATATAAAATTTTGATTATTTTTGATCGCAGCACAAGTTTCGTTTCTTAGTTGATCTGATTTCGTTGCGTTCATAATTTTTTTCTGCTGTCATCCCTTACTAAACGTTTCAGCCAGCGACATTTTTCGTCGACTGGTGTAGAATTTGGCCAAAGAAACGCCCTGAAAAGTTAGTACTCGTCTCTAAATTAGTGATATACGCTTTTATTCTTAATTAATCAGTTTTTTTCAGTTTAAGTGCAGCATTTCGACAAAAAATTGTGCTTCAATGTCGGCTAGTGAATGCTCTTACATAACTTGGAAACTAAGGACATAACCTGCATTTTGATCATCTGATTTTTGTGTTTTATATTTCAGAGCCGTAAAAATGTTGGGACGTGCAGCACCGGGTGTCTGCCAAGTGGTGGCTATGGCCAACCAGCAGCAGACCAGGAACATGGCGACACTGAAAGCCATTTCCATCCGTCTGAAGTCTGTAAAGAATATTCAGAAGATTACCCAATCCATGAAGATGGTGTCAGCTGCTAAGTGAGTGCCTAGCCTTATCTTAGCAAGTATGAGATTCACATTTTGAAAAAAGAATTCTGATAAAATTTTGACTGATACTCAAATCTGTCATTGTCAGTCAGAAAACTGCAGTCCACTATCAAATTAATCAATATTATTGAATCAATTTGATTATTGTGTACTCAGATCAGTTAAAGTAGCTGTTAAAGCTATAGAAACGTGGTACTAATAGTTTGAATGACATGTCAACCCCTATGTACAAATTGGCCTTGTATTTAGATAAAGGTAGCCTAATAAAGCTTGGATGAATATAACTTCATGTTATTTGGTCACTTCTGGTTAGACTGCCTAAATCCCCCAGCATAATATAGGAAATAAGCCAGAAAATATGATAAATAAGCATAGAAAACAGTGTCACTGATTATTATGGTACAATGTTAGAGAAGGCATAGTTATGGCTGGAAAGTATAATAAAGTGGTTTATTGACTGGAGTTTCAGTCAGAAAGTTCAAAAACTCTTACTTGTAGATTTCAATAAAAAGCATAAAACTGCTATTTACCTCATTCCTCATTGCAATAACATTACTTATTAGAAAATGTTGTAATAATTAATTTCATGTCACTAGACTGTAAGGAACAATAGTCAATTTATGTCTCATATTAGTTGGTGCTTCAGATAATAAGCTGGCATTGAAAAGAGTCTTTAGTATATTTTGGCTTAGATTAATTTCAACAAATACATTTAAGGTTACAATTTACAGAGAACAAGAGCCTGTTGGAACTAATACTCCTAGAACAGCTTACACTCATAATTAGTAATACTAGCTATGTCAACTTCTTTTGAATGGCAGTCTCTCCTCTTTTAATTTGATCGTCCCTAGTATTTTACCCATAAGCTGCTTACCTACCTGTGAAGTTTCCATTTCATTGGTCAAGTAGTTTTGCACATTTTGTGTTTAGTCTAAGTGTTTTTTTTTTTGTTTTTATTTAGCTATATATTGTTAAGTAGATCTGAAACTACAATATCCTAATGTCACCAGGTACACCCGTGCTGAGCGTGACCTGAAGGCCGCTCGCCCGTACGGCGAGGGAGCTGTCCAGTTCTACGAGAGAGCTGAGGTAATATGCACAATGTTGTTTACGTCATATAAGAAAACATTAACTATCCACTGCATTGTTTGAATATCTGATAATTGTGATACTGGGACAGTCAACAAACGAGATAAGTTACCCGCCAAGAAATTTATTGTAAAGTCAAAGTTAAATCATTTACGTCAATTAGATCATTAAAAGGCACTTTTGATGGAATGTCTTGGCCATTTCTAAAGGTAGTTTTATATACAATAGAACCTTGATTATCTGAACTAATTGGGACTGACACTACTTTGGGTAATCAAAAGTTCGGATAATCAAAATGTGGGCTTTTTGGGACAAGACCAAATAAAAACAACACCTTTTCACCTAAAAACTGTACAGTCTATGCATGCATATTAATGTTGAAATATAAAACACCTAAAAAAAGTCAAATGTTTTTCTTATAAAATAGTTACATTCTTAATTGACAAACAGCTACAACGCGTTTTCAGCAACAAATTCTCGCCAATGTTCGGATAAACTAAGTCAGCCTATCCGAACATTGGCGAGAATTTGTTGCTGAAAACGCGTTGTAAACTAAGTCAGCGTCCGGTTCCCGCAGGCGGATACCGTAGGCACGGTCTGTGGACGGTAAGCAATGGGTAGCTCACCGTCCGCACGTTATTAAATAACGACAGACCGTGTCGACGGCGCGTCCATGTTCCGCGCACAGAGGTGTCAGCCACTGGAAGGGGCCACTAAGGGCCAAATGCCTGCCGGGGCTGCGGGTTGTTCGAAAGAGATACCGCGCCCCCGGAACGCAAAGGGCACATGAAGGAACATAGATGGTTTTTAGTCAGTAAAAGTCTGACACTCCCTCCCACCCCGCCCAGGACGGGGGGGGTCATTTGATGATTTTACCATCTTTAAAAAAAAAAAAAAAAAAAGCGTCCGGATAATCGAGGGTTCGGATAATCGAGGTTCTACTGTATCCCAATAGGCCAATTTTTGAAAGGGTGTATTTAGCTGTCTGGTCACTTACCTCTTTTGTTGTCTATTTTTTCACACTGATATTTTTTACCTAGAGATAAGTAAATTCACAGCTCAACCTTGCTTTGTTTGTGTCAGGTGGCGGCCCCTGAGGATGACCCGAAGCAGCTGTACATCGCCATGACCTCCGACAGGGGTAGGATACTAATTGCATCATTATTTTCTACATTCATCATCATATCAGCTGCAGGATGTCCACTGCTGGATGGAGGTCTCCCCTATAGATTACTAAAAGGACCGGTTGGCAGCAGCCTGCATCTCTTCTTCATTTGGCACACACATAGATACTACTACTACTACTACAAGTATCATTATAAGGTTTCAGATATTATGTTATTGCTGCATTGCTATCTTCTTCTCTCCTAAGTTTTATTGCTGTGCACAACAGGATACATAATGATTTTTATATCTTTAAGACCATTAATGTACATTATGGAATGCAATACATAATTGAGAATAGTATTTTTATCCTGTTTAAGTATTCCCGTGGGACAACTATAACTTAAATAGGAAGTCTATGCAGACAAAGTCATGGGTAGGTGCTAGTAATGAATGCTTTGCCCTGGCCAGGTCTGTGCGGCGCGGTGCACACGGGCGTGTCTAAAGTGATCCGCACGCGTCTGGCCGAGCCGGGCGCCGAGAACATCAAGGTGATCTGCGTCGGAGACAAGTCGCGCGCCATCCTGCAGCGTCTGTACGGCAAGCACATCCTCAGTGTGTGCAACGAGGTCAGTGACACCTGCGTATTGGTGGTTAGATGAGTGGTGGTGGTGGGATTTCTAGACTTTCACAAAGATATGTGTTTGAACTGTGACTTCAATGATATTGATAGCGACCATATTGGTTATTTGGCGCCTGCCTTCGTTGTAAGAAGTCAAGTAATTTTTGCATACTTAAAAAAAAAACTGTACTTATTAATTTTATTATTTTTAAAGCACGTAAAGCTGTTGGTCCCGGCTGTCATTCGTGATCTTTGACAGTCATTACGGATAGTCAGAAGCCAAAAAGTCTGACAGCCAGTTTAACCAGGAGGTAACGGGGTTGTAGAGGTCAAATAGGCAGTCGCTCTATGTAAAACACTGGTATTCAGTTACGTGCGGTTAGACTGGAAGCCGATCCCAACATGGTTGTAGATTTTCCATCAGTAAAAAAAACATAGTTGGGAAAAGGATAAGCATTATTCATTTTATTATTGAAAAAAAAAATATATATAATTGACCTTTGACCCCCAACAGATCGGGCGTCTGCCCCCGACTTTCAACGACGCGTGCAAGATCGCCGGCGCCATCTTGAACTCGGAGTTCGACTTCGCGTCCGGCAAGATCGTGTACAACAAGTTCCGGTCGGTCGTGTCCTACCAGCAGTCTGACCTGCCGCTGTTCAGCCAGAAGTCTGTTGAGGTGAGTGACGGAGTATTGCTATTGAGAAATGAGCCTTTATTCCATTGTTTAGAAACAAAGTGTAGTCTTTAGTGTTGAAAGTTATATGGTACCTAATTCCATGTTAATTTTCATATTGGATACCAGTGTTTATCGAAAAATTTATATCTAATCTCATTAGCAAGTAATTTGTTCTCCTATATAAACAACGCTAGGCTTTCGAAGGACCTGAAAACTTTAACCAAATTTTGTTAACATTATGTTTATGAATTTTATGATTATTCTGGAAAAGTGAAGTCCTAATAAATTATGTTTTATTGACTGATCTTTCCCTATCTCCAACGCAGCACTTACCACGTTAAAATAAAGCTAACCCTTCTTCACTAATTAAATATAGACTTCATAAATCTCTTTTAAATTCCAGACTGCCCCCAAGCTGGCAACATACGACTCTCTGGACGCCGACGTGATCCAGTCCTACATGGAGTTCTCCCTGGCGTCCATGCTGTTCTACGCGCTGAAGGAGGGCGCCTGCTCCGAGCAGTCCTCGCGCATGACGGCCATGGACAACGCCTCCAAGAACGCCGGCGAGATGATCGACAAGCTCACCCTGACCTTCAACAGAACCCGCCAGGCCGTCATCACCAGGGAACTCATCGAGATCATCTCTGGTGCCGCCGCCCTTGATTAAACACATTCTTGAATCGTTTTGCTGAGATTACGGGTGATTTTTGCTAGTACTTTTTATTTTTTAACAATAGAATTCGCTTTATGATTTGGAAAGGAAAGGAAAGGAAAGTTTAAGACGCGGGGGCCATGATAAAATTGAAGGCATAAAAACGAATTCTGCTGTACCCAACTAAACTTTAGTTATTCAGTTATTTTTACAAGAAAAGTTTTGGGCATTTATCCGATCGCGAGTTTTTGACAGCTAATGGTTGATTCTATTCTGAATAGATTTAAAATTGATCTCAACAAAACGATGTAGAACGAATCTGATCAATATTAACACAATATTTATTATATAACCGTTTCAAGTATAGTTGCAATAGTATGTACGTACGATGCCGACATTCCCGACAGAGTGTGCCATGTTCGGTGGAAACTCACGCAAATATCGCTACACTGGCTTCAACACCTTCCACTGAGCTGTGGGACACTTTGCTCGATACATTCTGTGTTTGCGAAATGTTGTTATGTAAGGATACAGTGGTGGTTAGCAATAAATATCATTTTAGAACAACTTGTTTTATTAATTTCTATGCAGGGCTCCCAAAAATATTGCAAATCCCTTTTTCAAAACTGCAAAATTGCGGAAGGGAAAAAAATACAAATAAAATTCACAAATACTCGCTGTAAATTTTTATTCTAACTTATAATCAAAATTCCATAGCAGTCTTAACGTTAACATTATTCTAAAAGTCGTGAGCTCGTCACATAAGTATCATGATTTACTACATTTTGGTATAATAGTGTGAAATTATTTACAAAATGATTGTGAGTTGGTGACCAATCCAGTTTTTAGGATTTCGGACTAACTAAGCGATCAAACTAAGAATAAGGCCTTAAGGCACTGATACAATATAAGGGTGCCCTTGTATTGTATCAGTGGGTCATAACGACAGAAAATAATAAGAAAAATTACCAATCACGCAATTTTCGAGAATGCTAGTCAACCGCCAAATACGCCACGAATGACCAGCACTCACTTACATTAACAATCCCGTTAATTTTAAAGGACATTCACCATCCTTATTAATATTTTAAAATATTTCGGCTCAAAATCAATGAATATTTTAGATTTGTCAAAAAGGAAAAGGGATGATTGTGGTTTGCTAAGTGTGATAATATGTAATAAATCTATAGAACTATCTGTCATTACAACACAGACTGCAAAAAGTCACAATTATTTGCGAATAAACCAGTCCTATTTTCTGTTTGATCGCAAGGATGGTGGTCGGCACTTCTAGTGCCGTATATCTTGTTAGAAGCACTGCAATATAAAGGGTGGAGCCAGACGAGCGTAATTTTCCGCGTAATTTCTGCTACATTCGGTTTCATTCAAAACTCCTGTTTCGTTCACACGGCGACGCAAAATGAGTTCTCATTTTCAGTAGAAATAAATTACGCGACCGAAATTTTGCGACTCACGACTCACAAAATTACGCTCGCTTGGCCTCACCCATAACGCTCTTTCTCCCATAATAACCATCCAATGAATTAGGAAGAGATCTTTATACATTTTGTAGCCATTTTGGTTATGCAGCGATATGAAAATTGTCTTCTCTAGTAAATCATTTGTTAATAATATAAGAAATATTAATAATATTAACATGATGGATATACAACAGGCCTCCAAACGTTCAGTACAATAGAGAAAACACGGTTAAAAACTAAGAATAATAATCAAACCTGTCCTAGCATAAAACATTGCATAACAATAACTATTAAAAACTTCATATATTAAAATTATTGATCTATTTATGTCACTATAGACTATGTATTATCGCGCTTGGATTTCTTAAGAGGGTAAGCACGGGTTAGAATGCTCTTGACCTGATAACTTTACAATTAAAATATTCCTCGACTTTAGTACATAGTTGCATTGCTGAGAATAGGGTCAAAGGCTTGACATTTTGTGTCAAATTTATTATAGTCTTTACTTTATGAGTCATGCATCTCTGTTTACCCTTTAGGTGAATACAGATGTGATAGTTAGAAAACTTTTAATACACAGTTTTTTTTAACATTCGGATCTCTTTCGGAGATACAAGTAGAATGCAATAAGCCTTCATTATAATATTTTTCTCTCTTCCCTCTTGAAACCACGTGACAATGAAATACATACAAATTGATATACATAGCGTATAATAGCACAGTATTGAACGCATACAAGCAGTTTCTCTGTAATTATTTGTAAAAAGCTACTATATACAGACCGCGGCGCCGCCCGCGACGGAGATAGTAATCATACACATTAATATGTTACCTGAAAACCAAAATAAAGTTCCTATAGTGTTGTTATATTTAAGAACACAGCACGAGCAGCTCGGTGTTAGGATTTGTGCCGTGCAATAGGCGCCCCCTATTACATGGGATCTAAACATACCGGCGAACTGTGGGTGTAGGTACATTGGTACATCTCTGCCTAACCTTTCGTAATACAGGCGTGATGGTATGTGTTATATTAAAGTTTGAGGTGTATGTGTAGTAAACGGCCATTATAGGTTTTGACTCTGGGGTACTGGTGAAAGTCTGCTGTAGCGACATCAGGTACTGCAGATGTCCGTAGATGATCATTTTATATGCTAAAGAGTGATTATTTATTTAATTTGTTCAGAGTTATAAACAGTTGCCCCACAAAACCTTGTTATTGATTTGACTGTGATTGGCAGGACAGTCCATAAGGCTTCATAGGCTAGCTAATTAGAGTTCTGTAAAGTGTTGTAGTATAATATGTAATATAGCACATACATGTAGTGTCACTCGGTGAGCGCGGGTAGCCGGGCGGGCGGCGTGCGCCACACGGCGGAGGAGGTTCGCTTGAGCCGCGCGCGCTCGATGTTGGGGAAGATGTCGCGCAGGTC
The DNA here is from genome assembly GCA_932526535.1 of Caradrina clavipalpis. Lineage (NCBI taxonomy): Eukaryota > Metazoa > Arthropoda > Insecta > Lepidoptera > Noctuidae > Caradrina > Caradrina clavipalpis. Next base: position 1,788,486 of record OW052111.1, on the reverse strand, counting down.
GGGCGAGTGCACGCGCACGCTGAACAGCCGGTCCACGTGCGAGCCCGACACCTGGCTCTGGATGTACAGCTGCTGCTTGCGGGCCTAAGGGGGAGAATCGTATGTAAAAAACCGATGAAGTATTACATGCTCAGTCATTGTTATATCAACTGCAGGACGGCCAACCACAAATTTCGAAAAAGGACCAGTTGAAAGCAGCCTGCGTCCAGCGTTTGCCTGCAGTCAATCTGTTCATCCATCTACATGCTCAATAGGCTAATACACTAGTGTAATTACTTAAAAAAAGAGTATCGTATTACCCATTACTGGGTTGTGGAGGTCTGATAGGCAGTCGCTCCATGTAAAATACTGATATTCAGCAGCATCCGGTTCGACTGGAAGCCGACCCCAACATAGTTGGGAAAAAGGCTAGGCAGATGATGTAATTACTTAAAAAAAAAACTTTATTTTAGCTCTGAAAAGAGTGGCAAATGAGTTGGCAAGTAAGTAATGGTAATGTCGCCGTTTTACACCAGTTACACTAGCCGTTTTAGCCAGTTTACACTAAAACATTGGCGATCAAAGTACCAAATGTCTTTTATGAACAGATGTTTTAAATGTTCTTCACAACACCTTTTTCTTTTGTTTTAACGATGGAAAATCATCAAAAAATTACTTCCCCCGCCCTGGGCGGAGCGGGAGTGTCAGACTTTACGGACTAAAACCCATCTATGTTCCTTCATGTGCCCTTTGCGTTCCGGGGGCGCGGTATCTCTTTCGAACAACCCGCAGGTCTACAACACCTGTATGTATGATTGCATATTGTTGCAAAAACGCTTGCAATATTGTTTTCTCAATTACTTAGTTTAATGGATACTATGAATAATCAACTACTGGCTATCTAATTAGTCTTTTTTTCTATTAACCATACTACCTTTTAGGCGAAATATTAACATAAAATGATATGAGTGAGTTACCTTGGAGGTGCTCCAGTCGGGCACGGGCCTGTCGACGGGCTCCTCGTCCTCGTCGGAGTTGAGGTACTGGAAGCCGTCCGCCATGTAGGCGGGCGACAGCGCCGCCACGTACCGGCCTCCCGGGGTGCCCGCGCCCTTCAGCGGCGTGTGCGCTACGGGGCAGGGAGATATATGTTACTACATTGTGAATTTAATATTGGCCAGCCTATAAATGGATGATTTATTGCAATAAAGTAAGTCACTACCAGGAAAAATCTGATAGAGATAATTGAATAGTTCAAGAAGTAACTGATTTAAGTGAACACTAACACAGTGCAGCTAGTTTCTGACAAATATTGCCACACTAAGGCGCTTACGCTTTTAAGGCGAAATTTTGTGTGTATGTTTGTCTCTTCTTCACGCTCAAACGGCTGAACGGATGTGGCTCAAATTTGGCACTGAGATAGATTGTAGTGTGAAATAACACATAGGATACTTTTCATCCCGGAAAAATTACGGTTCCCGTGGGATAATTAATATAAATATTAACTTTCACGCGAACGAAGTCCGGACGGAAGCTAGTTGTTTCATAATTGTTTTAATTTTTTATTAGGTTTAAAAACCTAGGCAGATGAAAGTCAAAGGGATGAATATCACAGTGCTGAGCCCATCCAAATAAGAAAGTATTTCATCATTATTTGACATAACTGGTACAAAACAATAATAATTATAATACTTACATTTATCTTCCATTTTATGTTTCATCTTCTGCTTCTCTATGTACTCCTTCTGCCTCTTCTCTATCTCTTTCGCCATTATCGCCGCTTCTTTCTTCATGCTGTAACAAATTACAAGTCAATCAGAAAACCGAGACTAGCAACCATTCTTGACATTCAGTCATGTCATCTCCACCGTGGCCCTGGCAAAACAAAGATGTATACTAACGCGGCGGCCTCCTCCAACTGCTTCCTCCGCGCGTCGTCGGCCCTCCTCTGTTCCTCCGCTAATCGCTGTTGTCTCGCCTGTTCCTCTGCTCGTCGCCTCTCTTCCGTCTCGGCTACTTTACGCGCCAACTCATGCTTTTTCTACAAAGAAATTTGGATTGGGTTTTAGATGGTGAAGATTTGAGAAAGTTTTATTAAAAAAACAGGGTTTGTTTGCTTGCTAAATAGCTAAGTTGTAAGATTTAAGTGAGCAGAGTGGTATGTTATCAGAAAAAGTATTGTCAGTCACAAGGCTGTGATACATGCACGGGAAACATCACTGGTGTTCAGTAACCAGACGATTTCGGTCACAACGCTATGTATATTAATTAACTTCATCACCGTGTATGTAACACGACAGATCATTGTATTTAATGTAACGCGTGGAGTCGAAAGTTACAAGCTCGTCCGAACATTGTGATTTTTTTTTATTCAGGGCCCTACCCGGGAATCTGCTATATATGGAGATATTGAAGGTGAACATTCCAACGTCTTTTTCCAGTTTTTTTTTTAAAACGAGTTTCATAAGCAAATTTTTTTTTTGCTTAGTGTGCAAACTTGATAGGCAGCATTAGTAGTTAACGGCTAAATGCAATCTTACCCGTTCGGCCTCTTTCAGCCTCTCCAGCTTGCCTTGGTCGGCGTGTGCCTGCTTCTCCTGCCTCTCCCGGGCGGCAGCCTCCATGGCGGCTCGTCTCTCTCTGTCGGCCGCCTCGCGAGCTGCCGCCGCCGCCGCCATCTTCTCTTCACGTTTCCTGTGATAAATAATGTTGTTTATATAGTGTTGTTTATACATCGCCAACAACATGAATTGTTCTACGATCTAAAGACAAGTCTATTAATTAAAAGCAACCAAAATATATTCACAATCCAACTCAAGCAAGAATCAATTTAAAAAAAAAATCGTTGATAATAGGCATTTACGAAAGATTGAGTTTAGTTTAGTTCTAGCGCAGAGCCATATTTTGTGAATCAAACGTAAATAGACATAAAATTAACTTAAATAATAATAATTAAATTACAAACTATGTACAGTTAATAAAAAAAAGGAAGGGCATCAAAAATCTAATCTGCATCACTGTCAATGGGACAAGTGCTCAAACGGCTGTTAGCATTGCCACGCTGTATGGCAATGCTGATTCTTTGGCCCAAGAAAAGGCCGTTAAGTTCTTGATTAGAATAATTGGCCTTCTGTTTATACTACTTAGATGACAGTACTACACTCTCACCTCTTCTGCAACTCTCTCTTAGCCTCGAGCATGGCTTCCTTCTTCTTCCTAGCGTCTTCCCTCTCCCTCTTCAGTTCCTCCGCCTCCCTCGCACGGTTGATGCCGCTCAGCTTGGATGTTGATGAAGGGATCATCGTCTTCGCGGACGATACTATGTTGGCGCGGGGCTTGGTGGCTGAACTAGATATCTGGAGGAAAAGAAAAATAAGAATTAGTATAAGCAGACAATGTTTGAGTTCTATACAGTTGTTAGGAGATTGATATCTGTTTTTCGGGTCAGAAATACACGGTTACTTTTACATCGTTTTGGAGGCGAAATACAGGAACTCCAGTCAAGTAAAAGCTTTTTTTTTTTTATGATGTATTTAAGAAGTTGAGTATTTATCACTTTTTTATGTCTTTCGAGTTAAATGTTAGCAACGCTCCTATCTGATTGATGAATGGATTTTTCAAAAGCTGCTGTTTGCATGTGTAGTCGATAAGGTTTACACATAAATATGTATTGACGTTGCCGTTAATACATATTTATGTGTAACTCGAAGTTTCGAGTTCTCACTGTTGCACAAATTAGACTTTCGTGTTATTTTTTAATTATTGAAAATAGTAGTGCCAATAGTTTCTATCACTATGTTAGAGCTTATGGCTTTCGATTCCAGAACGATGTAAAAGTAAGCGTGTAGAATATTAGCTTGCATACCTGTGGCGGCTTTCCATTGAAGATCATATTGTTCATCTTGTTGAGCGTGTCTGCTGACAGCACCGGCTTCACGGTCCTGTCGGGCGGCGTGTGACTCTCCTCCGGTTGCTCTTCCTGATGATGAATATTTAATGTTGAGAAAAAACCTTTGCTTATGCAATTACTATCATGAAGTTTTGGTAATAGTGTTAGAGCTCTTTGTGAAATACCTGGTACTTTTTTTTTTTTTTTTTTTTTTTTTTTATAGACGGGAAATCATCAAATAACTTCCCCCGCCCTGGGCGGGGCGGGAGGGAGTGTCAGACTTTTACTGACTAAAACCCGTCTATGTTCCTTCATGTGCCCTTTGCGTTCCGGGGGCGCGGTATCTCTTTCGAACAACCCGCAGCCCCGGCAGGAGGAGGCCCTCAGTGGCCCCATCCAATTTGCTGACATCTCTTTGAGGCGCGCGTGGAACACGGACGCGCCGTCGACACGGTCTGTCGCTAGTGAACGTACGGACGGTGAGCTACCCATTGCTTACCGTCCACAGACCCGCGTCTACGGTGGCCGGGAGTCGTCACGTGGCTCCCGACGCCCGGATCGTCTACCGCGGCGGCCGCTGGGACGGGGGACCCTCCTTTCTCTCTCCCGTCCCGCCGCCTCCTTCTCTAGCATTACAGCTTCGCAGAAGGAGGCGACTGCTTCCCATTCCCCCTCGCTCCGGACCATGGCCTGAACCAGTGCCGGACGCGAGAGGGCGCCGCCGCCGATGGCCGCCTCGAGGACTCGGCGGTGCTCAGCCCAAGCAGGGCACACCGCCAAAGTATGCTCCACCGTGTCCTCGGGGCGATCCTCACAATGGTGACACCCGGGCGTTTCCTCCCGCCCGATGAGGTGCAGGAACCTCCCGAAACATCCGTGTCCGGTGAGGACCTGCGTCAGGCGGTAGGTGAGGGCGCCGTGGCGCCGCTCCAGCCACTCCTCAAAGAGGGGTCTTACCGCCTCAATCGAGGCGAGCCCTGCACGAGGTTGCGACAGTCGTTCTCTCCATGTCGCCATGAGATCGAGCCGGAGTTCCGTCCGCAGGGCGGCAATTTGCCGCGGCAGCGGAGTTTCGCCCCGGCCCAGTGCCTCCGCGCGCCACTCGTGTAGGCGCGCGAGGACCAGCGCCTCCAGATCCCATGGCGGCAATCCGGCAAGGAGGCTCGCTGCCTCGCCGGAGATCGTGCGGTATCCGCGGATGACCCTTATGGCGATCACCCGCTGGGACGCGTTCAGGTAGTGGTCGGCAAGCCGCCTCAAGCCCCGCGCCCACACCGGGGCCCCGTAAAGGGCCATCGAACGCACGACCCCGGCGTAGAGCCTCCGGCAGGAGGCGTTTGGCCCCCTCAAATTGGGCAAGAGCCGCTTTAGAGCGGCCGAAGCCCGTGCCAACTTGGGAGCCAAACGTCGGAAGTGCTCCACGAAGTTCCATCGGCTGTCGAGGACAAGTCCCAGGTACTTCATCGTCGACCCGACGCCGACGGAAACCCCTCCTACCGTGATTTGGGATCCCGACGGTGGCGCGTTCCGAGGCCCATGAAAACACAGGACCTCGGACTTGTGCAAGGCCACCTCGAGACCCAATTGCCGGATCCTCTCAACGACTGTCGCAACCCCGCGTGTCATAAGGTCGGCCGCCGCCTCGTGCGACCTCCCCTGCGCCAGGACCAGAAATACCTGGTACTATCACTATACTTTTATTATATATTTTCGCCTAAAAGCAAAGTTGCTGAGTTTTGGTTTCAAGGGTTATAAGTGCTTTCAGGCACATGAGAGATGTCAGAGCTGTCTCTTAGATCTTAAACGTATCTGTGAGGCCTCTGGTATTCCAGATGTTAATGCCATTCGAGATATATATAAAACAAACACTTACTTTTTTAGCCATAGCTCTTGTTTTCGTCCTGGTTACTCTGGAAGCTAACTCTTCGAATTGTTGTACTTTCTCCTTCACTGCAGATCTGGGATAAAAATAAATTTCCAAAATAAGAATATTCACTAAAAATATTATACAACAACTAAGAGTAACGAACGTAATTTTGCATTGAGCCGAAAACATTACGCGACTCACAAATCATAAAATCACGCTCGTCTGGCTTTATCCTAAATCTCGATGTTTGTCCAGAAAAAAACTTCAATACTTACGTGGGTTGTAACGGTGGAGGTGGCTTCTTGGTCGGTGGCGTGTGCGGTTCAGGAGAGTCGCTGTCGTCTGTGAGGAGCGAGTTGTCGTCCGTCACGTTCACTTGCTTGGGGTCTGAAATAGTCATCAAGTTTAGAAGAACTATTATCGTATTTTTAAGAACATTTACATTTTAAATTCAGTCTGTCAAAAATACCTCAACAATTTTTTACATTGATTGTGGCCGAGATTTGAAGACCAATTCAACTTATTTGGGTCAGTTCACATCGAGACGCGACGTGTTTCTTTTCGTGCCCACCCCAAAATGGTCTTGTGCCTACCCCAGGCTGTAGGGCTCACCTTCCGCCTGACCGCATTGCATCGCATAGGCCATGGCATCTTAGGGGCCAGGCCTCCCCTAAAAACTAACTCTAGATACGCCAATGGGGAGGCCTATGTCCAGAAGTGTACGTCCTGCGGCTGATGTGATGATAAAAACTTAAAAAGTGATTTTATTTCCCCCTTACCTTTATCGATGACAACTGTAGCATCCATAATATGGTTTTGTTGCTTCTCTATGACCATAGTTTCTCTGTTTGCTGTCTCTATCACCATCGTTTCGTTCATATTGCGCTGAAATAACAAATTATGTATTTGATTAGTTTTGTTGCCTACTTTAATGAGTCTTCAAAGCGCAGTCAGTCATAGGATTTAATTACCTTTTTGACTTACTTTTATCAATTTTCACTATGACCAGACATATAACAATAAAATATGATAAGTAACTCGCAAGGTTTTTTTAACTGACGAGACTGACGTTCTCACGACGAGTATATATATTTTTTAATGTATAATCACGCGTAACTTTTTACAAAGTAGCCCGATTTTAATAATTCCAGCGGCTTTGGGTCTGTTTGTAGTTTTGTATAGCCACCAATTTCCAAAGCTAAAGTTATTTTTCACTTTTTGCAGGTGGTTTTCTTTTTTGGAAAAAAGAAGTTATTTTTGGACATAGTCATATTGTTGGGCTCGAGTTGTTCGGATCGAGATGACGGTAGCGGGAGTTTTCCTTATACACTAAATAATACTATACATTTACATTTTCTCGTATTATACAAAAAATTAACACAAAACTGTACTCACAACATTCTTAGGCGTAACAGGCGCATGATTATAAACCCCATTCGGTATCACCACAGTCTTATCCATATCGCTAACTTTGCCCAACACGCGCGTCTTGTCCATAGCATCCACTTCGTCTAAATTCAATCTTGTCAGCTCAACAACAGGGTCCTTTTTAGCTTTCTCAGCTTTTTTGGGCAATTCCTTTTGTAATATGGGTGAGGATGCCACTTCTGGGTGTGTTAACCGTTCTTCTTTGGGTGATATTTTTGGTTTCTGCGGTGAAGGCGGCGGGATTTCTTGAGGTTTCTCTTCGGCTTTTTCTTTTTCACTGAAACATTGTGTTGTATGTTACTAAGTTGTTTTGGTTTAAAATAACTTGGTTGTTTTGATGTGATTATAAATCATTAATCAGTATTGTAAGGGTTGATGAAGTTAAACAAATTCAGTTTAACATAAAAGTATTTTGAACTTTATTGCAATTGAGGTACAAGTTCTTAATGCAAGAACCGAGTCTGAGAGCTAATGTAAATGGTCAACTTTGTATAACAAAATTTAACATGGTCTGAATAAAGTTCAATAGACAAAAACTAGCTCAAACTCATTTTGTAATGAGAGGGGCAGAGTTTAGCTTCGAGATTTTTCCACTATAGTACATAAGGCCATGTTATGTGTTATTACAAAAATAACTCACGCTGCTTTCTGTCCCCTTCTAGTTCTCTTTGGCCGCGGCTTTTCAGCAGGTGACCCTAAAATAAACATGGTATTACTGTCACTGGCAATTCTTAAAGAAAAATGTCGTCATCATGTAGTTTTTTTTTAAGTCTCATCTAGCTTCAGTCCGCGGCTTCATCCGCATCAAATTTGATATATTATTCCAAGGGAATCGTAAATTTTTCCGGGATAAAAAGTATCGGTTCCCTATCCATTTGCATAAAATTTTAAGACCTAATGTAACTTAGCATAATGTTGTTTGGCATAATTATTTTTTCGCATAATGTAATTACGCATAACAGCTCATGCATAATTTTTTTAAGCATAATGTCTGTAACCATAATAATGATTAGGCATAATATTTTAAAGCATAAACTTATTAAGCATAAAGTTCTAAAGCATAACTTTTTTAAGCATAATATCCTAAAGCATAAAAGTTAAGCATAAATAACGCATAAAAATATTAAAACATATTTTTATAGGTATTACAGTGAAATAATTATTAACACCTAGAATATTAGACACTATACACGTTTATACAATTTTTATGCTTGCAGACAAGCATGCAGCATGCAAGCAAGCATGCAGCAGGCAAGCAAGCATGCAGCATGCAAGCAAGCACGCAGCATGCAAGCAAGCACGCAACATGCAAGCAAGCATGCAACATGCAAGCAAGCATGCAAGCAAGCAAGCAAGCAGCAGGCAGGGTTTCTGTGACGGCTCCGGCGCTGCGGCCCTCCGGCGGCCCCACGCGTGCTAATCGTCGCAGACGGCTTTCGCTCACCACCGCAGCTTCGGCTTGTTGCAGCCTCAGCCGCGGCGGCTCGCTCGCAGCCGCCTGCTCCTCAGCCCGCGGGCCGCCTCGCCCCTACGCGCCTACGCGATTTTAAATAACACTCTAGGGGTAGGACAAACAAGACTACGTGAAGTCGGTTTTGCAGCAATTCGGTTCTGTGACTAACTTTTGTTGCACAGCATATTAATTTTTTAACATTTTTTATGCCTAAATATTATTATGCTAACAGCCATTAGGCCTACTAACGTTATGCTAAAAGTCTTTAGGCCTACTAACGTTATGCTAATAGTCATTAGGCCTACTATTGTTATGCGAATCAAAGTTATGCCAAAACAAATTAGTCTTTAACATGATTATGCCAACATAAAATGTATGCCTAAAAAAATTATGCCAAAGTATTATTATGCCAAAACAAATTGTGCCAAAATCGTTATGCCGAAGTATATTAGGACAAAAAACATTATGCGAAAAGAAGGGATACCAAAAGTATCCTATGTGTTGTTGTACACTACAATCTATCTCAATGCCAAATTTCATCCAGATCCGTTCAGCCGTGTAAGCGTAAGAGTAACAAACAAACATCTATCCTCGCAAACTTTATATTAGTAGGACATACCCAGGCCGTTTTCTGTAGGTGCTGCAACTTTCTCTGGTTCGGGAGCTGCCGCCTCCGATACTTTCTGTATGTATTGATGTTAATATTAGTGAAGATGAATACTTCCTTGTTGAATTACCCAGAAACCCTGACCAACTGTTTGATCAGTAAACAAGTAATGCCACATGAATTAATGCTTTTTTTATCAACCAAAATAAATAATAATTATGTTTAGATGAGCTTAAATTGAAAAGACTTTCAGCTGTTGAGTCTGAGGTGGAATCATGACTATTGACTTAACTATAGTTGATAGGTCAATCATAGCAAAATAAACCTTATGTCGATAGGCCTTAGGTCACATTACGCGACTCGGTAGCCAAGTGCAACTCAGTCTTTTTTGACATTCAAACATACCTTACATTTTCTATAGTATCGATCGCATCTACTAATTGTTCAGCAACTAGCTTCAACTTTAAACTCTCTTGATAATTCAAAACTGCCTGTAAATGGTCTAATTGAAATAATTGCTTTGACTTGACTTTGCTGAGTCACATCAGCTTACCTTCTTAGCCCTGGTCCGTTTGGGCCTCGGTTCAGCAGGCGGCGGCGCCTCCTCTGTGTCGGTCTGTCGCGTGGAGCGAGAGCTGGCGCGCGTCGACCGAGCTGACGGGACTGCGGAGATCACAGGTACTAGTGTAAAGGGTGCCTGAATCTTACTGTCTATGTATAACAAAGTTCTTTTAGAGAACAAGCATTAATTTGTGCTTGTGTACATATGCTAACGTCGCGGCGAACTTTGGTAGCGCGATCTGGCAACTCCTCCATCCGTCTGTTTGCCGTAATAGTTCGCATGTCAAGCGATAAATGTCGCTACATGCTAAATAAATAAAACACATTTTTTTATAAAAACCATTAAAATATAGATAGCATACATGCTATTTTAGTCTTATAATTCAATATCCATTACACATTGGCATTATATGTATTTTGTATTTTTTGTACCTACATAGTTATCTTTTATATGCACATAATTCAAGACAAATAAACACTTACTCTTCCTTTATTCAATCAAATTCTTTGTTTTAAAATACGCAAATAATGTAGATTCATCCCAATACTGAATATTGTGTTCTTACCAGGTGGAGGCGCCATACTGTCGGCGGTCTGTTTCCTAGTCCTGGTGGCTCTCCGTCGGCCGGTGGACTCCTCCTCGATGCTCTCTTCTGGCTTCTCCTTAGCAGCTCCTTTACGTGGCTCTGGACATTGCAATATTACATGTTTAAATCTAGATCCATTGAGACTATCAAACTTTCAAATTAATCGTGTTGTCAGCATTTTATACTTGCGATAAAAGATGTTTCAAAAATTAATCATCAATTAATTTCAATTCTCTACATATTATATAAGTAGTTATAAGAACGATAGGCGACATTTCTGACTTCAGTCATCTTTTAAAACAAGCATGAAAACATAACGATTTAGACTAGCTATCTGTATGGGGTTGTTGGCAAAGTCTCCAAAGTTCCGTGAAATTATATAAAAAACTAGCTTTTGCCCGCGGCTTCGCTCGCGTTAAGAAGTATTATTATTAATTAGGTATTTCGTTCCATTAGGTACTGATAGGTTCAAACTAATATGTTTACATCCTCCATCATCCCTTATTTTAACCCCATGGGGGTTCAATTTATCAAAATCCTATTTAAGCGGACGTCTTCATCATAGTAGCTCCAATCTTTAATTTCAGTTCAATCAGTCGAACATCTAAGAATGTTTATACAAACTTTCATCCCCTATTTTATACCCTTAGAGGTGGAATTTATCAAAATCCTTTCTTAGGGGATGCCTACGTCATAGTAGCTTTATGCATGCAAAGTTTCAGCTCGAGCGGTTTAAAATTGACAAAGTTTCATACAAACTTTTACCCCTATTTTATCCCCTTGGGGGTGGAATTTATCAAAATCCTTTCTTAGGGGATGCCTACGTCATAGTAGCTTTATGCATGCAAAGTTTCAGCTCGATCGGTTTAAAATTGACAAAGTTTCATACAAACTTTCATCCCCTATTTTATCCCCTTGGGGGTAGAATTGATGAAAATCCTTTCTTAGCAGATGCCTATGTCATAACATCTACATGCATGCCAAATTACAGCCCGATCCGTCCAGTGGTTTGGGCTGTGCGTTGATAGATCACTAGGTATCTCAGTCAGTCAGTCACCTTTGAATTATATATATTTAGATACTAGCGAACTGCTCGCGACTTAGTCCGTGTAGCTTGTTACACCCGCGTTAAATTATGTCCTTGATTGATGCTTCGCTGCTGTGGGTCGTAGCGTGATCTTATACAGCATAATATGTTACTCAAGAATAATGTAGCTATACATTGGTGAAAAAAATGGTTAAAATCGGTCCAGTAGTTTTTAGGTTTATTTGTTTTATCCAAAAATACAAATCTTACCTCTTTATAATATTAGTGTAGATGTTTAGAGTATATTTCTCTACAGCACATAATTATTATCTAAACTTACTAGGTACAGGAAGGGTAGGCGGCGGCATAGCAATCTCGTCCTTATTCGGCTCCTGTTTAACCTCAATATCGAGTAGCAATGTCTCAGTGTCCATCGGCTCTGGTGGTAGAGACACCTTCTCTTGTTTTACTGTAGAACAAACAAATTATATTCACAACACTTGTATTCTCAGAAGGGTAGGGGGGGGGGGGGGGTAGGGGAAGGGTAGTTGAACCACAGTAATAGGAGGCGAGCCTATGTCATTAACCGGACACAAATCCTACAATCAAGCTGCTACTGAGAATTTCATAAAAAAAAACCCAATTACACTTTTTTGTTTAACCTGGGAATCAAACCCAAGACCTCTAGCATAGCATTTGCACTTAGGACCACAAGGCAAACAAGGCAGTTATTATAAAATTATTGTAAAAAGGTGTTCAATCTTATTTTACATAAATATTCACCATTCTTACGATAACAACTAGAAACAGGTTCCACTAATACTTGTACAAGCATGTCAAACAGTTATTTATTCAGTATGATGCAATTTTTGAATTATAAAATAAATATTATTTTCATAGCAATAACATTCTAGTTCCCATTTAAATTGGCTGATTATAGAGTTTAAAACTCATACTCATAGGTCGTACTGGAAACTACCATGGGACGTCTACAAAAAAAAATGGTGGTTACGCTGCCAGGTTTAAGCTAAGCAGCACGATGTGCAGAAGCAAATTATGCAGGCACTCTGTTAATGATAGGTTGTCTCCATAAAATGTGGGTAAGCTGAGCCAAACGGCCTGCATCTTAATGTCTGTCTGAGCTTATTACACCTCTAGATTAAGGATCAAGAACATGATAGAAGATGAGGCACTTACTTTGTATATTGGGCAGCGGTTCATTCTCCTTGTCATCCTCCTTGTGACGTCTCCCGCGCGTTGTCTTCTCTGTGTCCTCGCGTCGGAGCTTCTGGGATAAGTTTACGTTCACCTACAATTGGTGATACAATCAATACTATGTTGTATACATATTTACTTGTAGTGAGGTAACACTACTTTGCTTTGATGTTGATGCAAAGAATTATTGTGAGCAAATAAATAAAATAAGAAAGAAAGAAAAATAATAATGCATATAAAGTCCTAGGTAGACTGGGACGGCATGGCAAGGGATTTAAATTTTTACCAAAAGACATTCAAACATATATCTACATAGAAATATGACATAAATTGCTATGCTTTAAAATTATGCCGTGGCCTCGAAAGGATTTTTTTCATGCTACGGCGGTTTGTGTCTAGTCACAAATAGAAAGTGCAATTATACAATAGTCATACAGAATATCTTGCTAATTTGTATTGTAAAAAAAAGTTTGTTGCATGTTTTCAGATTTTAGAGGCTGAAAGTACTGAAATCTCTATGCAGATGCCATTTTATTAAATTCTATATTAATTTATATGATGATCAACCAATATAAAAATATTAACCGCAACTTAAATTCTATTAATCCTTGAAGCATACAAGTACCTGTTTACTAATTATACTCTGTGCTTTAACGGAAGCATTTCGTTTCTGTCTCTTATCCTGTTCCGGGCTTGACATGTCATCCACCTCGTGTTTGCTGCGTTTCTTGGAAGCCCGTTGTGGTCTGTCTGTGTTACTGTCAGTGGAACTGCGTGTAGTTGTAAGGTCAGTCGTAGATTTGGTGCTAGATCTGCGTTTTGTATTCTCTTTCTCTGATGGTTTTTGTGGTTCATCTGGAAATTTTTGTTTAATTAGATGAATATTGGCCTATTTCTTAATTTGCACAACAATCAAGAGCCATTAACTGGGTAGTCACAAACTAAAGTTTGTTGAAAAAAGTTGATGATGCTGTCTGTATTGTGTGCTCTAGGTTGTAAATAAATGGATTTAGCTCTTCGTAGATAATGTTTTTCTATCTATGGAAAATAAAAGTAATAAAATTATGATAATTTTTATTGATGTAACTTGGGAATTAATTTGTAATGTTCAAGTCTACACAAAAGTTTAGTTGTAAAAAGTATATAAAACTTTTTCAATTATGAACTCGAGGTTTAGCAAAATAAATATTTTAGTTAATCAAGCACAAGCTTAGCTTGTATGTTAAAATAAATTATTCAGAAAGTATGTAGTACTATAGAAGTTACTTAGAACTACATAGTTTAACAATTTACTATAAAATTACATTATTATTGTATTACTTAAAATCTCAATATTTTGTTAACAATTACTTAAACCAAGTTACAATTAAAAAAAGTTAAAATTGACAAATAAAAAAAGACCAACTTTTTATTTGTCACTGCTGTACATTACATTGGAAGTTCAAATTCCAATAAGTTTGAGAATGAGTTTAATAACAGTAGCCAAAAAGAATTGCGTATACTTAATAACTATTAGATATGAATTTGATGGTTTGTAAGAGGATGCCTGGAAATATAGAGGGTCCAATTACAAAATTTCTTCCATCGATTTGAAGTTAAATTATAGCTATAGTTTATAGGATGTTTTATGTTGTACTTGACTACGACGGAAGAAATCGTGAGCAATAATAAATATACGTGAGCGTCTATGATTAAAAAAAAATATCCAGGAAGTGTTGAGTGGCAATCTGGCAATTATTTATTGTATGTTTGATGACCTATTTTGGATTGGTTGGTAATTAATAGTGCATTATTCAAATACCTTCATCCTCGTGGATACTCTGAAGGGTCGTCATAGGGTTTTTATCTTTTGTAGCCTTCTCCCGCGCCTTTCCTCGACCATTTTGAAACTCCTCTTCGAATTTATCAAAACAATCGAACACGGCCTGCAAATCACTAGATTTATAACTACCACACAAAAAGCACCAAAAGCCACAAACACCAGACCACATCTTTATTAAATTTAACAATAAAACACAAATTAATTCGTTGTAGACGGAACTTTGTCGCATCACTGACACTACTTTTCAACAAACACGCATTTTACCTTGAGGTCTTCATTGAAGTTTTTTGTAAAAGCATTTGATATTTCATTGATTTTCGGCAACAATTCGTTAAAAATAGACATAACTGTGATATAAATTACACTTTTCCAAAAGTTTAGTTATTTTGACAAACGCCATAAAACACTACACGATCGAAAAACGGTTTGAAATTGAAAAGACGGTTGGCCAACATTCCGGAATCATAAATTCAGCTGCCCGTTACGATGCGTTCCAATACATTTCGTTCGGATACATTCAGTGTGAAGTGTAGATACATTTTCACCCAAAATTGAATTACTGTGTTTTGTTTAAATAATATTTATCTAGGCCCCAAAAATGAAGTTATAACTTTGATGTTGTCTTTAAAATAAAAAACGACGGGTTGCACTCCGGGAGTGCCGGCAGAAGTGAAAACTTGAATGTTAACGTTGTGTGTCATTTTTTATATTTTGAAATGGTTAGGGAATAATTTTGCACGAATTGCTTTAATTATCAGTATAAAAGTACTATCATTTATGTGGTAGAATACAATATTTATTTATTGCGCTATAGTAGACAAAAATGACAATTCGCGTCAGGACACGTGACCTGTTCGAGAATCTTACGAATTTTCGATCAGGTCACGTGTCCTGACTAGGGCATGCAAAAACCGGGTTATTTCAAGGACACGGTTTTTTTGGGTTTTTATTTTTCAAAACCGGTGAAACCGGTTTTATCGGTTATTTCGGTTTTTTTCCGTTTTTATTAAAGAAATCAGAAATACGTGTGTAAAGAAATAAAAATGCTAAATTTTAATCAAAATAGCGTGAGCGTGGCATAGAGTAGCGCGACAATGATCTATCCGAGACAAAAAAAAATCGAATTCGAGATCAAAAATCTAAATAATAACTGCCAATTTTAAATCATAACTTCAATTGTGCAGTTTGCCCAAAAGTACTATTACATAGTTCTAAAATTGTAGGCATACCTTTAACAATTAAAATATTATATTACACACAGTTTTAAACTAAGTGACGTAAACGACGATCCAAGAATAAAATATAGCTGTTTGCAATAAAATCGTGCAAATGTTGTTTTCTTATTTTTTCTACATGCAATATGACAGTGGTCATAAACATTTACACTTCATTTAGTGTTTTCTAATAGCGAAACGTAAATTGTTAAAACAAAAAAAAACTTTAGTGTTCTTTTCGCTTACCTTTCCTATAATATTAGGACTAACCTTAGGCTATATTTCATATCATAGTTCTTCCAAAACCATTAAATTTAAAAACTAATTCAATAATTTGAATTACTAGGGAAATGTTGACTAACCCTAAACTGTCACTTTGACAATGACATTTCTTTGTTTTACACTAGCTTTTGCCCGCGGCTTCGCTCGGGAATAAAATAAGGGATAAGTACCTTATTTTATTCCCATGGGGGTTGAGTTTGTCAAAATCCTATTTAAACGGACATCTTCATCATAGTAGCTCCAATCTTTAATTTCAGTTCAATCAGTCGAAAATTTAAGAAGATTTATACAAACTTTCATCCCCTATTTTATCCCCTTAGGGATGGAATTAATCAAAATCCTTTCTTAACGGATGCCTACGTCATAACATCTACCTGCATGCCAAATTTCAGCCCGATCGCCGTAGGTAATCAATGCAATTTACTTTCATATTTTTTATCTAATAGACAATTTTGTTACGTTTTCGAAAACGTTAATATGTTTTTGATTTGCTTTTTAAATTTTGATTTCATTTTGTTATCGTTTTTTTCTAAGAGAAAAATTCATTATTTTTTCAATTTTAATTTGTGTTTGAGAAGAAAATATTGTTAGGTACCTTTCTGTTTTTTTTTTATTTTGATACAATTTTTTCTTACCATTTGATGTCAGAATTATTGATTACCTACTAAGTAATGAATAAATACTTGATGTCACAATTCTTGAAGTGCATTCATTTTATTTGACTGATACCTGGTTTTCATTCCTAACTCTATGGACACAGAACGGTCTACTATAAAGCCGACCAATCAGGGACAGCCTTTGGACAGTTCACAATTTCACACTTTTAAGATTGTAATTTGACGGTTTCACTTCGATAGATTACAATCTACCGAATAATAATACGTTAAATTGTAAGCAGTACGTTGAGGTTCACAATCTTTCGACAGTTTACAAACTCGCGAGATAGTTTATAATCTAACGGTATTTACAATTTTACGGAGACATATATATTTTGATTTTAGATCTCAAATTCGATTTTTCGGTATAAATTAACGTTGCCGGCCGTTAGTGCCGTTGGAAATAACGCCGTCTTGCCGTCCTGTCGACGTTTGTCAGTGATGAATTTATGATTTTGTTTGAAACGCAAAACCGATAAAACCGAAAAAACCGGTTTTGGTATCATAAAAAGCCCGGTTTTCAAATCAGTCGGTTAACCGGTTTTTTCGGTTATCCGGGTATCCGGTTTGCATGCCCTAGTCCTGACGCCAAATTCATATTTTTTACCCATTACAAAAACAAGTGTACAACGCCGCTAAAGAATTTTTCACTTCAAAAACATTAGAATAAGAATAGAATAAGAATAAGAATAATTTATTGGTCCATTGTTACAACACAGAATAAACATGAAAGTACTTAATATTATTATCGCTATGTAACATTAAATTTAAAAAAGTGTTATAAATTGTACGGCGGTCCCCAAACTAGGCAGTGCCTGTATCTTGGGGGCCAGAGTTGCGCTTTATTATACATTACTTTATACATTACTTTCGATCTTCGGCTAAGCAGGGAACCACAATCACTTTTAATCGTAGGGTCAAGGTTGAACTAGTCCATAAATGAAAAAATAAAACCAATTTTTTATTTTATTTTAATACGTCTCAAAGAAATATATTATAATGAGTTCGATTAGCGGTATAAAATCCAGCTTATAATGAAATGATTTTGGTTACTTCAACCAAGACGATGGATGATAATTAAGATTCTCATTTCAACAATAATACAGTGGCACAGACATATGCTCTGACATATCTAGATTCATCGGTAACATATTCCATTTTCTAGCATTTCCAGGGAACAACCTTCAAAGTATTTAACCGCAGACGTAGACATGAATAAATTAAAGTCGTTCATGCTTAATAGGTACCTAATCAGTTTTACTGAAAGCGGTCAATATAACAATGCCTTTTATAGCCTTATAAAAGTTTATGAAAATGTTATTAGCAATCTTGAATTGCGAAAAAATACAATTCACCTACATATTAATATTGATGCCTTTGTTGCTATAATGTTGACGTACCTAACCAAAGTTATGTTCGGATTTGAATATAATTATGTTTTATTATAATTATTTTACTCAACTTTGTGAACTGAACTATTAACATAATTGTGTTATCTACTTCGGAAAATTTCTGCTGGTAACATTTAAATTTGTCGAATTTTTCCGAAGAAAAAGTAACAGATCAAAAATAGTAATTATTATTCTTCAGTTGAGTTTTTCTACTGATTTAGTTTAAGCTATTTTGTAATAGATGGCGCTGCCCGTACTAACTGTAAAAAGTAATTTTGAGGTGAAGGGTGAGGAAATCTTGGAGCTTTATATTTTGTTCATAGGTTTTCACTGTAAGATGCAATGAAACGATAGTTAATAAATTTTGTAAAAGAAAACAAACGTAGAATAGTTTTTCATGATTATAAAAACAGAAAAAAATTGTAGGTAGCTCTACTCCTTTCGAAAATAATATTGCTGAAAGCTGTAATAAAAAGTCTACGTTTATCTGGAAATTAATAACATAAGAATAGTGTGGTCCCAGGAATTACAGTTGGTTCCTGCTTCAACGAAACCATGGCCCCAGTGGGACGGTAGTAAATCTAAAGTTTCGCGCGAACAAATCTGTTTGCAAAATTCTAATTAAATGCAAGTAGGACGAGCGTTTGTATTGCCCGTAACAATTTTGTAATTAATTTGTTTGTTCCTAACGTACTGTCCTTCTACGGCAAGAATTGGCCTTTTGTAAGAATTGGTTGGGTTATAGGGAAGAATAAGGGAATCGTACTCGCGTCACGCAGGACAGCAGTCGATCGCTCAACCACTGCGCCAACCGTGTCGTTGATTATAATGCTTTTGTAGATTTTGAGGGCAGCATTTCCTTTCTGTTATAGAATTTGAAGCCAATAAGCACAAACCAATTACGAACATACACACAGACACAACTTTCTTATACCTATCATTATAATTAAATCATGTATAGATAAACAGTTACATTATGTTAATTTAGCAAAAAAAAAGGTACTTATCTACGTAAACACCTCCCTAAGTACTTATATTATAGCCTACCATAACATTCCATCTCGCAAAATCCCCGATTCAAAAGAATATTTATTCTTTGTAAACAAACAGACATTTCGTAAATGTAGACAAATATCCGAACCGAACGCGCTCGAAGCGAAAAATCAAAATGGCGTTTAATAAATTGCTTGTGTGACGTCATAGGAGCAATCACGGACGTCGCAGCGCTCGGGCGTAATGCGACAAGGTTCCAACAGGCGTCTTATAAATCTATGGAGTATAGAACTATGTTATTGTAACCATACAAGTTTGAAAGAAATTGTCAGACTGATTTTATTTTATTTTTATGTTTGAGGCCTACTCAGCTAGATTGTGTCCTATAAGTTTGCTCTCAAGTATACGTTATTGGTCCCATTGATCAGTCATTATAATTGCTTATTTCTACTTATTTAGTTTGTATTAATAAATTGAT
Organism: Caradrina clavipalpis; assembly: GCA_932526535.1. Classification (NCBI taxonomy): domain Eukaryota; kingdom Metazoa; phylum Arthropoda; class Insecta; order Lepidoptera; family Noctuidae; genus Caradrina; species Caradrina clavipalpis. The sequence goes on along the minus strand of OW052111.1, from coordinate 1,769,037 downwards.
TCTGCAACCTATGAATACTAAATTAGGTAAGTACATAGTTTAAACTAGTTTGGAATGAAACAAATGGGGAGCAATTCGAAATTTCGAACCGTAACGCTATCGTTCGAATTCGTTCGAATGTACCGAACTAGTATTCAGTTGGGTAGTAGACACCATTGACCAATAATTCCAGGCTACAATTTTTCTAATAACATTATAATAGAACCCTGAAACCCCGGTTATTTTTTTATTTAATTAAGTTGCTTTGATATCAATAAATATGTTACTAGTTAGCCAATTGATTTTGTAAATCAGTGACGTCACAATTTGCATGTGATATATAAATGTAGTTATTATGTATCTAATATTTAAAAATAAACACTTGTTATACTTAATGTAATTATCTGTTTAATATATTATGATCAATTGTTAAATTAATTAATGAATTTACTAAATGATTCTTATACCAACTTATTTATATAAATCAAACACTGATTTGACTCAACTGTCACTTGTGAATCATACTTGTTTGTTAACGGTTATAAAAGAGCGGAGCTAGAGTGGGAGCGGCTCAGTTGATCCTCGGCTTTCAAAGAGTTAACATCTAAGGTGATATTATTCCAATTATTGTTACTTTATTGTTGATGATGATTTATAATGAAATATGTAATTGTGTAATGTTATTATGATGATTGGTGTATTTTAAATACAAGTCATAATAACTTCTATATTGATTATGGTTGTGTTATATACATCACTACTATAGCGAAAGTTGTTATATACTTTTTAGTAAAATGGATGTATATGATGTAATTATAATATAATGTAATAATAATATAATGTAATACTTTTAAAAAGAGTATGTATGGAGTTTCTTGCCCGTTCTTCTCCATACGAGACTACCTTTTGGAATGGGCAACTAGATTCAATAGTTTTAATTAATTAACGAGTCAAAGTGACTTTACTACAAAACAAATATAATGCTATTATGAATTGAACTATATTGTTTATATTTTCCCCTTAATACAATACCTAATTAATTAACGAAGATTAAAATATACATATACATTAGTTACATATCTACATATATACGTAATATCTAACATCAGAAGTGGGATTAACTTCACCCCTATTAAGACACTTATAAGTTTCAGAATGGATCCTACTGTCTACTGGAAGGCCTTCTCAAAGAAATCAGTGATGCTGTTTGTGGTCGTCACCGTGCTGATAACGACGTGGGACTCCCGGTCTTGGACCCAGTAACTAATGATAGCGGTGCGGAAGGCATCGCATCGAGCAGCATCGAGAAGCTATCAAAAGAATTTGGATGGAGCAGTATCGCAACAGTCGATAGAGCCGGGAAAAGGTAAGACTTCTGCATAATACGAAAATATCATTTACAGAAGACCAATTAGTAGAATGGATCTGCGGTAGTTTAACCGATGTAAACGTTAGAATGACTGATTTTAACAGCAATGTTTAAACTACTTCTCAATTAATATCCTTGTTCTCCACGAAATAAGGTTCCTGATAGGGTTACTTGTACCTACTGTAAAAAAAAAAAAAAAAAAAAAAAGTCGGTCACAATGACTCAATGTGCTGGTATAAAGCACGTTCTGATTTTGATAAAACCAACACTAATAAAAATTCACGATATTCCGATTGAATCCCTTATAGACACAGGTGCTAATTGTAGCCTAATTAGACAGTCCATTGCTAAACAACTTAGATATAATATACTACCTTGTTTCAAATACCTTACAGGAATAGGTAATGTTAAGTTGGAAGTCTCTGGTATAATAACTGTCCCTGTAAGATTCGATGACATATACATTGAACTTGATTTATTTGTTGTTAATGATCAAACAGTTAACTATAATCTTTTAATTGGTTGGATACCCTGATATTGAGATAATTAGATTTCGAAGCAAAACTCCTAATGATGTAGACTTAAACGTAAATACCTTGATCCAGCTAGATTATTGTAATATCCAAATGGCCGAGTTAAAATAAAAATATAAGGTGGCAGTGATAGACTTTGCGTTGATTATAGGTCCTTAAATAAAATCATTGAAAGAGACACATCCGCTCCGCGGTGTTTACGGGTGTTATTTTCCGGATATGTATATAAAAATAAAACACTAGATTTTTTTTACTGATTGAAAATAACACGTAAGTAACAATAATAACTTTCTACCGGAATGAGCTAAAAATTATAATTAGAAATATGGTTTTTAATTGAATGTAGTTCTAAAACTAGTAGTTCTAAAGAACTTACAAAAAAAAAACGATATATATTTTGTTTTTGCATTGATCATAAACATTATAATCATTTATAACAGCAAAAAGAACAATTTTGATGAAGTTGTTGTTGTTTTAGTAATAGTTTTTTATTTATTTAACAATAACATCGTTCGGGATCGTGTTTCTTTAGACTGTTTCAAAACGAAAAAAAAAAAATGTCACGTCACTCCCGTCAATTCCCGTCATTTTTTTTCGTTCCGTTTTTATTTTACCTACCTACCTAATTCCTTTTTTGTGCTATGCAATAATATGCTAATAGTAACATACAAATATGTGTTTAAACAATTAAATCAATGTGCTTATTTGATTATGGTAATTACAACACATTTTGGCGTTATATAGATACCATTCGTACCATCTGTCGCATAATATAACCTTGTGACCCAAAAGCTTAATCTCTTCCCAATTCCAATAAAAAAAATAAAAAAAAAAAATAAAAAAAAAAATGAATATGTATGTGTTTTATCTATTAAATAATACATAAATGATCACTGTTCACATTTGGCCCAACGATGTATGGATTTCTGGCGATCTCCTTTAATAAATGACCCGCAATCTTGGCTAGAACTTCCACAACAAAGAGACACTGAAATACTATCTATTATTCATAGAGTACAAACGGGGATTAAAATTGTACATTCCAAAGAGTACAAGATTGAGTATTTTACATCTCTACCACGATGAAAATGGTCTTGTTGGCTTTCTTTAAAATACGTAAGCATTTCTGGTTCCCTGCTATGACAAGTTTTTGAAAAAAAAAAAAAAAAAAAAGTAGTATCTATCTCATTGTTTGGTTTGCATCAAGCGCCAGGCAAGGCTTCCAACACCCAATTCAAAAACCGGACTACCTTTCCATACAATACACTTGAACTGTACTGGGCCTTTTTCCCCAGTCAAATGAAGGTTTTGAACATATTTTATTAATAGTAGATGGGTTTACCAAGTTCTGCTTGCTTAAACCATTCAAAACCCTTAATGCCCAAGAATTTGTACCAGTTTTACGAGGTGTCATTACCTTATTTGGAACTCCTTCTATAGTAATTTCTGATAAAGGAACAAATTTTAGCAGTAGCCTAATTAGGTCAGTTTTTTGATGAACTAAATTTAGAAAATCACCCTTATTTGCACTGGTACTGCCAGAAGTAATGGTCAAGTAGAACGTAATGTGTCCACTGTAACTGATATGCTTAACACTATGTACAATGAGTAGTCAGATTGGCCGAACGTTCTGTGGAAAGTACAACAATCGGTTAATACAACTTTACAAAAATCTACAGGCTTTACCCCCTTGCGATTACTTATCGGCAGACAAAAATACTCCACCTGTCCAAGCTCGTTTAGACGACGTACTTGACGAACATGATAGACAAAATCCAAATAACTTAGAGGCTGACCGAGAAATAGCTAGAATACGACCATTGCAAATAGCAGAACAATTCAAAAAACGTTTCGACGCGACTTATCATAACAACGTAAATTTTAACGTAGGAAATGTAGTGTATGTCTCACAAAATCATAGGAGTAACGATAAATTAAAATCTAGATTTAAAGGTCCTTATGAAATACTCTCAGCCCCTCCCAATGATCATTACACTCTCAAAGGTCAAGGTAATATGAAATATTATTGTAGCAAAAGAAAAATTACGATTTTGGCCAGGAGAATGGTTAAAAGAAAGCATTGCTGTTGAAAATGTCATTTAGGTATAAGGTAATTGTACATTTCAAGGCTTGTGTGATTTATTGTTAAAAATCAGAGAAAAGGAAATATATATATATATATATATGATTGTTTGGTGATTATGTTATCATCAATTAAATCCGCAGTTAGGCCCTCTATTTGGTGTCAGTTATCTCACCGGCAGCGGGTGAATGTGACTGGCATGTCTATGTAGTTGGCAAATTTTCGCTGTTACCTGTTTGTTTGGTGGTGGTCTATCTCAATGATAATGACAGCGAATTGAAGGGGACCACCATGTCTATGCAAATAGATTCAAATAAACAAAACTATGACTCAGTGATGAAAACATAATCACATTTTTGTGGTATATCCATGTACAATAGAACTTAATTTATAAATTAAGTAAATAATAGTAATCGTTGGTTATTATTTTCAATAAATTTAAAGGGCCTTATGACATATCTTCTATCTACGAAATATTTCAGTAGACAAAGAAAAATTAAGGTTCTGGCCAGGTCAATTATTGATGAAAATGTAAGTGTCGAAAATGATATGACACGTTAACTCCTTAGTATATTATAATAAATACTATAAGATTAATTGTATAAATATTATAAGAAATACTTTACCTGATTACATTTATATATTACTGACTAAGAGATAAACAAAACAAAACAAAAAAAAAAAACAAAAAAAAAAAAAAAAAAAAAAAAAACAAAAATCTTATTTGTTTCCGCTGGTCGGTCATTTGCTTGGTGCAAGTCTATCCCACTAGCAGCGGGTGGCTGGGGACTATGCATGTCTAGGCACTTGGCAAAACAAAAGAAAGATCTTATTAAAATTTGTTTCCGCTGGTCGGTCATTTGCTTGGTGCAAGTCTATCCCACTAGCAGCGGGTGGCTGGGGACTATGCATGTCTAGGCACTTGGCAAAACAAAAGTAAAATACAATAATAGAAAAAGAGAGTTTAATGTACTTCGAGAGCGAAGTACTTGTCAGTATGGCCGTGATATATAAATGTAGTTATTATGTATCTAATATTTAAAAATAAACACTTGTTATACTTAATGTAATTATCTGTTTAATATATTATGATCAATTGTTAAATTAATTAATGAATTTACTAAATGATTCTTATACCAACTTATTTATATAAATCAAACACTGATTTGACTCAACTGTCACTTGTGAATCATACTTGTTTGTTAACGGTTATAAAAGAGCGGAGCTAGAGTGGGAGCGGCTCAGTTGATCCTCGGCTTTCAAAGAGTTAACATCTAAGGTGATATTATTCCAATTATTGTTACTTTATTGTTGATGATGATTTATAATGAAATATGTAATTGTGTAATGTTATTATGATGATTGGTGTATTTTAAATACAAGTCATAATAACTTCTATATTGATTATGGTTGTGTTATATACATCACTACTATAGCGAAAGTTGTTATATACTTTTTAGTAAAATGGATGTATATGATGTAATTATAATATAATGTAATAATAATATAATGTAATACTTTTAAAAAGAGTATGTATGGAGTTTCTTGCCCGTTCTTCTCCATACGAGACTACCTTTTGGAATGGGCAACTAGATTCAATAGTTTTAATTAATTAACGAGTCAAAGTGACTTTACTACAAAACAAATATAATGCTATTATGAATTGAACTATATTGTTTATATTTTCCCCTTAATACAATACCTAATTAATTAACGAAGATTAAAATATACATATACATTAGTTACATATCTACATATATACGTAATATCTAACACATGCATTTTGACAGCTTATAAAAAGTATGTCAATTGATCGATGGTGCCTACTATCTAATTACCTACTTATGCCTGCTTGTGCCAACCCGGATTAGCTTATTATTAAATATCCGAGTTAGTTTCTGATAACATAACTATTATTTGTGCTTCATATTCAACTTCTTGTTAGCAACTAGTTAAGTTTTAGGCCCAAACGAGCCTTATAGGTATAATTGGCAACACGTACCTATTTCATTCGTTAAGTTACCTAAATTGGTTCTAGTTACCGATTTAATATTCCACTAGCGATATACCAATATATCAAACTGTCACTAATTAATCGATTGATTGCCTGCCTAGATTTTAATTACTTGTCCCGAATATACTGACACCAATTTTGTCAATCGGTGTCATAAAGGTCTACTAAGTGGATGCGTTCTGGAAGATGATTTATTTTCCTAATGTTGGTAAAACACTTTAATGTTTGTGTTTTGTATGAGGGGGTAGGTAATAAATTGCTAATTTTTTGCATCAGTTGCTGCCAAGAGCCGTGTCCTGTGGGCAGTGAAGCAAACAGCGAGAGAATATTGATAGTATGTACCCGTCATTTAAATTAGTTATTTTTCTTAATGACCACTCATAACATGTGTTTGTTGTTTGAAAGAAATTCACATTCAAAAGTCATCAAAATTAATTTTCCTTTATTTTGTGGTACAGCAACCTTAACTGACACAATTACCAAAATCACAATTGCAAACCTCAATTGCTTATTTACTAAATCAAATGCAAAGGACTCTTCTCTTTAAAGCTACACTTTCACTAGAGATTGTAATCTTTTTTTTTTTTTTTTTTATAGACGGGAAATCATCAAATAACTTCCCCCGCCCTGGGCGGGGCGGGAGGGAGTGTCAGACTTTTACTGACTAAAACCCGTCTATGTTCCTTCATGTGCCCTTTGCGTTCCGGGGGCGCGGTATCTCTTTCGAACAACCCGCAGCCCCGGCAGGCATCGGCCCTCAGTGGCCCCATCCAATTTGCTGACATCTCTTTGAGGCGCGCGTGGAACACGAACGCGCCGTCGACACGGTCTGTCGCTAGTGAACGTACGGACGGTGAGCTACCCATTGCTCACCGTCCACAGACCCGCGTCTACGGTGGCCGGGAGTCGTCTCGTGGCTCCCGACGCCCGGATCGTCTACCGCGGCGGCCGCTGGGACGGGGGACCCTCCTTTCCCTCTCCCGTCCCGCCGCCTCCTTCTCTAGCATTACAGCTTCGCAGAAGGAGGCGACTGCTTCCCATTCCCCCTCGCTCCGGACCATGGCCTGAACCAGTGCCGGACGCGAGAGGGCGCCGCCGCCGATGGCAGAGATTGTAATCTGTGCTAGAGATGTGCGGGGGGAATGCGGAGCGAGCCTATTGCATTTTCATAACTTGAGCTAAGCTAGAAGTGTAGTTATGGTTAGTTTCACATTCCCCGCTGCGCATCCTCGCATCCCTTTGTCGGAGACGCAGCCTAAACATCCAATGTTCCAGTAAAATATTTTCCAGCAAAATGTTCCAGTTATTTGTTTGCCTTGCACCATTCGTGCTGTTGCCACCAACAAAATAATATAAAAGTTGGAAATGATAGCTCGTGAAAAAAGTTACATTCGGAATTTGAAACATTTTGACCGTTTCGAACTCTGTGGTTTGGTTTGGAACTTCACATATGGAAATAACACATTCGGATACTTACACACATTTAGAGAGCTTTTTATGGTATAAAATCCAAAGCATTTAACGGTTTAAACATTATTATAATTTTTATTTTATTCTTAACGATTACTGAGAAGCCATAAAAATCGTAGGTAATAAAAACATACAATAGAACAGAATTCTTAATACTATTATTTGATGCCTTCGCCACCGTAGTTCCGAAACGCTTCCGTAGAATTTAAAATGCTAATTCGAACAATCATTTTTAATAGTCATATTAGCATCCAAATTAATATTCTTTTCAACCCAATTATATTATTATTGCAAAATATTAGGTATTTATAGGGTTTTAAGCTCAACATAATTATACAATTTAAACAACATTTTAGTAGTAAATAAATGGGATGTAAATTTGATGAATAAATAATAAGTAGCTAACTTAATGGGTATAAAGCTGTATACTTACCTAATTCTTCCGTCCATATTTATTTTATCAGTATATCAGTATGTGACGTTTCAATCCACGATGAATGATGATGTTAATACACAAGAACTAACTTTTACGGGAATAAATATCCAATTTAGCGAACCAATTTATCTGTGTTAATAAATCAATCCCGTTTCTCCTTTCTTGGTCACGCTTTATATCAATAAGTAAATCGACGTCCATACATTTTGAGCTGAGGAGAAATTCTTCCAATCACTTAAGTTGGATGCCCGGTGCCTGACCAATTTCGGTTAGCAGAAAGTGGCGTGTCGTACGCATTTTGCTTGCTCCACGTTCTATGAAAATATGTTATTATAACCGTTCTGGAAGCGCTATACGAATTTTCGGATATTTTTAATTTTTCGTTCGAAATATTGAGCAATTAGCTGCGCTAGTTGGTATAATTTACTGACTGATATTTCACTAATAGGTAAAACACCCCGCAATTACAGAAACGAGGTGAAATGGCGACTAAACAAAGGAGCTTATAACCTAAGCCATGTCTTTTCAACCACATATTAAAAACTATAGCGAGGAAAGAGGGCGTTACAATCTTCTTTCCAATGTAAATTATTTTTATTTTCTTTATTAGCAAGGATGTACTTATACCTATACGAGAACCATATTTAGGTACCGATATAATAAAAAACACTTACTGGATTATTTTTTTACCGATTTTTGAAGAATATCCTAGATTCCTCCTTTATAAAACTCAGGATTTTTTCTTAACCTCTAAAATTTATTAGCAAGGACCATCCCAGCCACTTCCACATTCGCTAGTTACATCTCGGTAGCACCTCGCATAAGTTTGGCGATGTTCCGGGGGGCGAGTCTACCGACGCGCCATCGCGTCGCCGCTCGCTGTTTGATAAATAAAACTTTTAATGATCGGTAATATCGGACCGCCGCTTGTGAGCTCACTTACCTATTCCTTTTCTTTTATTTCAATACCTACTGACAAGTTTGTTGGAAGTTGGAAATATGAAGACTTTCTGTTCAATATTGTTTTAATTAGATGCAGTTTGCAAGAAATGGAGGAAGGAGAGGTTTTTATAGCATTAGAGTTATTGGGTTTAGTTCTGTTAAAATGAACTAACACACGTTAAAGTAATGAGTTTTACATTTAATGCTGATTAATTTATCGTAAAACTGTTATTGCTGGGTTGTAATGTAACACTTGGCATATTGAATTATTTAGAGATTGCGGATTGGTTTATTTTGTTAGAAGTGTCTAAGCTCAAATGATGGCACGCAAAGCGCGGAAAATTATCATCACATCCACTGAGGCACTGACACAATTCATTGTAAATGTTATTGACATACAAGTAGGAGGTAATCATGAATTTGTAGGTAACTCTTTCCATGGAAATGACAAATGAAAAAATAGGTGTATGCATTTTCATTTCTGTTACATTTTTTAATATTTGTTAACCGACGATGTACGGCCAGACGCGAGAAAAAGAAGATGTACATAGTAATGCGGTTCAATCTTAATGGCGGCTCGAAGTCGAAAGTTAGCTGCGAACCTACAGTTCCGCGCAAGTTTATTCAAGTCAATGATAATTTAGGCCCCATTTAATTACTTCTATACATAGAAATCATTAAATGGAGTCTAAATTATTGTTAACTCAAATAAACCTGCGCGAACCTACACTAGCAGCAAACTTCCGAGCCGCCATTATGTTTGGACCACACTATAGATATCAACTGTTATTAGGAATGTGTGTTCGAAATTTAAAATGTAACGTGTTGTGATGGCTTGTCAAACGCAGTGTGACGTCACACGGGGTGAGATCGCCCCGTGAGTTAACGGAGCGTGGCGACACACATACATTATTCAACAATATTGTTCAGTATAGACGGGGACCTGTCACTATGTAGCACACTTCTATGTTCTATATTAACTTTACATTATTTATTATTTTATTATTGTTTTTTTTCTAGGTTAAAAAAATGGCGGCGCGACGCTTAATTGGACGTTCGACGCTGCCTGCATAGTTTTTTACGTAAGTACACTTTTTTTTGCGTAAAGAACCTCTTTTGGAGTGCCTTCGTCTCAGAGAAGGCGTGGGTGTGTCAGACTCCTACTGACTAAAACTCCATGGTGGGAACCCCCGACCAAACGTAGTTGGAGGAATCCAACTACGTTTGGTCGGGGCACGGGGGTCTGTCGGGACATTCTTCTGCAACTAGTAAACTGTGCTGCCACCTGGCTGATTCACTAATATTTTCTCCTTCTTTGAGCTGTTGCTCTGCTCCCGTGTGTAGATGTTATATACCCTATGGTATCTACATATACCTACTTTTACTAATATTATAGAGGTAAGATTTTTTATTTGTTTTTATGTTTGTAACGAACAGGCCGGCAGGTCGCCGGAAGACGCTGGATGCAGGTCGCTTCCAACCGGTATATGTGGAGATCTAAAGGGGAGGCCTATGTTCAGCAGTGGATGTCCTATGGCTGAGATGATGATGATGATGATGAACGAACAGGCTCCGAAACTAGTGGCCGATTTTTATCAATAGATAGCTAAGTCTTTCTTGGGTAACATAGGCTATATAACATTACGCTATAACACGCGGGCGCGAAGCAGTAACCAAAGACGTAACTTTTGGCGGGCGGAGTAAGCCCCGCGGAGGAAGTCGCAAGCAGTTCGATAGTTCCTTAGAAATCTGACGATACAAGTTCCAGGATTTAGAGAATTTAAACAAACAAACAAAAACGCTCTTCCTTTGTATTATATTAGTTAAGACCTTTTGGTAACCTTTGTAAGGTCACGGTATGGTTATCTCAGGGATTACCGATGTGGTCGACCTTACATGCGAAGTTTATCAAGTTTCACGGCCCTGTTATTTTCCCCTCCCTACCGGAAACGTAGCAGGAACGTAATGATCCTACTTGGTGGTAAAATGGTGTTACGAAAATCATATTCTGGATCCCATACAACTTTGAAATCTGTCTTATCTCAACGTTGCAATCGTACCTACATTCAGAAAACTGCTTTTTTGCCAAGTTTATAATATTGTTCATGTTTATGCTTCTGACTGTACAATCTGTACATTCACTGGCCATCTTTCAGAGGTACTCATGAATATTAACACACTTTTTATGGAAATAATGATGAAATATAAAAACAAAAATTTGCTGTTCCATCGAAAAATGCATATAGGAACAACATGATAAAAAAGTATGAAACAACATTATTGGTCGTATTCATGTACTCTCACCCCTGGAAAATGGGCAATAAATGAAATGTCAGCCTGTGTGAGGCTCTCCGTTCACGACCGATTTTTGACAGATGTCTTTATCGGCAAGAAGAATTCTGTCAAAAATCTGTAAAAAATTTGGTCGTGGGTGAAGAGCCTAATATTTACTCAAAACTCAACTCCAGAATGAAGCAGAACGAATATGAAGAGTAAAGTGAACTAAATTCCTTCCTCCTTTTACCTGTGATCAAATATTACTATTACTATGACGTCACCACGCGCGGTCTGAAAGGGTGATCTATTCTTAGCGATGCGGACGACCACAGATCGTTAGCAAAAGGGTTTCACTCGTGTACCTACCTAAGTACTTATAAATACAATTTTAGATAATTGAATTAACTGAAAACTCAAACAGCGCTTATTGAACTCATTATTGACTTTAGAACAACTTTTGGTAACGGACCGACCACGAAAATAAAATGGCGATACGTACATTTTGTCGAGATATGTGAACACAAATATGGATCAGCCGTTGTTTTTTTTTTAACAGGCCTCTCTCAAAATATAAGTAGATGAACTTAAGTTTTTCTTTCAGGTTTCTCGTACAACGCATTAATAAAATATCTAAACAGATCGCCTTCGATACGCTATAATTATGGTTTGGACACAAAATAGTGTAGGTACCTACCTCGGAAATATATTTTAATACATATTCTATTTGTCAAATCCAAAGTAACACAAAGTCACAGACCCCTTCGCCGTCAAAGTCTTACAAAATAAGAAAAAGAATAACAACCGTAACTTTCAAGATGGCGTCTCTGGTAAACATCACTAAATACGGTTCACCGGTAAATCCGGCTGTGATCGATGTCAAACTCAATTGATTACCGGATGTACGCACGTTCTGGCTTCCATCTCAGCGATGCAAGCTATTTCGGGGGATATTCACTCTTCGGTTTGTTCATACCATTTAGGTTATCCATTTCTCACCTTCGCTTTCGATGCAATTGGCATTTATGATTTTATATTTACGGAAATGTGTTGAAATATCTATTAATATTAAAAAGATAAAAGATTTTTTGGTTGTACTGAATAGACTCGCGGCTAACTACCTTGTTAGCCTAGTGTTCCTAAACGCGACTGCTACGCTAGAGGTCTTGGATTTGATTCGCAGCTCGAGAAAAGTGTTATTGGGTTTCTATGATATTCTCAGTAGCAGCTCGGAGTTAGGATTTGTGCCCGGTTAATGGCAATAGAGTCGCTCCCTATTACATGGGACCTAAACATACCGGCGAAGTGTGGGTGTACATTGGTCCACCTCTGCCTAACCCTTCGGGGAATGCAAGCGTGATGGTATGTATGTAAAGAAGTCATTGTCCCCATGATTACCTATATCGCGAAAAAGTCATTTCAATTTGTCGAGTTATGCGAACATTAATGTATGCTTTAGTTATTTTTTAAGCTGAGTATATTTACTTCTCCGTGCTTGTTCGGGACATACAAGCGAGGCATGTAAAGCCATGCGCACACTGCCCATCAAACTGGTCAACATTGTGCAAATATTATTGCTGGGAACAACCTTGTTTTTGGTCAGAAAGATCACTGTTTTCAGTAGCGCACAATGTAACGCACGCAAAACAACATTGTTTTGCTTATAGTTACATGCAACATAGGTTGCGGGGGTATGTCAAGTTTAAATAGAACGCTTAATAAGTCTTGTAGTCTGCCTCGTTAGCCTAGTGGACCTGAGCACGACTGCTACGCTAAAGGTTTGGGGTTCGATTCCCAGGTCGAGCAAAGTGCAATTGAGTTTGCGACTTTTTTTGTAGGTTTCTGGTAAAGAAAAAATAGTGTTGATTAGGTACATCTAGGTACATTTCGCCAATTATGCTAATGTTCTATTATGTAATGGAGGGCGAGCCTATTGATAGTACGTAACCGAGAAAAAATTCAGACTACGCCGGCCACCACTGAGAAATTCCTAATGGAAAACTATTACATTTGCCCCAACCGGGAATTTACCCTGCGTTAAACTGCGCCGCGGGAGACGCTCCGGGCGTCGGGCGAGCCACGACACGACTCCCGGCCACCGTAGACGCGGGTCTGTGGACGGTGAGAAATGGGTAGCTCACCGTCCGGGTCCGTACTTTAACTAACGACAGACCGTGTCAACGGCGCGTTCGTGTTCCACGCGCTCCATAAAGAGATGTCAGCAAACATTTGAAGGGGCCTCTCAGAGCCGATGCCTGCCGGGGCTGCGGGTTGTTCGAAAGAGATACCGCGCCCCCGAAACGCAAAGGGCACAAGAAGGATCATGGATGGGTTTTAGTCAGTAAAAATCTGACACTTCCTCCCGCTCCGCCTAGGTCGGGAGAAGTTATTTGATGATTTGTCATCCGAAAAAAACCCTGCCTTAATTTTAGCAGCATTCCGACTCCTAAACCATCGAGGTAGGAGTGAAACAGTGTAAATCAAAATTAAACGATTTGAGGATGCTCCTCTTAACTTGTATAGTAATGACGATGTACGTTTACAAATGAGGAGCCACAGGCAAAACTGAGTATAGATGGCGCCAGGAGCAACTGTACCGTGTTTACTTGTCAAGACAAGATTGTGATTGATTTTTCGTTAATATTCTAAGTTAAATTCATTTAAAATGTACTCTTTTCTGACTGTCCCTCAACTTAAAGATGCGTTACGTAAGAGGAATGCGACAACTGCCGGTAAAAAGGCCGATTTGATTGAAAGGTAAAGACTTAAAATGGTTGAGGTTATAATTGATTTGTAAGGTTTTTTTTTTGTTTCTATGGACTAACTATCCTATTTTATTAGTAGATTAGAATCATATGACCGGAATCAAAATTTTGGTGCCGATTGCGACAACCACGAGGACTCCGAGTACCAGTGTCCACCTACAAACACGTTCATAGATATAAATGCAGATACTCCTCTACCAATGATCAAAAGAGAGGTCATACAGGATTATTTTGAAAAGTAGGTACCTATATTCAAATAATAAATCTTTAAGAAGCTGTTTGCTATATACATAAGATCAGTAGATAATGTAAGAAATATATTTATTGAATTAAGAACTTAGGTTCGTCAATTACTAAATGATAGTAGAATATTATAAGTAGAACCACTGCGATGACTCACCTGTATACTTGCTTTTCCCATGATAATCGTCTTCAGTAAAATGCGCAGCACACAAGCGTGCAGTATTACTTGCCTTAAAGTTTTTAATACGTAACGCCGATTCCCATTGTTTTCTGCGTTTATTATCCTTAGGAAACAAATGTACTCCTCTATTTTTACAATTTAACGCACTACACTGAGGCATCTTTCTAAAGATTAGGGAAAAAATAAATAATAATATTTACTGAATGCAAAAAAACCATACGATTTGACAACTGTTATGTCAAAACAGGGTACAGTTGCTTATGCGCCCTCTGTCGTGATAAAAAGTTAGTGCTCCTCCTCATTCGCCTTAACAGTTCCATGATGGAACTATTGATGATTTTTGTAACCACTAGTTCCATTTTGCAAGGCAAATGAAAATAATGGAACTAATGTTGAATCTTCGTTGTCACTAGTACCATAACAGTTCCATGATGGAACTATTGATGTTTTTTGTAACCACTAGTTCCATTTTAAAAGGCATCTAAAAATAATGGAACTAATGTTGAACCTTCGTTGTCACTATTACCATAACAGTTCCATGATGGAACTATTGATGTTTTTTTTTAGTCACTAGTTCCACATTATGACTTTAGGCACTTGTGAAATTTTTTAAGCGTTAAAAATCACTAGAGGTAAAAACACTTAGGTTTTATAATCATTTTAATCAATAAAATCAACATATTTGTTTTTCATTTACGATTCGGATTCAGAGTATTAAAATCATTAAAGCACGTGCTCAACGAATTTTATCTAAAAAATGGCCCATAGATATTTCACCTGTTATTAGTTGCATTTGGGTTTCAATGATCAAGTCATTTCTGTCTTGATTCATTCTTCGCCGTTTAGGTTGTGAGCTTAAAATGAATTTAAAAAATATTTCTTCACGTTTTGGATGATCATTGAAGCCCAAATGCAACTAATAACAGGCGAAATATCTCGAAATATCGCGAATACTCTGAATCCGAATCAAAAACCGAAAATCGTACGTTCTCTGAATCGTAAATGAAAAAAAAAAATGTTGATTTAATTGATTAAAATGATTATAAAACCTAAGTGTTTTTACCTCTAGTGATTTTTAACGCTTAAAAAATTTCACAAGTGCCTAAAGTCATAATGTGGAACTAGTGACTAAAAAAAAACATCAATAGTTCCATCATGGAACTGTTATGGTAATAGTGACAACGAAGGTTCAACATTAGTTCCATTATTTTTAGATGCCTTTTAAAATGGAACTAGTGGTTACAAAAAACATCAATAGTTCCATCATGGAACTGTTATGGTACTAGTGACAACGAAGATTCAACATTAGTTCCATTATTTTCATTTGCCTTGCAAAATGGAACTAGTGGTTACAAAAATCATCAATAGTTCCATCATGGAACTGTTAATGGTACTAGTGACAATGAAGCGTGCTGTTTATAGCACATGCGTAACGTTATAACTAACGTTAATTGTAACGATTATGGAGACGCACATGTTCCGTTTGGGGCCTTAATGTATTTATAAAGGGCATTGTGACTGTGTTTAATTTCAATTAAATATCCTTCAAATCAATATAATCACGATTTTAATACGTCATACACAGATTAGTTTCAAAAGAAATAAATAAGTAATTCGGTTGCTGCATCAAAAAAAAAAAAAAAAACTGTAAGCAAATTATAACAATTATAACCTCTTTTATAGCAATTTACCGTAAAATGTCATTTGATAAAATTGCAGAATAATCACTATCAGTGACAGAAACAATCCAAGATTGCCATCATTAAAAACAGAAGGGTACAGTCCGAAACGGATATATTTTTAGCGTAAATTAATTCAATGGAACCCTTTAAGATATTATTGGGTATCATTCGGGTATCTTGGGAAGGGATATTTTTTGTAAAAGCACCGTAACGGATACCTACGGGAGAACACTTAGCGCTCTATTGTCTTATTGGGCTTACGAGTAGTGTGGGGAAAATGTCGATATTTAATATTCGATTTTTGAAATAATTTTTTTAAGGCTTTTAAAAAGTATGAAATATTTATAGCAGCAGAAAAATTTTCATTAACTTCTACAAAAACAAATAACAATGTTTAGTTTGGATTGCAAATTGCAAGCCCCTGTGACCAGTATAAAGTAGTTAAGTATATCAAAGTAACATTAAGAATTTGATTTACTGTGATATTATTATAGTTTAATGCTGTTAAAAACTAATAAAAACTATTTTTTGTGGTTACAAAACGACACGTATAACTTAAGGATAACTTAAACTAAGCACAACTTTGAACGTTAAAATCAGAACTAAGCGGTGTCAGATGTTATCTGCGAAACTTTCAAACTTATGTTTCGAGAATAATGTTTAAACGCCATCTTTTAATGTAAAACTACTATTACCTAGCTTTTTTCATTCTGATTTAACTTTTTATAGCGTGGGAAGAACAGGATGAAGAAATTGTAAAAAGTAAAAGAGAAAGATCTTCTTTTTTGGTGGTATTGCTCAGCACAGGAGTGTTGTATTGTGTTTAAGACATTTATGATCTCGGATCTCAATTACTTATTTCTTTTAAATGCATATTTTTTTTTTTGTGACAGAAAAAGAAATAAAGATAATACGTTTATTTATTCACGAGGCACAAAAAATAAATAGTAACGGGTTTAGGCACATCACATAACATCATTTTGGGAACTAGGTCAAAGACAGTGTTGTTAGAAGCTTTTTCATAAAAACTTTCCAAATACCTTTCAACTTTTATCGACACACTTTAAATTCTGCTCCTACTCCCTATTATCAAAACAACCCTTCCGTAATCCTACACCCGGCGCTGCACAAAATATCGATAAACACACCATCACATCCCTACTCACACCGGATTCATGCTCATAAATAAAATATAGGTCGCGCCAGGTGATGGGTCCCACGTAAGCGGGGTCCACCTGCGAACGCCGACAGCGATCGATGCAAGCGCAACCGAATTTAAACATTTATATTTTTACAGCCGACCACGTGGCTCCCGTGTTCTAAATTTCAAAATTAGCGTTTTCAACTGTCGATTTCAGGCTGAGTGTTTTATGTCTTGTCGCGTTCGAACTGCATTCGATGAAATAAAATGTGTCGATTTATTAGCGTGCTCCTTTGAGGTATACCTCTATGGCGTGCTCAGCAAATTTGACAGTTTCTTTTTTAAGACATTGGAAATTATATAATTGAAGTTGTTTGAGAAAAGCAGTAATTAAATTATTTAACTCAGCAGACTAGATATAGGACTGTCGTTTTGTTATTTCTCTTTTTTTTACTCTTCTATATGACCTTTCCCGTGTGCCGAACATCGGTGATATAGCTTTATAATCTTCCACATAAGGATTTTTTCAAATCGGACTCAGTGGTTTCTGTGATAAGCGCGTTCAAACAAATAATTTCTTCAGGTTTATAATATGCAACGCATGAAACAAAACATTATGTTTATAGCTTACAATAGATGGGCCGTGGGGGTAATTTAAAGTTATGACGGTTAAAACTTGATACCGTAAAAATACTTAAAGAAGTTAGAATTTTGGCTTTCAACACTTTTGTAATACGGTGGTTCCTAGGTATGGAGCACGTAAATAAAGCTACTCCAATGTGTCAAATTTCTTTAATGGTTTTTTAACTTTATGACATGATATTAAGGTTCATATTTAATTGGGAAAATTTGACAGTTTGGGATAACCTAACCTAATCTAACCTAACCTAACTATCGGCTTTGTTAAGTGTCTCTTTAGACCGGTTATTTCATACAATTTAAAAGCAATTCGTCAGGGTTAAATAGCCAGATGTATTTAATTAAATACAGAAGTAAAATAATAAATCAAAACAAGCTTATAAGTAGCTATAGACACTAATTAGTGAGAATTATGTAATTCTAATTCCATTTAAAATACAATATTAACTTTATGATGGTACATTTGCATATTTGATTGACTAAATTAATATTTGGTTACAAAACGTTAACCAAAGTAGATCTAAATGCTTATTAATTTGTTATTTTAAACACTTAAAAGTTGAATAATTGAAAATGAGAAGAATTTTAATTGAGTTTGACAGATGGGCTGTTTTCGTAATGCAAATAATAATTATGTCTTGTATTTATATATTTGATAAACAATTAATTCAAACATTAGGCGGATTAGCAAAAGTGAAACATCTGTTTATAGGCTGAGCCAAAGAAAAATAAATTTGCTAATTTTACTAGATAACAGAAGTAACTACATACACGAACTATTTTATTTATATAAACTGTATTTTCTAATTTAATTTAATTTTCTAATTTCATTCATTTATTGTCTATCTGTCACATTTTATTAAATCGGTCATTTTCCAGAATAATTGCCAAGCTAATTGACAGAAATCTGTGAACCTAACGCAATCTGTGGACCTAATATAATCTGTGGACCTAATATAATTTGTGGTTAGTAAGTACTGCAAATAGGCTTCATTAATTCCTTGAGATTGAACTTGGTTATTAGAATCTGTATAAGTAGACATTAATTGGGGTTGTGTGGTTGTATCAACAGATAAGTCATGGCTTTAATAACTTTCCCTCCTTCACCTTACGTTTACAACTGAACGTAAGATGGGGTAGTAAAATGGCAATGGTTTCGTTTAAAAACATTAAATACACAAGTTATGTTGTAGGTACTTACATATAAGCTGTTGGTGAACCTATTCAAATTAAAAAAAAGCTATTTTTAACCATGGTTAAATAAGAAAGTGGCGATTGGAATATTTTTGGATTGTAATTTGTATTTGAATATATTTTGGTAATAAAAAAGGGTTTCCTTATTTAGTAAAGCCACTTTCGGGTTACTGAATATAAATAAATCTGTATTATGATATCACACTACAAAATTATTAATTCACCATTTTACTAACAAAAAAGGAAACCACAGTCACTGTCGATGACAGAAAGCCAATTACAAGTCTTCATGGTTATATTATACTTAAGGGGAATTCGTGATGTGAGCATAGAAATAGTATTTAAATACCCATTTAGTAAAAGAAAGAAAGGAGAAAAAAAAGTTAATAAATACCTTTTATTCTTCCCTATTTAGCATGAATATCTTTTTAAAGAACTAAGTAAGTTCGTACCTATTCAATAAATCCTAAAGTATACCTCCATAGGTACTTATCAAGTTTTTGCAGATAAACTGTAAAAACTTGGTATCAACTCTGTGGAGGTCGGATCTCGTAAATTCGTCACACGGCTTTAGGAGACAGTCAAACAAAACATACACTTTATTATATGTATGTATGTATTATACACATACACAAGATAATAAAGGGTGTACAGTATTGGCCTGTTGGGTATAGCTTCTCGTAAAGTTATGGAAACGAGTTGTTTAATGTTTAAAACGGATTCCGGAAAGAGCCATAAACTTTACACTTGCTAGGTAAACGGGTGTTTATAGTACCTATGTTGTAATTTTCAAAATAATCTCAGGTTGTCATGTGCCCACTAACGCCATTGTATAGTAGTTTGCTTATTCATACATGTCCATGCATTGTCTATGATTTGTTCGAAATTCCAAAGCATACTTACATTATTTTATTATTACCATGGAAATAGTAGGTATGTACAATGTCCACCGTTCCCCTAATTACCATACGACTCTAAAGAGGACACGAATACCATTCCACCTCCTTAGAGTTTAAAAATACTGATCCGTTTACGTACTGACATGAACATGTAGCGCCTGCTCCATCCCTCGAGTGATAAGCGTGAAGTTTATAAAGTTAGGTTCACACCGCGCCAGCTGTCACCACTCCTGTGACAGCTCGGACATGAATTACTGCCTCCACTTGTCTGTTCCTAGTTTAGCAGAAGATAAGTTATGGTAGCTGTACTTTTTTTGCTGCAACAAAACTCTTTATAGAAAGGACGCTAGGAAAAATGTTTGAATTGTCTACAAATACAGTAATAAATGACATATCAGTCATGTATAAAATTGTAAATTTAAAATAGAAATAGGACGATATTTTTATAAGAAATAAAAAAGAATTAGAGTTATCGAAGTCCCTGACAAACACGGTCCTATATGAAATGTTTAATGTAATTTATTGAACGCTTTTTCTACCCGCATGTAGATTACACGAGAAATTAATTACTGGGCTTATAATTGTCAAAAACATTGCTTGATAATAAAAGATTTTAGATCGTGGTTTAGCAGCTTTCTTAAATAGCTCTTCTACAAGCTTGGTTTTAAGTATTTAACTAAAGCTGACAAATCGTTAGGCCCAATACATTTGCCCAAGCATTATTACCTTGCAACATTGTCCGCGTCAAATTTGACATATTTTGCCACAGGAATCGTACATTTTTCCGGGATAAAAAATATCCTATGTGTTATTTCTCACTACAATCTATCTCAGTGCCAAGTTTCACCCAGATCCGTGCAGCCGTTTAAGCGTGAAAGAGTTACAAACATCCATCCATGCTCACAAACTTTCACATTTATAATATTGTAAGATTGATTGAATTAAGATGTAAGATGTAGGATATAGGTTATGATAGTAGGGTAGGATTAGTAGAATAGCAGGATCTATCCATGACATTCATAATTCCTTAACATTTGACAGACGGTTTATGAAAAAAAAAAAACAAAATAAAACGGAACGCCACGAAAAAAGTATTCGCTCTGGCACCTCGACATTTAGTTTTAAATCGTCAATCACGTTGGGGTGAGATTAAAACTTTTTCAATTACGAACTAATAGCGCGTAGGTGTTCCACACGTTATAAAATTTGAAAAAAGAAAGAAGAAAATAACATGGCGTCGGACTAAATAATGGAGGGAAAGATCGCGGTGTAATATTTTTTTTTCGGTTTAATCCAGGGCTGCCTCGTTCCAAACAATTAAAGCTATCCGCTTAAATCCCAGACAACTTGATGTATGGTGTGCACGGAAAACTTGACGCCGAGAAAATATCTTATTATTTTGTTTAAAAATGTTAATGAAACAAGGTCTGATGCAGTAACCGATACTGGTAAAGACAATGACGTTTTAGATGATGCACTGGAACTGATAACTTTCTTGTTATAATTTTTCTGTAATAAACATAAATAAAATTATTAGGTACTCCTAAGGACTTTCTGATATTGATTAAAAAATTATGACCCAATTTTTTAAATTGGGCTTTATTAAATCATTCGATTTGAAACCCGGACGCATATTAAAATCGATTATGTGCTCACATACTTGTACCAAATTGAATACCACTTCTTTTCATGTAGCGATCTATACTGAAAAACATTGATTACCTCAACGATATATTCATTTCATTAACAATTTGTACATTGTGCCGAAACATTTAACAAATAACAAATACGATATTTTTTCACAATTAACTCACGTAAACCTGTAAATTACAGGTTATAAACGACCGTCATTAACTGTTCCGATTTCGCAACAGTTACAAAATAACAGTTCCATAAATTGGAGAACTGTGATTGCTGTCGCTACGCTCGGCGGGAATTAATTTCGTATGTTAAAAGTAAAACGAGCGAGGATTACTGTGGCGGTATTAAGTAGGCGTCAAAAATCCCGGTGGTATGAGGTATATCTATAGGTATATACTCGTATCTATGTAGGGCATTCAAGCCGGGAGTTGTACGGAGTTACAGGGATCAGTAATGGATATCAATTTTCGCGTTCTTTTAGTGTGTTCGGGTTTTATATTACCAGTGTTCAGTTTTGAGACTTGTCGTTAGGATAAAGAATGATAATATAAAGCGGTTTTGAGCAATTCACTTAGAAAATAAGAGATTGTAGACGTCGTTCGTTGATAGTGGGTAGTAGTTTTTCGTGTAGGTAGTTATTATAATCTCCATAGTATTCAGTACATAAAGGGGAGGCAAAGTTCAAATATATGTACATAATTGTCGAAACGGGAAGTAAGATTTATTACACAATCAAAGTACATTAAACTACCTAATGGATGACAGCCAAAACTCTGAACAGCTATTCGTCAATATTAGAATTGATTTCGAAATTCGAAGCGCAAATAATGTCTCATTGTCACAAGAGAGATGACTGAATAACTTGTAGTCTTCCGCCCACACAATCCAAGATAAAAGACTGGTTGATTTATAAATTCCCTGGGAAGTGGATCAGTATTCTATCCCGACGGCGGACAGCATTAAAGATTAAGGTCGGTCTGTGTTAACACAGGAATCTATCAATATCTAGATAATCCGCTTATAAATATTTCTATCAACAACGTGTTTTGATAGAGACGTGACATTTTTATCGTTGTTGTCTATTATTTTTGTTTGTTATAGAGTGGGAGTTCATAGAGGTGTTCATTTGGATTATTTTTATTTAAGGATTAAATATTTAAGTAACATCTTTCACAAGTGTGACACTTCAGTCTTTTATTTATTCAATACAGTACACCAATAGCATACATCATAATCTTCCTGCCCTTATCCCATGTTACTTGGGGTCGGCACGACATGTTTTCTTCTACCATGCCGGGCTGTCAATCGTCATGCTATGCTGTCGTCGTGATTCCCATCTCTTTTATATCATTTTTCAACAAATTCATCCATCTTTTATTTGGCATCCCTTTTCGTCCCCATCCATCCATCCACATTCCAAACAGCATAATTGCACCTACATTATGCATTGTATATTAATTCAGTTATATTATGGGCACAAAACAACTAACGAAACCTCGGCGAAGCTAAAAGCTGTCACAAAACCATTGATCCATATTTGCTCTAGACAAATAAGTCATGAGGGCAGGTCTTTACCCCGCTTCGGGGCAATGTAGGCTCTGATATTTACTAGTGTAAGCACTGAAATACTAATTTTTCACAATGCTTGGCTAAGGGATTGATAGGCGGACATTTTTAACTGTTACTTCCAGCTATGTATAAACTATTTCTTTCCTTGACAAGGATTACGAAGCACTGTCAACTAAGATAATAACCCTTTATTATTCATTAACTCGCTGAAGTTAGTGTATGGAGTACCTAGAGCCAGTTATTATGGGCCCTTTAAAGTTGACGGGCGGCACTCCGGACGGAGGTAGTTTCCACAACACTCGTTATAGTTTGTGGACGATAAACGAGACTGGAACGTGATTGTAAGCCTATGTTAGTAGATGGCGGCAGTAGGAGGATTAGTGGAACTTCGCTTTGAACAACGAACTATATAACTGTTATTTATTTTTGATTGACGAGCGAGTTTCTCAATACGATTCGGTTGTTTTTTTTTGGTGTTTGACATTTCTCAACCGAATTTGTTGATTTTCATTTTATTTGAGAATCTGTTATTTATTTAAATAAAGATTCGACATAGGCCTTCAGAGATAGACAATGGAACTCCTGAATACCGAACAGTACCTATACCTCATCATCTGTTTAGCCTTTACCCAGATATGTTGGGATAGGCTTCTAGTCTAACCGGATGCAGCTGAATACTAGTGTTTTACATGGAGCGACTGCCTATCAGACCTCAACCCAGTTGGGTTGCTCTCGCTTGCAGCGCTTTTTTTGTTAAATAATTTGTGTTTTTATTGTATCGTGGATGTGTTTACAGCACCATGTATTTCTAATGAAATCATGCCTATTACCTCACATGTGTAGCTAATCTTTAATATCTTTTGCGCTTTATGTAGCAGACGCAGTCTTCTTTAATATTCATAGTTTAATCATCATAACAACTCAAACCCTATCCAACCAAGGATCTAAGCAAAGATTACCAAACGTCAGCTAAAAACTGACATTTATGAGACTGCTATTTACGTTAACGTCGCTACTCGAGAGACCAATCAAAAAGACGGACAACTATAAGTTGGCAACACTGTCTTGTGCAAATTAACTCAAAGTTTTAACTGCACAAGTGCCAACCGCATCTAATTGGGCGGGACGCACCAAGGAGGCGAGTGAAGAAGGTCCATTTATTTAATGACGAAGGAGATGCTTAACTGAATACTTAATTGGACAGATGGGGTTGCGGTAGTTTGACCTGGACTAATGTAATGAAGATAAAAAATAGTAATAGTAATTTCTTAAATTGAATTAAAAAAAAAATGGTCAGGAAAACTTAACGTCACATTTGCATGTCGGTGACAAGGTCACATTTGCATGTCGGTGACGCGAAATCAAAAGATTAGCCTCTACAAAAAATTGCTAAAGAAGTTTTTTAAGAAACAATGTTAAATGGATATTCTATTCTAATCGATACTTTGTTCTGCAGAGTATTACTTAACTATTATTACAATCAGCCGATGTATTCTGTAAAAATGTTCCTTGGTGAATTTAGGTGAAGTGAGGTCAAGGTGGAGCTTGTGATCTTTTATGATCCTTTTCTACGTTGCTCTAAGAACCACTCTTGCATGCCGAATTCTTGAAAGCGAGTACCGATGTATTTAGCAGTACGTGAGCTTCTGAAAACTCCAAGTAAACATCACATTTTCTTATTCCAAATTCGAAATCTATTTCATATTACAAAAGTGGACTTTCTGCTCAACACCTTATAACGTTATAACTCGCTAACTAGACTTTTTGACCGTTCCACTTGTTGGTTAATTAAACTATTCAATTAGCGGGTTCCAACCGCCGGGTTCCCTACGTAAATAATAAGTTTAAGAATTATGAGTGGTTGCTGTAAATGGTGCCGGATTCTGCACTGAAAATGTTAAACTGCTTTCAACATTTTTTTTTGTGGTTTTTAATTTGTTGATTGATTGGTAGGAAGTATAAAGTTTTATGTTAAGCCTTAATGAGCATTGTAGGTACTGGTGGATTTTCTACTGACAAAATTTGTAATGAAAACAGATATAAACCTAGATTATACGAAGAATTTCAGGACCTAGATTTCTAGATTATCTATTTCCTAGATTTATCCCAAGTTTTTAAATACGTAAAACCATGATTATACGTATTTTTTATGTTCCATAGTGTGCATAAATAAATAAATAATTCATAAATAAATCTTGCATAAATAAATAAATAATTCAGCTGTCAAATCTGGTGATAAAAACCCGTAGACAGTAAAAACCAAAGACCAAAATTACAACTACCAACCTTACAACTTGACATAACATTATTTGACAACTGAATAAAGTGAACAACCTTTAAGCATGGAAATAGTATGTACTTACTGGCCCTATAGCCTTTGAGGCTTTGAGTGACCGAGGGTCATTGTACCGGGTCACAATATTACCGTTATCCTGTTCAAATAAAACCTTTATATTTGACAAATAACACCACTTTCGACCATTTTGTAGATCAATTGTGGTGAACTGACCCGTCCTGTGACGTCATTTACATATAAACATGTAAATATTGATGTTAAGAATTCGGTTAAATTTTAACTAAAATGTCGGCTCTTCTCTTTAGGGTTGGTGATGCAAGTTACAAGTGCAAGCGAGTTATTGTGCATCGTAAAATCTCAAAGATTTTCTCGTTAAAAATAACATAGACCACTTCTTATTGAAAAATAACAGTAATTAGTGTCAGCATTTTGATTTTGATATGGGTACACTAAAATATCACCCTTATAGCATATTAGTTTAGGTTTTCCCTCAACCTGAAAAGGGGTCTTCGTACTCATTAATCATTACAAACTTTAAGTAGATACTTACTACAGGATCAACCCTGAAATCTGGGATTTTAGCACTAAAACTACAGAGACAAGCCAACATGATTATTAATTAACTAGGTGTTCCCCGCGGTTTCACCCTCGCTGCTCAGCACCTGTTGGTCGTAGCGTGATGTTACATAGCCTATAGCCTTCCTCAAGAAATGGACTATCCAACACTAAAAGAATTTTCCAATTCCAACCAGTAGTCCCTGAGATTAGCGCGTTCAAACAAACAAACTCTTTAGCTTTATAATATTAGTATAGATTATACATAATTTAAAATAATGCAAACATAAAATCGTAAGACTTTTACATCAAATATTTAACTAAAATGATATGATTCGGTCATAAAATTAATCATTTCATTTAAAATCAATAAAAAACTTTTCTTCAATGTTACGCCAAATGCTGGTACATTATCCACAAAACATTAATGTCAAATGCCATTTAAAAAGAAAATAATATTTATTTTTTTAGACTATATTTGGCTGTTTCCATAATTTTTTTGATGGTTAATGGCCAGCGTTTTCCCTTTAAATTAATAATGTATTTAACATACCACGTAAAATAACTTAAGTAATGTTTGATCATTATTAACCTAATATGCCCAATAATTCGGAAACGAAACTTAAAAAAAAAAACAAAACTATTTAATGAAAAAGAATTAAAACCTTTTCCTCAATAAAACGCCGAATACTGGCATATAATCCACAAAATATTTGACAAATGCCATTTAAAAAGAAAATAAATTTTATTCTTAAATAAAACATATGGCCGCTTCCACGTTTTTTTGACGGTATATGGCCTGCAATTTTCACATAAAAAGATAGCGTAAAGCAAAAAGGTTTAATATATTATTCATTTTTGTCGGTCGGCTAATGAGATATTTCCGATATTTCTGACGATAAAATTCTTATTAACTGACTTCAGAAAAAGGTTCGAAGAGGTTCCCAATTCGTCGGGTTTCTTTTTATTGTATTTTATTTTATATGAAAAAAAGAGGCTTTTGCAACATCACAATAATTCAATAAATCCACGACAATAGATACAAACTTATCCTAAAAAATCTTAACTAAACTAAATTAACCTCTTATTAAAAACTAAAGAGGTAATTTTGGGCCACGCACCAAGGACGCGCTCTACATCGGAACAAAATAAAAAACCTCACCGATCCAATTTCATTACGAGGCTATTTTACGACGAGTCCTGCCGCGTACAGGTGGATGTT
Organism: Caradrina clavipalpis; assembly: GCA_932526535.1. Classification (NCBI taxonomy): domain Eukaryota; kingdom Metazoa; phylum Arthropoda; class Insecta; order Lepidoptera; family Noctuidae; genus Caradrina; species Caradrina clavipalpis. The sequence continues at coordinate 1,741,910 of OW052111.1, read as the reverse complement.
TTTATTGCGACTACTCCGAACCGGATTAAATGATATGCTAGTGTTAGAAAACGAACATTTAAATGGAGGAGAACCTAATTGGTTTCATTGATAATTAATATACCATAATCCAATCTGCCATACATTCGTGTGTATTTATCAAAAAATATTAATTGTCTTATTAATAAATTTTGTTGTTCTATAAAAGTAATTTTTCAAAAATGCTTCTTTGGAAAACAAAACCCGTGATATGCGCTTGCATGATAGCATGTAGTTTTCGGCTATCTAGACAAACGGCAGCGTGTCAAGCCAAGTTCAAGTCGCTAATTGTTATAAGCGAACTAGAATTTGGATTACTTCTGATTAAAAAAGCTCTGTTTGATTATTAAGTTATACTAAAGATTTTGTATATTTATTTTTTTAAATAATCACCATTACCAACTTTACAATTTAAATTTCTAAATTCCATTAATCAATTTAAAAAATCCCGCCACATCAATACGAACCCCCTGTACCACGCACCGGGCCACGTATTAATATGTCAAGTTATAAAGTTTACAACCGCGACGGAGACGAGCCGGTGTGACGGTGTGTCGTGTGCGTCAGTCGGCCAGGGCATAGGTTCTTATGTCCCACAGCCATCCGCTTCATTACTGTTCGAAGGTTTTATTGTTACTAGCGTGTAACCTTCGTGATTGCTTTATAACAGTTAAGATAAAGATAATGATGTTATTATTAAACTTAATTCAAGTTGCCGAATTTTGGCCTAGATATATTTTCTGAGTTAACAATTTAACGGCTCTTATACCATAGTTGCTTAACGACAGAAACAGGGTACCTATGGTGGTAATACCACATGAGTATGGTGGTTTTTTGCCGCAAAGCAGCGTTTTGTGTTTCAGCGTGAAGGGTATTGGTAAATTGAATAAATTGGTAATTGGTAATTGGTTTAATTGGTAAATACAAGCACATGAGACTTTTTAGTTTGGTCTCTGGGATGGCAACGCATCTGAGAGGTCTCTGGTATTGCTTATGTCGCCGGTGACAACTCAAAGTCAAAATCAAAGCATTTACTTGAAACTAGCTATATACCCGCGGTAACACCCGCGTTCAGCTACGTCTCTGCTTACTGCTCTGCTGATGTTAGTCGTAGCGTGATGCTCTATACATTTTAAACTATGTAGAGATAAAACATTTACAGGCACTTTTGAATTGTCAAAGAGTCCGTTAGTAGTCAGAAGGACATCAAGACACTTAACATAGTTGGGCAGCCCGATTGTTTGACATCCAAAGACATACTAAAATATTACTTTCAGCTAGTAAGTCACAGTTCAGCAATCGTTCGTATTCCACGCGCGCCTCAAAGAGATGTCAACAAACATTCGGAGGGGCCACTAAGGGCCGATGCCTGCCGGGGCTGCGGAATGTTAAAAATGCGGAAAGGGCACAAGAAGGAACATGTATGGGTTTTAGTCAGTAAAAGTCTTACACTCCCTCCCGTTTCGCCCAGGACGGGGGAAGTCATTTGATGATTTCCCATCTTTAAAAAAAAAGCCCTAATATTGCGTATATTGAATGGCTTAATTCAATATACGCAAGCATTTGTTGTAGAGGCATTCCGTGTGGCTATTTCCATTCAGTTCCCAGAGCGATCCATATTAACGTATAAACTAATAGCAATGCGGGTCGATAGCATAGCATTAGCCCGATTAAATATATTTATAGCTACAATCGTTGCTATTATTCCGGGCCACGTTGTGGCCTGTAAATTTTATGTCTTTCCCTATCACAGAGTAGGGAGGGAATGGAAGGATCAGACGAGTATTTTATTGAAGTAGAGTACGTATGATTTGTGAGTATGAAAAATGTTTGCTATTTGAAGTTGTTAAATAGAGTGGTTCTAGTGCACACGAATGAGTATTCTGAACCGGGCTACTAGAATCTTGATCGCTTGATGGCAGAAATGAATTAAATACTTAAACTAATATTATAAGGGCGAAAGTCTGTGTGTGTATATTTGTCTCTTCTTCACGCTCGAACGGTTGAACGGATCTGGATGAAATTTGGCACTGAGATAGTTTGTAGTGTGGAATAACATACATAATACTTTTTAACCCGGAAAAAAATACTGTTCCAGTGGGATAATATAAATATTTACTTTCACTCGAACGAAGTCGCGGGAGGAATTAAATTAAATACTAGCTAGTATTTAAATAAACGGACGGATTACCGTTAAAAAAAATTAATTAATCATTCTCATGCTTGGTGGAATAGTTACATTTTATCAAGTTCAGCCCTGCACGCACGTGGTGAATTTATTACGATTGAATTTGCTGAATTAGTGACTGTATACTTGGAAATTCAGCGTCCCCGAGTATTTAGTTTTTCGCACATGGACACTCCATTCCCTCCTCAGTCCATGGCTCCTATTATCCGTAACGTTTATGGGCCTTTAAGACGAGGCTTTAAGTATTGGTGTTGTTACAAAAATTGCCCTCGGTAATGTTGTATTGGGAATAACATTAAATTATTCGCACTTATTTTAACGATTATGTTTATTGGTTTCTTTTTGGAGATCGATATTATAGATTTTGGTGTACGGTGCTTCTAAGACAGGTAGGGTAAACGAGAGCTTGTATATGGATATTTAATTATGAGTTTATTACTTACGTTATAAAATAAGTACGTATATTGAAGTGTTATTTACTAATGCCTAGTGTAAGTTGTGTGTGTGCCTAGTGGTCCTAAGCGGAACTACGACGCTAGAGGTCTTGGGTTCGATTCCCAGGTCGAGCAAAAATTGAAATGGGGATTTTCTAAAAAAATCTCAGTAACAGCTCGGAGTGAGGATTGGTGCTCGGTTAATGGCAATAGGCTCGCCCCCATTTACATATCACCTAAACATACTGGCGAACTATGGGTATATATTGGTACACCTGTGTGTATGTTATTTTCTTTCTAGAGAAGGGTGACCTTAATTCTCTCTACTGCTGAAAATGTCGTAAAACAGTTTTTTTTCCCAGATTTGTATTTGTATATTCGAAGAGATAATTATATACGTATAATTTTATTTCAAAACAAGTGACCCACCCCGGCTTGGCAAAGATGCAATTTACAATGCGTCACATTTTTTTGTTGAGATTTTCGAACAAAAATACCATCAATATTTTTTAACTTCTTTTAATATAAATTTTGAGTATTTTAATCAATGAAATTGATGCTGCATTAAGTATTTCAAGTGAAACTCAACAAATATTAGTCATTATCCTTCGGGATCAGTGCATGCTATACGCCCAGTATTACGGGCAGCCATATTGGATTAGACACAATTAAACTTTGGATTAACATCGAGTGTTACCCGATGCTATAAAGTTGTTTATGGTTCTCCGAGTGTTGCCATGGTTACCTATATTTTATGACCCATGGGGTGGATTAGTGTGCTTAGTTGAATGTGTCGCTAAAATTATAGATGGTGAACAAATGGGTTGACGAATAAAGTTATTAATTAAATGTGAATTCTTGGAAATTTTAATTATTCCGAAGTCACTCGAGACTAGTAAGAGTAGTCTATCTGAGGATTTAATATTAATGGGAGACTACTCGTAGTCAAACAAAACCCTTAATAAAACCGCTAATTAAATGCCAAAAGCGAACAAGACAAAAGAAATATTAATTAAAATTTGAATACAAGCAAATAAGTGAACGGAACCTCAACCGTTGTTTGCAAGTGACGTCATCGCCACATCCTGACGCCACACAGATTGGAAAAGTTAATAGCACTGGTAGGTATATTCTTTTTCATAAAATTTGAATTAAGAACACTTTATTCGGTTTAGTAACGAAATGAGTTTCCTTCAACAAGTTCGGTTGACGTTTTTTTTCTGCTGTCGATATTGTTTTAATATTATGCTGCCGGTGAGTGTTGGAGAATCGGTGGTGTGGCCACTAAACAAGAGACTTTGACGGTAAGACATGGTATGTCATGTCTGCGATATTCGAAGCAGCGAGTTGGTATACCATCCATTTATCGGTTATAAATGTCTTGGTATACCAACTCGCCTATTCTTCTTCACTTCAAAAAAGAAGTAGATTTTTAATACGGCTGTATTTTTTTATGTTTGTTAAACCAACAGGGTTATACCGGCCCAGGATGAGTTCGGCCAAATGACCTAGATTTACACCGGGAGGGCTGGTTCGAGATGACACCAAGAAAAAATATTTGGAAGGACATGAGGAACGCCTTTGCCTACCAGAGGGACAGAAACGCAAGAAAAAAAAAGGAAAATAAGTTACACCCCAAGGATTAGAGAATAACTTGAAACAAAGTATTGTTGCGACAAACTATTGTATAAAATAATCTCTGCAAACATAGTTAGATAAACTGCTACATGATATATTTCTGTAGTAAACCAAGGGGATTCTGACTTGCAAAGCAATTATCTGTACGTCAAAGTTATATAACAGCTTTTAGATTGTGTAATGTGAGCTGTAGTAGTACATTATAAAGCTGGTTTCATCGCGCTTAACTTTGTCATTGTTGATACGTTTACGAGTGCTAGGAATATGTGGAGAGGTATTTCTGTCTATTTATTTTACTCATACTATAAGAAGTGGAAGGGATCAGCTGTTCCATACATTTTAAAGGTGTAGGTGTAGTACTTTTTTATGAAGCATCAGCAGTTTTTTTTTATTTAGCCTAGAATTAGTTATTTTAATTATTATTTTTGTGTGCACGTGGTTAATGTCAAATATATCTACATTTTTAATTCCCTTACTCTTCAAGCAAATTAGGAATTTTAAACTTTAAACTATGGATATTTTTAATTTCGTTGAATTTATCAGCTAAAAGCATTTTACAATTATTTTAAAACAATTAAAAAAAATACCGACGGATTGCACTCCGGGAGTGCCGGCAGAAGTGAAAACGCTAAAGACGTACAAATATGACAATTCGCGCCAGCGAATTGTCATATTTGTGTACGTGTGTGTACGATAAATTCGTAAGTAAGATTTTCGATCAGGTCACGTGTCCTGTCGCGAGTTTAACATTTTTTACCCATTCCAAAACAAGTGCACAATGCCGCTTACGAATTTTCGATCAGGGTCACGTGTCCTGACGCGAGTTTAAAATTTTTTACCCATTCCAAAAAAAGGGTACAACGCCGCTAAATAAGTTTTCACTTCAAAAAACTAAAGATATTCGGCCTTGGATAAACGTCAAATCTCACACATCGAACTTCGTGGCCCACAGTGTAACATTACAGAGACGCAAATCAAATTTAATCTCTCACTAAATTGGACGGAGTGTCTTTGAATTGAAGCTCAACAATTTATTTCCAATATCGAGATTGTTATTTTCGATGTCGAAACCCTTGTGTTACGGTTCCTGCTGAATTTTATTTTATTCTTAGGGAATTCTGTTGGTGTGCTTGTTTTATTCTTGTTTGGCTGTTGTAGTATACAATAGTAACTTTTAACAAAGTATTTGGGATGTCATTTGGAAACTCATTTGTTTTTACGCCGCCATTCGAATTTCGAAGTACCTATTATAAAAATAGCTTAAACCCTAAAAACTATTAGCTAGGACACGACTAATGCAATAATATTTATTTTTTAAGTTATTACAAATATAAAATAAAATCAATTAAATAAAAAAGGAAAATATATAAGTACATCGCACCATATTTCTATGATTTGTCTATGACAAAAAAAAACAAAGAGACGTCAAATATGACGCGCGTATGGGCGCGAATTTCATCTGTTTATAAATTACTTTTGCATAAAGCAGCGCGCTGTCGGTACAACACCCTTTAATTTAACTGCACTAACTTTACTAAAGCTTCTATAAACCCCTACAGCCGATAGCGTGAGTATAAACAATCATGCACTCTTCAGATTGTAGCTGGAACACATATTTCATCTTTTGTGGCCACGTTACTCCTTTCATTGGCCGGCTCTAAGTGGAAATAATTAATGTGCTTTCCACGAGAGGCGAGTTACAGTCCACGACACGGTTACGACAAGATTTTCTTGATTTAAACAATAAACTTAGTCGTCTCTCCATGAGATTCAGACAAAACCTCAATAATCTAGATAAAGGTACCTAATTTTATTTTGCGAATAATGATGGGTAACAAACTCAGACCAACAAAAAAAGAAAGACGGCGCGCCGCGAACATCAAAAGTGAAGCCACTTTTTTATCTATGTGTGTATCGAAGGGTTGCCATTTGTTAAATTTTTTCCCTATAATTTGGGGATATTTTTGTGGGTAGCACTAGGATAATAATGTACGAGTAAGATATTGTTGAGTATGGTATTGTACCACAATAGTTGCGAAGGCTTTTCTACTCCAAAAAAAAAACGTATATTTTCAATCAACTTTATTAAATTCAAAAAGCCATCGAAAACCACGCTGGTTTTCGATGGCAACCATTCTGGATCATTCCGACTATTTCTTGTAGCTACTATCCATTTATTTTTTATTTCATTATTAATTGGAAACCTAAAATATTAAATACATAAAAAGAAAAAAACTAGTAGTAAGAAATCATAATTATTTATATTAACCGAATGGGGAAATTTTAAATCGTATTATGGCAACCCTCACACTTTATGTCACTGCTTTCGTTCGTTGAGGTTTTGTGTTCCGAGTAATCTAAAATTCACAGTTTATTAATAGAGAAACGATGTTATTTCATGTACTTACAAGTGAAAAGTGATTCCGTGAGACTTTTTATGTAATTTGCTGTTGTTTTTGCAACTTTTCACTACACAGGAAGGCATAATTCTATGTTTTAAATCTAAGTTTACTTGACGGCGACTCGTGACGTACTAAGAGTGATGAGCATGGTTTTAGTGTAGGTGTGTGCGTGAGCGTGTATGTTTACTTGCAGGAGCACGGTTTTATGGCTTCACTTTTGATGTTCGCGGCGCGCCGTCTTTCTTTTTTTGTTGGTCTGAGGTAACAAAGAATAATGACTAAAAAATATACGACTTCAGCCATATCGATTATGGAGTTTTTGATACAAATCCATGAGGTGGACCGAAAGGTCGCGGGAAATCGCTGGATGCGGGCAGCGCAGTACTGGTCATTGTAACTATATTTTTGGGAGGGCTGTGTCCAACAATGGCTGTCATTCGGCTGAGCGTCAACCAATTTACAATAACTAACTAAAATGAAAACTATAGAAAGAGAAAAACACAAATTACACGTCCGCAGATAAAGTAGTTCTTGTATTAAATACGAACTACGGACAAACATACGACGCATTTTATAATACAAGAATATTTTATTACTAAAACGAAGTTCTTCCAAATTCCACGGTACCCAGAAGTAAATACCCCACTCACCTGACAAGCTTTAAACAATAATCCGGCGAAGATACAAAAAGCTCCAACATCCTCTCCCTAAAGGTATTCTCGTATCGCATAAATCTCTCCGTGAGTAAAACATCGCGAGGTGTAAACGGCCCTTCTTGATAAATGTACTTCTTTCGCAGTCGCGGCTGGAATCACTTATTGTATTTAGATACTAAATTGCCTAGTAGTCAGCATATTTTGAGTGGAAGATATTAATCTTTGCTTGTACCTACTGTTTGCCAGCTGAAAGTGGTATGGAATATTGATACTTATTGCGCGGTGAGGACAAGTTTTTGGTAACCTATGAGCTTCATCTATGCTCTTTTCTGAATTCTACATACTTGGGTACTTACTGTGTGATAGAATTTATTTATAAGTTTCGTGATTTGGTTAATTATGGATTAAGATTAAATAAATTCGTTAATTACTATACAAATAAATAAATGTCAGTTTTGGATATAATATTTAAATATGGATTTAGAATTAGTGTACAACTTAAGTACACTATAACCAATTTCTTTTAAATTTAAAAACCCTGCCCCCGTACTAGGAATTTCTCGGGACAAAAATATCAAAAACAAGCTTCTGCCCTAGACTTCATATACTTTGGAGTCAGGTTTACCATAAAACATAACGTATGATACTTGGTAATAGTGTAGCTCTCTACCATTGAAAGAATTGTTGTCATCTGACCAAGACTTCTAGAGATTATCTCTCACGAACTTATTATCGACTAGAATTTCGTTCGCATAGAAGTCAAGTTTTGCTTTCTATTAGCAAAAACTTTACCCCTTTATAATACTAAAAGATTTAGGTTTCCTTCAAGCACCAAGGACAGTCTACATACAGGAGACCTGCCCAGCTTCCCAAACTCTCGAAAATCACAAGGGAGAATATCCCTCATCACAATAGAACGCCGTGAAGGATCGGGCGCATTATTGCTGAATACAAATTGCCTTATATATAAGAATTGCGAAGATATTGCTGGACATTTCGCCTCTCAGCTCAAGGACGACTTTTACAATTTCTTTTACGAATACCATGTTTGAAGACAGGCTTAACTGCGTACTTTGTTCTGCGGTGGTTTTGTAAACAGATGAGGCGTGATGGGAGCAATGGCTATCATCGTCTGTTGTTACTGCAGAACTGTACTGGGATGATATAGATGAAACAACTGAAAAATCCTGCTTTTTTATCGTTTGTCCAGTAAGGTCTAACGACCCCACAAACCCTAGTGTTAGAGTTTCTGAAACGCCTCAAGGGCCTCCTTCTGAAAAATCCTGTGGTACTGAGGAAAAACTCATTTCATATGTGCAAAATAATGACTCCAATAATTAATGATATAATGAAAATGATTTAATGTAAAATATTGTAATTGTAATAAAAAAAAATCTCTTATTTTGTTTTATTTTGAATTTTATTTTATTTTAAATTATAATTTTGGGATTAACACCATGTTGCTGTGCCGTACCAGGGTCCACAACTGTTCTTTAGCTTTAAGCCTTATGTAACATCATTTTACACATTATGGTATGCAAATAAAAATAAATATAAACTTTTGGCTATAGCTTGTTTGGGTAAAACCTACAGTTTCCATAATCCTAAATTAAAGGTTATGTTATAGGCAGATAAGTTGTCACAACTTAATTATGCTACTTAAAATGCCACTGTTTTAGAAATAGGTGTAAAAAGGCTATTAATAAAGTCGAAAGTTGCATGTTCTTTCATCACTGCAGTCATTTTATTTATGTTTGGGCCCATACCTCGGGATGTTTCTAGTTACGCAGATATTGAAGTTTAAGTTTCTATTTTATTTAATGTTAAAAATCTAAACTTGAAATACCTTCACGGCCTCTGTACTGTTACATGCTTTCGTAAGCACAATGTTTTACGTGCGTTACATTGGACGCTACCAAACACGTGATATTTCACATCAGAAATAAAAGTTGTTTCCTGGCAATAACTTTTGCTTGTTATAACTTAGTTTGATGGGCAGTATGCGGAGTTCAGGGCAATGTGATTTGTCTTTTTACATTTATACTACCACGCCTGTATTCCCCGAAGGGTTAGTCAGACTTGTACGAATGGACACCCACAGTCCGCCGGTATGTCCATGTAATAGGAGGCGAGCCTATTGCATTAATCGGGCAGAAATCCTAACTCCGAGCTGCTACTGAGAATTACTTAGAAAAACCCAATAACACTTTGCTCGACCTGGGAATCGAACCCAAGACCTAGCGTAGCAGTCGTGCTTAGGACCACTAGACTACCGAGGCCGTTAACCCAGTGTTAGTGTCTTTTTCACCCCATATTACCTATGTATACTAATACAGGGCGTTGATTTGCAACCTCGTCAAATTCAAGGAGTTAACTATGGTCGTGATTCTTAACACGAATCAATAAAAAAATAAATTAGTTATGTTCTTTTTTTATTGACGTGATTTTCAAATTCGAACTAGCCATCTCGCCAGAGGGTTTAGGCACTATGCACAAATTGATATAGCCGCGCGAAAACTCTGCCTACTGCTTACGCAACTGGGCGAAGCTGATTTTTGCAAGAGGAGTATTCTGGAATAATGTTATTTGATAGTTGCAACTAAAAAAACAAGCATTTATAAGATACCTACTACGACTTCATCCGCGTTTCTTATTTCACCAACCATTGAACCACTTCGGCGGCGCCCTCTCGCGTCCGGCACTGGTTCAGGCCATGGTCCGGAGCGAGGGGGAATGGGAAGCAGTCGCCTCCTTCTGCGAAGCTGTAATGCTAGAGAAGGAGGCGGCGGGACGGGAGAGGGAAAGGAGGATCCCCCGTCCCAACGGCCGCCGCGGTAGACGCTCCGGGCGTCGGGAGCCGCGAGACGACTCCCGGCCACCGTAGACGCGTGTCTGTGGACGGTGAGCAATGGGTAGCTCACCGTCCGTACGTTCACTAACGACAGACCGTGTCGACGGCGCGTTCGTGTTCCACGCGCGCCTCAAAGAGATGTCAGCAAACTTGGATGGGGCCACTGAGGGCCGATGCCTGCCGGGGCTGCGGGTTGTTCGAAAGAGATACCGCGTCCCCGGAACGCAAAGGGCACATGAAAGGAACATAGACGGGTTTTAGTCAGTAAAAGTCTGACACTCCCTCCCGCCCCGCCCAGGGCGGGGGAAGTTATTTGATGATTTCCCGTCTATAAAAAAAAAAAAACCATTGAACCACTTTATTACAGAAATAACGACACTTAAGAAAAAACGTATAGAGACATTTTTTGTTGAGAATCGGATGATCTACAATTTATGTCTGAGTTAATTTTGCTGTAAAATGCACCGTTTAGCTGGAAAAAGCGAAAGACCCATTATTGCAAACTTTGACAGTCAATAAAAAAAATGCACAAGTGACTTTTCTCAATTCTTTCATAATAGTATTCCGAACATTCATACCAATTTTCAGCTCTATGGGAATTAATGCAACATTCAATGTCTAATTTGACTGGAATAATTGACGTACTAATCCAGTTTAAAATTTAATGTAAGAAGTAAGAATTATTCTAAAACTAAAATGCGTTTAATATAAAAAAAAACCGTTTGTTTCTCCAAAGTTGTTTTATAAGTACAATTATACTATACTTATACACATATAATGTATCAGTAATTAATTACCAGTCAACTTATATAAAGCTCGTTAAAGGCATTATTACTTGAACTCACTAATGTCATGTATTTATAAGAAACTTTTGCTCAACAAAGCCGTCACTGTCTTCGAACTAAAACATTGTCAATATCCAATGGAATGAAGGCAAAAGCGTAGCTATTTCGTACTATTAGACTACAAAATAAAACACTTTATTAATATTTCGAAGTTTACATTAACACTCGCCAAATGGCATCAAATGATAATAAATATTTTCTTCATAATGCAAAGTTTGCAACGACACATACTAGATGGCAGCTCTGGCGTATTTGCTGATTCCTGAATCGCGCTATGGTTTCGTTACGCCGCGTAGTACTAATACGCCGTTCGACTTGAACGCAAACCATGCAACGATGTGGTTTCTGCACTCTGTGATCAGAAGCCACATCGTTGCATGTCAAAATGATTATATGTAACCGACTTCTAAAAAGGAGGAGGGTTTTCAATTTGACCTAGGTACGGTCAAATTGAAAAACCTACTCCTTTTTTGTTAATACGTCTTTTTTTAATTATTTTTTCGCGTATAACTTCGTCGTTGTTGGAAAGGAGATATTCTAAGAGTGGTCCCATGATAAGGAAACCAGGATCTAATGATAGCATCTTAGGGAAATCGAGGGGAACTTTCAAAAATAGTAGGGGCAACTTAGTGCTTTTGTTAATGTTTCATTAAGTATTTTAAAGCACTACAATCTAAGAAGGGTCTGGAGTCGATCGGATGATGGAGCCGAAGGACGACCGAGGGAACTTCTCAACGATTTACAGCTGCAGTTTGGGCTTGATTGATTTGTATTTATGAGAATTTACACCTAGATGGGGTGTGACTGTTATTAGGGGTCTCCGCGTAATCCCAATTGATCCTGACAGCCTTTTTTGGCCAGGTCCATAATCTTTGTAGGAGCACAGCGTTTATACCAACTTTAAAAATCAAATCAAATTAAATCCATTTATTTGCATAATACAGGTATCAAAAGGTGTTACATACAGGTACAGTAGCTTTGCCGCATTATAACCTAATAAGTTGTGCAAATTTTCAGAAAAATATTCTGCGAAACTAAAATAACGAAATCCGTTGCGTAGTTTTAAAGATTTATGCGTACAAAGGGAATAGGGACAGAGAAAGCGACTTTGTTTTATAATATGTAGTGATGATGATGATTGGCCAGGTATCGTAATTATATTTGACTAGCTTTTGCCCGCGACTTTGTCCGCGTGGATTTATAGTTCCCGTTCCCGGGGGATTTCCGGGATGAAAACTATCCTATGTCCTTTCTGGGGTCCAAGACTATATCTGTACCTAATATAAATTTCATTGAAATCGGTTCAGTGGTTTAGGCGTGAAGAAGAGACAGACAGACAGACAGACAGAGTTACTTTCGCATTTATAATATTAGTACGGATTACTTCTATTTTTTTATGACAAGCTCCTAAAATTTGACGAGGATGCAAATCAACAGCTTGTATTATAAAGTCGAAGAGTTTTTTGTTTGGTTGAACGCGCTAATCTCAGGAACTACTAGTTCAAATTGAAAATTATTTTTGTATTAATTAGTCCTTTTTTCGAGGAAGGCTATAGGCTATATAACATCACGCTACGCCACTCGGGAGCGGAGCAGTAGCTAAAGATGTAACACGGGTGACGGACAGACTCTAGTTATAGGCATTGTCTTATCACCCACGTGTTAAAATACCTCGTAATTGGATCAAATGCAGTTGACATATCGGCTGCGACTGCTAGAATTTGAGATGTCAATCTAAAACAATCCAATCTGGCAGCTCAGGGATTAAGTGTCCCTTAGACTGTGTGGGTAGTTTGTAGCATATCGATAATTACAACATAACACTACGACCACTAATTAGTATGTCAATCACTCTGTAATTAGTACAAGGGCCATTCTTTCTTTAATCAACTTTGAGAACATGCTTGCTTTAATTGCCTGTCTAAACTTGTCTAGATTCTGGCAGAAAACGAGTTCTATGAAGGTTACTTCGGTTGATTCTGAAGCATTGGTTTGGTGGGTACCTACTTAAATTGCCGGGGTTGCGGAGTTTTTTCGAAAGAGTTACCGTGACCTTGGAACGCAAAGGGCATTAGGAGGAACACGGATGGGTTTTAGTCAGTGAGAGTCTGACACTCCTATCCGCTCATAAGAATTCATACCTAAAAAAAAGGGTACCTGCTTGAAATACAATGGGTGTAAAACATATTATAATAACGTTTTGGACAATAATTATTTTAAAAATTAAATATACTTTTTAATTACCGAGATAATAAAGATTCTAACGTTTTTTTGAAAAAGCCTAAAATGTTTGATAGCTAAACTTTAAATACCATCCTGTACTATTGCATTATAATCGTAACCACAATGTTTTGCGTCATGTAACATTGTGCGCTACTCTATAAACAGTATTTTTTTTATTCCAAAAATAATTTGCTCACTGTTACTTAGTTTGATGGTGATGTCTTTTTTTAACCCCCGACGCAAAAAGAGGGGTGTTATAAGTTTGACGTGTCTGTCTGTCTGTCTGTCGGTCTGTCTGTCTGTTTGTCTGTCTGTGGCATCATAGCTGCCGAGCGGATGAAGCGATTTCAATTTAGTTTTTTTTTGTATTAAAGGTGACCCATGTTTGATAAAACTCGGTTAAAAAATACGTCACGTTGGGGGACCGATGTTGAATTTAGGATACGATCGTCCCGAGCGGTTCCCCAACGTGACGTATTTTTTTTGTTATTTTTTTACTTTTTAAAGGGAACTTAGGTTTTTGTGTTGGGGGTTTTTTAAATTTTTTTACACTCCATATTAGTTAAGCTATTTCATTCAATCACCACTATCACCAATACAATTGCCATGTCTCGTGAATTCGGGTTATATACATGTTGCATTAATTTGTAAGTACCTGCATTATTTCCTTTCCCTTCGCTCCCAGAGTTTGATCTCCTGAAATAAAATAAACTGTGTTTATAAAAGAAACAATTTCCTGTGGGACGCCCGCCATGGTCCCGCTAAGCTCTTAGTTTGTTGACGCTTTTTAAATACACCAGGCGGCGCCACCAAAGGCGATATTTTTACGAAAAATTAAACGGATTTCCTTCGCACCGTCCGGCTTTCAGAATACGGTTTAGAGACTCTACTAATGTTAGCAGTTTATTAGAATTGTTGTATGACTGAATAAAGGAGTTGTGAATGATGTTACTTAAGTGTACTTAGCTGTAGGTAGGTATTAGAAAAGAAACAATGTTTTTTTTTGTTTAATAAGCGGATTAGGAGTAAGAGTAAGGAATTAAAAGAAAAAATATCCACGAATGAGTACACTCGAACAAACTATTTAGTATACACAGTCAGTCTAGAAAGCGTCACAACAAAAGTATGAAATTCGGCTTCAAAGTCAAATGATTTATTACAATAAGATTTGAAGACAGTAATAAAATTAAAATGTTTTAGTAACCCCCACAGAAGAATAAAGTTGATATAACCTTGAAACGGTTGAACTTATTTTGGCAAAACATCGCTAGGAAACTTGCTTACGAGCTACGGTGCCACAGACAGTCACACAGACACGTCAAACTTATAACACCCCTCTTTTTGAGTCGGGGGTTAAAAAGAGGAACTTTTGAAAGTCATAATACAAAAAAGAATAACACAATCTAGTTGCCCTTTCAAACTACAAACTCGCTTCAATCGTGACAGTAGTAAGGGCGTCACGATTTACCGCACAATAACTCTGTGCACGTAAAAACTGCGCATTGTTAGCTCACCGATTCATATTTAACGTTGTGTTTAACAACAATGTGTAATTGCGTTTTAAATCCATTACAACTTTTAATAGTTTCCACAAGGCAGCTTAGAACATCTATACAAAAACATAAAATTTAGTGTTTGTTTGTGGGTAATATCACAATAATAGCTTTTTACTAAATATAATAACAATGTTAACGCGATTGTTACATACACAAAATAGAATCAATTTTTGTTTGTCTGTCTGTTTTTTGCGACTAATTTCAAAAAACGACTGGACCGATTTTGACGGGACTTTCACTGACAGATCGCTGATGTTATAAGGAATAACTTAAGCTACTTTAATTTGGAAAAACAATTAGAAAAAGTAAAACCCCATGATATCCGACATTCACGCGAACTAAGTCCGGGCGTAAGCCAGTGGAAAATAGGATTCCACTATTTATTTTGAAACTGAAACCCATTCAGATAGACTAAACCGGAAAGGAGCTACTTACATATTCACTAGAAACAGTATTACAGACCAGATATTAAAGTATTAATTCCTAGAATCATCTCGTGTTAGCAGTTAGTTTGGCTAAAGGTTTGGGGTATATGTACAGTCAACAAAGCTATTCGGTATACAGGCAGCTTACTTGCGATTACTTCTAAACAACTCTCTTAAGTGTGTCATAAGCTCAAAAAGTAATTACAAGTACAATAAAAATGAATATCGGCAGTGTAGTAGAAAGATGAATAATTTTTCTTGCATACCAAGTAGTTTTGTTGACTGTTCCTAGAAATTGAAGCTGATTTTGCCCTGATGCTATGCGAGGAAGCTATAGTGACTCTTTGTTTAGCACAGCGCTAGTGGATTAGTGTTCCACGAAACGAAGCTTCGACGGGGCCATATTTTTTTTTGGGCAAGCTCGCCACACTTTTCCCAGCCATTGCAACTACTGAAAGCATGTAGGTTCATATCTACTGGCTTTCAGTTGATTGATTGATTACCATGCTGGTCGATTCCTGATTTCAGACTTATAGTGTAGTGCAGAAGAGTACTTTTTGTTTGAGCGCGCGTACCTTGGGAACTAGTGGTCTGATTCTGCAAATGCTTTTGCTGATATGCAGCTACGTTATCCCTGAGTACCTATGGTTCCTACACTTGATATTCATGCAGATGAACACATGGGGAGGAGCTACTGCTAGTCTGTGCTAGATGTTTTGCGGTATCTATATTGATAATTGAATCCGTTTTTCCTTACTAGAATAAGCTGATTTTTAGGCTAGAATTTTCTCGATTGTTACTACAATCAAGGGAGTTCTAGCCTGAAGGATCTGCAGGTAAAGAACTTAGAAACGAGTGCGACAGTTACTGGCGCCTCGTCACGTGCTTACATACCGAGCGGCTGTACCCCCGACTGACGGACAGACGGACTGACGGCCAATTCATTACGTCACTTGTACTACTACTCGATGTTTTTTTATTTCTTAGCCATTACACTTCGGGACAGGATTAAGGATACAGTACAGGTGATATTTTTTTTTGTTAATTAGTTAGGTGAGTGTAAGTAATAATAATACCAGCCTATAACTGTCCCACTGCAGGGCAAAGGCCTCTTCTCATACAGAGAAGGCACGAGCTTAATCACCACGTTTGCTCAAGGCGGATTGGCGATTTCAGACTTATATTAATTACAAGTCCAGGTTTCCTCGCGATGTTTCCTTCATCGATATCAGTGATGTCCAGGATATACCTACTTAGAAAGTACATATGAATTAGAAAAAGTCACATTGGTACTTGCCCGTGCCCGGTTGCGAACCCACGACCTCGCGCATGAGAGTCGAATGCCTTAACCACAGGGCCATCACGAGCGTAAAATTAAATAAAAATATAGTAAAGTCGTAGTTATTATATTCCGGAAGTAAACTCTTTTTAGTGCAGTTTAATAGTGTGAGTGTTAGAAATATTGCTACTTAACTTTAACGACTGCGAACAGTACTAATTTAATATAGTATAAGCATTAACGTTATGTTTCTGAAGTGGATTTTAAAGTGAGTGAGTTACTATTAACTATAAACAACGAAGACATAATTAGACCCTTATTATATTGTTCGGACCGGATATCGGTTTTAGAATATTAAATAGGGTATCTAAATCTCATTAACTTTTTTCCCCTCAAATTATGCTAATCAGATTTAGGAATAAACAATACCTAAGTTCAGAATGTTCGTAAACATTTTATTTATAAGAAAATGCGAGCACATTTACTTCGACATGACGTCAAAGATTTCCTGCTTCGAAGAAACAAGAAGCATTTTGTTTCTTTTGAAGAACGAAATCTTTTGTGTCAAACGGCAAGAAGGAACGAGCAAATAACTGATTCTGTGATTCACTGTTGATTCTAATGAAAAATACTTACTATAAACAGAATTCTATTCCTTTGCGTTGTTTTATAAAATGTCATAGTTAACATCCATGACCTTTTATGCTTGGTGTACAAGAAAATCCTTTTTTATAATCAAACGAATAATATATTTACTAGATAATATAGGTAGCGAACGTGGGTTTTAAGGGCTTTATAGACTCTAGATTACGGATTCGAAAACCTGTTCCTAAAATCTGGAATCGCCAACAAAAGCAAGCCTTGTCGTGATCAATGTTCGTCCCATCTTCGCATAAAAGCTTTGCTTCGTATTGGGACAGAGATATTTTTAGCTGGGTCAATACACCTGTCCCGCAGTGTACGGTGTCCGCTTGAGTGACGTTGACAGACGAACGTGTTTCGTGTTCGCTGCTGAGGTAACTGTTCCAAATATTGGTTAGAAATGAAGGAAAACATCGTAAAACAGCTGTCGGTTTACATAATATATGGGTTCCGTGTAAATCTATTGATCTTTGAGTGTTGTACTCGTTTTAGCTGCGAGTCCTTAGAAATTGAAGATAATTGGTATGGTTTTTGAATTACAACTCTTGAGCATGCGATTTTGGTCATTACTGCTTTTGCGTTGGAGTGGTTTATTGCACTACAGCCAATTTTAAGGTATTCAATTTCGAAAATAGAGTCCACAGTCGGCAAAATCGTTTAGTAGAGAATGGATAACCTTACATCTTGCAAAGAGTAAACTTATTTTTTATGTCATTAGATGCCAAACAAGGTGATGGACCACCTGATGTTAAATGGTCACCGCTGCCTATAGACATCTGCAATACCAGAGGCCTTGCAAATGCGTCGCCATCCCAGAGACAAAGTTTAAATATCTCATGTGTCTGTAATTACAGTAGCGCCCATACCCTTCAAACCGAGACACAGCAACGCTGCAGCAGTATATGGTACGGTGGTAGTACTATTTTAATGAAACTTTACTAAATAAGTATAAGCTGACTTCCAAAGCTAAAGTTATTTTTCTCTTTTTAGTTTTTGAAGGCGGTTGTCTTTTTTTGTAAAAAAGTTTTTTATTTCTATTTAATTTTTTTATCCAAATCCATGAAGGAACTGTCATGTAAATTAACATGACACCGCTAAAAAAAGTCATAAGAAAGCAGAATACGCGATTTCGTTTACTTAGATGAGAAATTTTCAAATATTACTAAGCATACATCTGTGTAACTCTTTCGAGTGTACAGGCGCGATGATATGTTGTGTAATTGCGTAAACAATGCATATTTATGCGATAGCAGCAATCGCGGTTGATTTGCTGAAATTTTTTGAAGAGTTCCGTTGTCTGTCTCCGGAATCCATCATCAGATCTATATGAAATTTAAATGGAACCATTTGGGAAGTTTACCCTTTCCAACAAAAAAAAGAATAATCAAAATCGGTTCGTAAACGACGAAGTTATCCGCGAACAAACATAATATAATAAAAAGTCCCTATCTCAAAAACTACTTCCGTTAAGGAGTACTGTAGCATCATCACCAGGACAGCAGCATCAGATGTTGACACCCTGAAGCATATACCTGAGTAAGACATGATTACATAACAAAAACACCATACGAGCATACAATTTTCGGTGGTTGCCCTCGATTTCTCCTGGATTCCATCATCAGATCCTGGACTGATGAAAATGGGACCACCTCAGAAGTGAACTCTATCCAACAAAAAAAAAAAATTGAAATCCGTCTATAATTGACGAAAATATCGGTGAACATACATAAAAAAAAAAAAAAAAAAATATTATACATACAGACGAATTGAGAACCTCCTCCTTTTTTGAAGTCGGTTAATAAATAAAACAGTAAAGTTCGGAGAACAAGGCGTTTTTGTTTTGTGTGTGTTGTAAGTTCTAAAACAAATCCAGATACAAAATGGATTAGAGTGTACAATTTCCCAAAAAATCCCGAGGAGTCGCCGAGGAGTTTATGGCTTTGCCAAAGAAAACACCAAGCTCAGGACGAAAGGTATTTAATTATCTAACATATGTGTAAGGTCATGTTTTGGCGGAAAATCTTAACACCGCCATTCACGAAAACGCGTCACTGGCACAACGCCATCTATCGACGGTGAGGTAAACTAAATGTGGCATTTTGTGCAGACTTAACATTCCGCCCACCATGGACCAAGTGTCCATAAAGACAATAAACCATACAAAATTACAACCAACCGTGTTAGGTACAGTCGGTTGTCAGCATTATCTGACCCACCCTAAACACAATCGAAATTGGACCTTCTGCCTATGATAATAAGGTTTAATTTCAATTTATATGAGGTTATCAGTCAAGTGCTCGAGAACTGAGAAGGAATAAATACAATAAAAATACACACACGCAAATTTGATCTTTATCACGTTAGCATTGGGTTAAATCTTATAACAACTTGTTATAATATAATAAGTGTAATAGCTTATTTTAATGAGTTCGGTCAAGTAACTCTGGTCTCGTGGTCTGTGTGTAAGACTGAGAGTGACAAGTTGCGAGATCAAATCCCGCGACGAAGATATTGTTTTGCTTTCAATTTAGAATTTATTCTAAAAGTATTTCTTGTATTATTGTAAAGAACTATAGACGGATAATCTTCAAATATAAAGTTTCTAAAATGGTAATATTTTGGCATAACTTGTATTAAGTGGGTAGTTGAAAAATAAATATTTGTATTCATTGTAAAACTGGTATTCAAATGCTACTAACTAAGGGTATGCAGTGACAACGCGCAAACATATTTTTCCTTGCCTTACTAAATTGCAAAAACAACTTCTCTTTACAATTTATTTTTGTCTATTTTATAGGTAGTTTTTTTATTAAGTATCATGTCTTAATGGAGTGATTAAATAATAATGAAGGGATAAAATACAAAATAATCTATTTGCACTAGGATAAGGTTGGCTGCTTGTGCTGTGCAAGAATAAACTTTATTAAAGTATATATATGGTTTAAATTCTTTAGTCTTGTGGTCACTAATCGTTGTTTACGTTCGAAATCAAGTTTAACCTAAATATAGCTTCTGCTCAGGTGTTTCTTTTTAATTATTTTATTATACTTTTTTTACAGTTCTTTAATGGACAACGCATAGAAATAAAACTAAACAATTGCAAATTTAAAATGTTTATTATTTCATTAAAACACTTAGGTAAATAAAGTAAGTAAATGCTCACATATTTCCAAATTAATATACAATATATTATGAGGATGCCATAATCAAATCTAACCATTTATAAACATTAAAAAAGGCATGTTTTCTTGAAAGTTTGTTATCGAGAAAATTTATTTTATCTGTGAAATGCTTTAAAGATTTATAGCTGCCTATTATACGTAGTGAATAAACATGTCATTTAAATAGAAAAAAAACTATTTATGACAATAACATCACCACGTAATTGGCAACATTTTAATGGTTTAACAATCTATCCATTGAGCATTTACTTACATGGTGTGTTTAAAAATATCCTAGATTAATTAGTAGCGGAGTGATGGCGCACCGTTCCTTGTTACGTTCATCTTTGTTCGATTTAAATGTTTTTTTTTTTCATCAGTGAAGATCACAACATTTTCTTCTCAATTAAAATTTAAATATTCCTGGGCAAAACGGACCCCTCTTCACCAGGTGTCAAAGCTATTTTCTGTGCCGGTTTATAATTCCTTATTCCAGCAGCGTGTTTTATTGCGGTTACACTAATGGGCAATCGCATTCGGGACTATACTTGATGTTTTTTGCCCCTGGACGAATCCGCTGAATATTTACTTTGTCTCCATAACGTCTTAGCTACAGTCGTATTTCTCTAAAACAAAAAAAAAACATTTTTGGAACCGTTTATGTAACTTGTAAGGAGTGAATGTAATAGTAAAATAGCCAACTACGCGTTCATTAATCACAATCAATTAAAAAAAAATAGGTATAAAAAAACACTTACTGCTATATTAAGACGACGACCAATCTCTCTAATTCCAACATTCTGCTCATGTAAAAATATGATTTTATGTTTGGTATAGTCATTAAGCTGCGACATGATGCTTTTTTACACCAAATTGCTTAAAAATACTTAACGAGTTATGCGAAACGATTTACAAATGTGTGTGCACAGTCAATGCTAATAGGCGTAGTGTAACTTTTGTCACTTAAGTAGACGAATTTATTATCTACCTCACGAAGCAAATATATGTGAACTTAAACTTTTTTAATTTACCCACCTGTTTACAAGATAAGTTATTAGGCGTAAATCATATTGGCCGTTCTTTAATAATACAAACAATTTTGTAGAAATGAAATCAAATTAAAAAAGAAACTGATAACAGGTGGACTGTGTTTTCGAACCCACATGTTGTTCCTCGCCAATCCAACATCAAACCGCCAAGCCACAAGAACTTGTTAAGACTCCACGAAATTCAAGATTGGGTTCTAATTATGTAAGGTGACTTAAAAGGTTTTTAACTTTAATGTCAACGAGATAATGATTAAAATAGCTTAACAAAATGATAATTATAATGCCGGTGGCTCCGACAACGTTGGGTGGGTTTATGCGTGTCTGTATTCATCGATAAATTGAAATTAAACCTTATTATCATAGGCAGAGGGTCCAATTTTGGTTGTGTTTAGGGTGGGTCAGATAATGTTGACAACAGACTGTACGTATGTTAAACAAAACAAACGAAAATTAATTACAGTTGTGCAATTCTACATTAATCTAAGTTTTAATCACAACAATAACAAATAACAAAAATATTATCTAACAGTTTAACAACAACCATAATAACAAATAACAAAAATATTATTTATCAGTTTATGTTGTAACAGGTAAAATTATAAGCTTTGATACAGGTCTCTTGATAAACGAATCTTTACATTTCAACGTCACAACACGCGTGAGATTGTCCGCACCAATATGCTTATCGGTTATTATGCCGTACAACCATCTTGCCGGTGGCAGATCATCCTCCTTCACTAATACAATTTCTCCTACTTTAGGTTCAGGAGTTGTATGTGCCCATTTATACCGGTGCTGGAGTTGCGTAAGGTACTCGTGCGACCATCTTCGCTAAAAATCTTGGACAAGCCGTTGCGTAAAGTGCCATCTTCTGAGAGTGCTCATATTCTCGTTCTCGTAATTAGTGTCTGGTACCAGCACTAATGGTTCTCCCACAAGGAAATGTCCGGGAGTAAGTGGGTATGGATCTTCTGGATTAGAACTGATTTGAGTGATAGGTCGTGAGTTAAGGCACGCTTCAATTTGACATAAAAGAGTCGTCATTTACTCGAATGTAAGGGTACTATTTGCAATCACTCTTTTTAAATGGTGTTTGGTGGACTTCACTCCAGCTTCCCAGAGCCCTCCAAAGTTTGGAGAGTGAGGTGGAATGAAGTGCCAGTTAGTGCCATTTGTCGCAAGCCAGCTAGCTATGTCACCTGCTGCTACCGACCCTTCATGATGGAATACGTTTTTTAACTCCCTATTCGCTCCGACAAAGTTAGTTCCGTTATCACTCCACAAGTCCGCACAATGCCCTCTTCGTGCAACAAAACGCTTAAATGCAGCCAAAAATGCCTCTGAGGTCAAGTCACTCACCACCTCAAGATGTATTGCACGAGTGGCCATACAGACGAATAAACAAATGTAGCCCTTAGTGGAGCGATAACCACGTCCCTTTGTAGGTCTGATGGCGATAGGACCGGCGTAATCAACTCCGCTTTGGTGAAAAGGGCGGCAAGCAGTGACACGGGCGGATGGTAATTGACCCATCAACTGTTGGTTAGTTTGAGCAGCATGTCGAACACAAACTACACATTTGCGAACATGCTGTCTGACGAGATTCTTTGCATTAATAATCCAATACTGCGTTCTCAGATAGTTCATCATTAATTGAGGACCTCCATGAATTGTACGATCATGTGCATCTGCAATAATTAAATTCGTAAGATGCGACTTATTCGGCATAACTATTGGATGTTTCATATCATCCATCACGTTAGCCTGCTGCAATCGCCCGCCCACCCTGAGGATGCCATCGCCGTCAAGGTATGGACTAAGCGAGGTAAGTTTACTGGTTTTATTTATTTCACCTAACCCCTTTAAACTCTCTATCTCTTTCAGGAAACTTTCCCTTTGGCACAACCGGATACAGGTAAGTAATGATTTTTTTATTTCCTTAAATGTTAGCCAACGTGTAGCTTTTGTTATATCCTTTTTAGTTATAGTTAGGAATCTTCTGCAGTAAGCAACAACTCTTACTAGTCTTTTTAAATTCGAAAATCGTGAAATTAGTTCTATATCTTCAGTTGTTATGTGACAAAGAACCTTAACTTTCTTCTCTTCTAACTCTGTCTTCTTAAAATTTCCTTTACTGTAATGGACTGTAGTTTCTTGTAGCCATTTAGGACCTTTTTTCCACATTTCATTTTCAGCAATTTCACGTGGATTTATGCCCCGCACGCACAATCTGCAGGGTTATCCTCGGACTTGACGTGCGACCACTGGCTGTTATCTAATATGTTTAATATCTCAGTGACTCTATTTGCCACGAAAGTCTTCCACTCGCTTGGATGCCTACTTAGCCAAGCGAGAACGACGCTAGAGTCAGTCCAAGCGTGGACATTCGTCTTCGGGATAGCTAATACCTCAGAGATCTCCTTGAGTAGTTTTGCTAATAGAACAGCCCCACATAGCTCCAAACGAGGTATCGATACCTGCTTTACAGGAGCTATTCTTGTTTTAGACGCGACTAGATTCACATGAACTTCACCGTTACATGCTATTGTTCTAACGTAAACAACAGCTGCGTATGCTACGTTAGACGCGTCTGAAAATCCTTGCAGTTCCATGTGAACATTATCTCTGCTTGTCCCTATCCACCGTGGAAGCCTATAACTAGTAAGATGAGTGAGATCTCTTCTATATGAAATCCAATCCTTTAGTATGTCAGCTGGTATCTCATCATCCCATCCCACGCCAGCCAGCCATATTCTCTGAATAAAGGTTTTGGCGGTTGTTATTACGGGCCCAATCCAGCCAAGTGGATCGAACAACCTTGCAATGTCCGAAATTACCCTACGTTTAGTCACCGGTGTTTCAAGCGGAGGAACTTGAACTGTGTACTGAAATTCGTCAAACGATCTATTCCATGTTAATCCTAGTATTTTTACAACCGTATCCATTTTCATCTCTAAGTTTTCCTTTTTGTCCTTTTTGCCTTCCTCTATCCCTTGCAGTAAACTATTGTTACTACAATTCCATTTCTGAAGCTCGAAACCACCGTGACTAAGCAGTTCGTTCATTTGGTGATATATTTGTATCCCTTCTTCAACGCTTTCGCAGCCAGTCATGAGGTCATCCACATAGAACTCCTTTAAAACTCTATCAGCTGCTAAAGGATATTTATCACCCTCATCATACGCAAGCTGCTGCAGTGCTCGTACCGCCAAGTAAGGCGCTGAGGATGTACCAAAAGTAACGCGTAACAATCTTAGATGTTGAAGTTCTGAATTTAAGTTCTTTCGCCACAGAAGGCGTTGAAAATCAACATCTGCGTCAGACACTTTTACTTGCCTATACATCTTTACTATGTCTGCAACAAGACATATAGGGTAGCAACGCCAGCGCATGATAATATGCCTTAAATCAGGTTGAAGAGTTGGACCAACCATCATGTCCCTATTTAAAGATGTTCCATTATTGAGCGAACATGATGCGTCAAATACAACTCTGACCTTGGTTGTAGTTTTATCATTTCTAACTACCGCGTGGTGTGGTAAGTAGATAGCAGTAGGTTTTATTTTTTCTAACTCTGGAACTACTTCCATATGTCCCAGTGCCAAATATTCTTCAATTACGTCTGAATATTGAATCCGAAATTCAGGATTGTTAAGTAACCTTTTTTCTAATAAATAAAACCGTTTACCGTTTTGGGATCATGGCGTGATTGAACTTTTATGGTAACATACCCTGTAGACTGCAATGTTGCATTCTGATCACTGCCAAGTCCTGATATAAAGCTTCTGTTCTGTATCTTCTTCAAACCAAGCATCTGTACAGCTGATTCGGTTATGAAGGATGCTTGAGATCCTTGATCTAAAAGAGATCTTAATACGAAAGTACCTGTTTTCGATTCTACCTTTATCAAGGCAGTGGCCAATAATACTTGGCTGTTCAAATTGGAAAAACAGGATACAATATTTGACGTTTCGCCCTGTGAGGACGATGGTGGAGTTGACGAATGCTCCTTACCATCTTCTTTATTATCAATGATGGTGTTCTCACTCTTCGGAACTCCTTTTGGGTGTAGAAGAGAGTGGTGTCTCTTTCTACAAATGCGACAATTGGTTGAATAACGACATGAAAATACGGAATGGTTGGGACCCAGACAATTAAAACACAACTTATTGGTTTGGACAAACTCACGACGTGTATCGACATCTTCCTTAGCAAATTTCTTACAATTGATTAATTTATGACTTTCTGAACAAAATTGACAAGTGAAAGCCGATGTAACATGCATAACCCTTGAAATACGAGCACTATTATATGACTTATTTTGGCTACTATCTAGAAATTCAAGCGATCTGAAACGCTGATCTAGGAATACTATAAATTCGCTCAACTTGGGTAATTCATCATTACCCTTGCTAATTTGAATTTCCCACAGTTTTCTAGATTCTGTATCAAGCTTTAAACTAACAATGTATATTACAATTATATCCCATGAAGAGATGTCAATCTTTAAATTCTTAAGGGCATTCAAACATTCATTAGTTGTGTCCATCAGTTCTTTTATAGCAGTGGAAGATTCGGACGGTATATTTCGTTGACTCATGAAACGCTTTAAAATACAATAAGCTAAATGTTTTTTGTTATTATAACGATGTTCTAATTGTTCCCAACAAACTTTATAATTAGCGGCCGTGACAGGAATATGCCGCAAGAGTTGCTCAGCTTCACCGGACAAATAACCTTTCAGATAGTGAAGCCGTTGAACGTCGTCCAATCCTTTATTGTTATGTATCAGTGATGTAAATAGATCCCTAAAACTAGTCCACTCTGTATATTTACCGCTAAAACTGGGAATGGAAATTTTGGGCAACTTGACACTAAAGGATTGGGCAGCGTTTGATACATTAATTTTAGAATCAGACAACCCAACAGACTTAGAATCGGCCTTAATATTAAGCATACATCCTTTTAATTCCGTCTTATAATCTGTATAAAGTTCTTCAGTTGCTTCATACGCCTCAGTCGTGTAATAACTAGTTTTCATCAATTCCCTGATTTCATATTCGGCAACAATCATCTTATGCGTATCACGGTATGAATTCCAATAATTTTCTAGTGTTTCTAACCGTGTCTCCACGTACGCCAGCGATATTCTTTCCTTTGGGGATTTTTTAAAATTAACTCTAGCTTTTTGTATTTTTAATTTTGTATCTTCTTGAACTCTAACATACGTTTCCATCTTAGCTTCTGATAAATTTATGTAATGTGTAATTAAAATTTATTCTAAGTCGATGAACTTTTTCTTGAAATTTTTCTAAGTGTTTCGCATTTCTGTACTAAAACCGGCATGGATTCCCCGTTTGTTCACTTTTTGCGAAACTATTCTAAGTCCATGCAAGACTTATAAATTTTTCTAATTCACAAATTTGCTTGAATTTTCTAAGTTACAAATTAAAGAGTACTCACAGTTTGCCACTTGTTATACTTAACTCATTTTCGGGTCCAACACTAACACTGCACTTTGCCGTTGTAAAACTCAACTTTACTCAACCAATTTGTCAATCCGGCTCGAAGGACCATGTACAATTTCCCAAAAAATCCCGAGGAGTCGCCGAGGAGTTTATGGCTTTGCCAAAGAAAACACCAAGCTCAGGACGAAAGGTATTTGATGAATCGGCGCTGTACCCCCCTCGCGGTGGGGTACAGGCAAGCGGGATCGGGGCATGGCCCCCTGCCCGCGGAGGCTATACCGGGGCCCGTTACTACGGGCCCGTCCTTGGGTTGCCTTATAGGCTACTCGAAGAGAGTGTAACTGCAGAACGTGTGTCTGTGGGAGCGCCGGCGGCTTCGTGTTTATACGCGCCGCCTGCTTCACGGCAACCCCGGCGGTCAGTCTCCGCCGGATGAGACCCCCAGTTACCTGGGGGAGGTCCGGCGGGGGACGACCTGCGACGTGAGTGCCGACTTGTGGGCGCGCCCACAGAAAGCAAGGGGCCCCCCCGCCCTCCCGCTTCCAGAGCTAGCCGGTTACGTTTGGGCGGTGGGGGCCGTGCTGTGTGTGTGTGGGCGGTATTGTATTGAGTAACACCGCCCAGTGAGTGCGAGGTCGAGGCGCATCCGCGCTGCGCCTGCGTCGCGTGAGTCAGCTGTGTTGAGGAGTCTTGTGCTTGTGCGTTGGTCGGCGCACGTCATGCCTATATTAACTTAGCACACAACGTGCGCCGGGTGAGAGTTGTGAGTGTAGAGTATCAGTGAGTGGGGGGGCCGCGTGTAGGTGTATGCGGCCCTCCCGTGAGGTCAAGTCCGGTGGGGTGGGGAGTCAGTGTCCGGCAGCAGGTCGCGCGGCAGCGGACGTCTGTCCGGCGGGCGAGTCTGCCATGGAGCGATCTCGCGGAGGTGCGCCCAGTCCGACCTGTCCGCACGCGCGAACATGGAGGCCGCCAGGCGGGCAGCGAAGTCATCCAGGCTCTCTATCTTGAGGTCCCGCTGAATGACACTGTTCCTCACGAAGCGAGGAGCGGCAACTATTCTCCGCAGCGCAAGATTTTGCTGCGCGCGGAGAGACTTCCGGGAGGGCTCGCTCGTGAGGGCGAGCCAAGCCGGGGCGGCGTACGTCAGAATAGAACGTATATAGAGTTTGTATACGCCCAGCTTGGCGCGCAGCGGGAGGCGAGACGAGAGCACTGGGTAGAGCTGTGCGCGGACAGCCCGACACCTGGCGGTGACTTGCCGGACATGACTTCCCATACGGAGCCGACGATCAATACTCACTCCCAAGTATTTTACCTGGGAGGACCAAGCGATGTCGACCCCGTGTAGTGTCAGGGGTGGTGGGTAGGGGGCGTAACCGGTCAGGAGCGCCTGCGTTTTACCCACGTTCACCGACAGCCGCCACTTTGACAGCCACTCGGGGAGGAGGTCGAGTGTGCGCTGCATTTTGCGCGCCGCGTGCCTCGTGTTCATCGAGGTAGAGATGTACGCGGCGTCGTCAGCATACAGCGCAAGCGTCGAGTCCTGTGTCGTGGGGATGTCGTCGGTGTAACATGAGTAACACAGGGGGGAGAGACAGCTCCCCTGCGGCACTCCTGCCCTCACCGGACGCGCGCTAGAAAGCGCGCCGTCAACCACCACCCTGACAGTCCTGTTGGTTAAGAACGTGGCGACCACTTTGACGATGCGACGGGGCGCGTCCGACTGGGACAGCTTGTAAACCAAGCCGTCGTGCCAGACGCGGTCGAACGCCTTTTCCATGTCGAGGAGCACTGCAACCGCGCTCTCCTTCTTGTTCATGGAGGACGCAAGCAGGTGCAGCACTCTCGACAGTTGGAGCGTCGTGCTGTGTTCCGACCGGAACCCGAACTGATATTCGCCCAGCCGGATCTTGGGCGTAAGGTGTCGCAGCAGGAGCTTTTCAAACACCTTGGAGATGATGGGCAGCAATGTGATCGGCCGATAGCTTTCCGGCTTCAGGACGTTCTTTCCCGCCTTGGGCAGCATAATGACGCGCCCCTCTTTCCAGGGATTCGGAAAAGAGCCGGTGCGCAGGATACCCGTGAACAGGCGCGCCAGGGCCGCAACCGTACGGTACGGCAGGTGGCGCAGCGCTGTGTTGGTAATCCCGTCCGCACCGGGGGCCTTCCTAGGCCTGGTGTTGAGTATGGCGCGTCTGACTGCGCAAGGCGAGAAAAAGATGGGATCTTCATCGGAAGCTATCGGCGTGGCGAAGTAGTCTCCAAGGTGCCTCTCGACTGCTGCGACGTGCTCGTCGTCGTCAGTCGGGTTCGGCTGGAATTGACGCTCCAGGTGTTCGACGAAGATCTCCGCTCGGTCAGCAGCGGAGTACCTCACGTTCCCGTCGCTATGCATCAGCGGTCGAACCGGGGCTGGGGTGTTTGTGAGGCGCCGGCACAGTCTGTGTGTTGCCGGCCAGTCGCCCTCTGTGGCCTCTAGGTGTGACTCCCAGCCCGCGGTGTCGAGCGCGAGCAACTCGGCCTTCACCCTCTCCGCGAGACGGTTGAGCACAGTCTTCTGTGACGGGCATCTTGTGATTTGCCACCGCTTGCGTAGGCGCCGTTTCTCGGCGACCAGCAGTTTCAGGTGGCGGGGCAGGGGCTGTGAGGGCCCCAGCTGTTGAAAGGAAGTAGTGGTGGCCGATTCTACGGCACGCTGGATGCAAGCGGTGATGTTGCCCGTCAGTTCGTCGACGTCTGCGGCGGTGTCGACGGGCCGAGTCGGAGTTGTGGTCGCCAACGTTTCCGCGAATTTCTTCCAATCCGTTTTTCGACGTGGCGCTGGCGGTGCCTGTCGGGCTGGTATCCCCGACAGGGTCACGAGCACGGGAAGGTGGTCCGAGCGTAGCTCGTCAATGACCACCTCTTGGGAGATCTGGCAGTTGAGGCCGGAGTGGACGATGATGTCCAAGACGTCCGGGGTCGCAGCAGGGTTATCGGGGTAGTGGGTTGGGGTGTCGGGACCCGACACCACGTAACCTCCGGCCTCCGCGTCGGCGAAGAGTCGTCTTCCCCCCGAATTGGTCGAGTTGGAGTTCCATGCCGGGTGCTTACAGTTCAGGTCGCCGGCAATGAGCGTGACGCCGCCCGCTTGAAGCTGAAGGACCCGCCGAAGCTCCGCGTGATCTATCACGGCGTTCGGCGGGGCGTAGCAGGCGTACATGTTAAGGTCACTGCCGGCCACGTGCACCTGGGCACCCAGCACGTAGAAAGAGGCGATTGGTTGTGGGGGGAGAGTCTGGTGGACGACCCCTCTCTTGACGAGAATGGCCAGACCTCTGTAGGCAATCCCGTGCGGCGACTTCTCGTCCCTCCTGTACAGGAAGTACCCCGGGAACCTGACCTTGTCCCCGGGCCCTAGGAGGGTTTCGCTGATTAGCGCCACGTCGATGTCCTTATCCTTGAGGAGGAGTCGGAGGAGGCGGGCCTTCATTCTGAGGCCGCGGGCATTCCAGTGAATGATCCTCAACGACCCGCTATCCATGGCAGAGGTTTAGAAGCTCGGCCAGGCCGTCGAGGATCACCTTCTCGGGATCCTGCCCCTCCCTTATGGCCCGCAGCAGGTCCATCATCACTCTGATGGCGCAGGCGGTAAAGTCCTTCCTGTCGGCGGGCTGGTGGGGTTGGTGCTGGGGTTGCTGCTGTTGCAGCGAGGTTGGCGGTTTCTGACGCCGTGAGGGGGCCTTACTGGAAGGTGCGGCCACCCTCTCTGCGTCCCTGTGTTGGACGGGGAAGTCGGCGCCCGCAGACAGAGCGCCTTCACCCCTCCGCCTATCACCGCCTTGCGCCACCGGACCGTGGGCAGTGGGGGCCTCTTGCTGTGTGGGTAAGAGGGGGGGGTCTGCACTGCTCCTCTTCTTCCCCCCCCTCTTTCGCCTCCTCCGCTTCTTGCCTGGTGCCGACCCTCGGCTTGTGGGCCCATTTGCCGCCGCCATTAGGCTCGCACCCTGCGAGGCTTCTCGGCTCTCCGCGGTAGCTCCTGCTACCGGGGCCGCCTGGGTTCTCCGCGTGGCCGATAGGGCCACCGTCCCCGCGCGCCTATTCTTCGACTCTTTGACGAAGACGGGACATCTGATATTATTGGCCGGGTGGTCGCCTGCGCAGTTTGCGCAGGTGGCCGGCTCCTCCCGCGGCCGTGGGCAGTCGCGCGCCGCATGCCCGTCTCCGCAGCGGACGCACGTGAGCGGACGGTGGCACTGGTGCGAGCTGTGCCGAAACTTTTGGCAGCGGTGGCATTGGGCGGGCCCGCGCTTTCCGCGCCACGCCTCTATCTTGACACCCCGCATGCACATCAGCACCGAGGTGTCGTAGATGCGACGCACGTCAGGCGTCTTTTGGAGTACGGCATGAAAAATGCATCCGGGACGTCCCTGACGTGCGTTAATGTGTCGCACGTACTCAGGCTTGAAGCCGAGGGTCTCCAGTTCCTCCTTGATATCTTCGGGGTCGGTGTCTGCCGGTAGACCCCGGATGGCCACTTTCAAATTGACCTCCGCCGGTAGGGAGTAGGCAAACCACGAGATTTGCTGTTCCTTTTCCAGGTTGGTAAGGTATCTCTGTACCAACCTGTACTCCTCCTCCGACTCGGGCGAGAATCTTACGCCCGTGCCGAAGGGGCGGGCGCTGGGTGGTCTGCCTAGGGATTTGGCAATGGCCCTGAAATGACTGGGCCATTGCGGGAGCTTCTCCACTATCAGCGGAGGGTAGCGGGGTCTCTTAGTGGGTCGGGACGCTCTCTGTGAGGCCGTAGATGCGGGCCTCTGCGATCCCGAAGGTTCTGGGGAAGCGGCTGTAGCTCGGGGCTCAGGTGACCCCGCGGGGGCAGGAGACCCCGCGGGGGCGGCGCCCCTGGAGGGACCTGCGTGATGTCCGGGTGATGCGGCGGCGGCCTGTGGCGATGGTGTGCCGCGAGCCGCCTCGGCAAACGTAGGCGAGCCAGCGGCGCCCCGGCGGGGTGCGCGCTCGCGTTGTGGCCGAGGCGGGTCCAGGCAGTACCGCTTTGGGTCTTCCTCGCTTTCGTCCGGGCTTCGGGGGCGTCGCTGGGGGCGGGGCGGGTCTAGTTCGAATTCGAACCCGAACCCCAGCGAAAAAGTCGGAGATGGGGGCGCCGTCCTCTGTGCGCCCCGGGGGTCCGCGCCGGATGGAGCGGATCGCGCGGTCGTGTCCATCGACACGTCGGCACGACCGGAACCGGCGGACCCCGCCGACGCGAGCGACATGCTGGATCCCGCGCGTGATGAGCATGCCGATAGCGCGGCGGGCGAATCATAGGCGGAGTTCCTAGGGGGGGCCGGGGAGGCGGGAGTCGTGAGGCGTGAGGCCGCGCCGCCAGCTACGACCGGCCCTCCCAATATGAGGGGGGCGGGAGCGGCAGGGCGCGGGCGCGCCCCCGCTAATGGCGGGGGCGCCTTGCCTTGACTTGGTAAAGATGATGGAGTCGTGGTAGCGGGAGAGGTACGTGTCGAAGTCGGGGGCGCAGGCGCGCGTGCCGAAGTCGAGGGCGCAGGCGCCCGCGCGGTAGGCGCAGGATCGCGCGCAGTCGGCGCGGAGGCGCGCGGCTGCTGCGCGGTGGAGCGCGTGGGTTGCACAGGGGCGCGTGCGGGCGAGACACGTGGTTGTAGGGGGGGGGCAGTGGGAGAACGGCCCGCGGGCGCGGGGACCCGCACTGATGGTGCGGGGTCGCGGCTGGCGGGGCGCGCTGTCGTTGCGGTGGCGGTGCGCGCAGAGGGCGCACGGCCGGTGTTCGCGCTCGGCCCTGGTGCCGTAATAGGCACGGGGCGGAACGCGCTGGGGCGGATTGAGACCGCGTGCGGTCGGCGCCCGGTCGACGGCGGTGGCGACTCGCGCGCTTCCGGCGCTTTGGCCGTCGGCCGGGGGGCGGCGGCCGCGGACTCAGTCCCCCTTCCTCTCACCTCAGTTAAAACTTCCTCGCTCGGGGGCGCACCGGTCGACGCGGCGTCGATGTTCGGCAGCGACGTCGCCCGGTCCAACCCCGTGCGGGGGGTGCCTGGTGAGCCGGCGTCACCGCGGCCCAAAGAGCCGCGGGCGCCTGGCTTAGGCATATTTAAAACACTGGGGTGGTTCACACCTGGGTGTGAACCCCCGCTGCCGCAAGGGCGGCTGTTGCCACCCGGAATCACACACTAGCACTGTAGTAATGCACACGCGGCACGAGCGGAATTTTCCACTACTCACGACGAAAACAAGTGACGTCACAGGCCACCTGCACTTGACGACACGCGAACTAGGTACCTGTGACGGCGACACTCGTTGAGTAGTGGAAGCGGTTCACTGGCGATCCACGAAAGGTATTTAATTATCTAACATATGTGGTCATGTTTTGGCGGAAAATCTTAACACCGCCATTCACGAAAACGCGTCACTGGCACAACGCCATCTATCGACGGTGAGGTAAACTAAATGTGGCATTTTGTGCAGACTTAACAAGAGAGTGCAATACACTTCTAAATAATCTCACAAAAAACACTAACTTATTTCTCAAATGAGACAATAAATATATTTTTTAATTTATCCTGTCTTAAACAGACAGTTTTATGGTCACATTAAATTAAGAATTATCGTTTTTTAAGCGAAAATTGCTTGTAAACCGATAACTTGCTACATTTTTATTCAGATTTTGTTAAAACTTTAATCCTAAATAGTTTTTATATGATAATCTGACTGAGGATGAGAAGATTAACGTTCTACGTCATGTTCATTGTATGAGCTTGAATTTACCTAAACTGATTAATTAGGGTTGGTTGACTATTCAGCAACATGCTCTCCTTTGCAGGCCCCAAGTATAGTATATGAATAAGTACAGTATTTTAATAGAGCTCTTTGTGAAGGAGCTCGTCCAAGGAAGTACCTATTATTGTCCCACTGTAGGGCAAAGGTGTCTTCTCATACAGAGAAGGCACAAACATTAATCAACTTGCTCAAGGTAAATTGACGTTTTCGGATTTACATAAATTATTATAATTAAATACTTACGACCTTAAATTTAGATAAAAAAACGTAACTAAAACTATATGGCAACAAAAAAATTCTCCTCATCGCCGTCAACTGCCCAAAAGACTGGCGGCATTGCCACGATGGATGGCAAAGCCAATTCACTGGTCAAGGTAAAAGCCAGCCTTTGGGTCACGAGAAGTGTCAACTGGCCGTTTGGAGAAATAATTAATTACAAGTCCAGGTTACTTCACAAAGTTTCCCTTCACCAACGTCAGTGATGTCAAAGTTAAACTTAGAAAGTACATAATAGAATAGAAAACGAGATTTTCCTAGAATATATCTTGCACAGCCATCGCCTCTGTTTGAATAACGCATTAATAAAGTTCGTTAGATTTCTTAGAAAATAATATGCTTGGTGTACCTTTCCAAAATGGCTGGTTTGGAGAGCACGCCCAACTATTCTCGTGAAAATGTTAAATGTATAATGAAGTAAGTAGCGCCTAATTAGGAGAGACGCTTGTGTATTTCAGTGGATTCTAAGAACTTATAAGCTTCTTAGTTCGGAAAATAGTTTCTGAAAATAGAGTGAGTTATTTTGTGTGTAACAACAAAAGAAGAACTATAAAATTTTCTTTACTATAAAACGTTGTCCCTCACTAGAAGTTTCGCCTGTATCGTGGGCGCGTTTACTAACATGTAAACTTAATTACACAAACAGCCGGACTTGGAACAGCTAGGTACAAATATTTGTCATGCACGGAAATCGAATCCGAGATACGCAGCGCAGCAGTCAACTCACTGCGTCAACTGAGGAATTGGCACAATTAACACGCTTGATCTAAGTAATAGTCACTTAAGGTGTTGTTATGAGTAATAATACATACTATACCACTATACTATACCATCACGCCTGTATTCCCCGAAGGGTTAGGCAGAGGTGTACCAATGTACACCCACAGTTCACCGGTATATTTAAGTCCCATGTAATAGGGGGCGAGCCTACTGCCATTAACCGGGCACAAATCCAAACTCCGAGCTGCTACAGAGAATTTCATAGAAAAACCCAATAACATTTTTTGCTCGACCTGGGAATCGAACCCAGGACCTCTAGCGTAGCAGTCGCGCTTAGGACCACTAGACCAACAAGCCAGTCCATAATACATGTATATTCATTTTAGATATATCATTCGTAGATCTCTGATTCGTTACGGATAGTCAGAAGCCGGGGCGCCTGACTTCCAGTCTTACCAAGAGGTATCATGTCATGTTGCCCAGTAACTGGGTTGTGGAGGTCAGATAGACAGTCGCTCCATGTAAAACACAGGTATTCAGCTGCAAAAGGCTAGACATGAGACTGGATGATAAGTAAATCTAATAGTTTGATTTCAATTTAAAACTTTCGAGACTAACTAAGAAAAACGCCACAAACATATTCTACCAACAAAATTCTTCTTGCTTCTTGTAAAACATTAAAATCGTTAAAATTGTTGAACCATAAAATCGCATCACACAGCTCGACTAACTTTCTACTCATCATATTCAGTACGGTAAAATCGATAAGTACAGTAAATAGCATATACCTATACCAATTAATTAGCTAATTGTTGACGTAATTAATATTTTAGATGTACATTGGTACACCTCTGACTATCCCTTCGGGGAATACAGGCGTAATAGTATGTTATGTTATGTATTGTACCAAATTTTTGATTACCATGAATTTCTGCAAAAGCCTTCGGTCATACAATAACCGTTTGCAAGGCAGTTTAAACATTGGCTAATTCCGACTGTAGATATTAAATAGACTGCACATGGTTCAAAATCGCTTGACACTTTATGCTAGCTCCTCTGATTTCATTAAGAATAATTTTCACTGAAGCTTACATAGAACACATTCTTCCGTACATCCCGTTTTGTTCCAATACCATTATTAATAGTCACCTATTTGAATATATTAAATAGCCTTTCAACCCTTCAGTGCCCTTGGAAGAAAGGTACCGAGATTCCGGGATTTGTATCAGAAAGCAATAAGCCGAGGCTTTGTGGGGGTGTATTATACCCCGTAATTATTTATGTGCTTCGGAGTGTCGTTCTCCCAAACCCCGGGGTGAGAGAGATTGTTCTGTTTATTTTGTAATACAACCTTTTTTAGGTGACGGTGAATGTGGAAGGGTGTTTTGTGAGTCTGTAGACTTATTTTGGAAGAGTTTAATAAGGCTTTGGTGATGTACCGTTTTTGTATACATTTCTTTTTCGTGTTCTTAACATTTTACCTTTCACCTTTTCATATACAACAAGTACAATAAACAACAAGACAAGTAAATCTGAATGTAGAAAGCTCTGAATTTCACGTCATCAATATCTCCTCTAGATAGAGGTATTTTGAGTCAATCGAAGCCTAAGAGCAAAGAGCAAGCCCTCACCGGTTGAACTATTGTTGTACAAGCAATTCTTGCATTTGTAGAAATATAGGTTCAAAAAAAATTCAACACAGAAAAATATCTCACAACGATAGACAATATTATGTGAGATCGCATATAAAGTAATAATATACAAACCTATTATTATTCCACTGCAAAACAAAACAAAGGCCTCCTCTCATACAGAGAAGGCACAAACATTGAACACCATACTCACCCAAGCAATTCCAGGCTTCTTGTCTCTTGTCACAGTTTTCGTTGCCATACTCCTCCGAAACGGCTTGACCGATTTTGATGAAATTTTTTGTGCATATCGAGTAGGTCTGAGAGTCGGCCAACATCTATTTTTCATATCCCTAAAAAAAAAAAATATATGGCAAAACAACGTTTGCTGGGTCAGCTAGTAATATTATAAAGAGGATATAGATTTTTTGTTTGTTTATTTGTACCTAATAAGCTCGGAAACAACTGTACCGATTTTACCCAATTATTCAGCAATAGAGAGCTACATTATTTCTGAGTAACGTAGGCTATTTAAAATCACGCTACGAATCCCGGGAGCGGAGCAGTAACCAAAGACGTGACTTATCACGGCTGAAATCAACAAAGCAAGCAAAGTCGCTGGCGGGTTTCTAGTTTTAATTAAATATGGCCCAGGTTTTCTCCCAAGATTTTCTTTTAACCATGTCTCTGATATGCAAGATATATTTAGAAAGTACATATGAATAGAAAATGTCACACTAGTACTTGCCCGGTTACCTACAATCTCATCAACCCAAAAGTAAGGTGAAAACATTCTTAGATTCTTTTCTTAGAATTTCATTTTGCCCAAATATGGTAATAGGTAAAGCTACGCTGTGTAGATGCTAGTACATGTATTCAGCTACAGGGAGTCTCCAATCCGTCTAGACAGTTTATTGCCTCGCGCAGTGATTTGCGTGCGTTGGCAGCAACCCAGCCGATTGCGCTTCCTTTGACAACTTCCATTTTCTTCGGCAAGGGTTCGTAAGACGGTGAGGTAGTGTGTTTGTATATTTATAATCGTAAAGACTTAAAGAAGAAACTGTATTACTATTTAGATTCTAGATCTCTCTTTAAGATTAACATAAAGAGAGCACATATTATCAATTGTGGAACCAGGGAATACCCACGCTTAGTAGTCACTATGCGCGGGTTCCTGAATTCTATTCCCAGGTCTGGCAAAAAGTATCAATGGATTTTTCAGTTAAAACTTTTTCTGTTGAAGCTTAGAGTTTGGAATCTAGTGGTGTGATATCCCCGAGGCTCAGAAAACACGCAAAACTGTTAGTCTGTATTCCCCGAAGGGTAAGGCAGAGGTGCACCAATGTACATCCACAGTTCGCCGGTATATTTAGGTCCCATGTAATAGGGGGCGAGCCTATTATTTATTATTACTTGTCACTGTCATTAGCGTCATCCATGCCAAGTAAAAAACTATTAAACAAATGTTATGAAATTAAAAACATTCAAACCCTGACGGTATTGTATTCCCAATACACACAACTAGTTCATGTTGTGTATATTTTTTTGGCCGAAAGTAACAATATTATTTGGACACGCAATAGCCCGCAGCGAACGCATTCTAGCGTAAAATGCGTGCGTACTTGGCAAACAAGTGCCGATGCCGGTCGTAGCACGTCGGCGCATTTTATGTACATCTAGCTTTTGTCTGCGATTTCGTCCGCTTAGCCTAGTGGTCCAATGCGCGACTACGCTAGACGTCTTGGGTTCGATTCCCAGGTCGAGCAAAAACTGTTAGGTTTTTCTATGAAGTTCTCAGTAGCAGCTCGGAGTTAGGATTCGTACCCAGTTAACGGCAATAGGCTAATATACCGGCGAGCTGTGGTTGTACATTGGTGCACCTCTGCCTAACCCTTTAGAGAATACAGGCGTGATGCTATGTTATTTAAAATTCAATCAAACACGTGGCGCCATCTATTATAATAAGAATATTTTTCTTGTTTTCATCGAGAACAGTATTTTTTTTGGGATGAAAGGTTATGCCCGTTTCTTTAAACCTGACAACGTCTATGCAAAATTTCAGTATGAGCGATTCAGTGGTTTAGGCGTGATAGGGTAACAAACAAACTTACTTTCGCATTCATAATATTAGTTAGGATACAATACAAGATCGTCTCGACGTAGCGTAACTACGTAGCACCTCCGCTACGAGCGTAGAGGTCGCTACGATATTCCGTAGTAACTGTACTGCATAGATTGCTGTTATTTGCTTACTACAAACTAATTCCATTTGGCAATTGTTTTGTTTACTTTTTGTTTGTTGTTCAATTTTTATGCGACTTCGCCCGCGTGGCTTATTTCACCCGCCATAAGTTACGTCTTTGGTTAATGCTTGCTATGTTATTCGGGAATAATGTAGCTATCTATTGGAGAAAAAATGGGTAAAATCGGTCCAGTAGTTTCGGAGCCTATTCGTTACAAACAAACAAACAAATCTTACCTCTTTATAATATTAAATATGGACTAGCTATATACCCCGCGGTGTCGCTTACGTCGTTGGTTACTGCTCCACTCGCGTTGGTTGTAGCGTAATGTTCTATACGTATACATCTTCCTCTTGAATTACTCTATCTATTGTTGAAAAGTACATTAAAATTCATTGCGTAGTTTAAAATATCTAAGTTTATCGAGGGACAGACAGCGGGAAGCGACTTTGTTTTATACTATGTAGAAATCTCTTTTATATATGTTCATGTTAATTTCTTACTGACTGCCTCGACTGCTTTGACTGCCTCATTAGCCTAGTGGTCCAAAGCGCGACTGCTACACTGGAGGTCTTGGGTTCGATTCCTAGGTCGAGCCAAGTGTTATTGGGTTTTTCTATGAAATTCTCAGTAGCAGCTCAGAGTTAGGATTTGTGCCCGGTTGATGGTAATATGCTCGCCCCCTATTACAAGGGACCTGAACATACCTGCGAACTGTGGGTATACTTTGGTACACCCCTGCCTAACCCTTCGGGGAATGTGTTATATGTGTCTTGTTACACCACGTACAATGTCTAGGTTAGGTATTGATTATCTAATTGAAGACGGCTTCAGAAAGAAAATTCAGCAAATATTTAAACTGGAAACACCCGCTTCGCACATAATATTTACTGAGTTTCACGGCATAAGGCATAACAATTAGTATAAACCACAGTGTTATAGGTTGGTCGTATTTCCAGTCGACTCGAATCGAATAGTATTAACTAGTAGCTAAGGTGTCAATAAAGATACCAAAAGGGTTTAGTACTATACTATATTCTGCCCGTGACATTGCTCACGTCAAACTTGATGTAGTAGCCCACGGGAACCGTACATTTTTCCGGGATAAAAAGTATCCTATGTGTTCACAATCTATCTCAGTGCCAATTTTCAGTCAGATCTGGCTGAAACATTAGCTATCTGCGAGTCAAAGTCCCGTCAAAATCGGTCCAGCCGTTTCAGAGATTAGTCGGAACTAACAGACAGACAGACAAAAATAAAAAATATATTTTTTGAATGAAAGTAAGTACTTTCATATGCATTTAGTAAAAGCTGTTAATTTTAAATTACTAACAGACACTTCAATTTTGTTTATTTATATAGATGTTGGCTGTGTATAACATAGTTTATAATTAAATGTGTAGAACACATACCATCACGCCTGTATTCTCCGAAGGGTTAGGCACACGTGTGCCAATTTACACCCACAGTTCGCCGGTATGTTTAAATGTGAAAATTTAATTTAATATCCTGCTTTTAAATTAGAAGTCTTCACGGAACATGTGTTTATATTGAAGTAACTTAAACAAAAATACATTGTTCCGTTTGTAACGTGTAATATAATAAACAATTACATTACGGAACACAGTGGCTGAGAAAATGGAAAAAATAATAATTGAGATTAAACAAACATTTGCGCTCTTGTTTGTAATTTAAATGAACAACAAATGTCTTTGACAATCACGTCGCTTCGTTTGCCGGGCACTTAACCCCAGCCAGCCACGTTCGTATTTAATTTAGCTTAGGGATTTCTAGACCCAATACCAAACAGAATCTATTTTCACGACCGAACTCCGTCGCTATTTGGAACTAGGCTCCTTGTACCGTTTTCATTATCTCATTTTATCTCACTGTGACATCGGGAAGTTGAAATAGAAATAAAAAAAAAACAAAAGTTTCTTTTTTTCTTTTCAAAGAGGCGAATCGTTCCAATTTCAAAGTAAGGTTTTGTATATTGATGAATCACAATCAAAGAATGAATGTTTTAATAGATTTTGAACCTTTTTAAATTGGACCCATTTTTGCAAGTCGTATTAATTTGTAGAAAGATAAAAATAGTAGATATAGTTGGTATTGATTTAAATTAATATTTTATGAGTTGTTTATTATTTATTTATTTATTTAACACTTTATGCACACAAAATGTACAGCGGCGGACTTAATGCCAATGGCATTCTCTACCAGTCAACCTTAGGGTGATGCAGAGACAAATAGAGAGCTGAGAGTTGTTATTTTTAGAGACCTTTAAATAGTATATTATTTAATATAATTGAGCCATAAATGTCAAAAACTTTGATTTTAGTTAATTCTAATTATTTTTGGTGTATAATTTGTAATTATAAATACAGAGTCATCGCTCAAAGGCTTATTTGAATAAGGAAGCGCAGTGAATTAATATTAAACTCAACGATTGAAAGTTAAAAGATCACTCCAAAGTTCCTCGGTTCATCTCAAATACATAATTTTGAAATGGACTCAGAAGACTGACCTAATTACATCGCTTGAGCCAGAAACCGTTACACTTAACAGAGAGGTTAAACGAAAAACGCAAAGAACTGAAAATTTTAACACACAGAATTTTAAAACACTACATTTTTTAAAAGCAACATTATGTATTTTTATTTATTTTACATCCAATTACATTCTCCCGTCTTATGTTACGTACGGTTGACTCGGCAAGCGACGTCTATTAAATTTTCCAGTTAACTGTGATTTTTCTTAAGAAAAAAATAAAGTAGAACTCCTTCTATCGACACGAGAGCGTGTAAGGCCGCTTTTAAATGTAGTATAACGCAATGCGACGTACGACGTTTCGTAGTACAACGGTACAACCATGCGCAAAGAGCATTCGGATGTACGCGGCCACGGTGAACGGTTGCGTCACTTGGAGTCCGAACGCGATCGAGAAATACGGACGCGGGATACCGACTTCGAAACGTTAACGTGTGACAATTAATATAGCAGTGTGCTCGACAGTTTGCAGTGAAAGTGAAGATATTCATTGGTGATTGATTTTTGAGTTTTTGATTAATTTTTCTTTTTTCAAAAAAGTGCAGTGAATTTTTTTGAACGAAGTGTTGTGAATTTTTCCCTTGTTTTTTTGGAACACGATCCTGTTTATTGTGAGTACCTACATAGTGTTAACTTATTTTTTATTTAACCTATTATTTTAAATTACTTTAAAATATTTTTCGGATTTACAGATTTCAAACAAAAAAAAAATTTGCTTATCCATAACTTTAAAAAAAATAACTAAAAAAATAGCTAAAACGATAGTGAAATAAAAGGTTGGAATCCACGTACATTACTTAGTCTACATTTCTAGTCTAGCTCGGAGAGACAGGTATTTCTCGTATTAAAGCGCTGTTTACGTAGACTCCAGCTTTTAAGGGTTAAAATATATTTAAAGTCGTTTACGAATGTTTACGCTTCTGTTGGTGAAAAGTAATTAGTTTCTGCGAATTCGGTAGATTGGCGTCAGATAAAATTTGAGTAGTGCTCAATTAAGAAAGAGAATGAAAATTAATTTAGACGGCGGTATCGTTCAAAATAAGTAGAATAAGAATATTTTAGTCATAACCTACATTTTGTATTTAACATATAGACGCGAAGGGGTTTTTTCTTGACAAAATAAAAAGCCGATTAAGTGCGGGTACTTGCACATGAAGGATTACATACTACCGTACAATATTTATTATTATAAATAACACTCGTTTTTGTATGGGAAACCATTATTTTTAACTTTATTTTATATTTGTAGTTTTTTATATAGTTAAGTGGTAATATTAGATATACACCTAGTAAATATTTAAAGTGTCTACCTACTAAGATTAACAATATAGGTACAGCTCTGGGCACACGGGCAGACATTGCAGTCTTAGTAATACGCTGCCGTGTCGCACCATTTGGGTACGGAACCTTAAAAATGAAGCCATAATATTTTTTATATCAAAATTAAACATTTTAAAATATAACGATGTCATCCAAATATAAATTAAGAACTTCACAATTGAATCCTGAAAGTTTGAAACATTTTAAAACAACCGTCTCTGTTTAAATAAACAATTCAAAGCTTGTGTCAAAAGGGCCGAGTTTGAAACAATCACTTAAGACGTGTCGCGTGCCATTCATTCAGTCAATTAGCAATCAATCAGACTGAATGAATGAGCGGAATCCCTGGGAAATTAATAAGTACACTGAACAACTGTGAATTATTGAATGAGCTGTCGATGTTTGAACAAGCGGGAGTTAGGGAATCTCGTAATGTAATTTTTATTGTTCAAACCTTTCGGCATGTTTTATAAAATTATCTATTAGTTATTTTCTTACAATATGTATAGTAAACTAGAGGAGAGAAACCTCCTAATACAAGCAAATCTTTTCTTAAATGGTGACTCCAAACTTAACATTGTTATTTACAGTTAAGTTGACGAAATAAACATTTTTATACTTACATACGAATATAAAACTTACGACTTATTTCCATGGAGGTAGAGAGAAACACAGACACCGCCTGCTACGATCCTTACATACTCCTTTCGCCTCGTCCACATTCATACATCTGGTCATACAGGCACGTCGGTTACGAGTACTGCACACCAGTTATTAAACATTTTTAAAAACTTCTATTTTTTTATTGCTGTGAAAATCGGTCAATCATTGGGGTTGGCCGACGCGATGTAAAGCTGCATCAGTTGTAAGCATACGCATCAAAGCTTAATCAGAAGTGACTTTATCTTAGTTTAGAACACGTCCGCGAGTTGTCCGAAAGGTGTTTTCAAAAAGTGTCATTGACTTTTACTGTCTGTGCCAGGGAAATCCCGATTAAATGAAAAAGCGGTAAATAAATAAAATTCTCCGAATCGTCCGAGAATATTCTCCAATTCCCCGAAATGTCTGCGGGTTTTTAGGAAATTTTTATCCGGTGTCGGTAATTTACATATAGTTAATAGCAGCCCTAATTTCGAGCAATGTTTATTTCTTCTCAAAGTCAAAGCCTTTATTTAAATGAGCCCATGGGCACTTTTGAATTGTCAAGAAGTTATACAGTAAGTTGAAGCTAGTTGCTCGTTCCAAAACGTAGGTCTCTGTGGAGAAGAACGAGCAAGAAACTCCATGGACACTCATTTCAAATTGGTTTTTACAAAATCATGGTTGGTCATTCTTGATGTTTCTGTCTTAGCAAGTACTGAACTGAGACTCCTAAGTGCTGCTAATCGGTACTTGGAGTACATTACAACACAGTCTTCTTGACTTAAATCAAATTAATTAATTAATTTTTACCTTGCCTTTAATGATTTTCTAATTTGTTTCTGTAATTCTGCCAAATTGTATGTTTTGTGTTTTATATTTGGTATTTAAATTATATTTAGTCAGCATAGGTTGGCTATCTATGCTAATATTATAAATAGGTAAAGTTTGTTGGTTTGTGAGGTTGTAGGGGGTAATCTCTGGATTTCCTGAGCCGATTTTGAAAATTCTTTTACCCATACAAAGTCAAATTATTTGTGAGTATCATAGGCTGTATAACATCACTCAACGACACACGGGAGCGGAGCAGTAACCAAAGACGTAACTTACCGCAGGTGAAATAAACCACGCAGACGAAGTCACGGGCAGTTCACTAGTTTATAAATAAATAAACAAATGAATAGTTTGTCGCAGTTCCTAGCATCGCGAAGAGCACCTAATTACCTCAATCAAAACGCCATAGTTTTGAGAGCTCTTCAAGCCGTCCTTCTGTGAAGCCTTCCCTTCTCGGTACGAGTTACACGACGATAGCCGGGCAATTCAAGTCCCTGTAAATTTTGACTTTCAAAAGCGCCTATCCACTGTCGAATGGCAATACCATCACGCCTGTATTCCCCGAAGGGTTAAGCAGACGTGTATCAATATACACCCACAGTCCGCCGGTATGTTTTAGGTCCCATGTATCAGAGAGCGAGCCTATTGCCATTAACCGGGCACAAATCCTAATACTGAGCTGCTACTGAGAATTTCATAGAAAAACCCAATAACACTTTGCTCGACGTCGGAATTGAATCCAAGGCCTCTAGCGTAGCAGCCGCGCTTAGGACCACTAGACTAACGAGGCAGGTCGAATGGAAATTCAAACAAATGCTTTGACTTTCACGTTGACTTCAGTTCGCGTCGCTGTGACAGTAACGAGACGGTCCCCGACGTTGTCGGGATAACACCGTCGGCTCATAATAATAAGACAGCTTACTTCGACGTTAACGAAATTTTGGCACAGTATTCATAATATTTTAAGCTCGCAAAAATGTCCTGTGTATCCTACGGGAGTTATAATAGGATAATTATACTAAGTATTA
This sequence comes from Caradrina clavipalpis, assembly GCA_932526535.1. NCBI lineage: Eukaryota > Metazoa > Arthropoda > Insecta > Lepidoptera > Noctuidae > Caradrina > Caradrina clavipalpis. Next base: position 1,697,045 of record OW052111.1, on the reverse strand, counting down.
GCTTTATATACCGGGTAACTGAAAACATACATAGAGCTTCTTAGTATATAAAACGCATTATCACGTTACAAAGATGCCTACTGTGATTTAACTTGAAAGCTTATACCTACGATATATACCATCACGCCTGTACTCCCCGAAGGGTTAGGCAGAGGTGTACCAATGCACACCCACAGTTCGCCGGTATATTTATTACTCCCAACACACATAACACATTAACACTTATACGATGTGAACTCTTAATGCTGATAGTTCCGGCTGTCATTCGTAGATCTTTCACAGTTGTGACGTGTGGTTAGTAGATTGGTGGCTATAGCAATTCACTAGTATTAAAGATCTTTCACAACAATAATTTTTGCTCAATGATGAAATAATTTTTGACAATTTCGAGATATGCGTCATCAAACTAGATGTTAACCCGTATTTCTCGAAATTGTCACTTCACTGAAAGTCAATGTTGAAACTCCACCAATCATCTGCAGTCCTGGTAACTATAGTCACTATATATTGTACAAAACAATGCTTTAGTTGCACTCCTACATCCACGTGTATCCATCCATCCACCTTGCTACGGCTTCGGTGAATCAACATTTATGTTCCTAAAACAACTTTTGTTTTAAAATAAACTCCGTTCATCTAACAGTCCGGTCGAAGGCAAAGAGCTTCATTGAAATAAATGTCGAAAGTTCAACATTGAAATATTATATTGTCATTACTCAACTGAGTTCGGCAAGTCTACAAAGTTTTTCATCAAAATTACAATTGAAATTGAGACGAGACGAGACCATTCTATCTAAGTAGGTATAGAAATTAAGAAGTTAATTAGGATTTCAATGTAGATACTAAAGTATTTGAGTAGCTAGCTAATATTTTTTTACTAGTTTTTGCTCGCGACTTTATCCGTGTAACGAAAGTATGAAATCGGGGTTTAAAATGTAATCTGTGTTTATTTTGGAATACAAGTTTGTCCTGTACCTAATTTCATGAACATTGGTCCAGTAGGTTTTCCGCGAAAGCGTGATAGACAGACAGACAGCAGTGGCGTGCGGTTAATATAGGCAAATACACATTGACTACCCTATAAAATACGTATTTATACGAGTAATTACTATCGTTAAAATAAAAACATAATATATTAAATTTTACTATATTAAAATCGAACCACACATTTAAATAAGTATTATGTTTTTTATTTTAACGATAGTAATTACTCGTATAAATACGTATTTTATAGGGTAGGCAATGTCTATTTGCTTATATGGACCACACGCCACTGACAGACAGAGCTACTTCTGCATTTATAATATTAGTATGGATATAGGGGTTCCTTTAAAAGTCTTCTCCGTACCCCATTTGTAGAAGTAATTATAACGAAATGGGATATTTAGCGGTGCTTTATTTTAAATCTATTTGAAGCTTTAGTGTTGTATGTACCCTAAACTGTAATTGTTGAATAGTAAAGAAACATATACTGATTACTATTTCTTCTTTTTAGCTAGCCTATGGCATCCCATTGTTGGGCAAAGGCCTCCCTAAAAGGTCCTTAAAAGCATTCTTTTCTTACGCCACCTCGAACCAGCTTATTAAATTAGTTTCATTAAACTAATTTAACTATAAGAGAATGGTTTAGCTCGTTTTAGTAGAACTTACACCAAAATGTGTTTTATTTTATCTTATCCAGACGAATAATTTTAAGTTCCTTTAAGTTTGAACGTGGTGAAAAGTTTCACACCTTCGCAAGAGGGCATAAATCGTGTGAAACGTGTTGAAATATAAATAGATTGCAACCAATAGGAATTGGGTCAGCCCGTGCCTTTACATCACTAAGATTTACACCTTCAGGCGTTCAGGGCATAAACTACCTGATGAATTTGTAAAACAAATCTGTTCTCATTAATTTTGGTGCAATTTATTGTGTTACAATGTTTAGTAAGATTTGTGTACTTTACAATTTGAATCTATTATTACAAAATAAAATTCTATGTAGATACCTACAATTTATAAAAAAATGGCGGGGGAGGGGGATCATTAGCCAGTGATTTGATTGAATTTGAGCAAATCAAGGAGGATGTTACATGTAATATGACGTAATAGTTGTAAGCACTAAATGTGGGGGTCCTGTGTTTGGTTCCCGATTCAGGCAGTGTTAGTAACATTTCCTACTGGGAATTTCTCAATAGTAATCCTGTATTTGTGCCTGGGATATGTGGCAACAGGCGTGTCTTCTCCAACATGTGATTTACAATCAAGCCAGTCAAGCAGTCGGTCAGCTAGTGAGAAAGTTTAAGCTAGTTGTTCGTTCCAGAGTTCGTTCGAAAGTGTTATTGCGACCCTGGAACGCAAAAGATAGGCCTCTATGGGGAAGAACAAACAAGAAACTCCACGGACAATCTTTTCAAACAAGTAAACTGGTAACCTGCATTATTCTTGCTACTTTTTGCTATATACAGGATGGAAATTTATTATGCTACCTGGAGGGAAAGTACTCTAAATACTTGAGTTAGCAAATTTTACTGAAAGGAAACATTCCTTTATTTTTAAAAAGAAACAAAACTGCATTTAAATAATTTTGAAAATACGCTTGCCACACCCGGGAATCGAACAGACTAAAATCGGATAAAATAGCATCCTGTACTTTTATGGCACTTATCGATAGGGTCAATCACAAGGATCAAATCTCTATAAACCTGGTAAACTAAATTTACAAAAACCATGAAATTTTAATCTAAACTTATTTTATTCGGACGAAAAAAACGAATAGGTACAGTAACTAATTGCATGCTGGAAATGAGCTTCACTTTCTTCGATGCACACATTCATTATTTGAAGGAATTCATTTTGAATAACTTTTAGAAGGGTGTTGTGGTGAATATTGAAAATTTTACTACGCTACCAAAAGTTACTAAATGATTTTTTTAAAGGAATAAATTCATGCATCCAAGAAATGAAGCTCATTTCCAGCAACTACTTTACTCGTTTGTTTCGTCCGAATAAAATAAATTTACAATAAAAAATGGCATGTTTTTATTTTATTTTAATTTTCCATGTTTGCAGGGATTTGATCCTTATGATTGACCCTATGGATTAGTGCCATAAAAGTACAGGATGCAATTTTTTCGATTTTAAGTCGGTTCGATTCCTGGGTGTGGCAAGAATATTTTCAAAATTATTTAAATGCAGTTTTGTTTCTTTTAAAAAATAAAGGAATGTTTCCTTTCAGTAAAATTTGCTAACTCAAGTATTTAGAGTACTTTCCCTCTAGCTACCACCTTGTATGTTAACTATGTTGTGCTGTACTATGTTGTGTATATATGTTTAAACAACTTAGTTAGTTGTTTAAACATACATACATAAATACATAAACTCACGCGTTTTTCCCATGGGGGTAGACAGAAACTACGGAACGCCACCTGCTACGATCCTTACATACTCCTTTCGCCTCGCCAACATTCATACATCTGGTCATACAAGCACGCCGGTTACAAGTACTGCGCACCCGACTTTTCTGAAGAAACTCACCAATAAGGTCAAGGTAGGTCTTCCTAGGGCGTCCCCTCACGTCATTGTCACTCACATCTGCCATATAAATCCCTTTTGTTAATTGCCTTTCACTCATCGTCTCAATACGACCGAACCATCTAAGCATATCTACTAGTTTAAAGCGGTTTAAAAATTGCCATTTTCACGTTAAGAATACTCTCTTGTCAAACACACCAATAAACGCAGAAACTTCATCAAATACCGCAAGTGGTAATTAAGTCATTTCGTAGTACTGGAGGCGATGATTAACCGACTTCAAACATGCGAGGTACTGTTGTTTACATGCTCATTATCAGCCCGAGAGGGTGGAATCTAAGAGGGTTGATATTATCTCGTGTTTATGGCAGTATTTCCTGTTGGAATTCTGTTGATGATAGTTTTAGTAGGACATTTTAAAATTTTATGTTTGGGAAAAATTCCACACTAGGGATACATTTTTTTATTTTGGTGGTACGGTTGGCGCAGTGGCTGAGCTATTGGCTGATGCGTTGGGCGTGGCGGGTTCGATTCTCGCAGACAAATATTTATAGTTATAGTTTATTAGTGTATGTAAGTTTGCATGTTGTAAACGTAAGTACCCATGATATCTGACCAATTCATAGTGTGTATTAAATAATTATGTAGGCATTAAAAATACTGCTTAGCATTAGAAGGTAAATTCTACTACCTAGTAAAAAGTGTTTAAAATCTAGTGATAATCTCATCTAAACGATAAAAAAATTAAGTAAATAAAGCCTATTTGACTAAAGACTGACTGGAAAGACTCGAGTGCACCTGTGTTTGCGCACACAGTTGTGATTTCCATACAGATTAACTGCCGTGCTCTACATTTGGTCAGAAGAATATTAATTTTATAATCAAACTAGCGAACTGTCCGCGAATTCATCCGCGTGTCTTATTTCACCAGCCTTATGTTACGTCTTTGGTTACTGCTCTGCTTCCGTGTATCGTAGCCTGATGTTTTATAGCCTATGACACTCACAAATAAAAGTTAAAGATAAAGTAAGTAGTGTAGTTTAAGTTCATTAAAGTTAATGATAATTGCAATCCGTGGTGCTTGGCAATCTGGGCTTCTCCCAGTTGTAAATAATCCCTTTGTGCCTTTTGGCCTAATTCTGTTCTGTCTCCTGCTTGTTTGGAGGGAAGTAGAAATTATATTTTTCTTACTCCTCCGCTAATCTTTTCTGATTAATTTCGTTGCGGGATCCAAGACAGTTGAATCGTTTTTCTGGGACTCGTCGAGCTTCATTGTCTCGGCGCTTTTCTAGCGCCACTGTTGATTCTGGCTTACAGGAGTTGCAGTAGTTTGGGAATAGTGTGGCGGGCTTGTCCCAATTAAACAAACTCACAAATAACGTGGCTTTCTATGGAATTTTCAAAATCTGTTCAATACTTAGATCCAGAGATTACCTTCTACAACCCCTCAAACTTGACCTACCTCTTTATAATATACCTTTTTAATATAAGCACAGATTGATAATCAAATTGAGAAATAAATTCACGTCACTCAATCTCAGCTCGTCCTCTGTGTAACAAAGTTAGCGATGCACTTAACGTGGCCAGTTAACACCGGCGCCGCCGCGGACCGGCATAATTAATACATGCAAATCAACCTCCGCGAACTTATTAATGAAGCCTCCATAGTCGCCACTCGCCTGGACGCGTGCTGTGAACGGGACGTGATAGTTTTGTGATACGTGTAAATGTGCGTAAGGAATTTTGTGGCTATGAAGCTAGAGGTGAATATACACCGGAGCATAAAGATAATGTACAAAAAAAACGATGACTGGTCTAGTGGATTGTACCGACAAAGAATTCCATGCAAAAGTCTAGACTTATTAAAACCAATTTTTCTTAAGTTAATACATACATAAGCTCACGCTTTTTCCCATGGGGGTAGGCAGAAACTTCGGAACGCCACCTGCTACGATCCTTACATACCCCTTTCGCCTCGTCCACATTCATACATCTGGTCATACAAGCACGCCGGTTACGAGTACTGCGCACCTGACCTTTCTGAAGAGCTTTCAGAAAGGTTGTAAAAAATCTTGTAAATAAGGACGACGAACAAATTAATAATGGTTTTTAAATTTCATATACGAGAATAAGACTTATCTTTCGCGTTGTTGGTGAAACCCTGAAGATATTTTTTTTAATAAGGTTTTAGTGCAGGACAGAAAATACCCATTCTCCATATTAGCTTCCCAAGAAAGAGAAGAAATACATCAAAATAATATACCGTTCTCTTTCAATTCGTAATTTAAATAAAATATAACGACACATTAACATCAGAAACTTATTCGTCACCCGTTCTTGTGCGCCTAAAGAAAGCTTCGCGTGTTCGTGAACAATTAAACGCAAACAGACATCAGTATTGCAGTTCAAATGTAACTAAAGTACTCGTATTAACACGAATAACTGGTGGAACGTTATACGATAGTTTTTTGGGACTTAAATACGTAATAATGTTTACTATGAACAAAAATTGTAGAAATGTAAATAATACTTACTTATAATTGCATTGAAATGTATAAAACTTGAGAACTTTTACCTTTATCTTTTTAATAGGTAAGTGCAACTTAAGTTATGTAAGATTCATATACATTCCAGAATGTATCTGGCCCGGGGACAGTCATTTAGCCATCACCTTTAATGGTCGGAAGTTGGCTGCGAGTACAGGTTCGCCCAAGTTTATTCGAGTTAAGACAGATTTAGACAGGGTCAGTGACTGGCGCCGAAATCGAGAGAAGTCAGCACTGACCCGCAAAAAACCCCGTATAAATTGATTTCAAGTCAGTACAGTGGCGGGAAGTCAACAACCAACAACACCAACCAACTGGTCTGGTTATCTGGTCTGACAACCAGTCTTACCAAGGGTATCGTATTACCCATTACTGGGTTGTGGAGGTCTGATAGGCAGTCGCTCCATGTAAAATACTGATATTCAGCTGCATCCGGTTCGACTGGAAGCCGACCTCAACATAGTTGGGAAAAGGCTAGGCAGATGATGATGAAGTGCAACTTAATTTTAAGGAGAATCTGTCAAAGTAGCCTGCGATATACAGAATTATAAGGGGTGTAACAAGTCACATCACATACCCGTTAACTGATCATATTGCCTATCAAACTAACATAGAGTGAAAATTATTGTTGGAAAACGACTTTAATTATTGGTGTGAAACATCAAAGATCAAATCAAAGTCACTAATGGTAGCGCGTAGTATATTGCACGCAAAACATTGTGCTTTCGGGGGTATGCAACAGTACTGCGATCGTGGGGATATTAAAGTTAATTAATAACATTTAAAACTCATTTTCGTAAAAAACCGTTAAAAAAGGTTGGGAGTTTGACCTTCAATATCTCAGTAACCAGAGGACTTCCAGGTAAGGTCCAGTTAAAAAGAACTGATCGCAATGATAGGAGAACATGTTTGCAAGGTGTCTTTTTTGTGTCAGCTGAAAGTCGTCATATTAATATTTTTAAGAAATAGTTTTATTTCCATCAATTATAAATTCGAGAGCTATATATGATAGAGATGATGATTTTATAAATAGTTATCATCATAATTGTCCATATAAATATTAATCAACGTACAACATAAAACAACGCTGCTTTTTGACAAAAAAAACGTTAAAATTTTGCGGTCTAGACATAAAGGATCACTTTTTTATAATTTCAAAACACAATGGTTAACTTTATAAAAAATAGTAGTAGTAGTATCTTCTCAACTGGCTTAAAGAAACTTGTTGCTGTAATCTTAAATCTTTTCGCCGATAAATAACTCTCATATGAGAACGGGCCTTTATTAACCGACACTGTCACACTAACATGACTTTATTCATGTGCCGTTCGAGTTATTTCGTTGAACGCTGTATCTTAAATCTTTACCACATTATAACTAAAGTCACACATTTATAATGTTCTAAAATGTCATATGAACTAATTTTGTAAGCCAGTTTGGATATCATATCTCACTCAAGATTTATTTGACAGAAAAATGTTTGAAATTAATTAATTTAATGAAGCTATCTGTCAGATATACGATAGCTCATATACAATCATGTGTGTGTAGATATATAATACCTAGCTACTACTATTATATCTTTGGGATTGCATTGTAGAAGGTTTGACAATGTAATTTGTTTGTGATAAATAGTAAACTTGACTAGATTTCAATAGTAGACTAGCTTACGCCCGCTGACGCCAGTCAGGGTTATTTTTTATTTCAGAGTTAGTTGCTAACACGGGCCCAATACGTAGGAAGGATATTTAGTATTTTAACCTCGAGTTAGCTTTTTTGAGTTATGTTTTTGGTGCAATGGGCCATCTGAAATATTTAGCGTCTCCGCAAACGACCGATAATAATCGGACCAATTATCGGACCAATTATTATATATATTACCAGCAAAAATAAATTGTCAAAATTCGGCCCGATTATATCGGTCAAGTTTGGCACTTATCTATCTATTCAAATATTATAAAGGTAAAGTTATTATGTTTTTTGTTTGTATGTGGTAATCTCTGAAAATACTGGTATGATTACAAAACATCTTTGACTGATAGAATGCTACACTCATGTCCTGTGTTATAATACTCAATACTCATTTTTTTATATATGATTGAGGATATGATTTAGAATAGAAACAAATTCGCGGACAGTAGCTAGCATATTAAGTACTTGTGTGATGCTCCAATTTCATCAAAATTCAAGAAAGACATCTTATTAACGACAATATTATAATTTCTCGCCAACACACCAAACTACTTTGCTGTCAGTACGTCCAAGTACTTTGATATTAGCGTAGAGCATGTGTTTGTTGAGGCAGCGACTGGTGACAGAGTTAGTTTCGCAAGTTGCTCGTACAAAGCATTTAGTCCTGGTTGGTTACACTGCAAACTTCAAACGAGAATTGCTGTTACCAAAAACTTTGTAGTTGTGGTTTCTTATTAATCTTTACAACATGAATTTTCCTTCGTTATATGTACAACAACAGATTTTTGAAGTGAAAACTTCTTTAGCGGCGTTGTGCACTTTTTTTGGAATGGGTAAAAAATGTTAAACTCGTGTCAGGACACGTGACCCTGATCGAAAATTCGTAAGCGGCGTTGTGCACTTGTTTTGGAATGGGTAAAGAATGTTAAACTCGCGTCAGGACACGTGACCTGATCGAAAATCTTACGAATTTATCGTACACAAATATGTTCAAGTTTTCACTTCTGCCGGCACTCCCGGAGTGCAACCCGTTTTTTTTTTGTATTTTACAGTTTGTCCAAACTGATGTTTTACATTTCTATTAGCTGTTGACACTCTCTTTCATATTTTCAATTTTTTATGCTCCATCCATTAAAAGTCAAAGTCAAAGCATTTATTTAAATTAGACCATTTACATGCACTTTTGAATTTTCAAGAAGTTACAGTTTAAAGTTGAAGCTAGTTGCTCATCTATTCTTAAATCTGTCTCTTTTCTTATTTTTTTTTAATGATGTCAAATCAGGATTTATTGTTTAAAATTTTAATGACGATTTCTATTTTTGAATTAATTTCATCGCCACTCTGTCGAGTTTTACGTGGACTAGTGTTATCATATATCCACTTAGCATAGTTACGTGATAGTATTAAGTTGTTATCAGTAGACTCATGGACACCTGCTGCCCTTATTCAGAGTCTGCCACCCACCACGTGTAAAGTGGGCGGTCCATTCATCGGCGGTAATCACATGGCTCACCGGTGTGAGAGTTTCTGAAGTAATTTTGTGCGAAACCTACAATATATTTCCAAATCGGTTCAGTTTTTACCAATTATAAGACTTTGTAAAAAAAAACGCAGTATTCGGACTGAATAAATTATATTTTAAAGGCACCAGCTATATTTACAATTTAGGGATTAGTGATTTCTACATATCTCAAAATATGTTCTGTATTTCCCGGATCCGATATTAGCTCATCATCATCTTCCTGCCCTTATCCCAAGTTACTTGGGGCCGGCGCAACACGTTTTCTTCTTCCATGCCGTTCTGTCAGCCGTCATACTATTACTGACTCCCTTCTCTTTCATATCATTCTTCACACAATCCATCTATCTTTCCTTTGGATCCGACATTAGCTAATCTTTAATAATTTTACTCGCCAGACGTAGTCAGTTCAGCGTTCTATCAGTTCGACGGATATTTTGTAAAGACCATTAAGTTCAAGAAGCTAAACTTTTGACTTGATCTGTAACCGTTGAAGATGTTCTTTGAGGGCATTCAATTAATAATTATCAGCAACACGAAAGATCGAAGTTTTAGTTTGCAATTCTCCGAAGCGAGAAACCTCACAGTAATAGGTGTCAAATCCAGAACCTTCGACTTTGCTTACCTCCTTACCTGCTTTTGAAACTGTTATCTTTTCTGATTAATTTCGTTGTGGGAACTAAGACTTTGACCTGGACTCCTCGAGCTTCATTGTCTCCACTGGCTTTCAGGAGTTGCAGTGGTTTGGGAATAGTGTGGCGGGTTGCTTTTTACCCGACTGCGACAGAAGGAGGGTTATGTTTTTCGAGGGTATGTTTGTAAGTATGTATGTATAATTGTTTGGCACGCTCTGCAGCCTGAACGGCTCGATGGATTTTAGCTTGAGAGGTGTCGTTAGATTCGTATTTACTGTGAGAGTGACACTGGGTATATCAAAATAAAAAAAAAACAACATGGCGGATTTTTGGCGCCAAATTCAAATGTTTGGATCGCTCTGCAGCCTGAACGGCTCGATGGATTTTAGCTTGAGAGGTGTCGTTAGATTCGTATTTAGTGTGAGAGTGACACTGGGTATATCAAAATAAAGAACTAAAAAAAATAAAAAATAAAAAACGGTAATTTAAAAAACTAAAAAACCCGACTGCTTTTCTGAGTATTTATAAAAAATCCCTAAAACAAGATAGTTGTTGTACCCGATTGCACTTAAAATTGTAGCAGTCGGGACCCATTCTAGAAGTGGAGGCTTAGTGAATTGAGAGCACATACCTATATTACATTGCAGATGGTCCCGAATGGGTCCCGACTGCTACAATTTTAAGTGCAATCGGGTACAACGACTATCTTGTTTTAGGGATTTTTCATAAATACTCAGAAAAGCAGTCGGGCTTTTTAGTTTTTTAAATTACCGTTTTTTTATGTCATTGGATGGCAAACAAGTCGACGAGCCACCTGATGTTAAGTGGTCACCGCTGCCTATAGACATTTGCAATACCAGAGGCCTTGCAGATGCGTTGTCATCCCAGAGACAAATTTGAAATGTGTCATGTGCCTGTAATTACACCGGCACCCATACCCTTCAAACCGGAACACAGTAACGCTGCTTTGCGGCTGAAATAGGTATGGTGGTGGTACTTCCCCGGACGAGTTTCTTCACTAAGAGCTACTATAGAAAGGGTATGTCTGTTTACCTCCCATGGTCTAAACCCTCACTGATGTTATGAGAAGATTTAGTTTATACGACTTCATAAGCACGCTGGTCGCATGAGTAGTTATCAAAGTAATAAAATATTTTGATATGAAGCGTTGAATTCATTTCGTATTCATTTAGGCGAGGTCACACTGTGAGAAAACTGCGTGGAAATCTTGTATGCTCTTTCTTTAATGTCCTGAAATTGTTGGCTTTTAATTATTTACATAACAAAACATTAATAATAACAACAACAAAAAAAGGCATCATACCATTTTCTCCGCATCGCCGTTAACCGGAAAAGAGCCCAAAAGACTGGCATTGCCACGTTGGATGGCAATGCTAATTCTTTGGCCAAGGTAAAAGCCAACCTTTGGTCAAGTGGCATCCAACCGTTTGGATAAATCCCCGGCCCGAGGATTTCCACTATTATTTAACTAATTTGAAATTGCGATGGACTGTTGAGTGAGGAATATCTTTATATGAGGTATTTTAGAAAAGTATCCTCTTGCATTCCAGTACTTTCATTTCTCGCTCAGTTCAACCCGTTCATTTCCCGCTCAGCTCCCAACGACACGCAGCCTCAAACCAGTTACAGATTTACGACTCCAATATAATTAACTGCGATATTTATTTAACTAAAAATGCTCAGTTAAAATGGTAATAATCAGTTTATAGGTGCCTAACAAAAACATATTTGTCCCATAACCTACTTTTGCAGTTCACAACGGAATATGAGCTTTATCTCCGTGTAAATAAGGTTTATATGTTGATTTATAAATCAAAAACTGTAAAATGTATGTAAAGTTATCAAGAACCACAGACTAGAAATATGCAGTAGGTTTATAATACTCATATATAGTTGCTTAACAATATCCCTTTAAAAACCAAAGCATCTATATCAAATAAACCATTTAAAGACTGTTACATCATTCTTGTTGTTTCTTTAAGTGAAAAAAAAGTAATAATAAAGATATGGCACTTAAGAGACGACCAATCCCAACTGACAGCGCCCCGTTCACGAACATGACGCGTAGATCAGCACCATTTAGCTCACCCATCTTTAGCAAATAAACCCGGCTTTTTAAGATTGAAACACGACCCTTTTCCTCATCCACAAGTGTAAGTCTACTTCACGAACCGAAAGGATGGCGTACCTTTTTGAAGAAGGGTCCAATAGACCGGGTTCACTTTATAAAAATCTGTGTCGGATGTTACCCGGAAATCTTTAACCGGAGGACAAATCCGGAGAACGGATAGCAGCTACTGAAGTTTAGCAGGTTTACCGCATAATGTAGATGATTGTACTCGTTTAGTAGTAGTAGAACTCTTTGTGAAGGAGCTCGTCCGGGGAAGTACTACCACCATACCTATTTCTGTTGCAAAGCAGTGTTGCCGTGGTTCCAGTTTGAAGGTGGCCGGAGTAGTTAATAGGCACATGAGACATTTTAATTTTGTGTTTGGGATGGCAACGCATTTGCAAGGAGTCTGTCATTGTAGATGTCTATAGGTAGCGGCGACCACTTAACATCAGGTGGGCCGTGGGCTTGTATCATTAAATGGCATAAAAAAAAAGTTAAGCTGGTCTACTGTATTGGTGGGTACACTGTGGCACAACTGTGAAATTGAAAGTTTCGTGTTATCTACGAATATTAATGGCTAATTATCGATTCAATTATTCGAATCATTCGTATCGGTTAAAATATCGATATAAAATATCGGTATCGCTTCTGATGGTATTAGAGTTATGTGAACAAATAAAGTGGGATATTTTTATGGCGACTTTATCTTGGGATCAAGTATGTGGAATAGTAAAATAAGTTAGAACTGTCGGTGTTGATTCTGAGGCATTTTCGACATTTTATCTTTGGTGGTCTGAGTGTTACATTAAAATATTGGGTGTAAACATTTATAAAACAGTTGTGATTCTTATCTCTTACTTAAGGGCTACTATTCTCTCTCTGTGGCTGTAGTTCATCTTTAGTAGGCTTAGGCCAACTTGAAGCGGGACGAGAGAGGGAAAGGAGAGTCCCCCGTCCCAGCGGCCGCCGCGGTAGACGCTCCGGGCGTCGGGAGCCACGAGACGACTCCCGGCCACAGTAGACGCGGGTCTGTGGGCGGTGAGCAATGGGTAGCTCACCGTCCGTACGTTCACTAACGACAGACCGTGTCGACGGCGCAGTCGTGTTCCACGCGCGCCTCAAAGAGATGTCAGCAAACTTGGAAGGGGCCACTGAGGGCCAATGCCTGCCGGGGCTGCGGGTTGTTCGAAAGAGATACCGCGCCCCCGGAACGCAAAGGGCACATGAAGGAACATAGACGGGTTTTAGTCAGTAAAAGTCTGACACTTCCTCCCGCCCCGCCCAGGGCGGGGGAAGTTATTTGATGATTTCCCGCCTTAAAAAAAAGGCCAACTTGAATCCTACTTCCTTCCTAATACTAGTTATAAAAGTGAACGTTTGGAGAATGAGTAGATGGATGGATGTTTATCACTCTTTCATGCTTAAACAGCTGAACGGAATTACCTGCACATATTGAAATTAATCTAGTCACGTATGGTCACGTGTTATGGATTACAGTATCAATGAATTTCTAGATGATATATGACATTGTAATACGATTGTTTTTTTATTTATTTTCTTTCATTCTTACTTTGACATTTATTATTACTTTAATTTAATTGACCGTTATTGTTTTATTGAATTTCTAATGTATTTAATGAATTTTATTTTATTGCAATTGTATATCTAATGTTATTTTAATTTTTCAACATAATGTTTTATTGTTATGAAATAAATTACTTATGACTTATGATATTTTGTATTCCGTTCTTGCGGCCCCGTGGGAAAATTTTGACCTTTGGCTTAATTCTGGAGTAATATGTGTTTTATATAATATGCAGTGGTATTACGATTACTATAAAAATTCGGCAACAGTATTTCTACTCGCCAGTGTGTCTTATTATATAGCACAATTCTCGTGTTGAACAATTGTATGTTTGGAAAATAGTAAGGCTAGTACGCATTAAAGAAGCCTCCACGAGGAACAACAGACAACCCTACTATCTTGAGGAGGTTATAATTCTTCTTTTTAACGTTTCCATGACAAACTATTACTAAATTATTGCGGCTCAAAACTTGGCCACTATGGCCGCGTTGTTGGTGGCAGCCATTGAATCTTCCTGCGTAACAACAGCTCAAATCGATATCATCACTGAATTCCCACCTAAAAATAATATCTTTGTACGGGCCTGGAGGCTCACCATCATTTCTTAAATCAGTAACCATTTTAATATTACTTTGTAATTCCAGTTGAAGGATTTTCAACTCTTGGCGCTGAGTCGAGCGTTGAAAATCAATAGTGCGCAAAGTAAAGTAATATTAAAATAATACTCTTTTAAGAAATGGTGGTCCCTTCCTAACTCTGGCTATTTAATGACTTCCAGATCGGCCACAGCAGAGGTCTCTCCTTAAGACAATATGTTAATCACAGCATCATTTATTCCCATAAAGTTGAAACCAATAAGAGAGAATCTCGTCAGATATGCACGTATTTCAATCTGTTTCGCCGCCCGTGCAAAGGTGTGCCCCACATTACGAGCGTTCTAAATTCATCCCTAGTTGCGTATTAACTTTGAACGGTTTGAACCGACAACTTTGATGAGGTTCATTACTTGAACCACTACGGAATAAGAAGGTTTCCATTTTTTTGTTATTGAATCTTATTTTGGTTTTCTGTAAAGACGTTGTCTGTATTTTTGAATTTGTTATTTTAAACCATTAAGTCAATAAAAAATACCAGACTAATACTGTCTCATTGCATCCAGAGAGGTTGAAGAATTAATCACCACACTTCCACGTGGCGGATTGGCGATTCTAGAATTATATTAATCCCTACTAATATTATAAATGCGAAAGTAACTCTGTCCGTCTGTCTGTCTCTTCTTCACGCCTAAACCACTGAACCGATTTCAATGAAATTTGGTACAGATATAGTCTGGGACCCGAGAAAGGACATAGGATAGTTTTCATCCCGGAAATCCCCCGGGATTGGGAACTATTAATCCACGCGGACGAAGTCGCGGGCAAAAGCTAGTAATTAATATAAGTCTGTAAGAGTAAATCTGGAGTAATTTATAATTATTATAAATTACTTCAGATTAACTTACGAGGTTTTCCTAAATCAATATAAAAGAGCTTTTTTCATTATTTTAACACACAAATGCTCTGAAACTACCAGTCGGATTTAATAAAATATTTTTCTATATAATAGCCACATTCACGAGGAATAGTATACGTTATATTACATCACGCTACGACCCACGGGAGCGGAGCAGTAACCAAAATCGTAACTTAGGGCATAAAAAAAAACACGCAGACTAAGTAGCGGGCAAAAACTAGTTCTAAAATAAACTTAATTAGTACGTAAACTGTATCTGTAAAAAATCTAGCCTATTCTATCATCATTAGCCGCCGTGTTGCTCATTAATTACTAATTAGCGTTCAGACTAGACTAATACTATCGTTGATAAGTAAAACAGCAATCAATACCGACTGTCTCGCGATCATTAGTAGGGCATAATAGCGGGTGTTAGTGTCAAATTATAATACTTTATTAAGCAGAATTGAGCTGAATTGGATTTTAGCGTGAGTTTCTGCTTGTACTTAGCAATAATAACGTCAAAACTTACTCTTTATTTATTGAAACTTGCAACACAAAATCTAAAGGCAATATAATTCCGTAGGTGTTCTGTACCAGTCAACTAAAGGACTTATTTTGATCATAGTTTTTAAAGAACTATGATTAAAATTCAATTTTTCAATAGGCACACACGCCGTCGGGTCATCTGATGATAAGCAACACCAAAGGCCTTGCAGATGCGTCGCTATCACAGAAAAAAAGTAAATATGGCTCATGCGACTGTAATATCACCGGTACTCATGCCGTTCAAATCGGAACACAGCAACGCTGCTTTGCGGTAGAAACAGATAACTATTTCAACCGGTGGCTGTACTTCCCCGGACAACATTTAGTTAATGCAAGGGTAAAATGATATCTAAGTTTTGCTACCAGACATTTCTCAGTAGCATATTACTGAAACTTATAATATTATCATCAACCTCAGAATTCTCCTTCTACGACACTTTACTTTAGAGATTCAGTTCATCCCACATTAAAATCAACCCAGGATAACTAAGTTCGGTGAAACAGTTTCAATCTTAGAATCAAACAGTTATGTACTAAGAACTAAGTTCTGGACGGTCAAAGGAGTCGATGTGATTAACATTCTAAGAGGACCCGCTTCTTAGTTCTGGGTTTTATCTATACTAATATTATAAATGCGAAAGTAACTTTGTCTTTCTGAAACGCTTTCATGCCTAAACCACTGAACCGATTTTGATGAAATTTGGGACAGAGATACACTAGATCTTGAAGAAGGACTTAGGCTACTTTTTATCGCAGGAAAAGGGTTTAAAGCGGTTGAAAGTTTGTATTGAAATCTGTCTATTTAAAGCCAAAACTATGAAACTTTGCGCGTATGCACTTGATAATAAAACATCTGTATCTTAGAAATAAAACAGGCTGTCCAAAGTAACTACTAAACACAGGCGAAATCGAAGGCAAATGCAAGTTTATAATAATACTTACACCATGTAATAACATTGTTGAGGTTAATTCAGTTCATGTTTGGTCTGCGCCCACGCTCCACGCTTTTTACAGTATGTGAGTAGATATGGCGGTGCTGCCGGCTGAAAATATATCATTATCTCAGTAGCTGCTCGGAGTTTGGATTTGTGCCCGGTTAATGGCAATAGGCTCGCCCCCTATTACATGCAACCTAAATATACCGACGAACTGTGGGTGTAAAGCATTCCCTCCAAGTAAAGCATTCCCAAGCAGGCCCTCCGCATTTACATTAAATAAAAATCAAACCGTTTTACCAAGAATTTAGTTCGGCAATGAGTAATTTACCTTTTGTTACGCACCTGTACATTGACTTTAAAATGATTTTATCGAAGTTTCGTCATGCGAGGTTGAATATTATATAACGTTGAGTTGTTCGCCCGAACCTTAACTTCACTGTTGAGGAATAATTTCAAGTTTGTATACTTTGTTTTAGGTTTTTAGTTCTGTTTGTTTGGGAAGGTTGTTGATTAAGGTACGCGCCTAAGTTCTAGCATCAAGTTTAAATTATAAATATGTATCTTTGGAGTCTTAACGACGTTATATACACTTGCGGCTTGTAGCCTTCTTTTGGATTTTGTTGGTTACGCCTAGAGCGGAAGAATGGGGAGAAGTTTTGTTTCTTTGTGAAAGTCTTATATTATTAGTGGAAAGTCACTTTTTCGGTGTAATTTTGCGTGTGGTTACCACGGTACAGGCATTTTGTGAGCATAAAAGCCCTTCTTCTTTCTGCTCTTGTTTCATGTCTCTTGTGGTCGGCGCAACACCTTTTCTTCTTCCATTTAGTTTTGTCAGCAGTGCTATCACTATCTACTCTTCATATTATTATTCTTCACACAATTTATCCATCTTTTCTTTCGGCTTCTTCCCCTCTCCGTGTATTTCCATTTATATCCTATTTTCCTGAGAGGTATTCGTGTGTGGCAAAAACAAAAAAGTTAATAAAAATAGTAATCCATAACTCTTTAAGGCACATGATTTGGCGACCTTAAGCCATGAAGCTGTGTTTGTCAACATTAGTAACAAATTAACCTATTTAGCACAACTGTAGGATTTTTCTCACATCGCCTCTGAAGAGACCAATCGATATGTGTGCCATTTTTGCTGTGTGTTTTGTTCTAGTTTTCCAAAACATTAGCAGGACAATGGGTTCTAAGTCCCACAAACCATCAGTCCTCAGTATGTCAAACGTCTTGACAACACGACACGGCTTCCAATTTCAAACAGTTCAAACATAATTTCCCGCTCATTTTGTGCCTAATTCTGCACAACATAACATAAACATGGTTCTCTACGTAATCCTTGCCTACCCTCACTGTTTACCTTTCATGTAATAAAATCTCCTTCGAGATTGCTTTTCATATCCCGAGAGCCGGCACTTATTACTACTAAAGTAATATGAAAATTTCTGAAGAAAGCCCTTTTGTATGAGGCAACTTGAAAACTCGGTATGGATTTATGGTGAGGCGCGAGTGTGAGCGACACTGAAGTCTTCATAGGGGAATTGAGGTGGTGTAGTATTTATTGATTTTCGTGTCTGGCTGGTTTTGAAGTAAAGCGGCGTGTAATCAGATCGTCTGTTTGGGAGGTACAGTGCCATCGGATATCTATGAGTGCCATAGACAGACAGGCTTCAAACTTATAACACTTCTCGTTATATGAATAATATAATAATTTATATTTTTCTTTTTTATATTTTTGTTTCTAAATATTTTTACTGATTACAACCGTAACCGTTATAATTATAGTAAAAATAAAGGAACAAAGAAAGAAATGAATATATATTAAAGTGAACAACAAAATTGTTATGCCTCTATCTTTGGCCACTTATTATTGCAGCAATCGGTTCATGCTGGAGATATTTCATCTCTATGGTGTGATTTAGAATCTGGTGTTCCCCAAGGCGGTATACTATCTCCTCTTCTGTTCTCTATTTTTATAAATCTCATAACTTCTGAACTTCAGTGTGCGTATCATCTGTATGCGGACGACTTGCAGCTGTACTATCAGGGTAGGGTTGATGATATTCCTGATGTTATTGAAAAATTGAATAGGGACTTATTAGCAATAAAGACATGGTCCAATAGATTTGGCGTGGCAGTAAACCCGAATAAGTGTCAAGCTATCATCATCGGGAGCCATCGTAGTATAAGCAAAGTCGATTGGACAACCTTACCGCCCATTTTATTCGACAGTACGATCGTTCCATTTAGCTCTGATGTGAAGGACCTGGGTTTGCACATAGACAGTACCATGACCTGGCGTACTCAAGTCGCTCGTGTCAGTCAGAAGGTCATTGGAACGCTGCGGGCCTTGTACAGATTAAAAAATATTTTACCCTCGAACACGAAGACAATGCTTGTGCAGTCCTTAATCTTTCCAATCATCGATTATGGTGATGTGTGCTACTATGACCTGAATGCTGATCTCCTCGATAAACTTGACCGTCTTCTAAATAACTGCATTCGATTCATTTTCAATCTTCGTAAATATGATCACGTCTCTGCGCACCGGTCACTTTTAAAGTGGCTGCCTATAAGGCAGCGCAGAGAACAAAGGGCTTTAACTACTTTATTTTCTTTTCTTCAGTCCCCCAATCGCCCTAGTTATTTAACACCCCATTTCCAGTACTTGTGCGATGATCATACGAAAAACCTTCGATCCTCACACAATCGTCTTCTTAAATGTCCCTCCCACCGCACAGACTTCCTACACTCTTCTTTCTTTGTCCAGTCCATCTCATTGTGGAATGCGCTCCCCCAAGAAATCAGGATGGCAACCAACAGGTTGTCCTTTAAAATTAAAGTCCGCGAGCACATTCGTAAGAAGCTGGTAGTATCGTCAT
Organism: Caradrina clavipalpis; assembly: GCA_932526535.1. Taxonomy (NCBI): domain Eukaryota; kingdom Metazoa; phylum Arthropoda; class Insecta; order Lepidoptera; family Noctuidae; genus Caradrina; species Caradrina clavipalpis. The sequence continues at coordinate 1,677,555 of OW052111.1, read as the reverse complement.
GACTTTATATTTTCCCACTGCTTCTCTTTACATTTTTGTTTATGTATTATGTATATATGTACTTATAAGTATGTATTTATATGTATATATGTTTGCATATGTATATAGTCATGTATTATTATATTTTATTTCAGTTTTATTTTTTATATTTTTTTATCTTAATATTGATTAATTTTAAAGTCATTTTTCTTATTTGCACCTACCACAATTTGTCTCTGCATCACCCTAAGGTTGACTGGTAGAGAATGCCATTGGCATTAAGTCCGCCGCTGTACATTTTGTGTGCATAAAGTGTTAAATAAATAAATTGCCGCTAGCAACTTAACGCTGACAGTGAGGCCCCACCCTACCAAGTTTACCGCATCAGAGCCAAGTAAAGCGGCTGTGTACTCGTGCTTTGTCTCACACGTACTGTTGAGGTTAAAATAAGATGCTGACACGAGCAGGATATTTCTTTTGTACAGTATAAGGTTAGAAAGAGGTTGTAAGTCTCCTTACACGCTTGTGTATCTAAACTTTAAAGAGAAAATAATTGTATTTTTGTTTGTAACGTATAAATTCAAAAACTACGAAACTGATTTTTGTAATTCTTTCACCTATGGAAAGCTAAATTATTTGCGAGTGACTTAGGCTATATAAAATCACGCTACGATCTCCGAGAGCGGAGCAGTACTCAAAGACATAACTTATAGTTTACAATTTAAGCAAGATTAAAAACTTTCTGTTGTCACCTACTACGCTGATTATATTTGTTTGATAACTTGCATGCTGGCAGTTTTTTTGTTCACGACGATATAGTCCAAAAGCCCAAACTCGATAGACGGATATCATTTTAGCATAGCTATAATATTAAGAATAGTTACAAAAATATTGTTGAGAAGATATGTATTCTGGATCCCATTTAAACTATACTAACTTTAAATGCTGGGACCGTTTCCAAATATGCGGTACAAAATATACCTCACTCAGTTAAATTTAAGTGTAATTAATGGTTGGTATACATAAGTTACGTATGTTTAAAAGATATATTGTATATGACCATTATTTATTGCCAGAAACTTCCCCTTGACAAAAACATCAGCTAGACCCTTTTAAGGTCGTATTAAAATCAGTCATCACACTTGAACGTCGGTTAATAAGGTACCTTTTTTACCTGATACCTGAAAAAGGGTCCAGTATTCAAGCTAGGTAATACCACTTTCTTAACTATATATTCTTCTTTCTATTCTGAAAATGTTAGCCAGATGTAGGCCTGCTAGTCGGTCTTCTACAGACTGTACTTCGGAGAGGGTGCTCAAGAACTACAGAACCTTATTGCACTGGCCCCCCTTCCACAACCGGACATCTAAACGCACTGTAAAATATCATCCTTACCTTGTTGCCATTCCACCAATTCGTTTCTGCACGTCTTTTACAATGTGCACTGCAAAGGAGTGGGAACTCTCTATCTGCGTTTATATTTCCGAACACATTCAACCCTAATCTCTTCAAAGTTAGAGCGAACAGGCCTTTCTTCTGGGTAAGCTCACTCCATCGTCGACTTTGTGTTTGTCACCTCTGACCTAGACAAGAGTCAAGAACATCATCACCTGCTTAACCTTTTATGTTGGGGTCCGCTTTCAGTCTAACCGAATGAAGCTGAATACCAGTGTTTTACATGGAGTGACTGCCTATCTGAACTCCACAACCCAGTAATTGGGCCATACGATACCTCTTGGTTAGACTGGTTGTCAGAATTCTTGGCTTCTGACTATACAAACCCATATAAAAATAAATTGCAATGGATACGGATCACTCGTCTTTTGTTTCTCTTCCCAATATAACTTCGTGATCAATTAACAAGAGTTTCCTCCAATAATTAGAACACCATTAACAGTTCGACGTAACTAACAAGTTCTAACTGAAATTAAGAGATACAGTCGATGATAGATGGTCGGACAAATTCCATAATAACGACGCTAGTTCACAACAATATGAGTTTGTGTAATTTATTATACGCACCAAATTGTTATGAATCGAATATTTTGGGAGCTCCACACAGATTTATATAGTCTTTAGTAAGCTTTTCGTCGATGAAATTTGTAAGGTGAGCAAGTTAGACTTATGTGTAGTAAATTAAGCCCAAAGAAAACCATTTCGGTTATGAATAATGCTATGTAGTAATGTGTGACTGACACTTATAAAGATTATGAGAGCAATTACTTGGTAAACGCCTGCATTGGATAGTTTTAACCTCCAGCTTAAAAAGAGGGGTGTTATAAGTTTGACGTGTCTGTGTGTCTGTCTGTGGCACCGTGGATCTTAAACGGGTGAACCGATTTAAATGCGATTTTTTTTTAAAACATGTTTCCTAGCCGTGTTTCTCAGATATATTTTATTAAAGCCGGTTCAGCCGTTTCAAGGTTATCTAGGTTTTAAGCTCTTTCTTTAGCTACTGTAGAGATCTTTATTCTTCTGTCAGGGGTTACCTAAAAAAAAAAAATTACTTGTCCTTGGTAATTGTTTTTATTATTATTTGATCTAGTAGTAGTAGTAGCAAGTGGGTCATCTAGTCTAGTCATATTGGCAACTTCAACTTTTTAGCTGTAATCTCACAAATACCTTTTATAGCATTGATTAAAACAAATCTAAGCCAAGCTAAAATCAAATCAAAAGAAAGCCATCGTAAGCACAAACTAAGCAAAGATTATTAATCTGTTCTCCTCAGTAGACGTCAGGGAACTTTGTCAATTTGTCATGACGCGGTGTTGCGAACAGTTTGCATGGAAGTACGTCGTGACACGCTCGTACGTTATTAAAGTTCGCCCGTATGATTGACAGGAGCCGAAACTTTGCCACACAATTGAATAGGACTATACGAACTTATAGGTCACTGAGTAATGCTTGGTGAGTTTAATTTGAAGACGATAGTGTTGGTGACGCCATACTGTGCTCCAGAACGCGAGTCTAGGTCAAAAAGCTGCAAGATTGAAGTGGAACTGGGCGGGCGAAGTCTGTCGGATGCCGGGTAAGCGATGGGCTAGTATGTCAGAAGACTGGAACCCTGACATAGACGGGGTCGCGGCAGACCGAGGAGAAGATGGCGGGATGCCTTTGATGGTTTCCTCAGGAACTAGCGAATGAGGTACAATATAGTAGTGGAAAGAATAGGAGGAGGACTTTCCCCAGGAATATGACAGTAAAGGATATAAAAAGAAATCGTTCGTATAATGTAGAGATTGAGCTTTATAGCCGTCGAACGGGTGGTTAAGAAACGCACGTGCTTCGGAATAACACTGATCACTGATCACACAATCTGCAAATTAGCGTATATTCACTGGATAGGTAGGTAGCTATCTAACTGACTAGCAAATACAGACAAAAAAAAATACAAAAAAAAATTGCGTGCCCCCTCTAACGGGCGGTTAGGTACACTCAAAATACATTAACAAAATGTATATTACAATCTATCAGTGATAAAAATATCCAAAATCATTACAATTACTTCAAAAAATGTAAGAATTTTTGACATGGGTTGAATCATTTTGACAGAAGTACACCCAATTGGAAGTAACGTCCAATTATATAACTAAATTCACAGAATTCATTACATCAATAAAATTGTTCAGAGGAACTCCTTACAAATCAGAACTCCACCAAATTACAGACAAAGAAACGGGTACTGCCAATGATGTAATAACCAAAGAAATTGCTCCTCTAAGTGAATCTGATCTTGGAAATATAATTACAGAACTGTAATTTAGAGAAGATACAAATATAAAACTTATTATACCGGAACTTTGTAACGAACAAAATGGAAAATTGATACTCGCCGAAACTCCGAAATGAAACGAACACAAACTGAAGACATTCTAGCAATTAAAACAAAACAGTGCAATTTTAATAAAATACAAAGCACTTGAACAATTTAATGGATCCTCTCCATTTTATTATTACTGGGGAAGGCAGTGGTTTATTGTGTCGTGGGTGAAGCAAGGTGACGTCATTGGCTGAAATTGTATGTACAGTTGAGGAAAATTATTGCTGAGTTAATTGACTATCATCTTACACTATCCTGTTCCAAATTTATAGATAGACTAGCGAACTGCCCGCGACTTCGTTCGCGTGGCTTATTTCACCCGCCATAAGTAACGTCTTTGGTTAATGCTCCGCTCCCGTGGGTTGTAGCGTGGTGTTATATAGCCTATGTTACTCAGGAATAATGTAGCTATCTATTGGTGAAAAAATTGTTAAAATCGGTCCAGTAGTTTCGGAGCCTATTCGTTACAAACAAACAAAAACATCTTACCTCTTTATAATATTATAGTATAGAAGTGTTAGAATATCCAACCCTCATTTCTACTTCGTATTCTATCTACTATTATATTATGAACGCAATAATTTGAGGATTGATGGATGGATTTTTGTTACTCTTTCACGCTTACATGGCTTAACAGAATTAGCTGAAATTTAGCACACACATAGATATTGATCTACCTTAACACATAGGCCGTTTATTATCCCGTTTTGTGTTGTAAAATTTTGGACTTTTGAAATCTAAAAACGATGTCTTGGAAATATACAAGAATTGTAACACAGAAAATAATAAAAACACGTAATAGTTCAACAGCTGTTATTCTATGACAGTGACATAATGAAATGTCTATAAATATGGATATATCGGGAAATTGACGAAGTATGTCAACCTGGTACACAATTAGTTTCCTCGAGTGTGCACAGTAGGGTTGCCGTGCGTAATATAATATACCTAATACCTGGAAAAACTACATTGTACCAAAAAAAAACTGTATTTTTTCCCTCTTAAATAATAAAATGGCAAGATGAAAGAAAATTGCACAGAAACATATAATTATTTATAAAATAATGGAACTTTCATAAAAGACGCAAAAAGTAATTAAAAATAAACAAAAAAAAATGATTAAACAGAAATGTGTACTATTTTTTTTTTACCTGAATTTCCCAGAATTATTATAATATTTTTGCAGTAAATTGAAAAATGCACTAGTTATATTTCTTTGAAAAAACGGTGGTTACCCTAGTGCGTGGATACCTAACAATGTTTTCTTGTTATAGTAATTTTATTAGAACATTATTATTTCCTTTGATATCGACTTTCACCGTCACTGTCTTTATGCAGCTATTTGCATCATAATTCAAGCACTCAAGTACCAAGTGCCTTATATTGCATTATAAAATAGAGCTTAGTAAATGTGAGCTAACAAAATAGTATTTTATTTAAAATTGGACACAAGGCAACTCTATTGCATTTTGGTTAAATTTTATACGGCAATTAAAATTAGTATCATCCATTAATATGAATACAGCTTTCAGATTATATTAAATACGATGTGCAAAGCTGGTATTTTTAATTTAATTACAAACAGATCGAAATTAAGGGCCTTTCATCACTCGCACTTGTGGACTCTCAGAATAAGCGTCAGCCCACACGACAGCTTTTTGACAGTTTCTTCTCGTTGACGAAGAAATCTGTCAAACATCAGCTTGATTATAGGTCGTGGGGGCAAACCCTAAGTAGTTGACAATTATTACAAGAGTATAGAAAGTTTTTTTTTAACTGTATACATGTTAAAAAAACATTCTCGATACAAATAATCTTGATACTTTCAACCTACTTCTCGGTATTTTCCAAAATAACAATTACTAACAGACACGAGAACTATATTAAAATGATCACTAAATAAAAATGAACGGGTTATTTTCGTCAAAAAGATAGCAAAGGTTCCTAAAATTCTCACAAACTTTTACTACTCCTCAACCCTGACCTTTTTCGCTCCAAATAATTTGAGTAACACCTGCCTCTGAGCCTTATTCGCTATTTCCATTAAAACTTGCCGCGTGTTGATTCGGGGCCGACAGAAGCGTTATGTCATGTATCAGAGCTGAGCTGAAGTCTGGTGACAGAAAAGGGTAGCTCAAACGACAAAGGTCCAGTCTGTCACCTGTTACTTTTTAACTCAAAACTTTTTTGACTGGTCTAGAAAGATGGGGTTTAACTGTAATCTATTCAATACTCATATTATAAAGAGGTAAAGTTTGTGAGGTTGTAGGGGGTAATCTCTGGATCTCCTGAACCGATTTTGAAAATCCTTTTACCCATAAAAAGCCACGTTATTTGTGAGTGTCATAGGCTATAAAACATCACGCTACGACACACGGGAGCGGAGCAGCAACTAAAGATGTAACTTAATGCGGGTGATTTAAGCAAATAAAAAATATATTGTCGTTTTACTGGGTAGTTATCAAAGTTCTTCTTAATGAAATAAAAATGAAAATGTATTATTTTTCCATCAAGAAAGGGAAAAGAAAATAGAAGAAGGAAAAGATTTAAATTTAAAAAGCTTTGGAAGAGATTTTTTTTCAAAATTTTACTTTTTATTTATGTATTTTTTTTCCTTCTTTTGATCTGGTTTAACACATATACATATACATACATACAAAGCAAGACATTGTTTATACCTAGAAGGTATATGGCACATGGACATCCCGGCGCCAAAGAATCTTTTGGTAGAGGCCCCTGCAAACGCGCTAAATGAATTTTCCCAAGGTCAATGAAACACACAAAGTAACTCTCTCACGATCTCAATCGGGTTAATCAAAGTAACAAGCTCTTACTTTATTGACTAACTACGTCACTTAAAAATAATCAATCATTATCTTTTATTGGCTAGCATATGTTGGCATTTTTTTATCTAGCATATATTGTCCCACTGTTGAACAAAAGCCTTGGCATAATGTGTACAAAATTGAAATAGTCTCAATCGGTCATATATTTGACAATTGTAAAACATAATTAAAGTTAGAATTCCCTCGTTGGCCTAGTGGTCCTGAGCGCGACTGCTACGCTAGAGGTCCTAGGTTCGATTCCCGGGTCGAGCAAAAAGTGTTATTGGGTTTTTCTATGAAATTCTCAGTAGGAGCTCGGAGTTTGGATTTGTGCCCGGTTAATGGCAATAGGCTCGTCCCCAATTACATGGGACCTAAATATACCGTGAACCGCGAACTGTGGGTGTACATTGGTACACCTCTGCCTAACCCTTCGGGGAATACAGGCGTGATGGTATGTTTTTATATTATTATTTATATAATTAAAGTTAGCCATCAAAAAACATAAGAGAGTGAGGTACATTTTGTATTACACACATACCATCACACCTGTGTTCTTTAAAGGGTTAGGCAGGGGTGTAACCAACGTACACCTACAGTTCGAGCTGCTGCTGAGAATTTCTTAGAAAAACCCAAATAACACTTTGCTCGACCTAGGAATCGAGCCCAAGACCTCTAGCGTAGCAGTCGCGCAGACCACTGAGCTAACGAAGCAGTCATTTTTAACCCCCGACGCAAAAAGAGGGGTGTTATAAGTTTGACGTGTCTGTCTGTCTGTCTGTCTGTCTGTCTGTCTGTGGCATCATAGCTGCCGAACGCATGAAGCGATTTCAATTTAGTTTTTTTTGTATTAAAGGTGACCTATGTACGAGTGTTCTTAGACATGTTTGATGAAAATCGGTTGAGCCGTTTAAAAGTTGTGGGGGTGAAAGTAGAGAAGAAAAACCGAATGTCTGTAAATATACTCGAGTGGGGTCTCAAACTTAACAAAATTGACATTATAATAACCTACCTACCTATAAAAAGGTACCTATAAAAAGTATAAAATAAAAAATTAAATTAAAAAATTAAAAAACCCCCAACACAAAAACCTAAGTTCCCTTTAAAAAGTAAAAAAATAACAAAAAAAATACGTCACGTTGGGGGACCGATGTTGCATTTAGGATACAATCATCCCGAGCGGTCCCCCAATGTGACGTATTTTTTTTGTTATTTTTTTACTTTTTAAAGGGAACTTAGGTTTTTGTGTTGGGGGTTTTTTAAATTTTAAATTTTGTATTATGTTTTTATTGAAACAAGTATAGTACGAATACCTTCTTATAAACATACTAGCTTTTGCCCGCGACTTCGTCCGCGTGGATTAATAGTTCCCGTTCCCGGGGGATTTTCGGGATGAAAACTATCCTATGTCCTTTCTCGGGTCCCAGACTATAGTATCTGTACCAAATTTCATTGAAATCGGTTCAGTGGTTTAGGCGTGAAGAAGAGACAGACAGACAGACAGAGTTACTTTCGCATTTATAATATTAGTACAGATTACTTAAGGCATCTTCAGGACTTCTGACTACCCCCTCAAATTGGATTATCTTGTAAAGAAAACAAGTATAATTCGCAGTGTTCGCAGATGTCTCAAATGGTCCTCCACAGACTCTCCTAACTTATCCGAGTGGCGGTGTTAATGCTAAAAATTTACAAGAGCTATTAATTTTTAACTTTTGCCGTATTTCAAAGGAGATTTGGTAAAAATAACCATCTTGTGAAGTTTTTGAGTGGCCGTGTTGTATTTTTTATTTTTAGTTACCTACAAAATATTTTAAGCCTAATTTTTGGAGGAGAATCTTTTGAATTCTTAATTTGGTACTAAGTAATGAGTTTTTTTAACGGGAAATATTTCATTCACTTCTCGGATGCTCAAGAAAAAGACCTATTTAATTTGGGCTTTTAGTCATAATCACAGTGATCTTGTCAGAATGCTTGAACCAAAGGAAGTTAAAAATACAAGATTAAGTTTATTTTTGATAATATCAATCCATCAAAGAGAAAACTCCATGTTAATATTATAATTGCAAAAGTAACACTGTCTGATTTATGTATTACGATAAGATTTGGTACTTTTTACTTCACGACGTCGTCTAATTCTGCGATAACCCCCATTTACTCGGACGATGTTGCGGGCAAAAGCTAGTATAAAATAATCAAAATACATAACTATGAAACTTCTATCTTCTATAGAAACATTATTTATAAAGTCGCCAAACATAATCATGTCTTTGCAGCCACGTAAAAAAAATAGGCAAGTTTTATTCAGTCTTATTCATAACAGCCAAAATATTCGTAGGCTTTAAAAACGGGTCAAATCCTTTAGATTGCCTCGACCGCAGTTGACTGACGCTTGAAGCGCATTGCAGCATTTGACAACAACTTGGATTGTGAGGATTCCAAGCCTATCCAACTGTCATGGCGGCGATGTGACGTCATCCCTATCTGTCAATATTGAGATTTTGGCGGCAATGTGACGTGTCATTCGTATCTGTCATTGTTGCTATTGATTTGACAGTTGATGTGTATGGCAATTGTTTTTTTTTGTTGTGTATTTTGGTTGATTGATTGATTTTACTTCTTTAAGTGAAAACTTTTATAAACGCGGTGATCGATTTTTTGGTAGGAGCATAACTCACTTCTGCCTCTTCTATTTTTTTTATTATTTTGGAATTCTATATTATTTCTTATTTAACAAAATACAGCGCTATTATTCTTTATTTCTTTTGCCAGACTATTCTAATAACTTGATAAGTCTATACTTATCTATCTCTACTTGAACAGAAGTTTATAAACTAACAAAGTACTTAGGTACTTCATAGTCGCTCCTCTCGTCCAACTAGACGCTACTTTATTGTGTTTATATCACGAAATATCTCTTGTATTTTTATATGAAACTTCGCAGACCGCGCTAGTGTTAATGTAGGAGTAAAAGAAACACTCGCTTCGCGTGTTTCAACTGTAGCGTAGTGTCATTTACATGTGTTAACTTGGTGCGGAGAAAATGCTGTAACGTTTACAAATTATGTTATTTTTATCTATTTTATATCTTCTTTTATCTATACAGAGTACTTCTAAGGACTGCCCCGTTGGTCTCGTGGTCGCAGCGCGACTGAGTGTGGGGTCCCGTGTTCGATTTCCAGGTCGGGTAAAAAGTGTTATTGGGTTTTTCCATTAGGAATTTCTCAGTAGCAACCCGGAGTTTGGAAGTTGGTGGTGTGACGCCCCCGTGCCTCGGAAAGCACGTAAAAGCCGTTGGTCCTGGCTGTCATTCGTAGATCTTTGATAGTCGTTATGGATAGTCAGAAGCCAAGAAGTCTGACACCCAGTCTAACCAAGAGGTATCTATCGTGTCGCCTAACAAGGTTGTGGAGGTCAGGTAGGCAGTCGCTCCATGTAAAACACTGGTATTCAGGTGCATCCGGTTAAACTGGACTGGATTAAGCAGATGATGATGAGTACTTCTAAGAAAAAAAACGGTAATTTAAAAAACTAAAAAACCCGACTGCTATTCTTTAAAAATCCCTAAAACAAGATAAATTGTAGCAGTCGGGACCCATTCTAGAAATGGAGGATTAGTGAATTGAGAGCACATACCTATATTACATTGCAGATGGTCCCGAATGGGTCCCGACTGCTACAATTTATCTTGTTTTAGGGATTTTTAAAGAATAGCAGTCGGGTTTTTTAGTTTTTTAAATTACCGTTTTTTATTTTTTATTTTTTTTGTGTTTTAAAAAAGAAATTAATATACCCAGTATCACTCTTACAGTAAATACGAATCTACCGACACCTCTCAAGCTAAAATCCATCGAGCCGTTCAGCCTGCAGAGCGAGCCAAACAATTATACATACATACATACATACATACATACATACATACATACATACATACATACAAACATACCCTCGAAAAACATAACCCTCCTTCTGTCGCAGTCGGGTAAAAAATAAGGAAACACGTGTTATATGGTATCTCGAAATTCAATACCTAAAGGGGTATGGTACGGGTGTGTACAATTTTGTATGGGAAAATAATAATTAACATTTCGACTCGAACTTCGTAGGAGAACTCACGAAAAGAAATAAGCAAACACGTGTCTCGTGGTTTCCCGAAAATAAAACATTATTGAGGTTTTCTGGGAAAATGTCAGTTATTTTGAAGTTCAAAGCAGTGGTTGGACATGATATGAAATAGGGAAAACGGGCTTCAGGGTTTTTTTTTCTTATCTTTATGAGCCCTAGAGGGTGCCGCACATAACGTAGCCAACATAACTAGCGGACGATCAAGACGCTTCTAATGATACCCCGTTTGTTCAGTTTTGGTAAGCAGTTTCGGAGCTATGAGCGAACAGATGAACATACATTACATACATACATAGCCTGTTAAAATCATAACCCTCTTTTGGCTTTGCCGTAGTCGGGTAAAAACACTGGCTATCTCTTGCGCATCATTGCCCAGCCACCTTTGACATACAGGATGTTTCTTGACACCTATTTACACAAACAAAAATTGTATTTCACAATAATGATAATAGATTTGTGTAAGGTAAATAAGGCGATGTTTTGTGATGGTTACTATAAAGACATTTGTTTTATTCCTTTTCTGTTTTCACTTCGTGTTACCTATTTGCTTCGTCGGCTCTGTGAGTTATTGAAGGGTCCTCCTGTAGTTATTGTTTTGTTTTTTTTTCTTGTATTCGGTGTGTAATCGGCGAACGTAGCATTCTAAGGTTTTCTGCCCAGAACTGTTTTTTTACAGATTTATTTCACCGATATAGAAATAATAACCAAAATAGTAACCAAAGAAGTAATTTGTGGCGGGTGAAATAAGCAACGCGAACAAAGTCGCGGGCAGTTCGCTAGCACCTTATAATTTTAGTCTACCCTTTCGGCGAATGTTAGCGTTATTCTCTAAATATTGCTGTCTCCTACATGCAATAGAAAAAGAAAAAGAGAACAAATTAAATAAAATTAAAACTTTTAAACCGGACTCCTAAGGGTATGACGCTAAACACGTTGAAGTTTAACTTAATATGTACAAACTACTTTAGATAGTTGAGCCACAGAATAAACACTACGGTTGAGCCCTGGCTGCGACGCGCCTGTAATCATGTACAGTCAACACAGCTATTTGGTATACAGGCAAAATTATTCATCTTCCTACTACACTGCCATTTTTATTGTATGCATAATTACTTTTTTTACTTATGACACACTTAAGAGTTTTTTTTAAAGAATTGGCTGCTCAGCACACTCACAACAATGTTTAAAAGTAATCGCAACTAATCTGCCTTTATACCAAATAGCTTTGTTGACTATACCTAAACCATTTCTAGTCGGTCCCTTGTAAGTACTTGTCGTATTCGAAACAATGAGCCAATAAAATGTGCCCCCGCACAAACAGGGTTGTACATAAAAATGTAATCCATTAGCAGCATCTTAGGGCCCCCGCGAGACGGGCGTCCTATTCTTGGCAATGTACATTTCACAACTTTTACAAGCACTAACTTTTTGAGCCAGCAAACTTTATAATGCTCAAATCAGCCATATACTGCGCCGTTCGGCTTAAACCCTGGAAATTTTGTTAAAATATAAAACTGAAAAATAAAACATGTTCTTTATGGCAAACGTAAAATGTATGTGTTACAGCGAACTCCCCGTTAGTTACAAGTTTTTATCCCGAAAACATTGTTAGGATAGCTACTTTCTTTCGGGAGATTTATCTAGTTATTTCTGTTGGTTTGTGAGGAGACTACAAACTGCTTGTTATACAAGATAAGTTATAAAACCTTTTAAGTGCTTTAGGAACCACGTGTAATATAGAATTTCGTGGACAGGGATAAGGGCTCTCTCCAATTTCAGCGTTTGTGGAGCGCATTGATGTTACAAGTTGTATCAAGATATTACACATTGTATCATTACAAGGTGCGCATTGTAATGCTCGGTTCTCCTCCTTCATTGATGTAATGCTCAAATCTGTAACGTTACATTACACGCAAATGCTCCCGGTGAGGGAGCACCTTAAAGGTAATCGCTTATTATAACAGCACGATTCCGATACAGTACATAATTTTTCAATCAAAACCGGACTTTAAGTCCAGTGCGTTAAAATATTTTTTGTAATAACAAGATAAGAAATGAGACGGCTCGCAGGCGGCGTGTCGCCGTGTCGGAGCAGTGTTGTTATAGTGAGGGATGACCATTATGTCTCTAATATAATTTATGGTAACAAATAAAAAACGGTAATTTAAAAAACTAAAAAACCCGACTGCTATTCTTTAAAAATCCCTAAAACAAGATAAATTGTAGCAGTCGGGACCCATTCTAGAAATGGAGGATTAGTGAATTGAGAGCACATACCTATATTACATTGCAGATGGTCCCGAATGGGTCCCGACTGCTACAATTTATCTTGTTTTAGGGATTTTTAAAGAATAGCAGTCGGGTTTTTTAGTTTTTTAAATTACCGTTTTTTATTTTTTATTTTTTTAGTGTTTTAAAAAAGAAATTAATATACCCAGTATCACTCTTACAGTAAATACGAATCTACCGACACCTCTCAAGCTAAAATCAATCGAGCCGTTCAGCCTGCAGAGCGAGCCAAACATTTGAATTTGGCGCCAAAAATCCGCCATTTTGTTTTTTTTTTTTTTTATATACCTAGTGTCACTCTCACAGTAAATACGAATCTAACGACACCTCTCAAGCTAAAATCCATCGAGCCGTTCAGCCTGCAGAGCGTGCCAAACAATTATACATACATACATACATACATACATACATACATACATACATACATACATACATACATACATACAAACATACCCTCGAAAAACATAACCCTCCTTCTGTCGCAGTCGGGTAAAAAAGGCAACAGTTGCATCCCGTCAGCAAACATGATGATAAAAACTTCAAAGGTTTACTGTATTCTACCACGAATCTTAGTAAATTACCACCCTTACCTTGTTGCCATTCCACGAATTCGCACTAAGCGTTTCCAAAAGTCTTTTGTAATATGCACTGCAAAGGAGTGCAACTCTTTACTTGCGTCTGTATTTCCGAACGCATTCAACCCTAATCTCTTCAAAGTTAGAGTGAACAGGCTTCTTCTGGGTAAGCCCACTCCATCGTAGACTTTGTCTCGGTCACCTCTTACCTAGTCTAGAGTCAAGAGCAAACCCATCTCGAATAAAAACTGGTGTATTTTATGACCTCCTTTGTCCACTTTAATTGAGTAGTTCGTATATAGGTTATAAAGTTTCTAATCAAGTCTAGAAAGTTCTAAGCAAATAGACATAGTGAGGGCAAACTTGATCAGCTGTCGATGCCGATAGTGTGCTCAGTCGTGTCTCAACCGGGTTGGCTACAAAATTGTATTACTAGAGCTAATGGACCAATGGACGAACTCAGGCTGTGACATGGTTGCTCCTGACACTACCTCCACCTACCTACACCCAATAACGTTTAATTTTATCTCACTTCACATAATATAAAGCGACAATTTATTTGCATAAAAGCTTTTATTTGGACATTTGATAACTGAATATTTATTTGCATTCTTTCTTTTTGATTATTTTTTATAGTTTTATGTAGATATTGTTTATTTATTTAATTTATTTACATTGTTCGCACCACCAACTTATAAACTCAGGGCTGCTACAATGAATTTAAGTAGTAGTAGAGCTCTTTGTGAAGGAGCTCGTCCAGGGAGGTACTACCACCATACCGCTGCAAAGCAACGTTGCTGTGTTCTGGTTTGAAGTGTGTGGGTGTCGGTGTAATTACATGCACATTTAAATTTCGTCTCTGGGATGGCAACGTTTTTGCAAGGCCTCTGGACATTTGCAACGACATCAAAAAAATGCATTGGAAATACCCAAAATCCTTTTGCCTAACCAGAAAATCATACCTAAGACTCCAAGTTTGAAAACACGAGATCAATAAGGCAGTTATTGCTAGTTATCAGCTCATTTAGCAGGCGATTCCGATAGTTCTATCGGGTACTGCCTGACTGTAGCCAGATTATGCACTCCCACCTGAGTTAAACCATATTTACTGTAACGTAAATAGTCATAAATACAGCGGATACAATTGCAGGTCTGATAAATTGGATCTGTATTTAGTATGACACTTGAAAACATAACTCGTGCTGTATATTCCGGGCGCATTACCATGCGAATGGCCCTGGCGGCAAAATAGAGCGTTAATTTTGAATGTGTGACAAAATATTGTCAAATGATCGTTGGAACCAGCATCATCGTGAGATATGAAGGTTATGATTTGCAGGCGCTACTGCTAGTAGCAAATAGGAGTAGTAAATAGGAGTTTTACTCAAATGTCATGTTAAATGTTTCTGTGTAATTAGTGTAAAATACAAACAGCCAGACCCGGAACAACAATCTGTACACCATACAAATATTTGTTTCTAATATTCAATTGTATCTAATAACAATATTGCTTGCAGGCAGAATTCAGTGACTTTTAGCTTGTAAGATTCCTTTGTAAACTATGTATTTTCTTGCTAATATATATACCATCACGCCTGTATTCCCCGAAGGGTTAGGCAGAGGTGTACCAATGTACACCCACAGTCAAAAGTCAGTCAGTCAGTTTCTTGCTAATAAACATTTATAAATAAACTAACTTCTGTCCACATCTTCGAACGCGTCAAATTTGATATATTATCCCACTGGAACCGTACATTTTTTCGGGATAAGAAGTATCCACACTACAATTTAAATCAGTGCTGAATTTCATCCATATCCGTTTTACCGTTTAAGCGTGAAAGAGTAACAAACATCCATCCATCCATCCTTACGAACTTTAGCATTTATAATATAAGTAGGAAGGATAGATGGCCTGACAGTTAAGTCAGCCATATAAGCCAGTGTTTCTGTGTAATATTGTTTAATTGGCCTCGTGTGTTAGACGTGCCTCACAGTAGGACAAAGATGAACACTCTCATATTGATTTCATCGACAGTCACGTACTCTTTTACCCCAGAACCATGGAACACAGTGCGCTTTGAAGGATATAATATGTCGGACTTTACTATAGGCAATCTTGATACTTTTATATTTCACTTTATTAGTATTATTCTATTTAGTGGGACAGAAACTGAGTGTTTATTGATTTATCCATTAGACTGTTAATGTCCTATTAGTGGGCAAAGGCTACCTTTGAATTTCTTTACCTCGAGCGGTCTTACATGGTCAGATTATCATACCGTCTTCGCCACGGTTGACTTTGACAGCGATGTCCTCTTTCGAGAGTCCAGTGAGTGATGATCTTTACTCATCTCCCTGGGTGCATTTGCGTGACCTAGCCTGTCTACTCCCATTTCGACTTCTGTTGCTCACTGAATGTCCAACTTTGTGCTAGTTAGGTAGTGGATCGTCATTAGTTATTTTCGACAAAGTCATGAACGAATATATGAGTAATCAAACTATCCGCGTGGCTTATTTCACCCGCATGTGTAGCGTGATGTTTTATGGCATATGCCACTCGCAAATAACGTGGCGTTCTATGGGTAAAAGAATTTCCAAAATCGGTTCAGTAGATCCAGAGATTACCCCTATAACCTCGCAAACTTTACCACTTTATAATATTTGTATAGATTTAACGAGTTCCGTCGAGGGTTCTACCTTTTAAGTATCCCTATAATCTTACTGAATCCATGGAGAAAAATGGAGAATACCATAAGGAAGTCTTCAACATTTCCTCAAAAATACTTATCTACACTTACCTCGTCTTCAGGGAGTACATACGGCGCTACAACCTCGTATCGGACCGATCAATCTGCTGTCCCCACAATTTCATAAGAAACGGTGCCCGCTCCACCGGGAGGGGAATTCTCATAAATTTTCCGCGAGACACAGTTTGACTTCCCAGATACATTGGACGAGCTAACGACTCCTCTGGGAGAATAACCCTGCAAATCGCGTTATACGGGCTAACCTGTTTATTTTGACGAAGCTCCTTTGCTTTTGGGTAGCTAGTTTAACTTGAACTGTCAGGGTGGCGCTGTATGTTCAGGTAAACGTCAAAGATCTGTCAAATTCAGTACATTTTAGGTATTAGTTCCGTTTTTCGCCGCATGTCAAATTATACTTGCAACTTAATTGTTCTGCTTAGTCTCTTAGGGATTTGTTGTAATAATATTTGCTATGTAGTATTATTAAGTTAATTAGTACAATTATTTGAACATCAGAGCGGTTTGCAAATAAGAGCGGTTTGTTTTGAGCTGGCATTAGATGAAAGAAAAATATGATTATTAAATTAGTGTAAGTATGTGTGTTTGTAATTAGTGCGAACTATGTAGTTAATTAAAATTTTAATGAGAGCTTTTATTTCTTAGTATTTATATTACGAACGTAGGTACCTACAGATGCGAAATGGGAGAGTAAAAAAACTGCAAATCAACCTCAATATCTGCCTACCCCAGAATAACAAGATAAGAATATTGATAGTTGGGCGTCGGGGACGCAATATTGTCGAGCATGTACCTACTACGTACCCATTGAGTCGATCAGCTCCAACAAGGAACGTATTTTATTAAAGGACCAGTCTGTATGTCGGGTATCTGCGATAATAACTATAATATTATATTCCGCAGAGAACGGCTTAGGTACGGAATCGATCAAGTTTTGTTAGAACTGACGCGGAACGACGGACCAAGAAAAAATTGTCTTGAATTGTTTCGTTGCATTACCTCGAGTAACCTGCCTTTGAAGGGATACATAGTTTGTTTACAACTTTACACAAAGTCACTATACACATGTGAATGGTAGCCATTCAAAAATCTATTTATCAGATATCAGATAAGCGCTACATTGCAAACTTCTTTATGAGACGTCTTAAAAAAATAACAACGCCAATAGTACCTACCTATTACTCGACTGAAGTTCCTCTGTTTCGGCTCCAGAACGATGTAAAAGTAACCGTGTACATTTATTACATTTATGTAGTATCTTAAGGCAGAAATCTCAAAAATGAACCTTATGTTAAATATAAATATGTTTGGTTGGCATTGAGCTGTTGCTCAACAGCAACAACTATATAAATTCCCAAATGATATTACTATCCACCGGTATTTTTTTTTTGTATTGGAAATCGTCAAATAACTTCCCCCGCCCGTAGTGTCAGACTTTTACTGACTAAAACCCATCCATGTTCCTTCTTGTGCCCTTTGCGTTCCGGGGGCGCGGTATCCCTTTCGAACAACCCGCAGCCACTATTACTTCAACGGATAGTAACATCATTTGGGCACACCAAATTATATTGACTATAATTAAATGGGTTAGCTTACTTTTGTCAAACTCAACTCACAAGACACTGTCATACCTTGCAAATATTAAAAACGGCAATCTCTCTCTTCCTCAAGTACTTAGACATTTTTTTTTAAATCCCCAATTTCCGAAAGAGAATGAACGTTAACCCAATAAGCCGGTACTGCCGAGGGTTCCGTGGGCATACGAACGAACTCCTCTCATAATAATTGATTGACGGTTGACGGATATAATTTCGGAATGTTTATCCGTCTTCCCTTAATCTGTTCTTCGAGAAATCCTTTTGGGGTTTTGTGTTTTTGTTTTGGATTAGACTTATTTATCTTTTTATTTAATATTTGATTGTTGTGAAGGCTCAGTGGTTAGAGTAATCGTCTTTGATTAATTTGATTGTGGGTAATTAATAATGTGATATTTTAAAATTATTGATGTAAGTACCGGGCTCCTGCAAGCGACTTCGTCCAAAGTTGGTTAGTCTTATTCCACGGGAAGCGTACTTTTTCTAGGATAAAAAGTATCCTTTGTGTTATTCCACACTATAATCTATCTCAGTGCCTAATTTTATCAAAACACGTTCCATCACGCTTGATTTTCCCAAAGGTTTAGGCAGAGGTGTACCAATGTGCACCCATAGTTCATCATGTTTAGGTCCCATGTAATAGGGGGCAAGACTATTGCCATCAACCGGTTGCAAATCCTAACTCCGAGCTGCTACTGAGAATTTCATAGAAAAACCCAATAATACTTTTTGCTCGATCTGTCAATCGTACCCAATACCTCTAGCGTAGGAGTCGCACTTAGCACCACTTGGCTAACGTGGCATTTTACTATAGTTTAAAATATTTATTTTCAGTACCTACCTAATAAAGATTCTATAACCACATCAGAGGACAGAATATAAATGATATTGCTAAGTGCTTCTCGACCTACTTGGCATATGTCTTGGCAATCTAAGAACTATCCAATTGAATCAAAAAATAAATTGTAAGCCTCAACAATGTCAAAATTTGAATTTACAAAAAGTAATAAAATATTGCTTGAATTTAAAACTGAAACCTTTTACTACAATTTCAAATATGCAGCCAAAAAGCTAAGCCAGTTGCCAAAATGTACGAAACAAAACTAAAACGGCCACGCAATCGGGCAACGTATAAATAAAATATTTGTGGGCGATTCAACAAAATCCCAAATTGGTATCCAAAAGTGCCAGCGAATGAATTTATTACTCTTTCGGCGTCCAAACTATTTTAGTTCGGACTATCCAGATTAGGAAATAAATGAACTCTGAAAATTTAGTTAATTATTCACAGGGTGGCAGCTCTCTGTGAAATGCTAAGGCTGTGGCTACATTAAGGCGGCGCGTTATACAGTCATCAACGTTTACCGCGATTTAAAGCGATGTCTACAATGCAATGAAAGCTACAAAGTTACATAATACATACCAACACGCCTGTATTCCCGAAGTGTTAGGCAGAGGTGTACCAATGTACATTCGCAGTTTGCCGTTATGTTACACGTGACCACGTGGTCACGTGTAATAGGGGGTAAGCCTATTGCCATAACTAAATTTAGTTAAGTATTAAGTTCAGTGAGAAATGTGCGCATATTTTTAATTGTAATTTTCGGGAATTACATACGAAGCGAGGCAGGCATACCCAAAACCGACACATTAATAAGACCTTATAAATCACAAGCTTAAACATTACAATGGCAATAAATATTACTGACCTCGCAGAATAATAATGATATGCAAAGGGTTGTGCGCGGTCCAGCTATTTTACGTCTTTTGCCGCGAAACCGCGCCTTCTATTACATGTCGCGTCGTGAGACTCGCCGCGTCTGTATGGCCACAGCCTTAGCCATGCAAAATATTCATTCTCCCTACAAGACGGTTTGCAATTCCAACGCAAATTCAAATTGTTTCTCTAACGAAAGGGAGGGTCATATGAAAATTCTGGGAAAAATTCCCACCAATTTTTGTTAGTATTAACATAACATTGTTTGTTTTGTTTTCAAGGTATGTTTTTTTTTAAGTTGTTTAAAATTATTTTGTTTGCAGTCAAATGTTTTGTAATTTGTTAAAAAACTTCCTTGCCGGATTCCCTAATTGCTATAATTATTGGCATATCGCATAACCTGTGAATATTTCGTATACATTGGTAAAGGATCTGATATTCATATAGTGTGCAATAAAAGTGCACAATAAGTATAAAGAAAGCATTGTAAACTATTTTCCGTTCACGTCATTATCATGAAAACGCAGTCATTTTAACGGCTCTATAGATATTTATTTGGCCATTATTTGCATAATCTACAGTATCTACATAATACTAAAGTAATATTTTGTTTGTGTGTTTAAACGCGCTAATCTCTGGAACTAACAGCCGGAATGGAAAAAATCTTTTTGTGTATGATGGCTAGATTCATGAGGAATAATATAGGCTATATAACTTCACGCTACAATCCACAGGAGCGGAGTAATAACCTAAGCCGTAACTTAACACGGGTGAAAAGTACCACACGACGCAAGTCGGGGTTAAAAGCTAGTGCTATAACAAACGAATTATAGGTATATCTATTCTATGCTATATCGCTGAAAATCCGACAATAATAACACGAGGAAGAGTCTATAATATAATTATTACGTGGACTAATTCTATAGGTACTAAAGATTCCCCATTTCCACACACCTCTGCAATGTGGAGTTATGATTATGGTAACGGTACTGCTAAAAGCTCTTTTATGTCCAAGTACGGAAGTTTCCATTTTAAATGTAGTGTGAGAATAGTAGGTTCTGATGTGCTAATTGATAATTATGATAATTTGACTTTGGGGGCAGATTAGGTGATCACGTATTTTCTTGTGTGTTTCTTCAAGGTGTAAACGGGGATTGTTTTTAAGGAATGGGAAAGTTGGCAGTTTTATTACTTATTTCATTACAGGCCTTAACCTAATGCGACACTGTAGTTTTCAAATAATACTTAAAATAATCTTAATACTAATTACTTATCTACTAACAAGGATATACAACGTATAAAAAACTTATAGAATATATCCTTAAATACCTAACAAGAAACAATGTTATGTAATGTTGTTGATATTATTTAGTTGTTTATAGGAATCTTTTTTTGTTTTTAGAAGTCCTGCCCCCACACTTGGAATTTTTCGTGTATCGTGGGTGTGTTTACAAATATGTAAACTAATACACACAAACAACCAGACCTAGAACAACGACCTGTAGGCCATACAAATATTTGTTACATCCAGGATTCGAACTTGCGACACGAAGCGCAGAAGCCAAACACCCAGCTACGTGCTACTCGTGCCTCAAATATTCTGCATTTACGATTGGTTGTGGTTTAAGGTATTCCTTTGAAGTCTACCCCAAATGGAATTTTATAAATGAAATAAAAATCAAATCTAAGAATGAAATAAAAAACCGTTTTCTTTGTGGCAATTCTTTCTATTGAACTAGTTACAATAAATTGAATTTAGGTTTTTTATTCATTTAATAAACAACATGGATGGTACAAAGGTAATCCTATAATAATAATCTTTTCTGCTATAGGCTGTAGGATTGCAAAGAGTACTTAGTTTCTTAAAAATAAAATAATAATAACATACCATCACGCCTGTATTCCCCGAAAGGTTAGGCAGCGGTGTACCAATGTACACCCACAGTTCGCCGGTATGTTTAAGACCATGTTATAGAGGGCAAGCCTATTGCCTTTAACCACTCGCACGTCAGCGTTCGCGAGCTGTCATGTGGGACTTACGTCGCGGCGCAACCGATTTTCAACGCTTCCAAAATGTCGCGGATCTTCCCTGATAAAAACGTTTGCCAAACGAAAAGTATTGAAGCAATTTCAAAATAAAAAATACATTTGTTTACGTTAGAGTATACAGAATAAACTTAAATAAAAATATATGCTCCAAATTTACATGCCCACCCATAAAAAAAATGTTAAACTTAAAAAGTTTTTTTTTTTTACTGATTTCCTGGCAATTTAATTTTTCGTGATTAAAATATGCTATCTGTAACACTTATAAATAATTGTAAATAAAGTAGACTATATTTCCTTCAAGATGATAGCAAAATATTTTTATTACACTCATGAGAAGTAGATAAAATAAATTGCTCAAAACAAGACTACTTGAGTCTCAAGTACCGATGGCCTGACGACCTTGGGCACTCGCGAGAGTAGCAAAAATATAAACGTGATTGTTTTGTTCCGTTTTAATAATTATTCTAGATAGTTTACTTTTATGAAATTAGGATGTAATTTCTCTTCAAAATAACTTCTACAGTTCGTAAACAAACCAAAAACCGTTAGAAACCATACACAAACGGCACTCGACAACTTCTTTTGTTAAATTTATCAACTTTGGAGAATAAAAGAATATGATAATTATACACCATTCTAACGTGTACATTGTCTAGAAAAATGTAATATATTACATTATTATAAATATGCAATAAAACAAAAGTATTTACGACATAATTACGGTGACACTTTCACGCACTCACACACGAAAAACTCTTGACTTCAATTCGTTGTACCAGTCACAGAGCAGTGAAAAATGAACTGGAGTTGGTTTCAGAGCCATCTCTTATTATTTCTGTGTATTAAAAACCACAGTCAATATAGAAAAGAGCTGTAGTTGGACCAGAACTTCATATATCTGTGCATGCCTCATATTGGCACTGTAGTACCAATGACGTAAGTCCCTAAAAAATATTTTGGCACTGTAGTACCACATGACGTGCAAGTGGTTAACCGGGCACAAATCCTAACTCCGAGCTGCTACTGAGAATTTCATAGAAAAACCCGATAACACTTTTTGCTCGACCTGGGCATCGGACTCAAGACCTCTAGCCTAGCAGTCACGCTTAAGACCACTAGCCGTAGGAACTATTACGTATTCTGTGCCTCTAGGCTAAGGAAAATACCAGCCTATCATTGTCACACTACAGGGTAAAGGCCTCTTTCCATAAAGAGAAGGGACGGCATTGCTCAAAGCGGATTAGCGATTTCAGACTTACATTTATTACAAGTCCAAGTGATTCCTGAAATAGTCACCGCGGCATTAGGCATGATAGAACAGGGGCCAGAAGACTCAAACACAAAATACCTCAAGATTTCATCTGACAAACCTTGCAACATATGCTACATAAGTAAATAGGATGTGTTAAGGCCTATTCAAACCTGAGCGATATTCGCTGCCGCTGTGGGTAGAGTAGAGGCACATACCGCGCGGGTTTCGCTCAGGTATTTAGTATCAAGTACCGCGACTAGAGCGACCTGAGCGATATTTGCTGCCGCTGTGGGTAGAGGTACATACCACGCGGGTTACGAACGGTGGCGAATACCGCTTAAGTCTGAACAGTAATATTACCGCATACCCACTGGGTTTTCTCTGCCGCAGACGGTAGCGAATACCGCTTAGGTCTGAATAGGCCTTTATACACATACCGAGCAAGACATAAACCTCGTACAAGAGAGGCAAATAAATAGTCTAGTAATAAAACTAATACGCTTCCAACATTCATTGAAGAAACGCGACGCGACGAACGGTGAACCTTTTAAATAGAAGAAAATACCCTGCCCGGGCGCACAGCGTACGTCGCATGATAAATTCTGTGTGTAATGCGCTGAGAAAGGACAGGTGCTGCTACGCGAATAAACGGCAAAATGCGAATACATTGCGTGCTCACTGAATGCTGAGATGTATTTGCCTTTACCGACGTAGTAATGGAAGAAAAGTGGTACGTAATAGTAGCGTGTTGTTTGTCGTGAGTAAGTATTGACATAGGCATACGGGCGGCCTGTGGCTGTATTTGTACAAGACCATAGCTTAACATCATTAGGGGTGTCCTTCTTATTTGACTTTGACTTTGAAAGGACATTTTAGGGGCGTGAGGTTGGTAACAACGAGAATGTACTTAGGTATATCAAATGAAGCAAAATAAACGTAGACGTGTGTCCTATTTTTAGAATAAATGCTGTAATTATATAGTAATACAAAACGTATCAATTATAATTAAGTTACAGGTACAATTTATAAAAAGAGTAAGCTTATAGGGCATCAAATAAAAATCACCCGCATTATTGCCACTCGGACATGCTAGCAACATAGCACGTTTTACGGCAATGCTGATTCTTTGGCTCAAGAAAAGGCCAGTCCTCTGGTTAGGTACGTGAAGAGTCGAGCAATCGCTTGGCGATGTCCCGAAAAACTAGATGAACGCCGGACTCCATGCACCATGGCCCTAGCAGAGGTGTACCAATGCACACCCACAGTCCGCCACTATGTACATATTTAGATCCCAGGTAATGAGGCAAGCCTGTAACCCTAGTTTTTAATGCTATATCACAAGAAAATTTACAGCATATTCTCGAAAGAGCACGTACATAGTAGTGCCATATATATACGTAAAAAAGGTGAACCAATTCGCCTAGTCTATTTCAAATACTTAAAATTTTACAACACACAATACCATCAGTCTAAGCCAAGTTTAACGCCACGCCAGTCATATTACAAAAAGCACTTTATTTCTATAGTAACAAAATACTTTTGACAATGATTGGACAATTGTCGTCAAAGCAGCGACGTGTTACGAGGTCGCATTCTTCCGCGACCAGGAGAAGGAAATCAATCGCGGCTACAAAAGGAGCACCCCTAGTGCTGAGAAGATTGGACATATAACATGCCTTTGTAGAGGACGCCGTCAAATCGACGTATTTAGGGATCGGAGGGGATTTCTTAAATGTGTTATGTATGGGTAGCGTTTGTTTTGTGGTATTGTTTGGAGCAATTTTTTGTCTCGTATCGCCATTAGTTAGTCTAGAAATAAATAAAAAAAATGTGAAAAATGGGCCAAGTACGGTGGTAGCAACTTTCAGAGTAGTCGGTGTCAACAATGAAAGAGCTGCGATGTTAAGTTTAATATCAGTTCTTCAAATCTAGGAAAATCTAATCGTTTTTGAGTAAAGTACCTCAAAATATTCCGTATATCCCTCATGCACTTACTCACTTACTTATTTACTTCTTACTCGTGTTATTGGGGTTTTCTATTAAATTCACAGTACGAGCTCGGAGTTAAAAATTGTGCCCGGTTAATGGTAATAGGCTCGCCCTCTATTACATGGGACCTAAACATACCGGCGAACTGTGGGTGTACATTGGTATACCTCTCTAACCCTTCGACAGGTACAGGCGTGATGGTATGTTATGTTAAAATATACACTTCAGTGTCTGCCGAACTTGGCTGAAACACTACCGTGTGTCTATATATAACTTTAAGCCATGTTAAAAAATTTGCCAGTCAGAGGTTGGTCTTGTGGTTCGCAAAAGGAGAAAGCGTTAAATTACTTTTGCGTTCAGATATTGTGCTCAGTAGAACTCAGTGATTCTGCCATTTAACATTTACGATTAAAACTTGAATGTCTTTGAAGTCACGCCGCAATGTGAACACTCCAGATTAAAGTTAGAAACAAATTGAAAAATTAAATATAAAATCATTTGATAGACAACACATACCCGTTATCTATGTATACTAGGTACACATCAAACTAAATAACATTCAGCATTTTTTTTTTTAAGACGGGAAATCATCAAGTAACTTCCCCCGCCCTGGGCGGGGCAGGAGGGAGTGTCAGACTTTTACTGACTAAAATCCGTCTATGTTCCTTCATGTGCCCTTTGCGTTCCGGGGGCGCGGTATCTCTTTCGAACAACTCGCAGCCCCGGCAGGCAACGACCCTCAGTGGCCCCTTCCAAGTTTGCTGACATCTCTTTGAGGCGCGCGTGGAACACGAACGCGCCGTTCGCGGTGGTATTTAAAGTTTAGATAGAAAAACGTGTAAAAAAATTTTGGAACCTTGATTTTTAATAGCTCTGTAACCAGTAAGGTTCCCAGATCCGAAACAAAAGAAAATAATCACCGTAATGGGGGGAGCATAATCACTTACGGTTGTGTTAAGTGTCTTTATACACCCGTTAAAGGCCAGTTTACCAATTTAAAACCATAGACATTAGCAAAGCTGTAGATAAAAGTCTTCATGTTAATTTTATAGAAAAAGGTTGTAATCATTGTCTATTGTTACTAATAGCTTACAATATGCAAACCTTTTCGATTATGAGGTTTGATAACGTTCTTACTGTTTTCATTTTATAATGCTAAAAGTTGCTATTGAAAAAATTATAAAAATCTTATATATAAAGTAACTCCCATTGCCAAACATAAAATAATAAACATCACACGTTAAAAATTAAAACAAATGAATGAATGAATGATGAATGATGTTGAAATGGTGCAGCTGCTTTACTTCCCAAGCAATAGATTCACTCAAATCGTACATACTACGAGACTCAATCTTCCTTTTACATACAGCGAAGCACGAGCCTTTCTCCACCCGAAAATGATTCGCCGAATTCCCATACCCTTTCACCCTTTGAGAAAATTATAAAACAGTTTGGTCCTTTGAGTCGGGCCCCGGGGTCCGGGATCCGGAGTCCCGGGGGCGTTGCCTCGATTGTACGCTAATCGCTGGCTTGTTTACTAAAGTGCGTTTGGGCCTGACGATGTGTGTGGTGCGTGTGTGAGCGGGCGGGAAACACAGCAATATTATTTTATTTATTTATTAGAGATAAAAAATAAGTTACACTATACATAATAGTACTTATTGCACTACCAACACTAATATCCACTGATCACACTAGCTATGATTAAAGATTAATGCTACGTCTGGTAATAATATTCTTCTAGCAATATTTGTAGATGAAGAGTAGCCATGTTGTTTTAATTGACTGTTTACTTTCATAGAAATCTATCTTGAAAATTCAAAATGCCCGTGGGTAGTTGAAATGTAATAAAATCTTCAGCTTGATTGTGAAGTTACATGTTGTAGGTACCTACTCAAAAGATATTATTATACGAAGATGTTGAACAATAATAGAAAGAAAAATGAATGGTATTTCACGTGGGTGTGGAATGTTTCTAAGAAATACATTTTCAATCTGCAAGAAAAATGTTTTGCGCTGATATAAAAACATCTGTTACAATATTCTTCGGAATAATGTTTTCTCGCGAATTCTTTCCTGTACAATAACTCTCGAAGTAAGGGAGAAACACTCGAATCCATAGTATTTAAAGGAAGATTTAAGTTCGTACTTCCATTCAATTAAGTCGGAATACAATTAAGTAACCTGTTCCTTTTGTTGTAATTAAGTAAGCAGTAAATATTGTTCTATTACCTACTCGGTTCATTTGAAATACAAGCTTTTCTCTTTGTTTTGCACAATTAGGAGGAATAAACAAAAAGATTGTATTGTGTCAATGGTGATTAAATTGTTTTTGTATTACTAAATGGGCACTTAATTGTATTTGTTGGTTAAGAGATTCGCAGTAGTTTTGACATTTCTTTTAAGAATTATTTATTTACAAGAATACAAACATTAAAAGATCATAAATACATCTACATAAGTAACAGAATGATTTTGTCATATTTATAACTAGCTTCTGCCCGGTAATTTGCCCGCGTTGAAGTCAAATATACGATATAACATATCCTATGATACTTGGCAATGGTCTAGCTTTCCCTCATTGAAAGCGGAGCAGTGCTTTAAGAGATTACCTATAACAAACAAAAGAACAAAGAAACAATGCCTCTTTATAATATCAGTGTCTGTAAAATATTTTAATCATCATACAAATTTGAAATAATTTGGCTAACTATTCAACTGATTTTGCAAACAAGACAGTTCATAAAGAAACCGAATCCCGCTAACACTGTGACCACACACAATTTGTTGCTGACTCACGTGCGACGAAGCAAATGTACTTCGTGGCGTACAGTCAGCGAATTTACAGTTTTTGTATAGCGACTGTACTTGCTTAACGTTGACTACGCACCTGAATGGGATCCTTTATGTGTACCCTAATGTACCTATTTAAAAAGTAAATTATGTGTATTTTTCATCGGTTTTTGTATTAAACAGGTTCTTAGTTAAACATCTCTCGTATCGGTTTACTTACGAGATTAAAATGGCTTAAGTTGTATCCATGCTAATCCACATTAATATCATAAATGGGAAAGTAAATCCATTTGTATGTTTGTTACTTAATCACGACTAACTTACTATAATACCGATTTTAATGAAATAAGGAGATAACTACTGTTTTGTTCGCGACTTCATCTGTGTCCGCGAAAGTCGTATTCACGCAGATAAAGTGGGCAAAAACTAGTTTGATTACAAATCTAAAGTTCTTTATTCTCGTCTTAAGAAGAAATGAGCACCAATCAACGCACTTGAATTTTCTTCATAATTATCCCTTTACCGGCCTGGTCCTTTAATACGGAGTCCTTATGATCTTTAACCTCTCGGTCACGAAATCCTCAATTTGTAAAAAGCCACTAGGTAGGTAAGTGCTAACATTACACTCTTTCAGTCAGCAGAATGGTTCGCTGGAAAGATTCTAACGATGGTCATAATCGTAACCGTACCATTTAGGAACTTTATATTTTATCTGAATATCATCGCGCTGAGTGGAAGTTTTGTAGTTATTTCAGAGTTTATGTTTAATCTACTAGGTATTTAATTGTTCTTTAACATGAAAAGGTAACAGGTTCATTGAAATATTTTGATATGAAAAACCGTCTTTACTACTTCGAAATAAGGTCAGTTTTTGTAGTTTTAATATTACTTGTGACGTACGGTTATTCGCTGGAGGTCTGGGGTTTGATTCCAAAGTCGAGCAAAGGGTTATTGGGTTTTTCTACAAAATTCTCAATAGCAGCTCGGAGTTAGGATTTGTGCACGGTTAAGGCAATAGGGTCGTCGCCTATTGCATGGGACGTAAAAACATGCTGGCGAACTGTGAGTGTACATTAGTACCTCTGCCTAACCGCTAAGGGGAATACAGGCGTGATGCTATGATGCACGGTTATTCGTTTAATATCGGCTTCCATTTAAACAAATAATGTTTTAAAGTTTAAATATACTTATCATAAAAAGTCCTAAACAATTTATTATTCTACGCGAAAAAAATCATATTACAACTACAAAATAATAAAATATTAGACACTATATACCTGTAATAAATTTATATTCTGAACGACTAGCTCAACACAGTAAATCCCTAATTTTAATAACGTGCAGGCGTAAAAGGATCGCTGGCCAGACATTTTCATGAATACCTTATTACAAATATTACAGTAACAGTAAAAGAATATTACAGACTTAGGTCACCCTTGGGGTTTGACCGTCTGTCTGTCATGAGCTTTTTATAAAAGTAAAATAAAATTTAAGTCTTGTCTGTGATTGTTAAATAAATGTGTCTAAGCATTGTTCTTGTTATCTTCACAATGCTTCACATCACCAGACAATGTGACTTGAAGTAGAATAAATAATACCTGCCTATCATTGTCTCTTTGTAGGGCAAAGGCCTCTTCTCACAAAGAGAAGGCGAGCATTGATAACCACGCTTGCTCAAGGCGGATTGTCGATTTTAGACTTATTATATCTACGACGGGCCTGTTGGTCTAGTGGTTAGCGGCCCTGACTGCTAAGTTGGAGGTCGTGGGTTCGATTCCCACCCAGGACTAACTTTGTGTGATGAGCATGATTGTTAGTTCTGTGTCTGGGTGTGATTTATCTATAATATGTACCTATGTATTTATAAATTATAAAAGTATTTATATCAGTTGTCTGGTTAGCATAACACAAGCTCTGCTTAACTTGGGATCAGATAGCCGTGTGTGAGTTGTCCCAAGATATTTATTATTATTATTTATTTTTTATATTTAACTACCCCGTTGGTCTCGTGGTCGCAAGTGCGACTGCTGTGCAAGGGGTCCAGGGTTCGATTCCCAGGTCGAGCAAAAAGTGTTATTGGGTTTTTCTATAAAATTCTCAGTAGCAGCTCGGAGTTTGGATTTGTGCCCGGTTAATTACATGGGACCTAAATATACCGGCGAACTGTGGGTGTACATTGGTACACCTCTGCCTAACCCTTCGGGGAATACAGGCGTGATGGTATATATATATATATATATTTATTATATTTATTTAAAAGTACAGGTTTCCTCACTACGTTCTCTTTCGCCGGCGTCAGTGACAAGATAAACTTAGAAAATACATATGAATAAAAAAAAAACATATTGGTACTTGCCCGGTATCAAACCTTATTTATATACGAGAAGTGGAAGCTTTAACCACTGAGCCATCACAACATTATTCAACACAACTTGTATTTATTTGGCTATTGCAAAACATTTTCACGAAGTAAAACATCGCGAAGGAACCTAAGTGACCTTGAGGTTTGTTGTTAATCCCTAGAGTCGAGTGATGATAGCTCACTTCAAGCTCACTTTACATACACTTACAGAGGGATATTTTTACAGAATAGCACTGCTAGACTTAAAACCCGTTATCGTCACTGCACAGTGAGCCAACGCTATGACCAATGTCTCTGTTTGAGTACCTAAATCCTTTCTTCCTGCAGTAAGAGAGAAATAATAACAGTCTGGCATTATTATAACATTACATATAACGCTATTTACACATTTATTACGTTATTGCGTGACAGAGCTTGGTTCGTTCGTTTAAATACATTTTCTTTCTATTATTTTCTCGGCTCATTGCTTTGGGTCGCTATTCTAAGAAAAACTGGTCCTTTACTTAATACGACCGTTTGCTTCAACAATAATAACGTAATTCTCCTTATATATGTTTAATATTAAGCTTCAATACACTTAAGGGTGGGCAGTAACTGTATTGAGTTCATTCATCAAAATATTTCGGTACCTATTTATTTCGGAAAATCTTGAATGATTAATATGTACTTTACGAAAGAATGTCACAACATTGTTAGAATTTCACCGTAATTAGTAATTACTGCTACAATACACTTATTTAATTGAATAGCACCTGGCTAGTCCCACGGTAAATGTTTTAGGAATTTCTTGTGATTATTTAGTTATGTAGGCACTAAAAAGAATAGTGTAATATGAAATGATATGAGAGCAATATAAAACGTTGGAAAATTTAACGTGATACTAAGAAGTTTGCACTATAGTTTACAGATCATAGGGCTTATTTCACCGCATTTAGAATTTATTACAATCCATGAATTCGAGAGCAAATCCGTGACTTTGAAAGCAAGTGCCTCTTCAAGCATGGAGGATGAAAATGACCTCATTTAACGCCTCATACTGTAGAGTACGTAAAACAACAATAAAGCCTAATGTTTCGGAAAAAACATCGTTTCGGAAACGCCCTAGTGGCAGTATTAACAAGGATTCACAGAAAGAAATGTAAATACAACAACATGACAAAGTTTCTTCTACATAACATCGGGAAAGAACGCACATTGGAAACGCTTCTACAAAAGAAGCGATTCAAGAAAAAACTCGAAACTCCTTTTTTTCTTAAAAAACACGGTAATACGAGTGTTCTCACTTGTTTGCTTGCAAACGAGACTCGGGGCAAAAAATATACGATGCCCTGTTTTTTTCCACAGCCCCGTTTACTAAAGCACACTGTTAACAGTCATTTGTTTCGCTTAGAATTCGACGAGTGCCCTGAAGGATGCTCTGCCAAAAAATCTTATTAAATGTATTTTCGTCCAAATAAGTTTGAGTTAGGAGCACTGTGCGCGTCGGAGCAAAGTGTAGTAGTTCTTTTGGGTCGTTGACGAAGTTTCTGTAAGATCAAGTGAGGGTAAAAACTTATTTTATTTGGATTATAAAGTTTTATTTTCTTTCTAGTTTTGATTTTTTCGAACAATATCGTTGCTATGATAGTCACCCTTTTAGGTACTGCTGGACATAAAGCAGTATTCTACGTATAAATCCTCTCCTAAACATTCTTTTTATTACGCTGAATAAATATTGACAAAAAAAAATTGTCTCTAAAACAATGTGATATCTTTTATTAAATAATTACTTCTTAGGTAATACTTTCGTTACTTAATTAAGAATACAACAGCTGGCTCCAACGAATGGTCTCAAACTAATTATCGAGGGTTTTCTGGATAAATGAACGCGTTTCTCTCAGGATCAGCTTCTTTAATAATATTTTTCTTGTAGGTATCTTGGGGTACTTTTAATGATTGAACTGTGAGTGGTAACAATGTCTAGAAGCCACTAATTGGTATTTAGTGATTGGCAAGATTAATCGCGGTAAAAAGTTTTAAGATTCGACCTGCGTGCAAGAGGACCATTTTTTCTCAGTACTTCGAAGGTCAGAATCTTCGCTTCGAAGATTTCTACTTCAGAAAATACCTTCTAAAACACGCTAATCTATTGGGATAACAATGACACCTTTCTGCGTACCCTACGTACGTCTTTCAGCGTCATATCCAAGTGTCATACTGTTTTTGATTCCCTAAAGTGGCTCAGATATCAGCCGTCTTATAAAAGCATCTATATTTCTCAATTCCCTGAGGAGAAACAGCGATCTATATCTATGTACATAATAAAATCTAATGGCGTCATATTGATCGTATATAAGGTGGTGTTTGAAGCGATTTTCCTCCAGTTTACTTGGAGACAATGGTATAACCTGCTATTTCAAATGGAGCGTGGTTATTGCAAGACTGTTGTGCCATAACAGCTAGAAGGCGCATTTTCTAAATATTGTTCATACCTTATCTTAAAACTGTATGTCTTTATGGCTGGATATATTTGTATTTACCTACGTAAACGAACACTTCAGCCGATAAACATTCTCAAAGATTTCATGACTCGAAGGACCAAATTTTGTTAAGCCAAGCCAATAACTCAGGCTGACCTCACCCACCTAAGTGCCAATTAATTTTGCTGAGTAACAAAACTGTGACAAATCGTGTTTTATTCAAGAAAATAAAATACAAACTCCTATTTATTCAAGGGCCGCGAACTGGCACACAAAACCGCAAACCTAAGGGCCACAAAATTCCTACAGAAACTCCCTTCAAGGCCGCCACCATCGCCCTTCATATCTTCAACTCTTCCTCGACGGAAGGACCATTACCATCTCGCAACAGCCCTTAGCGCAAATATTATTTTTATTTTCATTTAATTGTGGGCCTCGCCCCGTTGTTGCCAAAAGTTTTCGTAACGACTGAACTTGCAAACGGTCTCCCGACATTTAACTGATTTAAGTAATTTCGCAGTCGCCTTGTGAATTTAGAATGCGACGGACGTCGGTATGGTGATAAAAGTGACTTGGAACACCTTATTACTTTGAGTGTTATTTGTATTGTCGTGGCAATTGTGCTTTTATTGAGTTAAGCTGTCTATTAAGGGTCATGAGTGTCTTATGAATCCTATTTCTATAATTTGAGGTTAGTTCTACTAAAAGTAACAAACTTATGTCAAAATTACTCCCATTTTTCGAAGTAGTTGTATTGATATTCAACGCTGATTAATTTTAAATATATTCTAAGCATCAGTTTTGGATGTATCTTGGCCTGTTTTTAACAGATAGTAATGTAACACATTTGACATGAAATTTGGACGTTTTTTTTTAACGTTTTATTTTGGCCCTTTTAAATCCAATTACAAACTATAAAAATCACCACTCAATCGTACTTTAGTAGGCAGGTATACATATTTAATTGCCAAAGGTACAAGAACCAATTATAGAGTCTATGAAACTCCGAACTCTGATTGTCCTAAACTGTCCCAAAGCGCCGATTGCGTCTGCCCCGATTCGGATCCAAACACCAAATTAGTGATACAAGAATTGAACTAGCTTGTAACTTGTGTTTCAACTCACCCCACGAGGCCAACCAACACTTTAATTGAGGTCAAACCTCCGTGGTCCCTTTTAAACTAAGTTTAGACATGTCACTATATAATCCAGGGAAAATATATAATTTAACGCTTCGAATAATTGCGTAATTAAAGTTTATTTGCAATAGCGAAATAAGATGTTGTTCTGAAGTGAACTTTATTCTCTTGTCTCTAGGGTCGCCGCGAGTTCATCTTGAATTGTTTATGAGTTTGGACTTAGATGGTTTGTGTACCGGGGGTCACCACAACGTCGTAAAAAAGTTTGAAACTCTTTCAGGCGAGTTTCATTGTTGGCAAGGTTGTTATTTTGTTTGTTTTTCTCTTAAATCTATACTGTCCCACTGCTAGGATTTCGGTCCTTATGGTACACGTCCAGGTCACCTCGGTACCTGTTTCTAGGCCGTTCTCAGCGACGTTGTCCCACCTTCAGGCACCTATTGCATGGAGATACCCAGCGGTTATAGTATATACGGCTGACGTGATTATGATTGATTAGAAAGTATCACTTATGGTATAATGTAGGGCTTTCAATGTGTATAATAAGAACGAATGAAATCGACTCAACAAACCGAAATCTTCTAAGCCTAATGTGCAAACTACTTGGTCCTTTGTGTTCTGCAACTCGTAACCCTGCATTGTCCTACAGACCGCGGTTTCTTCAAGTTCAAGCGAACCAAGATTAGATGCTTAGCTTTGGAGGAATTTTAAAATGTAAAGTATTAATCTTTATCAAATAAAAAACAATAGTTAGCTGAATATTATCCACTGAGGATATTTATTTTCTTAGCACTTTTTCATTTAGATGTATACTTTAGGTGCTCCCATCTATGTTCCTTCATATGCCCTTTGCGTTCCGGGGGGTGCTAACGTAGTCTTATTGTGGTAATCGTAATACAGACAGACCGACGGGCGGCCGCTCTATTCATTGTTCTGTATACTTTGGTACGGAACCCTAATTGCGCGAACTCGACTTCTTTTCGTCGTCCCAATTTTTATTGCTAGCCAGTGGGACATTAATTTGAATAACACAGGATTGATTAATCAAAATCTTGTCGCAATAAAGGGGACAGCCCATACCATTAATTCAGAATCGAAATAAAGCATCTCCCTATCGCGCAGAAGTCGAATTAACATGGACATTAAAATTCAAATAATTGCGTGCCGTACTTTATCAAAACGAATGGATGCGGGAGCTAATTTATATTTCATCCCTGTGGATGAAAAACACGACGAATTTCCTGTAAAAATATACATGTTACATGTTTAAGAATCATTTGTGAAGAGCTGCGTACATATTTGACTGGCTTTCCCCGAGGTAATCAATTTTTACCGACTGCGCTGAAAAAGGGTGCTGAGTTGTGAATTAGATATCTTGTTTATTGTTTTGTTTACACATAAGTCCTGTCGCTTTCGAGGCGGCAATTCTACTAACTCTTAGAAGCGATCTCAATCTAATCTTATGTCTTTGCAAAAATGCGTCTAATATTCCTACATTGATCATCGCTAAAATGCGCGACAAAATTCTGAGTGTTTTCAATCAGTAGAATTGACCTTTGGTGTGTATCAATATTTTAGCTAGAACTGAGAAAATCTTAAAAAAGAAATTGTAAACTACCAGAGTTTGATAACTTGTCTGAAAGATAAATTGTAAGTACTTACTTTACCTTGTTAACTAACGTTTTTGTTTCATTGTTTTTCCTAGATCAGTCATAGTCAGATTTTTAATTCCTATTTGAACCAAAAATTACTGTAAATACTACAATAGGAATAAATTAAGCCGTAAGAGTTGGTAACGGTAGCTTAACCTTCGACTGACTGAGATTACTGAGCCCCTCAGCTATAATCCTAAGGTATCCCTCTCATTGTTTCCTGGCCAAATATTTGACCAATCAATGGCGTATCAATATTAATGCTTGATCAGCAGTCCAAACCAACCCTAAAAGGTATTAAGCCCACGATTGAAACAACAGCTTAAAGATATTCAAATAATCTTTGCCAATAACCGAATATTATTTACCTCAACCAATCTATCCGAGCCTGGGGTACCCACAAGAGAATCTTTTCTTAATAAATCTGAATCTCTTTGTGTGCGAAACTTATTCGCGTTCGCTTGGTTTTAATAAAATTCCCAAGACAAACTGGCTGTTATAATATTCCTGTAATATCTGAACGATAAACAGATGCTTATTGGACGAGAAAAACTCGTAACTTTCAACTATGTAGCGGTCTCGGTGTTTTGAAAAAAAGAAGTGCTTTTTGTTCGTGTATCGTTTTCTGTCTGCGTTTTTCTGTCTACAATTACAGAATACAGAACCTGTGTTTACTGTTTGCCTCACAAACTTTTCTTCATGAAATATTTCACTTGTATCTACATGAACTTTAGTGAAATGTTAAACCGTCCCGTCCGTCCGTCCGTTATGTGTAACTGCCCCGTTGGTCTCGTGGTCGCAAGTGCGACTGCTGTGCAAGGGGTCCCGGGTTCGATTCCCAGGTCGAGCAAAAAGTGTTATTGGGTTATTCAATGAAATTCTCAGTAGCAGCTCGGAGTTTGGATTTGTGCCCGGTTAATGGCAATAGGCTCGCCCCCTATTACATGGGACCTAAATATACCGGCGAACTGTGGGTGTACATTGGTACACCTCTGCCTAACCCTTCGGGGAATACAGGCGTGATGGTATATTTTTTTTTTTATTGTTAAACCGTTTTTTTTTCTTTTGTAGCATCGCCGCACTGTGTGATTTTTCCTGTAATGTGGATGCGTTTACAAATATTTAAACTCACATACACAAACAGCCAGTCCTGAAACAACTATCCGTAGGCCACAAATATTTGGTTCCGTGTGGGTATCAAATATTTGTGGCAGAAGTAAATTGTTCAGCCTTTGCTTCAACCGGTCTGTAATCAGCTACTCAGAGTAAATTTATCGCACATTTAAAGACAGAAACTTTTCATCATCATCATATCAGCTGAACGACGTCCACTGCTGGACATAGGCTTCCCCAAAGGCCCACAATGACCGGTCCTTCGCTGCCCGCATCCAGCGGTTTCCCGAGACCGTCGTCGTCGGTCCACCTCGGTTTGCAAGGCCTACCTATCTGCAATACCAGATTATTGCAGATGTGTAGAGGTTGCGGTGAACCGTTAACATCAGGTGGGCCGTCGGCTTATTTGCCATCCAATGGTAAAAAAAAACATCACATCTGTCATCACTTCGGACGCCGCTATTCATCACTAATCAACCTCCTGAGAGATTATTTAACACGACAAGTTCAAACAGCATTATCAGGGATATTATCTTTCAACTAATCTTGTCCATTGAACTCATCAAAGAGGGTCAAAAGTAGTAAAAGCACGGGGGGCCGTAAAGATAAGGAGTCTTTTGTGCGGGGGCTGATAATACGCCGGCGTTGACGCTGTGACCCTCTGGCTAATTACAGACCTTGAAATGTTGGCGCGTGGAGCTTTTTAGACCAGCTTTCAGTTAGTCTGTGAATACCTAATGCATCATTATAACCCCGACTGAAAAAAGGGGTGTTATAAGTTTCACGTGTCTGTTTGTGGCACCGTAGCTCTTAAACGGGTGAACCGATTTGAATGCGGTTATTTTTATTTGAAAGCAGGTTTCCTAGTGATGGTTCTTAGATATGTTTTGCCAAAATCGGTTCAGCCGTTTCAAGGTTATCAGCTCTTTTGTTAGCTGCGGTGTGGATCTTTATTTTCCTGGGGATTACTTAAATTGTTTAATTTTATATTCTCATCTCATATAGGCACAAATCTAGTTCATGGTCGTGGTAATAATACAAGCCAGACAGCAGGCTAATTAACGAGGTTTCCCCTGTGTATTGTCGTAGAAGAAACTGACTTCTGAAATACAGGTTTTGTATACCTAGCTTTGAAGTCTTAAGGCTTTATAAAGAATGTAAGAATAATAGGATTGTTATTATAATAGCTGTTTAGTGTATATTATGTACCGGACTAAGCTATTGTAATGTTCATTGATTAATATGAACTTTTAAAAGATTCGAAGACGTAGAATTTGATTATAAACTAATCTCGGTTACTAATATTAACTTATGAAGTCCTATGTAATGGAACAATTTTTAAAGCAAAATATTTTGCATAGGTCAGAAGGCTAATTCGACTAATTAAAAACTTTCAAAATCTAGTCGCAATCTTATTACAATGACAATCAATGTCATATAGGTAATTAGTGACACATTTTCGACAAAGATTACATTTGGGAGCAATTCTGCTTGAGTTTATTAAGGATGGCCTTAATATAATTAAGCAGAATTGCTCCCAAGTTGAATGCCAATATTTAGCCATGACAGTTTACACACAGATATAAACAAACACATAATAACATTATCTTGGTTCACTAAACATCAAAAGCAAGGAACATCAACACAAACGGTCCATCCTAAACACTTAAAGCCTTAAAACTAATTTAATTCACAACTGTATGTATAAGTTTATTTGACCATTAATATAATTAAGATCTCTGGCTTTGCAAGCTCTCTCCTTTAATTAAATGAACTCCTTTAATGGTTTATTTGTTTATCAGTTTTAGCGAGGACGGTTGTAAGATTCTTGTGAAGAGGAAATGAGTCCTCATTAGTGTTTGCACTTAGTAGGACTGGCTAGATATTTATTTATTAATTAAAACTTTATGCTTAATGTGCTTAAAATACACTGTACAAAGTGCTTTGGGCATTTTCTACCAGTCTATCTTAGGGTGATGTAGAGACAAAACATAGTAGGGGTAGATATTGTTGTGGATACGAACCAATCATTGTCGTAATTATCTGTTTCGCTTTTGGGTGATTGTGTATAGATTTGAGATTACAGTGGAAGTTTTTCTTGAGGTAACGGTTTTTGATAATAATCATCATTTTAGCCAAACGACGTCCACTACTAGACATAGGCTGCCTCCATAAATAGCCACAATACCGCGACTTTCACCAGGTCGTCAGTCCACCTCGTGGGGGCCTTCCAACACTACGCCCTCCGGTGCATGGTCGCCACTTGAGAGCCTTACAACCCCAACGGCTGTCGGCTCTACGAGCTACGTGGCTTGCCCAATGCCACTTGAGATTCGCAATACTGAGAGCTACATACGTCTGTTGCCTTAGATTTTCTGTTGACCTCCTCATTTCTGATTCCATCTCGCAGAGTAATAGTAATATCAGCCTATTATTGTCCTTCTGCAGGATAAAGGCCTCTTTTCGTACAGAGAAGCCACGAGCATTGATCACCATGCTTGCTCACGGCGGACTTTTAGACTTACACTAATTTATAGGTCCAGGTTATCTCACGACATTTTCCTTCACCGATGTCAGTGTCAGTGATGTCCAAGATAAACTTAGAAAGTAGGTTCATATGAATTGAATAAGTCACATCGGTATGAGTAGTTAGCATCTTAAGCACGGGGTCATTGTACCACAATTGAATAAAAGGCAAGGGCATAGTCTTGGTGTGTATCTGACAGTCATTGACAATTTTCTCAGAAATTATTTGACGTGGGTACGGACGAATAATAGACGTCAAGATATTTTACTAGTTCCGTTTTGACAGCACATTGGAAAACTGTTTAGTGTGGAAATGTCTGGCTCCGTGTCTCAGAAGATTTTCTCGGAAACTATTTAAAGGGGAAAACAAGAGGTGGGGTACCCCAGTGTTAAAGGCGCCCCTCTTGGCACGAGGTTACGGATTTGATGCCGGACAAGAAGCAATGTGACTTTTAAAATTCATAAGTGATTATCAAGAAAGAGGAATCCTTGACTTATTAATTCATAAAAAATTGAAATTGCGAATCCGCTTTGAGCAAGCGTGGTGATGAATGCTCGTGGCTTCTCCGTGTGAGAAAGGCTATTTACGTGACGTTACCAATTTCGATTCTATGATCTTTGAAGTTGCATGTACTTGCGGTGTGCTGAGCTGGCAGGAGCGACCACTAAACATCATGCAAGCTTTCGATCCGTTTGCCCTCCGGTCACATACCTACCTAATATTAACTATATCAGTCCAGTCACCTCACTGTATTTGATTAACATCTTGACAGAGTATCGTGTTTATTATTAAGTAGCAAACTGCCCGCGACTTCGTCCGCGTGATTTATTTTACCCCCGTTAAGTTACGTCTTTGGTTTATGCTTCGCTCCCGTAGGTTATAGCGTGATGTTGTATAGCTTATGTTATTCAGGAATAATGTAGCTATCTATTGGTGAAAAAATTGTTAAAATCGGTCCAGTAGTTTTGGAGCCTATTCGTTACAGACAAACACAGAAATCTTACCTCTTTGTAATATTATAGTATAGAGAAAATATAATGCTTTTGTTTAAGAATGGCAATTTGAATGAAAATAATTGTTATCTTACAAAAACGTATGGGTATTATCAGTTGAATATTGTGTCATAACATTAACATTTAGCGGCGACTTTTCAATCGCCACATCAGAAACTTTTAATTATTTATTTAGATGCGAAAGTTTGAATTAATGGGTGATTATAACTCGATCACGCCAGAACGGCTACATGGATCTGGATGAATTTGACACATAAATGGATTGTAGTCTAGAATATCACAAAAGCACT
The DNA here is from genome assembly GCA_932526535.1 of Caradrina clavipalpis. Classification (NCBI taxonomy): domain Eukaryota; kingdom Metazoa; phylum Arthropoda; class Insecta; order Lepidoptera; family Noctuidae; genus Caradrina; species Caradrina clavipalpis. The sequence continues at coordinate 1,637,227 of OW052111.1, read as the reverse complement.
TTTTGTCCGGAAAATATGTTGGTTCCCGTGGGATAATGTATCAACCTTGATGCACACGAGGTAGAGAACAGAAGCTAGTATATTATTATTCTATTATTTCTTCCATGTTATTCTACAGACAAAAGCTATGTGACTATTGATTAATCACCCTTTATTCACATTTAACTTTCTGGCTACTGTTTTCTAATTACTGGGCAACAGTTCATAAATTATGATTAAATTAGCTGTAATTAACGTTTTTGAGTGCGACCAGTCCTCGTTTGACAAAATAATGTGTTAGTTCTGTAATCAGTGATTATGGTAATATTATGTAAATGGTACTAACATAGTTTCATAGTTAGTTGGGTAGGCTGTGAATGCTGTTATTATATTTTATTTGATTTTGTACATTATACATAGCAGTATAACTTAATTTTTAAATGAAATTCGGTAACTCAAAAATTTGTTTTAATGTATGTATCATTTTGAAAATATAATTAATATTTGACTGAAAACTAAGCTAATGAAAAGCGTCCTTCTCTATCTATGTATAAAACTTATTCATCGAGTCCAATTACTAGAAAAGATAAACAAATGATGAGTACATTATGTTAGTATGGAGTTAGCTCTAGGTAAAATTCTCTTAATCCAGTCGTATATATTTTCAACTAGCTTTGCATGCCTGTGTCGGCAGAGCATGGAGAACATTATCTGTATACAATCTATAGCCCTACCCAACGATGTCAGATATGTACCGACCCTAACTTACGCGTTAATATTTTTAGTAAGGACTAAGTTAAGCAAATATTATTTCACAACTTTATGAGCCCTAGAGGGCGCCACATACAATTTATTGCAACATAACGTAGCCTATAACCAGCGGACAATTTAGACGCTTCCAATGACACCTCATTTTGTCAATTGACGTTGGACGGTTCAGAAGTTATGAGAGAACAGATTAACATCCATACATACATACATACATACATACCGGTCAACCTCATAACCCTCCTTTTTGCTTCGCTGTAGTCGGGTAAAAAGGCTCACAAAAATAAATAAGATGTATATCTATCTTTAGCTAGCTTTTCATCCAAGGTCTCTAATCCACCTAGCGTTTTAAAGGAGAAAGAATTCGGGAGGTCTAAACAATTTTGTACTTATCATCGAGCAGGAGGCGTGACCCTACTTATAGGCTATCTTATCAAGAGGCTCTTCGCCAATAAAATTGCCTAAGCTTGTGAAAATCAATGAGTCCTTACGCTAGGGATGTCTAAAAATTGATAAGGATATTTTTTTCGGATATCATTGTGGATATCCGAAAAATAAGCCGGAGCCTATTCGGTACAAACAAACCAACAAAATACTAGACGTTTGATCATCGCTGGTAAAACAACTAAGACCTACTTAGTTGTTTTACCAGCGATGATCAAACGTTTAGTATTTTGTTGGTATGTTTGTACCAAATAGGCTCCGAAACTACTGGACCAATTTTGACCAATTTTTACCCAATAAATATAGTTAAATTATTACCAAGTACAGTTATAGGCTTTCAGCCCAAAGCCTATGTTACTTGGGAATAATTTGATTAAGCATTATGTTATATATTTCATTACGCTACGACTTACGGGAGAGGAGCAGTAACTGAAGACGTAACTTAACACTCGTGAAATAAGCTACGTATACGAAGTCGCGGGCAGTACATTAGTTTGATAAAAAGGTTAACGGTCGTAATTATATCACAATTAAAACTGCTCGTTGAACTTACGTTTTAAAAACACGAAAGAACTCACAATCCCCCAAGAATCTTTAACAAAATCTTGCAGGTCCGCGATCCTTATTTATTTATTTATGTACTTATTTATTTAAAGTTTATGCGACATGAATTACAAAACCATTTGAGCCATAAGCTCAGCTCAAATACTTTAATACTGTAGTGTGATAGCAGTTTTTCATATAAAATTGTATATATGCTAAGTGACAACATATTAGTTTAAAATTGAGTCTCGTTCGCGCAATACATTTTGCATAAATGGAATCATATTTTGTGGTTCAAACGTTTTAAGAGTATTGCTGTTTTAAATTATGCATGTATTTGAAATTTTCAGCTTTAAATATAAAAATATTTTTATCTCAATTATCTTTTTGTTCAATTTGTTTTTGAAGCGAGCGTAAAATGTTACCATTTATGATAGAAAATGGGTATTAAAATATTCAATTCAGAACGTTTTAAATTTGATATGAAGCTTGTTTTATTTAAAAAACAATACCTATATGTATTCATCCTAATATCCTACTTTTGTACTAATCCTATCAATATTATAAATTCAATAGTTTGTGAGGATGGATGGATGGATGGATGGATGGAGGTTTGTTACTCTTTCACGCTTAACGGCTGAACGGATTAGGATGTAATTTGGCACTGAAATAGATTGTAGTGTGGAATAACACATAGGATACTTTGATCCTAGAAAATGTACGGTTCCCGTGGGATAAAATATCAAAATATCAAAAATGCGAACGAAGTTCCCATTAAATAAAAGTCGGACCGAATATCCGCACATAAGTTTCGGATATTATTGAGATTCACATCCTTATTTCACTCGTCTCACCTCTAGTGTGTTCTTAAAGATATCTTGAAGCACTCAAGCGTGGAGTCCTAACTGTCTTTTACGAACACAAATGAAATAAAACCGTAATTCCTACCAGATACCGTTCAAAATTGATTGTGCTATGCTATATTTTTGAGGAAACATTCTTTGATTATTTTAGAAGTAAAGCCTTTTATGAACGATCCTAGTTTAGGTTATTTATCTTTATTTACCAGATCAATGGGTTAGGCTTGTTCTTTTATCTTACGGGCTAGTGGAGTCTGGGGAACATTTCTGAAGGGGGATTGGAAAACTGCATTATAGTTTCGGAAATGTGTGGGTTCCGTACAAACGGCAAGTGTGGGGTATAATGACATACTTGGCTGTGTAGACATGTTTCCTTAAAGATTTCTGGAAGAGGAAAAACGCCATGCTTTTAGTAAAGTCTTGCGAATTGCCTGCGTTATTGTGGTTTTTTTAGGAACAGTACTTTTTCTGGATTATAGGTATCCTAGGTTCATTTCTGTATATCTGCCAACGTATATGCAAATTTCAGGATGATCGGTTAAGTGGTGAAGGCGTGAAAACGTTATAAACAAATAAATGGACTTTCGCATTTATAATATTAGTTAGTATAAATAAATCTTGTGCCACGACAAGCGATTACGGTCCAGCCATAACACTAAAATAAAATAAAACTACAAGAAAAAAACGCAACTAAAATCTTTTTTTTTGGGACAAACCCGCCACACTTTTCCCTAGTGAAACTAACTAACTTATTAAAACTTATTTAGAACTGCCTCGTTAGCCTAGTGGTTCTAAGCACGACTGCTACGATAGAGGTCCTGGGTTCGATTCCCAGGTCGAGCGAGAAGCATTATTGGGTTTTTCTATGAAATTCTCAGTAGCAGCTCGGAGTTAGGATTTGTGCCCGGTTAATGGCAATAGGCTCGCCCCCTATTAAATGGGACCTAAATATACTGTGGGTGTACAGTGGTACACCTCTGCCTAACCCTTCGGGGAATACAGGCGTGATGGTATATAAAAACTTATTTTAATATATCTTAAAAAAGAACCTACCCCTTTGTATTACCCTTTCAACCCCCGATCATTGCAAAACAAGTAAATAAAGTCGTTTCTCGTCAAGTGGATGTGGGTTTACGTTCTCGTTTACGAGATAACTGCGAGAACGAGAAGGCGCGGGATGTGTTTTACGTGAGACCACGTTTAAATATATATTTTTTTTATGTTTCTGGGGTGTATTTATAGTGTAGGCTGTAGGGCTGACGGCTAGATTTGTCGAAAGGGTTCGGGTCCAAATGAGATGTCTCGATTGGTTATTGAAGTGTCTGCCAATAATCGATGTTGTTGTTTTTAGCAGTTTGTTGTTGGATGTGACTTTTGGTTGCTAAGCGCGAGTTTCTGGGTTAGCAATGTCTTGTAGGGTTCATACATTTGGACATTTTTGGATCTGGATTTGGGCCTCGTATACCTAGAGGTTTGTACCCCTGTGCTATGAAATCTCTGCTTTGCCCATAGCTTAAAAATATGATGCTGCAGGTAGGACACGTTTTGTAGACCGGGTCCGTTGGGGCTGTCAGGGTTGCAGAATTTGTTCGAAAGACTCACCGCGGTACTGAAACGCAAAGGGCATAAGGAGTGATGAGTTTTAGTCAGTAACAGTATGACACTCTCTTCCGCTCCACCCTGTGTGTAAGAAGTCATTAGATGATTGCATATCGTTAAAAAAAATTAAGGTAGGATACATCAATTAAAAACGAATGTTACAACATGGCTACATTAAGAATCTTCAACTTCTACGCAGACGAAACCGCAGGCATAAAATAGTACACATTTATCTACGTCCAATTTTGTGTAACAGTTAATTTTGTGTAAATTCTATAATGTTAGTGGCAACCCTACAAAATTCTGTAGGTACCCTGTATAGGTGTCGACTTCCATGTTGTTTTATTCACCGCTTTACGAGCGCTCCTGTGGTTTAACATTCTAAAATCTATAATTTATACCGAAGATGTTATCCTCATGTTTGCGTTTTATCCTGCAATGATAAAAAGTGTGGTCATTAATCTTGTGTACAAGAAGATTTGTAGGTGTTTTTGATGTTGTTTAGAAGACAAATAGCGCGGCAGAACTAGAAGACTCGAAGATTCAAATAGGTGTATAAAAATTAAGATCACCAATTTGATTATACATCCTTGCGACTTTTCAAGAAATTACTTTGATACCTTTACAGAACGGCATGGAAGAAGAAAACGTGTTGCGCCGACTCCAAGTAACATGGGATAAGGGCAGGAAGATGATGATGACTTTGATACCTTTACATACATAATATGTAGTACAAAACAAAGTCGCTTCCCGCCGTCTTCACTCTGTCACGGCTGTTACTGAGAAATTCCTAATGGAAAAACCCAATAACACTTTTTGCCCGACCTGGAAAACGAACCTAAGGTCCCCACTCTCAACAGTTGTGCTTGCCACCACGAGGCAAACGGGGCAGTTTATGTATATGTGTGTACGTGTTATGTGTTTATGTGTGTGTTTGTGTACAACAGCTAAAGGTCTCTGAATGACCCGCTGATTAACCACACAATCTCGAAAGGGCCTATGAGGCTGGTAGTAGGTAGGTAATTTATAGATAGGAGATGTCAGCTAAAAGCGGATTGTGCGGGACACCCGAATTATGAGGGTGTTTGACTTCCAGGCAGCAAAAACAGGCACAAATCGCAGGCTAAATCTAGTTCTAATATAATCTTCTTCTTTTGTACCTGTTGAGGCATTTCTTGTCTTTATTATGTAGTTGTTAACGAGGATTGCTTATCAATTATTTCTACCTTTCGTAGATAGTAGTAGTAGGGCGCCTTCACATTACGTCGCAAGCAGCGCGACAGTAGCGCGGCAGAAGTACATTCCTTCACATTACAAGAACAGATCAAAGTTTAGGTCAGTATGGCGCACTCCATTTTAAAAATAGATGCTGTGGGGGACAGCTCTTCTGTTTTTTACCCGACTGCGACAGAAGGAGGGTTATGTTTTTCGAGGGTATGTTTGTTTGTATGTATGTATGTATGTATGTATAATTGTTTGGCACGCTCTGCAGGCTGAACGGCTCGATGGATGTTAGCTTGAGAGGTGTCGTTAGATTCGTATTTACTGTAAGAGTGACACTGGGTATATAAAAAAAAAACAAAATGGCGGATTTTTGGCGCCAAATTCAAATGTTTGGCTCGCTCTGCAGGCTGAACGGCTCGATGGATTTTAGCTTGAGAGGTATCGGTAGATTCGTATTTACTGTAAGAGTGATACTGGGTATAAAAATTTCTTTTTTAAAACACTAAAAAAATAAAAAATAAAAAACGGTAATTTAAAAAACTAAAACACCCGACTGCTATTCTTTAAAAATCCCTAAAACAAGATAAATTGTAGCAGTCGGGACCCATTCGGGACCATCTGCAATGTAATATAGGTATGTGCTCTCAATTCACTAATCCTCCATTTCTAGAATGGGTCCCGACTGCTACAATTTATCTTGTTTTAGGGATTTTTAAAGAATAGCAGTCGGGTTTTTTAGTTTTTTAAATTACCGTTTTTTTATTATGAAATTCTGACGGGGTGACAGTCGCGCGACAGCCGCGCTGCTAAAGTCGCCTAAATGTGAAGGCGGCCGTAGTAGATAACATTACAAAGAAAACTGGTCAAGTGCAAATCGAACTCGTAGGTACACGAGGTGGTACACGTAGTACTGTACGGGTTCCTACAATTTGAAACTTTATTTTATTTTTATTACCTATTTCTTGTTAACCGGCCATATTATTTGCACGCTGAAATTAATGGCAGAATAAAAGATTCATATACTTTGCCTTCAACCTTATTTACGCTAATAAATGATTTTGATTTTCGCATAGTAGCACACGTTAAAAAAAACTTCAAGTGTCTACCTATTATACTTAGTACAAAAAATACTGAAAGCCACGTGTCAGACAGTGGGGTCCTTAGTAATTGGGTCCCGTTTGGCACGTTTTTACGGCACGGGGCCCTAAAAGCCATACGAAAAATCACTCGTCTCATCACAATGCTATATCCTACAAACTTCCTCACCCACACACACCCTACCACACACAATATCGGTCGCTGACGACCACATTACAGTTTTATTGGAAAACTTCCGTCCGCCCGACCGACGTGGGGACACCCGCACTAGATAAAAATGCACGTTAACTTATACCTACACCCTGTATATGAGATTGTTCGCCCTGTTTTAGAGGAGTTTAAATTGAAGAAAGTAAGAGAGAGATGGAAAATATTAAAGTACGTAGAATGTCGACTTTATAGCCACCAAACACTCTTGTCATCTTGTGTACAAGAGCAGCGATATTTAAATGTGTGTTCTGAAAACTCTGGGTAGTTTCGCCCAATTACACTAAGAAAGCTTAACTCTGAGTTAGTTGTTGATCCGAGGTTAAATTACAATAATTTTTAATTGTTTAGGAAACAAGCTGATGTTAAGTGGTCACATCTCCCTAAACTACATGAAAGTAGTTGGCTTAGAATCGGCTATGGAACCAATTTCAGCTGTTTCTAAAATGGCATTTTTTTCGTAATTAATTTAAGATAAAAAAATATATATTTTTGAAATAGCTGAAATCGATTCAGTAGCTCATTCCGATATCCTCAGAAATATTGCCAATTAATTGAAAGCCAAAATAATTGTAGACAAGGAATAAAATAAAAAAATAAGTAAGCTAACAAAAGAGCTGATAACCTTAAGACGGGTTAACCGATTTTAATAAAACATATCTAAGAACCATCGATAGGAAACCTGCCTTCGAATAAAAGAAACCACATTCAAATCGCTTCACCCGTTTAAAAGCTACGGTTCCACAGGCAGACACACAAACATGTTGTTTTTTGAATCAGAGGTTGAAAATATTATGATGAAGCAAGTCTTGTTAAAATCTGTTTACTTATACAATAAAAAACAAAAGAGAGAGAGAGTCTATAACTCCCCGTCTCTATATCCAGTCATCTTTACCCAGAGGTGCGCAATCTCCGTCATTAGCATATGCCCGATAACACCAAGTTGATCGAATATTTTAACTAAAGAAGAATTTTCTTTCGTTCACTTAGAATGAAGGTGGATGGTGTCAGGATATTGGTTCGTGGAAGTTGAGCGATCAGGGAAGCTTCCTAATTAATCTGTAGCATGGCGGAATTGCTATTTCAGCCCGCCTGTCTGACGGATTGACACTCGCTGTGTTTGTGTTGGAACGATCGCTCGGGACGCTCGGACGCTCGGGACGATCGTATCCTAAATGCAACATCGGTCCCCCAACGTGACGTATTTTTTTGTTATTTTTTTACTTTTTAAAGGAAACTTAGGTTTTTGTGTTGGGGGTTTTTTAAATTTTTAATTTAATTTTAAACGGCACAACTTTTAAACGGCTCAACCGATTTTCATCAAACATGTCTAAGAACACTCGCAGATAGGTCACCTTTAATACAAAAAAAACTAAATTGAAATCGCTTCATCCGTTCGGCAGCTATGATGCCACAGACAGACAGACAGACAGACAGACAGACAGACAGACAGACAGACAGACAGACAGACAGACACGTCAAACTTATAACACCCCTCTTTTTGCGTCGGGGGTTAAAAATGTCAGTCTTCTCAGTTATAATTTTTGCGCAAAAAAACTATATTTTATAATTTTCATTTGTTTTTATAGCAGCCACTAACCATACTAACAATTCAATTTCAGCTCCTTCCCCACACACTGCAGTATTTTTTCGAATTCTTCGCCAAGCGACGTGTCTTGCCGAAACATTACATTCGTTTCTAACTCAATATGCCGGCGGCACGTACCACCCGGCACGTAGGTTAGGTGTCGTGTGTTCACGCGTGTGTTGCCCGGGTATCAGCAGGTACAGAGGTCTCCGGGGGCCGACATGTGGTAGATACCTGCTGTTACACGGCGATGGATCGGAAGATTTGGTTTGAAAAATACTTTTGTTTTAGTATATTCAGAGGTTGCTTATGAAATCCATCCTAATCATTTGTTTACATGTAAACAGATACTTCACATAGCCTTAGCTTCGCATTAACATATCTGCCGAACGAAGTCCACTGCTGGACACTGGCCTCCCCTATAGATAGCCACAATGACCGGCCTTGCGCTGTCCGCATTTAGCGACTTCCCGTGTCCCTTACCAGGTCGTCCGTCAACTTTGTCTTTGTCGTGAAAAAGCACTCTATAATTGTATATAGTAGTGCGTAATGTAACGCACGGTAAACATTGTATTTTTGGGTGTGTGCAACAGTACATATTGCATATTTTATTGTCCCACTGCAAGGTTAAGGGTTTTTGCTCATACAGAGAAGGCACGAGCATTGATCACCACGCTTGAGTAAGGCAGATTGGCGATTGCAGACTCATATTAATTTTAATTCCAGTTTTCCTTACGATGTTTTCCTTTACCAGTGTCACTGATATCTAAGATAAATATAGAAAGTGTATATAAACCAAAAAAGTTACATAGGGACTTACCCGATATCGAACCCACAACATTGCCTCGCATGGAGGGCTGGCCCCATAGTAACTGGGCCATCACGACAATTGTAAATGGTTTAATTAAAATAAATCCTTTGCGTTTCCTTTGCATGCGTTTATTCAGTAGTAGTAGTTGAGGAGGCAATATGAATAGGGGCTTGATTGTCCCTAAAGATAATCTCTGATTCATGCGTCACAATGAAATGTTACCACCAATACAAACGTCAATTTTGACAATATAAAGTTATGTTCATTTGTTTTCCATTATGCCTTAATCCCTTCCCTGTTCCGTGATCATAGATTCATGGCGATTGTCCGACTGTTAAGTTTGATTCGATAATATGTTAAGCTTCATAAAATATTCTACCAATATTATAAATGCAAAAGTTTGTAAGGATGCATGGATATTTGTTACTCTTTCACAATTCAACGGGTGAGCGGATCTGGATAAAATTTGGCACTGAGATAGATTGTAGTGTGGAATAACACATAGGACTTTTATCCCAATAAAATGTACGGTTCCCGTGGGATAATATATCAAATTTGACGCGGACAGAAGCTAGTATTAGTATAAATGATATTTTAAACATTGAAGACAAATTATACATAACATCACGCCTATATTCCCCGAAAGGATAAGCAGAGGTGTACCAATGTACACCCACACAAATCATATAAACGTTAACTACGCATACTGCAATTGTCAAACTAAGCAACATTGAACAAAAATTATTACCGAGAAGTGACTTTTATTTATGTTGTAAAATATCAGTGTTTATGGGAGTGCACAATATAGCGCGCGGTAATCATTGTGCTTAGGTACTTGTGGTTCAGTTCTTTTTACACCCGTTCTGTAATCGTTTAACTTTGATTAAATATTTGTGAACACATGACGTAATTCGCTTTATCAAACCAATAATTATTTAATCCTAGAAACTTTGAAATGAAAGATTTTATCATGATTTCTAAAATATACTAAAAAGTATTTTTGTTTGTAATAGATAAACTCAAAAATTAGTTAACCGTTTAGGGAGAATATATAATAATTAATATAATAATATTCCCTATAAAAGAAAGAATACGTGCGTGACAGATGTCTATATTTTTCCAAGTCACATTTTGACATTTTATATAAAACAAAACAAAAGTATAAAAGAATAAAAGTAAATACGAAAATGAGGTTGGATACATATGAAAAGTTTTGTAATAAAATAGTATGAATGATATGTCACCACATCACCCCCCTCCAGAGACCGTCAAGGGCGATAAAAATCAGGAAACCTGACATGACGTCCGGAGCGAGTAGTGTACTCGTTGCTACTGCTAGGTGGAGTGACTTCTTCGGGGTCAGCTTTGTCTGCCAAAATGTAGGCAGGCTTAAGGCGGTCTATTGAGACCGTGACCTCTCTGCCCTTAAATAAGATTTTGAAGACCTTGTCTCCCCTTCGCAGAACTTTGTGAGGACCTGTGTACGCTGGTTGTAGCGATCCACGTAATGCGTCCTCACGAAGGAACACGTGATCAGTGGTCTGCAGATCCTTATACACGAAAATGGTGGTCCTGTTGTGACGGGATGCTGGAGTTGGTTGCAGGTTGTGAGCGAACCTGCGAATGCGCGCAGTAAAGTCTGTGACGTCGGTCGTTCCCTCGTCACTAGGGGCGAAAAATTCACCCGGAAGCCTTAGCGGTTCGCCGTAAACGAGTTCGGCTGAAGACGCTTGGACATCCTTCTTGAATGCGCTCCGTATACCAAGCAATACCCACGGCAAGGACTCTGTCCATCTGTCATTTGCATGGCACGTGATGGACGCCTTGAGTTGCCGGTGAAATCGCTCCACCATGCCGTTACATGCCGGATGATATGCCGTTGTCCGCTTGTGCTGAAAAGCGGTCAATTTCGATAATTGTTCGAACAGGGCCGACTCAAATTGACGGCCTCTGTCCGTGATGATATCAGTGGGGCAGCCAAACCGGGCAATCCATCCGGAAAGCAGCGCTTTAGCTACTGTCTCGGCAGTTATATCGACAATAGGTATGACCTCAGGCCACCTGGTAAAACGGTCGACTGCCGTCAGACAGTATCTATAACCTTGCGAAATCGGGAGCGGGCCCACAAGATCGATGTGGACAGTGGTGAACCTTGCACGTGGAAGGTGATACGACCCTAATGGCGCAGAAACGTGTCGGCTCACTTTGACCCGCTGGCACTCGAGACAAGATCGTGCCCACTCCCTGCAGTCCTTTCTAATGCCTGGCCAAACGAAGCGCTCTGCGATTAATTTGGCAGACGCTGAGACACCAGGGTGACTGAGAGAATGTAGGCTGTCGAAAATTTGCTTTCGCAGCATTACGGGCACAAATGGTCTGGGGGGCGTTGTACTGACGTCGCAGTATACATATGTGCGCTCCCCTGGGACCTGCACCTTCTCCAAAACCAAGGATGAACCTTCCTGGAGTAGCTTAGACAGCTCCGGATCACAAGCTTGCGATTCCGCGAGAGTGTCGAAGCTGACCGGTACATGTAGCGCTTCCACGCGAGATAAGGGGTCTGCTACGACATTGTCCTTGCCGGAAATGTGCCTTATGTCGGTGGTAAACTGGGCAATGAAGTCTAGGTACCGGAATTGCCTGGGCGAGCAGTTTTTCTTCCTCTCGTGGAATGCGAAACTGATCGGCTTGTGATCCGTGTACACGACGAAGTGTCGGGCCTCGAGCATATGGCGAAAGTATTTGATGGCCTCGTAAATAGCCAGCAGTTCCCTGTCATAGGGAGAATACTTTGTTTGCGAAGGGCTGAGCTTCCTGGAGAAGAAAGCTAATGGCTGCCAGCCATCATTGCTAAGCTGCTGTAACACCGCGCCGATTGCAGTATCCGACGCGTCAGTAACCAACGCGAGTTTGGTATTGCAATCGGGGTGAGCTAATAGAGCAGCGTTAGCTAAGCTTGCCTTGCAGTCCTCAAATGCTTGCAAAGTATTCTCCGCAAGACATATAGGCTGCGAGCCCTTTGCGTTGCCAATCAAGAGGTCATGAAGCGGCGCCTGGATCTGAGCTGCGTGGGGTATGAAACGCCTGTAAAAATTAATCATACCCAGGAATCGACGCAACTGACGAACATCTTTGGGCGGTGGGAAGTTGCTGATGGCATCAACCTTGGAGTCAAGCGGTTTGGTGCCCTTATCGGAGATGTGGTAACCTAGAAAAGTAACCTCCGGAACACCGAAAACACACTTAGACGTGTTGATCAGCATGCCAAAATCTTTCATCCTGCCAAAGATAATACGTAGGTGCTCCTCGTGCTCTGCTTCAGACCTAGAAAAGATTAAAAAATCGTCCAAGTAGCAGTAGCAAAAGTCTAATCCTCTGGTCAACTCATCGACAAATCGTTGGAACGTTTGTCCCGCGTTCCGTAGACCGAAGGTCATGTACGGGAATTCGTACAGGCCAAACGGTGTGGTGATCGCCGTCTTCGGGATGTCTTCCGGGCTGACAGGTATCTGATTGTAGGCTTTCACTAAGTCGATCGTGCTGAAAATACTACAACCAGAAATACTGTGAGCAAAATCGTGAATGTGCCTAATCGGATACCTGTCAGGAACGGTCCGCGCGTTGAGCATGCGGTAATCACCGCAAGGTCGCCAACCGTTGTCCTTTTTGGGGGCAAGATGGAGCGGAGATGACCAGGGACTGTCCGAGGGTCTGGCAGTTCCATTGGCCAACATCAGCTGGAACTCCTGCTGAGCAATTTTTAGTTTATCTGGCGCTAAACGCCGAAATGAAGATGAAACTGGAGGGCCTGGGGTGGTGCGGATGTGGTGAACGGTGTTATGAGGGGTAATGCGTAGTGTACCGGCGGGCCGGGTGATATCGGGAAACCCGTCCAAAATTTTGTGGTACCTCGAATCACCAGAAGAGATTTTTACAGAAAATGATGAAGAATCTGAGCGATTCGAGGCCACAGAGAACATGTTTGTGTTGGAATCGACTAGTCGTTGATTACGACAGTCAACGACTAGCGAATAAAAACTAAGGAAGTCCACGCCGATAATAGGCTTGGTCACTTCGGCTACCACAAAACGCCACTTAAAGTCCCTACGGAGTCCTAAATTCAAGTTCAATGACACAAAGCCATATGTCTTAATGGGCGTCCCATTCGCGGCCACAAGCTCATAATTATTGCACTCGCGGCGGTCACTTAATAAACGACGGGGGTAGACGCAGAGGTCGCTACCTGTGTCGACCAGGAACTGCGTCTTGGTGGTCCGGTCCGTGACGAATAGGCGACCAGTTGAGCGAGGGCAATCGTCTGTCGCCATTAATGATTGCCCACGGCGTTTCCCTGCCGGTAGTCGCAGGGCTTGATGCAGCGCTTCGCGTTGTCGCCGTGCATCTTGTGATACCAACACACAGGGTGCTGGCGGTACCTGGAGTCCGAGCGGGAGGACGATCGGTTGCGCGAGTGCCGTCGCGCGTCTCGACCACGGCTGTGGGAGCGGTTACGCGAACGGCTGTCACATAACTGCAGCGTGAGGTCCTTCATGGTGCGCTTGAGCTCGGCGATCTCGGCTGCCAACTCGCCAAGTGGAGGTCCTGCTGTCGAAGTCGCCGCGACGTGGCTTGCCGGCGTGACGATATCTTGGACGCGGTCAGCCAGATCAGCTAGCGCCTCCAGAGTGCTGTGGGGCTGCGATGCCAGGAGGGGCTGGATGTTGGTGGGGAGTCGGCTGCACCAGATGGTGCGCACGAAGTCCTCGGGCACGGTTGGTCCTGCCAAACCTTGCAGGTGACGGAGGAACTGCGAAGGCTTCCGGTCTCCTAGCTCCTCGTGCATCAGCAGCTGTTTCACCTTCCGCTCTTGGGACGCTGAGAGCCTCCGCACCAGCTCTGTCTTCAATTTTTCATAGCGATTGGCGGCGGGAGGGGACATAATGACGTCCTTCACTTCCTTTGAAAACTGGGGGTCGAGATGTCCCACGACGTAGTTGTATTTTGTGACGTCGGTCGTCACCCCAGCATTTTCAAATTGCGCCTCTATCTGCGCGAACCAAATATCGGGCTCCTCGGGCCAGAACGGCGGTAGGCGCAAAGCGACGCGGCACACATCGGCCGGCTCGGCCTTTGGACGCGATGCATCCTTAGCCTTCCGCGCACGGTGCGCGGGGGGCTGCGACGACGCGGTATGTCCTGACTCACTATCACTCATTGTTCATCACGTCGGGGTCACCAGTTTAGGGAGAATATATAATAATTAATATAATAATATTCCCTATAAAAGAAAGAATACGTGCGTGACAGATGTCTATATTTTTCCAAGTCACATTTTGACATTTTATATAAAACAAAACAAAAGTATAAAAGAATAAAAGTAAATACGAAAATGAGGTTGGATACATATGAAAAGTTTTGTAATAAAATAGTATGAATGATATGTCACCACAACCGATTTTAAATTTGATTTCACCCATGGTAAGCTACATTATCAGCAAGTAACATAATCTACATTTTATTTAAAAACGAAATAGGAATTCTTAATGAAACTCGTAAAGAAAAAATAACAGTTACGGGAACATTGAAGTTAGCTGACTTGTGGCTTGTCCGCCATTTTAGTGGATCTGTCTCAGGAACATTATCTATCAAATTAGAACAGGTATGTAAAATTTGTAAAAATATTGTACTAGACGATGATTGATTGTAATTCTGCTTAAGCGAGCCAACCCACAATCTTACAATAATTGCATTAATAACGTCTAACTACTTTATTAATCATACCTAATGTGTAACATTACTGTTAAGCAATAACAGCTTAGAACAGTTCAAAAATTATTCAGCGAAAAATATCCAATATTCTAAAAATTACTTCAAAAAATTAGCAAAATTTTGACATAGATTAGGTACTCCATTTTGGCTTAACTACCTACCCTTATAACAGTTTTCTTACAAAAAAAAACCATTCTCAAACAAAAAAAAATCTTACCATTCTCTAAGACTTAGCGGCGACACTTAATGATACCAATTACACAGAGTTTAGATTCAAACCGTAATCATTAATTATGTTAACGGCACCGCCGGACACATTTACGACACGATCCGATTCCGACAATACTTCGGGAAGCCATTCCGATTGTTAAGTAGTTATTGGCCGCTTTTTTTACCGGATTAATAGGAAAAATATTTAAGCGTAAAATGTGTGGAATTTCTGGGGTATGGGAATGGGGGAATACAACCGCTACATTCTGTTGTAAAAGCTATCTTTAGGAGCTTGTAAAAGAATACAATATTCTATTGTTATTACTTGCAATATTTGTTAATATCCACACATACATATGTATTTATGGATGCAGGTCGCTTCCTACCGGTATATGTGGAGATCTAAAGGGGAGGCCTATGTTCAGCAGTGGACGTCTTATGGCTGAGATGATGATGATGATGATATGTATTTAGGTATAATTCACACACACACATACACACTAATTATTGGCTGTTGCGCTGCGTGCTGAGGGTTCGATTCCCGCACAGAACCGATAGTTGTAAGGCCTACAGGTAGCTCAAGTGTCAGTGAAAGGGACTCTATGTTACAGTAAAAATTCCTAGAATAGGGCAACGTTTAAAAAAAATAGAACAAATAAAAGAAAAAAACAGTAATAAATAAAAACAGACAGTAATAGGACTGCCGACAGAAGTGAAAATCTTACATAATTAGCATGTCGGTGGCACGAACCTGTAAGTTTTATCCCCACCAAAAATCTCTCAACGTGTCTATAGAAGTTTCGCAGATCGCTTCAAAAATACACTCACAGATAAATGTATCTTAAATGTTAGTACGAGTTATCCTAGCCCGTCTTCCTCAATTTCGTACTGAAATAAATTTTAAAGAAGCCAAATACCTGCTTTCAAGAAATAAACCACCGATTCCTCCAGCCATTTTATTTGACAACCAGTAAACTCTTCACCTTTCAATTGTTATAGTATTGACATAAATGTGGCAACATTTTTCAGCGACGCTAGTTTAGTGGTAGTGCTCAATATATCCTTACAGAACAATTGGTTCCGCACAATATAAATAACAAGCCATCGCTCAAAGTGGTTGCGAGCTAGCGTTCTGGAGATAAGGGTCGGGTCTCAGTGGGGGAGACTGGCGGATTATACAAAATTAAAAATTTAAAAAACCCCCGACACAAAATCCTAAGTTCCCTTTAAAAAGTAAAAAAATAAAATACGTCGCCTTGGGGGACCGATGTTGCATTTAGGGTACGACCGTCCCAAGCGGTCCCCCAACGCGACGTATTTTATTTTTTTACTTTTTAAAGGGAACTTAGGATTTTGTGTCGGGGGTTTTTTATATTTTTAATTTAATTTTTATTTTATACTTTTTATAGGTACATACTTATTATAATGTCGATTTTGTTAAGCTGTAAGTACATAGGTTCCTAATAATTTAATAACCCACATGACAAATCATTTTTTAGTTTTTCTTCCCCACTTTCACACCCATAACTTTTAAACGGCTCAACCGATTTTCATCAAACATGTCTAAGAACACTCGTACGTAAGTCACCTTTCATACAAAAAAAACTAAATTGAAATCGCTTCATCCGTTCGGGAGCTATGATGCCACAGACAGACAGACAGACAGACAGACAGACACGTGAAACTTATAACACCCCTCTTTTTGCGTCGGGGGTTAAAAAGGACCAAGAGAAAATTTCTGTATTCATGTCTAAAATATGGTCTGTCTTAAAAACATCAGGTTTTTCATTTCGACTGTTATCTTTACTTTAATATAATAAAGCTGAAGAGATTTATTGTTTTTTGAATGCGATAATCTCTAGAGCTACGAGTTGGATTGTTTTTTTTTTTAATGTGATTGCCATATTCATTGAGAATAGTATAGTATAGGCTATTACATCATGCTACGAGCTATGGAAGCAGAGCAGTAACATAACGCGGTTATACAAAACAGAAGAAGTTAGTGTATGTTAACTGGAATCAATGTTTTGTGGTCCTTTCCAAGGCAAGGGAGATTTTTACTGTTTACAAAATGAATTTCATTTATGCACTAACTGTTGGCGGATAAATAAATTCGTAATATCTACTTTTGAGTTCCGAATCCCTCCTTTGTTTTCAATCATTATGCCATATACTCTCGACATTTGTTTGCGAGGTTCCTCTTAACCTCATTCAATCCGTGCCCGCTCCCCGCCACCACTGGACCACACCCGACACTTTTATTGCAAAAGTTCGTACACTCTGACTGCCGGAATTCGCCCAGTAACTGCCAACTTTAGCCATTTGTAGGATACAAATTCAAACTGTATGAATTGAAAAAAAAAGAAGCGTTTTCTGACTCTTGATAATTGTGTGGCGCTCATCGTTTTCTTGTTGCTACCAATTTATGGAACAACTTTGATGTGATGTTGTTTTATTAGAATTTCTTTTGTTGAGTTGCATGTTTTGAATTCTTTTCCGTCTTTTGTTTTCTTGTTGCTAGTGTACCGTTGGGTCCCAGGTTTCCCAATTGCTGTTGGAAAAATACCTGAAATATTAGCAAGGAATATTTTAAGTTTATTAACACGCTTTTATTAGGTCGACCTGTATGTATGTAACTATGTAATCAAATCTAAGAAAACTAATTTAACCATCTTTTAAAGATCGTAGCGTTATGAAAATGGGCAGTTGTATGTGATCTTGATAACAATACAACAACATGGTACTGTCGAGCTGATCTGATG
Organism: Caradrina clavipalpis; assembly: GCA_932526535.1. NCBI lineage: Eukaryota > Metazoa > Arthropoda > Insecta > Lepidoptera > Noctuidae > Caradrina > Caradrina clavipalpis. The sequence goes on along the minus strand of OW052111.1, from coordinate 1,619,365 downwards.
ATGGAGCCGGAAGATATGGACTGGAACTTCATCATGGATGATCGTATCATAGCTGTGTTTGGACTTGTTATAAAGGTCTTGTAATGACCGTTGACCATGATTAGGCTTCAAGGTCTGATGATGAAGCCGGAAGATAGGCACTAGCATTCCATGATGAAATATCGGCGTGTTTTTTAGTATTTTTTAAACTATTAATTTATGTAACAATAATATTCTCTCTACCTGATTCTGGTCACGGCAACCTATTTCAATGGAGAGGAATCACTTGATTCCTTCTTCCTTCTGCTTGATTCCTCTTAGATAGATGCCTATTCAACAAACAAGTCTGTCGTATGTGGTGATTAAATATATTCATTTTATTAAGTACCTCTAGGAAGGTGCTTTGCAGAGTAAGACTAGTAACGTCAATATACAAATTAAATTTGTTTATATTAATAAATCAAGGAGCTTTTGCTGGAAGCAGCAATCCACTCCAGGATATATGAGAACAGCTCATAGCATGGCAATAGCATTAGCCATTCAGTAAGGTATATGAACGCTCCCGGGTGCGCCCCACGTTAAGTCAAAGTAGGTATTGCTAGTAGTGGAGATTCTCGGTAGTTGAGCTCCATTTTCACGATAATGACCGGCTAGCATGAAATTGTTTTACACATTACGATATAAAAAGTTAAAAATTCTTGACCCGTTAAGGGGTGGGACAAGGCCGTTTTTGTTTGTACTAGCATAATCTGCGTGTAAATAATAAAACCAGCCTAAGATTATCCCACTAGAGAGCAAAGGTTTCTGATAATACAGTGAAGGCACGAGCATTCTTCAGTAGCAGCCCGGAGTTTGGAAGTTGGTGGTGTTACACCCCCGTGTTTCGGAAAGCATGTAGGGCCTTTGGTTCCGGCTGTCTTTCGTAGATCTTTGACAGTTGATACGGATAGTCGGAAGCCCGGAAGACTAACAATCAGTGTTACCAAGAGGTATCGTGTTGTCCAGTTACTGGGTTGTGGAGGTCAGATAGGCAATTGCTCCATGTAAAACGCTGGTATACAGGTACATCCGGTTAGGCTGGGAACAGACCCCAACATAGGTAGGAGAGAAAAGACTATGCATGTGCTTAGTCCTCTTTAATCATCTGATTAAAAACATTTAAAACTTACTTTTGTAAAAAAGCCCTAAAAACCTTTGACTAGTCAGAAGGTCCCCAGTTAAGATCCAGAATAAAAGAAAATAACGCAATGATTGAAAAAACAAGTAACTTTTGGCTTCGCAAAGCTTTATGAAATTAAAAATCATTGAATGGCAAACAAGCCGACGGCCCACCTGATGTTAAGTAGTTACCTCTACCTATAGACATCTGCAATACCAAAGGCCTTGCAGATGCGTTGCCATCCCAGAGACAAAGTTGTAATGTCTTATGTGCCTGTAATTGCACCGGCACGCATGCCCTTCAAACTAAAACACAGCAACGCTGCTTTGCGGCAGAAATAGGTATTCTAAGTATACTTTTAGACCCATTATAAGTCGTAAAATTAATTCGTATCAAAGCCTCCATTGTTTAACCTTTTTCTACAGTAAAGTGTTGAACTATCGCTATTTATAACTCGCTTTCCATGTGACCTCGATACAGATCGATCGCGGTGGTCGTGTGCCCTAATAATAGAAGAAACTTCCAAGGGAAACACGAAAAACTTAATGATAGGTATATAAATCATGTGTGTTATATGTTTGTATATATATAGGTGTGAAACTAAAGAATCTATGGAACGTCTGTCTTTATAAAAAAAAAACGCAAAAAGAAGGAAGGAAATGCACTTGTGTCCTTTAACAAGTATATTTCCTTGTATAGTTCTTCCTGTTCTTTGTCTGTCTGTTATTGCTGTGTCTGTAAGTGCCAATGGAGGCTTGCAAAGAGAAGGAGGTGCAAGCATTTCTACTTGTCACTTCAAAAAGGCTTTACGCCATATAATGGGAAGAGTTCTATGCTGAAAATAGTAGTAAAGCTCTTTTACAAAGAGCTCGTAAGGGGAAGTACTTACCACCGCCATACCTACGAGTATTTCTGCCGCATAGTAGCGTTGCTGTGTACCAGTTTGAAGGGTGCTGATGAAATCACAGATACATGAGATATTTGAGCTTTGTGTCTGACATGGCAACGCTTTCGCAAGGCCTAAATATTTGTTATTACCATCCATCACGCCTGTATTCCCCGAAGGGTTAGGCAGAGGTGTACCAATGCACACCCACAGTTCACCGGTATGTTTAGATCGCATGTAATAGGGGGCGAGCCTATTGCCATTAATCGGGTACAAATCCAAACTCCGAGCTGCAACTGAGAATTTTATAGAAAAACCAACCCAATAACACTTTTTGCTCGACCTGGGAATCGAACCCAGGACCTCTAGCGTAGTAGTCACACTCAGGACCACCAGGCCAACGAGGCAGTCGATATTTGTTATTGAAGGTGCCAATACGGCGGCGGCGGAGACCACTTAAAATTAGATGAGCTGTTGGCTTGTTTACCATCTAAAAATATAAAAAAAAGAGCGGTGTGCCTATGCGTGAAACTGAGAAAGATTTTGGAAAAATTCGCACAATTTTCGGCCGTAGCCGATAGTTCTAATTATTACGGAACCCATTACTTTAGCTGAGTTTTCAGCACAAGCAACACACAACTTAAAGGCACACCATTTTTTCGTTGCTCAACACGTCTTCTTTGCTTATGAATACATGATGGCCGGTAAAGCTAAACCAAGTTAACATGAAGCTATAAAATTTAATGGAGGCGATAACTTTTTGTGCGGCGAGTGGTGAGCATTAGAACTTTGATGGCAATTTATTATAATACAGTTTGGTTTTCGTAAATCTATGTTGGAGTTGGAGATACGATTAGATAAACATAGACATATAAATATATCGCCTACCTTTAGCATAACTGCCGCGTTGGCCTAGTGATCCTAAGCGCGACTGCTACGCTAGAGGTCTTGGGTTCGATTCCCAGGTCGAGCGAAAAGTGTTATTGTGTTTTTCCACGGAATTCTCCGGACCTAAACATACCGGCGAACTGTGGGTGAACATTGGTACACCTCTGCCTAACCCTTCGGGGAATACAGGCGTGATGATATGTATGATATGTATATAAATATATGGAGTGATTCCGTAACTGTTTCTATTCGCCACCATAAGCCTCACGTAACGTAGTGTTTGGAATATACAATCAACAGTTAATATTTTATTTACACATCATTTATTTATTTATTTATTTATAGTGCAACACACAAGCAACAAACTAGTAGTAGAGCTCTTTGTGAAGGAGCTCGTCCGAGACCGGGAAAGTACTACCACCATACCTATTTTTGTGGCAACGCAGCGTTGCTGTGTTTTGGTTTAAAGAGTATGCGTGCCGGTGTAATTACGGGCACATGAGATATTTCAACTTTGTCTCTGGGATGGCAACGCATTTGAAATGTCTCTGGTATTGCAGATGTCTATTTAGGCAGCGGTGCCCACTTATGATCGAGAGGGCCGTCGCCTTGTTTGCTATCCAATGACATCAAGAAGTTATTGTACATATTAGTTCTCTGTGAAGCAAACAAGACACTGACGAAATGTTCGGAAAATAAGCACAGCATCCGATTGGTGTCCTGGCTCTGTAACAAAATATGTCTACGTTTGCAATGAGCTTAAAATAAATCTCGATCCGCCATTATTTTAAAAACAAATGACTATTTGTCACCATTATAAAAAGTCACTTTGCTGTGCAGCTTTTTAAATTTTTAATAATGAAAGAATACTTAATCTTCTCTTGCTCTATGTAGATGGTTGCAAATAGACAGAATAATAACTGTCTCTCTCATTAAGTCACTGTCTTTAACCATATCTTTGAATAGAGTTAACTGCTTATGTTTTTATTTTTTCTTTTTCTTTTAAAAAGAAATTTTAATTACAAAACCAGTACATTTGTTACTTAGTCTTTTTATTCTCGCATTTCCTTTGTCTGTTGTGTTTACATAAATAGTTAAATAAGAAATATTTAAAGGGAAAACTTTTCTTAAAAAAACTTGTCACTGTTTAAAATTAATACGAGTATTATAGTTCGTTAAGCTACTTCTTGGGATACTGCACCGCTGCCGAGTCTCGTAACATGATGTTATATAGCCTATAACCTTCCTCGATAAAAAGTCTAACCAATACAAAAATATTTTTTCAATTCGAACCATTCATTCTTGAGATTAGAGCGTTTAACCAAGCAAACAATCATTTTAGCTTTATAATATTAGTATAGATTATTTACTTGCCTTTAGTAATTACTAATAATATACCATTCACACATATCCTAAAACTAAACCAATGTTTCTAAATCGAATAAAAGTTAAATTAAATGTATGTCTAAGCCTTAACTGGGCAAACGCAACCCAGCTTAATTAACTTTAGCAACAAATCCTCGCATCTTACCCACAAAAAGTTACTTTTAAACAATTAATTCGTGTAAATATAATTAGTGCGGGTATCAGGTTGCAAACTACGCTCAGCAAATAGACGGGAGTTCTAATTTATATGGAGTCAACTACTGTTAACCAAATAAGCTGGAGGCATTTGAACTGAGCGGTTATGCCAAGAGTTGAGCCAACTTGGCAATTAACTCTGTGAGATACGGGCGGGGAGGATGGGCAGCGGAATGTTGGGCCAAGATGTTGGTGACAAGAATGATTCTACATATTGTAAAATATTTTGCCGAATATAGAGCTGTGCTAAAGTTTTCTTGTAATATGGAAAAGAGACAAAATAAAGACATTTTCGCTTATTTCTAGTTTTATATATAAAAACCTCGTGTCATGATGTTGGTCCGAGATAAACTCCGGAACTATTTAACCATTTTTTTTTATAAAATTTGGCTTGCTGTGTTTAATTTGGTTAAACTTAAAAGATAAGATAGCTTTTATCTCGATTATTATTCTCAATATTTTCAGCGAGTCAATTATGTATTTAAAAGATATTGCAAATGATTGGTTGTTCACATACATTATAAACAGAGCCTGCGAGATAAAAAATAAACATACCCTTAACCTTTCTCGTTCTTTGATAAAATAGAAACCGATTTTCTTTCACAAACTACTTTTTATTTTATTTTTCGCGTATAAAAGAAACCAATTCACTTTTGAACAGCTCCCAAAAGAAACCTAACTAACATCTACTTAAAATGAACGACTTCAATAATCTTGAAACGAGACCTTCAAAATACCAGAGCGACACTAAAACCTCACTGAAACATCGCAATGAATTTTTAAATCGGCAAACTTAGTTTAATATTAACGCTGTACTAATATTAAAACAGTTGGTCGGACTTCTCGGCCGTGTGTCCGCGCGGACGAAACTTTTTCCATTTTGCAGTACTAGTGTTTATAAGGATAACTGTCGTCTTGCAGTCTCTATGGCGATTAAATTTTTATTTTATGCTTGGTGAGCAGCTTTTTGTGTAGTTTTGTGGATGGGCAAGTTTTTCAGTCCGTTTGAATTGAGAGTGAGGGGGATTTAATGGAATACTGGAATTTTGATATTGGAATGTGAGTACCCTGGTTTTTAAGAGGTTGGTTCTTCGATCGCTGATAAGAAGTGGTCAGGATTCGAGTAAATAATATGAGGCAGCTTTAGAAACGCGAATGGAGGAATGGAAGTAAGGATGGATGTTTGTTTGTTACTTTTCACGCCTAAGCAGCTGAACGGAATTAGCTGAAACTTAGTACACATTTTATCTAGCTTAACACATACATGATAATTTTTATCACGTTTTTGTATTCTCGTAGGATTATTTTGAACTTTGGCTGAATTGTGAAGTCAATGTGATGAAATAAATTTGCGTGGATGTCAGAGGTGACTCTATAGTAAAAAAAAAAAAAATGGAAAAACAAATGGAATGGATGGAATTTTTTCCTGCACGTTCATGAAGGTTATTGTTTAGTGTTATGCACTCAACTTTTATTATTGATGACCCGCAAAGGTTATTTATAAAAAAAATCTTACAAATAACTGTAGTAATAAACGGTTTCTTAATCATGGTTTGTTTGTAATCAATTACAAAACTTAGATAAGATTGGAGAATAAGCCAATAAATGGTTTTAGATATAGTTACACTGTAGCTTTGGGATAACTTGTAATGATATAATTATGTAAGATTGGGTAAATAAATAAATAATTTTATAGCCAGAATCTACACTCCCACCAAAACAGCATATCATATTTGATGCTAACTGCATACTTTTAAAACGAGATCCTAAATCCTAATAGTTTTAAAGCCCATTATTGAAAGATAAACAGTTTCTTAACCAGAACCTACATTAAATCAGTGTCCTAACTTCAGTGATTATGACCCTTCGTTCAGTTTCCGGGAGACAAATGTCCATTGGTCCTAAACTGGTGATTATCATGACGATATGGAAACGACCACAAACTAGGGTCACCCTTACAAATTACCCTGACGGATGGCTTGACCCGTTCGCTTGGAGGCTAATGGCGCGTGACCTTCATCAGTTATGTGTCCAGTTCAGGAGATAATATTATATTGTATGTATTGTGATATACAAACAAATCTGGGCTGAATTTTTGAAAATAATGTTTATGATGAATTCGGATCTTTATACTGATGCTTATAATTCGCTAAGAAAGTATGGATACAATTTCTAGAAGTAATTGATTTGAAGAAAATAATACCGGGACTCTGGGATCATATTATAAATATACTTTTTTTTTACTGGATAGTTAAATAACACACTAGGTGCTGCCTGCGACTTCGTGCGCGATGTTTTTTTCACCCGCCTTTAGTTACGTCTTGGGTTACCGATCCGGTGGGTCCTAGCGTGACGTCAAATAGCTGATACTTTTCCTCAAGAGTCTGCCTATCATATCATACACAACATTTTTTCCTATCCAACGGGTAGTTCCAGAGATTAGATAAACAAACAAACGAAAAATCTTCTCAACTTTATTATACAGAAGATATAAATTTGACACATGAAATTAGTTACATACACGCTTTTATCCCATGGAGAAAGGGCGAAAACCTAGAACGCCACCTGGTACGATCCTGACATAGTCCTTTTACCGCGTTGGGTGAGATCGTACAACCTCACCATTCAAATAGTTTGACGTAATTAATTGAATCATAGGTAGACAGATTGTAAGATAGTTCATTTTAGATGGATACTCTAATTGGTCGTGGTGACAAGACAAGCTAGTCAACGGGACATATATTATAACGTCACAGACAGCATGGGGTGCGCCAGAAGTACGTAAAAAATAAAAGTAACGACTCGTTATGTGTGTGAAAGTTAATAAAACCAAGAAAAGTGTCAGGTTTCCACTCAAATTGAACAACGTTTTTCTTCAAAATCAGCATACGAATATAGATGGATGCGGTACATAATCGTCAAATACATGCGTCAGACAAGGATAGTTGGTCTCGTCTACATATAAAGCGGTTCACTAATCGTCATGTTTTATGCATGTAGGTTGTATATTAACATAATACTTCTTTTCTAGTTTATTATAATTGCTTTGCGTTGGCACAGAGCGTGGACTTGGAAGAATAGACAGTTCATAAACATTGTATCTAGCTGTATGTATACTTGTGTTTTTGTTTGTTTGGGGTATAGTAATCAGTACTATACCTCCTTAATATTATGAAGCTGAAGAGTTTGTTTGAAGGCGTTAATCTCCGGAACTACTGACCCGATTCTGAAAATTCTTTTGTTAATAGGAATCTACGTTATCCTGCTATACGCCAAAAGGGATTCGTAACAAAATTCACCTAGACAAAGACAAAGATGTAAGCAAAAGCTAATTCGTCAAATTATCAGAAAATACCAAGTCAACTTAATATTAAAAAAGGTCTTAAATTGCTAGGCTTTGAACTTATTTTTTTTAATAAAATACATTTCATAAGAGATAACATATTTTTCTGTAATCACACGAAACGTGTGTCAAGAGATATTGTACAATTAATTTATTATTGTACAATAAATTAGCTAGTGCTAGCTAGCTGATTTTTGCATACATACAAACAACTTTTCATCACACCAAAAAACACAACACAGCTCATTACCAGCTCGGAGCCCAAATATTCAAAGGCCTCATTTTTGTATGTAAATCCAGGGGAAATACTATGAATCACCCTAATCCCGCCCGTAATGAAGGCAAGCCATGGGGATGGGCCGCCGCGCCACAATTATGACTAATGATATCAATGACTTGTGCCAAACTAATGGCGCACTTATACGGGACATATTTTCCTGGCTGCAATATGTTGCTGGCAATGTTTTGAGTATTGAACAGCCATACTGCGGATAACTCGGCAATACGTGGTGAAGCCATCGTACTATAGTTTGCTTGTTCTTCTTCATAAAGACCTACGTTTTGGAACGAGCAGCTAGCTTCAGCTTCTTGACAGTTGTAATGAAAAAAAATGAGATATATATAAAATAGAAATATAATAATATAATAATATGTAAATGGTCTTATTGAAATAAATGCTTTGACTTCGCAACGAAAACCTTTAAAACGTAGATTAAGTACAAGTTCTTATTTGTAGAACAGCAAGATATTATTTTAAGCTCATTAAATAAAACAGCTGTTCCATACATTTTGACTATGCAGGTATTGTTATTTGTATGGAACAGCTGACTGTTTTTTTTTAATAACGTTCGAAAATTCCATCTTTGTAGGTCTACTCATGTAATGAATGCATGAGGACAGTTTTCGTTAATAAGTCCATTCCACCCGTTATTTTCAGTGTGCCCCGGCCATTACGACAAATAAAGCTGAATCACTTTTTAACCGACTCCCAAAATGAGGAGGTTCTATGTTCTTTTGCATGTATTTTTTATATGAACACTCCACTCCCCATATTATTCAGCCATACTTTCCCGGCAATATATGGCAACAAAACATTGCCAGCAATGTTTTAAGTACAACCACCCCGGGCAACATTTTGCAGTAAAATTATTGCCCGTTTATGAACACCTTAAGACTGGAATGACAAGCAAACAGGGGTGCCAGTTTTATTCGAGAAATATTTTATAATTCTTGAGTTCTTAGGAAGAGCGGCAACGTGGTGTGAAATTTTTATATAAAACTTCATTTTAGCCAGACTGCAGAATAAGCTTAGATTATATTTTTGTATTTAACAGAATTTTCTTTTGTGCTTACTTTATGCTGCGAAACTTACTTAAATAAGTCTAAAATTCTACAATGCTGTAAAGTATACATACCTACCATTTACATACCATCACGCCTGTATTTCCCGAAGGGTTTGTCAGAGGTGTACCAATGTACACCCACAGTTCGCCGGTATGTTTTTAGGTCCCATGTAATAGGGCGCAAGACTAGTGCCATTAACCGGGCACAAATCCGAACTCCGAGCTGCTACTGAGAGTTTTATAGAAAAACCCAATAACACTTTTAGATAACGTCCATATATCTTAGGTCAAAGGTAATCATTATCATTATATAAGCCAAACGACGTCCACTGCTGGACATAGGCCTCCCTTTTAGATAGTCACAATGATCCAACGATTTTCTGCGACCTTTACCAGGTCGTCGGTCTTTGGTTAAGTACCGTCCATTAATATCTTCATTATTTAGTCACACTATTTATATGACCCGTCACCGTGGCTCTGGATTGCAAAGGGTATTAGGAGGAACACGGGCGGGTTTTAGTCAGTAAGAGTCTGACCCTCCCTTCCGCTCCGCCCAGAGCAGAAGAAGTCATTTTGTAAAACCCCATTCTTAAAAAAAAAAAACAAAATACCTGTATATACCCCGCGGTTTCACTCGCGTTAGTTACTTACTACTCCATTCCGTTGGCTCGTAGCGCGATGTTATATAGCCTAGGTATTTTCCTCGACAAACGGGCTCCATAATGTAAAAGGATTTTTCCAAATCGGATCAGTAGTTCCAGAGATTAGCGTGTTCAAAGGAACTCTTCAGCTTTATAATATTAGAATAGATTAAAAGCTGACTGCCTCGTTGGCGTAGTGGTCCTAAGCGCGACTGCTACGCTAGAGGTCTTGGGTTCGATTCCCAGGTCGAGCAAAAAATGTTATTGGGTTTTTCTGTGGAATTCACAGTAGCAGCTCGGAGTTTGGATTTGTGCCCGGTTAATGGCAATAGGCTCGCCCCTATTACATGGCACCTTAACATACCGGCGAACTGTGGGTGTACATTGATACACCTCTGCCTAACCCTTCGGGGAATACAGACGTGATGATATGTATGTGTATGTGTATTAAAAGCTGACTATCTTGTACCACACCTCACTGATTTGATCTCCTTTACAGCCAAGCTTTTTATCTTTCTTCTTGAATGCAGGAAAAATTATATATCAAAGACTTTGTTGCGAATCTTCGAAGCGTATTTGGAAACATAACATACCATCACGCTTGTATTCTTCAAAGGGTTAGGCAGAGGTGTACTTACTTGACTGTTTTAGGTCTCATATAATAGTCAGCCTTTGTACGGTGTATTTTATACATTTTGTGCATAAAGTTTAATAAATAAATAAAAATAAATAGGGGGAAAGTCTATTGCCATTTACCGGCCCCAAATCCTAACTTCAAGCTGCTACTGAAAATTTCATAGAAAAACCTAATAACACTTTGCTCGACCTAGGAATCGAACCCAAGACCTCTAGCGTAGCAGTCGCGCTTAGAACTACTAGGCTAACGAGGTCTTCGAGAGCTTTTCATCTTTCTTTTTGAGTGCAGCAAAATTGTATATCAAAGTCTTTGTTGCGAATCTTCGAAGCGTATTTGGAAACATAACATTCCATCACGCCTATATACTTTCAAGGGTTAGGCAGAGGTGTTCTAATGTATACCCACAGTCCGCCGGAATGTTTTAAGTCCCATCTAATAAGGGGTGAGTCTATTGCTTTTACCCGGGCCCTAATCCGAGGTACTACTGAGAATTTTTTAGAAAAACCCAATAACACTCTGCTCGACCTGGGACTCAAAGCCAAGACCTCTAGCGTAGCAGTCGCGCTTAGGACCACTAGGCTAACGAGGCAGTCCTAGAAAGCTTTTTATATTTCCTTTTGAATACAGCAAAATTGTATTTTGATGTCTTTGTCGTGTATTTGGAAAGACTTTCTGAACTATCAAAGTCAGTCATCGTGATTCGTTCATTCATGTTCAATCGCTGTCACCTGTCTCCTTCACATCATATTATAACTTCAAGATGACTGGAAACTCGATACATTCCTACAAAGGAGATAGAATTGAGCTAATTTGTTAGAAAGTCCCCGAAAATTTGGGCTCGAAACTAAGTTGATTTGAGTTTCGGCTAAGTTTAGCAAATTCTACTTATTATAAGACGTATGTTCAAGTTGAGGCGAAGATCATATGCTTTTGTGATAGGTCTTATGCATGAATAAATCTTTCGAAAACCAAATTTATTAAGTACTAGCTTTTGCCCGCGACTTCGTCCGCGTGGATTAATAGTTCCCGTTCCCGGGGGATTTCCGGGATGAAAACTATCCTATGTCCTTTCTCGGGTCCCAGACTATATCTGTACCAAATTTCAACGAAATCGGTTCAGTGGTTTAGGCGTGAAGAAGAGACAGACAGACAGACAGACAGAGTTACTGTAGCATTTATAATATTCGTACGGATTAGCTACATACCCCGCGGTGTCACCCGCGTTCAGTTACGACTTTGGTTACTACTGCGCTCCCGTTGGTCGTAGCGTGATGTTCTATACATAAAAGCCTTCCTCTTGAATCATTCTATCCACTGATAATCCACATTTAAATCCGTTAAGTAGTTTAATAGATATAAGTGTACAGAGGGACATACGGCGGAAAGTGACTTTGTTTTTTACTATGTAGAGTTTATTAGGAGTATTATGTAAGGATCATAGCAGGTGGCGTTCTGTATTTTCTGCCTACCCCTATGGGAAAAAGACGTGAGTTTGTGTGTGTATGTATGTGTGTAGAGATTTTGGTTAAAAGGCGAAATAATAAAAAAAGTGCTATAACTCAAAATCAGCTGAAAACAACCCTAAGCTTTGGGGTGTCATTTCTTAAAAATTAACTCTACTTAATCCTTGTAGGAAATATTTTGAATTTTTTAAACATCCTGTATATTACAAGAAACCAGAGACACATCTCATACTAAGACGATTCTTGTCTCTCGCAATCTCAAGAAAGCCACATAAAAAATGTTCGACAATTCAAATTAAAATATTATACTTTAAAATCAAAATATCTACATACGAGGCCTATAAACTGTGTCTGTACGTTTATGACAGCTTAACCTTACAAATATATGGCTTGGATAAAGTTGTACAAGTAACACCGGTAGTGCGAGCTTGTCAAGTTGGTACGACGGCTTAACTTAGAAGTATTGTTTATTGGTATGTTGGTAATACATTCATAATTATAAATTCAGATTTTTAATACTCAACATATTATGTTAGGTAGTGAAGATGACGGACTGCCCATTGCTCTTGTGGTCGCTAATGCAACAGCTGTGAGTTCGACCCTGGGTTCCATTCCAAATTCGGGCAAATGTTATTGGATTTTGCCATAAAGAATTTCACAGTAGCAGCCCGGAGATTGGAAGTTGGTGACTTGACACCTCCGTGCTTCCGAAAACACATAAAGCCGTTGGTCCCGCGTCTGATCTCTTTACACTCGTGTCGGATTGCTGTCCCATCGAAGTATAAGAGAGAAGGAAGAGAGAGTGCACCTGCTTTTACGCAATCACTTGCGTACTTGGTTGGTCTCCATTAAGATTGGTCAAATATTAGGAAAGACGAAAGATTACTAAAATAGGACAGTGCCTTTTCTACTAAAGATTTATACAATGCAGATTTATACAAAACACAGTGCCTAATGTTTTTAAATATGTACAAAAGCAGCAGTTCATTGTAGGTACACACATAAATGGGGAGTAATTGATGTTAGCTTTCAGAGATTAGAAACCTGTCGATGCAACAGCAGACGATGATTGATGTGAAAATGATGGTTTTGGACGTTGATATGATGCATTCGGTTTTATAAATAACATAATTTGGCGAAATGGGGCATCAAAACCCGTCTGGCCGGTCCGATATCTATCACAATTTCGGAGCTCCTGATCAGACTATATCCCATATGCTGGAGTGTCCCAGTTGTCTGTTCATCATTTTTTTATGGATGTGAAATCATCTCGTTATGTCTTCCGCTCTGAGTGTCAGACTCTTACTGACTAAATCCCATCCGTGTTCCTTTTAATGCCTTTTGATCTAATTCCGCAACCCAGGATTTTCCGCTCACCTGCACTCTGTGCAACGCCTCTGACGCAGCAATAGGCCACCTACTGAGCTCAATATGTATAAATTATTCTAGTTGTATCATCGATACGAAAAAAAGAACAGCTTGTTAGAACAGTTTAAATATCAAGCCAATGCTTGCAGGGAATCGGTATGTAAATGGCAAAAGAGAAACAGATGGGCAAGGCAATTTATATTTTGTCGAAACATTTATCTAACAATGATGTGACATATGTAAGCCCAACCAATTATTCAGATCAAAAAGAAATAACTTAAGCATCCGATTAGAAATCGACTAAATTAAAAATAAATAAAAATACCGATAAATCTTATTCTTTGTCAATACCCACAATTCGTCGTACAGCTCTCGGATTGTTTAGAATTCATAATAACTTCACGAAACGTTCCTTTATGCTAAGTAGTCGATTTAAATTCGATATGAAATCGATTCCATTGAACGATAGTCGAGTGATCTTGTGGCGTTAGTTAATTAAAGTACGATTATTATAATTTGATTGGATAGTTTAGTTGATTTATCATGTTTTTCTGTTGTTGGGCTGTCAAGTTTGATTTCAATAACGATTACTTGATTGACAACATTTTTTGTTGTTGTCGTTGTGTACTTGTAAAATCTTGGGAATTTTAAGTGTACCATTATTTTAGATAGTCTTCGATATCTACTCATCTGATATAGTGAAATGGGTCTCGTTGGCCTCAACGAATGGTGCGATACCAACGGAATAATCAGAACATTTGGAATCCGGATTGGTAATCGTAATATTATTGGTATATCTGATAAAATTCCTGAGCCGTATCGTACGGTATTGATGGAAAGTGAATGGGAGTATTACTTAGAGACGTGTTTACCCGTATCTGAAAGTGTATGAGCGAGTCTTTTATTTAAGACTAGCTCTGTTATATCTCGTAGTTTCATCCGCGTTTAGGTACGTCATTGATTACTGATCCGCTCCCGTTGGTTGTAGCGTATTGTTATATAGCCTACTAGCTATATACCTTTTTTTTTTTTTTTTTTTGTAGACGGGAAATCATCAAATAACTTCCCCTGCCCTGGGCGGGGCGGGAGGAAGTGTCAGACTTTTACTGACTAAAACCCGTCTATGTTCCTTCATGTGCCCTTTGCGTTTCGGGGGCGCGGTATCTCTTTCGAACAACCCGCAGCCCCGGCAGGCATCGGCCCTCAGTGGCCCCATCCAATTTTTGCTGACATCTCTTTGAGGCGCGCGTGGAACACGAACGCGCCGAGCTATATACCCTGCGGTGTCACTCGCGTTTTGATACGTCTTTGGTTTCTGCCACGCTACTTTTGGTCATAGCGTGATATTCTATACATATATAGTCTTCCTCTTAAATCACTCTATCTATTGACGAAAGCTGAATAAGCATTTCGCTGCGTAGTTCAACAGATCTAATTATACAGAGGGGCAGACGGCGGGAAGCGACTTAGATTTTTACCCCTGACTCAAAAAAATGGGTGTTATAAGACTGAAGTGTCTGTGTGTCCGTCTGTGGCATCGTAGCTCTTAAACGGGTGAACCGTTATGAATGCATTTTATTAAATTTTAAAGCAGATTTCCTAGCGGTGATTCTTAGGTATGTTTTACCAAAAACAGTTCACCCGTTTCAAGGATATCAGCTCGTAGCTGCAGAAGAGATATGTATTCTTCTGCGGCACTTAATTAAAAAAATATACTATGTAGAGAAAACCTTCCTTAATAAACGCCCAAAAAGACTTTTCAAATCGGACTAGTAATTCCTGAGATTGGTACATTTAAACTCTTCAGCTTTATAATATTAGTACAGACATTAAAAAAAGGTTACACGCAGTAACTACCTCCTTGTATACGCAAGAGTTTAATTACTTCCAAAATTAAGGACTCATTCTAAAGTTGCTTTAACTTTAATAGTTAAAATTAGCGCTGGCTGCTGCAGCGGTTTCATATTCAAACACGCTAGCTTCTGCTACCAACAGACTACCAACAGACTAGCTTCTGCTAGCGACTTCGTTCGCATGGTAAGTACTTTTACCTGGTTTACGATAAGTTTTTGGTTACTGCTCTGCTCTTATTGCTTGTGGCGTGATGTTATATAGCCTATAGCCTTCTTCGATAAATGGACTATCGAACACAATAAGATTTTACCAATTCGAACTAGTAGTTTCTGAGATTAGCGCGTTCAAACAAACCAAACAAACTCTTCATCTTTATAATATTGCTATTGATTTAACATACGCTTTTTTGTTTATGCACTCTTGTAACTTCCTACTTTAGTTCAGCAACAAAGTTGTATTAATTCTATGTTAGAACAGTTATAAGATGGTAGTGTTTTGTTAAAATTGCACAACTTATGATACGTTTATTTTGTTATTTACTCAGTATAAAGCAAAGCTGCTTCCCGCCGTCAGTTCCTCTGTACGCTTAGAACTTTTAATCTACGATGGATTTTAATGCGGTTTTCATCATTAGATAAAACTATTCAAGTGGAAGGTTTATACGTATAGAAAATCACGCTACGACCAATGGATGCAGAGCTGTAACCAAACGTAAATGAACATGAATGAAAATTTCATTGTAAGAAGGTTGAAGGTTGAGAAAGGAATGAAATGTGTATCTTTTCATGTAGTAAATAAGGTTATACTTTGAGTCGCTTTATTAAAACTGTACGCGCAGCGTTGCGTTGCATCGCGTTTCGGCGTGAACTGACCCAGACATTAAAAATAAAAATTATTTGGTATAATTGCCGTGTCATTCATATGGTTCTGTGACGTCATTATAAACAGACACTTCAAATTCATTTATTAGAATAGAACCGGCAAAACAAGCATTTAAAATTCACATAACACACAAAGTATTTAGCACAATATTAAGCAGTACGCCCCACTTTGACCCTTTACTCGCTGAGCTCAACAGAAAATGCTCAAAAAACATCCAGGCGACCACTCTCAAACAGTTTGCTAACACTCATTCTCAACTCAACATAATTACATTAATATGCTCATTTCGCCCATATTGTACACGTGTACGCTATCCCAGGGTAATAAGGTCCTTTTCTGTTCACAAGACAATTTGGGACAAAGAATATTATTATAATGTTCCGTGCGAAATGTTTGCAACTCGTTTTGTGAAGGGTAACGTTATTTTTTGGGCGGTTTTTCTGTACAGGTGAGGGATTTTTGTGAAAACAATTTTTGTTGTATTTTGGTTGGTATTGCGGAGGTTATGGGCATGGGGCAAAATTCCAGAGTCACACCTGGATCTACGTATTTTTTATGTCATTGGGAGCCAAATAAGCTGACGGCCCACCTGATGTTAAGTGGTTACTGTTTCTATAGACATCTGCAATACCAGAAGCCTCGTATACGTAGATGAGTTGGCATCGCAGAAACAAAGTTGAATTTTGACTGTTCCGATCTTTAAAGCATCGGGCTGAAGTTATGACATTCATTTTGTAGATTGCTTTTAGAGATAACTAATTAGCAAATAACGCATCTATGTATAAATCTAGAACATACCATTTTTTAATGTTTGGTAGAACAAAAACTAATTGTACGAGTACTTTCTAGGTTTATCTTGGACACGAATAAAATCGGTGAAAGAAACATCGTATGGAAACTTGAACATATAAGTAATATAAATCTGAAAGTCCGCCGTAAGCAAGCGTGGTGACAAATGCTCGTGTCATCTCTGTATAGGAAGAGGCCTTGCTTTGCAGTGAGATAATAATAGGCTGGTAATATTATATAGTCTAGAAACCATTACCCCAGAAACCAATCACTGAACCACTTATTTCCAACACGCCCCAACTCTGCCTAAGACTCTCAAGTACTAAAACCAATATTTCAAATTCCAGGTCATTCTCATGTCATTTGCCAGTCCTTCAGCCCCAGGCCCTTCAATTAGTACCGAAGTATAGCTATTACCAGCAAGTTTTCGATTAATGCCTCCAACCAGTGGCGGACTAAAGGACGGCCCGCCCCGGGCCCCCGGTACTGGGGCGCCTAAATCATAAAGGTTCTCCCAATCAAGGCTAAACCGCCAAAATCGCCAAACGAATGGTTGACTCTTCACGTGACCAGAGGGCTGACATTTTCTTGGGCCAAAGAATCAGCATTGCCATACAACGTGGTAATGCTGCCAGCCTATTGGGCACTTGTCCCATTGACAGCTATACGGATGAGGTTTTTGATGCTCTATAGTTTGTAATGTATTTATTATTTAAGTAAGTTTTGTTTAAAAAATAAATTTAACCTGTAGTTGGTATATTTAGTTTTGCCGCCCCGGACCCTAACAGACCTAGTCCGCCCCTGCTTCCAACTCCGTTGAAGGATCGTTCGGAGTATCTATTCTTGATATAATTGCTCACAAGTTGTTTGTATTACTGATCTTAGTGCCTGTTGTTTCTGACTAGACGAACTTGGAAGCTATAGAGAGATTTATAACTGAATTGTTAAATTGATCAATTTTGAGTAATGTCTTTGTGTTATTCGGAGAAGTATGTCGATGATTTTGTGTGTAGGAAGGCCCCAGACGAGGTGGACCGACGACCTGGTATAGGTCGCGGGAAATCGCTGGATGACAGCGCACAACCGTTCATTATGGCTATTTTTAGGGGAAGCCTATGTCTAGCAGTTGACATCATTCGGCTTATATGATGATGATAACTCGGTTGAACTCGTTCCACATGAAAGGCCATAAATTGTTGTCATCAGGCTCAGTGTGGAGGAGCTCGTGGCTAAATAATTACAGCCGCATAGACCGATCTTCCGGGTTAAGCCACGCTTGCCGAGGTTGGTCCGTGGATGGGTGACCATTTACCATAGCGAGTTTCCTCCGTGCCTCGAAAAGCACGTAAAGCCGTTGGTCCCGGCTGTCATTTGTAGATCTTTGACAGTCGTTACTGTTAGTCAGAAGCCAGAAAGTCTGACAACCAGTCTTACCAAGAGTATCGTATTACCCATTACTGGGTTGTGGAGGTTTGATAGGCAGTCGCTCCATGTAAAATACTGATATTCAGCTGCATCCGGTTCGACTGGAAGCCGACCCCAACATAAATCAAATCAAATCAAATCAAATCAAATCAAAGCATTTATTTCAATTAGACCATTTACAGGCACTTTTGAATTGTCAAGAAGTTACAGTTTAAAATTGAAGCTAGTTGCTCGTTCCAAAACGTAGGTCTCTATGGAGAAGAACGAGCAAGAAACTCCATGGACACTCTTTTCCTTCCATTTGGTTTTTACAAAGTCTTGGTTACAATATTCTTGTTGCTTCTATATGTGAAAACAATGAAGGTGAATATAAAAAATAACAAAATTATAATAACGATGTAAGACATGGCAGTTAAGAGATGACCAATCCCAACTGACAGCACCCGTTCACGAATATGACGCGTGCATCAGCACCGTTTAGCTCAACCATCTTAAAGGGAACCAAACGATCCAACCCACGCGCCACCGTCAGCGAGACATTAAAGTGAGCATGACAAAGCTCTCAACTGCCATGCTCAGTGTCCAACACATAGTAACTTAACAAGTAAATGGCTCCATGGTAGTCACATTTACAAAATTGAAATATATGATGTAAAATTATACAAAACTAAGGTCATCAGCGAACCTTTTCAAAAAATAAACTGTAGTAAGTAGAAAAAAAAAAACAGTAAAAATGATAATAACGGTATCCGTTATTAAGGTCAATAAAAAAGGTGCTAATAACATCGTTATGTTTAGAAAAAATGTATATTAATTTGTGTGCCCGAGTGGCTGTGGAGCAGGACTAGCATTAAGCCAAGCATTTTTATCATTTATATAATCTTCTAATTTGTAATATGCTTGACTACATAGCGTGCGTTTAATACATGTTTTAAACTTTCTCTCATTTAGTTCGAGAACATTGAGCGGTATTTTATTATAACATTTTACACAGTACCCCATAAAAGAAGTGTGTACTTTTGACAATCGAAAACTCGGTTGCTCTAATTTATTCCTATTTCTAGTATTAAAATTATGTCTATCACCAACTTTTCTAAAAAGATGAAGATTTTTCCGAACATGCATAATGTTTTCATATATATATTGACAAGGTACCGTCATGATATTAATTTTTTTAAACAATTCCCTTAGAGATTCGCGTCTGCCAAGATTATAGATGGCTCTGACAGCCCTCTTTTGCAAAATAAAAATAGATTCTATGTCTGCAGCCCGTCCCCATAGCACAATACCGTAAGACATGATACTATGAAAGTAGCTAAAATAGACCAGTCTCGCGGTATCCACGTCTGTCAATTGTCGGATTTTCCTGACAGCGTAAGCGGCTGAACTCAACCGCCCTGCAAGAGATGTTAAGTGAGGACCCCACTGCAGCTTTGAGTCAAGCGAAACCCCCAAGAAAACTGTCTTATCGACGAATTCTAGTACTTCCTTATTCAATATAACGTTACATGCACTACTTCTAACGTTCGGTAAAGCAAATCTTATGCATTTAGTTTTCTTCTCATTTAACACTAAGTTATTTATCGTAAACCAATTATGAACCTTAAGCATAGCGTTATTTACTTCGTCAAGGTGCTGTGCCCGTCTATTTACATTAAAAATCAGTGAAGTATCATCAGCAAATAACACCATTTTAGGTTGATTTTTCAGTAAATGAGGTAAATCATTTATGTAGACTAAAAAGAGAAACGGACCCAATATTGAACCCTGCGGAACTCCCATCTTTACTTTCAAGCCTGATGAATTTACACCGTTTATTTGAACTTGCTGTAGTCTATCATTTAAATACGATTTCAGTGAGCTAAGCGCTAGTTGACCGAGGCCGTAATGCTCAAGCTTTTGGAGGAGGGTCTCATGATTTACGCAATCAAATGCTTTTGAGAGGTCGCAAAAAATGCCAATGGCATCCTGTGAGTCCTCCCATGCATTAAAGATGTGCTTAATTAAAGTGACACCGGCGTCTGTAGTGCAGCGCCCTCTGGTGAAACCAAACTGCTGGTCGTGTAATATGTTATTACAGTTAAAATGATTAAGCATTTGATTGAGCATCACTTTTTCAAACACCTTGCTGAACACCGGCAAAACCGAAACGGGTCTATAGTTATTAGTGTCTTTACTATCCCCGGATTTAAAAAGTGGTATAACTTTGCTGTGTTTCATTAAAGTCGGAAAAACCCCTTGGTCTACACATAAGTTAAATATTAAAGCTAAATAGGGTGCAACTGTCTCAATAATAGACTTACACACATTAGTAGACATGCCCCACATATCTTCTGTAACCTTGATCTTAAGTTGTTTGAAAGCCTTTATGACATCCACAGGGTTAATATGTCTAAATTTAAATTCCTTAGGACAGGCTGAAACATTCGCTCTTAATAAATCTATAGCAAGTGAGGGCGAGGAATCTAAAGTTTCTGTGGTTTTAATTGGGATATTGGTAAAGAAAGTTGCAAATTCCTGAGCCACATCGATATTATTGCTTATGAGACCTCGGGAAGTCTCCAGAGTGTAATCATTATTTTGTCTTTTATTTCTATTTGTTTCGTTGTTGATAATTTTCCAGACCATTTTTATTTTATTGTCTGCTGATTTTACCTTGTTGCTAATGTATAAGGCTTTAGCTGCCTTACATGTATTTTTAAAAATTTTAGAGTAAGTAGCAACATGCTTATTAAAAGTTACCGTATTTATATAAGGCTTAAGGCCATACAGCTCAAAGAGTCTCTCCCTACTTTTTCTGATACCTTTAGTCGCCCAGTCACTGAATAAAAATTTAGGGCAAATTGTTTTAGATTTTTTCTTAAAAATATTATTGAATTCCGTTTGCACAACTGAAAAAAATTCTTCATACAAAGTATCACCATTATTCATATTAAAGCTCTGAACACATAATTGACTCATTAAAGTGCTATTGAATTTATTTAGATTACCAGATGTTATTGGTCTTGACTGTATCTGCACTTTTTGTGATGGTGTGCTGTATTCAAAAGTAACGGTTTGTCCACTGTGATCAGAAGGAAGGTAATTTACAATGGCTTTATCTAAGTAGTCGCAACAACAAAAAACATTATCAATACATGTAGCAGTAGTTAAAGTCACTCTTGTTGGTTCTAGAAACACATTTGATAAGTTGAATGACTTAAAGAGATCTAAGAATCTACTGCTATTCGAATTATTTTCTAAAATATTAATATTAAAGTCGCCACAAATGATTACTGATTTATTACCAGTTGCAAGTTTTGCTAAAACATCTTCCATAATCGACTCAAACAAAGAGTAATTTTGATAGTTTGGGGGTCTGTAAGCGCACACTATGACATGCTTATCTAGCTCAACACAGGACAGCTCAATAATGTGTTCAACCGATAGTTCAACTATGTCTTTACGTGGCTTTGATTTAATACTGTTTTTAATTAAGATTAGGGAACCGCCACGCAGCATGGATTTGCGGTTGAAACAACTGCCCACACTATAATTATCATAATTAATTAACATTTCGTACTCTTTTAACCAATGTTCAGTAAAACAAATAATGTCGAACATGGTTTTTTCTAAAAACAATTCAATTTCTAATTGCTTTGAAGAAAAGCCTTGAATATTTTGATGATATAATGTTAAGGAATGTTGTTTAGCCCCTTTCTTAGAATTTGTTAAGTAATTGCAAGAAGGTACCTTTTTATTGTTGATAAGTTTAACTATATTGTTACTGGTACCTTCTGTTGTCTTAATAACTAGTTTAAAATATTATTTGTTGGTACCACCCTAACATTAGTATTATTACTAAATATTGTGGTGCTAATTGTGGAAGACTTCGACATACTAATTATGTCTGAGTTTATATTAAAAGCTAATAGCCAAGCTATCTGACGTCTAAATCTAATGGGCAGATACCCTGTATCCCTAGTCGATTTCAATTTTTCAACAAAACTGTTGATGTCTAAAAACATGAGCTTGTCACTATGGTGACTTACAAGAAAGTGCAGGTGATTGTTTAACATATGAATGTTATTATTTGGGAAAAGGCTAGGTAGATGATGATGAGTTTTAATTGTATCTGACCATACCTTGACCAGAGGCTGACAATTGCCATCCAACATGGCAATGCCATCAGTCTCTTGGACACCTTATCAGTTGACAGTTGTTGAAAGAACCTTTGATGACTTTTTGTTTAAGTTATACGGTATTTTTTTGCATGTACAAGTTTGTAAATTCAATTCAATTCAATTCAATATATTTATTTCAGACTTTCGGTCCATATGGTGTTAGTAAAAACATGTAAGATAATAACTTAAGAACTATGTTAGTAATATTACTTAAATTCTACTTAAACAGTAAAAGGGGGGAAGAACAAAACACCGCCTACCCAACGTGCAGACCTACCCAATGCCTCCAAATCGGACTATGGATATGATCTGCAATAATCCGCAAGTAGCTGTTGGGACTGCCCCTCACTCTACGCATCAGCGATGCTGCTCTCTTACGTATAATGGCATGGAAGCCATCCACTCGAGCTTCAGCAAACATCGCTGCCGCACTGCAGAAGCGAGGCAACCCCATCAGCCACCTGAAAGCATTGTTGTATTGGACACACAGGGCGCTGAAATACTTTAAGTGTAATAATATGTACAACTAGCTTCTGCCCGCGACTTCTTCCTCATTAAAGTTGACATTTTATCCCACGGGAACCGTACATTTTTTCGGGATAAAAACTATCCTATGTGTTATTCCACACTGCAATCTATCGCTGTGCCAAATTTCATCCAGATCCTGTCCAGCTCTTTGAGCGTGAACAAACACACAAACTTTAGTCTTTAAAATATTAGTGTGATGTGGTAGACTCAGAAATCTTTATAACTGCTTGATCACAAATGGCATTACTGAAGGGTCCATCTTCAAAATTATATCAATATACGGAAGCGTCTGAGCGGTTCACTCAAGTTTGCTCTATAAATGTTTTAAGTAGATCTAAAGTTTCTCAACATTCTACAATTTCAAGTGGACCATACGAACCAATTCCTATAATAACTTAAGCCGCTTATAGTTGAGCGGAACTAGTTTTTGATAACATCGCAACTTCCTCAGCTACTGCCTCGTTGGTCTAGTGATCTTAAGCACGACTGCTACGCTAGAGGTTTTGGGTTTAATTCCCAGGTCGAGCAATAAGTGTTATTGGGTTTTTCAATTAAATTCTCAGTAGCAGCTCGAAGTTAGGATTTGTGCCCGGTTAATGGCAATAGGCTCGCCCCCTATTACATGGGACCTAAACATACCGGCGAATTGTGGGTGTACATTGGTACACCTCTGCCTAACACTTCGAGGAATACAGGCGTGATGGTACACGTGTGTGATTATAGTTGAACGGACCCAGTTTTTGATAGCATTGCAACTTCCTCAGTTATTTGAACACATTCTCACACTAACCTTCAAGAATATTTCATATTTCTATTAAATATCAAACTGGTTAACGGTACCGTAAACAAAATATTTTTTATTAAATTTTGACCAGTTTAACTTGGCTTTTGTATTCAAATAGTTAGTAGTGTTATGAGTGTCAATGTATTTTGGTGATTTGTATTAAAGATGCCAGTTTGAACGAAATCTATTAGGCGAATTTTGTGTAGAAAGTTTAGAAAAATTAATGATATTAAGGTTATAGGTTGCGATACATTATCCAGTATCTGTGTTCGTATGCAGTAATGTTTGTTTTTCTGTTGAATATTTGATTAAATTGATAAGTTCGGACGCGCCTGTTGCGGCTATGCATAATTATTGAGCTGTGGAGACAAGCCGCTTGAGATCTTTGTTGGAATTTATTGCTTGTTTCAACATGTATTTTGGACTAAAGCTTTGTTGCCTAGGTGATAAATTAATAGACGGACTGTGTGAATCTTATGAGGAATATAAAAGACAAACATATTCTATTGAAAAGAGCCCATTCTTGGATACAAAATATTGTAAGACAGTTAGTATGAAAGAATAAGGTATGGACTTTCTTGCCCAATCTTCTTTATACGAAACTGCCTTTTAGGATGGACAACTACACGAAAGTGCATTTCAATGGTTAAAATATGTTTTGGCAGAGGTGTACCAATGTACATCCACAGTTCGCCGGTATATTTAGGTCCCATGTAATAGGGGATGAGCCTATTGCCATTAACCGGCCGGCCGGGTTGGTACACCTCTGCCTAACCCTTCGGGGAATACAGGCGTGATGGTTTATAAAATATGTTTTTTTTACATACATACATAAACTTACGCTTTTTTCCAATGGGGGTATGCAGAAATCATAGTTCTCTCCACATGCTACGATCCTTACATACCTACTCGTTTCGCCTCGTGCACGTTCATACCATTTTCATATTTCATATAATTTCTTGACGTTATGTTATATCCAAATTATAGAGTTTATGCACAATCAAAACATAAAATGGCTTTTATCTTGTTCAGGGGATTAACACTGCCATTCAATGTGGCAATGCCGCCAGTCTTTTGGGCACAGTTCTAGTTGACGGCGATGCCATATGGTTTTGGTTTTATTTTTTTAAATTTTTTTTATGATATATTATTTTAAGGTTGTATATGGTACGGTCTAACTGAAAAAAAATATTAGAGTCCTACTTTTATACAATCAGAATTTAATCTCACCTGTCTTTAGCCGGCTATCTTCTTAGCCATAAAATAAATAATGAAAAAAAAAGCTCTAAGTACAATGAGTAAGTACTATAATAATGTATGTATTTGAATTCTCTGCCATCTAATCGTAATCTTTCAAAGCCACTCTCATTAACGTAGTTACTGTAGCAAAAACATCGCTGAATTCATGACGATTCTAATCTACAGAAAAGCGCTCTAAAGCGCTGCGCAGACTGGGAAAATATGGCATTTTGCTTCAACGAGATTTTTTGGACTGGTTATTTTTTCACTTAAGAAAGTGATGACAAAATAGCTTTTCTCTGTCAGTGTACGGTGTGTTTGGGTTCTGTACCAACGGGTTGCAATTGCCAAGGCTTCGTCTGTCCATCTGCCTGTCATAAGGTTGACTTCGAAACTAAAGTTTTGAAGGTCCTTCTTGTTGTCAAATCTTTACTAATATAATAAAGCTGAATAGTTTTTGTTCGTTTGTTTAAACGAACTGGAACTACCTACCAGTTGGATTGGAAAAAATCGTATTGTAACCGATAGCCAAGCGGACGAAGTTGCGGGCAATACTATAATAAAAGGAGTAAGATGTTCAGAAATCGT
The DNA here is from genome assembly GCA_932526535.1 of Caradrina clavipalpis. Lineage (NCBI taxonomy): Eukaryota > Metazoa > Arthropoda > Insecta > Lepidoptera > Noctuidae > Caradrina > Caradrina clavipalpis. Next base: position 1,593,825 of record OW052111.1, on the reverse strand, counting down.
GACTATTTAGCAATAACAGTATTTCTTTTAGCTTTCCTTACCAATCCTACCAGTTAAATAGCTAAAAATGTTGATTATTCTAAACAAAGCCGTTCGTCTAAAACATCTCGCATGGTAGAAGCGCCTTAAAGCGCTTTATTAAACGCGAACTCTTCCATTAAAGTAATTGGGCTCACACGGTGTGTCGAGCAAATGAAAAAATTTGCTAACTCGCTTACACTAACAGTTGTGAGCTCTCTGTCACTCTGTGAAATAGCTGTTAGAACACTTTCTGTGCTAACAAGCCGACTAGGATTTAGGGTTGGCAGCTTTGTGTGTTTTTCATTGTATTTTATTTTATTTTATATTGTGTTTTTATGCTTTTGTTGCTTTAATATTGAGAGGCTGTCTGACCCTATTTTTATGTCTGTTGTCTTTTCATCTGTCTGTCAATAGGTTGTATCTTCTGAAACGAATAAGGTGGATACTTGAAATTATTACAGTATAATTTATATCAAAGTATGCAGTATTTTTAATTGTTTTGTACTTGTGTAAATAATTTATTTATTTCATCTTGTTTATTAATTTGCACCTGCTGAGTTATCTCTTCACCACCTTTGGTTGACTGGTAGAGAGTGCCTAACTAAGCCATTAAGTCCGCCTTTGTACTTATTTGATGCATAAAGTTTAAATAAATATTACTATGGTCACTGTAAAAACAAATAATAAGTTATTGTTAAATATTGTACAGTGGTGCTTGCACTACTATCTTAGAGGACTTTTTAATGTGTATGAAAATAATCCTTCGCCCGCAGCGCAGTGTTCACACCCAAACTGACGGTGGTTAGGGATCCAGTGCAAATATAAAAAAATCATTTATATATAGACTTAATATTAAAAGGGTAAGATTTTTTCTTTGTTAGCGAATAGGCTGCGATACTACTAGACCGATTTTAATCATTTTTTCACCAATATATAGCTACATTATTCCTGAGTAACATAGACCTATAACATCACGCTACGACCCACGAGAGCAGAGCATCAACCAAAGACGTAACTTATGGCGGGTAAAATAAGCCACGCGGGCAGTTCGCTAGTTATCTATTCATATAAAATTTGTCGTGTCAAAGTGTTTGTAACTTACCACCTCCGAAATGGCTTGAACGACTTTTTTGATATTTTTGTTTATATTTGGTAGGTCTGTGAATATGTCGTAAACTATTCTTTATACGCCTAAAAAAACTCCTAGAAATAATTTATATGGCAAAACAACAACGGCGGTCAGCCAGTTATTATTATAATAACGTTGTACTATGGCAGGCGACGCCGTCAACACGAGCAATGTCACCTACCCAAGAGTGAGCATTAGGTAAGCCTCACACCAGGTGACCTACTGCATTATGCAAATAAGCAAACTTCCCACTTACCATCCAATATTTGATTTGTGATTCAGCCATAAAAAATCTTTAGTTTTACGCCCACTGACCAATCACAGCAAAGATTGAGCTATCAAAGGTTATTTATACCACTATAAGTAATAGGAGACCAATAAAATATGCATTTTACGATGTACGTTACAAATCTCTGTTTTGTAAAATTTATAGAAAACTACTGAATCGTTTTTGATGTGGTCTTTATTTATGGATTGCGTCATTGTAATCTTAATTGATAACTGTGTATAAATGAGTGGTTGTGCCACGTCTGATTAGAAGTTGGTGATTTGTGTGAGATCGAATATCTTATTGATGCGTTTAGCTCGATTCCGGATTGGTATTAATTTAATGCATATTATAATATTGCGTTTTAATGTTTAATCCCACACTTTTACTTATGATTACCATGACTTTCTTCGCGTGGCGACTAACTTTAATAATTACCAGCGAATTGCCTGCGACTTCGCCCGCGTGTTAATTTCACCCGCCTTACGTTACGTCTTTGGTTATTGCTCCGCTCCTGTGAGTCATAGCGTGATGTTCTATATCCTATGCCACTCACAAATAACGTGGCTTCCTATGGGTAAAAGAATTTTCAAAATTAGTTCAGTAGACCCAGAGATTATCCCCTACAACCTCACAAACTTTACCTCTGTATAATATTAGTAAGTATAGATTATGTGTAAACTCATTTCATCTCAACCATCACACTAGTCACAAGAAGTCTACAGTTGGATAAAGGAATAGAACTGAATTAGGTTCTTTTCCTTTCAATTCTAGTATTTTCTGCCACGATGCTGCTTTGCTGTGTTCCGGTTTGAAGGGTATGTGTGCCGGTGTAATTCTAGGCACAAGAGACATAGCTTTGACCCTGGGATATCAACGCATCTGCAAGGCCTCTGGTATTGCAGATATATGTAAGCAGCGATGACCACTCAACATACTACATACCATTACCATTCTTGCCAATTTTCAAATAAAATATATAAATATACCATCACGCCTGTATTCCCCGAAATGTTAGGCAGAGGTGTACCAATGTACACCCACAGTTCGGGGGCGAGCCTATTGCCATTGACCGGGCACAAATGAGAATTTCATAGAAAAACCCAATAACACTTCTTGCTCGACCTGGCAAGCGAACCCAAGACCTCTAGCGTAGCAGTCGTGCTTAGGCTAACGAGGCAGTTAAGAATCTTCAAATAACAAATTGGGAAAATCGGATGAATGTTCTACACATAGTAATTAGGTAAAAGTAAAGACTCAAACTTAATTTCGTATCTACAAATTAGTGACACATATACAGACAAATTACTTTGACAAGAAATATGATTTGTTTACATAAATCAAGCAAAACCAGGTGAAATTCTTACCATACCGTATCTAACGCAATCAGACAGATGTTTGTATGGTATCCGCTTTCAACCCATACATCATCATACATAATGTATGGGAACATTAATATTTTAATGTTATAATTATTAACTAGTTATCTCGACTCACTTATTTATGATATTTATGAACTTGTTTGATATCATTTAAAATAGTATAATTATGTTTGTGCCCGCGACTTTATCTGCATACATTTTCCCATGCAAACAGCATCCAATATAATACAGCTTCTGTTCGCGACTTCGTTTGCGTCAAATTTAATAGGTATATTATCCCACGAAAACCGTACATAGGAGGGCTAGGGTTCGATTCCCAGGTCGAGCAAAAAGTGTTATTGGGTTTTTCTATGAAAGTCTCAGTAGCAGCTCGGAGTCAGGATTTGTGCCCGGTTAATGGCAATAGGCTCGCCCCCTATTACATGGGACCTAAACATACCGGCGAACTGTGGGTGTATATTGGTACACCTCTACCTAACCCTTCGGGGAATACAGGCGTAATTGTGTGTGTATTGAAAACCGTACATTTTTCCGAGATAAAAAGTATCCTTTGTATTAATCAAGGAAATTGTCTATCTGTGTCAATTTTCATCCAAATCCGATCAACGGTTTAAGTATGATTGAGTTAAAAACATCCAAATATCTTCAGAAACTTTCATTTATAATATTAGTAGGAAGTAGGAGAGGATGAAATAAATAAAATAAATAATATCAGCCTATAACTGTCCCACTGCAGGGCAAAGGCCTCTTCTCATACAGAGAAGGCACGAGCATTAATCACCACGCTTGCTCAAGGCGGATTGGCAATTTCAGACTTATATTACTTATAAGTCCAGGTTTCCTCACAATGTTTTCCTAGGATAGGATGAAAGGATTTTTTAAAAGTATGTCTATGCCCTTCCTTAAGGCTAAACCTATATCCTTACTAAATTTCATCAAAATCAGCTTACCAGTTGAGCAGTAACAACATAACAAACAAACAGAGACACTTTCGCATTAATCATATTAAGTGTGTATATTAATTTGGACAGGTTTGGTAGTATTTCATGTACATAATTATATGTGTTAGTCCGACTACTGTGGTGTCCGTCCTAGGTAATTATAGTTTAGGAAATGTTTTGATTAGGTGTCGACTACCGTTTATAAGTGGAGCAGGTTTTATGTTCAGTGTTTTAGCTATCTTTTGTAGACCACCCTGATTGTTGATGTGAGTATTTGTAAGTAAATGAATATATGATAGCCCAGTAGTTAAGAAGCCCGCCTTTCAACCAAGAGGTTATGAGTTCGATACCGGACCAGTACCTTTGTGACTTCTATCTGTGTGTTTTCTGTCTTCCAACATGTCTGGAAAATCTATTTAGTTTGAGAAAGGTTTTATTACTACTAATACACGCTATTTCATATAAAGAATACCACACACGATACCCGTGAATGAAGCTTAAAAAAATTCCCATCGTTTGTAAACCTCATATGCACATATTAACTTAACATCAATTGAGTATACACACAAATACATTCAAATTATATATATTTATTCATGTAATCCGCTAAGGCGATTAATAAGCCAAAAATATTGCTTAACACGAACAAAATTAAAAAAGAAACTAGGCCGTGGTGGCTATAACTTAATCGATTAATTTACGATTACATAAATAATCGATTAGAACAAAATCGAGAGGTTTGGTGTGTGAGCGCTGTAGGGGGGCGATGACAGTATTGCGTACCTGTGGTGATGTACCTTAGGGGCAGAGCAGACGGTATTGGGGCACTGTGAGCTGTTGAAGCACCTTTAGATTTTCTTTTCTCATCGAATGTCGATCAGGAAGGAGATATTATAGTGCACGTGAGTGTAGGCAAAAACAGGAGAGCTCCCTCTTCCCTCACCCTCACAGTCTGATAGACAGCAATCCTACACGACAGTGGATTTATCAGGCCTAGGACCAACGACTTTACTTGCTGTCCAAGACATGAGGGTGTCATACTACCAGGTTTCAAACTCTGGGCCGCTTCTGAGGAATTTACTATGCAAATATCCAACAATACTTTGCCCGACCTGGAGACTGAACCTAGGATTCGCCATTTGACCAACGGGGCATCTCTCATCATACTTTTAGGTCAGAAGGATGAAATATCTAAATAGAATCACAGGAAAGACCAGCAGAAATTTAAGAAGCAAGGGATCGAGCAGCTTTGTGTCTGCTGGCCTATTTAGGTCTTCCACCTACCTGTATACGTACCTGTGTATGTGTCTTCAATACGTCTTGTTCAATCTCTTCTCAACTATTCAGTTACGGCTCTAATCTATCTACCAGTATTCTATCCACCTCTATTACAAAGCTTCAGTAAAAATATCACCCATTCAACAAGGTAGGATTAAAACTAACCAGGAAACATCAGATTCCTACTAAAGTATTACCACTTCCGAAGGTAATTTCCTACAAATATTTTACGTATTAACACAGCAAAATTCCACAGTAAAATTAGATACTTTCATTGCTACGCTATGGCACCACAAACCGCAGCGGGTGGTATGCAAACGGCGTTGGATCGCGAAATTTAGAAATACAAATTAATTTTGAGTAGCGTGAGCAGATCGAGTAATTATCAATTAGGATAGGATATGTTTACATTGTTTGTTATAAATTATATTCGTCGGCCATTTTAGCTATTATTACTCATCAAATAAACTTATTCTGTTACTAGCTTTTGTAGGCGACTTCGTTTGCGTAAATATTGGCTGTAGCGGACGCAGATGAGTTCGCGGAATAATATGCAGCGGATGTCCTTTCTTGGAATTTAAACTTATCCCTTGCTAAATTTTATCCAAACTGGATCAGTCTGTGGTTTACTTGTGAGAGCGTAGCAGATAAACAGATAGTGACTTTAGCATAGCATTTGTAGTATTAGCACAGATTAAATAAGTGTATTAGTATGGATAAGTATTGATTGCCTCTTTAGTCAAGTGGTCACGTGCGCTACTGATCAGTCTAGATTTTGGGTTTGGTCTTGGAAAAAAAAACGATGGGTTGCACTCCGGGAGTGCCGGCAGAAGTGAAAACTTGAATATTAACGTTGTGCATTTTTGATATTTTGGAATGGTTAGGGAATAATTTTGCACGAATTGCTATAATTATCATTATAAAAGTACTATGTATATAACAGAAACCATTAAACCAAGCACGTGTACTATTTCGTCCATCCGTCCATCCGTCCATCCGTCCATCCGTCCATCCGTCCATCCGTCCATCCATCCATCCGTCCATCCGTCCATCCATCCATCCATCCACGATTTTCCACGACTTTGCACGATTTTGCACGATTTTTCGTGCAAAAAAAAAATCACTTTCACGTGTCCTGACGCGAGCAAAACAAGTGCACAACGCCCGCCTAAATTTTTCGATCAGGGTCACGAGTCCTGACGAGAGCAAAACAAATGCACAACGCCGCTTAAAATTTTCGATCAGGGTCACGTGAAGAGAAGAAAAGAAAGAAAAGTGCCATTGGGGTTTGCCGATAGGATATTCTTATAAACAGACGAGAGCCTAAAATTTATACCAGACTTATTACTAGAACTAAACTTTAAAGATTATATTGCCATAAAAATAATGTTTTATTCACCTTCTATCCCGATATGTTATTCACACTATTGATTGTTGATGTGAAAGATAATCTGTCTGTCTTCTTTCTTCATGCTTTCGATCATAATAAATTACATCGAAGTAGATTCGAATCAGGAAAAGGACACAATATGCTAGTAGACGGGCCTGTTGGTCTAGTGGTTAGCGGCCCTGACTGCTAAGCCGGAGGTCGTGGGTTCGATTCCCACCCAGGACAAACTTTGTGCGATGAGCATGATTGTTTGTTCTGTGTCTGGGTGTGATTTATCTATAATATGTATGTATTTATAAATTACTAGCTTCTGCCCGCGACTTCGTCCGCGTCACAGTTGATGTGTTATCCTACGGGTACCGTACATTTTCCCGGGATAAAAAGTAGCCTATGTGTTATTCCAGACTATAATCTATCTTTGTGCCAAATTTCATCCAGATCCATTCAGCCGTTTAAGCGTGAAAGAGTAACAAACATCCATCCATACATACAAACTTTCGCCTTTATAATAGTAGTAGGATATAAGTATGTATATCAGTTGTCTGGTTACCATAACACAAGCTCTGCTTAGCTTGGGATCAGATAGCCGTGTGTGAGTTGTCCCAAGATATTTATTTATTTAGTTTTTAAACCGCAACTTCACCTTTGTCACGGGAAAAAACTATAGCTACTTAAGCACACACGGTAACGCGAAAACCGAACAGCACATGTATCGAATTCTAAACCTTCACCTTTGACTTCAGTGACCATACAAATTCAATTGTACAACAGCTAGTTTTGGCAGCTCGCTCAAGTGACTGCTACCCAAGCTGTCGTCCTCACTCGCTGGGACGCGTCCCAAGTCACGCGCCATGCTGCTCAGTCCCCACTTTGTACACTAGCATGGTTGAACACACAAAGGCCTTTGAGGTAGAAAGCTATTCCTGAGGAGCAAGGATATAGGAATTACATTGCAACCGGTATATTTCGTAAAAATCTTCCTCGGAAAATTTTGGAGAAGTAAGCTTGGTCCAGGCTATGTCATGATGGCCCAGTAGTTACGGCAACCTCTTACAAGGATTTTCGGGTTCGAAACCAGTACCAATGTAACTTTTCCAATTCATATGTACTTTCTAAGTTTACCTCGGACATCATTGACGTCGGTGAAGGAACACACCGTGAAGAAACCTGGATTTGTGCGTGTAATTAATATAAGTCTGAAATCGCCATTCTGCCTTGAGCAAGAGTGGTAATCAATGCTCGTGCCTTCTCTGTATGAGAAGAGGCCTTTGCCCTACAGTGGGTCAGTAATAGGCTGGTGTTATTAAGCTTGTTCCACGCCCCGACTGGAGCCAGGATGAGCTGCAGATTGGAAATCCTGAACTTATTTTTTTTTTTCTAGATTTTTATTTTTTCTGTGTCTTTTTAGAATATCATACTAGTATGAATAGAATAGAATAGAATATCATTTATTTGCAAATATGAGTTATACATAAGTAGGTAGTAGTAGGTTTTCATCAGAGTTCTGCAATGGTACTCTAAAACGACACAGTGCCCCACGTCTAAACACAATTAATCCCAATTGTCATGCACTGTGCGGTTTTAGAGGAATTTCCTCCCGCGAACGCTTCAGTTGTGGAATGAGCTCTCTACCGAGGTATTCCCAAGGGATTACAGTATGGGGTTCTTCAAGATGGCAGTGAATAGGTCTTATAGGGGTCGGCAACGCGCGTGTGATCCCCTGGTGTTCTAGGCGTCCATAGGCTACGGTAACCGCTTACCATCAGGCGGGACGTATGCCTGTTTGCCACTACGGTGGTATAAAAAAAAAAACAAAAGCAACTTGTATGATCAGATGTATGAGCGTCGACGAGGCGCAAGGAGTATATAAGGATCGTGCCAGGTGGCGTTCTGTTGTTTCTACCTGCCCTCATGCGAAAAAGACGTTAGTTTATGTATGTAAGTAGTAAAAAAAACTTTTTTACAAAAAAAGACAACCGCCTTCAAAAACTAAAAAGAGAAAAATAACTTTAGCTTTGGAAGTCGTCGGCTTTGGTTCTGTTTGTTGTTTTGTATTGCCGCCGACTTCCAAAGCTAAAGTTATTTTTCTCTTTTTAGTTTTTGAAGGCGGTTGTCTTTTTTTGTAAAAAAGTTTTTTATTTCTCGCTTTTTAGTATCAATTTTTTTATCCAAATCCATGAAGGAACTGTCATGTCATGTAAATTAACATGACACATAAGAAAGCAGAATACGCGATTTCATTTACTTAGATGAGAAATTTTCAAATATTACTGTAAGTATACATCTGTGTAACTCTTTCGAGTGTACAGGCGCGATGTTATGTTGTGTAATTGCGTAAACAATGCATATTTATGCGATAGCAACAATCGCGGTTGATTTGCTGAAATTTTTTGAAGTGTTCCGTTGTCTGTCTCCGTTATCCATCATCAGATCTATATGAAATATGGAACCATGTGGGAAGTTTACCCTTTCCAACAAAAAAAGAATAATCAAAATCGGTTCATAAACGACGAAGTTATCCGCGAACAAACATAATATAATAAAAAGTCCCTATCTCAAAAACTACTACCGTTAAGGAGTACTGTAGCATCATCATCAGGACAGCAGCATCAGATGTTGACACCCTGAAGCATATACCTGAGTAAGACATGATTACGTAACAAAAACACCATACGAGCATACAATTTTCGGTGGTTGCCCTCGATTTCTCCTGGATTCCATCATCAGATCCTGGACTGGTGGGAATGGGACCACCTCAGAAGTGAACTCTATCCAACAAAAAAAAAATTGTTGAAATCCGTCTATAATTGACGAAAATATCGGTGAACATACATAAAAAAAAAATTAAAAAAAATATTATACATACAGACGAATTGAGAACCTCCTCCTTTTTTGAAGTCGGTTAAAAAATCACTTCTACTGCAACAATGCAAAAACTTACAACATTTCATAACATTAGACTAGCCAGACAAAATATCAAACGTTATACGAACAGTGTCGCAGCGACATTAAACCGTATGTAAGGCCACTTAGATTGGACAGGGCCGCCCCGCGGAGCGCGCACAAATTATATTTTTATGTGTTTTCTGACAAATTGGGTATTTTACGATGGCTCGTCCACGCCGGCAGTGTTGCCGTGTTGACATGTGACAGATATCATTATGGTTGAAATGATTAAAAACTACTGTGTGACGAAAAAACGTGGAATTTAACATGGAGGAAATATGCATAAAATTACGATTAACAAGACGAGTTTGTCAATTATAATTACCAATAAGATCTAGATTAAATCAGGTTTTTCTAAATTGATATTGACCGTGGATAATCGGTAATTATAAATAGCAATAGATTAATTTTAAGGATTAAATATACATAATAAAACGATCGAAGATTTCGGTCGGTGGTGTGCTCTACGCGTCAAAAAATAGTCAGGTCAGTTTCTTTTGCTTCATTGGTTTGGTCATGAAAACGACACTTTTGAAAAAAAAAATTGAGTCCTACTTAATAAAATCGTTAAAAAAATTGTCGCAATCTCATCTTAGCGACACTCAATATAAAATAATGTAGGTATAGAGATTTTGACAGATGGGGACTGAGATTTGAATGCGATCAATGCGATAGTTCCTAAAAGTTTGTGGAATTGTCCCCGTGGTCTGACTATTTTTCGTCCATATTGTACAATGTTACGCTATGATGGTGAATTTATTGTGTATTTACACGTAATTTAATTTTTGTTTTTTCTCTTTTACAGGTAAGTATTCTGATAAATACTACTCCTGCCTGAAGTTCTGAAGACCGGGATACAGTAAGTCTTAATTGTATGTCATTCTATCTTGTCCTCGTCGTGGCCTGTCGATGGCAGTTTGCATATTGAGTTGGCCCAGAACTTAGTCACTAGTTTGGCGCCATCAGTAGCGTTTACCAGCTCCTAAATGACAGGCATTAGGGCACCGACAACGTGATAAAAGGTGTTCTATTGGTTGAAAAACAGCATCATATAATGTGTAAACCACACCAGAAAGGTGTGGAAGAAGTTTAAAAAAAAAAAACAAAAAAATACACCCAACAAATCCTGGTAAAACTACCTGTCTGTCTGCCTGTCCTGTCTGCCTGTCTGTCTGTCCTGTCGCTTTCATGCCTAAACCACTGAGCCAATTGGGGTGAAATTTATTTATAAATAAATTTATTTATAAATAAATTTCCCCCCAATTGGTTACGAAAAAATCCGAAATTTGGTACGCTACCATGTACCTATTTACACGACTTAAAAGGCAGGCATCTATAAATTTTTGTAGATAGTTAATGTAAAATCTTTTTAACTTCAATATATAGTATTATTGCTGTTCCCATGTGTATCCTAGTTAAACAGGGAAACCTAATGATAGATAAAATAAAATACCGTAATGCACTATTCTGTAGTAAATTATGTATGTATCTTAACAAGTTTTTGCATGGCGCGATACAACCATGTGTGCGTGCATTATAGCATCGTAGCATAGCAAACGCCTTTGAAAGCGATACATATAAATGTCGCGACACATAATATTTATAAAACTGTGTCTACACTTGAGTGCTTTTATCTTTTTTCTTGCGTTTTTAAATTGTACTAAATTTAATTGTGCTTGCAGTACACGCATAGGTAATAGTGAAGACAATCTTCACTATTATGAATAGGGCCACCTGTGTATTTGCAGTGTATGACTAAACGCCGACAAACACTACGCTGACAGACTAAACATCGACAAGGCTTTACTTCGACGGGACTCTTCGCCGACAGGACACTTCGCTGACAGGACACTTCACCGACTGGACACTTCGCCGACAGGACACATTGCCGACAGAACTCCGGGGAGGTCACCAAAGTTTAAATGGACTTGGGGCACCCCGACTCGGACAGGTCAGGTTAGAAGGGGATGTCGCGCGGTAGCGGGAACGTTCTGTCTGTCGGCATTTAGTCGTACACTCGTATAAATGAGAGAAGCGAGTAAACGTAGTAGCATTGTAGCGGAGTAGTCTTGTCTATTGAAAAACGCAAAAAAGGTGAATTGCGAGAAATTCTACAGCTTCATATTTCTCTAGCTCTACACTGCTCTTCTCCATTTCGCTTGAATAGGCAACCTAAGGCGTAAGTGTACGTAAATTACTTATTTCAATTAGACCGTTAAAAGGCACTCTGGAATGTCTTTACAAGAGAAATAAAATTGAATCTAGTTGCCCTTTCTTAAAGGTAATTTTGTATGGAGAATAATTAACAATATTTAGCATTTTACTCTTCCTTCTTCTTTGTCGTGTGGGCAGTAAGGTCTAACGACCCCACACGCTCTAGTGTCAGAGTTTCTTAACTGCCTCAAAGGCCTCTAACATGGTTACCGATGTCAGTGATGTCCAAGATAAACATAGAAAGTACATATGAATTAGAAAAAGTTACATTGGTACTTGCCCGTGCCCGGCTGCGAACCCACCACCTCGTGCATGAGAATCGGGCGCCTTAACCACTAGGCCATCACGAAATTACTCTTTCAATTGATTTTGATGCAAGTGTGGTGGACACTACGCTATACAGATGCCTCAAATAAAGATGAAGATGGAAGTATACACGTGTGTTCACAGCTTAACACGTCCGCGTCAGGAATCTAGTCTTATCGCCTACCGGATTCCAAGCGTTTAAAACGAACGACAACCACCTCTCATTATCACTATAAAATGTTAATTTTATTCGTATAATTAACGGAAATTTTAATATAAATCGTGACAAATTAATTATTGTATGATTTGATTGGCAGCGTATTAAAATAATCATCGCTCTGCTATATTAGATGAATTCATGGACGATATTTATAATGCAATATGCATATTATGAATGTTAATTTTGATGGGAAACTGTTTTTGATTTGTAGTGTTATTTGTGTGTCATTGATGTGTATATTCACTCTTGTTATTGTGTAATATACATGTTGTAGTGAGTATTTAATTGGGTCTATTATAAATAACACTAGTAATAGCAAAATTTGACCGATTACCAGAAATTTACAAACTTACTGGTTAGTGTCGTAGAGGTACACAATTAACGAGACAGTAAAAATCTAGATTATACCATCACACCAACATGCCTAAATTTTTCGAACGGCTAGGCAGAGGGGTACAATGTACAACCACAGCACTACCTAACAACCACTGATAAACTATCTAGAGGTCAGGTCAGGTTGTTGGAAGCTGCTACTATAATTGTGATAAGCAGACTAATACTAAACATAACGTTTTAATATGGAGGACCACAGCACAGCGCTACTACGAACATATCATCACGCCTGTATTGCAGGTTAGGTAGAGGTGTACCAATATACACCGTCAGAGTACAGTTCGTCAGTACAGTTCGTCGGTATGTTTAGGTCCCATGTAATAGGGGTCGAGCCTATTGCCATTAACCAGACACAAAACCTAACTCCGAGCTGCTGCTAAGAATTTCATAGAAAAACCCAATCACACTTTGCTTGACCTGGGAATCGTACCCAAGACCTCTAACGTAGCAGTCGCGTTTAGGACCACTAGGCTAACGAGACTCTCTGTCTACTACATGTATCTATTCACACAAACCGTTGATTGGCCACTGAATGCCACCCAACAGATCGCTACCACTTAATCTTACCCCGATTTCCACACTATTTCCAATTTTACGTCAAATTCAATTGACGCACAACAAAAAGGTTGCGACGTTTAGTAGAGGATGAAACGGACGGCGGGAATGGTGGGGGGCGAGGGGGATGAAATGCTCTGTGTTGTACAATAAATCGTTGTGGACGGGATGATTTGTGGGCGATGTGTACGACATAATAAACAGTTTGGGGACAAATCGATTGGGGGATAAGAATTTTTGCTGAGTTTCGCGGAATGTCGCTTGTAAAGAAAGTGGTTCCGGGTTATTGGGTACGTTTGTGATGACGTCTTAAGATCTGGGGGACGATTCTGTCAACTTTTTAGAACAATCGCAATCTAATCTTAGTCTTAATTTGTCAAAAAAAAATTTATTTATTTATTAATTATTATTTATTTATTAACTATAAACATACAAATATCCTTACAGGTTAGACCCAATGCGATATTGTAGCATACATACAAAAATACATAGTTCCGCTATTTTTTTTTTGTTCCTGCTTTGTTTTTTTTTATGTTTTAAGGCATTAAGTCCGTCTCTGTATTTTTTGTTGCATAAAGTTTAGATATAATAAAACCGAAATTCTCACATTAACCACTTTTAATCTCCCCAAACTTCACCCATATTCATTCCCATCAAGCCGAACTGACAGTCCTTAAGACCATAACTTCGCCCACGGCGGTGTACTCACACTACACTACAAACAGATCATGGACTGTTGATTAAAATATCAAGTTTCCCCACGTTAGGGAGGATTAGTATTCGATCAACGAATTACCATAGATCTTGAGATACGGAGCTTAGGTGTACGCGTAGTGATGGGACATGTGTACGTCGATAGATTTGGAGAAGGATTTTGTGTAGGCCGAAAGTTTGGAGAAGATTTTTATGAACTTAGCAGGAATTGTTTGGTTATGTTAAATGAATGTCAACTTTATTTGCAAGATTATAGGATGTACTATATTTCAGGGGTCTTAGAATTTTTTTGTTACGCTATATCCAGGCTTGCGACTATGGATGTAAAATAAATGGCAAAAATATAACATAATTATACACACATACATGACATGCATACATGCATGCATGCATGCTTACATATTATGTTCTTTATTCTACATTTTTACTTAAATAAAGTAATGAATAAAAATAAAAAATAGTACATCGTCCTCTTACGTTGTCTTTTTTACAACCGCCATCTTGCAAATTACTCTACCTTCTCTTTTACACCTAATCTCCTTTCACTCGCACATCACCATACGTTCCATTCTAAGCACATAATTAAGTAAAGCGTATAAAATGTGTTCATTATCTAGTGATTACATTTTCCTTTTGTATTCTACAACTAATTTGTAAAAGCGTTGTGGGCTACTGTGTACTCTGTAAGTCGTTGTGTGTATTAATTTATTTTTATTTTGTTTATTGTACCTGTTCATTGTTCTATTTCTAAGAATAAATTAAATTATATTTATTATAACTCATTCACTCCACATACTATAAAAAAATAACAAAATAAAGTAAGTAACTCCCGACAGAAGAATAAACATCCCTACCGCGGCTAACAAGAGTTGATAACCTTGAAAGGGCTAAACCGATTTTGATAAAACACATCTAAGAAACATCGCTAGGATTTTTATTCAAATAAAAAAACTGCATTTAAATCGGTGCACCCGTTTAAGAGCTACGGTGCCACAGACAGACATACATACACGTCCAATTTATAACAGGGTCTTTTTGAATCGGGGGTTAAAAATATAAGGATTTAATTAAATTCGGTTCGAGAAGATTTCACATATCGATACTTACGAAAGCCCCCATCACTAAACTTAAGCGCCACGTCAAAACATATAAATAATACCATCTTGATCCATTTTGTCAAACGGTTACGAAATAGTATTAGTGCCGTAAAACCCTTAATTACGCTATAAATATCGTTTAAGTGAATGTATAAGTAATTGAAATGTTCCCATACAAAACCGTGCATTTCAATGGTGTTAGTTTTATTATGTTAAGTTCATTGGCTTTTAGTGAAAGTGAAGTATTAAGTTTAACATAAGTTAGTTGAAAATTCAATTTGAGAGTCTTACGTGTCGAAAGAATTTTAAAGAGAGCGAATTACCTACGCGTAGTCTTAAAGTTCAACGTCCTTGTTATTCTAAAAGTTCCTGTAGTGTTCAGGCTGCAGAGCGATCCAAACATTTGAATTTGGTGCCAAAAATCCGCCATTTGTTTTTTTTTATTTTGATATACCCAGTGTCACTCTCACAGTAAATACGAATCTAACGACACCTCTCAAGCTAAAATCCATCAAGCCGTTCAGGCTGCAGAGCGTGCCAAACAATTATACATACATACATACTTACATACATACATACATACATACTCTCGAAAAACATAACCCTCCTTCTGGCGCAGTCGGGTAAAAAATATCTATTCGCATATTTCTTCCCAGCGACAATCCATGTTTAAAATAACTACAGATTTAGACTGAGATTAGGATGCGAACGGTCCTAAAAGTTACCAGAATTGTTGCGTTATAATCATCATCATTAAATCAGCCGTCGGACGTCCACTGCTGGATGTAGGCCTTCCCCAAAGATTTCCAAGAAGGACCGGTTGGAAGCGGCCTGCATCCAGCGTTTTCTTTATCAGGTCGTATAATTGTTGAAATAATGTTTTTTCTGAACTGCCAGTGTGAGCTTGGTTGTTCGTAAGAGATACCGCGCCCCCGGAACGCAAAGGGCACATGAAGGAATATAGACGGGTTATAGTCAGTAAAAGTCTGACACTCCCTCCCGCCCCGCCCAGGGCGGGGGAAGTTATTTGATGATTTCCCGTCTTAAAAAAAATAAAAAAAAGGTATGGGAATTTAAACCAATAAAGACCGATTTATCAATCGTTAGACTACTTTTATGGGAGGATTGATAACTTTGAGCGGGATGTCGAAGCGACGCACCGCAGTATTTACATAAACATCAATTACTAGTTCTACTGTATGTCTGTTGGTCCGTCCGCCTGTCACGGGCCTGTAACTTTTAAACTATAATGAGTAGGTAGACACAGAGTGTGAATTACTATGTTCACTATAATAACCAAGATTTTCTAAAAACTAAATTGAAGGAAAAGAGTGTCCATGGAGTTTTTTGCTCGTTCTCCATAGAGACCTACGTTTTGGAACGAGTAACTAGCTTCAATTTTAAACTGTAACTTCTTGACAATTCAAAAGCGCCTGTCATCATCATCTGCCTAGCCTGTTCCCAACTTTGTCGGGCTCGGCTTCCAGTCGAACCGGATGCAGCTGAATATCAGTATTTTACATGGAGCGACTGCCTATCTGACCTCCACAACCCGGTAATGGGTAATACGATACTCTTGGTAAGACTGGTTGTCAGACTTACCAAGTCTGACAACCAGTAAATGGACTAATCTAAATAAATGCTTTGACTTTGACTAACAAATAATACAAAAAAAAATAAGGGGATCTCCATACAAGAAACGGTGGTACAGAACTCCTTCTAGCCGACTTGTACTTGTTTGTCATTTTCAGGTAAAAAACCTTTATTTAAATACAAACTGAAACGTTTCCCGGACTTCATGAAAGTGCCTTTCAATTCCTTACAAAGTTTATAACACAGCTCATTAATATTAAAAGTAAAAACGATTTAAACTGTGACACGGGCTGACGTGGACGTTATTGATGACGTCGCTCGTACACTTACTGTCACAATTATTGGGCCGAAGGAAAAGCGTTTATTTTGATGTGCTTTAAGAGAAAAGATATTCTTTTTTAGGTTTAGTTTTTTTTAGGTAAGAATTTGTTACGTTTAGATGTAGAAGCTTTAATTATGTTATAGCACATAGCTTGTAATTTTATCAGTAAACATAAATAGACAAATATCAGGCAAATCATTGCATAAACAACTAGACAGTTCAAAAAGCAATATAGTTATTTTAATCGAATTCAAAATAATCATTTCAATTTAAAATCATCAATCGTCTTTGACGCAGTGTTTGAACGAACGGCTGCTGCGCTGCATGTCACGGGTTCTATTCCCGCACAGTAAAATAATAATTATGTATGGCCTACCTGCGTATGGGATATTTATTTCGAGTCTGCTTATTTGTATACGTGAGTTTATATCTTTGCAAATGCACCCACGATACAGAAGAATTTCCTAGCGCGTAAAAGTAAAGAAAAGGAATAGAAACAAAATGTCTTATTCACTGAGTTACGTTATTATCTTTATTTCTTTTGACATGAATATTCTTCAATGGTTACTTTATAATTGAGATCATTATGGGGCACATAGAGCATGGCTTTGGTTGTGCCCTGTAGGGTACAACCAAATTATTATAAATTAGTACTCTAATATCAATTTAACTAAATTAATGTTACTCCTGCACAAATATAGTCTCACTAAACTATTGATAGCAGACTCCGGTCACTTAACTAAATATTAATGTTTAATTGTATTATTATAATTCGGGGACCGATTCCGTTTTATCTCAGTGCTCGATTAACATTGACTCCAGAGCGAGGGAGAACTCCCAACAGAAAGGTGTAGCTTAATTCTAACTTTGTTACATGAAAGATAAGTCAGTAGGATCAATAAATAAAAAATAAACTATTTATTTACATACACATAAACTCACACCTTTTCCCTTGGGGGTAGGCAGAAACCACAGAATGCCACCTGCTATGATCCTTACATACTCCTCTTGTCTCGTCCACAATTTATGTATTTATTTATTTTAACATTAAACATTCGTTGGACGCTTACTTTAGTAAAAGACATAAAATATTTACTGCCTCGGTAGCCTAATGGTCATAAGCGCGACTGCTACGTTAGAGGTCTGGGTTCGATTCCCAGGATGAGCAAAGTGTTATTGGGTTATTCTGTAAAATTCTCAGTAGCAGCTCGGAGTTTGGATTTGTGCCCGTTAATGGCAATAGGCTTGCCCCCTATTACATGGACCTAAATATACCTAAATATACAAGCGAACTGTGAGTGTGCGTTGGTACACCTCTGCCTAACCCTTCGGGAAATACAGGCGTGATTTTATATACGTATGTACTACGAAATTGCGGGCACAAGCAAGTAAATTTTAATCATCCTATCAGTTTGTTGATCAGAGTAGTCCTTCTGTGACCTCTCTACACTTCGCAAGGTATCGTGCTTGTGTAATAGGGTAGCCGAGGTGGCGATTGTTACGGATAAAATCATGAAACAGATTGCTTCAGTTAAATAAAAACTTGTAACAAGAGCTTCGGGCGAAATACGTGGAATTCTAGTTAATTATTTTCCAAGAATTTTATACTGAATAATCTTCCAAGTAGTAACTTTGTTATTTTGTGATCGAAATCGAATAAATACTCGGAAATCGATCTACATCGACACACGCAACGGGGTAATTCTTATCTTTCAAAGAGGTGTATTCTGAAATACTGTCAATCATAAACAACTAAAAAAACAAGTTTTTATTAATTAAGGACAAGGTAATTGTAATTTTATTTGATTAATAATTATGTCTTTTGAGAGAACCTCCTGAATTTTTTTCTATAAAATTCTCAGTAGCAGCTCGGAGTTAGGATTTCTGACCGGTTAATGGAAATAGGTACGCCCCCTACAACTTGGGACCTAAACATACCGGCGAACTGTGGCTATACATTAGTACACCTCTGCCTAACCCTTCGGGGAATATAGGGGTGCTATGTTATGTATCTATAATCGCTATGAAACATATCGTAAAAATAAAAATAAAATCAAAAATTAAAGTCGGTCTTCATTCAAGAGACATGTTTTTAGTATGTAGTATTAAATATTGTACGGTGATTTCAAACCTTGCGTGTATAAGTCCGACTAGCACTTGCTATAGTCAAAGTCAAAGTCAAATTTAACTTGACCCTCGTTCGATTATTTACCTAGTTAAGCTAAATGTTTAATAGCTTGTCTAGTTTTCAGTAATGTGAGTGTGTTGTCGCCGTATAACTGGCGTTAGGACCACCCGCTCTCAAGGGACGGTCGAGTGTAGATGTGTCGCAATTTACCGCGGACCATGATCTCTATTTAGGGACCTACCTTCAGGGAATAGGCATGTTACGGATGGAATTATCTACGTAGGAATAACCTCCGAGTTGTGGAAGCTATAATACTAGCCTATTATTGTTATACTGCAGGATAAAGGCCTCTTCATATCACGCTTGCTTAAGGTAGATTGGTGAATTCAGACTTATATAAATTATAGAGTCATACAACAGTACACAGGTCGTGGGGGTATTTAAAGTTTTGCTAGAACATTTATAAATGTTTTTGTAAATAAAAACCTATCAAAAAGTTGGAACTTTGACATCCAGAAGGTTCCCAAGTAAGATAAAGTATTGCAATGATTGGTAGACCATGTTATTTTCGATTTTGCTAAGTGTCTTTTTACACCAATAATTCGTTTATCTTTCCACTATTTCCAAAAAAGGCGAGGTTCGAAAAAATACAACATGTATCGCCCAAATATTTTGATAGAATATGTAGAGGAATTCATCTTGTAGACCTGTAAGTCGCCGTGAACCACCATATAACAGCAATATACACAAACACAATTATTAAGTTTTACTCTTTAATACACACGTAACGTTAACACACGTGTCCGATGTTATCGTTTACGTTACGTTATCGTCTTACCATTGAGTGGGAAAACTTCCCGCAACTATGTATCAACATCTTAAGCATACTTTACCAAACTTAATTCAGTTACGTACAGTCTTCTCGCAATCTTGACGAGCCCCTGAGATGAAGATAATCTTACAAGTTTGCAGGACGCTGATAATATCGGTCCGGTGAATGTCGTGATGGTCCAGTGGTTAAGGCTTCTCACGCACGTTCGCAACCGGGCACGGGCAAGTTCCAATGTGATTTTGTCTGATTCATATGTACTTTTAAGTTTATCTTGGATATCACTGACATCGGTAACCATGTCAGAGGCCCTTGAGGCGGTTTAGAAACTCTGACACTAGCGTATGTTAGACCACTTCTTCTTCTTTATCGTGTGGGCAGTAAACCACACGATAAAGATGAAGAAGAAGTGGCTGACCCATTGTAGGAGGAGGAATCAAAACTGGATGTAAGGTCAAGGAGTTTTCGAGATTTCGTGTTTTGTCAATGACTGAGTTTTCATTTTACCTCGCGGTCGTTTGGTAACATCTTTGGTTACCGCTTCACTCCCGTTGGACGTAGCGTTATGTTAAATATTCTATTAATAGTCTTCCTCGCTAAACGGGCTAAAAAATGCAACAAACATTTATTCGAATCGGATCAGAAGTTTTTGAGATTAGCGCAGTTCAAACGAACGTAAAAATTCTTGAGCTTTATACTATTAGATTAATTTAGAAGTATTGGGATTTATTTAAAAGTATTAAGAAATAAGACTTATATGACGTGACTACATGAGTGGTAACTCCGATTGACAATCATGATGTAATTGTTATCAGGGACAACGCACCTCTTATCAGCTAAATTATATTTACAGAAAGATAGTGCCTCCATTCTTCAACTGCTTCTGACGACTCCCATTCTACGCCACTAAGATTTACAGTACAATTACAGCCACAAATAGTGGGCCATTCCACAGGGACAACCACTTACATGACAATGGAACACCTTGGAAACACGAAAAAATTGTGGCCCAATAATTTTGTACAAACATGTCCTGTTTTCCTCGGTAAAGAAATATTATATTATAGCCAAAACGCATTAAGCCCACAAAGGTAAGGGACGAGCGAATTAATGACTTGTCAAAAATGTTTCTTGGACAAAGTACTTAGTGGAGTAGGCTCTAAGTGCTTTATTCATTTGTAAGGACTTTTCCTTCTTCGATGTCAGAACGAATTTATTTAGATAATTTTGGTTAGAAGTTTTTTGTTGCTGCAGATCTTGTTTCTTGTCTAATAGAGGTCAGTTTTCAATAATGATCGGGGTTGATGTCTTGTCATGTGATGCAGGCTTAGTTGTAACTATTAACTAACTTCTAGCTGCAACATTTTCTAAGTAGATTTTTTCATAATTAAAACAAAGTTCTAAATTATCCCACGGGAATAAAAAATCATATTAAGCTAGTTCTACTGGGTTGTCTGGTACAAGAAGGCGCAAGAAAAGAATATTTAGAAGGACATGGGGAAGGCCTTAGCCCAGCAGTGGAACATTATACGCTAGTTAAAAAAAAAAAACTAGATCAAAATATACATGTGCGTCAATTTTTGCTAATTCCGTTCAGCTGTTTAACGTCAAAGAGGAACGAACATCCATCCATCCATCCATTCCCATCCATCCATCTATTCATCCTCACAAATCCACGTTTATAATAGCAGTACCTTCCTAAAAATGGCACTAGTTTCAAAATTAAACGATCTCAATATATAAGGCCGCCATGTTATCGTTATGCCATATTATCAGTGTTCAGGTTATGTTTATGTCATGCACGGAAAGTGAACGGTGTGCATATGAATGAGCCATACATACATACATACATTGTAGGACGTGGGTGGAACTGTAAATAATAGCAACATAACGTAAAATAGTTAGCCATATCTATCTTAGACTTAGGTTTCTATAATAAATAAATATCTTGGGACAAGTCACACACGGCTATCTGTTCCCAAGCTAAGCAGAGCTTGTGTTATGGTAACCAGACAATTGATATACATACGTATATAATTTATAAATACATACATAATATTATAGATAAATCCCACCCAGACACAGAACAAACAATCATGCTCATCACACAAAGTTTAACCTGGGTGGGAATCGAACCTACGACCTCCGGCTTAGCAGTCAGGGCCACCAACCACTAGACCAACAGGCCCGTCAAAATCCCTATCCAAGATTATTTTGTTTATTTTTTGAGTTTACCCACTTTGTGCTTAGAGTTAAGTGTGTTGAAAAGCCATACTAATAAATAAATATACCACGAGTCGATATTTCGCAATTTTTTAATAAAGTTTATTATAAAGCTAGATCAATATCATTGTCGCCAAATGTGGATTAGTTTTGAAAAAAAAAAATTGAGAAATATTTGATTAAAGTAATAATTAATGTTCAAATTGAAAATACAAATATTCTAAAGAGCATTTTGATTCAATTTAGTATGACAAGTACAATCAGTTTCATCCATTAATATGTATAAAGCTTTCAAATACTGTAAATATTATGTGCGATACAGGTATTACCAATGTAAAAATTTATCGAATTTACGATAGTAGTTAGTACATTTTTATTTTTGATATTGTTTTTGTTTAGTACTCACTCAAAATATTTGTACAAATATAAATGTCTGTTGGTAAAAATCATAAAGATACAGTCATAATCATTAAAATCACAAGAAACTCACGCATATTCATTCACACCATATTGTATTACCCTCGTTACCACCAAAAGGGTAGTAATAATCATCCCCAACATACTTCGCGCACGTTAGCAAAGAATTTTATCTAAAGGTAAGTATAAAAACTCAATAATATCTGTTTACCGCCAGATCTAACGATATGTTCGGCTACATCTAAATTTCGCGAAATCCTATTAAAAAACCTCAAGGAATACCGACCCTTATTTCGCAAGTGATAAATTCTACAATCGCGCAAAGAACTCAGTCACATGTTACACCGTAGCGGAACATATGTAAAAAGTGTAAGTGATGTTTAGTTAACGTTTGCACATAACGGCTTGGTCGTCCCGCGGAGGCCCCGAGCAATTTTCGTCGGAATTTTCTCCTGGGTATTTTAACGTTGCGCTGCGGTGTGATTGAGTGCAGGGCGCGGGGCGAGAAGCGATTTTCGAATGTTTTTCAGCTTAACGGTGTTAGGAAATTGTAAGGTGGGGGCTTATCGTCTTGTGAGGGTAGTAAAAGTATGATAGCAGTGCCTTGTGGCATAAAATACATATAAATATAAGAGTAGGGGTAGTTAGGGCTAAGGATAACTGCAGAACGTGAAATACTCCTAAATCGTAGAGAAAGGTAGACTGTGCTTCCTGTTATTATTTAAAACTCCTGAAATCGTGAAAAAAGATCACCTGCTCTGTATATTTCTCTACAAAATGTATGGAATAGTTAGTTTCTTTATCGCGATTTTAAGAGTGACCCCTAAAAAGTTGTTCAAAATGATAAATACTATAACTCGTTTTCAAGTTTCTGATTAACAGAAAATAAGCTTTATAATCATTTTCATTTTCTATTAAATTTTGAGATTCTTAAAAATACTCAATTATCAGTTTCAAAATTGTGTCAACGTTAATACGATGTGCAAACGTTTATCAACGTTTATTGATTCGTTCGTTTATTGTTGTTAATTTGAATAATTTGAATGGGAAGCTTTGGCCACCTAATGATATTAATTTTCAGTATCATAGCATAAAATCGTAACTATTATAGCACTATAATCGTAACTATTATGGCAATAAGCTCGCCCCCTATTACATGGGACCTAAATATACCGGCGAATATATAGCACTGCGTAATATGCAGTACTACATATAGCTAGATAAAAACCGCCATATTACCGCCCCGCTGCCTCTCCTAACTTTTGCCTCAAAACTTGAATAAGAGACATCACTCACAACTTTTACTCAAATCCCTTATCTGTCAGAATCGGCGGAGTTATACCAACTGCGGACTGTCGTGTCGCCATGATTCTGACGGAGCGAGGGACAAACCTGTGACGTCAGCAGGTATGTTTTTATATGGCGACGGAGAAAGGTGGGCTTTCGCGTGATGTAAGTTTAGTTTTTTAGTGGGTGAGATTTTTTTTGTAGTGAGGGTATATGTTGGGTTCTTTATCTTCGGGTTTTGGTGATTTTTCTTTGTGGATTTGTTAGTTATAGTACTATTTTTTACGTGAATTTTTTTGTAGTAAGTATAATTTTTCTAATGGTGAATTTTCTTAAGTTAAGTTAAGTGTTTAGTTTGGGTTTGTAGTTTTTTTTTAAGTATTAACTAATAGGCAACATTTTGATAGAGCTTTAAACAAAGAAATAAGTTCAGTAAAGCACAATACAGGATATAAATTAGCACTTTGTTAAAAAATATACATTTTACATTTCGAATATCAGATAAAGAAATAAGAACGAAATATTTATGATAAAAATAAAATGGCACCTACAAAAATGAAAAACAATAACTATAAATTGAACCTTTGTAACAATAACACAAGGTTCAGATTAAAACCATCCACCTGGACATCACAGAAAACGTAACAAATACACAACAACCATTGCCAGTCAGTGCCACAATAAACCATTTCGACGCCGAGCCATCCAATCGGAAAGTACATAAAAACGAACAGCCCGGGACTGTCCACTAATGTGTACGAAAACAGAGTCACACTGTCCCTCGTTGGGTAGCAAATAAATGTAGGGGATAAGTCATTTGCGTTCGGCCCCGGTTATAGCCGGTTACAACCGGTTAGATCCGGTTATGGCTAGTACTTATCGGTTTTTACTGGATACGCGTCCAGGTAGGAGAGTTGTAAAGTTTGTGGGTGCATTTTAAGAGTAAAAGGGGTATGGAGGTAGATATTGCTGAGAAGTAAAGTGTACATTTTAAAATATACAGAAAAGAGCTTTAAATTTTCTGCGAAAAACTTTGTAAGGCAATGAAGAATATTTTGTTGTCGTATTTAAAAAACAAAGCATATAACTGACTAAGCTAACTAAATTCAATAAATAAAACAGGAAAAAAAGAACGTCAAGAGTTTATCTTGGACATCACTGACATCGTTAAAAGAAAACATTGTGAGGTAACCTGTACTTGTAAATAACAATAATCTGAAGTAGCCAATGCACCTTGAGCAAGCATGGTGATCATGCATGGACAGTAAGAGTCTGACACTCCCTAGTGTCAGACTCTTACTGACTAAAACCCATCCATGTTCCTCCTAATGCTCTTTGCGTTCCAGGGCCTCGGTGATTCTTTAGAACAAATTCCGCAACCCTAGCAGTCCTAGGTTGACTTGCGATATGCTATTCTCAAAATATAAAACTCTCCTACTCAACTCACCCACTAAACACAACAATAAATCCACTTCAGATATAAAATTGAATTGTATCACTTATTGATAACATCCATATTTCCAATCCATTATCACCCTATAAACAGCTGACAACCTACGAGACAAAACAATTTTGCTTCAAGAAAAAAAGAAAAAAGGAACGTCACATAAAAATAGCAAACTCGTGCGAATCACAGATAATTTTTTATCCGCGCCAAAAACTTCCCGCCTTTTCTCTGCTTACAAAATGGCGCTCCGCTTTCTATTGGACAAAAAGCGATTTGTATAAAAAATGCTATTGTTCATACGGACAATATGTCAAAATGCTGCTTTTAGCTAAATTACTTATTTACGTAAGCTGTGTTGGCCGTATTTTAAATGTCGGATGAGTTATGTACCGTTTTGCAGTTTATTTAGGTTGTTTATGTGTTATTTTGTTAAGTTTATGAGTTTGTCATGCGACATAATGCCCAGACGTCAACGAAATTTTAAAAGCTGTCCTTTGCGTGTATTCTTTGCTTTGAATCGTTAATGTGTTCCAAGTCTCGTTTAAAGAAGAAATATTGCTAATTTTTCTATTATTATCCGGCTGTGATTTGTGTTTGTTTGCCTGTCTGTCACAGGGCTATTTGTCAAAAACCTGTTTTGAGAAGCCGACGGCCCACCTGATGTTAAGTGGTCACCGCTGCGTGCCTATTAACATTTACAGTACCAGAGGCCTTACAAATGCATAGCCATTTCAGAGACAATGTTGAAATTATTATTACCCTTTAAACCAAAACACAGCAACGCTGTTTTGCGGCAGAAATAAGTATTGTGGTAGTACTTCCCCGGACGAGCTCCTTCACAAAGATCTCTACTAGGTGCTACTACTTTTCCAAAATAACAATTTAATTTTCCACCTCGCAACACACTACAAAACCTAGCATTTACTCGTAATTATCGAAATCAAATAGGAAATATGTTAATTTATTCAAACAGTATCTCCTAGTATGTTCACAAAAATGCGCGACACGTTTGTCCAACATAACTGTAAGTCCTGAGTTGTGATCCAACAGTGTTGATGTATCGGTTCTAATGTCAACTGTATTAATTAGCACGTCGAATTGTCTCGGTTTTGTTGCTTTAACAATGGTAGTGAACTTAGCAAATTCCGTTTTTTTTTTATTTTCCAATAGGCTTGCGTTTGATTGCATCTCACCCGATCTTAAGTTATGATGCGGCCTAAGGTGGAACGCTTGCCTAGGATGAACCGGTTCACTCGTGTCTTGAAAATACCCAGATTATACTTATCAGGAAACAGAGAGTGCAGTGAATTTCACAATCTGGCAGATCGTACAAAAATGTGAAATCTAAGACTTCTCTGCTACTAGGTAGAATAGTAGGATTACGACACGACGACCGACCTTACCGATTCCGGACACGGCGGCTAATCTTAATGCAGACTAGCCAAGTACGCAGGAGACATTATAGTGCACAAGTGTGTGCGCAAACAGAGGTTCACTCCCTAATTCTCATAGTCCGATGGGACGGCAATCCGAGGCAACCGGGGAGAGATAAGGCGCAGGATCAACGGCTTTACGTGCTTTCCGAGCCACGGGGGTGTCACACCACCAACTTCTAACCTCCGAGCGGGCTGAACTGAGAAATTCCTAATGGAAAAATCTAATAACACTTTTTGACAAAAAAGTCAGCTTGTCAGCTTTATTAAATAGGGCACACGCTCAACAGTCGTGCTTGCTACCATGAGACCAGCGAGGCTGTTCAAAAGTAGGATTATTATAATCAGCAGTCTCTTTAAGCTATTGCCTCTCGTCACACTAAAAACAAAAGTGTGTTACAATGTACATAAAAGTTATTGCATCTAATTTAAATGTTTGTAAAGAAATTAAAACAAGTGGTCGGGAATTCTTACACCCACGCACTCGGTTGAAATAAAGCCGAGTACACATAGTTCGGTATCGTTGGCACCTCGTTATGTCACACAGTTTTATTGGTCCATCGTTTAATTAGATTATTTTATTTTAAAGGTGGCCGGTGGAAGTTAGTGATTGTGTGTGTGTGGCTTAAAAAATGTGTTAGGTGTTGATCCATAGCAATAAAAAATACACACACACATTTATCATCACGCTTGTATTCCCCGAAGGGTTAGGCAGAGGTGTATTAATGTACACTCAGAGCTGTTCGCCGGTATGTCTGTCAACCGTCATGCTATCACTGACCCCTTTCTGTTTTATATCATTCTTTACACAATCTATCCATCCACATTTATATTCATTCAATAATTATTGAATGAATATAAATGAATATAAATTATAATTAATAGTGAACTAAAACGTTACAGAATAGAATTGAATTGAAAATTTCATTCATGCAAGATTATAAGAAGCTACTTATATGGCTGATCGTAAATACATAATTAAACGGTTGCGTTAAGCTATTAAATAATGGATAAAATGTTTTATACAATCGACGATAATTTATAATATGCGTTTTCTAAGGTTTTTTCTTATTGCAATGCTAACATACCATTACGCCTGTATTCCCCGAACGGTTAGGCAGAGGTGTACCAATGTACACACACAGTTCGCCGGTATGTTTAGGTCCCATGTAATAGGGGGCGAGCCTATTGCCATTAACCGGACACAAATCCTACCTCCGAGCTACTACTGAGAATCTAATTGAACCAAAGACCTCTAACGTAACAGTGGCGTTTAGGACTACGAATAGCTTAACGAGGCAGTTCTGCTATGCTATTCTGTAAAAAATCTCCTTCAGTTAGTTTAGATGAACTTGAGCTGAACTGTCAATTCTTGACGTAGAGAGAGATCAGCTCGACTCATGCTCACTTCACCTTAAAGATATTTTTACAGAATCATCACCATCTTCCTGCCCTTATCCCATGTTACTTGGGGTCGGCGCAACACGTTTTCTTCTTCCATACCTCCTGTCAGCCGTCATGCTGTCACTCACTCCTTTCTCTTTCATATCATTCTTCACACAATCCATCCATCTTTTCTTTGGCCTCCCTCTTCCTCTCCATCCATCCACATTTATATTCATTACTCTTTTGGTCACTTGTGTGTCATCCCTCCTCTTCACATGCCCATACCAAGACAAGATTTTTACAGAATAAACCACCTAATCCAAAAAAGCTTAACTTTTATTTGAATTTATTATGGATATCGATCCATATAATTACTAGAACGGTTCAGTTACTGAGTAAATTGACCTAGTTGCTTCCCAGGGGACTGAAATCATACCCGAACCAAACGTTAGCCGGAATAGAGGTTAGCTGGACGGTTCCCTAGTTGATTCTAATCTTGTAATGCGAATAACTGGTATTAGGTATCGTGTAGTGGTCAAATTGCCTTGTGTATGTGGCCCAGTGGTTAAGGCGTCGGTCGTCTCTAATGGACGAGTGGCTTCGCAACCGGGCACGGGCAAGTACCAATGTGACTTTTTCATATGTGCTTTTTAAGTTTAGCCATTACTGGGTTGTGGAGGTCTGATAGGCAGTCGCTCCATGTAAAATACTTATATTCAGCTGCATCCGGTTCGACTGGAAGCCGACCCCAACATAGTTGCGAAAAGGCTAGGCAGATGATGAATAAGGGATCAAAAAAAGTTATCACAAGGAGTCTTTTATAGTTCACGGATCCCGGTATTAAAGAGATCGATATCAACTTCCTGGCAGACAAATATATAAACTCACATAAGGTACGCTAGAGGTCCTGGGTTCGATTCCCAGGTCGAGCAAAAAGTGTTATTGGGTTTTTCTATGAAATTCTCAGTAGCAGCTCGGAGTTTGGATTTGTGGTCATCTGCTACTTACTCAGCCCTAATTTATTTGGTAGCAGATGACCACACCTATCCACCATTTTCGTATGTTCAACGATCTGCCAAACACCCTGTATATACCCTTTTCGTAACACGCTGTATAAGGAACTCTACATTGATGACTATCACCAACGTTGGCCAAAGGTTGGCGATCACATTAAAACAGTCCAATAGGAGACAAGTATTTAAACTAAGCGCACTATTAAACATAATTGAATGACATTGAAGTTCAAATGTTGACTCGGTCTCGTCAGATTAACGGATAGTAAACGAGAGTTAAAATTTCGAAGAATGTGTTAAGTCACATTATTTGACGCAATTTTGTGGTAACTACTGTGTGTGGCCAGGAAATTGGCGAGTTTAATGAAGGAATATTTTTTGAATGTATAAATAATAAAGTAGGTACTTAAGATTGTTTAAATTCGTAATCACTGTAGATATACCTAAGTAATTTGGCAAGCATTAAGTACATCTAGACAACGCTGTGCTCCGGTTTGAAGCGTATGAGTGCAGGTGTAATCCCATCACAAGTATCATTTGATTAATTTCTGGGAAGCCCCGGCAATTTATTTGTAAAGATTTACTGAAATAAATACATTTTTATTTATGAGAAATTTCAACTTTATCTTTGGCATGGCAACGCATTTGCAAGGTCTCTGGTATTGCAGATGTCTATAGGCAGCTGTGACCACTTATCGTCCGGTGGGCGTCGTTTGCTTGTTTGCCATACAAACATATTTAAATAAAATATCCAATTGGCACCCAGTATCCTAAGTGACATTTAAAAAGTCGTATTAACAGGTATCTCATTAAAACATTATCTACAAAGAATTGCAGTTAAAAAACAAACAACCAGCTCGGTTCTATAAATAACTTGTTGATAGCAATGTAAGATGAAGATAACCATGTTTTTCTTTTGTTGCAAAATCCCGCTATGTCCAAGAAAGAAAATAAAACGGAATGAATTCGCCTCCCACGCGAGTTTTAACATGAAACTGGAGTGCTGAGATGTTTATTGACAAACGCTTCTTTATCTTGGAGCTCGTTAAGTAAGTAAGTGATTTAAAACAAGGGGATTTAATTGCATTAATTAATGGTTGGATTGAGAGATAGTTTCTTATTTTATTGATCGACTAGTTAGACTGCTGGGTCTGGATTTCGTTTGTAGTAAGTTACAAATCAAATCAAATCAAATCAAAGCATTTATTTCAATTAGACCATTTACAGGCACTTTTGAATTGTCAAGAAGTTACAGTTTAATATTGAAGCTAGTTGCTCGTTCCAAAACGTAGGTCTCTATGGAGAAGAACGAGCAAGAAACTCCATGGACACTCTTTTCATTCAATTTGGTTTTTACAAAAACTTGGTTACAATATTCTTGTTGCTTCTATATGTGAAAACAATGAAGTGAAAGAATGAAATATAAAAAATAACAAAATTATAATAAAGATGTAAGCCATGGCAGTCAAGAGATGACCAATCCCAACTGACAGCACCCGTTCACGAATATGACGCGTGCATCAGCACCATTTAGCTCAACCATCTTGAAGGGAACCAAACGACCCAACCCACGCGCCACCGTCAGCGAGACATTAAAGTGAGCATGACGAAACTCTCAACTGCCATGCTCAGTGTCCAACACATAGTAACTTAACAAATAAATGGCTCCATGGTACTCACATTTACAAAATTGAAATAAATTATGTTAAATTATATAATACTAAGGTTTTTAGTGAACCTATTCGACTGATGTATGTAATACATAGCAATAAAATAACGGTAAACGTTATTAAGGTCAATCAAAATGAAAAAAGGGGTAAGAAACATTCCCAAAAAAACAATATCTATTAATTTGTGAGCCCGAGTCTCTGTGGAGCAGGACCAGCATTAAGCCAAGCATTCTTATCATTAATATAATCTTCTAACTTATAATATGCCTGACTACATAGTGTGCGTTTGATGCAAGTTTTAAATTTTCTCTCATTTAGTTCGAGAATATCGAGCGGTATTTTGTTATAACATTTTACACAGTACCCCATAAAAGAAGTGTGTACTTTAGACAATCTGAAACCTGGTTGATCTAATTTATTCCTATTTCTAGTATAAACATTATGTCTATCACCAATTTTTTTGAAAAGATGAAGGTTTTTTCGAACGTGCATAATGTTTTCATATATATATTGACAAGGAACCGTCATGATATTAATTTTTTTGAACAATTCCCTTAGAGACTCGCTCCTGCAAAGATTATAGATGGCTCTGACAGCCCTCTTTTGCAGAATAAAGATAGACTCTATATCTGCAGCCCGCCCCCAAAGCAAAATACCGTAAGACATAATGCTATGAAAGTAACTAAAATAGACCAGCCTCGCGGTATCCACGTCTGTTAATTGTCTGATTTTTCTGACAGCGTAAGCGGCTGAGCTCAACCGCCCTGCTAGAGATGTTAAGTGAGGACTCCATTGCAGCTTTGAGTCAAGCGTAATCCCTAGGAAAACTGTCTTTTCGACGAATTCCAGTATATCCTTATTTAATGTAACGTTACATGACATACTTTTAACATTTGGCAAAGCGAATCTTATGCATTTAGTTTTCTTCTCATTTAATACTAAGTTATTTATAGTAAACCAATTATGAACCTCATGCATATCGTTATTTACGTCGTCAAGATGTTGTGCCTTTCTATTTACTTTAAAAATCAGTGAAGTGTCATCAGCAAATAACACCATTTGAGGTTGGTTTTTCAGTAAATGAGGTAAATCATTAATATATACTAAAAAGAGAAACGGACCCAATATTGAACCCTGCGGAACCCCCATCTTTACTTTTAAGCCTAATGAGTTTACACCGTTTATTTGCACATGCTGCAGTCTATCATTTAAGTACGATTTTATCAAGTCACGCGCTAGATGACCAAGTCCGTAATGCTCGAGCTTAAGGAGGAGTGTTTCATGATTTACGCAATCAAACGCTTTTGAGAGGTCGCAAAAAATGCCAATGGCATCCTGTGAGTCCTCCCATGCATTAAAGATGTGTTTAATTAAAGTGACACCGGCGTCTGTAGTGCAACGCCCTCTGGTGAAACCATACTGTTGATCGTGCAAGATGTTGTTGCAGTTGAAATGATTGAGCATTTGATTGAGCATCACTTTTTCGAACACCTTGCTGAAAACCGGCAAAATCGACACAGGTCTATAATTGTTGGTGTCTTTGCTATCCCCGGACTTAAATAGGGGTATAACCTTGCTGTGCTTCATTAAAGTAGGGAAAACTCCTTGGTCTATACACAAATTAAATATCAAAGCTAAATAGGGTGCTACTGTCTCAATTATTGATTTACATACATTAGTAGACATGCCCCACAGATCTTCGGTAACCTTGCTCTTGAGTTGTTTGAACGTCTTTATAACAATCAGAGGGTTAATATGTTTAAATTTAAATTCCTTGGGACAGGCTGAAACATTAGCCCTTACTAAATCCATAGCAAGTGCGGGCGAGGAATTTAAAGCTTCAGTAGTTTTAATTGGAATATTGGTAAAGAATGTTACAAATTCCTGAGCCACATCGATATTTGTGCTTATGGGACCTCGGGAAGTCTCTAGACTATAATCAGCATTATGTCTTTTATTTCTATTTGTTTCGTTATTAATAATTTTCCAAACCGTTTTTATTTTATTATCTGATGATTTAACCTTGTTACTAATGTACAAGGCTTTAGCTGACTTACAAGTATTTTTAAAAATTTTAGAGTAAGCAGCAACATACTTATTAAAACTTTCAGTATTTACATAAGGCTTAAGGCCATACAATTCAAATAGACGTTCCCTACTTTTCCTGATACCTTTAGTTGCCCAATCACTAAATAAAAATTTTGGGCAAATTGTTTTGGTTTTTTTCTTAAAAATATTATTAAACTCTGTTTGCACGACTGAAAAGAATTTTTCATACAAAGTACTACCACTATTCATATCAAGGCTCTGAACACATAACTTACTAATTAAAGTGCTATTAAATTTATTCAAATTACCAGATGTTATTGGTCTTGATTGTATCTGCACTTTTTGTAATGATGTTTTGTACTCAAAAGAAACGGTTTGTCCGCTGTGATCAGACGGAAGATAATTTACTATGGCTTTATCTAAGTAGGTGCAGCAACAAAAAACATTATCAATACATGTAGCAGTAGTCGAAGTTATTCGAGTTGGTTCTAGAAAAACATATGATAGGTTGAAAGATTTAAAAAGACTTATTAATCTACTGCTATTTGAATTATTTTCTAGAATATTGATATTAAAGTCACCACAGATTATTACTGATTTATTACCAGTTGTAAGTTTAGACAAAGCATCTTCCATTACAGTCTCAAAAATAGAGTAATTTTGGTAATTTGGGGGTCTGTAGACGCACACTATAACATGCTTATCTAGCTCAACACAGGACAGCTCAATAATATGTTCAACCGATAGTTCAACTATATCTTTACGGGGCTTTGATTTAATACTATTTTTAATAAGGATTAGTGAACCACCACGTTGCATAGATTTACGGTTGAAACAACTGGCCACAGTATGATTCTCATAATTAATTAACATTTCATACTCCTTTAACCAATGTTCTGTAAAACAAATAATGTCGAACATTGTCTTTTCTAAAAACAGTTCAATTTCTAATTGTTTTGAAGAAAAACCTTGAATATTTTGATGAAATATTTTTAAGGAATGTTGCTTACCTCCATGTTTACTATTTGGTAAGGGATTGCTAGAAGATACCTTTTCGTTGATAAGTTTAACTAAATTGTCGTTGGTATCTTCTGTTGTCTTAATTACTAGTTTAAAACATTATTTTTTGTTACCACCTTAACATTAGTATTGTTACTAAATAGTGTGGTGCTAATTATGGAGGACTTCGACATACTAATTATGTCTGAGTTAATATTAAAAGCTAATAGCCAAGCTATTTGACGTCTAAATCTAATGGGCAGATACGCTGTATCCCTAGTCGATCTTAATTTGTCAACAAAACTGTTGATGTCTAGAAACATAAGTTTATCACTATTGTGACTAACAAGAAAATGCATATGATTATTTAACATATGAATGTTATTATTTTGTGTCTTTGAGAGGTGCTCAAAGTAAGGAAAAGCACACAATATTATTTTCTGACAATTAAGTTTTAACATTTCTGTGACACTGTCAGTAATGTCGTCTTTTGTTACATTTTTGCTATTACCTAATAATATTGTTATGATAATTACATCTTTGGTTAGTGCTACGCTCCAGTTTATCGGAGTGTGATGAAATATAGCCTATATATAACCCTCCATGGTAAACGAGCTCTATAACATAACAAGCTTTTTTAGATTGGATTCAGATTAGCACTTTCAAACAAACAGACAAATTAACTCTTTAGATATAGATATATAAATAAAAAGATAGTGTTAGTTTAGTATTAGATAAAAATGCCTATAAATAACGTGTTTGTTTCTGCCTATGCCCGTAAACTAGTCTTAGAAAATAAGGAGCAGAAATTAGACTAACGATCAAAACGTCAAATCCCAAGGGACTTTTACCATGGAATGAGTACATGATTCTAGAAATCTAGAACCACACTAACTTATTCTTCGGCTGTAAAAAAGCTGTAAAGTATAGAATAGCAGATTTTTTTACTCCTCCTCAATCCTTGCTAAATGCTTTCGTTACCATTCCACCTTGTTATAGGTAGTAAAAAGTAAAAAAAAAACTAGTAACTATAACTGCGAAAACTTTTATTTAACAGTCCGTTATTTCCTGTAACGTAAAAAAACATGACTATTATGATCCCGAATTATTTCAAGTCGTTTAGCTTGCAAACTTTGGTGATAAAAGGGGAGGAATATTGAAAAATTTGAAAAATTGTTCGTTTGGAGCAGTGGTTCTTAAGTTGTGGACCGTGGACCACTGGTGGTCGTTGAAGGCACCAGTAGTGGACAATGACGTTGTCATGATCTGTGTTTATCTTTTGTTGAATATAAAAATAAATAATAAAATAACGAGTCGAGTCTTGTTTTGGGGCCAATACACAAAACTGCTTGCTTATTCTCAATTTTCAAGTTTGACAGAAATAAATATTGCACTTAACCAAAGATTAAGCAGCTGATAAGCAATAAGCATTTCTTTAAAATAAATTAGAAACCTTTGATTTCATATAATTTTATTTTGTATAAAAAATAATGAAAAGGTTTTGGGGCCCAACCCGAAGTGATAATTCCAAAGTAATTTGTAACTATGGGCACAGTCGTTTGTTTAAAGCGATGATATTCCAAAATCCGCCATTTGAACAGAACGACATAGTTGACCAATTTAATGATTTGTGTGTAGAAACTTAAGGCGCATTATTGTTTGTTTTGTAATAAAACGCTTGTTAACTAATCTGCGGATTAGTTTGACGGGTCGCGGTTGGTCGCACCATTACGTTTAGCTCTTAAGTTAATAAGCATAGAGTACCTAATGATAATTGCGTTGTCTTGCGTAAATGGCTGCCCCATTAGTCTTGTAGTTGCTAGTGCTACTGCTGGGCGTGGGGTTCTGAGATCGATTTCCATGTCGGGCAAAATGTTATTAGGGTTTGCCAAAAAGATATTTTTTTCACAGTTTGAAAATCGGTGGTTGTTTAAACAAAATAATTGTTAAGCCCTGAAAAGACAAAGACAAGGTAGCTAATAAAACACCCATCTTTATTTTAAACAACTCCACCAGAATATTTACATAATTTCTTCAGTATCCTAGTAAGAATACACAACTAGCTAGGGAGGAATAATTTACGGTACGAATGATACGACGGTTTGACGGCACCTGTCAACTTCATACCGTACGACTAAATTTACCCTCGAGTTGTACACCCTTGTTAATTATAGCCTTTTCAACGCTAAGCTATGTTTACTTGAATACGGCGGAGGTATACAGAAGGGCTTTTGAAGAGTAGGTTTGCCTAGAGCGAGCTGATATAAACGTATTCGATCCGAGAATTGCATTGTCGATTATCCAATAGCATTTGGGTTTAATTTTATTCATATACTAGTGAACCGCCCCGGCTTCGCACGGGTGCTGATTTCCGAGTTATCCGGTAGTTTTTTTTTTTACATATAAACCTTGTCCGGGAAATTACCAATACAACAAAAAAAGAATCAGCCAAATCGGTCCAGTTGTTCTTGAGTTATGCGCTTACCAACACATTTTGCGATTCATTTTTATATTATAGATGTGTAATCCCATTAATATATAAAGTCTTCGATCTCAATAAATACATACATCAACACACAACATTACAATGGTTTTGTTTGGCTTAGTTAATACTATGTATAAGTACCGTATTGAGAACTTATAATAATAAATATTATGAACAAAACGGGTAATTTTGATTAAAAAATCGATTGTGTTTAAGTTACGTTTTGCGTCCATTTGATTCGAAAATACGTCATAATGCGTAAAGTGAACTAGTAATTAAATGCACCATAACTATTTTAAAACCAATAGGTACTATGCCATTTTTGTGCGATTTATAGAAAAGATTATGCTACTCTAAAAGCGCTCCTACACTTGGCAGTGGCTTAAAATCTAATCCGATTCTGGACATCCGATCAGATCGACTGATCGATAATTTATAACAGATCCGATTTGAGCATAAAGTTACCTTCTTATCATTTACTGATGTAGGTAATGCTTTAATCTAAACTGATACATTACAGGCCAATGCTCCCGGGTGGGGAAGCGCCTTCAAACCGCTAAAATAATCTTAAATTATTTCACAACCATCTAAATAATTTCTTTCACCATATTGCAAACTAGCTTTTGCCCGCGACTTCGTCCACGTTGATATTTTCACACGTTATAAGTCACGTTTTTAGTTACTGCTCCGCTCCCGTGTGTCGTAGCGTGATGTTATATAGCCTATGATACTCACAATGAACGTGACTTTCTGTGGGTAAATGAACTTTAAAAACGGTTTAGTAAATCCAGAGATTACCCCCTACCACCTCACAAATTTTACCTCTGTATAATATTAGTATACCTTAACCATAGTTTAACTTCATATTTACTCAATACTTACACCCGTCATTGGCTACTCAATCTAAAATAAACTGATTAAATTATACCATCAGTTGATATTTGACGTTACAAATACAGACATAATGTAATCACACGTTTACACGAGTTTCCCTTCGTTTACACGGAAAATATGAACCGTCTCTAAATAAGATTAACGATGTGGTACAAGTTACAAACGCGAAGCATCTCAAAACGAGATCTCAATGAGGTAGATTAGTACCAGATTTGTAATGTCCCATTGCAGGACAAAGGCCTCTTCTCATGCAGAGAAGGCACGGATATTGATCACTACGCTTGCTCAAGGCGAATTGGTCAAATCCTCAGCTTTTGCGGCAAAAGTGTCATCATCATCATTTCCTGTCCTGTATACTATATTCACGAATGAGCTTACGCAAAATGATAATTTACAGATGTCTTGCAGTCAAATTCAAAATTAATTCTAGTTCAAACTCAAACCATTCATTTAATTAGACCATTTACAGGCATTTTTGTCAGGATTTTCGTCAAAGAGTCATTCAGTTGGTCAGTAAGTTCAAGCTAGTTGCTCGTTTCAAAATGTAGGCAGGCTTATAGAGCCCTGCCTACATCTATACCCACATGCCTACATCTGGCATCTTCATAGGAAGATGAACGATCAGGAATCTTCACGGATGCTCCTTCCAATATAGTTTTAACAAAATCTTAGTTACAATATTCTTTTTGCTTCTGTGCCTATGTGAAAACAATAAAGGTAAATTTAAAACAGCATAAAAATAATGAAAACGTAAGCCATGGCAAAACAACAAAAATGCAGTTAAAGTTCCAATAGACAGCGCCCGTTCACAAACATTCTCGCGTCCTCCTCTCCCTTGCCCCACCGCCTCACCTAATATAATCGCCACAATATATTCCCTGCTCCCTTTAATTATTCCTCACACATCACACGCCGTCTGGTCAGCGTCACTCGTCTTCTGTCCTGCTGTTATATACTTTGATGTATTGTTATGAAGCAGGATTGAGAATATATTTTTAAACAAGGAGGAGGTTATTGGGTCAACTGAGATGAGCAAATGTCTTTTATCTGAAGGCCCGTTCTTCTAACTAAATGATGTTTAAATTGAAATAGCAATCAAGTGTTACTTTCAAGAACATCAGTTGATTTTTGTAACTAAAAACGTTGACAATCAACTTCATTTCAGCGACAATAATATCAAAACTTGACAAAAATGTGGGCAAATCAGGGATATTTTTGAAAAATTGAGACTGGAATTACAATGCGAGCGTTGTTAAACTTACGGGATTATGCCCTCAGTTTGTTTTTACGTTTATTTCTGGAGAAGCACTTCTCCGATTTACATTTTAAATTCATTGGTAGTTTTCTGGTTAGGTGTTAATATTTATTATTAACGTGTTGCGCCGACCCCAAGTAACATGGGATAAGGGCAGGAAGATGATGATGATGATGCTGGATTTCACCCTCTTCAATCGAACCTTGGAAATTCTCAGGCATCTACGTGTCTCGTAGTAGTTTCGAGCTTTCTAGAGAATCTCAGTCAAAATTAGGCGTCTCACAAATTACTCGCTTCATTATCTTATCCAGAATAGGTACCTACCTACAGTGAATTGTGAGCAGAGAAGATTTTTTCCGTCAAAACTTTTAACACAAATCATTTCTCGGTGGGACAAATGATTTATGTAAGAGCACATGCTTTGTGCGGACGAATATAATAAAACGTTAGGTGACCTGGCTCTCCGTATTACCTATGCATTGTACACAAACATACATTTTTCATCGTGCAGACTAGGCTATGTTGAAGAGTATTAAATAATCTTTATTTATTTATGAATATGAGACAGCCATACAGAGTAACTTAATAATAAACCAAGGATAGACAAGATATTTCAGGTTATTTTGACAATAAAATGTAGGCAGGTCATCAGTTGGAGAGTGTAAATGGTTTGTATTATAAAGAAAGAGCTTCAAAAGTTTCTGTATCAATATTATTGGATGGCAAACACGCCGACGCGACGACCCATCTGATGATAAGTGGTCACTATATCTGCAATACCAGAGGGCTTGCAAATGCGTTGCCATTTCAGACACAAAGTTGAAATGTGTCATGAGCCTGTAATTATACCGGCACCCATAACCTTCAAACCGGAACACAGAAACGCTGTTTTGCAGACATAGATATGGTGGTAGTACATCTCCGGACCAGCTCCTTCACAAAGAGTTCTACTACAACCAAAAATAACAAGAGCAAAGAATAATAATCGCACTTCCTAACTTCTGGAAAGACTGAAAATCTTAATTAAATTAAATCAATCTTAATCACCAACACTAAACTAATACTAATTCGTACAATTTAGTTCAACGTCTCAAGGAATAAGCGAGAGAATTCGTCCGTCAGCTTGTGACAGTAGATGGTAAACCAGTTATCTGAGACCGCAAATTATGTGCCGGCGGACTTAAGGGGAGGTTACTTCGGACGGATTGAAGCGTAAAACTTGGTACTGTTAGCTATTTATTTAACTATAGCATCGTAGAAGCGAGGTAGTTAGGTAATTAAGGATTTGGCGCAAAAATATTTGGGGCCCTTTTTAAACTAGTTAGATTTTATCAAGTAAAAATATACATAGACACAATCACGCCTGTATTTTCTGAAGAGTTAGGCATAGGTGTACCAATGTACACTCACAGTTCGCCGGTATGTTTGTGCCATGTATTAGGGGACGAACCTATTACCATAACCGGGCACAAATCCTAACTCCGAACTGCTACGGAGAATTTCATAGAAAAACCCAATAACACTTTGCTCGATTTGGAAATCGCACCCAAGACCTCTAGCATAGCTGTTGCACTTAGGACAACTAGGTGAACGAAGGGAGTAAAAATTTAGTTTTTGGTTACTGCTCCTCTCCCGTGAGTTGTAGCGTGATGTTATGTAGCTATGTTACTCAGGAATAATGTACCTATCTATTGGCGAAAAAAATGTTAAAATCGGTTCAGCAGTTTCGGAGCTTATTCAATACAAACAAACCAACAAAAAATATTCCTTCCGTAAAAATATGTACATAGAATTGTCCTCTCTGTTTATATACCTTCTGTAAAAGAATCAGAGTACAGGTAAGCGCCTCTTTATTTATAAAGCATCGTCCAAAGAGTAATGAATAATGAAACCTCATACAGCTTGACGTCACCTAGGACAATATACTACGTTTACTCTAGATAAGCTGCTACTCTGTGTCACGGGAATAATAATGTACACGTGAACGAAGTTATTGTTTTGTTTTACTTGAGTTATCGCATTAAATATTGGTGTTGAAGTTTATAAAATCTTTGCTGTAAGTTTTGGGATCCTTGGATCTTTTATGTAGTGAGTTTTATGGTTCCGTATCTAAAATTAAGGTGTCGGGTAAGGCCGGTTCGGTCCGGGGTCGTAGTAATAGGTCTGATATTCTTGTATGTGTATGTATGTCACCGGGCTTTATCCTTTGAACCGTAAAAGACACTTGAAATTTTCACATAGTGTGTATTTATGCCATCAAATTCGCCGCTACAACAACAAAAATTAAAATAAAATATTGTCATGTCAAGTCTCAAGTCTTGAGGGAGGACTTGAGGGAGTGTCAGACTTTAACTGACTAAAACCCATTCATATTCCTTTTTGTACCCTTAGCGTTCCGGGCGTAGCTCCGTTCCTTCCGTTCCTCTTCCGAACAACCCGCAGCCCCGTCAGGCATCAATCCTGAGTGGCCCCTCCAGACTTAAGTTTGCGCACACAATTGTGCACTTTAATATTGGCTAGTCTCCACTGGCCACCGTTACAAAACATCGTTTGCCAGAATTAGGTAGGTATTCGTTCTGAAATAATAAACTTTTAACTAACAGATTAATGCAAAGTACAAAGACTATAGTTAATCGCAGAATAAACACTTACTGTAATGAAAAGAGTCTCACCCTTAAATGCTTTCTACTTAATCTGCGTAATGGTAGTTCAGGAGATATGGGCCTTAAAAACAGCTTCTTTTCGTCAAAGGCGTGTGTTGCGTGATTAGAAATTATTAATTACTTAGTCTTCGCTTTTACGTTAATTTGAGAGTGGTTGACTTTGTTTAATAATGTTGCGGTGAGGTTAAGATGAGTTGACTAAGTAATGATGAAGGTGGGCTAGAGAACGAAAGGTTAGGAGATCTAGTATCAGCTGTTACACTTTTGATTTATTGAATATGGACTAAAAATCAACAGGGATAGGGTTGAAAATTGTGTAATTGAGTGAAATATAACGAATGGCCAGTGGAATTATATTTTGAATTTCTATTGGTATTAAATTTAGATGCAGTATCAATTATTAAATAAAAAATTGTTTGCGCTGTGCTTATATAATCGTTTTTATAAATAAACATACTAGATTCTCCGCATGCATTTTCCAATGGATCCCTTGGAAGATGAAATATAGCGTGTGTTAGTATGTTGTCTCGCTAATAATGTAGCTTTCAATAAGTGAAAGATGGTTTTAAATGAAATAAATAAATCGAAGCTAAAAAAAATCGAATCTAAAAATCGGTTAAATAGTTTTTGAGTTTATCCATTTCACACAAAAATACTAGTCTTTTTTGATTAAAGTATTAGTTTAAATTTATAGACACACACATACATAACACAAAGAATTTTAAAGACACTCTTTTAAATGATAACCCAGCCAACTTCTCATCAAAAAAATCATTTAATTCCCAAACAAAATCAACAGTTTTTCCCTTCCTCTTAAGACGTGGGGTTAAATCGATTCCGTCACCTGCATCTGACGTAATTACAATCTTCACGCTTACGGCTCTAGTAGAAAAATAGCTCGGCAAAGGCTTCATGAAATTGGAAAATTCTTCGAGAAAATTCTTTGGATTTCACGCTACGAGCAATGTTGGGAGAGATATTTTCTGATTTGTGTTCTACGGGTTTATGAGTAAGTCTGTCCTGGTTGTGTGATGGGGTTAGCAGAAGCTTAGGTCAAGTATAAAAGTTGTATTATAATTTTACATACACACATAAATGTAGACACTACTGTACTTTACTGTCCTGTAGGTGTATATTGGTACACCTCTGCCTAACCCTTCGGGGAACACTACGGGAAAACTACAGGCTTGATGGTAAACACACATAAACTCACGCATTTTTCCCATGGGGGTCGGCAGAAACCACAGAACGCTACCTGCTACGATCCTTACATACTACTTTCGTCTCCTCCACGTACGTTCATATATCTGGTCATACAAGCACGCCCGTTACGAGTTTTGCGCACCCGACCTTTGTAAAGAACCTCACCAATAAGGTCAGGGTAGGTCTTTCTAGGGTGTCCCCTTACCCCCACACTCACATGATCTGCATCAAGATTTTAATGACATTAATTTTACTCATCGATCACTAGATGAACATCTAAAGGCCAATTGGTTATTACCATTATAATAGTGACAATTTCTTTAAAAAAGTTTTCAATTTTTAGTTCTAGAAACCCAATACATTTTTAGTAAAAAATGGCAAGAACAATATCAGCTGGTCCCAAACATTTTGTCGAGATATGTGATTTTATTTTCGCTATTTCAGGTCTCATAGCAAAAGTTGTTTACATTGCTGAGTTCAGGGTTTTAATTTAATTAAAATACACCTTGTATAACGATCAAAAGTGTCGTCAAAAACTTAAAACCATCTCATAAATCTATATTATAACCACTAAGTAGATATTCTGCTCTAAAACCATCAACAACCAATCAAACTTGAAAGCTTAACCTTTCAAATAATTTCGATAAACTGGATCGGAAATAAGCATTTAACGCTCGCTAAATGTACCAAAAACTCTCACAGCAAAAATTCCACACATTCCATACCATTGACTGGTTTCTATTACGCAGACTACAAAGACACGTAACAAACTCTTCGATGGATGTCGACCGATGTATAATTATCGCGTTAATATTTGATTTATACTACAGGTATTATGCGGAAGCTTCGCTAAGCGATAGTTAACTCGATAAGGACTATAATTAACTATCCGTTAATGGTTATTAGCGCGTTAACTGGTGTAATTGGCTGCTGGGTGACCAGTCGTGGTTAGGGTTGCCAGTTCATTTGGGATATGTGAGAAGAAAAAATAATTTGATTGTAATTGAGATAATTATTTTTTTCGTTATTACTACATATTATTTAAATTTCCTCCATTTCAATTACAATAAGGAGTAGTCAAGTATGCAGGACATAAATAATTAATTCAGTTTCTGTTTTGCTGTTAATGGTTATCTAATTTTGTTCAATTAACTCTGTCACATTGTTTTTTTTTGTGTTTAGCACCTACTTAAGTTATATTATAGACTGACCGATAACTTATGTAGTGCAAGCTGTTAGCATGCCTAAGCTGTTTATTCAAAAAACAATAAAAAAAATCGTGTTGCAGTGCACAAGTGTGTGCTCAAAACACAGCTCTACGTGCTTTTCGAGGTACGGGGTTGCCATACCACCAATATCCTAATTCCGGATTACTACTGAAAATCCCTAACAAAAAAAAAACAATAACAAGTTGCCCCACCTGGAAATCAAACTCAAGACCTCACGCAGCAGTTGCAATTGCGACCAAGAGATCAATGGGGACCAAGGTTTAACCAAGTAAACAAGTAATTGAAAAATAATCTTTGCAAAAATTAGGTCGTTCTAAAATAAACTTCATTTTATTTATCGTGAGCCAGTAAGGTCTAACGGCCACACACCCTAGTGTCAGTTACTAAACCGCTTCCAAGGCCTCTGAAATGGTTACCGATGTCAGTAATGTCCAAGACAAAATAAAAAATAAAAAAAAATTTGCTTAACATTTTAGACGTAACTAGACATACATACATACAAGAAATCAAACAAAGAAATATATCAGACACACATATATACATACACACATTCTTGTAATATTTCCCATCATTAGTAAGCGTGTATGGTCGGCATCCCGTGGTAATTTCCCTTACCAATTGGTTGATAATTTCAATAATTTGCTTCGGAAACGTTCGTACATCCGAGACGTGTTATGAAGATTAGCGCCGCAGTTAGTGGGTTAGCGCGATAATTCATGCGTTCTTTCTTTGTGTGGAGAGATGCAGGTAGTGCTAAGTAGTGCATCTTTGTAATTAATAAGATCGATAAAAGCAAACTATGTAAGAGATTGCGAATGTTTATTGTTCTTAGATAAAAATCTATTCAATTTTGCCATGATTTCTGAGTGTTTCAAATGTAAATAACACGTTTACAAATAATTCTCGTTAAAACCGTCATGTCATACAAAACTATCAACCATCATCATCATTTGACACCGTTGAAGGAAAACAACCTGAGGAAACCAGCTGTACTGGTAATAAATTAAGGTATGTTTGAAATAGCCTGCTAGTCCTGCCTTGAGCAAACATGGTGATCAATCCTATTGTGACTTACCTTCTGTGAATGAGAAGAGTAAGTAGCCTTTGCTCTGCGGTGGGATAACA
Organism: Caradrina clavipalpis; assembly: GCA_932526535.1. Classification (NCBI taxonomy): domain Eukaryota; kingdom Metazoa; phylum Arthropoda; class Insecta; order Lepidoptera; family Noctuidae; genus Caradrina; species Caradrina clavipalpis. The sequence continues at coordinate 1,549,321 of OW052111.1, read as the reverse complement.
ATAGGCTGGTATTAGGTATTACATAACCGGGAGTAATTCGATTGGATTTGAGGATTTTTAATAAATTATCGATATATCTATTTTTAAGTACCAAAAGTAGTTTAACACCATCTTCCTCTTTCATACTCTTAACCATACTACAAAAGAACAAAAATTAAAACCACATTTTATATCGAAAATCATTATCCAAACGCCACATTACCCCTACACTTTAACGAGCAATCCCAACTTCTTAATCCCCTATCTCTCAGTATCCCTACGGAAAATATCTGAAGGACAGACAGAGCGGTTAGCCCAAATTACGACTGTAAGTAATTTTGATAGCGCCGACGTGCTTCGAGAGTAAAGTGGAGTATACCTTCAGGGAGCCGAGTTCAAGATTAGGTCAGCTTGTTGCCTCTTTAGAATGGGGTTTCGTTTGGAAGAGAGGGAAAGGAAATTTACGTAACTGTGTGTTAGAAGGAGAGAAGTGATTTTCTTGGGTTTTGATTTCCACAATCATATTAAGCCGGTTTGTGTTGCCAATGATTTTGTTTCGGTTTTCTTTTGTTTTTTTGGATGGTAAACAAGCCGACAGCCCACCTGACTGTTAAGTGGTTACTGCGGCTTATAGACATCTGCAATGGCAGAGGAATTGCAGATATATGTTCACCGGTCTTTCGGGCATAGTCTCATACTTTATTCATACAATTTTAAACGCTTATGTGTGTTGTAACTTAAGACAAAGTCAGCTACAAAGAAAGTGGAAGTTTTTTAGTTGAAACTTGATTGTAAGGCGTCTCCGTGAAGTTTCTTGATCGTTCTTTTCCATAGAGACTTTCCATACCTTCATTCTAGAACGGCAACTAGCTTCAACTTCCAACTGAAAGACTCCTTGACAATTTAAAACTGCATGTAAATGGTTAAATTAAATTAATTGCATTGAATTTGAATTAAGAAGTGCAATCCATACATGATATACTACGTACTTTATTTGTTGATATAGTGGCAACAGAAATATGGACTCTCAACTCTACCTATTACGGTTCATAAGACACAACCCGATGACAGATAGACGGACAGCCGGATAGATATCAGAGGCTTAGTACTAAGGTCCCGTTGGCACCCTTGGGTGTGAAACTCTAAAAATAAGACCGTTTTATATATCCTATGTCCATAATAATGATCTACAATGCTTTAAAAGGTGCCTTTTATATTCTACATTAGCTTTACGACTACTCCTTAAAATAGAGTACAACCTCTTTAAGTAGGGACTACATGACTTCTATATTTAACTATCTGGCTAACAGCGATCTTTTCAGCCTTTCTGGGGTATCTTGGGCTCGACTTATGGGCTACAAATAAGGCAGTAGGGCCCACAGGCATTATGTAAGAAGCGGTAATAGGGTATGACCTATTTATATTTTTGAATATATATTTTGTATAATTAGTATGTATTTGTAAGGTTTTTTATGGACTGAATTGAGTAGGTACTCGTAATTTAAAAATAGCAAAAGTTTGGGTTTGTGTTTAATTTATTTTGAAGTAAAGTTGTAGAGCGCCTTTTCTGTTTTCTGTTTGTTTGTGTTTCTTTCTAATACTCGATGTTGTGATATTTACGGTTACGGTTAGACATTTTAACTGCCCCGTTGGTCTCGTGGTCGCAAGTGCGACCGCTGTGCAAGGGGTCCCGGGTTCGATTCCCGGGTCGAGCAAAAAGTGTTATTGGTTTCTTCTATGAAATTCTCAGTGGTAGCTCGGAGTTTGGATTTGTGCCCGGTTAATGCCAATAGACTCACCCCCTATAACATGGGACCTAAATATACCGGCGAACTGTGGGTGTACATTGGTACACTTCTGCCTAACCCTTCGGGGAATACAGGCGTGATGGTGTTAGACATTTTTAGTTTGTGAAAGATTTTGACAGTCAGAAAATTTAAGTTAGTTGTCCGTTCCAAAACGTTAGTAGATCTCTATGACAAAGAACGGGCAGGAAACATCACGGATATAATTTTCAATCAAAATTTAACAGCCAATTCTACCTATCATATTAATTAAAAAAAAAAAGTTTAATCTTATGGCAGCAACAGTCAATGACAAAAAATATACGCAAAATAAAAAAAAATTAACATATTAAAACTGAAATTAGACTGCGATCGCTCCTAAAAGTTAGTACAATTGCCGTCGGTTCCAAACCATCCACTATAATAAATATTTACTCAAACCTTTACGCATCGCCTTAACCAATCTATAACCAAAGCGATCATACGATCGCTTACCACCGTTTACCACGAGGCTCCTCTCAAAGGATCTCAAATACTCAAGAGACACTTAAACTGAACAAGAAGTACTTACAAGTACTTGTGAAATGCCTCGACAATAGGTTGACAAAGCAACCGTGGCTGACACACGTGCACGCTTCCTTAGCCGACGGAAACGCCTCTGTTCATATAAACGTCTTAGAAAAACCGGACAAGTGCAAGTCGGACTCGCGCACCAAGGGTTCCGTACCATTATCCATAAAAAACGGCCAAGTGCGAGTCGGAGTCGCGCACCGAGTGTTCCGAACAAAACGGCAAAAAATAATGTCTGTTGTAAGCCCCCCTTAAATAACTAAACATTCTGAAAAAAAAATATATGTGTAACTAAATATTCTGTGAATATTCTAAGCGTCTACCTGTTGCCGTTTTCAATATCAAGCAAAAAACCACGTTTGTTATATGGGAGCCTCCTTAAATATTCATTTTATTTTGTTTTTTTTTTTGTATTTTTTGTTATAGCGTCAACAGAAATACATCATCTGTGAAAATTTCAACTGTCTAACTATCACGGTTCATGAGATACAGCCTCGTGACAGACGGACAGATGGACGAAGTCTTCGTTATAGAGTCCCATTTTACCATTGACTACGGAACCTTAAAAACGCCCGATACATACGCAGCCTTACGCGACAGATATAGGAGGAAGCGATCGGGCGTGGAATTCACGGCACACGCATGTAGTTTGGGCTAACGAACTCGGGTCGGACAGACAGGCGGGTGGAACGCGGCGTTTTTATAGCATTTATTTTTTATTTAATTCAGAATAAAGGCAATGTTTTTTTTAAGTTCTGTAAAATTATTTATATTTACTCTAGACGTATTTTTTTATGTGCATGACTTATTTCTTTATTCCTGTAGATTCAACATGAAACCATTTTTTAGTCAGTGGGCATGGAATATCTTGCTCGTTCTTGACCGTAGCATTCTACTTATTCTACTATTTAAAACGAGTAACTAGCTTTAACTTTTTGACTGACCGTCTGATAATTCAAAAATGTAGAAAAGAATAACATGACATACCACCATCACGTCTATATTCTCCGAAGGGTTAGGCACAGGTGTACCAATGTACACCTTCAGTTCACCGGTATGTTTAGGTCCCATGTAATAGGGGGCGAGCCTGTTGCCATTAACCGGGCACAAATCCTAACTCCGAGCTGCAAAAAAGAATACTGTAAAATAATGGTCTATTTGACATAAATTATTTAAATTTGACGTTTATCTTATAGAGTGGCAAACAAAAAAACAGTATTAAGTGTCAAAAGAAAAAAAATCACAGCACAAAAAAAAAATGGGTAAAAAACGTAAATTCTTGCATGTAATAACACTTAATCAAATCTTACACCACATGTGGTACTAATCAGCTAACACATTTGATTGGCCACAGAAACCCGAAACCGTTTAAAATTAATTTCATCTTATTAACATATCATTATAAGTAGTATCAATCAATGTCATTGGGCAAGCGCCTTCAAACCCATTAATATCTAACGCATAGAACTCTATAGATCATGGGTACCCCAAAAGTGCCATTTAAAATGTAAATACACGCTTATTCCATATAATTTACATGAAAACTAATTTATATTTTGCTCTGATTTGTCACTTCTATTAATGAAGACAATTTATTATGGCTTTAAGTACTTGTGGATGAGGTCAAAACCATAGAAAAGATAATTAAAGAAGGCCCAGTTTTTGTGTTTAGTCGAAAGGAAACCGTAAGAGAAAATTTGAACTGCAGTTTTATGCAAATACTCACGGTACAGCAAAATTAGCTGTTTTCGATTACTGTCTCGCATGATTGAATTTTCATAATCGGTTCAGTAGATCCAGAGATTGGGTCCACAACCTCACAAACTTTACCTCTTTATAATATTAGTATACAAATATCAGATTCTGAACATACTTCGAATGATCTGACATTCTACTCTAGAATAGAGAAAAAAAAAGAAGAAATCTAGCAAGTTTTTTTTCTCAAGTGATAATTTTATAGAGTCGCACTCCTTTATTACTCTATCTTCTATTTATCTTTAATGTTGTAAGTAGACAAGCTAATCAAGAAGATCAGTGTAACCTTGAGCTTTAGAACTTCTGTAGTTATTTTTTGAACTAAAACCGATGGCCGAATATAAATCGCGTCATTCAAATAAATTTTATAAGGATGTTGTTGAATTTAACAAACAATAATAGTTATACTAATGGCGTTCATAAATTAGGCGGCTTATTGTTCCGTTTATTTGATTGCGATTGCTAAATCTTTGCTTCGTGAGAGAACAATTAAGTAACTGCCTTTTTTGTCGCGTAATTCAATTCAATGGCGCCTTTAGGTAGGCAGATCATTTATTGTTCATCAGTTGTGCCTCAAAGTTTTATGAAAGTTTATTTTCTATTATCTTTTTTATTATTATCTATCATCATCATATCGCCCGCAGCACGTCCAAGCTGGACATTACATATAGGCCTCCCCCATAGGTTTCTAAAAGGATCAGTTGGAAGCGGCCTGCATCCAGCGTCTACCTGTGGTCTTGATCAGGTCGTCCGTCCACCTTGTGGGTGGACGTCTTACGCTGCGTCCTGAAATAAGCCCTCTCTAAATGAATTTCATTTTATTTCCTCTTTTAAATGTTCATGTTCATTACTTAAGAGCGAATGTTTGGATAGTTCGATATTTATAAAATTTTATGTGAAGAATTAATACGACAGATAGATATTATTGTCTTAACATTAAAAATAGCTGTCAAACCGCCATATATTTCTGCAATTATAGTTGTTTACCGATAAAAAATCGGCGCTTAATTAAGTTTTTAAAGTACTACCATTGTACTATCTACTTATAAATACCCTTATGCGAAAGTTCACCAAAAGTTACCATTAAAAAAAAACGCCACCAAAATAACCGTCCGTCTGCCCGCCAGCCTAAGGCTTGTAAATGAAGTAGCGTCCAAATGTCAAATGTTTGTCGTCTATAGAAAGACACGCGCGTGTACACACGGCCAGGCGATAGATTCACGAACACACACAAATGTTTGTGTACGACCGTACACATGTATTGTGTACTCTGTGATCATTAGAGTTGGGTACTGTCTCCTGCTGTGTATGCCAACATTGGGCAAAGTTGAGGTTAGGATTTTGATTAGGGATTAATTACAGTGTCAGTGAATTTTGTGGTGGTTTTTTGCTAAATGACAATAGGCTCGCCCCCTACTACATGGGACCTAAACATATTGGCCAACTGAGGGTGTACATTGGTATACCTCTGCCTAAACCTTCAGGGAATACAGGCGTGATGGTATGTGTGTATGTGGATTTTATTTTTATCGAGTGATTAGTTATACACCGCGCGTTAAGTTACTTCTTTTATTACTGCTCCGCTCCCACAGGTTGGATCGTGATGTTATATACCCTATAAGCTTCCTAGATAAAGGGATAGCCCTTTTATAATGCAAAAAGAGTTTTTGAAATCGCACTAGTAGTTCCTGAGATTTGCGCTTTCAAACTAACAAACTCATCGGTTTTATGATATTTGTATACATATAGCTAAACAGTCTATCGGCCCACTTGATAGTAAGTGGTCAGTTGATCACCACCTTATCTGCAATTACAAAGACATCTCAGGTGTATCCTAGAGACAAAGCTGGAATGTCTCACGTATCTGAATGTCTCACGTAGCACTCTTCAAACCGGAGCACTGCAACGCTGCTTTGTCTCAACAATGGTGTGGCATTACTCTCTCAAACGAGCTCTTCCACAATAAGCTCTACTACTAGTTAACATAATTACATACCAACATGCTTGTATTCCCTGAAGAGCCAGGCAGAGCAATGTACACCTACAGTCCGCCGGTATGTATTAGGTCCCATGTAATACGAGCATATTGCCATTAGCCGGTCACAAATCCTAACCCCGAGCTGCGGCTGACAATTTCATGAAAACCCCAATAACACTTAGCTCGACCTGGGAATGAAACCTAAGACTTCTAGCGTAGCAGTCGCGCTTAGGACCACTGAGCTAACGAGTCAGTTAATTTAGGCAGGTACGTTAAATAACTGCTTTAAACTCGAAAACGGTCATTGAGCGTAAAAAGTTAGCTGGCTGTATTTACATGAGGTACGTTTTAAACAGCCACGAAAATCGGGGATTTGGGTAGTAGGTCTTATAATAATTCGACCATAAAGCGATCTGCGCACTTTTTGTTGCAACCACTATCCGAAGGACACTATGATCATCTTCTTCTTAGCGTTTCGATGACAAACCACATTATAATAAATAAATAAATATACTATTATTATAAATTATATTGATGCGGTGGGCCGCATTCAGAGTGGCCAAATTCTGGGGAATTTGGCCACTCTGACTGCGTTGTCGGTGGCAGCCATTACTATGATCATGTAACATATACTTACAGCCAAGAACAATTATATTGTCAGTATTCATACATACATAAAACTACGCCTTTTTCCCATGAGAGTTGGCAGAAACCACAGAACGTTACTTGCTACGATCCTTACATACTGCTTTTGCCTCGTCCACCTTTCATACATCAGATGGTTGTCTGAATCTTAACCAATATAAACATCTACATCTACACTAAACTAATATTACTAGTATAAAGGAAGATTCGTATTTTTGTATGTAACGAATAAACTTAAAAACTCCTGGACCGATTTCAAATATCCTTTGCCGTTAGAAAGCTACATTATCACTGAGTAGCATATGCTATATAACATCACGCTACGATCCACGGGAGCGGAGCAGACCAAAGACGTAACTTAACACGTGTGTATGCAATAAAGCTAAAGAGATTTTTTGTATATTTGTTTGTTTAAACACGCTAATCTTTACAACCGGTCACAATCTTTTGTGAGTATCCGCGTGTATACAAAAAACAAATATACCTACACACGACCCAACTTTTATTAGTACTGTTTATTGGCAATCATAGTCATTAAAGTGAAATTAAATTCCGACAAATCCAGTGTCGTGTTTGTTCCGGTGCATCAAGAACTGCTAAACGTATTCTGATTGGGTTTTCACATTTGTACATAAACAATCAATTGAGGAATGTCAGCTAATATTTGCTGTGATTCGGGTAACGGTAGGTCATCATCAACATAGATTTTAAATGTTGGGTGCGGTTTCCAGTTGAATACAATAACATACATGACATCACGCTCATTTTGTCTAAAGGGTTAGGCAGAGGTGTACCAATGTACACACACAATCCGCCGGTATGTTTTAGGTTCCATGTAGTAGGTACGGGGCGAGCCTATTGCCATTAATCGAGCACAAATCCCAACTCCGAGCTGCTTCTGAGAATTTCATAGAAAACCCCAATAACAATTTGCTTTTTCTGGGTTGTTCGGTTAAGCAGCTTCAACCTGGGACATTGTCTGATCAGGGTCCATGATGCCCCAAATAATGGTTGCAGCAGCCAGTTCAATGCCTTCAAGGTAAACCTCGAGATATAGGTATGGTGGCATTACTTCTCCGGACGAGCTCCTTCACAAAGAGCTCTACTGCTAAATATTTTAAAAACATCGTGTTGTTGTATATTAATTCTTGGATTAAAATAAATCTCTTGCGTTCGTTAGCCCGTGAAGATAAGAAGTTCATTAACTTCGCTACGCTTTTCTTTCTTTCGTTACGAGAAAATAAATGAAGTAACAATGTAAACTTCTTCGTCTGTTGGCGCTGTTCTTAAGTGGTCACAGATAAATAAATAAATGAAGCAGTAATGTTCAGGTACGGACTTTGACAACTTAGTTTGATCCATGTAATGTAATGTAATTCTCCAGACCGATTCCGGCCACGGCGCGGCGGCTAATCTTAATGCAGACTAGCCACGTACGCAGGAGATATTATAGTGCACAAGTGTGTGCGCAAACACAGGTGCACTCCCTCATCCCTAACTCTCATAGCCCGATGGGACGGCAATCCGACACGACCGGAGAGAGATCAGGCGCAGGACCAACGGCTTTACGTGCTTTCCGAGACACGAGTTTGATCTATACTAATATTATAAAGAGGAGAGATTTGTTTGTTTGTTTGTGACGAATAGGCTCCGAAACTACTGGACCGATTTTAACAATTATTTCACCAATAGATAGCTACAATCTTGAGTAACATAGGGTGTATAACGTCACGCAATGATCCACGAGAGCGGAGTAGTGACATAATGTAGGTGAAATAAGCCGCGTGGACGAATTCGCGGACAGTTCTCTAGTTTACAATAAAACGTAAATCCCTACCTGCCTATAACCAAATACATTTAAATATACTCATAGATGGGACAATGCGAACAAAAATCTACTACTTTCCACCTACTGATTTCTACTTGGCTTCTTTTGTTGGTCTTGTCTCAATGTGGTCCTGAGTTTGACTCCCAGGTTGGGTAAAGAGCTATTGGTTTTTTGATTAGGATATTTTTTTGTGGCAGCCTTGGGATGGAAAATTGGTGGTGTGATACTCCCATGCCTCGGATAGCATGTAAAAATCTTTTTTACCGTATCTATTTCCAACACTTTTGAAACAGCATTTTAAATATTTCCACCTCTATTTTATTCAACAAAAATCCTCAGAGCAATTTTCATAGGAATTACAGCAACAATGGATGCACTGCAAGATTCCAAGCCAGCCGAATAAAATAGGTCGTTTCACAGCCTGTAATGAACTGACACGGGAGAGACGAGATTACCTCTATATTTGGCCGGGTTATCCACGGCTGCAGTGAAGCCAAAGATTAAAACGATAAAGCATTGCAGATAGGTAACTTCGATAACAATATACGAGAGTGAACCGGATTCGGGAAGATCTATTGCGACCTGAATTGTTGAGAAATAAGGCAAAGTTGTAGTTTGCAATTTGAACTATTTCCAAGAATTTCGTTGGATTTTATTATAGATTGTCTGACGTAACTAGGACTGTGCAATGCGGCAGTTAGTTAATTTTGCGGAGTATCCAAGTGAATAGTTTTCCGTGGTATATTATCTGGAAGTTTTCTTCGTAACTCTGAAGTTTCATTTTATGCAGGTACTTATTCTCGTCTGCATTGAAGTTATACCACGTCTAACTTCTTGTCTTTGTCACCTGTCGCATGTGCCTCTTAATCTTTGCCGTGAAGAGACAGAGCCGTCAGCGTCAAATTAAACAAATCCCGTCGGAGTTATGACAATATTTGTAGTTGAGTTGCCTCATAGAGGCTGCCGTGAACTTGTCATGACTGTTTGGAAGTGTCTCCGAAACACTTTGTATAATATTTGATTAACAATGAAGTAATATTTTGCGAGAATTTTGGGAGGTGTTGGTAGAGGTGTTCTGTAATTTATTGCATTTGGTGTGTTGAGATTGTTTTAAGGAAGGGAAGGTCGAGATGTGCGGTTGTATTCTAGATCCCATAGTCGTCCGACGTTTGTCATTTTGAGAATAAATAGTGAAATGTAGTTAAGAAGGTATGCGTAGGTACTTGCTAGTTTAAAGGCGTGATGCGTAATGATCTATTTAAACTAATAAAGTTGAAAAGTAATAAAAACAGAATGGACTGGATATCGTGGCCCAGGCTCTATTCACGTATTCAGTTCACCCTCAAAAGATCATTTTTTAACTTCCTCGTTAGACGAGGTCTTAAGCGCGACTGTTACGTTAGAAGTTCTTGGGTTCGATTCCCGGGTCGAGCAAAGTGTTATTGAGTTTTTCTATGAAATTCTCCGTAGCAGCTCGGCGCGGTGGCGTTAGGGCTCGCCCCCTGAGTGTATGATGGGTACACCTCTGCCTAACCCTTCGGGGAATACAGGCGTGGTGATAACTTTCCATACAAAAGTGCAACACCTACACGGCCAAAATGAGTGATATTTTTAACAACCTAAGAAAAAAATTAACTTTGCGTGAACATGGCGATTGAATCCAAAGTAAAAGTTAGTGTTAGGATATCCCTTCTACTATCAATACAAAGTTGCTTACCATCAAAAATAGTTACACCTTCAGGCAACACTTTATCGGTAAAAACTCCACTCTAATCTGTATCATCCACAAATATTACCATCCACTCGTAAACATACCATAACTGGCAACACTTGTAAAGATACAGTTTAAAAACCGATCGTCACTAAACCTTCGTTTATTAACACACGTTTGAACTATTTCCACTCCTGCGCACGTTTGCGTCCCACACGACCACTGTTTACTCAACTGTATTTGGCATTTCTAAATCATGGGAATTTTTCTGTAAAGAGGTGTGGTGGCACTTGTTATTGCTTGTTGATAGATCGATGCCTTATAGAGTTGTGTCTATGGTATAATATTAGAAAGTCTATGGTAAATGATTCGTAAATCTTAAGGAAAAAAAGTAAATACAAAAAATCAACAAGTATAATTTAATGCTTTTGATAATAAACCAACCTGTGTAAAAAAAATATATTATATTTTAAATACAACACCTTTTGGGCTACACCGCAATCGGGTATAAGAGAGAAGAAAATTACTAAGCGCGTCTGCTTGTCTGTCAGCGGGCTGTATCTCATGAACTAAAATAGGTAGAGAGTTGACATTTTTACGGAGTGTGTATGTACTATCAATGACCTCTCTAACAAAAGTTATAATAAAGTTCCCATACAAGAAACATGTTTTTTTTCACCGTTTTTTGCTTAATAATGGACGGTGATTCAGAGCCCTTCAAGCTCTAGTCCAACTCGCACTTGCCCTGTTTTTACTTACTTCTAAAATAAGTTTACACTACCAACTTCATAGTAAACAACATTCCTTAACATGGAAACCCCAAAAAGTTGTAAAAACAGACATAAAATCCAAAAACACATCTCCAGCCAGTTACCCAGAAAAACGTATCGCACGAAACTTTTTAATTAATTATTCGGCTCACACAAAGTACGGAGCCATTTAAACAAAATGCTTTTACACACGTCGGGCCACCTTGAGGAACAACAAAGAGAAACTCATTCGAAAAATAGTACAGTACATTGTAATTAAAACATTTCAAAGCTTTGAATACATTAAGCCTTTTACATTTTGTACCCTACCGGATCCTAAGGCTATTTATAATTTTAAAAAGTTTTCCGCAACCTGAAACGAACCTTAAACTTTATTCGGTAAGGATTCGTTTCAATTAATTAAAATCGTTTTCTAGTAGCCCGAACATGCTGTATCGGAAGCGATTGCCAAATTAATTTTCTGCCCTAACTCTTGACTTATAAGGTTTTATTTTGATTGAATAGAGTCCCCATTCAGTATTCCAAGTATGCATCATCAGACAAACTTATGCAAGAAGTTTATATAGACCTTGCACCAACGACTTAGGTGTTGTTTTCGCTTGTTTTTGTTACGGAGTTAAGTTTGTTCTCATAGTTAAGTGCTTGTTTACTGAAGGTGTGAGTGTGAAAATGCAGTTACGTCTTCATACACGGTCGCCGCGTGTCATCGTGTGGATTTAGTAAGTGTAGATACGACGTTATTCACTGTCAGCGCGGATGATATTTTATATGAGACAAATGCAGTCTTTTCTCTTTTGCTGAAAATGTTTTAGAAGACTGTCTTCTGTTATATTATGTTTATGGAGATGTGGAGCGTCTCTATGTTTTGGGGAAGCAGATAGGAGTATTTTAGTGTTAGTTAAAGTGTAACGTTTGGATACAGCTTTTTTTTTAAAACCCCTGTGATTTGTAGGAAGATGCTGAAAAGAATAGAATATCAGGATTTGAGTAATGAATATGATAATTTGACAATACGGTTGGCGCAGTGGCTGAGCTATTAGCTGCTACACTGTGTGTCCCAAGTTCGATTCGGGACGGAATGTAGTAGTTATTATCAAGTATTCAAAGTAATAGTAGAGCTCTTTGTAAAGGAGCTCGTCCGGGGAAGTACTACCACCATACCTGCTTCTGCCGCAAAGCCGTGTTGCTGTGTTCCGATTTGAAGTAGCCGATGTAATAACAGGCACATAAAACATTTCAACTTTGTCTCTGGGTTGGCAACGCATTTGCAAGGCCTCTGATATTGCAGATGTCTATGGGCAGCGGTGACCACCTAACATCAGGAGGTCCGTCGCCACGGCTTGTTTGTCATCCAATGATTGTAAAACATAAACAATAAAATTGGATATTTACTTCAATGCTTCTAAACACAATATGGGTACTTATTGACCTATTTATAGCTCTGTCTCGGCTATTGACATTATAAATCGTTACAAGGATACCGTCTTAGTATTCAAAAACTATTTCTGGACAACCGTTTATTCGGAACATTTACTTTAATGTATCTTTAAGATATTTGTCATTCAACGAAAATAATATTTATCACAATTTCTTCTATGTTACAATAGTAATTTTCAAGAATTAATCGAATAAGTAAACTGCGATACCAAAAATTATAGGTTTTAGAGGTCTTCAGAGAAACTGACAATTTGATAGGTTTTGATTCAGCAAAGTCCGAGCGTCTATCCAATAACACTTTTTGCCCGACCTGGGAATCAAACCCGGGGACCCGTTGGTATCGTGGTCGCAAGTGCGACTGCTGACCCCTTGCTCAGCAGTCGCGCTTGCGACCACGAGACCAACGGGACAGTCTACTACTCAATACTATAGATGTGAAAGTATAAAATATGTTTGTTTATCAATCACGCCTAAACAGATTTGATTGTAAATTGGCGTACCGGTAGTCTTTACTTAGTAGTAATAGGGTATTCTACTCTGTTTGGCAAAGTACTATAATATGTTCGTTTCATCGTTAAAAGACACCAAAAAAAATATTTCGGCGAAATAAACCCGCTTTCATGCCATAAAAATACTTCAAAATTTTAAATATATTTATTCCCGCGAAAACAGGCTTCTGCGCTGTCCGCCATGTTTATGACGTCATTTCGGCATGTAAACAAAGCTTGACGTTTAAAGTTTGTTGTAGGTACGAGTTGTTGTATCTACACAAAAAGTTTACATTCCATATTTATATTGTTGTTTTTTGAAAAAAAATATGAATTACACTCGCTATCGGTGGTGTGTAGTGTCTAGTTGTAAAAATACTAGCGTAAAATCCCCGGAAAAACTGTTTATCCAAGTGCCGGACGACCATAAAATGAGAAATGTTTGGTTGGAACTCGCTAATCGTGATCCTATGACATTGTCAACTAAAAGTAGATTATATATATGCAAAGATCATTTCAATGTAAGTACAACCAAGTCTTAATAAAAACATTTGAAAAACAAAACATAACCTATAACTTTCCGATATTTTTCTACAAATTAGCTGTTATTTCATTAAAAACAACATAATAAAGGTAATACTTACAAAGATGTTTTCACATTCCGGAATTCGGCAGAACAGAAATCTGTATTACATGCAAAGAACTTTGCAACCATCATCGTGTCGATTTTCGGTAAGTTCGTACTATCTGCTTTTACGAAACCGGCTTCCATTTCGTGTTTTAAATAGTATTTAGCTTCTTTTAATTTAGTATTTATCAACTGAATAATTTTGACGAAGAGCACTGACGAATCGAAAATATAAAGTTTACGACTGGGTTGACAGGTGATGAGGTGACAGCAAATTATTATTGCCAATATGACGTCACAGCATGGCGGCTCGTGTTTTTAGTCACGTGATATACAGATTAAAAATATCAATTTTTAATTTTAATATTATAAATCAATCATGTACATCTATGACTCAAAATCAGTTTAACTATGTTTATTTTTACATAGAGTTCATTTTGTACCGATTTTTATATTTTTTTATTAACCACCGAGAGTACCCTATTAATAGTTTTCAGCACGTTTCCTGATTTTTTTAACTTTCTACGCAGACGAAACCGTAGACAAAAGCTTGTATCAAATAATTTGACGAGTACGTAGGTACCTAACCACAGTATTCCATTAATTCTACGAACAGAGCACAGCCACAGTATATTTCAGGTATTTCGGTTCTCCATTCAAATGCTTAGAGCAAGAAACATTACATTGAGGTGCAGTGTTATATATCTGAATGCTTTCAGAGCGGGGCCTTTCGACATTCAGTTGTTTTCAGAAATAACTTCGTGAATTCACGAATATTATATGAAATGTTTTGATTTATACATTTACATGGAAGTTTGAGGAGATATAGGAAATGCGTAGCTTGATTTGTTCGCTAGTGGTATCTCATTACATAGAAAACTAGTTAAGTGCTGAAATATTAGCGAACTTTACGCAAATGCTGATTAAATGCCCACTAACCCAGTGCGGAAAACGCACCCGCGCGTTCAAAAAATATTTCGTGTGGTGCTAAAAACGCACGGGTGCGTTTGAAGAAAGTTTACCCAGTGCGGCTGGACGCATGGGTGCGGCGATTACTACTTTGTCCAAGTGCGGCACGACGCTTATGTGAGTTTGACATTTTCGAGTTTTATGACTGTCATAAACTCATTCAGTGCTGACGACGCGCATGCGCGTTTTTCTGACTTTCACCAGGTGCTGCCGGCGCGTATGTGCGTCCATACAATTTACAAAACTTTCATCGAGTGTGGCACGCCGCACCTGTGCGTTCTATTGTTTCGTAATTGTTTTATGACTGTCATAAAACTCGAAAATGTCAAACTCACACAAGCGTCGTGCCGCACTTGGACAAAGTAGTAATCGCCGCACCCATGCGTCCAGCCGCACTGGGTAAACTTTCTTCAAACGCACCCGTGCGTTTTTAGCACCACACGAAATATTTTTTGAACGCGCGGGTGCGTTTGCCGCACTGGGTTAGTGGGCATTTAATCAGCTTTTGCGTAAAGTTCGCTAATATTTCAGCACTTAACTAGTAAAACAATTACGAAACAATAGAACGCACAGGTGCGGCGTGCCACACTCGATGAAAGTTTTGTAAATTGTATGGACGCACATACGCGCCGGCAGCACCTGGTGAAAGTCAGAAAAACGCGCATGCGCGTCGTCAGCACTGAATGAGTTAATGCGCGTAACTTCATTCGCAATGACGGTTATCAGAACTTTCATTATTTTTCTAAAACCTTAAGTTACTCCTTTTTGACATAAGATACCTGCCAGTGAAAGTCTTGTCAAAATATTGGTCCAGCCGTTTCGTAGATTAGAAAAAAAAGACAGTAAAAAAAAAAAAAACATGTTATCTGTTGTTTTTTTTTTTGTAATATTATTATGGAATTTGACATTGAAAGTCAATGTCAAAGAGTTAATTTTAATTAAACTATTAACAGGCACCTTTGAATTTTCAAAGAGTCTTCCAGTTAGTCAAATAGTTGAAGCTAGTTGCTCCCTCCAAAACGCAGAGAGGACTCTATGAAGAAGAACGAGCAAACAACTCCACGGACACTATTTTCAATTAAATTTTCACAGAATTGTGGTTAGATTATTACATACATACCTACTTCATTTTGTTCCCTTCTAAGCTTATGGTTTGCGCAAAAATAATAAACCTTTAGCTCCGACTTTCCTTGAACCATTATTTTTTATAGCAAAAAGGTTATTCATGTGTGATCGATCAGACGTGAAAACCTTTATAGCGACAACATAAAAACTTATTTTTATATTATTGTGCCAAAGGAAAATTGGTTTTATGACAATGGAATAAAGGTGATTGTGGTGTGACTCATTGTGGGGCTGAAGAATAAAATGTCAATGTTCGTATTTATAGAAATAGGACGCTCTGTGTGGAAAACGTTCAGGTTATAATTATGAGGGGCTGTCATTATTTATGTACAGTCAAACAAGCTATTTGGTATACAGGCAGCTTACTTGCAATTACTTTTAAGCAATGTTGTGAGTAGCTGAGCTGTCAATTTTTTTACATCACTCTCTTCAATGTGTCATTAGCTTAAAAAGTTATCTATACTAATATTATAAATAGGTAATTTTTTTTTGTTTGTTTTTAACGAATAGGCTTCGAAATTTTTCACCAATAGAGAGCTACATTATTCCTGAGTAACATATGCTGTATACTATCACGCTACGACCCACGGGAGCGAATCATTAACCGAGGATTTAACTTATGGCTAGTGAAGAAGCCACGCGGACGAAGTCACGGGTGCAAGTTACACATACAATAAAAATATATATTGGCAGTGTAGTAGAAAAACGAATAATTTTGCCTGTATACCAAATAGTTTGTTTGACTGTACCTTTCTATAGTAGGTATAGGTATTTAGGTAGGAGTTGATTTATTACACAAACATCCTTAAACGTTCACGTTACTAAAGCCAAATCACCATGCTTGTCCGATGGAGAAGAGATTAGGTACGATACTTTTGAGGTAAAAAACCCATTTACACTTCTGGTACCTATATTATTTATGGTTAATTACTCAATCCATAAAATGGGTTTAGTTCTGTTAAAAGGGACCGACAGACGACAAAATATCTCTCAGTAGTATCTTTTTTTTTTTTTTTTATGGACGGAAAATCATCAAATAACTTCCCCCGCCCTGGGCGGGGCGGGAGGGAGTGTCAGACTTTTACTGACTAAAACCCGTCTATGTTCCTTCATGTGCCCTTTGCGTTCCGGGGCGCGGTATCTCTTTCGAACAACCCGCAGCCCCGGCAGGCATCGGCCCTCAGTGGCCCCATCCAAGTTTGCTGACATCTCTTTGAGGCGCGCGTGGAACACGAACGCGCCGTCGACACGGTCTCAGTAGTATCTGCCCGCTACTTCTCTCGCTTGGCTTTCAACGCCAGTCGGGAAGAATTGCAAAAGATATATTCAACATCGCGCTATCGAAGTTGTGTACTAAATACAAAATTTATATTTTTGCTTCTGCTTGTTTTGCTTTTAAAAATCTTTGCCTTACACTAAGAATTTCTCCTGTGTCCTGAGTGTGTTTACAAATATATAAACTAACATACACAAACAGCCGAGCCTAGAGCAACTACATATATATTATGTAGGTCACACAAATATATTTCCCGTGCGGCAATCGAACCCGCGACACGTAGAGCAGTAGCCAATCGCTCCACCAATGCACCTACCGTGTCGTTGTGTACTTATACAATTGAAATTATAAGAAACACGTCTCAAAATCTTCAAAAACACACGAATATTCATAACTATTTATTCTATTCTCCGACTCCATCAAACCATCAAAAATGGTACTAGAAGCTGTAACCAATCCCTTCAGAGAATCCCCTAGTAACAATTCTATAGTTATGCTCAATAAAACTCGTCGGGAGAAGCTATAACGTTATAGGAGTTACAACTAAACTAGGCATCGAGCCGAGCTATAAAACATAAAATATTATAGTTATGTAACTGTATTCTGACGTCACTGTAATTTAGTAATGTTATATGTTATTTTCTGGTTTTGATATGGTATCTCTACTGATATAATAATGCTGAAGAGTTTGTTGTTTGTTTAGACGGGATAATCTCTAGAAGTAACTGTCGGATTGCAAAAATATAATTGTATGCTATAGCATTATTCATGAGGAACGGTACAAGCTTTATATCTTCACGCTACGACTGACGCGGGTGAAGCAGTAACCAAAGACATTACGTAAAGTGAAAAATTGGTTGCCTGTAAAGTCGGTATACGGGCGAAAGTTTTACGTGACAACGACTTTTTATGTCTGTCTCTCTCGCTCTTAGGCGGGCTAACCATGCCCGAGTGGAAGGGACGCGTGCCTCTCACTCGCTCTCATTGTGAGCGCATAACGTGAGCGGAGCGTAACGCAGTTTCTTGAAGTGTCACCCGGCAAACCAATTTATAAGACGTTGTCACGTCAAAAAAAAACAACATGTCGATTTGTTTTAAGTGTCGTGATGGTCCAATAGTACAGGCGTCCGCCTTTTATACAAGAGGTTGTGGGTATCGATATTAAGCAACTATCAACGTGACTTTTTCTATTTTGGCAACCAAGATGCGGAACCCATATTTGATGGGAACAGCTGATTTTGTTTTAAATTAAACATCATCGACAGCCTGTATTTACATGGAGCATTTTGAGCCCTTTTCGTAATCCCCTTATAAGGGTCCAAGCTCAATTAGGTACATCGCAGGACAAAATTTGCATAAACAAAATTGTATCACCTTACAAATGGTCTTGCTCCCTGCATCTTCTGAAGCTTGTAAGCTATCTACTCTTCTGTATCAAGTTCTTTGTACCTATAACAGCGTTTTAGAATATTGGCCTTTGTAGGACGAAAGCGTCTTCACTAATAAGAAGAATCAAACACGATTACTTCATTAGCTTACCTCGTGTTTAGCCCATTGATTTTTCCGTTATCTAAACTAATTCTAATAGGAAAAAAAAAAGTTTAAAAAACTAAAACCCGACTACAAAAATTCACGTTCTAAAAAGTATGAAACAAGAAAACATTCTCATCTGAAAGCCGTGGTCGTATGTGTAATGTACAATTTATAATATGCATATATTTGATATGTATGGAGGAGCTCGTGGCTAAATAATTACAGCCGCATAGACCGATCTTCCGGGTTAAGCCACGCTTGCCGAGGTTGGTCTGTGGATGGGTGACCATTTACCATAGCGAGTTTCCTCCGTGCCTCGGAAAGCACGTAAAGCCGTTGGTCCCGGCTGTCATTTGTAGATCTTTGACAGTCGTTACTGTTAGTCAGAAGCCAGAAAGTCTGACAATCAGTCTTACCAAGAGTATCGTATTACCCATTACTGGGTTGTGGAGGTCTGATAGGCAGTCGCTCCATGTAAAATACTGATATTCAGCTGCATCCGGTTCGACTGGAAGCCGACCCCAACATAGTTGGGAAAAGGCTAGGCAGATGATGATATATTTGAAATGTGCTAATTAAGCCCTTTAATTTGATATGCAACACGACCATATCAGGAAGATTTTTTTTTTCACATCTTTTTTCCTTTTGAAATGGGCAACTAGATTCATTAGTTTTAATTATTTTGACGTTCAAAAGTGCCTTGTAATGGTCTAATTGAGATAAATGATTTGACTTGACTTTGACTTTGTTTGTAATGGACAAAATAAAAAAATATTTAACCGATTTTAAAAATTCTTTCACCTATGGATAGCTACATTATCAGCGAGTAACATAGACTATATTTTATTTAAAAAAAATAGGGACCGTAGGAAAATTCACGCGTACGAAGTCGCGTAACGACGAAGTAACTGAAATAACGCACACACTCAAACACCCCAAATACAAACTAAGTAACAATCATAATAGGTACTGTTACTTTTATATGCTTAAATGTTGTTTATTTATAAATTGACGTGACAAAGGCTTTCATTGTATACTGGTAAATGCAACACGATCGAAAACAGCAGAATTTTTGTTTTACAGGATTGATTTAAAATAGTAGTGTTTGTGATTAATAAATATTACATAAATAAAAGGTGTTGATGGAAATAGGCTCGCCCCTATTACATGAGACCTAAAACATAACGGCGAACTGTGGGTGTTCATTGGTACACCTCTGCCTAACTCTTCGGGGAATACAGGCGTGATGGTATGTGTGTGTAAAAGTTATTCGTAGTATTGATTACTCTAACCCCTTGAAAAGGCCAAAGCCGGAGGTCAAAGCCTAGCATAGATATCCGTAAATCTGGCTCCCAGAATATGCCAAATTCCTAGCATTTCCCTATCCCTCTAGCCGCTGAAAACGTTCAAAGGTTAATCCTCCTTTAGAATTGCTCAAAGTACTAGTTCCAAGGCAGTTCAACACCTGACTTTTGATGTCTAAAACTATCCATTTCTGAACCGTTCACGGTTCAAAAGGTCTCAAAATGTCTTTTGATCCGAAAATAGACCTTATGCATAAACATTTACACTTAATCTAATCGGAGATCACCGATTATCTTATCTTTCACATAGAATTAATTACGCATCACCATTATCTCGTCTCTGATCTGAGTAGGCGACAAATGTTCTGAGATGTTCGCCAGATAACCGAGATGTTAGCTGATAAGAGAAGTATTGGAACATTCGTTTTGATGTTTATATACCTCGTTTAGTTTGATAGTTATGTGGGAGATGTGGAAAATAAACTCGGTTTTTCTTAATACAATGAGTATTCTGTGTTGGATTGATGTGTGTTTCGATTATGTAGGATTTTTATGATTCTGAAGTTCAAAAATAGTTGGTTGATTTTTGACGTGAAAAAACCATCACGCCTGTATTCCCCGAAGGGTTAGGCAGAGGTGTACCAATGTACACCCACAGTTCGCCGGTATATTTAGGACCCATGTAATAGGGGGCGAGCCTATTGCCGTTAACTGGGCACAAATCCAAACTCCGAGCTGCTACTGAGAATTTCATAGAAAAACCCAATGACACTTTACTCGACCTGGGAATCGAACCCAGGACCTCTAGCGTAGCAGTCGTGCTTAGAACCACTAGGCTATCGAGGCAGTTGGGGTGTTTTGACGTGAAATGTTTTTCAAATCAAACACGGGGACCAAGTTGGAAAAACAGACAATAACGAAATAGGTTTCAATCTTGAACACTAAAAGCGACTCGCTGACAAGACGTTCTACGTTAAACCAACGGCCGTGTGCCCCGACGAGCAGATTGTTGTGCTCTGTGGCCCCGACACAGCCCAACACGATTTTTTATTCGACGATGGCGTACCCTATTGGTTGTTTAAAGGTGCTCCCTCACCGGGAGCATTCACGTGTATTGTAACATTATAGATTCGACTTTGAGCATTACATTGCAATAATACCTCCCTGACTAACGAGCATTTGCGTGTAATGTAACATATTGATTCGACTTTGAGCATTTCATAGCAAGATTTCAGACGAAGCGGTCACTGTCACGTAGGCTACTGAGCGGGCAGGCGGGCGTCTGGGGGAAGTGGAGCGCATTGATGTTACAAGTTGTATCAAGATATTACACATTGTATAATTACAAGGTGCGCATTGTAATGCTCGGCTCTTCTCCTTCACTGATGTATGCCCGTTTTGTATTATTACAAGGTGCGCATTGTTATGCTCGGTTCTCCTCCTTCACTGATGTAATGCTCAAATCTGTAACGTTACATTACACGCGAATGCTCCCGGTGAGGGAGCACCTTTACAATAATTCAAGCATAGTTGATTGAGTTATTGTGGTGACAAAACCGCCCGTTGATCTCGTGGTCGCCAGCGTGACGGATGAGCGCGTGGCCCTGGGTCCGTTTCCTAGGTCGGGCAAAAAAGTGTCATTGGGTTTATCCATTAGGGATTTTTCAATAGCAGCCCGGAGTTTGCAAGTTGATGGCGTGACACCCCCGTGTCTCAGAAAGCACGTAAAGCCGCTGGTCCCGGCTGTCATTCGTACATATTTGACAGTCATAATTTGTCGTCGTGGCCTAATTCTGTTCTGTCTCCTGCTAGTTTGGAGGGAAGTGAAAATTATGTTTTTCTTACTCCTCCGCTAATCTTTTCTGATTAATTCCGTTGCGGGATCCAAGACAGTTGAATCGTTTCTCCGGGACTCGTCGAGCTTCATTGTCTCGGCGCTTTTCTTGTGGTCGCCACTGTTGATTCTGGCTTACAGAAGTTGCAGTGGTTTGGGAACAGTGTGGCGGGCTTGTCCCATAAAAAAAAGTCGTTACGGATAGTCAGAAGCCGGGAAGTCTGACAATCAGTCTTACGTCGTCTTCGTCTTGTGTCGTGCTTTTCAGTAACTGGTTGTGGAGGTCAGATAGGCAGTCGCTCCATGGTAGCCCAACACAGTTAGGAAAAAGCTAGGCAAAATAGTAGAGTGGTAACAAAACTATTAGAGAGTAATTGAGATTTATAAAAGAAACAGCAAAAAATATTTCACAATATGCAGTTTAATGTGATTTACATGCCAAACTTAGGTACTAAAACAAAGTCAAAATAATACAGAGTTTCCATTTACCGTCATATTCCTTTTTACCTTCGAATATTCCTCGTTGAGCCTAGTGGGGGGAGGACTGATGCACGTTGCTCGACACCGGTGAGTTACTACGCCGTTGCCAGTTCAGATAATTGTCTTGCAAATTATTGTTATTATTGTTGTTGTCATTCAAATAAGTCAGTAAGTTGTTGTTGTTGTTCTGTCGTAAATTATTATTGTTGTTCAGATTATAATCTTGCAAGTTATTGTTATTGTTGTCATTCAAATAATTATGATAGTTATTCTGTCGTAAATTATTATTGTTTAGATTATTTTCTTGCAAGTTATTGTTGTTCAAGTAATTGTTGTAGTCTAACAAATTGTTTTCAAGGTTGTTTTCCCGCAAATAATTGTTGTTATTATTTAGGTTGTTATTATTGGATCGTAGGTATGAATACTGGTGATTTACAGGACTGGCTAGTCCGCTTTGAATGGCCATGACGGCAGCAACGGTAATCACAAGTTTGTACATGGCGACTTATCGAATCGAATTAGAACAAAAAACTGTCGTAAAACGAATAATCTAACCGAATTTATGGGGCTTTTATACTTTACGTAGTAATCAATTTCCTTTGTCGTTGTACACCTTAATGATGTTTTTCAAATCGATTCTGAAATATCGATTATTCGGCGATGTTTAATTTTAATTGAGCGAATAAGTGTAACATTGGATTGTGAAAGGAATTTGAAACAGTTGATGCTTACAAAAATTTTTGATACTATACGTCATGCAATATAGGTAAGAATAAAACATGATTCTTATGTGTAATAACGCTTTGGTAAGATTTACCATCATCCATCACGCCTGTATTCCCCGAAGGGTTAGGCAGAGGTGCACTAATGTACACCCACAGTTCGCCGGTATATTTAGGTCCCATGTAATAAGGGGCGGGCCTATTGCCATTAACCGGGCACAAATCCTAACTCCGAGCTGCTACTGAGAATTTCATAGAAAAACCAAAAAGATAAGATTTTGATGTCAAAAATCTGACAAACGGGCTTACCAATGGTGGTACCCAGTAACTAGGTTGTGTCAGATACTCCATGTTGAATACTTATATTCAGCAGAGGTCGGTTAGACTGGTAACCGACGTCAATATAGTTGGGGAAAGTCTGGGCAGAATGTGAACTGATTTTGCTAATACTTAGTTGGTCACACAATTTTTTTTATTGTGTCGAAATCTTGATCTAGGAATAAAAATCGAGGATTTTTGGGACAAATACCATCATGCACTGTGCGCGTGGTATTGGGATTCCAATAAAGGAACATAATAAACGAATAATATGATTACTGACGCTATCGGAGAAGACGATAATAATAATTAATTGAATTTGTCGACATACAGCATCTTATTTTTTAATCGTTCCACGGTTCTGTATATGATTGTTAAAAAATTAAGCATAATAAATAGACCGTTGATTGTTTTAGTAACTACTAATTATAGGTACTAAGGGGTCTTCTTTTTAACAATGTTATTTTAAATGTGGGGTTGTTAGCTTTAGTCTTGTCACGTGGAAGGGGTCAATTTGGACATTCTTAAATTTATTTTGATATAAGATGTAAAGTGTTCTACACTATAAATAAATAAATATAAATAAATATCTTGGGACAACTCACACACGGCTATCTGATCCCAAGCTAAGCAGAGCTTGTGTTATGGTAACCAGACAACTGATATACATACTTATATAATTTATAAATACATACATATTATAGATAAATCACACCCAGACACAGAACAAACAATCATGCTCATCACACAAAGTTTGTCCTGGGTGGGAATCGAACCCACGACCTCCGGCTTAGCAGTCAGGGCCAGTAACCACTAGACCAACAGGCCCGACTATGGTTTCGGAAATCAGGAAAAATCATTTATAAGCCGTCTTAATTCTACAGTCTTATTAAATTAAAGTTTAATTTGGAATAATATAATATTTCCTGCAGGCGTTTCTACGGAAATATACGTGTGCGAATGAGACTCGCACTTGCCCAATTTTGTGGACTATGTAACAAAAATTGATTCATGTAAAATGATGTTTTGTATTATACTTGCAATGTCGCCGAGGCTGTTTTCAGATGCGTGAAAACGATTACATTAATCAATAGTATACCTATTCGTGTTATCAGACTTGTAGTTTTGAAAACAACATCATCAATTTCTTGTGTAATTAAAGGTACATTTCGTAACATCAGCTAATATCTAGAGACAGTTTTTTTGGTAAAGTTCTAAATAATAAAAATATCATAATATCATCAATAATAATATCATCATATCAGCCGCAGGACGTCCACTGCTGGACATGGGTCTCCCCCATAGATTTCCAAAAGGACCGGTAGGAAGCGTCTTTCTGCGGTCATGAACAGGTCATACAGGCCACCTTGTGGGTGGACGTCCTACGCTGTGCTTGCCGGTGCGTGGTCTCCATTCCAGAACTTTGGGGCCCCATCGGCCATCAGCTCTGCGTGCTATGTGCCCTGCCCACTGCCATTTCAACTTGCTGATGCTCTGGGCTATGTCGGTAATTTTGGTTCGTCTGCGGATCTCCTCATTTCTGATTCGATCTCGCAGAGAGTAACACTATTACTGTAACTTTTAATCTAAACAAAAATGATATGGGTGATCTAGCCCGAGTAACAGTTCTGCAAATTTGCAAATTGGGACTGCCCGGGACCTCTAACTGGGAAGCAGCCCGTGCTTTCTGGATCGGCAATAATTAAAACATACTTACATAAACTCACGCCTTTTTCCTAATGGGGGTAGGCAGAAGCCACAGAACGCCACCTGCTACGATCCTTACATACACCTTTTGCCTTATCCTCGTTCATACATCTGGTCATACAAGCACGTCGGTTACGAGTACTGCGCACCCGACCTTTCTGAAGAACCTTACCAATAAAGTCAGGGTAGGTACTTCTAGGGCGTCCCCTCCCGGCGTTGCCACTCACATCTGCCAAATAAATCCCTTTTGTTAGTCGCCTGTCACTCATCCTCTTAACATGACCGAACCATCTAAGCACTCTCTTTTCAACCTTTGTCACTACATCCACTTTTACTCCGCAATGATAATTAAAAATACAGCCATAATTATGGGATTGCGTTTCATTATTTCCTGTTATCTGTATTTCTGTACTCTGTACTAATATTATAAATGCGAAAGTAACTCTGTCTGTCTGTCTCTTCTTCACGCCTAAACCACTGAACCGATTTCAATGAAATTTGGTACAGATATAGTCTGGGACCCGAGAAAGGACATAGGATAGTTTTCATCCCGGAAATCCCCCGGGAACGGGAACTTTTAATCCACGCGGACGAAGTCGCGGGCAAAAGCTAGTATTTTCATAATTGAATTTCTTACTTAGGATAATATTATCTTTAAATCCTATTATTACATTTTAATCCTCACTTTCAATAATACAAACACCTCGAACCGTCTCGCTTAACCCTTACTCTACTGAAACACATTATCGTTGCATGGACGGCAAAAACGTTAGGTGTGGCCGAATCTCAGATATAACCCTTAATACGGTGAATGTGGCGAATTATGGAGGGTTAACAGAATGCGGTCGGGAGGAAGGTGTTGTAATTATGTTTGTTTTTTGGATGTTTTTTATAGAGCGGAGTAGGGACGGTCTTTGGGGCTTTGAAGTGTACGAATGTGTGTCTCAAGCTTGATATTAATATGGGTTCTACATTGGGCTGTAAGAAGCCATAAGTTATTAATCCTGCGTCGTTTTATCTATAAAAACACACGGGATTGTAACATAAAAAGCGCACCCTGAAATTAGATTGCTCAGAATCGACTACGGAATCGATTTCGGCTTTTTCTAAAATGGGTCATTTTTATCCCCATTTGTATCCTAACATAATTAAAACTGTGTAAATTATAGTCACCTCTCCGATGAACAGTGAAATCCAACGAAAGTGAAACATAAGTAAAGGCTGTAAGGTTTTCAAAACGCAGTTGTAAATAAAATCTATCGATAATCATATAAAACTGCGTGTATGCCTTAACTAAAATATTATAATATTATTATTTATAAGCACCTGTTTTGTCTTTATCTGAACACATAAGCAAATTTTCGGTGCTTGTGTTATAATTGTAATTAAATTTTCTAGTTGGGGTGTGCATTAAGGTATATTCTGTACTAGGTATGACGTGTTATATATTCTGTACGCTTAAATCTTAAATTAA
This sequence comes from Caradrina clavipalpis, assembly GCA_932526535.1. Taxonomy (NCBI): domain Eukaryota; kingdom Metazoa; phylum Arthropoda; class Insecta; order Lepidoptera; family Noctuidae; genus Caradrina; species Caradrina clavipalpis. Next base: position 1,523,006 of record OW052111.1, on the reverse strand, counting down.
TTTTAACGCGGTGTTCATTAAAAGATTCAAGAGTAAGGTTTATACGTATAGATTATCATGCTACGACCAACGGGAGCAGAACAGTAACCGAAGACGTAACTGAACGCGTTATTTAGACAGATAACAATACAACCCATATTTTCTCATCCAAATCAAACTATAAGTATGTTTTATTAACAAATGTTTTATTTACTTGACAGTCAGAAACGCGGTGGGCCAAAAAGGGTTTTTTAAATAATTAAAGTGACATCTATTTAATAAATAAATAATAAATAAATATCTTGGGACAACTCACACACGGCTATCTGATCCCAAGCTAAGCAGAGCTTGTGTTATGGTAACCAGACAACTGATAATTATACATACTCATATAATGATAATGAATAAATACATACATATTATAGATAAATGACACCCAGACACAGAACAAACAATCATGTTCATTACACAAAGTTTGTCCTGGGTGGGAATCGAACCCACGACCTCCGGCTTAGCAGTCAGGGCCGCTAACCACTAGACCAACAGGCCCGTCATTCATGGCATAAAACCTAAAAGAGTTTATATTTGGCTCATTAAGCCAGTGCCTCTACAGTACCTAGGTACTAAATTCTCGAACAACTTAAACAAACACTAAAATTCTTGTTTAAATTCCAATACATCTAATATTCCCTCAGGGCGTCAGGGCCTCCGGCATGACTGGAATGTCTCGTATGTAAAACGTCGGCTCATTATTGTCAAAGAGTTCTGTCAAATTATAAGTCAACAGTACATTGGAGGCAGGAGTGTCAAACAATATGTCATTTACAAGTTTCTGTTTATTGAGGGTACTAACGTTTTGGGCAAGCAGGGAATGGCTCGTGGCTTGTAGTAAGGGGAATTCGTCAGGATGGTCTGTGATGTTATAAATTACTTAATGTTTTTGCACATTATACAAGCTGTTGATTTGCATCCTCGTCAAATTTTAGGAGCTTGTAATAGAAAAAAAGAAGTAATCAAATATAATTACGATACCTGGCCAATATTGTATAAATGCTTGTTTTTTTAGTTGCAACTATCAAAACACAGTGTATTCCAGAATACTCCTCTTGCAAAAATCAGCATCACCCAGTTGCGTATGCGGTAGGCAGAGTTGTCGTGCGGCTATATCAATGCGTGCATAGCGCCTAAACCCTCTGGCGAGATGACTAGTTCGAATTGGAAAATCACGTCAAAAAATATAAATTTTAAAACAAATTTATTTTATTATTGATTCGTGTTAAGAATCACGAGCATAGTTAACTCCTCGAATTTGACGAGAATGCAAATCAATAGCTTGTAGATTCTTTTTAGGGTTCCGTACTTTGACACCTTTTGTCAAACGGGACCCTATTACTAAGACTCTCTGTTCGGTTATCCGTCAGTCTGTCACACATATATTTCGCGCTAAACGTATTTGAAACATAGTTTCTTTTCTGTTAATTGTTTGAAGTTGATAGAGACTGAATTATGATTTCAGTACGTTTAGCGCTTAATATATTTTAGTGACTTTTGGGTAAGCGAGCCTAAATTTATTTTATTCTTGTAATATATTATTGGGCATGTCCCAAAAAGCTATTTTCAATTTATTTATTGTACTTTTTTGTCCTAGACAGTAATGCAATGCATCAGAAGCAAACCTGGTATTATCATAATGCATACGAATCTGAAATTGCTAATCGACCTTAAGCAAGCGTGTTAGTCAACCCTCATGCTTTCTCTGTATGAGAAAAGGCCTCTGCCCTGCAGTGGGACAATAACTTAAGATTACATAGTATTGTAGGTACTTTCTTCCGTAGAAAACTACAAATAATTTGTATCTCCGTCTCTCTCCCAGTCTTCCAAAAATCCGTGATTTACAATAGGTGCTTTAAAACTATGATAAACGCGTACAGTGATTACAATGACAGCTACTAACAGCTCCGGTAATATATGACGTCCAACCATTCTGTAGGTTTTTAATTTTGACTCTAAATATATCGTAAATTACAGTGTTATAGCGCACAAGTTATAGGAGATAGCGGGTTTCTTTTTGGTGAAGAATAATGGTTGAAAATACAATAAAGAAATACTTAAACGAAGAGGCATGTTCAAGTTTTGGTTAATTGCTTTTTTTACATTTTTTTTTTTTTTTAACTTTATCCCACGCAGGCGTTACTCTTGTATCGTGGGTGTTTAAAAACATATATAAACTTGCATACACATAAAGCCAGACCCAGAACAACTATCTGTATGTCATGCTAATATTTGTTCCGTGCCGAAATCGAACCCCGACACACAGAACAGCAGGCAGTAGCTTAGACAGTGAGTCAACCATATCAAAATCATTTAAATGAAAAAATAATTTTATTTACTCCACTTAAATTTCTTTTTCTACAAAATGTCTTTAATAATAACCATTTAATCTGTAGAGCATTTGAATAATTTGTTTATTTTGTCAGTCAATAATTACCGCGATAATATTTCCCTTATCGTGCGTTCTTAGATTCCGCGGCGCCCCGCTAGCCACATCCAGTTTTAATGGTATTCAAACCCCTAACTCTGCTTGGTACTTTTAAACGGGCTAGCAACAATACCCAAACGCTTATACCGATTTCATTAAACATTCCACGCTTCAACTCATAACTTGTACCATTCAAAAAGCAGCTTAAACCGACAGTAAATAAACATTATATTTCTCAATCTGACTGTTGTTACGACCGAGTGTTTATAAGGGCAATCTTTTATGTATAATAAGCGCTATAACTATAGTTTAATATGAAACTATGCCTTATAATTACTAACGTGAACAAATATTAAAAATGAAAATTATATTTCCTTTGTAAATAAACAATGTTTTTCAAATTGTTCGTTTTGACAAATGTGATTGGTGTAATCTATGGGTTTTATATTTCCCATAGGTTTTGTAAGAGACTTATAATAATGGAGTGAGATTCCATTGTCGGTAGATCTTTTTAGGGTTTGGTACATTCTGCTGTGCGTCAGTCTGACAGTGTGCTGTATCTCGTGAACTGTAATAGGTAGAGCGTTGAAATTTTTACCGAATGTGTGTTTCGATTGCCGTTTAAAAACAAATTATAATAACAATAATTCATAAACTAGTTTTCTGACAAAATAGTATATACAAGAAGGGTGTGGGTAAAAGTCACAGGACACACCTATAGCAATATTGGTGCAAAAGAATCTCATGGCAAAAAGGGAAATCAAAAATTATATTTGTACGAGGACCCCCGATAACTTTGTTTAATTTTTACTATTTGTTGTTATAACGGCCATAGTAATAAATACTCTGTGTAATTTCAACTCTATAACTATTATGGTTCATGACACCCCCTGACAAACTGACGGATAGCAGAGGTATATAGGGTCTCGTTAACACCTTTCGAGTACGGAACCCTAAAAAATACCATCACGCCTGTATTCCCCGAAGGGTTAGGCAGAGTGTGTACCAATGTACACCCACAGTTCGCCGGTATATTTAGGTCCCATGTAATAGGGGGCGAGCCTATTGCCATTAACCGGGCACAAATCCAAACTCCGAGCTGCTACTGAGAATTTCATAGAAAAACCCAATAACACTTTTTGCTCGACCCGGGAATCGAACCCAGGACCTCTAGCGTAGCAGTCGCGCTCAGGACCACTAGGCCAACGAGGCAGACTAATAATATAGTTCCCGATTAGTTTCTGTTCCACGAACTCGACAGTATAGAGAGCAATCGTACCGACACTAGTTCCCAGAAAAAACGGGACTAAGGCTGACCTCCCACGAGGCGATGAAATGTTGGAAATAAGGACGCACTGTAAAAGAAAATCGGCCCAATCCTAGATAGACACACTTCTTCTTCTTTATCGTGACCTTACTGCCCAGTAAGGTCTGACGACCCACATACCCTAGTATCAGAGTTTCGAAACCGCCTCAAGGGCCTTTGACATGATACTGATGTCAGTGATGTTCAAGATAAACTTTGAAATTACTCAGTAGTTATAGTTTTTTCCATTAGGAATTTCTCAGAAACAGCCCGGTGTTTGGAAGTTGATGGTGTGAAACACCCCGGAAAGCACCTAAAGCCGTTCGTCCTGCGCCTGATCTCTCCCCGGTTGTGTCGGATTGCCGTCCCATTGGGTTATGAAAGTTAAGGAAGAACGAGTGCAAACGTGTTTGCGCACTCTTGTGTCTGGAGAATACATTTTACATAATATTTATCATAAGAAGAACACGTTTACCTCTATCTGTTATCCTTACTAATTATTTCAAGTATCTACCTATTACAGTTTAAACGATACAGCTTTGTGACAGATGAATACGAACATATACCGGAGTTTTACTGATAGGATTCCGGTTTGCAACCTTTCGATACGGAACCGTAATTATTATTATTATTAATCACTAGCTTTTGCCCGCGACTTCGTCCGCGTGGATTAATAGTTCCCGTTCCCGGGGGATTTCCGGGATGAAAACTATCCTATGTCCTTTCTCGGGTCCAAGACTATATCTATACCTACCAAATTTCATTGAAATCGGTGCAGTGGTTTAGGCGTGAAGAAGAGACAGACAGACAGAGTTACTTTCGCATTTATAATATTAGTAAGGATTTATTTCAAGTAATTATACTCATATACATATATTATAATGGTTAGTAACAATATTTACTTAAAACTATGTTAGTATACAATCATTCATAATGACTAATGACTAAAACCCGTAATCACATAATTAGCAACTACAGCCAATGCAATATTGCTTCAAACGTCAATCTATACCATCATCAATACAATCAACGTCAAACAGAATGCGACACACACACAGGCAACACATCGCCCAAACTAATCCCTCGCCCGGTGAGCACCCGGCCTTATTCAGGGAACTAAGACCATAGCTTTGACAATTGAAGCGCGATCTCTCGTCAATTTCACTCGTCGTTGGCTTTCGATTCGTGTTCCCTCGAATGTAACTGTCTTTTCACTTGCCCAACTTGAAATTTTGACGAATAGCTTGTGCCTGCGATTGCGTTTGTCTTCATCAGTTATCATGGGCTTTTTTTAACGCGGAACTCAATTTATATTTAAAAAATAAAGGAAGTAACTTAGGCTAACTAAAAACTCCTTAAAACACGTGCCATCTGCCAGTGTAAGTCCCGTCAAAATTGGTCTGGCCGTTTCGGAGATAAGCCAGTACAAACAGACTGACAGGCAGATACTTTGGTATTAGAATTGTATATATTTTCATAAACCTCTACCTCCCACTCCTCCTATTTATTACATGGCACCTTAACATGTGGGTGTATATTGGTATACCACTGCCTAACCCTTCATGGAACACATGGTATATTGTTGGTTGTATATTTTCACACTATTATTATGCATTTAATAAAAAGCTATATTAATAATACAAACAAACACTTCAACGTTATTTTTATTTATATAGATGCGTTGTCGAGAATCCCTTTAAGGGGAAAAGTTTGTACGCGAAGGAGCTGGGTGTGTTGCCATCTTTGTATTACGTAAAAGGTTTTGTGTGTGATCTGCTTTATTTTCTCTCTTTCAGCATCTTACGACTATTACAAGCTTCTGCCTGCGACTTCGTTCGTGACGAATTTGTTATATTATCCCACGGGAACCGTATATTTTTCCGGGATAAAAAATATTCTATGTGTTATTCCACACTACAATTTATTTCAGTGCCAAATTTTATCTCAAACCGTTCAGCCGTTTAAGCTTGAAAGAGTAACAAACATCACTCTATCCACACAAACTTTCGCATTTATAATATTAGTAGGAAGGACGAAAGGTTACGATAGAAATACAAAAGTTTGAATGAATGGATGTTCGCTAGTCAATCACGTCAAAACGGCTGAACGGATCTGGATAAAATTTGGCACAGAAATAGATTATGGCCTTTAATAGCACATACTTTTTATCCCGGAAAAGTGTGCAGTTCCCGTGGGATAATATATTAACTTTGACAACGACGAAGTCTAGCTAGTATCCTCATAACATTTTAGAATGGTTATATTACAAAGTTGAAAAATAGACTCTCAATTCGACACTTACGGTCGAATTTCTATAAAAATCTTTTTCATCTAATATTTTTCACCCCCTGTACGCCACCTAACTACCTAGGGCTATCACATTCTTAACTCCGCAACGAAAAAAATACACATTTTATCCGCAAGTACGTACAAATCCCATACAATCTTGGTACAGGACATTTTACGATGGCTCTGCTATCCTTTTATATCCCAACCCTGATTGCCTCGCCCTCAGGGTACCGCCAGCAAATGAAATGGGGATACAAATTTATGACTGTATTTTTTTTACGTTACAACCCTAAGGATTTTCATAAATGGTAACAAATCGGTTTTTGTGTATTACGAATTGGGTGTCGATGTTTGTTTGTTGATCTTAGCTTAAAGGGGAGTTTGTCATTTAAAATGGGGGGTCACGTGATTGCTTTATTGTTGTAAAATTAAAGTAGACTTATTGGAAATCATCGTTTGCTCGTTTTATCCCCCGACTCAAAAAGAGGGGTGTTATAAGTTTGACGTGTCTGCCTGAAGCAACGTAGCTCTTAAACGGGTGAACCGATTTGAATGCGGTTTGTTTTACGAGTATTTGAAAGCAGGCTTGCTAGCGGTGGTTCTTAGATAATATGTTTTATCAATAAAGAGTCTTTTAAGAGAGAGAGAGACTTTTTTGTTTTAGCTGCGGTAGGGAATATATTTTTCAGTCGGTTGTCAGCATTATCTGACCCACCCTAAACACAATCAAAATTGGACCTTCTGCCTATGATAATTAGGTTTAATTTCAATTTATATGAGGTTATCAGTCAAGTGCTCGAGAACTGAGAAGGAATAAATACAATAAAAATACACACACGCAAATTTGATCTTTATCACGTTAGCATTGGGTTAAATCTTATAACAACTTGTTATAATATAATAAGTGTAATAGCTTATTTTAATGAGTTCGGTCAAGTAACTCTGGTCTCGTGGTCTGTGTGTAAGACTGAGAGTGACAAGTTGCGAGATCAAATCCCGCGACGAAGATATTGTTTTGCTTTCAATTTAGAATTTGTTCTAAAAGTATTTCTTGTATTATTGTAAAGAACTATAGACGGATAATCTTCAAATATAAAGTTTCTAAAATGGTAATATTTTGGCATAACTTGTATTAAGTGGGTAGTTGAAAAATAAATATTTGTATTCATTGTAAAACTGGTATTCAAATGCTACTAACTAAGGGTATGCAGTGACAACGCGCAAACATTATTTTTCCTTGCCTTACTAAATTGCAAAAACAACTTCTCTTTACAATTTATTTTTGTCTATTTTATAGGTAGTTTTTTATTATCATGTCTTAATGGAGTGATTAAATAATAATGAAGGGATAAAATACAAAATAATCTATTTGCACTAGGATAAGGTTGGCTGCTTGTGCTGTGCAAGAATAAACTTTATTAAAGTATATATATGGTTTAAATTCTTTAGTCTTGTGGTCACTAATCGTTGTTTACGTTCGAAATCAAGTTTAACCTAAATATAGCTTCTGCTCAGGTGTTTCTTTTTTAATTATTTTATTATACTTTTTTTACAGTTCTTTAATGGACAACGCATAGAAATAAAACTAAACAATTGCAAATTTAAAATGTTTATTATTTCATTAAAACACTTAGGTAAATAAAGTAAGTAAATGCTCACATATTTCCAAATTAATATACAATATATTATGAGGATGCCATAATCAAATCTAACCATTTATAAACATTAAAAAAGGCATGTTTTCTTGAAAGTTTGTTATCGAGAAAATTTATTTTATCTGTGAAATGCTTTAAAGAGATATAGCTGCCTATTATACGTAGTGAATAAACATGTCATTTGAATAGAAAAAAAACTATTTATGACAATAACATCACCACGTAATTGGCAACATTTTAATGGTTTAACAATCTATCCATTGAGCATTTACTTACATGGTGTGTTTAAAAATATCCTAGATTAATTAGTAGCGGAGTGATGGCGCACCGTTCCTTGTTACGTTCATCTTTGTTCGATTTAAATGTTTTTTTTTTCATCAGTGAAGATCACAACATTTTCTTCTCAATTAAAATTTAAATATTCCTGGGCAAAACGGACCCCTCTTCAGCAGGTGTCAATGCTATTTTCTGTGCCGGTTTATAATTCCTTATTCCAGCAGCGTGTAAATGCCTTCTCACTGTTTCCACTGAAATATGGTGTTTTATTGCGGTTACACTAATGGGCAATCGCATTCGGGACTATACTTGATGTTTTTTGCCCCTGGACGAATCCGCTGAATATTTACTTTGTCTCCATAACGTCTTAGCTACAGTCGTATTTCTCTAAAACAAAAAAAAAAAACATTTTTGGAACCGTTTATGTAACTTGTAAGGAGTGAATGTAATAGTAAAATAGCCAACTACGCGTTCATTAATCACAATCAATTAAATAAAATAGGTATAAAAAAAAACACTTACTGCTATATTAAGACGACGACCAATCTCTCTAATTCCAACATTCTGCTCATGTGAAAATATGATTTTATGTTTGGTATAGTCATTAAGCTGCGACATGATGCTTTTTTACACCAAATTGCTTAAAAATACTTAACGAGTTATGCGAAACGATTTACAAATGTGTGTGCACAGTCAATGCTAATGGGCGTAGTGTAACTTTTGTCACTTAAGTAGACGAATTTATTATCTACCTCACGAAGCAAATATATGTGAACTTAAACTTTTTTAATTTACCCACCTGTTTACAAGATAAGTTATTAGGCGTAAATCATATTGGCCGTTCTTTAATAATGCAAACAATTTTGTAGAAATGAAATCAAATTAAAAAAGAAACTGATAACAGGTGGACTGTGTTTTCGAACCCACATGTTGTTCCTCGCCAATCCAACATCAAGCCGCCAAGCCACAAGAACTTGTTAAGACTCCACGAAATTCAAGATTGGGTTCTAATTATGTAAGGTGACTTAAAAGGTTTTTAACTTTAATGTCAACGAGATAATGATTAAAATAGCTTAACAAAATGATAATTATAATGCCGGTGGCTCCGACAACGTTGGGTGGGTTTATGCGTGTCTGTATTCATCGATAAATTGAAATTAAACCTTATTATCATAGGCAGAGGGTCCAATTTTGGTTGTGTTTAGGGTGGGTCAGATAATGTTGACAACAGACTGTACATACATAATTATTTTTATTTTATTACTTGTATTTTTTTTAATTATTCTTTGATTACTGCTCCGCTCCTGTGAGTAGAAGCGTGGTAATATATATTTGACGGGCCTGTTGGTCTAGTGGTTAGTGGCCCTGACTGCTAAGCCGGAGGTCGTGGGTTCGATTCCCACCCAGGACAAACTTTGTGTGATGAGCATGATTGTTTGTTCTGTGTCTGGATGTGATTTATCTATAATATGTATGTATTTATAAAATTATATAAGTATGTATATCAGTTGTCTGGTTACCATAACACAAGCTCTGCTTAGCTTGGGATCAGATAGCCGTGTGTGAGTTGTCCCAAGATATTTATTTATATTTTTATATAGCTTATAAACCTTCCTCGTCTAATAAATAGTAATAAGTAATCATAGCATTGTTTGTAGAAAAACTCGCTGATAAAAATTACCTAAAATACTTTTCCAAGAGGTGGATTTTACGTGTTTGTCAAATAAAATAAGAAAACATATAGACAGACAAACATATTAGAAGTTTACACTGCTAACCGTACTTACATGAAGTAATTTCCCTGTTACACACATGCATACAAGGAAACAAATTAAGCTTGCCTGTTCTGCCTGTCTGTACATCTCACACAACAAATTATAGTTTTAGTTTCATTCTTTTCTTGGGTTCCGTACCCAAGAAGGTAAAGCAGGACCCTATTACTGAGACTTCGCTGTCTGTCTGTTTTTGCCTGATATTGATAACAGCAAGAGGTGCTTTCAATATTCACTGAATATTTATTTATATATTCACATTAAAAATAAATTATTAAATTAAAACAAATAGGTATCTAATAGGGGCTCCCATACAACAAACGTGTTTTTTTGCCGTTTTTATAGAAAATGGTACGGAACCCTTCGTGCGCGAGTTCGACTCGCACTTGGCCGGTTTTCTTTAATCTGATTTTAAGCATATTAATATTTAATACAAATTAAAAAGTTCGATATTTTATTTTATTTGAAAGGTTTATTTAAATTACTAGATTTCGCCCGTGACTTCATCCGCTTCAAACTTAATATATTGTACCACAGGAACCGTACATGATTTCGAACAAAAGTAGCTTATGTGCTATCCCAGACTATAGTGTATCACTGTGCCAAATTTCATCCAAATCCGTTCAGCTGTTCGTCGTGAATGAGCAGCAAACATCCACACTTTCGCATTTATATTTAGTAATAATATTTCAGAAATATGTACGATATTTACACACTGCCTCGTTAGCCTAGTGGTCCTAAGAGCGGCTGCTACGCTAGATGTCTTGGGTTCAATTCCTAGGTCGAGCAAAGTGTTTTTAGGTTTTTCTATGAAATTTTCAGTAGCAGCTCGGAGTTAGGAGTTGTGCCAGGTTAATGGCAATAGGCTCGCCCCTATTACATGGGATCTAAAACATGATGGAAAACTGAGGTTGTACATTGGTACACCTCTACCTTACCATTCGGTGAATAAAGGCGTGATGGTATGTTATGTTTTTAATTAATTAATTTCCTATTTTTCTGCACTCCCTACCTCATAAGCTCCGCGAGACTTGCTCCGTGAAAAGTGCAACAAGAATAAAAAAAACATTTGTTCCAATAATCTTCGTCTTACAAAAGCTTTTGTGTTGTGTAGCGTCTTTATTCTTCTTCTTCTTCTTCTTCATATTAGTGCGAAGAACAATGTTAATGGTTCATGTCTTCGGAACAATAAATGCTACGACAATTTATTATAAATGCGAAAGTTTGTGTGGATCACGGATGGATGGATTTTTGTTTGTTATTCTTTCATGTGAATACTACTGAACGGATTTTGATGAAATTTTACAGTAATGTAGTTTATACATCACAGTAACACATAGGCTATAAGTTAAAAGGATATTGTGTAATTTAGCCAAAATATACCCAATGTTATGTGTCAAGTATGTGGGAAAAATTCCTGCCATCTGAGTATGAAGGAAGTACCCACCTAACTACTAATTTTCTCCAGTTTCTGCGAGGGCGTAACTGCGGGCGGTAGCTAGTATCCACATAAAATAGGCCAGTCGTGTAGGTGACAATTATTTATTATTATCGTAATTAGGTAATCTCTACACTTACCTACGCATATTTAAAAAAAAAACGACGGGTTGCACTCCGGGAGTGCCGGCAGAAGTGAAAACTTGAATATTAACGTTGTGCATTTTGATATTTTGGAATGGTTAGGGAATAATTTTGCACGAATTGCTTTAATTATCAGTATAAAAGTACTATCATTTATGTGATAATTAATTAATTTATTTATACAATATTTATTTAGTAAGATTTTCGATCAGGTCACGTGTCCTGACGCGAGATTAAATTTTTTTACCCATTACAAAAAAAGTGTACAACGCCGCTAAAGAAGTTTTCACTTCAAAAACATTTTATTGGATAGTAATGGACGATAGATAATAATTCTAATTACTGTGTTACTGATGCAATAAGTTGTAAATTAGTAGGTAGATAATATTTATTGTAAATAATAATAAATCTACCAATTTACCTAAAAAATGTCGTTACACATTTCAATGGAGTATTTTATCATTTGGCTATTCAGCAATCAAAATATTGAGCATTAAAATAGCCTTAACATACTTTATTGCCCAGGGTGTGTCTTACGTACCTACCTACCTTTGGGTGTGTGCTATTTTAATGTGCCTAGCGGTTTGGTGATCATATCAGATCGGAGAACTGTGCCATTAGACTATCCATTAGCGGTTATTACATTAAGATACACTGTCTATAGCAGATAATTTATTTTTATGTTGGATCCTGTCGATTTGTAGCAAAATATAGCATGATATTTTTACAGTAATTCTTGTTTGTTTGTTTGTTTATTTGTTTGAAAAATAAGAGGGAAGAGAGGATGTAGTGACAAAAGTTAAAAAGAAAGACCCATCCTGACCTTATTGGGGAGGTTCTTCAGAAAGGTCGAGTGCGCAGTACTCGTAACCGGCGCGGGCGTGCTTGTATGACCAGATGTATGAACGTGGCGAAAGAAGTCTGTAAGGATCGAAGCAGGTGGCGTTCTGTGGTGTCTGCCTACCCCCATGGGAAAAAGGCGTGTGTTTATATATGTATGTATGTATGATTGTAAAAAGGCGCTAATCTCTGTCAAATTGGAAAACATCTTTATGTAATCACGGGTGTGGAGCAGTAACCAAAGACGTAACATAACGCAGAAGAAAAAATCTGACAAAAGTCGCCGGCAGAAACTAGTGAGTAATATCATACAAAAATACAAAAACCTATTTACTCTGAGTAAGCTCTCTCATAGGAAAACGTAACAGTGGAAATGTCGCCAAGTTGTAACTGCTTATGGCTCTGTTTACCCTCGAACCGAACAATAAGCCTAATGCACGAACTTCGTACTTCAGCCAAAACGGTTTATATACAGGTTGATACGAAAATCGCACAAAATGAAAAATATATTTCATGTGATTTTCGGAACTGCCTCGTTAACCTAGTGGTCCTAAGCACGACTGCTACGCTAGATGTCCTGGGTTCCATTCCCAGGTCGAGCAAAAAATTTTATTGGGTTTTTCTATGGAAATATCAGCAGCAGCTCGGAGTTTGGATTTTTGCCCTGTTAATGGCAATAGGCCCCCTATTACATGGACCGAAATATACCGGCGATCTGTGGGTGTACATTGGTACACCTCTGCCTAACCCTTCGGGGAATACAGGCGTGATGGTGATATTCGGATTTTGGAAATTCAATTGTGATGTCTACAATATGATAATTTTGATTATTACTCGTATTAATGCTAGTTCAGCTAGTTTATATAAAATTGGAATCGGGGTTTTCCAAGAATATAATGACTTATAATAGTTTTTCTAATAATCGTTCTACAAAACGTTTACATAAATCAAAGGCTAGATTTCATTTATGTAAACGTTTGCTTTATGTTATGTAGGTCATTTTTATTAAGCCTCGCCATAATGCCTAAAAATAGACACAGTTTTTTAGTTTTTGCCCGCATTTTTGTCTGCGGGAATTTCGGTTACCATGGATGCAGATGAAGTCGCTGAATATAACATAGCCTATGTCCTTTCTTGGGATTCAAACCTACCCGTACCAAATTTATTCTAAATCAGTTCAGGATAAAGGCCTCTACCAGTCTAACCAAGGGATATCGTGTTCCCCAGTTACTAGGTTGTGGAGGTCAGATGGGCAGTCGCTCCAAGTAAAACACTGGTATTCAGCTGCATCCGGTTAGACTGGAAGCCGACCCCAACATATCTGGGAATAGGTTAAGCAGATGATGAGTTCAGGATAAAGGCCTCTTCTCATACAGAGAAGGCACGAGCACAAATCACCACGCTTGCCCAACTGTGTTACATCGCACAGAAAATTTTATAGCCTTTCTGCAAACCCATCAACATCATTTACAGCCTATTTTCCCCACTGCACAGCATTAACTCACGCCGATAGGCCATTTTCCCCCATTACAATTTATTAATTACCCCAAATAGGGTCAGTAATTTAAACATCACCCACCCCGTATAATGTCAAAGTTCATTCAAAAACATTTACATAAAAAAAATTATGCATAGCGCTGTTAACTTTTATCACAATTGTTATGGGGTAGCCATAGGCTGTTTATGGGGCCCTTAATTGATGGGGTCGCCTATATGCCTACTCGTATAAGGAAAAATAGAACCGTGAGATGTCCCCTTAAGTGATTGTTGTGTTTGTCGATCGATAGGAATGTTGTTCTTTTGGAGTGTAGTGTGTGAGTGGAAGAACTTGAAGAAATATATATTAATGCATGCTAGCTTCTGCCCGCGGCTTCGTGTGCGTACTTTTCTACTACATCTTAAACATCCCGGGGCAAAAAGTAGTTCATTTTGAGTTTTTACCCGACTGCGACAGAAGGAGGGTTATGTTTTTCGAGGGTATGTTTGTATGTATGTATGTATGTATGTATAATTGTTTGGCACGCTCTGCAGCCTGAACGGCTCGATGGATTTTAGCTTGAGAGGTGTCGTTAGATTCGTATTTACTGTGAGAGTGACACTGGGTATATCAAAATAAAAAAAACAAAATGGCGGATTTTTGGCGCCAAATTCAAATGTTTGGATCGCTCTGCAGCCTGAACGGCTCGATGGATTTTAGCTTGAGAGGTGTCGTTAGATTCGTATTTACTGTGAGAGTGACACTGGGTATATCAAAATAAAAAACTAAAAAAAATAAAAAATAAAAAACGGTAATTTAAAAAACTAAAAAACCCGACTGCTATTCTTTAAAAATCCCTAAAACAAGATAAATTGTAGCAGTCGGGACCCATTCGGGACCATCTGCAATGTAATATAGGTATGTGCTCTCAATTCACTAATCCTCCATTTCTAGAATGGGTCCCGACTGCTACAATTTATCTTGTTTTAGGGATTTTTAAAGAATAGCAGTCGGGTTTTTTAGTTTTTTAAATTACCGTTTTTTAGACTATAATCTATCTCGGAGCAAAATTTCATGCAGATTTGTTCAGCCGTTCTGGCGTGATTCAGTAACAAACATGCATCCATTTAAACTTTCGCTTTTATAATATTAATAAGATTTCTTCCAAGATCCATTACCTAATAACAATAATACTAGTCAATTATTGTACCACTGCAGATCAAAGGCCTCTTTTCATACAGATAAGAGACGAGCATTGATCACCACACTGGCTCAAGGAGGATTGGCAATTACAGACTTATATTAATTACAAGTCCAGGTTTCCTCACGCTGTTTATTGATTCATTTATTAGTCAAATGTACCAATAATTAATGTATACATAAAGTTGAAATAATGATCAGTTTCCTTTGCCAAAATACAGCCAAAAGATTTATTAATAACTGACCTGTCTAATTCATTTCCAAAACAAAACACATTCTACAAAATAATAAATAGGTACCATCCGCAAAAAAGGCACAAAAAAATATTATGATAATAAATTGGATCGACGAGAGTCCAGCATAACAATAGTATTCGCACAAAATTGCGAAAAAACGTTCTGACAACCTGTAACATATTCGCAAACACAGGTCCTTTGTCTATTCTGTCGCCGAATCCGCTGATAAATTGTAGCCGTTCGCAGTAAATCACTTCATTGGAACAGCGGCGTCATGCCGTCACTCTATTTAGAAAAAAAAAACAAAAGCCGACAAATAAAGTCTACTGTTTTGTATAAAAATCCAGGCTAGTGCTTGGGGTAGGTACTAAGTATTTATTTTGGTAGCGGTCACATTTGACTGCCCTTTTGGCCTCGTAGTCGCAAGCGCACCTGATGAGCGTGGTATTCTGAGTTCGATTCCCAGGTCGGGCAAAAGGTTTTATAGGGTTTTTCCATTAGGAATTTCACAGTAGTACCTAGTTGGTCTCGGCTGTCGTTTTTAGATCTTTGACAGTCATTACGGATAGTTTTATGAGGTATCGTGTTGCCCAGTAACTGGGTTGTGGAGATCAGATTATATATTTTTTTCTTGTCTTTGAAACGTTATTCATAAATAAGCGCGGCATAAAATCCAACATTCAGCCAAAATTAAAATTCTTACATTGCATAGATCTTGACAAAAACCCCTTTGTGACAGTCGAACAAAAGAGTTCTTAAGTACCGTTTTTCCTATTAAGAAATCCTGAAATAACAACAACGACAACTCTTTCACTTCAACCTCTTTTGTAAAAAGCTAAATTTTGAATAACATGTTTTTGTTTTCTATGACGTCAGATTGGTTTGACGGACGAAAAGCGATCACAAAGAAAGAAAATTAATTTGGAAGGCGGTAACCGCTGTTAGTGACGCGCGATTCATTACGGTGTAGAAAATGGTAAGGGTCAGGCTCCAGTGGCAGCGATTAAGTCACATTGATGAATTATTGTGACTGGGGTAAGAAAAAAAGCATTAGTTATTCATGCTTGATTTAAGAACTAAGCATTATTTGTGTACTAGTTTCTGCCTATGACTTTGTCTGCGTGGAAATCAAGTATATCTACCAGAAAACATTCGTATGGCACTCAGCAATAGTGTGGCTTTCTCTCAGTGAAATAACTTTTGTAATCGGATCAGTAATTTTAGAGATTAAATCTCTTATAAACAAAAATCTTTATAATACTAGAAAAGATATTGAACATTGTTCAAGAGCTTAAACTATTATACGCAGAAAACCTATCATAAATTATTACTAAACACTACCATATTTTATTTATTCATTTATTTGACTATTTTTATTAACACCAAATTGATTGGTCTCTTAAGAGTTATGTGTCAACAGATATTTCTATTAGTCTGCCAAGAGATAAAAGGAAAAATAACTTTGTGATGGACAGGCAAAAAGTGATCTTAAAATGATTATTCTTTCTACTTTTGAAGTTAGGAAGGTACTCTAAAAATCGCTATTACCAATCCGCACCTTTATGTTCTCTACCAAACCATTACCACTTCTTTCTTTCAATTTAAATCCTAATACTTCTTGTAAATTTATCGCGCGGTAAAATTTATTATTTTATTAACGTCGATCAAAATACCTTTTGATACGATCAGCAGATTTTACCAAGCTTTGGTTTTGTGAAATGCTATTAAATTTGAGGTTTTTCGAAGGTGTTTCGGTATTTTAATCTGAAACGAAATTAAAGTGGTAAGTTTTTCCTTGACTAAGTATACCTAGTTTTATTATAAACCAGTCTTTTGCTGCTCAACTGCAGGGTAAAGGCTTATTTTCATACAAATAAGGCACCAGCATTGATCACTAAGATTGCTGAAGGCGGATTGGCGATTTCGGACATATGTTACTTAATTAAAAGTCCAGGTTTCCTCCAGATAAACTTAGAAAGTACATAATTATTATGAAATAGAGAAAGTCACATGGTACTTGTCAGTGTCTGGTTGCGAGCCCACAGCCTTGTGCATGGGAGTCGGGCGCCTTAACCACTGAATCATCACGACTTTTAAATCATTTTCAATGAGTGTGTGGTTTATTTTGACTAGATTCTCTGTTAAAATGTTATCCGACAGAAATGACTTTCAGAGCGACGCCGAATGTCTTCGCAGGAACAGTTTGGCATTCTCATCAAATTCAAGAAGCAAACTATGCTAGTAATTCTCAACACAAATCAATAATAAAATAAAACAGTTTTCTTGTACTTAATTTTCTATTACCGTACGTATTTAATCTTGCTGCTGGGTTTAGGCAGGCGGGGTGATGGAGCTGCTAGCACACAAAGATATACAATAGTCGCACGATGCCACCTACCGCATACGAAAGGGAACGATTCTGCTATTTGATAGAAGTGTACTTTATAGTTCTGTCTAACCTAAACAACTAAAAAAAATGTTTATAAATTTTTGACCAGGTGTCGTAATTTTATTAAAATTATACATTCATAATTACTCTTTAATACAGGAAAAATGATACTCAGTCAGCCTGTCCCAGCCATTTGTTGGGCATAAGGCCATCAGAGTTTACGGCCTCTGCAAACTCCAAAAAAAAAAACAACTTTATTAAAATCATAACCTTAAAAAAGGCCCCGAGATTTTATTATTTAATATAGTGAGTAAAGGCCGAGTTCCACGAGTACATAGGAGTCTCCGTAGTCCCTCGTCAAGCGTGTTGGGGGCAGCTTAACTTTGTTTTGCCAATAAATTTGTATGCAGCCCGGGGCCGTCTCCCCGGCCTTATTAGACGGAGTAAATATAACTGAGTTAGGATTATTTTGATACAAACTGGTTGAGAGATAATCGTTGGGATTTGATTTATTTTGGTGATAAGTTCGTTTTGTTGAATTCATGGTGATAATTTTTAGAAGCGCTGAATGTAGAACGTTCAGAGGGGTTGTTTAAATAAAGTCGTCATTCCAAAATATCCATACTTAGGTACGTAAACACTTTTTCCTCTGTAATTAATTAGACCTTGCTAATTAGGGTTAGTTCTACCAAAACTCAGGTCGAAATTTATCTCATTTTTCGAAGCAATTGTAATGTTTTTAGATATTGGACGGTGATTAATTTTAAACCTTTTCTAATCATACTTTGATATACATTTAAGTGTTCCTATATGACTTTAACACCTTTGGCATTTTGAATTGAAGTTAATGGCTATCAATTAAATATTGTAAAGATTTTGTGTTCGTTTAGTCGCGCAAATCTCAGCAACTACTGATCCGATTTAAAAGATCTTTATGCTTTATATAGCGCATTTACCAAGAAAGGTTATAACGTATATAACATAACGCAACGACTTACGGGAGCCGAGCAATAATCAAAGACGTAACTTAAGAACTCCACGAGCTCTTATATCTCCAAAATCTTTTTGTTTCCATTTTGAGTGTATTCGTATATTCAGTGTCATCCATAAAATCTCTCATTTTGCAAGCAGCTCCCTCCGTCATATATGTGCAATCCTTGGGGAGGATGGTATCATAAATGTGCGCTCGTACAAGGAAAATACCCGAAGGTTGTGTTAGTGTAACCTATTTTCTGCTGACACGTCAAATACGGTTGCCAAAAAGCGAAAAATCAATAATAATACGTGTAGATAAGTCACTGCCAAAGAGTTTTAATATGTGGAGACGAGCATAATTATCAGTGGAAATTTCATAGTCGAAGGCAAATTATTTATTTATTTCAAAACTACTTTTGACTGATTTTGCTAGTCAATAGTACTTTTGACTGGTTGAGAGTTTTGACTGCAACATATACAAGAAATAATAATTGAATCTTGATGTCTCTTCTAAAGGGTAGTTTAGTGAACTAGCTTCTGCCCTCGACTTCATTCGCGTCAAAATTGATTTATTATCCCATTAAAAAGTAGCCTATGTGTTACTCCAGACTATAATCCATGCCGCGGTAGACGCTCCGGGCGTTGGGAGCCACGAGACGCCCCGCTCCGCTCCCGGCCACCGTAGACGCGGGTCTGTGGGCAGTGAGCAATGGGTAGCTCACCGTCCGTACGTTTACTAACGACAGACCGTGTCGACGGCGCGTTCGTGTTCCACGCGCGCCTCATAGAGATGTCAGCAAACTTGGATGGGGCCACTGAGGGCCGATGCCTGCCGGGGCTGCGGGTTGTTCGAAAGAGATACCGCGCCCCCGGAACGCAAAGGGCACATGAAGGAACATAGACGGGTTTTAGTCAGTAAAAGTCTGACACTCCCTCCCGTCCCGCCCAGGGCGGGGTAAGTAATTTGATGATTTCCCGTCTTTAAAAAAAAAAAACCTATAATCCATGTCTGTGCTGAATTTCATCCTGTTCCGGAGAGCCATACTGGCGTGATTGAGTTACCATCATCCATCCATCCATCCATCCAAACATTCGCATTCATAATAATAGTAAAATAGAAAAGAAACTCGCAATCCTAAATCTCCCAAAATAAAAGTAAAAATAAAAAACATTTAATTAACCGAGTACTAATCTAACAAAACAATCATCTCAATATGCAAATGGCGGGCGCTCTCCTCTCCGTTTTGATTAAAACGCTCATAAATCAAATATCATAAAACTTAATGGGCCGAACCGGAATCCTGTCCCTTAGCACTTGAGTCCCACATTTTTACATTTCCCCCTCGTACCTAATTACAAAAATTAATTCATTTATTCCTTCCGATAATTAGTATTCGAGCCCCGCTTCGAACATCTGGGCCTTTATTAATGTCGCCCGGGATCCCGTATCCCGGGCATCCCGGGATCGAGACGGGATTCGTGTAACGTCATTTGTCCGGATACGTTCCGTGTTAATTTGTAATTTCCACGAAATAAGGTCTGATGTGGCGCTAATGGATAACATTTTCGTCAAACTGCTGAGTCTTATTTATTTTCTTGGTGCTTTGATGTATGAACCGTTCTTTGTTTACTCACACACATGTATGTTTAAGCATGTGTGTGTTGTTTTTAATTACGGGGTCCCTTGACGGATCGCGTAATGCTTTATGTAACAAGTTTTCATGTTTGCTCAATTTTAACGAATGAATATTAAACGTTTTAATTAGGATTATAATTACAAATTCAAATTGTGTATTCGTAAAGGTACCATGTTAATCTACTTATATTTTTTTGTAAATAAGCTTATTTTATACAAGCGGGATAAAATGAAATTGTTTATTAGGTTTGGGGATTATCACTTAGGCATCTTTGTATTTTATATACATACACATACACAAACAATCACGCTAGTATTCCCGGAAGGGGTACGCAGAGGTATACCAATGTACACCCACAGTTCGCTGGTATGTTTAGGTCCCATGTAATAGGGCCTAATTCCATTCATCGGGCACAAAGCCTAACTCCGAGCTGCTACTGAGAATTTCATAGAAAAACCCAATAACACTTTACACGACCTGGGAATCGAACCCAAGACCTCTAGCGTAGCAGTCGAGCTTAGGTCCACTAGGTTAACGAGGCAGTTCACAATCAGACAGTTCAGTTCAGGACTGTGTTTCATATATTTTTTTAATAAACATACAAACACAAAATTGCATCTATCGCAAAAAAATCATGCGGGCCACGTCCCACCGCCATTTTGTCAGCCATTTTTCTTTTCGGCCGCCCGCTCGCCACCTGTCAACTGGTTGACCCTTGCATTTGTCACTCGGCTGTGTTCGGCTAACATCGTGACGGTTCGGTTGTTTCCGTAATTTATATACTTTTTTTGCGTTACCCGAGTGATCATTCTTGTACTGTAGGATGTATGTGTTGAGATTTTTTGGGGTCTGTTGGTTTGTGGTTGGTAAGATATGTTGCCTTGATTTTGCAGCGATTTTTGTTTGGAAGTGTGTAAAACTCTTGTAAACGGCCAATACTGCGAGAATTTTACTGAAAGAGCGAAAAATAAACGGTTTACATTTAGTGAGCTCCATTCTCATATTAATACACTATTTACGTAATCCAATTCTGAGTCCTCTATCATATTATTATTTAATTAGTAAAGGAAAGCAAGTATTCAAAAGGAAAATTGTACTAATTAAAAACGTTCAAAATCTAGTCGCAATTTCATCTTAGCGACGGATTTTTGACAGATTTCTTCACGCCGACAACGAAATCTGACAAAAATTGGTCCGAAAATTGGTCAAAAAACATAATATCTAAGAACCATCGCTAGGAAACCTTCTTTCAAATAAAAAAACTGCTTTCTAATCGGTTTACCCGTTTAAGATGATAGTGTTACAGACACACAAACACGTCAAACTTGTAACACCCCTCTTTTTTAGTCGGACGTTAAAAATCGGTCGTGTTCGAAGACGCTTAAAAGTGAGATTAGGTTGCAATTGTTGCTAAAAGTAATAGGGGGCGAGCCTATTGCCATTAACCGGGCACAAATCCAAACTCCGGGCTGCTACTGAGAAATTCCTAATGGAAAAACCCAATAACGCTTTTTGCCCGACCTGGGAATCGAACCCGGGACCCCTTGCTCGGCAGTCGCGCTTGCGACCACGAGACCAACGGGGCAGTATCTAAATATACCGGGACCGAATATACCGGTGTAGTGGGACCTAAGTATACCGGCGAACTGTGGGTGTACCTAAATTGGTGCACCTCTGCCTAACCCTTCGGGGAATACAGGCGTGATGGTATATATGTTGCTAAAAGTTCGTACAATTTCTACATAACTGAATTTTCCTAGTTAAACAACTATGAAGATACTATACTAAAAGAAAACAATACACCCACTATTTCTCATTAGCGCTACAAAGGACCAGCATTCATTCAAAACAAACATATTAATTATAGAGAAATCTGTGAGAATTCCCGCAAAAACTCTTTGTTTACACACAACAACATTTTCTCTGAACACAAAACTGATATTCATGTTGTCAATAACAAAAAGGAATGAAAAAATATTTCAATTCCGTTGAAAACTGTAATTAAATAATGGTAGCTCTATATCTGCTGCATTCTAATAAAAAACCGTGTTAAAATCACCTCGACTGCCTCGTTGACTTAGTAGTCCTAAGCACGACTGCTACGTTAGAGGTCTTGGGTTTGCCGGGGCTGCGGGTTGCTGGAAAGAGATACCGCGCCCCTGGAACGCAAAGGGCACATGAAGGAACATAGATGGGTTTTAGTCAGTAAAAGTCTGACACTCCCTCCCGCCCCGCCCAGGGCGGGGGAAGTTATTTGATGATTTCCCATCTATAAAAAAAAGCAAATGAGGTCTTGGGTTTGTTTTCCAGGTCAAGCAAAAAGTGTTATTAGGTTTTTCTATGAAATTCTCAATAGCAGATCGGAGTTAGGATTTGTGCCCGGTTAATGACTAAAAGCTCACCCCCTATTATGTTCAGCGGGTTGTTCGAAAGAGATACCGCGCCCCCGGAACGCAAAGGGCACATGAAGGAACATAGACGGGTTTTAGTCAGTAAAAGTTTGACACTCCCTCCCGCCCCGCCCAGGGCGGTGGAAGTTATTTGAAGATTTCCCGTATTTAAAAAAAAAATACCCCCTATTATGTTGGACCTAAACATACCGGCAAACTGTGGGTGTATATTGGTACACCTCTGCCTAACCCTTCGGGGAATACAGGCGTGATGGTATGTTATATTAAGTGTGATTAAATAACTGTGGCTTATCCACCTTCTACTGATAGAATAGCATAGTAGCTAGTTTCATCTATATCGAGTAGAATACAGTGGGCTATAATTGTTTTCAAAGCTTATACGATTCGTGTCGAAATTACTTCAATCGATTGGGGGGTTATTCTGAGAAAGGTTATGTTGGCCTGTAGCCATGTAACAAACGATAAACGCAAACGCTGAGTAGGCTTTAATAGATCTTCAACTTT